>OY756965.1:20310901-21677401 GCA_963580455.1 Euonymus europaeus
TTTGCCAATAATTTTTTTGAGTGAAAGCAAACTGATGCTACACACCCATATTTGTTATTGAACAACACAGTGATGCTTTCTGTCCATTCATACTTTCATATCAAGATATTGAAATTTACAAAAATAGTCTTCAATCCTATAAAATTGGCTTCAATCTAAGATATCTAAATTTACAAAAATCCATCCATTCCAGTAGCATTTCCTGTAGCAACATATCCAAGCAATGCAAAAACTGTGGAGACCGATCTACCGCATATACACTACTGGAAAACCCTAGACAGCCCCCGATCCATGAGAATTTGGAGATAACATATTTTCATTCTTTCTCTTCCCCAATCCCTCCACTCAAATTTCAAACGCAATTAAATGTTGGAAAATTGAATTAATATTGATTTGATTGACTGTGTTTGTTTTAAATGCAATTTCTTTAAATATATATATATAACACGAAAACGTCATTCTTTTTTTCCTTGGCAAAAAGCTCGCATCGATCTTGAACATTTGTTAGTGGGTTGTTTTCACTTATCAATTGTTTATGAATAAGATGAACTCTAAAATATTTTGTTAAGAGGCCTAACTCAACCCCGTAAAAGGCCCAATATAAGGTTGAGGATTGCCCAATAATAAGGCACTCGACAGGGGAAGAATCCCCCGATGTGGGATTCCTAACACTCCCCCTCACGTGCTTGGGCTTACGGTATTTTCGAATGGGCCCAAGACACGTGGGTACAGGCATAACCCGTCTCAAGAGTGCAGAAAGAGCCCAACAATCGACGCTCCGATACCATGTTAAGAGGCCTAACTCAATCCCATAAAAGGCCCAATATAAAATTAAGGCACTCGGCAGGGGAAGAATCCCCCGATGTGGGATTCCTAACATATTTCGAAAAATCAGTTAAAAAAGCTTCTGCTCTACAAAGAAATTGTAATATGGTGTTTATAGTTTTAGTCGATGTCCTCTATCGACAACGACGGTAGCAGATGGTGTCCGGCAACCTGTAGACAATGAATTCTGTAAAACAATTGTAATTTAGTTTCTATATTTCTACTCCAATAAATAAAAAGTTGATGTGACCTCCACTATATATATATATATATATGTAAGTATATGTATATAAAAAAATTGCTCAAGTTGTGCTAGATATACTCCCCCACAATGTTCCAATAAAACTAAAAAAAAAAAAAACTCCCAACTGTCAATACTGATTAGGCCATTGTTATCCTATGTATTAAAAAAAAACATTTATATATAAATGAAAACTAATTAAGCATATTGGTTGTCACCAAATCAATTACATATTTATGTTATTAACCACTACAAGTTTGGTATAAGCGGAGAGGGGGCTATAATTAGTTTAGGTGTAATTAGTCGTAATTACTCCACAAATCTCCCTTAAAATGAATGTTTTATTCTATGTATTTGAGTATCTTAGTGATTTTAATATTATCATATAATTGGTTTTTGAAAAAAAATAGTCGTAAACCCTAAATCCTATAACCAACTCCTAAACTCCACATTTTAAGCTCTAAGTACGATGTTAAATCCCAAATTCTAAACCATAAACCCTATATCTTAACCCCTAAATATTAATAACACAACAAAGAACCCTAAAAACATGATTTGGAAGAGATTTGAGACGGCTAATTACAACTAAACTAATGACAACCCCTCCCATTTCTGCTATAAGATGCCCAGCCGCCATAAATTTGTTTGCACATGATTTATTTATAAAAAATGAGATATTTGGTTTAGTCATTTATAAAAATATTCAACAAAATTAAAACATAAAAATTTGAATTGAAAATTTGCATGATGTCTGAAGTGAAAAAGAGAGAGAAGATATATAAATATGATTTACAAATTTACATGATGTCAAATTAATTCTAGAATAATTGATAGTCAAACTGTTTAATATTATCCCGTGCATCACACTAATCTTATATTTAAATAAAAGGCTTTGTGTGTTTAATTGTTTATACTGTATCGGGGCTCCTACATGTTGGGCCTCTCTAATATAGTGAGAACCCAGCCCAATTGAACAGTGAGGCTAGAATTTCCTGCAATTCATGCCTGAAAATTTAAAAATTGCATTGTACAATGCTATGTTCTACAATTCTGAATATTATTATTTTTTTTTTAATAAAGAAACGGAATGAGCTCAAATTTAGGATATGGAATTACATACGACCC
This sequence comes from Euonymus europaeus, assembly GCA_963580455.1. Classification (NCBI taxonomy): domain Eukaryota; kingdom Viridiplantae; phylum Streptophyta; class Magnoliopsida; order Celastrales; family Celastraceae; genus Euonymus; species Euonymus europaeus. The sequence continues at coordinate 20,313,093 of OY756965.1, forward strand.
AATTCGTCAAACTAATGAGCTACTCGGGTTCGTCAACAGTTCTTAATATACAATAATTGTCTGTAGTAATTACTCATTTGAGTCACAAATTTAGTTCGTCAAACTAATGAGCTACTCGGTCCGTCTACAATTCTTAATATACAATAATTGTCTGCAGTAATTACTCATTTGGGTCACAAATTTGCAACGTCAGCCAAAAATGCTATTTACTTATTTATTAGAAGGATCATTTTTTCTCTTTCTGTAAATTTCTGGCACTATCACTCAAACTTCCAATTTCCGCAGGTCGTGTTTGGTTGGAAATTTCTCCTCACATTTCCTCGAGTAGAAATTAAAGATGCGCTTCCGGTATTTTGATTGGGAACAGTCTGAGGTATCTATTGACTGCTTCAGTCATGATCTTTTACCGTAGTTGGAAACTGACTCATTCAAGATGTTGTAGAGAGTAGAGAAATTCCGCATAGAATCATTAAGCAAATAAATTAATGGTCAAAACATGATTAATCTTTATAAACGTATCATTATATATGTGTTTCTCAATCGAATTGTTCATCACCATTATTGAAACATTAAATGAAATTACTAATTAATGACGAACAGATACAGCCAATCTTAAATCATTGTCCGAATTTCAAACTCTCAATAATTTCTAGACAACAAGTAACAGCAATGATGACCAATTGGGTTTTGGCAATCTATTTTTATAAAAAAAAAAACCCATCAAATCTACTGTGTTAATCAGAATCGAAATAAATAAAAGTTCAGAGCTGCCATCGAACAAGTCAAAAACCACAAGAACGTATGCGTCTGTTCCCATCTGGATTCCTTATATGAAAGCTTGTTTTGTTGCTTTTTCTCACACGTCTCTTCACGAACAATTCTTGTGGATTCAGCCCAAATTGATTAAAAGCAGACTTACATATCAATGAAGTTCCCTTTCTGTTGTTTTTCTTCTACCTCAGCCGCCACCACGGACGTGACCCGCGCCCCTACCAATCGAATTAGTCTTGGTAACCCACTTTTGTTTTCCTCTTTTTATACATTTTTATGATTCAGGACATCATGGTGTTCTTCAATTCAAATGCTTAATTTTATGGTGAACCTGAACCAGGACAACAAACCCATGAAAATTTACGATTGTTCTCCTATGATGAGCTCAAGGTTGCAACTGATAATTTCTCTGCCTCAAACAAGATTGGGGAAGGAGGGTTTGGCTCTGTCTACAAGGTTCTGTCAAGACTGAATAGAACATTTAACTTATATAAGGTTGTCTGGTTATCTGTTTCTCCTTTGATACTTTGATTTGACTTTTGCCAGGGATGCCTACGAGATGGTAGTGTTGTGGCTGTAAAAGTTCTATCAGTTGAGCTTGAATCGATGCAAGGTGAAAGGGAATTCATATCAGAATTAGCTGTTTTCTCCAATATTAAGCACGAAAATCTGGTTACATTACAAGGATGTTGTGTCGAGGAAACTTACAGATTCATTGTGTATGATTACATGGAAAACAATAGCCTGGCTCACACATTGCTTGGTAAACACTTTCTTTATTTCTACTCTTCATTGTTCGATTATTCCTCTGTTTTCGGCATCTTTAGTCCTATTATTCTTAGTAAATTAGACAGATTTTTGGTTTATGCATTGTTGATTAATAGGGGGAAAGCAAAACAGGATGAAATTCAGCTGGCAAGTAAGGCAAAAAATATTGATAGGTGTTGCTCGTGGACTTGCTTATCTTCATGAAGAGGTTACGCCTCATATTGTTCATCGAGACGTCAAAGCAAGCAATATACTACTTGATAAAGATTTTACTCCAAAGGTGTCCGATTTCGGGTTGTCCAGGCTACTTAGGGACAACCATTCCTACATTAGTACTCGGGTTGCAGGGACATTGTAAGTGGAATCATATCATCTGATGCTGTTTCTGATGTACTTTTTTTTTTGCAAGAAAAACATAGCTAATTGGGTTTTGCTGCAATTGCTAATGCAAAAAAGGGGCTACCTTGCTCCAGAATACGCGATTACTGGACATTTGACACGAAAATCAGATGTTTACGGTTTTGGAGTGCTGTTACTGGAAACTATTAGTGGTCAGTCCGTGGTGAATTTTGATCGGCTAGAGGGACAAACGTACCTTGTTCAGACGGTAGGTATATTAATTATCAGCACTGGATGTCGCGTTTTCGATAATCATATGAAAACAATTGAAACACTGTGTTTTTACAATGTGCAGGCATGGGAAGCATACCAGGCGAACAATCTTTCGCAGTTAGTTGATCCTATGCCAGGTTTGAATTTACCAGAACAAGAAGAAGCTGCTCGGTTCCTAATGTTAGGCCTACTATGCGTGCAAGAAACAGCAAAGCTCAGGCCAACGATGTCAACGGTTGTGAAGATGATGACTGATGAACTTGACACCAGAGATATTAAGATATCCCGGCCTGGACTTGTTGCTGATCTAATGAAAATAAAACTAGGCAGTAAAAGTTCATTCTCCCAGAGCTCAACCACCATCACCAGTACTTCGTACTTTTGACAATTACAGCTTACTCTACATAGCAAAAGAAATTTGTAGTCTATACAAAAAAAAAAAAAAAAAAAAAAAATTGTAGTACTTTCAAAAAAAATATATATATATAGAGTGCATTTTTAAAAAAAATTTAAATTGTGTTTTGATATTCATCATACTAATAGAAAAGGTAAGATTATTGAATTTTGTTGCAATCTATGGAGTTTTGTTGTAACATCGACTCCTAGTCAATTTCAGTGTGCAATTCTATGTCCACGAACCAACCTTCATATGATCCTTCCTGCGACGAGACTTCCGAAGTGATAGAAATTATAGCAGAGGATGGATAGAAGAACTGGCCTGTTCAGACAGCAGTATTTAGTTGAATTTCAACCTCTAATGAAAAATCATTAGATATCTTAGCTTAAGAATTTATAAAAAATAGAGAAAAGAAAAACCCACAACAAAAAGAGGGGACGAAAGCATTCTCCTCAGCCTCAAGTTTTCTTACCTGTTAAAAAACAAATAATGGAGACATGGTAGCATTCTGAAATTACTAACCTTTCTGCAAATTCTGCTAAAAGACTGGAGTTCTTGCCATTTTATGCTGCAAGAGTGTAGTTCCAATGCAACATTTCGATCAGTCTCTCTAAGCATGGATGTCGATAAATAAATGTGTAATCTACTAAGGAAGAAATATAAACACAGTACATTAGTTCCACCTCCATGCATGACTCCTCGCACGCCATCCGCGGAGGCCACCGATATATATTGATGGGCTTTGCAAATGGCATACAGGGAGCCAGGCATAGTTTGTAAGTAAACAAAAAATTGCATGTACAAACAACAAAGTACGATTAGTGTTAAACGGTTAAGCGATTTGAAGTACATACATTCGGTCTGGAGCCACCAGATTTGGGGTGGAGCAAAGACTGTGTAGGGAGGTAATGGAGATTGGTATACACATATATAAGGCGACATAAGAGATCAAAATCTTGGCTTCTAAGCAAGTATTCCTTCTCCTATACTTATCCTTCTTTCCCCGCTGTTTTTCCCAGAAACAACAAAATAGCGTTTGAGTTGGCAACTTGGCATTATAACATATTACAGCTCAAGAAACCAACTCCACCTGAAAGTGTTCTTTTTTCCAACTTTTGTCTCTAATCTTGATGAAGGTTGTAGGTCATTGTGTGTGACCATGATATAGTAAGGAAGAAGCTGTGGGGATGGAGTGAAAGATAGAGATGATATGTAAACCAAATTTTTAGCTTATTTTCCGGATCATAAAGCAAAGTTTCTTTCTATCTCTTACAAAACCAACTTGTCTTGGAGTGCTTGGATCACTATCGATTCCCATATATGTCCATACCTTGTGTTTTTAAAAGAACAAGTTCTCTGTCATTTCTCTCACTTTAGCCTCACTCATTATATATTCTCTCCAAATATTCCCAATCCTATTGTTGGTGTTGTGGGTCGAGCCTTGGCTCATTGGCTCTTAAGATTTTGGGTTCAGATGGTGCGTAAGCAGAATAAGCCATTCTTAAGAAATACTCAATTGGGTTTTCATCCTTGATTAGAGATATATAAATATATAATGCAAAACGTGTTTGTAGATGAAGCTGATACGAATAGTTTATTAAGTTAAAATCAATAAATTATACCCTAATGTGGGAATCCTCATCTTCTGACAGAAGGGAAGAACAAAGCTAAGAATTCACAACAGTTGGAATCACTTTCTTGTTTGGACAGGACTATATAGAGGGATCCTTTTCCGCACAGATTCTCTGTCACTTCACATTCTACTTTATCTGCAAGAGCAAAGCCCTTAATATACTTGCATGATAAAAGCCAAATTTATCAGAATGTACAGTGTAACCCTGACCTGTTGAACTTTTGCATTTCTTACAGGCTTGCAATTGTGAGGTGTCAACGGAAAACGAAACAAAAATTGCATGCTCTCCATTGAGGCTGAGCCATAATGATTCTTGTGACCTCATTTTCAGAAAGATCTCTAATGAATTCAAGTTTGTGTAAAGAAAAGAAAAGTAACAAACCTTCTTTTTTTTTAACTAGGAAATATGAATCTAAACTCAGGCCGCCTGAAAACAAGTCCAAAATAGTGGAGTGGGCTCTTTACATTGTACGTGCCTTGTGCTGCAAAGTCATACGAATGACGAATTGACAATTGAGATGACAATCCCATAATGTGAAACTATAAAATCTGAGTTCAATAGCAAGTACTTGGTCACAGAATATATATATATATGTAGAAAATTAAAGAGAAAATCCTCCTGGTAGAATCCAGTGGCTTTTTACATCCTCTTTAGAGTTTAGAATCAACTTCCTGCCCTTGAACAAACACTATGAGAACAGGTGGAACCTAGAAAAGAATCCCATCTCATACAAATAGGATTAAGATCATGGCTATCACTCTCTGCATTCTTCAAATTTATTGCTTGAGCTTGGATAAACAACAAAAGAAGGATAAATTCCCTTAATTATTATTTCAACACATTGGGATGGAAAAAGAGAGAGTTGTTTCTTGAATACCAGCAGGCCTAGCTTTCAGAATTTTGATCATTTCAGATTTTACATAATTCGGAAGTTTAATTAACTACTATCTCATAAAGGAAAAAAGAAAAAAAAATCGTCTGTCTAACAATTGAGAATATCAATACAAATGTACAATTCCAAAATAGCAGTACTCACCAACAGTCCTGTAATGCCTGCTTCCTTCGGCTGGCTGTCAGTTGCATCTTGTGCAAGCTGAGGACACAGCTTCAGGACTGCAAAATAAGTCCTTCCTTCACAATTTGCTCCAGCCGCATTGCTATCACTGACATTGTAGGACGCTCACTAGGATTTTGCCTGACTGCTAGCTCTGCTATATCAGCCAGTTTAAGTAAAGGCTCCACGTTTCTTGGAAGAGCCACATACCCGTCAATGAGGGCAGCCGCCTTGCCCAGTTTAATCAAGGGCATTGCCCACTCAACTATACTTGGGGGTGTATAATCTACATCATATGATTTTCTTCCACTAAGAATCTCCAGCAATACAACACCAAAGTTGTAAACATCATTCTTCATTTCTTCATTAAGATCCCTTTCATTTGATGTAAGAAGGCCAAAATCTGCAATTCGTGCTCCCCAATCGGAATCCAGCAGAATGTTTGAGGTCTTAATGTCTCGATGGACAACCGGAGGCACAAATTCTTTGTGCAGATACTGTAGCCCCTTTGCAGCCTGCATTGAAATGTTTAATCTGAGGCTCCAATTCAGAGGAGAAAGCCCACTGTGAAGATGGTCGTAAAGAGTACCATGGGGCATATACTCATAAACCAGCAGCCTCTCTCCCAACTCTGAGCAGTAACCCAGCAAGTTTACAATATTGCAATGGCGGATTTTGCAGAGGATTTCTAACTCCATTTCAAAATCTCGGTTACTGGTATGTATTATCGTGGTTGCATTAGCCCTCTTCACAGCAACTTGGCACCCATCGGCCAAGATTGCTTTGTAAACAAAACCATAATTTCCCCGGCCAAGTTCATTGAACTCCTTGAATCCATTGGTGGCGTCTTTGAGCTCTGAAAGTCGAAAAACTTGAGCCATACCAGGACATGAAGCTACAGAAGGAGAAAGGTGTAAATTGGCAATATTGTCAGTTTCCAACTCTGGTTTTCCAATGCAAGACTTAAAATGCTTTTTACCCCCTTCTTCTCTTCGAGTCCCGAAAACATAAGGAAGAAGACACCAGCTTATCAATATCAGAATGAAAACAGAAGCACAAGACCCAATTATGATCGCTAATCTATGCCAGTGATCCCAATGCTTCTCAGGTGTGGATTTTATTCCACAAACATCCCAACAAGAACTATTCTGGCAAAGAGTGCAAGCCGTGCATACTCTGTCAGCATTTGCAGTACATTGACTAGACAAGAAGAATCCTTCAGTACAATTTGACCCACAAGGAGAACAAATCTTTAAATCTTTTCTTACACATAAGCTTGTCAAATCTGGCTCGTTGAGCAGACTCGCACTGAATGCAAACTCTCCCTCGCCACAAGAACCAGGGCTACAAAGGCCTGGACTGCACAACTCTAGTGGAGGATTATACTCAGGCAGCATGGAGGCATTAACAAACGAGCAATCAAGAACCAGATCATCCTCCCTGATCCCACATGTAGTAAAATCAGATGAAGCAATGGCCATGAATCCTGAACCACCCTTTGGATTCAATGACAAATTAAAGCTTCCCCAACACTCAACAGCATGGTTATCTTCTCTTATCCCACAAAAATGGTTAGGACCGGCAGATAAGGACACAAACCCAATCCCAACAGGAGGACCCAGAAACGAATCAGCATTACTACCCCCACATTTAACTTCACGAGATCCTTCCAAGATCCCACAAAGAGAACCTCTCCCTGAAGCTAGAACAGCAAAATTCTCTGTCATCGCAGGCAGTCCCAAACTCGCTGAATTTGGTCCCCAACAAACAATCCCTCCTCCTCTCACTCCACCACAAGTAAACCCTTCACCTGACACAACCTTCTTCAAAACAAGATTACTTATAGATCGATTATAAAACATACTACTCTCTTTAGCTGTCAAACTATTATTCGAATGTCTCAAGATATCCCAGCAATCAACGGTACCCGAATCGTTATCAGAGTAGTAAGCACCTCTGATAGCGCATACATGGTTTTTGCCAGCAGCAATGTGGGAATAAGCAGTGGTTCGATAGGTAGAAGGGACAAGATCCGAAGAAAAGGAGTTCCAACAAAATGCCTGTGAAGTGTTCGCCAAAATGCCGCATAGAAACCCTTCGCCTCCAGATAGGGCGGCTATTGCGGGAATACTATTAGAAAATGCAGATGCCGCTGACGGTAATGACGCAGACATGGGTGCTGAGAGGGAGCTGCTGTTCTTGGTCCAGCAAATGACTTCCTGCGCTCCGCCGGCATCAATGGCGCAGAAGAATCCATCGTCACCTAAAGCTGCTGCTATTGGGCCCATGGAGCCAAACCCAGATGCAACAGAGCAGAAAAGCAGTAGCAGGAGAGGAATAATGAGCGAAGATTGCATCTTGGGATCGTAGGACGAGATGTTGATTGTAAAGGTGGTGGTGAGCCTGGAATAGAGAGTGTCATGGGGTGCAGTGCTGAGTATTGGTGTTTGTGGTGCTGGTGATGATGATGATGCTGATGGTGGCTTTGAAAGAACGTGGGTATCGCCATTTTTACAGTTCTTGTAAACCGTCAAGGGAACTCGAACTTCCAAAGGTACATCACAACATTTACCGCTAAGAAATTTTATATTGCCATCCTAGTAATTTTGGATCCAGAGCCCACTATGACCTATATGACTGGATTGTGATCTAGATGAATCAGATCCGAATCTATCTAGGATTTAATTGTCTCTGTCTTTTGGTAGTATTGGATTAATGAAGTAAAGGACTAGTTCTACTATGCATGTATCGTTCCATTAGTGTTTTCTTTTGTTTAACAATCCAAATCGGACAAAGAATTCCGAGTCATCTTGTCCCAATTGTCGCTAAAGATGTTTATATTAGCCGCCGATCGGATCACGTGATGGCATTGTCAGCTATTTGGCCTTATACGGTCAGCCACTCACCACGACGTTTCTTCAGATCCTCCATTTGGTCAACAATTGATCACCCTGTTTGTCCTAATATTAAAAAAAATCACATTTCGTTGGGTTTTGGGGGAGATTTATGCCCTATCTTGTCGGCATGCACTGAAATTATCCAGAAGATCAAACAATGCAATTAATAGATTCCAACAGAACTCCAAATCTGGCATGTATTAAGCTAAAATCCAACGGTGGAGTTTCTTCTCCCTTTTTTATGAAAAATGGGAATGGGCGGTGGAACCCAGTTGTTGTTTGGACGGGATTCAGCTTGCATGTGATCGGTTCTGAGGGAAGTTGCACAATGAGGGAACTATCTTAGATTGTGGTTTTTTTTAATAAGGGGAAGTGGGTGATACTGGAATTCGATATTACATACAATTTAATTTGCCGCTTGAGTTACTTCAGATTCATTCTTAGATTGCTGTTTTGGAAGAAGCTTGGCAAAGATTAATGCGTGAATATTTTATTCATAAAAATCCAAAAATGAGAAATTCATTCCCAAGTCAACTTTGTTCACTTCTCCATGATAAATTTAATGTTAGGCGTCGAAAACTCATTGAGAAATAAAGAATAGAATAGGGAACCAATTGTTAGGAGATAATCGCAGTCAAATACAAAAATCAAAGCAAAGAAAACAAAAAAACACAAGATATATTTACGAGGGTTAGCCAATTGTGCCTACGTCCTCAGAGTTGCAAAGAGTTCCACTATTTTTAAATAAAGAGAATAACAAAGTGCGACTAGGGTTACAATCATATGAACACCCCCTAAATGCCACATCATAAGTGGGCCGAAAAACATAGTAATAAAGCCTCGAACTCTATTTACATCTCATTGTTTTCTAATTACACTCTAGTGCATATATCTTAAGTAAATAAAAATTCACACATTTACATAATACACTTCACCGACAAAAAAAACTTTCATATAACAAAACACCAAAAAATTGATGTCATCCCACAAAATTATAAGCGTACACAATCAGTGATAAATTCATTATGACAATTCACAATCACAATAATTTATAATCACTTTGAAAAATAAAAAATAAAAACATACTACGGATCTAAAAACTCACCATTGTGATGACACCACTTGTTGGGAGAACGTTGTCGGTGGAGGGGTGATGTTTTTGTCGAATGTAGCGTGGCCTCCAATGAAAAAAGGCAGCCCCAAGGAAAAAGACAGCGATTTAAGTGCATAGATTTTCTGATTGTATTGCGCATAATTAAGTGATAAAAGAGTGGGGTGTGAACCTTGAAAAACATATGGTCAGATCTAAATTAACTAAAGCTGGGAATACTTGAGAAATAATGGACTGAAAATAAAGTTAAGCAACCAATTGAGTTTGGCATGTCCAAAATAAGCCTAGTAAAAAGAGAAAATAACTTTGACTATAAAGCTCAGAAATAGAGTTGAGATATTTGACCCCTGTTTGTTTTAGAAAATACGTCAGTTTATACTCTCTCAACTACTCAACTACTTATTCATATTTTTAGACACTCTCAATTTTTACGCTTTATGACAGTTTATATTCTATGTGACATACTCTGATCCAACGACCCAATGTAATCCACGTTTACATGACGCACCCAAAAAAAATTCTAAAATGCCAGTTCTATTGAAACTCCACCTGCAAAACTAACCACATAGCTTGATGACTTTGGAAAGCTCTTAGCAGAGGAAGCCAAGACACGGACCTCCGTAGTGAGGGTGGTAACAAAGCATTGACATTCTAGTCATGGCATTTTCCAGTTGAGATTGCGGTGGAGTATAAGGATCGGAAGCAATACGACGAAGAACAAGGAAAGAATGGGTCTTGGAGGATAGACTGGTGTGGGGAAGCAAAATCATGGTGAAGCCAAGAAGGTTGGAGTTTTCTTGCCCAGAATGTGTTTGTTATTTGTCCATAAAGAACTTCTTGGTTCTGGGTTCTCGTGCGTCTGACTGTGGCGGTTCCAGTGGTAGGAGTGGTGGCTTCAGGAGACCGTTCGCTTCATGGGGTTATGGTGGAGGTGGAGGTGAGGAGCAGTCGCAGTAGGTGCAGAGTGGGTGTTGTTGTTATGGTTGCGGTAGAGGAGGGAGTAGGGACAAGTTTTGGGTCTATTGTTGAATAACTACAGTGTTCTCGATCATTTGGGGTTTTGATTCTTTATTCAACTGCAAGTCACTCATTTTTCTCTGAAATTCTGATTCTTTATTCAATTGCAGGTCAATTTGACCCTTGTTGCTAGCTCCTCCGTCTCTCTCAAGCTGAAAATGTTGGATTCATGAAGGAAAATGGGGTTTTTATAGTTATGGGTTGTAAATGGTTAGATTCATGAAAGGAAATGGAGTTTTATAATTTTTGGATTATAGCCTGTAAAACGTAGGCTACAAATAACTCCACCTTTTTTTCACCAACTCTTCAACAGATCCACTGAAAGTTGCCCTACCGAAAGAGCAAAAAGACCAAACGGGAGACTGCTTGGGCTTTTTCAGCCCACCTCAATGTTCCATCCACTCACACGGACACACCGTCTAATAGTCACATGTTGGGGGATTGAAATGAGGAAAGACGAATATTGACAAAAAACCATTGTACATACAGAAACAGAGTTTATCTTGAATTCACAATTTATTGCATTAACCATGAAGATTTAACTACAAAACTCTCCAATCGGATCAGCAATTGCAAAAGATAACTCAAAAAAGAGGAGCTTGAGAGAAAATTTCGACAACGACAAGTCTTATGATTCATTATCGCAACCCTGAGGCTCTTCTTCCTCTGTTATGGTCTCCAAACCAGGAGAATTTGAAGCCTTTGTGAAAGAAATGAAAATAGCTGGTGCAACTTCAATAATCCAAGAATTCACACAATTGATCTTCTTCGCCATTTGCGTCAGAAAATTATCTTTCTTGCTTCTTGTTTCTGGTGCCAAATTGGACGATTCAATTAGACAGACCAATTTGATGATGTTGAGAGTAAAGTTGCCAGTGATGCCATTTATAGGAGGGAGAGGACAAGAGGTTTACAATAATGGAGAGAAGTCAGGCCACTAGTGATGGTGCATTGGTGCTCACTCCTCATTTGTCCACTAAAAGCTATCAAAAATGACAAAAATACGATACATGTGTTCAATGTGGGCTGCTCACAGGTGGATGAGTTTGATGGAGTAGATATGAATATGTTTCTGGAAACTTTTTTTTTATCAGGCACAGAGAAATACAGACCAAAAGTCGTATCATGATGGACCGAAGCAATGATCCGAGGGATCATGGCAATTGCTAACCAATATTGCAATTTCGGAAGAAAATGATCGGAAATGTTGCCTGAGAGGGTAGCAAAATTTTATATGATCTGGATGAAAGAATTATCATTCTGGATTAAACTAAGTTTTGGACATAAGTTTTATGCCTACAATTCGGGTTCAAACACAAAAAAAATTGTCCAATTTAAAATCGGATTCGAGTCCAAACACTTTTTATTATTATTTAGTGTTCTAAACACAAACCGGATTGAATTATCGGTCGATATACTTGTCCGAAAATAAACTAATATGAATATAATCAAATAGGTACGTTCGAATATTCAAACCAATCCATCCCCGAACATGTAAATACCTCGTAAACACCATATGTTCTCTGATGTAATAATTCTCGTAGGTGCACTAATGTTTATGAGTGACACAGAGTATGCAAGTACAAGGTCGATGCCATAAAGACAAGTTTCATTCAATAATTGTACTTAATTTGAATAACGATGCAATTGACAAATAAATGTAAAAAAAACGTTTGATGTGATTAAAGTAAACTAGCAAAGAAACAATATTTAGAATTTGAATTCAAGATGAGAAGAGGACTAGGATAGTGATTTCACCAAGCAATCCAACTACAAGTGTAAGGATCAAGCATGCAATAACAATTCCAATTCAAGGGTTGATTCTTCTCTCAACTATGTTGATTCGTTCGATTGCGATGTCAACATATATTACAAATAATGAACTAATCATATTTGATCGCAGTATTTCATGACATTCGACAATTAACATTTTTCAATCCCAATCCCACCAAAACATGTGAATATGATATCTTCTTTAGCCTTGACTATATGAATTTCTATGAGATATGAATGGTGGTCTAGCAATCAAATCAACAGTAAATTATTGAGCACATGAATTGAAAACACGAATTATGAATTACATTGAACACTTGTAAAAAAGATTTATCTTGCCATTGTCATGCTCGATTACATCACACCCTAGTAAAGAGTGGAGTTACAACCCGTCAAATAAGAACACATAGGAGAAAGAGAAGAACGAATCATACAACGAAAACTAACAAATAAGGAGGGTTGAGTTGCTCTTTTGTGGAAAGGGGGCTATTCTTCACAAAATTAAGTGCATTTGTCTATTCAATTTGGAGACCTATTTATAGTAATACAAGTTTCAAAAGATTCCTTCAATCGGTGACCAAGAGATCTTCTTTCTCTAATTGAATTAGCACGGAAATGGGGTCTCCTCACAATTCAATTCCTTTTTTCTATGTATTTTATCTTCCCTTCATGCGTCTCTTGCTTTCCTTCTAGTTGTCCATCCATTACCTTGTCTTCTCAAAAGTTAACAGCACACTTCTTTCCTTATTATGTCCATGCATGCGTCATATATGTTACTTGCTTCCACTTTCTTATTTTTTCTTTTTAAAAGTGTGTTTGGATAAGAGATTTGGGAGAGGGGATAATTATTTTATTTGTATATGTTACAAAAAAACAATGGAAAAGATTTGAAGAGGATTAAAGACAATAGTTCACTGATTTTTTCTTAAAATGCTCTCTCCCTGGAATGGGGTCGGTCATCTCATTTAGAGGGAAGACAAATAAAAATTATGTGAAAAATCTATTTTATTCTTATACATAATACTTTAACTTTAAAATATGATAAATTAGTAAATTAAACATTTTTTTTCTTTTTATATTGATTATTCAAATGAGAGAAATAACAAATTTATTCATTTATTTTAACCCATCCAAACATGAGAAATGAAAAATATGTTTCCTTCTCTCTCCTTGCTTTAATTAGTTTCTCTCTCATTCCTTCCTCTTCTCACAATCCAAATACACCCTAATTAATTGCACCACAATTTACTCCTCTTTCGTTGACTTAAAAAAAGTCCATGGCTTGCCCGGTTGGCCCAAATCAGCCCGACACTTTTGTTGTCCAAACAAAGCAATATTTTTTCACCATCTTCTAGCGTCACTATACCTAAAAATTAAAACCAAGAAAATTACTTGTAATTTCATCATTATTCCAACAAACAGAAACAAAAGCAAGTCAAATTGAGGTATACAACTAAGTTATAAGTATAATGAGATGTTATCATTGTCCGATACGAATATGAATTTTCATCACCCTACCTGAGAGTGTTATTGCAGTTATCCATTTGACGAAAACATTTTGATACTTGCTAACTTTTGAGATAGTCTAGTTCGTAATCCCATTCAAATTTGCTAGGGATGTCCTTGATAGGTTTCTGGAACCTCGTATTAAGAATTATTGAACCATCAGAACAGATTAATATTTTAATTCCATAATTAAAAGATAAAATGTATTTACCGGCCTTATGTAGTAGACCCAACAAACTGGGTTTTCTTTCACGCTTTGAGTCCGGTCCAACACAAATAAACATATTCATGAGCTCTTGTATGCTTAATAACACTAGCCTTCACTAATAACGTTATCGGTCATTGTAATAACTGATAAAGAGTACTAATTTTGTGACTAAACACTTAAAGATTTATGCAGAAGGCGAGCAGAAAATGAAGTTCAAATAAGGATAAAAGATGTATTAGAATTTTATTTCACTTAAGTTTGTCCTTAGTGGGATAAATTTCTATTAGTAGCAGGGAAAATGTTAGGGTAATAAGAGCAAATACAATGGTTAGTGTTTTAGGAGGAATTAATAATGCATGAGGATGTGTGTTTTTGTTGATATGACTGTATTGAAATATGTGTTACACCGGTATAACTGTATGAAATACATGTTTTGGTGATGTAGATGAATATGTGACTTGATTTTTTATAAAAGATGTGAGAATCAGTATTAATTTTGGTATAGTTTTGTTTGAAAATAAAAGAATAAATATTTAGATAATAATTTTATATTAAGAGATGTATTCGTTGCATATGATTATAAAACGTCACTAACTTCATTTTAGAGACTATTCACCAAAAACAAATAGAAAAAGGACCTTTCGTCATATGCGCTTTCTCGTTCTGAGTCCGGTCTAAGAAGCATTGAACATGATGAAAGCTGCTTACGGGCTTTATGTAGGCTCAAATACTTGTACCCAGCCTAACCCAAGATTCCAAACCGTTATGCAAATAGTTTGGTTATTCTCTCTTCCGAAAGAAAAAATGGTTTTCCCATTAAAAACAGGCCCAATAATACAACCCGAATTCAACCCAAGCCCAGTTAATTAACCAAACTATTGCGATCCTTCTATATAAACGGAGCAACTGCGTTTCTGTCGGGTTAGGGTTATACTCTGTAGTAGCCGCTGCTTCTTTGCATTTTGGAGCTCTCAGCCCCCTCGTCGAAGTCGAAGAACTTCAGCAATCATGGGGTATGATTTCTTACCTAGATGTATCTCAGCATGTGTGAACGTATGTTTATTATTATTATCTGTGTATTGAATACGATACCCTGTTTTCGGAAGTCAGGGAGTCTTGAATTCTTGTTAGTTTACTCGTTTGGTTGGGGTTTGTTGTATGAAAACCGTTATGCTTTTTGGTCTTGGTTTTGGTCAGCAAAGCTTACTATAATTTAGCTGTACTGATCATTGGTCGGGAGGGTTTCAGTGTTGTGAAGTGTTTTTCTGGATTCAACTTGTTTCCATATTTTCTTGGCATCCAAATAATTTTTCATTTTAACTGGAAGGCAAGCAATTGTTATAGTCAATTAACCGGAGAAAGCATTCTATATTTGAATTCACAGATAAATGCTACATGGATCGAATTGTAAGAATTGCTAGATTCGTTGCCTTGATTTTAGATTTTTTGCTAAGACTGAATTTTAGAAGATTGATTTTGTTAGGATATATGGACTCTAATCTAAATCTGAAGTTTGCAATGGTTGCTGGAATTGTTTCTTTACGTAGCATGCTAAGTTTTTGTCATAGATGTTTGGATGACCTTGAATGTTGCCTTGTCTGATCCGCTGGTTGATCTCTGTGTATTGGTGCTGCCTCAGTTTTAACTAAAATACGTAGTCGTCTTCTTTTTTCTCAGTAAGAAGTGTGTTTCAAGCCATCAAGTAATGATGTCTGGCCAATGAAAATGTGTTCATTTGTTAATTAGAACAATCTGTCTGATGTAGATTATAGTTTTTCTGTCAAGTCGGCTTGGCTAAAGTCGTTGGACCAATGGGAAAAGCATGCAGTATAGTTTTTTTCTTTGAAAATTCTTAGTTACTGACATTCCTCTAACATTTGTGTGATCTATAACCACAAGATGGGTCTTTTATCCTTTTTATTTTAAATTTTCTTTTGTTGATTTTGTTTTGCAAATGAATTGCCTTCATATGACAGGAAGACACGTGGTATGGGAGCTGGTCGCAAACTCAAGTCCCACCGCAGAAGGCAAAGATGGGCTGACAAGTCATACAAGAAATCCAATCTTGGCAATGAATGGAAGAAGCCGTTTGCTGGGTCTTCCCATGCTAAAGGAATTGTCCTTGAGAAGATGTGAGACCATATGGACATTTCTTTCCATGCTTCAATATGTTTATCTCCAAGTTTAATGACCTTTTGAAATCTAATATTAACTCACCAAAACTGTTTTTGAATGGGCAGTGGTATTGAAGCTAAGCAGCCAAACTCTGCTATTAGAAAATGTGCTAGAGTTCAACTAATCAAAAATGGGAAGAAGATTGCTGCATTTGTTCCAAATGATGGTTGCTTGAACTACATTGAAGAGAATGTAAGTAATTGTATAAAAATTGGTCATAAAATTTACTCGTTTTGTTTTTGGTTTTGTACTGATGTGAGGTACAATATGTGGCTGTAGGATGAAGTGTTGATTGCTGGATTTGGACGTAAAGGGCATGCCGTGGGTGACATTCCCGGTGTACGATTCAAGGTTGTGAAGGTGTCTGGTGTGTCCCTTCTTGCTCTCTTCAAGGAGAAGAAGGAAAAGCCAAGGTCTTAGATTAACAACGTAGATTTCTCCTACAATGTTCTGTCACAATTAAAAGTCTTGAAAGGCTACTTGTTTTCTGATGAGTTGATCTTATTTCCAGTTTATGTCTCGAATATTTGGGTTATTTCCTTAATTCGATTGCCATTTTTGTGGACTCCAAGCGAACTGTCATCCTTTCATTCATATATGGTTTACATTTGGAGCTTTGATTGGATTCAGAATATTTATTGTTCTACCATTTGAATCGTTCCATCACTTATTCCCTACTATATTTTCTGGTCCATGCATACTGTGTCTTCGGTTGCTAGATGACCTGATTTACCCTTTGGTTTCTGGCAACAATAAACTAGTCACTAATTGAAATTAGTGAGCTTGAAGACGCCTGTGATGTGAGCTGTAGATGCATACCTTTGGGAGGGCGGAATTGAGTATTTGACCGACCTTATTGTGCCTTAGCCCTGCTCGCTGAGTCCTTCAGATATGGTAGTTGAATGGCTGGAACTGCCCCAGTTATGACTATTTTGAACCTTTTGGAGGCTTCGTTTCATTTGGGGGCGATGGCTGCTAGAAGATGTTGGAACTCCGGGAGGGAGGCTCTGCTCTTGTATTTCACAGATGAAACTCACCGCACGGAAGAATCAAAGCAAGTTTGAAGCATGAAAGAACCAAATATTTGGAGTTGTAGAACCAAATTGAAAAGGCATGAGCATAAGGAAACAAATATGGAAGATTGCACGTTATTCTTTTATCATTACATGATTTAACTTACTAGTAGTGCTAGTGATGCCTACATTTCTTGTACATAAATACACAAATCATAATCTGGGTGGCAGACCATCTATGCATTACATGCTGACTATATAGATTCAAATTTTTTTAAAATATTTAAGTGTCTCATGATCTGACTGCATAGATTCAAAAAAATTTAAAATATTTAAAAGCCCCTCGTGATATGTCACAATGTAATTAAACATAAATGATCCACGTAATTAAAATCGTGTTAAGAAAATGAGATAGTCACGTAGTTAATCACATAAAATTTAAAAAAAAAAAAAAAGAAGCGCGAGAGAAGCGGGAAAGAGAGAATAAAATTAGTAGAAATCGCATAAATTTTTTTTTTAAAAAAATGAAACATGAGAGAAGTTGGAAAGAGAATAAAATTAGTAGATATAGAAGAGAGAAGCGGGAATTTGGTTTCCCAATCTTAATATTTTTGTCCATTTATCTTTTTTTTTTGGATCAATAAGATGAAGTTTAATTAATTGAAAAAACTAAGATCCTTAGCTTACAACAGAGAATTCAATACAAAAATGAACAAGAACAACACAGGCAGAGAACCCATTTAAGAAGAACAACATTCAAAAAAGAACATCAGCAGCCCCTCAATTGAGTGAAGAGCCTCCCAAGCTTTGAACCATCATCCAATAAATAACCTCAACATATCCTTGAGCAGAGGCGGAGAGCAATGGCCTTATAGCATCATCAATCATCCGTAACAAAATGGACAATGTCTTTTAGCAGCAGCATTGAATTCATGATGGTCAATTGAAAGAACAAGCTTTGAACCATCATCCAATAAATAACCTCAACATATCAAAGAAGCCAAACAGAAGAGGAAGAGTTCATTCTATAACATCCTTGAGCAGAGGCGGAAAGCAATGGCCTTTTAGCTTCAGCAATCATCCGTAAACAAAATGGACAATGTCTTTTTAGCAGCAGCATCGAATTCATGATGGTTCCACAGCAGCCCTTCCGACCTTTCATGAGTACATGATAGTCTAAATCTAAGAGCAAAGAAGATTTGATATCTAAAATGGGCAAGGGCTTCGGCGACCAGAAAGAATTGCTCTTGACATGAGACAATTCCAAAAAATATGAGAAGAGCCACATGATCTCCAATCAAAGTTGCCTCATAAATTGGAAAGAAAAGATCAAAATTTCAGAAAATGCATTGCGAGACCTTCAGCGAAACCTGATTAGAGAGCAAAACCCAGAAATTCCATGGTACACAAAAATTCAATCACCCAGCCAAAAGCAGCTGCATGAGGATAGAACAATTCCCAGATTCCATGAAACACCGAAACTCAATCCACCAGCTAAAAGCAGCAGCATAAGGAAAACACCAAGACCAGCTTGAACACCTTAAGGGGCATCGGTACATCAGAGGAGAATAATCAGAGAAAGCCAATGTATAGAAGGCACCCGTACGTGACTAAGATACCCAAGATTCAATGATTTCATCACACTCACATCTCTCAAGATCCCGCTAAAATTTTCACTCTCAATTTCCCCTACCATTCACTCGTGTTTCCCAGTTTTTGGAGGACCTCACTGACTCTCAAATTACACATCCTATAAATTCCATGCGCTCC
The DNA here is from genome assembly GCA_963580455.1 of Euonymus europaeus. NCBI lineage: Eukaryota > Viridiplantae > Streptophyta > Magnoliopsida > Celastrales > Celastraceae > Euonymus > Euonymus europaeus. Next base: position 20,331,799 of record OY756965.1, read on the forward strand.
ACAAGACCTGCAAAATAGAAAAGAAAACAATAGGGAAAGATTGATGTCCATTTATCTATTGTGGCATGCCTACATAGCGTGTCATCTAGATTATGGCCGGTTAGGTATAAAATCTGTATTTAATATTTATGACTGCATTTTACTTGACTCATTGCATCCAGCGAAAAAATAACAGTAGATATGAAACTTGTATTTAAATTCTGCAAATGGCAGCACCCAGTCATTTTTGTTTTCGAGGGAACAATGATCCCAGTTATACAGTATACAAAGTAATCAAAAACTTAGCTGGAAGCATAATCATCTCCAATGGAATCCAATCGCCACTCACTCCCATAATATTCGTTGGGTAAACCCAACCAAAATTTGAAAGCCTCTGCTGCTCTCTTTCTCTCCCTTCTTCTGTCCTGTCTAGCTTGTGAGGCATGCTTACTTGTAAACATTCTGGAATGCATTTCCACATAAATTCTTTTATACTTGCTCTTATTGGGTGGTATTCGATTCTCTTCCATACATGCCACAATTTCTAAAGCCTTCTGGAAGAAAGCAGCCCTCAGACATATATCAGCCAGCGTATCTAACAGCCCTTCATCGGGTTTTAATGGTGGTGGAGAAGGCGACTCTGATGCAGACTTCACTCCCCTTGTCATCTCAAACCGTTCTTTTACTTCCTTCCAAAGCAAGAGAGCCTCCCCTGGTTTTCTGGCCAGTGCGATCCCATTTGCAAGACTACCATAAGTAGACACATTAGGGTATAACCCGCTGTCTTTCATCCTCTGAACTATCTGCTTTGCTATTTCTACCAATCCCAACCGACAATAGCCCTCAACTAACATGTTCCAAGCAATAAGATCAACTTTCACCCGAGGGTCATTGAGCATCTCATCAAAAACCTTGTTAGCCAGCTTTGGTTGACCTGACGAAGCAAATGCTTTCATCAAAGTCGTATAGCTGATCTTGGTGGGTGCAATTCCTTTTGCTCGCATTTCAGTAAAGAATGCAAGAGCCCCTGCACTGTCATCAACCAGAATACAACCATCGATCAGAGTATTGTATGATACTACATCTGGCTCAATCCCTGCATTGGCCATCTCCTTGAGTAGTTCCTTTGCCTTACCTATCTGCAGTTGCCAACAGTAACCCTTCAGGAGAATATTATAAGTAACTCGATTGGCTGGCACACCAATTCTAGTCATCTCAGCGAGGACTTGACGAGCACGATCCATAGATCCTGCCTTAACAAGAGCAGAAACAACAGTTGTATATGTAACATGGTCAGGATGACTTGCATTATCATCCTGATGGCGCATTGCCTCCAGCATTCTTACCGTGTCAGTGACCCGACCGCATTTCATATAACCCTTCATCAATGTCGTGTAAATCCTAGTGTCGGGTGCATAAGCTTTTGGCAATAACGGAGGTTCATTTTCACCTGGATCAGTTGAATTAGGAAGCAGCTTCTGAAATATATCTTCGTGTTCGCGACTTGAATTAAAATTCTCCACGATATCATCCTCGCTTTCACTCCAATCTTCGGAATTCGAGTCCCTAAGAATCTTGCAAAGGTCTTTCCTACCTTCCCTCATCGCTTGAACCATTCTCTGTGCTGTATCCAAATCTCCAAACCCAAGATAGGCAGCAACGAGGGAATGGAGTGTAGTCATACAAAACGGAATTCTGGTCTCCAGAATCCTTTCCAACACAAAGACGAGCAAATCTTTCCGTCCAACTCTTGCACACAGCTTAATCATCACATTATATGTCAAGACATCAGGCTCAGCACTATACTCAGGCATTTCATCAAACAACTGCAAGAACTTCCTTGCATAACCCAAATTAGCACAAGCATTCAGCACGGCATTAAAAGCAGCCGTGTCAGGCTTTGAGGCCACAACAATTTCAGGGTCTGTGAAGCTCTGAATCCGACGAATCACAGACTCGAATAGTTTGAGAGCCTCATTAGGCCCATCATCAGTTGAGGCAGCAAGTCGGCTGACCACAGCACTCCAGGCCTTAACGTGAGGAAGGTAGCCCGACCTTAGCATGGACTTGATGATAGAAGCGGAGTAGTGGGTGTTGCCGGCCTTGGAAGCAGCCACGGCAAGGAGACCGAGAGAATTAGCATCCAGACGATGGAGTTGCTGCTCATTGCGGAGGCGCGTCAGTATGGCCTGGGCTCGATTGAGACCTGTAGGAGAATTCTGAAATGACAATTGACATACTAAGCGGCTAAGACAAGTAGGGTTAGGCAAGTCAGGGCACTGGGTGTACTTTATCCAGGCTTCTTCAGTTTTCCTCTGGCGAAGTAGAAATAAAAGTGTTTGGTTGTGGTCCTTATCATCGGTGATAGTGAGAGAGACTTCACTCGTTGTAATTGTTTTCCGGTTAGTTTGATTGGTGGTTGAATTGAGGGCACCAGAGACGCGAGCTTGTTTTGCGGCCGGAAGAGAGGTTTTACAGTGAAGAGATGAAGTATTGCTCAAAGGGAATGTGTTGGGGAGTTGGGAGGAGCATGGGGAAGGTAATGGTAGAGCTGAAGTCATGGCTGGTGGTGGTCCTTTTGGGAGGAAGGTTTGAATTGTAGAGAGGGACAGGGAGAGGGAGAGCGAGAGCGAAGGGAGAGAGATTCAGGTTCGTCTGGGTGGAAATGGGACTACGTTGGTTTATTCCGTCCTCTTGTTTGTCCGACTCAGCGACTCTGCCTACGATATCCTCCAGAACAGTTTTTTTTTTTTTTTGTGGATATTTACATCTCATAAATAATTAAATATCTAAGGGCATCACTTTATTTTTTACTTCAAGGTTTCTAACACATTCATTTTCCTATTTGTTTGTTTGTTTTTTTAAATCCAGATAAATTCAATAAACATCATATATGCAACAGGCCCTTCAATTATGCATTTAATATTTGATTTTATCTAAGATATTTCAATTGGGCATGTAGGATCTTCGGAATAGCAGCAAAATAGCAAGCGTGAATAATTCAAAGAGAAACCAATCCCTTTACATCTTGCTTCCGAGATTTAGAAGTAAAAAAACATCTTGTCGAGTGGTGGGCTATAGTTCAAGATCAATGCTCAAGGCTTTCAATAGGGTTTTAGATTAGTTAGGTACAAGCAACTGCAGTGAAAGGTCGACTAGTTTAGCATAATAAGGTGAATATTTGTTATGCGTGAGAAATTGATAGGGGAAATCAAGGTTTTAGGGGGTGACGAGGTTCGCTTGTTGTAGAGAGGAGTAAATCTAGAACTTGATTGAGCAGTCATCCAGTGAAGAAATCAAAAATCCTATATTTCTCCTGAAAATCAAACAGCAAATGTCCCTAATTGTTGCTTGGAGGGAGAGAGGATGGGTGCAAATAGCCCCACCATTTTTTTTTTTGTATGGATTTAAAATATCTTCTCTACTTTTATAAATATCAATACAACATGATTATCAAAATAAATATCAATACAACATGGCTATCAGGCTTTAATATTTTTTCAGAACAACCTTAAAAGAAAGGAAAGGAAAAAGCGAGGAGCTTGGATAGTCTATGTCAATACTCAATCAAAGCTTAATCAAGTCCTTAATTTAATGGGTGACAAGCCTGTAAGGTACGTTTTAAGAGTTTCTGCTTAGTTAACAACAGCCAGCCCTTGTGGTATTAAGGCGTTGCTTCAAAAATGGTGATTTTCGACGGGGTGGAGCTTTTAGCATACATGAGGGGCTCGGTAACAAGCAAATTTAAAGACATCTCGTGTCTAAAAAACCACTTTGCATCACCTTCATAAAATTCATTTGAGTGTGAGAAATTTCTGTACACAAGTCAAGTAACCTTGAAATGGCAGCATGGCAACCAGAATCCCCCATTTTTTTTTTGTACATCTAGCCAACTTAGGTAAACCAACTACCTGCATTCTTCCACCAATTTATACATATTTCCCACCTATGGGGGCAGCAATGACAGGAGCATCCTCTTGTTATTCAGACAATCAGCTCCTCTTTTGATCTGCGACTCACTGCCATGATTCTACTATCTACACTACCTTCACAATTTATGTACCAGCGAAGGCTATGAAAGGTGGAATGAACCTTGGCCTTCTGTTATTGCATACAAGAGTTTCTCCTTCATCCTCTCCTGCCAAAAAATCATCAAGAGAATTTATAAAACATCGAGTCCAAAAAAATGATAAACCATGAGAGAATGGCATTTTTTTTTTTTTTTTACTTTTGAACTGTAAGGTGGCAACTTCAAGTAATTGGCGCATGTCATCACGCTCGGCAAGTCTCCATCTGCACAACTGCTACAATGCTGTAGAAAGCACCCAGAAAATAATTTGATAAAACGTTAACAAAACAAACTGAGTGGCATTTCATGTAGGAATCAAATAATGATTCAGTACATACCTTTCGAACAATTGTCAGTTTCGGATTAAGAGATGCCAAACCTCCTGGAGGAAGCCGAGGTGCGCCAGTCACAAATTGTAAGAATGCTCTTCTTTGTTCATAATCAAACTCCTGTATAATTTCCAGTAACTGACATTCCAAGCAGTAGAAGAGGATTTTGAGATCAATGAGGCAAGGGATTTTTAAAATATATAAAAGAAAATGAAGGGGAGGGAGGGAGAGAACTAACACTGATGACCGGTGGGCTGCTAGCGGTGTATCCGTGGTCAAACTTGATATGATCCAAGAGCTCATTGAACTGTTTTAACATATGTAAGAAATTGTGACTTAATAAGAAAAAAAAAGGTTAAAAACATCTAACATCTAAGAACTTGCTAATCAAGATACAAATATCCATACAGCCCAAAGGTCACGTTCTCCACATAGTAAACGCTCAAGTTCCTCCTCTGTGAAAATTTGTAGACGTTCAATTGGAAAAACCTGGAAGCAACAGCCAGCTCATCAACATCATCAAGAAGATAAACAAGTTAAATAAAAATGACAGTATCCAGACCCAAAAACAACCCAAGCAATTAAAATTATCTCAATATGAAAATTTGGGTATAACACTAAGGAAAACCAAAAGGAAATAATGGAGCAACAAACTAAGACGTCCAGGAAAAAAAATGGACCAAGAAGACTGTTTCAAGTACCTTAGTGGAAAGATATATATAAAATACCCTCAACAACGTGCTCTCATGCGTCTATTTTTTTTGGTATCTAAATTGCAAAAGTGATGTTTTGATGTATAGCATAAATTGACAAAAATTACGCAAGCAAATTACGCTTGTGCCCATGAAGTTGAATAGGTGCACTACTCAATGGTATTCTCCTGTCCACTAAAAAGATGTAGTTCAATAGGTGGGTGCACTGGAAGGTTTGCAACTAGGTGCAATGGCATTTTTCACCAAAGAAAGCAACAAAGCATCAACTGAGGGGGCAGCAAGAAAATTAAAATATCTATATTGGTCAATGTCAGTTCCCAACCTCGAGATTTTTTAACATTGTTTCTTATGATGGATGCGATCTTCTCTTATAGCTTGTTCCAAAGAGACGGTTGAAAAAGAAAATAGAATACTACTTGAGACACACATCGACCTTGCTGAAGCTAAAATATTTGGTACCAATGTACAGAACTGGAGATTTAAAGATCAAGATGAAACACATCCCTCGATATCTTTCAACCATAGATGAAGAAAAGATAGTTAAAAAAGAGAGGGATGGCCAGGGGTGGACATGTTTAGGTGTGAAATCTGAAGTAACAAACCTGGTTAAATCCAGACTTGAAAGCTTCAAATTGTCTCGATATTCCTGAATGCACAGTAGCATCCACAACAAGCATGACATAGTCCTCCAAGTTATCTATATTAACCTATACAGAAACAAGCCAACAAAAAAGAGAGAAGAAAGTGAGTAATCAATGTATCTCAGTAAAAATAGAATCAATTGTTCCAAGGGAAGCCTTACAATTTTATGATCCAGTCCAGAAGTAAGAAAATAAAAAGGATAACCAGGGAGTGTAAAGTCAAGATAAAGATCCTCAATTCTGGTGTTACGATAGCATGAATCAACTTTTAACGCCGACTGGTTGCCACAGGAATCCAAATGTTTTTTCCTATTAACAAGAGCCTGAAACTCAAGCAGTGTCCTGCCAAGCTCAGGATCAAATGACTGTATATCATATAAACTAAGATCCTGTACAAGAAATAATAAACAAATAAGATTACAAGCATTCTTAAAACTGGAAAATTTTACACAAATAGTTCTCTGATTCTTTAGAATTAGATATTCTTTAATATTAGATACCTGCCCAAGGATAAGTTTATAGAAGGCCTTGGCGAAGGGCAGATCCAAAACCCTTCCATCTTGAAGTGCCTTTGCCACTACTTGCCCCAAAAGGTAAAATCTTTTCTCCACTTCTGAAAACTGCATCCCTTCGGATGCAACTACCATAGAGGGCCATGGGCAGGGAAAAAGTCCAAGAGAAGACATCACAACTCCCAAATCATTGGTTTGCAAGATTTTCCTGGTGGTAAATGAACCAAAATCCTCTCTCCACATTCCAAGGCCTGGCTTCTGAAACTCATGACAAACCAGGGTATAGAATTCCAATGTTGGACCAAGGCCAGTACCAACTTCTTCATTATACTCCACTTCAAGAAGAACTTTATGATGAGCATGCAAGTCCATCATTTTGGCGGCAGACTCCAGAATCTGGTTCCGCAAAACTAAGAACTTCTTCCGAGGCAAACTGCCACCACTAGATCTCCTGTCTCTTAAACCACCCAAATTACTGTGAGAAGGTACATGAGGTTGAAGTTGCTGACGACCAAAGGCTGACAGTTGAAAGTACTTACATTTTGCTTCAAAACTGAACAGAAATGGGCATGAAGCCATTAACTGATTACACCACAAAGGCATACCACCAATAGACACGGCTAAACTGTCCCGCATTTGCTGCTCTAACTTCTCTGTTAATTTACTGCACATAAATTCATTCTGTGCTACAGAAGGAACTACCAACCTTAAATTATCCAAGTCATCAATCAACCCTTCTGCAAAAGCACATATTCTTTTGTGGGAGATCAGATGAGATGCAAACCTATTCAATCCTTCCAAAATTTTAAGCAGAAACAAAATGTCATAAGTGGGGTTTGAGTTATCCAAGTCAGAAGCAACCCTGGAGGCAAACATGCGGGAGAGAAATGGGCTATTCTGCAGTTGTGCAGCAAAATTATTTGACACAGAGAAATTTTCAGCTGAATGAAGAGATATTTGATGGTCTTCATGGTTAGATTTTACAGCCATGTCATAAGAAATTGTGTATACTTGACTCCACAGTTTTGCACCAGCAACAACTTCATCACCTAATTTTATTTGTTGCTGGAGAATCGCTTGATATATTGTCGAGGATCGGTCCAGCTGTTCTCCTTCCAGGTAAAAAACCAATTTTGGAGAGGAAGCTATAATGCTACACGATCCAGGGTTCTCACTTTTCACATTTGTAACTACTTCAGAGGAAAACTGTAGTTCCTGCTCTGCAGAGGCCTGACACATGACAAAATCAATGACAACATAAGCCCACAAAACTAATCTTAATATGAGAAAACAATGAGTCCTCTCTATAGGAAATGGTTAGGCCTTGAAGGAGGTTAAAAACATATTGAGTACAATCAATGAACAGGTTATTCCGATAATATATATGATACTGCCGTTCTTTCAATGTCAATGAAAACAAGAAAAGTTCAGGTGGTTGGAGACCAGTAGAGCATGAATTTCATATATTTATAATTTCAACAAGATAAGTCAGAAACATGATGTTTAAACATTATAATGCACCAATACTCATTCATTCTGATCTAAAGCCGGACTTCCGTTTCTAGTTAGCCAGACAAAGTTTGAGTCAGATATCTTACAAGAAAGTTTTAGTCAGATAAAGGAACATCTTACATCATCCTATAATGTACCCATAACCAAGACTTTGACAAGATCAATAAAATATCCATATACAAACATTGCAGATTTTGGTTGAACCTACAACCTGAACACTTATGAATGAAGGGAAAAACTACTTACAGTACGAGTTTCATCTAAGGTTGTTTCACCAGAATTTCTCCCAATTGAGTTAATAACTTGTTCGGATGTGGAAGGTGATAAATTAGCCTCATCTACCTGTAGATTGTTTGAATTGTAATGTCAATACAAAAACTATTGCTGGAAAATGAAAGAAAAAAAAATCAATGGAAAATTAAAGACCGAAAGGAAAATTGTTTTGGTCCCAGCGGCAAGCCAAAGGTCTGTCAGGACAAAAATAACCAACCTGCATCTCACGCAAAGCAGTGGACATGCTGTCAGGCTCTGTATCACCTGGACATTTTCCTGGGCTGGAGTTTGCGTTTGGTGCCAATCCTGATGGCGCACTGTCAATTGGCTCTATAGCTTGAACATTCAATTCACTTTGTTCATGATTTTTTATGCCTACTTTAGGCCACAGATATCCTTCAATAGCATCCAAAGAAGAGAAAGGGTCAACAGTCACAACATCTCCAGAGTAATCACTGAGACCTGACTCGCTGTTTCCACTGACAAAACGAACTCTTAGGGATGGATACTTGTTGGAACGCTCATTTGGGACAGTAGCAAATGAATTCCTGAGCCTAGATGCATGAGTTAAAATGACAGGAAAGTTTTCCAACGAAGAAAGGGCATTTTGTAATTTCTGTATTAAAACTAACGAAGGTGGGCCCTCACCAAGAGTGTCTGAAGAAGACAAAAATAGCCTAGCAAACACCTCAAACCTTTTTGCCATCACATAGAAATAACTACATAAGACATCACTCTCTACGTTTCCTGACAAATGGTAGCCGTTTGAGATGTAGTTCAGTACTGATTTCACAATACCACTTTCAATGAATTCAAAAGTGGAAACAGATTCCCTTCCACCTAGATTGAACACGATTTGATGCAATATACAGGAGAAATTTTCTTCGTCTTGAGTGGCAGGTTCGGTATTCCCAGAGATGTTCATCAAATCACTCAAAGCAGCAGAAAGAGTTCTGAGCTTTTGGAGAATATCAGTCATCCCGTTCTCAGAATCACATACTTCAGGAGTGAAGTAACTGGTTCTTATGTGCTTTGCAAGATCTTGAACCCTATCCTTCTCAAGCTTGCATGTTTTTGTTTCTGATACTGAAGTATGCGGAACCGTATCAAAAACATAACATAAGCATCTGCGGACCACACTCGTTGCTGACCTTTGGCTAGAGTCAACAGCCAGCTGGATGCCATTGAACACCGGAAAAATCATGTGCTCACATATTTCAGGTGATAGAAGAGCATCAATAGCAAAGAAAACACCTTCTTTTATAAATGAGCTCAAGAACAAGTCAGGATGCTTTTGCAGAATTATCTCAGTAATCTGCAGGGCTAATATAAGCACATGCTGATCCTTTCTAGTAAAGACCCCAGCTAGAAAACTGCCACATTATCCCGAGACAACTATTAGATTACTGATGAACATTTAAAGATTTGATCATGAAAATACAAGAACGCATAGTCACCTTGGAATATTGGCATTCTTAAGCAATTCAACAAGCATGTCAGATTTGCTTAAGTAAACATACTTGTTGATCACAGATAGGCAGCCATAGCAAACATATCTATTGGCACCAGAATTAACCACCTGCAGGGGTGAAAAAAAAACATCACAAAGGTGATCTACAGGAACATGAAGAGCAATAAAGGTTAAAGATCGATGGAAAGACCTGAACCAGCATGGGAAATATGTCTACTCCAAACTTCTGTAGAAGATTCGGGTGATTGACTAAGAATGATTCCTTATCTGACAGCTGCTGGACTTGATCTCTAGCTGAAGTAGGGAGAAGCTCATTCAGCAACTTAAGAACTTCATGTACCTGAGCAGAAAATATAACAATCAAATCCCGTTTCTCTGCCCCAAATAAGAACAAACTGATAACTCCAATTCATCAGCAAGATTAAAACCTCAATAGTATTGATGCAGAAACAACATATAACATAGAAACAGTAATTGTACTTAGGGACGAAGCAAACTTTAAATCTTCCAAGTTCTTTTTTCAATTATCTATGGCAGTAACCATGGCAACCATCACCCTTGCCTCCAACATTAATGTTGTTACACTGAAATATGGGGAACACTCCTAGAAGTACCATAGATTAAATGATATCACTCTCCTGGCATCTTTAAAGCACAATGACAACATCAAACTTGAAAAATGAGCAATGTCAACATGACTGATCACGAGCTAAAATTTTTGAAAGTTCAACAACCAACCTTGGGCATATGAAATTAAAAAAGAGTTGGAGTGTGTTCATCAAACCAGTTATAATTATGGAACACATCAGGGTGTTTTCGCAGTGAGGGGCACTTGCTGCAATGTCTCATTAAGTTATCAGTTTGACATAAATAGAAGGTAAACTCCTAAATAAAGGCTTGGAAACAATATTGTACATGTAACAGATGGCTAATATTCTACAGCTCAATAGGACCCAATTCCTAGCTTCTCATAAAAGGCTCCCCCCTCTTTTTGAATGAAGCATAAAATTTCTGATAGATTTACAAATGTCTGTACAGGTGAATACGTGGCCCAGGATTTGCAGAGATGCAACCTAGAGGTTACGGGTTCAATTCCTCCAATATGTGGAGGTGCGGTCTTCGTACATCTAGTCTATCCCCTGCGAGTGCCTTGTTTATGGGTGGTGTTTACTTTTTTTAAATCTAATCATGTCCCTGTATGTCCAAATTATAAAATTCCCACCTATGCTCACCCTAATTCTTTGGGGAATGTCGAACAATAAAAAAGCCTCCAGAATGTGTGAAAATCTATCACAGGTTAGTGCTCTATGCATAATGAAGATAACCATATGAGCAGCTGTTAGTATTAGTTTGTTGTCCTGCATGTTGGGCTTTTGCTTTTTAGGATAATAGCATTGACGCTTGGAAATCTTCCATCATTCCACCTACAAAGGAACCTATCTAACAAAACCAGTGCAGCTACGTTTCTAGGTTTGAAAGGGAAAGTTTTTTAGAAAATTACATACAGTAAGTCTGGTGCAACATAGGAAAATAAGAGGAGATGTTTTTCCAAATGGATAACCACTTGAGTTTAAAAAAAAAAAAATATTTTTTTTTGAATGACAGTTTTAAAACAAATTAGCCTATTGGGAATGATAAAAGAAATTTATGGGCCAAAACTAAGCACCCTATCTATATTTATAAGTCCAAAGTTTCACAAACCACCACCCATTTGTCACGCCAGCCATCAGTCGATTATATGCCAATCAAAATTTGCAGACAGGACTATCAACGGTTCTTATGTATGTTTGCCTTGAAGCATACATAAGAACACTATGTATAGTGAACACTTTTTTTGTTCAAAGGAATCAAAACTATCTATACTAAAACACTTAATTACTATTTTGAAGGATTTTAGTGCCACGGTTTATTTCCTGATTTAGGTTCACAATTTTCTTTCCAAAAAAAAAACTTGTTTTTTGGGAGCACTTAAACTGGATAAAACAACTTTGCCCAAGACAATACCCTCCTGCAGTAGACGTTGTTGGGCACATGAAGGTCAAATGTGGACAGTCTTTTCCACTCGATCGCAGAATTTACTGTTTGAAGTCTGTAACTGTAACATCTAAGTTGCACGTGAAGCAAATTTTACCACTAAACAAAGGTTCTTGTTAAAAGGTATGATATATTGATATCAACTAAAGACAACCCAATTTAATAATTGCAGTGGTATGTGTCTATTATCAGTTACTATCTTCCTTTTTTCACAAGACTTTAATGTGGTAGAACCATATTTAGGATTAATGCTCAATCTATTTCCAGCCAATGCTCAACGGAACCATATTGAAGACAGAGAAGAAAAACTATGGTTAAGATACAAACCTGATTACAATTCCCATCAACCATAGATGGAGAAGACACGCCATGTGAGAGGTCATAAGTAGACAATATATCCTTCAATATACCACTGATATTAAGCTCATATAGAGTCTTGAAAGCTAAAACCGAGCCAGAACAGAGTTTGACAAGTAGCCCAATCAGACCCTGCAATGAAGACAAAAGGGATCATGCTCAGAAACAAGAAACATCAAAAACTTTGAATGAAAAACATGGAAATCCATTGCTTGCATACATTGTAAATTGGCTGCGACAGAGCTTTTCTGCCATTTATGCTTATGAGGTTTGTAGCTTGATGAATTAGCCCATGCTTACAGAGTTCATCAATCATTTGTGAGGAATGACTCATCCGCTCCGCTATTTTAATCAAGCAGACAGCAACATTTTCAACAAGCTGAGAAATGTAAATAAGATTATTAGCTGAAAAGTTTTTTTTTAAAAAAAGATTAAAATAAATATGTCATTCAGCAATCAGCAGCTATCTATTATAACTCCCAACCTGCAAATCCTCATATTGCAGAAGATTGGACAACACCGGAACAGCCTCCATGAAAGGTGCAGGACATTCTGAAGGAAGTTTTTTGCATATGTTCACAACAATAGAAACTGCTACTCTCTATGTGAAAGCAAAAGATTAATATTACCAAACATGGCTGGGCAACAGAATTATTGCCAGTCACAATCAAAATTTACAATACAAGGATCAACATAGATATAGGGAAATAAAGAATAAGATAGATATAGGGAAATAAAGAACAAGATAGCTATGGAAATAAACATCACACCACATATTGGCTTACCTGTACGCTGGTCGAGAAGAAATCAATATAAGTTAGCACAGCCATAATTGCCCCAGCATTTAAACATGCAAGTGGTTGATCTCGTGATAATTTCTCCAACGCTTGCAGACACTACTTATAACCAACACGTATGCAGTTAATAATTGAATGACCATGTTAATTCTTAATTTATAATGCCAATAAAACGACAAATTACATGCCAAAAACAAGACAAATGATGAAAAACTTACCTGTTCGGCTAGATCAAAGTACTCGATAGCCATTAATCTTTGACAAAGTGCAGGAATTGCATCGTGTCGAACAAGGAAACCCGAGGATCGAGGAAACACGTCACATAAATATGTTATAGCCCTTATAGCCAAGAGCATTATATCAGGATTGTTCTCATTCTTAGCAAGCTTTACAAGAACAGGAGACAACAAGTCCGCCATCATACTGGAAAGAGAGTTCTCCGTACTAAACGACAACACTTCGCATAGCTCTGTCAGCATAACTAACTGCCTAGAGGAGTCCGTCTCTTCACTCAAACTCCCTAATATACTCTTTAATTTTCCAAGATCACTAGAGGATCTCCTCCTATGGTACTCCTTCAGGCTGTTTTGTCTCAAATCTACATCATCAGAATCACAGGACCCATATGCAGAATCCCTCTCCTGTTCTCCCTCTGAGGAACCCGAAGCAGATGAGGATAAATCCATATCATTGTCATGATTTTCAGATGTTGAATTAGTAGAGATTAAGTGGCTTTGATTTGAAGAGTTCGATGAACCAGGTCTAAAATCCAATGAATTACAAGCTCGCTTATCAGCAGGCAGTTCATCAACCATTTCTGCACGCTTTTGGCCACGACTTCCCATTTAAGTGCCAACTTTCCTAGGCTTATCACAATAGAATTTCATGTAATATTAAACCCTGAAAAGTCAAAAGAAATTCTTAATAGACGAAACTCACTACACAAATTGACAATGTCCTCTATTAAGAGCCACAAACCCTAACATCAGCAGACATCTGAACATCCTAAAAAGATTCTAAAAACCATAGCATCGCCAAAGTCAAAACTCTTTCATAAAGCAAAGAAGCAAACCACTTTCTGTTCACAAAATCACAATCAATGCATATTGCTAGTTCAGTCGACAACTGAAGAGGAAATCAAAACTCAAACCACCGTAGGCGATGGATGCAGAAAAAGCCTAAACAAACAAAAAAAATCATAAACTGTTCAAACATCAACGGATTCATCACACAGAGAAACCAAAAAAAGAGTATCAACAACAAAATCACCCGCAGATGTTTATTCCAAAAAGAACAAACCAGAAGAGAACAAAGAAAAAAGAACAGAAAAGAAGTCGGAGAAAGTGAAACGGAAAACAATTGATGAGCAAAGGGAAATCAAAATGATCATATTCAGAAATTCTGATACTCCTACAAAAGTACCTAAATTGATTGCCTTAACGCCTGTTCATCGGCCGAAGACTGAGAATTTCAATCTTGGGTTTTTAATTCCTTCTCGTTTAAGCGCTTTTGCTTATATGAGTTCTCTCCTCTCCGTATACAGATGTGGGTGACGATGATCGATGGACTGTGTTTTTATATATCTCCACAAAACGCAAACGAAAAGGAGATAAATATTAGAATTCAATCTCACAAATAGAAAGATGTTTACTTAGCTTCTACCACAGGGAGGAGGTCATCCTCTGTTTGTGCGGTACACCAACATTTATGTTGGACCTTCGAGCATCAAACCTAGTAAACTTGTTGATTAGAATTCAATCTCACAAATAGATAGATGTTTACTTAGCTACTACCACCGGGAGGTGGTCATCCTCTGCTTGTGCGGTACACCAGCATTTATGTTGGACCTTCGAGTATCAAACCTAGTAGACTTGTTGATTGCGCGGCCTCATACATCACCGCCTCATAGGAAAATTTTGGACCGTCTGTTAGGAGGTATCCTCACCCCGGGACCCACGCCAATTCTTGTTTTATGATGGGTTGGCTATCGTTCATGGATGGGCTTCTCCATGTCACAAAATTTGTATGTTCAATATAAGTAGATTTTCCTCCCGAGATGTGTGATATATCACGAGGGAGTTTTGGATCGTTCGGTAGAGCTTATAAGTTATGTAAGTTGTTAATGGTTTGGTGAAACTAATAACCGACCTATTTATTACTTACTAAAAAAATTACATTTAATTTAGACACAATTTCACATTCAACTATACGCATGACATGCTTGATCCCACGTGAGTGATTGGATAGACAGTAGGCACCACTGCACGTGGATGGACAGCGTGCGTGGCTTTACGATCCCGCGTTGACGGGACAACATTATATAATTGCTCCTTCTATTATTTATTCATTATTGTTTCATAAAAACATAAATATGATAATTGCATAAACCATTCTAGTTTATTATTTTATAATTTTTTCAATTTTTGATAAATTTAGTTTATTTTATTGAGGGTTTTTTTTCTTCTTTTGGTGCCAAGTTGATTTGTTACATGAGGATTAAAAAATTACAACACAAAATCACGCTCTATTATAAACAATGGAAGCGTATCTTACCTTACGGAGATAAGCATGACTTTTCATGTGCAAAAAGGATTTGCAATATGGGTATAAAGAAGGGACGGTGACGAATCAATAAGCATTTTCCTAGTTGGTCTAGAGGCTATAGGTGTCAAATGCCTTGTCGTTTCGCATGTTAATAGTCAAATTAGAATAAATTATATTCCAGCATATTAGTTTATTCCAACTAGGTTGCTTGCTTTTAACAACCAAAACATACCAGTAATTGCCCTGCAAATCAAATTAAGATTTCTCATCCATGTTGATGCTTTTGGTACTCATGTATTGCGAGCAACGTCGCCGGCATCAACTCGACGGACATCGCTACAATAGGCAAAACATGTAGAGGACAGTCCTTTGCGCTTGCCTCCCCTCGAAACGATGAAAATATCATTTATTTAGAGCTGTTCGGCAATAAACAGAGAGCAATAAATGCCATCCAATTCATTCATTGCACAAATATTTGCCTTAAAAAGTAGACAATGAAAATGGGGAAAAAAAATAGTTATTAGATTCTATTCAAACACAGTTCATTCATATAAAGAAGAAAAAGAAAGTAACATAACGTCATCCTTATCCGGTCATTCGTTGAGCAATTACATCTGCCATTTTGCAAGTAATACCATACAATTAGAACTGCAAGCTCACTACCCACCCTCCCATAACACAAGTAGTAAACTAAATACAGCGGCAAAAGAGCTAAATTTATGTCTAGCACACAGCCGTCTCCGTAAATAACGTAATTCCGACTGACATAAATAATGTAATTCGATATTTCAAAGTAAAGAAATGAGACTGGGGAGGAAGAAAAAAAGACTCAATAAGAATTGGAGCCCTAGGATGGGAAAACATCAGAACCCAATATATCCATACAAGGCAAAAGCAATGAGTTGAGAGATTTTAATATCAACATAAACAAACATTTGTCATATATGCCAATATCAGTATAGCCAATTACTCATAAGTACAAGACTGATAAACGAATCTCAGTAATAGCCATGACTCAAGATTTTGGAAGAGTTGAAAGTTTAAATCCTACCCACAAGCTAACAACCAACTAATAATTAAAATCACTATTTGTTCATAAAAAAGAAAATAATAAACCTAACAAGTAAAACAAGGTACTACCGTGAAAGACAAAACCATGACCTCCAACCCAAACTGCCCCAAACCACACATGAATATAAGGTAATGACGAAAATCACACATTCACATGGACACAAAATCAAAGACGTGATTTTCTACCAAACCCAGGGTGATAGTAACATTTCAAAAGTTCAATATGCACAAAGAAAACACTTCAATGACCAAACCATAAATCATCTTGTCACCTCTGACATATCCATAGCCACAAAGTCCATTCATGCCTCTGTTTTTTTGGGTTAGTCTGACACGAAAGTTATTTATACTACTGTAAGTTTCCAAATCTGTTTTCTGGCAACGAAGAAAAGTAGCCTCCGCCTGTATGGTGTACAACATTCATCAGAAAAAGGAAAAAAGAACACTGGTACGAGTTATAGCGTAATAGTTTTCTGATGACTCAATAACTCTTAACAGAAATTAGTCATTTTTGCGCCACTTCAAATCTAAAGAAGCAATTTTCCCCAGACTTAAAATTTAATGCCCCTATGGGCCATGGAGGTCTCTTCTAACCTGAAAAAGACCTTAATATACAACAATATTATTGTTGGCACCAAACCAGATCAGAAATGGGATAATCTGAATTAAGAGGTCGAAGTGGAGTGTATCCCTACTCGGTGCCTTGCATTGGAACCATCATATGCTGTGCCTGTGACTACAAAAATCCCAAGAATACAAAAAATGATATTACAGAAAAAATTTGGAACTCTAATAGAGAGAACTCAACTACTTTGTTAATCAAAGTTATTGGGAGACACAATGATACCCACTTAAAACAAAACGTACACATGCAATCAAACTACATACACGTACCAACCTACATACATACATTATAATCACCTATATGCACATGCATGAATAAACATACATGCAAACAAAGATTTTAAAAATTGGCTACAAAGATGTCATATGTTCTCGAAATTTAAACATCAACATCCAAAAAGTTCCATTCTGGTACTATGTGTTCCATGTACTAGTAGTGCCAACAGTAAAAAAATGCTAGGAAGATCAGAGATGTTTACACCAATTTAATGGATCGAAACTCCAGACTTGACCCAGATTATCTACATCAAATATTGATATGTAACAATTACCTAAAAGAACGAGGCTTGGTAGGTTTTATTCTTCCATTTTTAATTGAATGTTGCAGGCCAGAAAATTTTCAAAGTCTAAAACCTTGACTCAAAACTTCATAAACAAACATGTTAAGGAACTTTGCTGCCCACAATCAAAGTGAAATAAAACTTGTGTATGTGCTCTTATTCCAAGGCACATAAAAATTAATAGTAAGTTCATGCAATCACGCATGTCACGTCATCACCATGTACATTCTAACATCACAACAGCAACCACAGATTGATAATTCAATTTATTCAAAAGAATAGTTAATTCATGAAATGCCACATGATATTACCAATTTACCATATACATTCCAATTTCCCAAAAGCAAACACAGATCGATACTTCAATTTATTTATTTATTTAAACTGATAAACAATTATTGTGTGAGTGTATCTATATGAGAGAGTCAGGGAGAGAGATTGCCTGAGAGTTTGCATAGTTAACACCTTGTGTGAAAGACTTGATGAGAAATCTGCAGACTTTATAAATTAGAGAAGTCCAATCCAAATAAGTTCCATCTCATAAGCTTTAGTACAAAATTGATTCCATAGAACAACTAGATGAATAAAATAACAAAATCCATAAAGAAAATGGTTCATTTAAAACACCGCATGTTACCTCGGAATTTTGACTTGGTTGAACTTCTTAGCAGATACATCTCCCTCCTTTGCAGATCCCTTGGTGTCACCCTGCCCAATAATGCAATTCAAAAAACTGATTGCCAAAAACATATCACAACAATTTTATAATGGGAATGTTATCTAACCTCCATCTGCAAACGACAGTTCAATCCAGAAAAGAATCAAGGCAAAATAATCCGTCAGTTAAATCTCAATCACTCAATGATCCAAAATAACTAGAGAAAATCAAAACCAAAAAAATACTTAAGAGAAACTAGGTGAGAATTCCATGGCTCCCAACATATTTAAGGAGAAAAACAAAAGGAAAAAAAAAAAAAAACATGAACATAACTCTCTGTATCAAGCGAGGTAAATCTTTAGGGGCTCGATATAATCCTCAAACCCTAACGTGGCCATCGCCCAAAGTAAATCATCACCATTTATGGTCTTCCTCTTCTCTCTCTGGCACTTATCACTTGCCCTAACAAATAATCACTAATCAATCGCCAGCCACCGAAATAGAAAACAAGATACATATCCGAAAGCCACAATAGAACAATCTAACTAGACAAACAATGTCTTACTCGCTGGTGAAAAAGCTGATGAACTCGGAGACACATTCCTGTACGGTCTCCTTGGCGTCTTTCGCGATCTTGCCGTTGGCAGAGAGCGCCTTCTTCATGATCCTGCTTATATTCGCGATCGGAAGATACCTGTCCTGCTCCCGCACGTTCGAAATAGATCGTGGGCTCTGGTCGCCGCCACTCTCGTGGCTCCCTCCACCAGGACTCATTGTTTGCTCCGCCGCTGCCATCCTCGCCGACAAATAAACCCTAGCACAAAAGAACTATCATCACCATAATCGATCGACATGATCAACCAAACCAGATACCCTAGCTCGCTAGGTAGAGAAAAACCGAGAGATGCGCCAAAGAGAGAGAAGATAGCGCGACGTGTTTTGTGGGTTAAATTGGTGAAAGTGAGTCACCTGTGAGCGGGGAATTTGTAAAAGGGCGCGAGTGAAGGAGATGTCTGTGATTGAAGGAGAAAGAGAAGGGATCGGACGCTGGAGAAAAAAATAAAAAGGAGATAGGAGACGACTGGGATGAGAGAACGATGTTTATCTACGCCGTCCGTTCCATATGCTTTGTTGTTCCCTTTTTTTTTTTTTGGCCTCTCTTTTGTAGCTTAATTTATTTTATTGAAAGCGTTTTTCACGTGCTGTTGTACGGGGCTCTGGGCCTTCTGCCTTTTGGGCTTCAAGCCTCTACGACTATTCGGAATGTCGTTTTGGGTTAACAATAAATTTCAATTACAATGTACCGGATTGGGTACATACACACACACACAAAAAAAACCGGGAAAAATCTCACAAAATAATAAATCCTCGTTTTTTAAGGTATAAAATTACTTTTAAAAAAATTCAAAAATAATAAATATAAAATACGTAATTGTTTTTTATATAATGTAGTTATACATACTTGCATCGAAGTGTTTAGATTCATTCAAATTCTTCCTGAATTTTTGTTAATGACTTTGATTTTTCTATTAAACATAAAAATACAGCATTGATTCAAAATCATTATAACTTTAAAAATCCGGTGAGAACTATAAAAAATATACATATTAGACGATCAATCTTTAAAGTTTTGCCCAAGCCCGTGAAGAATGCTAGTCAGTCATTTGGATTAGGCTGCTTTTGTATTTGGGCTGTTTGATTTAAATTGGGCTTAAGTTGCTCGCGACACTTTGTTGCATGACTTCGAGCCCTGAGGTAGGTCGTGGTCCAACCCAGCCCGAGAGATTATTCCGAATCTGACTTGGCTGCGCATTTGCCATGAGCAAATTTTCCCGTTCTCATTAAAACTAATTTTGAATTTCACTTCTACTATATCAGAATTTAAACCACATACTCATTTATATTACTAAAACACATTTTTTAATATAATCACATCATCATTATCAAAAGACAAATCTCTATATATTTTTTCTCTTTTTCATTAACAAAACATTTATACTCTTCCACTTCATCATTCATTACCCGATAAAACTATACAAAAATCAATATTATGATCCACATTTTTTATAAAAAATCAAGTTATATACACGTCCACGTCATCAAAACATATTTTTCAATAAACAATATAATCAAAAATACATCTTTCATTGCAATTGCCCATTCTATATTTGCTGGAGCACGAAAGTAACACAGTTTTTCACAGCCTGTAAAAAATTTCACCCCTACTGTACCATGTACGTTCGTTGTGTGCTTGTGTTGAAGCTGGCGTGCAACAATGGTCCTGTTCTTCTAGCTACAGGCTACAGAGTCTCCATTAATGAATTGAAAACCTTATTTGACTAACAGAGATATGTACATTGAAAAATAGCATGAAATTTGACTGCAGAGATCAGACTGATATATATATATATATAATAGCAACTAGCATCTAGAAGTTAGCAGCGTAATATGGTGAAAAGTTAGGCAAAAGGAAGATCCTTATATAAACGGATTGGGGGTGCAGTGGTTAAAATCACTTGTACTGTCAAGAAATGAGTGTGATGCTTCGCTCATTCATCTGGTAAAACAGTTGCACTGACACTGGTGTGTGTATATTTGCTAGGTAGGCATATTCGTTCAAGTTATAGTGTTTGTCAATACTTATTAAAATCCCACATGGTTAGGGTGTACCCAACAATATGGTAATCTATAAGAAAGTCTACCCTTCCTCTTCATTAACGAGACTTTTTTGGACTCAAATATCATTAAGTGGGATGGTTACATGAATAAAATCATTTTGATCCTATATATATATATATATATATAAACTTAAACCTGATAATATATATTATTGTTTATGTGAATAAGTTTGAGATTTCTAACCGTGTTTCTCGAACCATTAAGAGATTAATTGGCGAGTCCTTTTGAATGCTAATGCTAACTCATTAGTGTTTTTTCGCAATAGTCATGCAGACCGTATTGGGAGGCCCTGTAGCAGAACTTCTACTACAGGGCATGCATTAGACATTTTTAGACCACCAAATCATTTTCAAAAAATACCAACAAATAACAAATCTAAGGTTTTAAATGTGTACATCATCATGATGTGTATTTTTTTTAGAAAAAAAAATTTGTTGAAAAAATACTGATATAAATATGAAATATTTTGTACCGTTGGATCAAATACATATTTAACTTGTTACCATTGGTCAATGAATTTAGTGTTTTTACCTACAACAAAATACATGACTATGATCTACACCCCATATAATTCACATTTATCATTTTTTTGAAAATCATTTAATAGCTCAAAAAGAGCCAATGTAGGCCCTGCAGTAGATTTGCTACTGCTGGCCCCCGAACCCCATGCAGACTGTATACATTTGTTGTCGGAATTGCTGCTGCTCCCCAAAGAGAGTGCTTGAAAAATACGATGCAGTACTATTGCATGACTTTTTTCGTCTAGGGTTTGTGGACCGCAGTCAACAAATTAAGAAAGAAAAAGCCAGTTGGACCAAATCAATTCATCAATTCACATCAAAATTAGTATCTGTGAACCATCGATGATTTTTTTTTACTTTCAAAAAGCTTAACTTGCATAAACAACTCTCGCGCATAACATTTTCGCGACGATTAGGGTTGGAGACAAACGAAATGTTTGCAGAATTGAATATGTGATCTCTGGATCTCACTCAACAACTCTATCACCGGTCAGACCTTGTACACGGTGCGAAGACCATGCACAGTAAGGTATACAGGTAGGTCCAAGTGTGAATTGGTTCCAGCTCCAGCATATTAATTGGAGATGGAGTTTCTCTCTTTAGACCAGCTACTTGTTTGTCTTTGTCAATATAAATACAAGTTTTATGCACACGTCATTCCAGTAAAATTATCTTTTTATCTACAGACCTAAAACTTAAAAAACGATAATATTGCTTTCCTCTAGCTAGGTGACTACTCAGTTGATCAAAGGAAAAACATGCTTGGATCGATGACTGAAGATAGGCCAGAGCTGACAAATATCCATGATACACCCTAAAAATCCCAGACAAAATGGAGTAAGTTTCATTATTCAATAGAACGTTAAATGATAGTTTACTAGAGCATTGCTTGAAACTCAATGTGCAAAAGGACTTTCTCATATATTTAGCAGCCTACAAAGCTTAACAGTAACCTTGAACAACTAGCTGGGCATTTCATCAAACAGCTTGTGTCCAATGGAGCAAAGCATGGAGCCCAACAACAGCAACGGAAGAAGACGCGTGTATCTGTAGGTAGGGGCCAGTCTTGAGTCTTTCTAAAAACCTGGAATGATCAGCATCTCATATATCTATATATATACTGTTCAAGGTATGCACAGAGTGTACGCACCACATGCAAGTAGCTTTTGATGTTTGCTCATGATACAGACTGAGACAGTCCTTTTAGTTTCAAGTCTTTTTCCTTGCAGGTGTACGACCACCCAAAAGCAAAGCCAAGGAATGCGGAATTGCTTTAAACAAAGAGACAAAGGTAGACCCAGAAGAAGCTTACCTATCCCAACTTTAAAACGTGGCTTTCAAATATTAGAATGGTCAATAAGTAAGAAACATTAGATACAATCATGCTACATATGAATAAATTGATCGTCTTTTTTGTTCAATGCTTTGTTTGATTTTACATTGTTGCTGTGGATTCATCTTTGCATCCAAATTCATCGTCAGTATCTCTACGGCCATTTCTATCCTACCCTTTGCACGGTTTTCTTTTCGTGCTCGAATTCATTATCTCTTTTCAACTAGAGAACATCTTTAGATGCAAAGACGATCCACAGTTCCATTATTTTTTTCAGTGACTCGTCATGTTGTAGAGGGGCTTGGGCACAAGTATTTCTGGGAGGATTTGTAGTAAATGTGCATATATCTTGTGACCTGGCTTTGGCAACATTTTTTGAAGTTTTTAGCATTTGTTCAGTGGGATGGAATACCTCAATAAACATTTTCGTATGCTATTTCGAGTTTAACAAATTTTGACAATGCTACTGCTAAAACGATAGGAAGGCTAATATATATCAACAAGAAGGTTATAAAATTCTGCAACGATGTACCCTAACAAATCATAAAGCATGAGCTTTGAATTCCCAATTTCTTACATAATAACCAATGACAAAACAAAATTAGTAAATTGCAAGGCGAAGAATAAAGTTCACTCCTAATAACAAACATCAAAATATCCAATAAACCATCTTCGCGGAGTAGAGTAAATAATAGCTCTGGTTCCTCATCGTACAATTGTGAATGTCAAGTACAGGCCTGTGTGCATTTTACACTCGACATGCCCGGTGAGGGTTCAAAATTAGGGAACTTGAGAATGGAAACTCGATATTTAGGCAGAAAATGTGCTGGGTTTTCTTTTACCATAAAGAGAGGTGGAGAGCCTAATACATGACTGCATGAGAGCTATTGAACATATAAACCTAGTTAATGACTATAACTAGGCGTATTCTTTTGTTTCTCAACCCGCATCCTCCTTCCTATAAGAAAACGAACACTTAACCTGGATATAAATCTACGTCTTAGCTCCTGCAATAGAAATTGGGTATCTTTGGGTTGATGATTGAAGGAGAAAAATCATGGTGGATAATGGCAGCATTTGGAAAGTGAAATTGAGTAGAGGAAGTTGATGCTGCATTGTGAATTGTTGAAGAAGCGAATCCTGATGATGCTGCAGTAGAGAAGAATGGCGCTGAAATTGCCTCACTATACGGGGTTTGTATTTGCCATGCCCGATTTGGTGAAGGATCTACTTCCATCCTCTTCTCTATTGCTCTTCCCTACAAACAACAGAACAAATGATTACATAAGTTATCACATAACAGATGTCTCCAAAAATAAATATGCACACTATGTATCTCTCTCTCTCTTTCCTTCTCTCTACTTCCAGTATGTCAATTTCTAAAACTAATATAGTATCCATTCATACTAACCACAAGAATTGCTTTTCAGGGTCCACTGAATCCCATGAACCTTTAAAGCAATCGTATTAGTCAATGAGATACCACATTTGAGCTCATGGAGCCCTTCAATGGCAACTTTTGCCTCAACAATTTTACTTGCATTTCATAATTGGTCAGAAAGAAAATCTGTCAAAGATGGATGTGTTGGTACAAGGATTAAAAAGCATGTTACAAGCTGACAGCAAGGAGCTAAATTATAGAAGTGTAGGAGTGTGTGCCTGCTGTTATACCTAGACACTGACCAACTAAGCAGACAAGACAAGATTTTGTGTTATAAACACACTTTCCTATTCAAATTAACTAATATTTCCGAAGACAACAAGAAAAACAAGGCATTTTCTAGATTGCAATTACCAACACTAAATAAGGATCACCTTATAGAGGGGAAAGAAACTGAAATTGGCAGCACTCGACATGGAAGAGTGCTCAGATGGCACAGAAGAGCCCTGGAGAGGTAGAACCGCCGCCAACGATGCAGAACCAGAAAATCCAGTCTGCCACAGAATGAACAAAGGATTTCCAAAGTGAACTAATCACAAAAGCAACACTAATTGCAAAATGATGGAAATCTCTAAAAATGATGTCAATGTTACCTTCTCTCCCTTGTCAATAGTCATGCTATCCCAGCCATGCTGGAAACATGGGTTGCTCATATTCTTGTCCCCATCTAGACCATCCTCCATACGAGGAGGAGCGATTCCCAAGTTCAGATCAAGATTTTGACTATGAACTGTACCAAAAGGATATTATTGTGATATCACTAAAGATGATACACCAAAGGCCAACAATAGAATTCAAAATTCGTTAACAAATCATCAGTTGTAATAGGAAGTACCCCCATCATTAGCCTCAGAGATAATCTCCCCATCATATGTGCCAGGCTCAAAGTTAGTGACTGCTTCCCTACCATTACATTGTATAGCAGCCTTGTCATAAGCCCTGAAAGCAAGATAATAATACATACAACATAAAATGTAAGTCAAGCTTGAGAGGCCAAATCAAGACATGTACATTACGGGTGACAAAATATATGTTTATTAGTACCTTGCAGCTTCTATCTCGCTATCGAATAGCCCAAGGTATATGTACCTGCAAAGGCAAGCAATGCATACTTCTCCATAAAAACCAAATTCCAACTGTTATCATGAACCTTGAAATCAGGAACAGCAAGAAAGCTATTTCTGATAGCAGCTGAATCCAGAAAAAAAAAAAAAGTTTAAAGTATCAAATAAGGAAAGTAATCCTCACTTCTTGCCCAGAAGCTGTCCCATACGAGCCTCCCACCGCCCACATTTGTGAAGGGTCACTCCCCTGTATTTTGAACTTCCTCGAGAGAAACCAGTGCTTTGGCGACGCAGGATATGCACAAATTCCTCCTTCGTAAAGTTGCTCATCTATAGAACGATTGGAGAATAATTATTACATGACAGTGAAAAAAAATAAGACTAAATTCCACCAGGAACGCCTGTAATCCATTTCTACCTTCTTGATGTCTTCAGCATAATCACTGACAGTGAAATTGATATCAGCATCAACTCCGCGAAACTTGATAGCAGCTCGATCATATGCCCTGCCATATCATACTACAAAATTTAACACACAAAATACAGACCAACAAAATCTGAAAAAGAAAATTTATAAAAAAACACTATACATCTCCACACGACGACAGAGCACAGCTAATCAAGTAATCAAAGATGCTTGCTACGATATTATACAACATAGACGTTGTTACCTAGCTGCAGAATGAGCGGTGTCAAATCCACCTGTAAAATTAAGATACCGGTGAACCAAAACCAAAAAGCAAACCCCACTTTAGCCACCATTAAACATTGAAGTAAATAGTGATCAGAAATTAAACAAATATTTTAATCAGAGAGTCTCCTTACCCAAGTACACTTGCTTGCCACAATCCCTGGATAGAACAAAATTAAGAACATCAGCAAATTAGTCCAAATATAACCTAATTATATGAGACTAAAAAGCAAATTGTAGCTCTATATCTCGCCCACTCAACAGTGATTGCTAATAATATAAAGCTGACCAGATATGAGATTCCCATCGGCCGGTCCTTCTATAAAACGTGACGCCACGATACTGCGAGCTCCGTGACCTAGGCCCACGCCGGCTCTTCTTCGCCTGCTGCAGGCGCTGTTGCTGAGCCGGTGGAACGCTCCTCTGTTCAGCAAGACCACCGTACTCCGCCGCCCTACTTCCCAGATCCAACCATTCTCGCCCTCGAATATCCGGTCCGATGCTCTGCCCCCAGCAGGCACCACCATCCACAGGGAAAAGCTGGATGGTTCGGTCGTGGTCATTTTCATCATGATCGACAACTGCAAGACTTCCGCCGTTGTTGTGCAAGATGCTGAATGAGTAAGCGAGTGTGTCGGCGTTGGAGGAGGCGTCCTCGTCGCCGGCGTTGACAACTGGAGATGAATTGAAGCTTCCAGTCCCAGAACTTTCCATTTGGTTGCTGGAAAGCTCCGGAAACTGCATATCGATTGAAGTGGAGCTAGACCGATCAGTACTTGAGAGCATACTGAGATTGAGATCCAGCATTGCGTAATTGTATCGGCCAATCAGTGAACCGCCTATGAATGGTAGAAAGTGAGAGCTCTAAAAAGTCATTTTGGAGAACGAGTGTCTGCTTGTATTGTTGGTGGTAGTGCTTGGTGACGGAACAAAATACAAATGGAAGCTGAGAGAGATAGGGAGGGAGGGAGGGGAGAGTCTACAAAGGGAGATGGGACGTGTGAGAGAACAAGTAGGCCTTAGCCATCGGCCATTTTGGATTAATATCAAAAGCGCACCAAGACCAATCTTATTTTTATTGCCGCCGACTGGCTTTACAATGTCAATTTTTGGATATTTTAATTAAGAATTATTTTTAAAATAGTGAACAAATAGATATTTACGATAAACTAAAAAAAAAAAAAAACTTGCAAGA
Source organism: Euonymus europaeus (assembly GCA_963580455.1). Taxonomy (NCBI): domain Eukaryota; kingdom Viridiplantae; phylum Streptophyta; class Magnoliopsida; order Celastrales; family Celastraceae; genus Euonymus; species Euonymus europaeus. The sequence continues at coordinate 20,358,867 of OY756965.1, forward strand.
GTTCACGTTTTTTTTTATAGCCGACAATTATACCATACAATTTATTTTATTTAAAATTTTCATGAGCATAAATTTGAGTCTCAAATTTACAGGCATAAAAAAATTTCAGACGACATGATCAATTGTATAGAAACCCGAAGATAATATCATTAGATTTTTTATTTATTTAGGAATAATTGACTATTGGATATTCAAAATTTATTCTTTATTTGAATGATTAATCCTTATATATATATATATAAGATTATCGCTCAAATGCAGTCTCATTTAGTTCACAAGTATATTTAATATGATGAGAATCAAACAAAAGAAAATTTGAGTTAACGTTCATGCACTAAAGTTTAATCTGCTTTATTTGACAGTGGCAATTTGATAAAGTTGGAACTGAATAAATTAGATTCATCAAATGAATTAAGGAGCGATAATGGTTGAACTCTATTAATTTAATGACGATGTCTAGTCTTTGAGCATAAACCATTTCACAATAGTTCATATTGTAGATTTTTAATGGGAGAAGTATCATAATAGTCTCTGAACTTATGTTTTTGGGTCATTTTGATTCCTCAATTTTTTTTCAGATCAATCAATCCTCTAACTTTCTAATTCGGACCACGTTAGCCCTTTTGACCATTTTCTGTCAAAAACTGTCGTTATATGCTGACGTGTAAAATATTACATGTAATTAAAAAAATTAAAAATCTCATATCTCTCTTATCCCTTTCTCTCTTCCACTGCCTCACAAGCTCAAATCGGCCGAAACATCACCTTTCTCGTCTGGCCACCGTTTGTGGCGGGGATTGTCGCAAAAGAATTGCGTGGTAATATGGAGGATAACCCAGCGATCCTTGTTCAATTTCATCCATCATCACAACCGGAATCTTGCTTAGATGTAATCAAAGCTTCTTACCATCAATTTGATTACCATCTTCTTCTCCTAGTCCCGACAACCTCCTGTTCCTCCCCGAGTCTATTTGATATGTAAAAGCACTAGATTCGCCTGATCCACCTTCTTCTTCAGCCCCTGCTCAGGATGGTCCTATCTCTAGCACACTTTACTGGTAGCTGTTATGAGCCCAGCTTCTCATTGGAGTGCTTTGTTGTGCCCCTAGGCTACGGATTCCAAGCAATGAAAGAATCTATCCATCCTTGGTAGCCAGACCGAATCAAATGGATCTCATCTGGCATTTGAATCGCAGCATAACAGGATGGATCTCATCTTCTTGACTTTGCTCTTCTTTTTTTAAATTTTGCTCTTTATTTTTAATTTTTCCTAATATTAATGACATGTGTATATTTCAATTGACACATGTCTTCCGAGTCACAACTTTTTTTTTAAAAATGAAATATAATGACACGTCAGCATTTTTTGACGGATAATAAACAGAAGGGCTAAATTGATTCGAATTGAAAATTTTGAAAACTTAATTGATATGAAAAATATTGAGGGGCCAAAATAACTCAAAAATATAAGTTCAAGGGCTATTATGATACTTTTCTCATTTTTAATTGACCGCATTGTAATAATAAAGCCTAAGGTTGCTTTACGAAATAAAATCAACAAATCAGGACGTCTAGATTTGCTGAATAAAATATAATTTTACACTGTCTTAGGTTAACGGCCAATGTACGTCCACGTCGACAAGTACTTTTAGCAGTTTCCCAAAGCAAAGAATTCATTATTTTTCTCAAAAAAGAAAGAAGAATAAAGAAGCCAATTATTTTGTGTCAACTACCCATCTCTTATTTCTTTCTTTTTTCCAATTGTTTCATTTACTAAGCCATTAATTTAACTAGTCTTTAACTGTTGTTATGCAAACTTGTTTGAATATTATTTATTTCTAATTACCTATATAATTATTGATCTCATATTTTATTTTTTATGTTGTATAGATATGAGTGACAGTATAGATATGAGTGACAGTGATAGTGATAGTGGTGATGAAACAATTATTCTCCTTACTATAGTTGCTGCTGGCATGGAAGCCTTGAACTCAGTCAATAATTATAGACCCAGGGAGACATGTAGGACATCCAAATTATCAGGATCTACTTGGGTGGCAGAAATCCTTCAAGGCAATCCAGATCGGTGTCATGAACAATTGAGGATGTCTGTGGATGTATTCAAGCGTCTATGTCAGATGTTGGAAGGCAGGTATTCATTGAAAGGTTCAAGTAATATAGCAATACCTGAAAAAGTTGCTATGTTTGTATATATTGTAGGACATGCTCAATCAAACAGGGATATGTGAGAGCGATTTCAACATTCTGGAGAGACAGTTAGCCGGATCTTTCATCAAGTTATGCATAGCATTCATCTAATGACGAGTGATATTGTCAAACCAGGAGGAAATCAATTGCATGAAACACATAGGAAAATTATGGATGATACAAGATATTGGCCATACTTTAAGGATTGCATTGGGGCAATTGATGGAACTCATATCCCGACAATTGTGAGTGAAGAAAAATTAGGTCGTTATGTTGGGCGAAAAGGAGTTCCAACGCAGAATGTGTTGGCAGTATGCGACTTTGATATGTTGTATACCTACGTTTCAGCTGGGTGGGAGGGATTGGCTCATGATACGCGTGTCCTTGAAGATTCATTACATGGTCATGGACTTGGTTTCCCGCATCCACCTCTAGGTTTGCCTCATTCTATCATAGCTTACTTAAACAAAATAAAATTATTATCTTTTTTATAATGACTTCATACCTATTTATACAGGCAAATATTATTTGGTTGATGCGGGTTATCCGAACAAGACCGGATATCTTGCGCCATACAAAGGTGATAGATATCATGCTCCACAATTTCGTGGACCCAGACCTCCTACTGGAAGACAAGAGATATTCAATCGTGCACATTCTTCTTTAAGGGGTGTCATTGAGCGCATGTTTGGAGTCACAAAGAAAAAATGGAAAATCTTGACGTCTATGCCATCTTATTCTTTTAAAAGTCAAGTGGGAATGCATGCGTGACTCTTCACAACTTTATTCGTTTGTATGTTGTGCATGACCTAGAATTTGATATTGCTTCTACTTCAAATGATTTTAATGGGGATGGTGAAGAGGAAGATGACCATGAGGCAACTTAAGTTGAAGATAGAAGCATGTTTGCATTGAGAGAGAAGATAACCTATTTAATATTTAGTGCATAATAGTATTTAGAAAAATTGTCGTATGTGTTATCACTAGTCTAAAACCATTATATAAGTACATTAGTTATTATTGTCTATTTTTCTAGTTCTTTTATTCCATTTTGACAATCTTCTCTTATAATACCCTTTTGGTAATTTCATCTCAAATGTTATCAATAATAAGCTAATGTCCAAAATTTGAACCAAACACCTTACAACATTTTAGACAGCTTAAAGCACAACATTTTAGACAGCTTAAAGCATAACATTTTAGACAACTTAAAGTTGTGAAATGCAATTGTGAAACAGACACACCCTAAGTATTTTTAAATTTAGATTTCATTTTTGTTATTTAAATATAACTATTTAGGTAATTTACCATTTTTAATCGATTGAATTAGCATACTAGAGATTTATATCAACATTATAAGTTATGAAATGAAAAATGTGATATGGTGCGGCGCATAATAGTTCATTTCATTGTAACATTGTATTCAATTATAAATTTACAATGTAATATTATATTTAACTATGCACTTATCCATTGTAAGTTTTACAGTGAAATAGTATGTGATAATATGAATTATTAAGTCATGGGTCATTTATCACCACTGGATGAAAATTTGTATGTCATATCTCTGTATCTTTATTTTTTTGAATACAAAAAAATGGCGAAGCTCGAACTCGAAGTTTCAGATTACATATGATTCAATTCGTCAACTTATCTTTCTCTTTGAATTATATAAATTATGCAAATTTTGTACGTCATCTTCCTCTAAATTTGTATCTGTCTATTGGCGCTTGTCTCCCTTCTCCTTCAATCTTGCATACGCTGTCGTTTCATGGCTACAAAAGCACAACCCCTGTTCTCATACGAAATTTTATCGTCGATTGCTTAGAGAAACTACAGAAGGCCCGATTGTGCCTCAGCGTAGGTTAAGGCAAGGTTGTCCGCTATCTCCATATTTGTTTATAATTTGTGCAGAAGGGCTCACGGCATTGCTCAGGAGATATGAGTCTCGAGGCTGGATTCATGGGTACAGAGTGGCGAGAGGCGCTCCAGTAATTTCTCATTTATTCTTCGCTGACGATAGTTTCATGTTCTTTAAGGCCAATGCCAGCAAAGCATCGCATATCAAAGAGTGCCTAAATATTTATGAGAAAGCTTCTGGGCAGATGATCAATTTCCATAAATCTTCCATATCATTCAGTAAAAATACAGCGATAAGTCAAAAAGAGGAGATTTGTGAAATGCTGCAGGTTTCTTCGACTGAAAATCATGGTAATTATTTGGGGCTGCCATCATTGGTGGGAAGGAATAAGAGTCAGATTTTTTCCTTCATAGAAGAGAAGCTATGGTCGCGGCTTCAAGGGTGGAAGCGAAAAATTTTATCTCGCGCGGGAAAAGAAATTCTTATCAAATATGTTGCTCAGGCCCTTCCATCTTTTGTCATGAATGTTTTCCTCATCCCGTTGGAGCTTTGTGCCAAGCTTGAACGGATGATGAATTCATTTTGGTGGGGTAGTGGTGGCGGGGATAGCAGGGGGATGAATTGGATGAGGTGGGAAAGACTTTGTGTTGGAAAGGCTCACGTTGGTATGGGATTTCGCAAGCTACATGAGTTTAATCTAGCTATGCTTGGGAAGATTGGGTGGCGATTAACTGCATCTCCCAATTCGTTGCTTGGCCGGCTGTATAAAGCCAGGTATTACCCTCACTCAGACTTTTTAAATGCGACGTTAAAAGGTAACCCAAGTTATATCTGGCGTAGCATTATGGCCTCACAAAATTTGGTTAGAAGTGGGATGAAGTGGAGGGTGGGAGACGGAAAACAAATTAATGTATGGCTTGATCCATGGTTACCTAATATTAATAATCCCTGTGTATCATCGTTGGTTGTGGAGGGGATGGAGGATGTAGTCGTGCATAATCTAATGAGAGTTTATGAACATTCCTGGGATTGGGATATATTACGTGATTTATTTAATGAAAGGGACCAATCCTTGATATATCAAATTCCACTTAGTCGCAGGAATAGTGTTGATAGCCTTTATTGGGGCTTTGATCGTAAAGGAATGTATACCGTGCGTAGCGCTTATAAAAATCTCACGGAGGATTTATCTAGCCTAAATACCAACCATGATCTTGATATCTAGAGGAACATTTGGAGTTTAAAAATCCCCTCAAAAGTGAAGAACTTGATATGGCGTGCTTGCAATAATTGTATCCCAACTAAAGATTTGCTGCAAATTAGGAGAGTTGATGTCGATCTCAGCTCCCAGTGTGTATTGCAGCGCCAGAATCAATTGCCCACGTGCTTCTCCACTGTCCAGTTGCAGCGGAGTGTTGGTGTTCCTCTGGGCTTCGTGTGAATGCAGGGTTGGGAGCAAGCTTTATTAGCTGTATATCTGATGCTTTTAATTCAGTTGGTAGAGATAATGTCCCTTTGCTTTGTATGGTTATTTGGTGCTTGTGGAGGAATCAGAATGAGATTGTTTGGAATAACAAGCGACAACGTGCATCACAAATATTGAACCTGGCATACACATACCTCTATCAATGGCAAACAGCACAAGTTATTTATAATGCAGATCATATGCCTATGGAGAATGAAGGGGCAGTGAGTTGGCAAAAACCGAGTGTAGAGTGGATGAAATGTAATGTGGACGGGGCTGTGTTCCGTGAGCATAATAAGCTGGGGTATGGATGGGTGTTACGCGGAGCCTCTGGGAATCTGGTAGCGGCTTGTTCTGGGTCCTTATCCGGTCCGATGGACGCTGCTATAGCTGAAGGGATGGGTTTCCGTGAAGCTCTAAGCTTGCTCAAAGATAAAGGGCTATCTAATGTTATTGTTGAGTTGGATGCTCTTGCCATTGTGCAGGCCATGAGGTCTTCATTATCTGATAACTCTTATGTGGGCCTTATTCTTGATGATTGTAGATCTCTTATGAATGAGATAAACAACTGCAGAGTTTGTTTTGTTAGGAGATCAGCGAACGGTGTCGCTCATTTACTAGCTCGAGCGGCATGTTCTGTGTCTGATGTCCAAGTCTGGGGTAGTATGTAACGACCCGACCCTCCAGGTCCAGCCAGCCGTTACAGGCCCATGGGCCACAACCCCCAACCTTTATCCGTCTGGGCAACCACTACGGCCCATTCCAGGCAACAACAACGGCCCAGCACGGTAGGTTGTTGAAGACAGGAGTCGAACTCCTGACCTCCCTTTAACACGCAGCCCATGGCAACACATGCTACCAGCTAAGCCTGGCTTAGCTGGTAGCATGTGTTGCCATGGGCTGCGTGTTAAATGGAGGTCAGGAGTTCGACTCCTGTCTTCAACAACCTACCAGGCTTAGCTGGTAGCATGTGTTGCCATGGGCTGCGTGTTAAAGGGAGGTCAGGAGTTCGACTCCTGTCTTCAACAACCTACCGTGCTGGGCCGTTGTTGTTGCCTGGAATGGGCCGTAGTGGTTGCCCAGACGGATAAAGGTTGGGGGTTGTGGCCCATGGGCCTGTAACGGCTGGCTGGACCTGGAGGGTCGGGTCGGGTCGTTACATAGTACACCTCCAGAGTTTATTTGTAATGCATTTCTCTTTGATTTGAATTAATGAAGTTGTTCTTGTTTCAAAAAAAAAACTCCCTTGCGGGCTTCATGGACGGGCTTGGGAATTAGTATTTTCAATAGAGCCGGGCTTGATACAAGTGACAGACACGATATCCAGAGACGGGCCAGGCCGGGCCGGGCTAAGGGTACATTTTAATTGTGAGTATGAGCCGGGCTTTGATCGGGTCTACCAATAGGCCAACCCGAGCCCGAATCAGCCCATTTTGTCAAATTGTCGGCCCATTTGTTTAAACGCCCAATTGTTTTTTATTAATAGCGTACAATATAAGCATAAATGCGCGTTCTTGCAATTTTTAGCACAAGTCGTTCTGATTTTCTACTCTTGCAGCAAGAATGACACAAGATTTGTGCACGGAACGCCCTCTGTTCGATGGCGCGATTACAAGTACATTCCCGATAAGGTTTCAGGTGAGTCCGTTAGTTACAATTGATGCGATTTGGTTTGTGATGGGGTGGTGGCAGTATGTTAACCGGACTGGAGTGTTTGATTTTGTAGGATGTGAGCAACATTCGTCAAGTTCCTGATCATCAGGTCGGCTGCGGTTCCGATGTGTATTTTAACAATTTCAGATTTGTTTTACTGTGTTTATGCTCTCTTTTTTTTAAAAATGTGGGCCTTTTGTTTGGATGTAAAAGGAGGTGTTTGTGGACCCTGCTCGAGATGAAAGCTTGATAATTGAGCTACTGGATTTCAAACATGAAGTTGGAAATGTTGGAAGTGCAGCCTGGTTTCTCCAGGACCTTGCAAATGAGCAGGATGCTGAAGGTTGCACGGTAAGCGCCATGATTAGGGTTTAATGTCGTATAATAACTGGAAAACAATGAAAACTATGCAGTTATTTTTTTTTTAAATGTAGAACGTAAATATTCTTTGTACCGTGTGCGTCAGATGATAGAGCAGTCAGGAGTGGTTGAGGTCCCCGGCTTGTGTTACAGGAGTATGCCTGCGGTTATTACCACTGCAGTTGGCCAAATGGTATGTGTTCTATCGATTGTGTAATGCAAGCGTGCCCATTACTTATGCAACAATTATGCAGATTCCCAAATGCTGAGATTGTCGCTCACGATTTCTCATAGATCATGTGCGTGCATCCATCTCAGCATTTGGGATAGCTAAACACTAGTAATTTTTATACTTACGTACTTGTTTTGTCTTCGATTTTATGAGGAGTCTTGGGACTAATTTGTGTTACCACTTGTGAATTAGGCAATTTCTAAGGGACGACAGGGAAGGAATGCCCAAAATATTGTCAGGGTAGGGTTTTTTTTCCTCACATTTTCTACCGTCTCTTAGTTGATTTTGATTTGTTAACTAGAATTTGTGATGATTTTCTGCAGGTTTATCTGGCAAATCTGCGACTTAAGGAAGTTGTGACAGATGTGCTAATAACTGCTTATGAACCTATGGTAATAAAGTAAGTATCAGGATGCATTGTGGAAAATTTGGATTGCCTTCTGCTTTAAGAGGCCAGTTAGAAGTATTATATGTATATATGGAAAATAAGTTTTTGTATAGGGCTCTTTTATGCAATGGGATCGATCTGGGAACTATAGGATGATAGACAGAATAGGATGGGCTTCAATGGTGGATTTTGTGGCTCTGCTCAGGACATCTAAAATTGCAAGGGGATTGAAAGTTTTTGGTGCAGCTTTCCTGTGGTTGGATAGTGTTTTTCCCGCTTCCGGTCAGCCTAAGATTGATTTTGGCATTCCTTTATTTTCATATGCTTCTGCTTCTTTCTAAGTAACTAAAACTAAGTAAAAAGCAGGACGAGATAAGCAATGCCAGAGTCTACCTAATTTGCTCATCGTCTGGTAATATATTGTTAATACTTTCGCTCACTCATGACCACAAAATGGTTGGTTAAGGTTTTAGTGAACATACGAAGTGATTGCACAAAAAATGAATCATGTTAGCATTTGCTTGGTTTAGAAATCCTGATTTTTTTTGTTGGTTATGGTTACAGCTTGACATTTTTTGCTTTTATGCTGTTGTTCCAGCCCTTTGAGTGAAAGTGCTAGTACAATTGCTGCTGGTTTAGCTGTTCCGGCAGCACAGTCTGGATTGTTACCTATTGCTGAGGTATTCAAACTTGCTGTTTCTACCTTCAAAGTCAACAACTGGGGCCTTTTTAATCCTGTTACTTGAGAAATGTTTGTGGGGCGAATTCTAGCATGAAAAACAAGGTTCCTTGCCTCAATAGACTAGATGCTCTCAACTGTTATTTGAATTACTTTGAGCTGCTGTGAGGACCTTTACCGGGTTCATGTTTATGAAAATTTCATTGGATGTTTTGGTTTGTTTTTTTTCTCCCTGGGCGACAATTGTCCGAATTCCGGTACATTCTGGTGCTGTAGACGTTATTCGCTTGTATAGGTTGAGTTTGATACTTAATTCTGTAGTGTTGTGTATGAACATCTGCACTTCAATAACAAAAGGCCAGGATTCTGCCCATAAATCTTTCCAGAGATCGCATAATTCAAGCAAAAAGGTGTTTATTTTTGCGTCCTAAATTTGCACTGATGGGTAAACAAGCCACTAGAATATAATAGCAAGTACATTGCACATCATATCCATTGCATTGGAGCTAATCAATTAGTTGCAACATATTAAATACAGATCTCAATGCACCTTGTTTCCCAGAGAGATTAGGGTTTATTAGTTTAAAATTAGAGGAAATATGCATGCGGACCTAATACTCAATGATGTGCAACGTACCGCAATTTTTCTGAGTACAAGAACTAACAAAGCAGGAAAGCTCTGAAAACTTAAACGAGGACGGCAAGGAGTATAAATCTGTAAAGGCTGGGTCGACCACATTACCAATTACCAAACCAACAATACCAAATCTTTATTGCACAAGACAGCAAGTAAAACAATAAGCAAAGCTGCGAAGTTTCCAAAATGTCATATATATCCAAACAAACCGGTAAGAACCACCGAGGGGAAAGCACAATACCACAAGGGACTAAATCCAACTAATTAAAATTAAATCAACTTACAAAAGTCGTACATAAGAGATGACACAAAATTGGAAGGAACATGTTTAAACAATCTATAAAGAAACAGTCTGCCAAGCAAGTCTCATCTATGTTGCAGAAATATATGCTCTGACTAAATTTCAGAAGTAGGAATCTGGTTTATTGGGAGGCCCCGAGCCACTTAGAGAAGTTATCGAACTCTGTATAATCGCTATCTGAAATCATAGTCTGGAACCATGCCTTGCCTGCTGCCTTGATTGCAGCTGCCTCCTCCTGCAAGGTTTAAAGGGAAAAGAAGCTCAACTAAAAAGCACAGACAGCGCAATATATATAACAAACAGGATTGATTAATCACAAGTATAATTTTTAAGTCTGCCTTATTATTTCAGATGCAAGGCGAACATACAAATGACCCCAATATTTGCGATACAATTTATAAAACTTAGCAAGCTTAACAGGTTGCTTGCAAATATAAATTTGTTTAAATAGCTCATGAGATAAACTGATAATGTACAGAACTCCAAAAGGGGTCAAAATCACACGACAAAAGCACAATTAAATATATATACAGAAATTGGACAAGACAACATCGCTCGTGAAATTTTGAAAGTGTAAATAAAACAAAAACTAACAACAGTCAGTTCTAAGAAAATTTCACCAGCAAATCAAAACAGGGGAAAACAATTAACTATCACAAACCACGCCGCAATTATGGAGACAATTTAAGCAGATTTGTCAAATGACAATCAGAGTTTTTAAAAGATCTAGCTTCTGGCGCTCAAGGCGAGAAGCAAGGCAGAGCTCAGGGCTTGCGCCTAGCATCGCTCAGATTCTCCTAGCGCACATGGGCTTACTGTCACTGAGACACCGACTCAGTTCGTCAATCTCTACCTTGTATCAACTCACCAACTCAGTTCAATCTCTATCTCTCATTTCCAGGTTAAATATTTCCTAGCAAGATCTCTATTTGGTCAATATTTCTTAGCAAGATTGATGTCTCACCACTCAAATGAACCCACTTTACTATTCTGTAATCTGTATCCATTTACTCTAATTTGGTCAAAATCTGATGAACCTATTAAATGCCCAACTACGATATCCCACTCATTGTCAATTCCATGTGAAAAAGACTTGAGAATGCAACAGAGAGTCTGAACTCAAACTGAGTCCAATTCTAGAATTATTTCATAGTTTGTGAAATTTCCGCTTTGCTCTTTGAAGCGATGCAATGCCTTCGCGCTTCAAGTGCGCTTTGCGCATTACCAACTTTGATTGACAATGAATACATCATGAAAGACAAAAGCGTTCATATTTCAAAGTAAACAAACATTTCAAAGAAAGGAAACTAGCAAATTCCAAAGGACGATGAGACTCTTAAAAATATGCAACCAAAACCACAAACAATTTTGTACAAGGCATACAGGACAATTAAATCAGATAAAAAAAACACATCAGCTCTTTCAAATTCACATAATAGAGGGACAAAAAAGACAATATTTACATAACAAAAAAACTATGTAAGCCAGATAGCAAAATTAAGATTTGCTTACAAAAAGGCTAAAGGAGAACCACTAAAACTCTACATCTTTTGATCATCTATAATCAACTATACCACTAAGTCCTCTAATCATCAATAACCACGTAATAAAATCACCTGCCAAGAGAATATGATTCCCATTTCACAAATTCCAATTATACATATGTACAGCAGGCAAAAGAAATTGAAGCGAACATAAGATAATTTTGCAAAGACGTATGATAAAAATGGTAATCGATATACCTTGGGAATGGGATTCCTCTTCTTTTCCAGCTTTTCCTTCTTAGCCTTGACACGTTCACCCTCAGCTAAAAGTGCCATTCTCTTTGCTGTCTTGGCATAAGGGTTAAGCTTGAGCATGATATTCAGATTCTTCAATGGATTCTTCTTGAGCGTGGCCCTCTTCACCTCCTTCTTAATGGGCTTCACTACTGACTGCACCTCGTCGGAGTTGATAATTCTAGTAAGGTCAGCGATCACCATCTTAGAACGAGGCAGCACATACCCATTCTTCTTCTCAGACGGCTTTTCAAAGGAACCGTAAATTGAGTCCAGCTTCTCAAAAGCAGACTTAGTCCAGATCACGAACCTGCCAAGGTGACCACCGGGAGCAAGCTTTAGCAGGTTGAGCCTTTCTACGTTCAAGACCTCTACACCGGGGATGTTCCTGAACGCCTTAGCAAGTTTAGATCCCTCGGTGCCATAGACAATCAAAGGACCCTTCCGCGAGATGTAACGGCGATTCCTCATTTTCCCCTTCCCTGGACGAATGGCGTGACTGTCCTTGGATTTCTCGGCGTCTTCATAGGCTCCGATCTGTTTAAGGACCTTGATTGCAGCAGAAGTCTTCTCCACAGTTTCAGCAGAATCGCTGATAACAAGTGGCATCTCCGGAACCTGTTCGATGCGGTGGCCACGAGCCATTACGAGAGCAGGAACGGCAGAAGCAGCAATAGCCGAAACAACGGCATAGCGCTTCTGATTGATATTGATCTTGCGATGCCATTTGCGCCAGATCTTAGTAGGAGCGAACATGCGACCACCACGACACATGTTACCAAAGGCACCCTGTCCAGCTCTGTGGGTACCGCCACCAGGAACACGAGGAATACGAGAAACGGCTCTACCTGTTCCCCACGACTCAGCTGAGGTTTGATGGCCAGCACGCTTGGAGACGGCGTAGGGCTGCCTCTTGTTTTTCGATATATTGGAGTGTACAAAATTGACGACGTCTGGTCGAATCGTCGACTTCATGACATCTGGAAGAGCCACAGTGGCCAAAGAGTCGGTGGCCATGTCGCCCTCAAGGGACTGCACTGTCACGAGCGGACGCGCAGCAGCTGCGGCCATTGGAATGTTGGGGGATTGGGCAATGAGGGAAGGGAGACCGAGTGAGTGAAGAACTAGGGTTTTTGCAGGGACAATTTATAACCACCTCTACCTGGGCTCTTCTTTTATGGGCTTTGACAGGTTGTATGGCTAGGTCCAACAATAGGGGGATGTCAATTTGCCCGAAATATTCCTCTTATTGATGCCCATTGCTTGCTTTGAAATTGCTGGTTCACTTCAGACTACCATTGTTTCTGTTTGCTGAGTTTAGTTTGCTCATTGCTGGAGCTATGAAACAGGTTCGGGCTTTGATTTTGTTTTACGAGCCGAGTCAGGATTTTTTAGACACTATCAAACTCGGGCCAACTATCAAAACAACAAATCGGGCCTAAAAGCATATGATCGATGAATCTTTTTAACCTTCAAAACATAAGTAAACAAGACTTAACAACTAATAATTTGTTTGTGTTTATTTAGTAGAGAATATGTCAAATTGAGTATAAGTTAAAATCTGAGAATATGTTTGACAGATATAAACATTATACCCTACATCATCTCGAATGATTGCTCCAATATTAACTCAATCATTGACACCATTAGTGATCAAATCATTATCGTCGTCTTTACTCATATCATTGACATTGGCAACTCGATGAGTAGGTAAGTTCAACATAAAGTCTTCAAGTCTAGCTCGGTTATACTTATTCTTCAGATTACTTCCTTGATAAGTCTGGCTTAGCCCGACCAACTTCCATCCCTAGTTCAGGTCCCAGTTATTCATAATTAGTTGATGCGCCAATTAATAATGAGCAGGAGCAACAAATTGAGGAAGAGCCGACCAAAGGAAAACTCACTGCCTGATTATTAGATCAACACAAAGCTTTCATTCAGTCTTTCAAGCAACTATTGTACATGGACTCTACCGGTCAATAAACCTGTATATAACTCCCAAAATTCAATTACAAATTTCTTCAACTGTGGCTTTGATTCCTAGATAATCTCAAGTGTTCAGCAGAGCCACTACTTTATAGCTTCGACCTCAAATCGGTAAAAAGGACCAAGAGATGGGTTTCCCGTCACTCTCTTGGTTAATGGACTGCAGTTCTGTGCAAATGTAAATGGGAAACAATAAGAAAATCAAGAGCAGCAATGATTTCATAAAAAGGGAATCATAGAAAAGTTTAACAAGAAACGAATTCAAAAGTTTAGCCTAAAAAAAAACATAAGGCTGTACGTTAATTTTAACTTCACCCAAAACCAGATGACGAACAGAATGACATTGCCGTAAAAAATACACAAAAATGATATCCTTGTCTTTTAGAAACTTCAGTCACAAGCTATACAGAGGGGAGTCTAGGTATACCAAAATAAGCCATAACAGACATTAAGTACGCCACCTAAACTCGTTTAGCAGATGAACTAAAAAAGTTCAAAATATCATCATGGTCAAGACTCAATCCCACGTCACAGAATTCTAAGGTCAACTTTGAAAAGTGAAGTCCATATCAATTTTGAACATCGTAAGGATCAAATTAATTTTGAACATCCATAACGATAACTCTTTAGCTACTTATCATTATATAGTAAAGACTCAATTCCACATAATTCTAAGGTCATCTTTGAAAACCAGTGAAGTCCATATCAATTTTCAACATCTTTTTCTTTCTTCAGTTGCATATAAATTTTGAACATCCTAAAAGATCCAATCAAAGAACACCATAACATTTCAACTGCAGGTCCCATGGCTTTACCCCAACATTCTCCTTAAGACTTCATTCACTTAGTCACCCTAATATACGTCTTATATACCAATAGTCTCTATTATCATGAGAGATAAGGAGATCTATGATATTCCTTCCGTGGCCGCCATAAACAGCACATTGAAGTGACTCGTTAAACTCTCGTTAATTTCTAAGCCCTTCACCAAAACTCTATCACTATATCTTTGATGCATTTTACACGATTTAGGTCCCTAACTTTCCTTTCTCATACTTAGCAAGCATATAAACCTTTTTTTCAACAACTCATGTATCTAACTTGTTATATAACCCAGTATACTTTATGACGTTTCTCCTATATTTTTCTTAACCTTTTTTTCTTCTTCTAGTTACTCTGTAGGTTTCATAACTATCCTCGTCCCTATCATTATTTAACATCCTATAACATTCTCTATTGGTCCTAATTGATTTTTTAACATTTTCATTCCACCATCATGCTTCTATGCCTTTAGGTATAGGGCATTTGAACTCAGCAAGTAACTCTTTTGCTACTTATTGGATACAAGCCGTCGTCTCTCAACACATGGAGTCTGTTTCCCGAACTAAACCTCAATTTGCATTCTTAAGTAATGTCTCACAAACAGCTATATAAGTATCTGTTTTAGATTTCACGGAGTCTGTTTCCCAAACTAAACCTCAATTTGCATTCTTAAGCAATGTCTCACAAACAGCTATATAAGTATCTGTTTTCACCACTTAATTTTATACTCTTGTAATACCATACAGGCAAGAAATTTTCTAAGAACTTTCTATTTTTATGAGGAAAAACAGACTGTGCCACATCCAAACACAATTGATGGGTTACACAACTCCATTGCTATCTAAAATGCTGGGGATAAGTCGAGGGTTTTCCCCAATGAGGACCATCAAAAGCTTCACACCTTAGGATTGCGAACATGTGGAAGGTTGAAATCCTCACACGTGCTAAATTAACATACATTAAAATCAGTACATGTCGACCAAAAAAACAATATGCAGGTATTGTTCCCACTCTCTTTGTGAAGGAAACATATACTCATGAAAACCATCCTCTTCTAGAATAAATTTCCAATAGTTAAGATTCTCCCCTAGAAAACCTCCCTAAAGAATAAAGAAAGCGTTGGAGAAGCTTTTGGTTAACACAAATTCTTCAGAGGGAATTTTCTTTACCAATTTTCCCCGCCATTTTCCTTGGGCAATGTATTATTGCTCTTAACGTCAACACTTCCATTTGTAGAGAACTTCCAAATATGACTATCCTTTCCCTCAAGATTCATGGAGATTCCATCTACTAATCCCAAAAATTACAATGACAATCCATTAACCAATTCAAAGAATGTCTTGCAAAAGTGTTAAATCGATGTCCCAAAACAGTCCGCCATTGGCAGTCTTTCTTGGATCGTTCACTACTCCTTCATCTCTTCTCTAACATCAATTCCAAATAATTACCCAAGCATCCAACGGTGAGGTCCGTGACCCACTTTAAAGAAAGTATAAGGGACCTAAAGATTGGATTATCTGCTAATTACTTCCCATAAACGCACCCCGTATGGTTGACTCTACTCCAGTTGCGAATCCAACAAAGCAATCTTAGTAATTTCCAAAGCAATTTGCATGATAGCGCTTCATCAAACAGAATGAGAGCAACCATAACCATGAGTAAACAACCAAGTGCGGTCTTAATCAGACTGAGCATTGGGCCATTGAAGATACCTTTTTTCCAGTGAGACTTCTTTCAAACTTTCCAATTTAAGAATCCCAAAGGGATAAATTTTTAAAGTTTGCACCTAGGGAAGATCAAGGTACCGACCATACGGTAATCTATTGGAAAAAGAAAAATATGTGACAAAAGACCCGGCATTTGCTAGCAAGTTCCCTTTCCCATGGCCTTCAACAAAAAAAATGATTTGATATCTTTAGAGAGACCTAAATGTGATGCAAACACTAGCAACAAATAAAAATTTGGTCTAATCACAGCATAACTCATTAAATGAGGAAACAGGAAAATCTAGTTTCTTGTTCAATAAATCAATAGCAAAACCAAAAAATTCTAGCCAAATTCAAATAATAGAATTGCACATTGTAAAGGAAAAAGATGATAAAAATCACGCCAAGCATGTTGGTAAGACCTAATCTGGAAGGATGTTACATAACTTTCAGTCTTTCACTTTTCAATAGCTACAAAAATCACTATAATAACAATCCTGGCCTTTTTTGCCTTCTAAAAAACAATCCATAAGAACACTACCTGTATTTCTCCAAGCGCTTGTTTGTCAGTCATCATCATCCGAGCTTCCATCATCACTAGTGTAATCACTACTGTCATCATCTTGATCCAGAATATCGAGCTGAACATGTCGAACCTGAATTGTCTCAGGTTGCCTTTGTAATCCTTGAGGATGAATGGGACGCAAGGGTTGCTCAAGTATTTTGGGTGGCAGGGGAAGGGAATCCAAAGGTGGTAACGCCACAGGATCCCCAGGTTTCCATCCGGGAGGTGGTACAATGGACGCCAAATCGGTTGGCAGCTCCACGGGCATCCCAGGTTTCCACCCAGAAGGAACAGTAATATTGGGAGGAAGAAGACCCTGAATCCCTGGCAGGTTCGCAAGAGGATTTGTATCTGCTGGAGGTGGCGGAGGCTCTATCATCGGCTCAATTGTTTTCTCCTTGGTGTCTACAATCTTAGGCAATCCCACATCGAGATCGGTAAAATGATACAACTGAGAAGCCCGAAGTTGCTCGTCTTGTGGTGCTGGCGGGAGTGCCCCTCGGAGAGGAGCTTGGTTAGCCCCAAACTCCGGCGGAGCAAAGGTCGTGTAGCTTATCCTATGCGCATAAGATAAAATGTCCGATAACTTCAACTGAGTAGAAACAGTGGTGATACAAGAAGAATCCTCACCATTATCTCCATAGTCGGTACCACCATCCTCCAGTTTGCCTCTCTTTGGGCGGCGATAATCAGAATAATCATCAACGAGCACATCGAGAACCCGCTCAGCATCCTTCAGCTTGTTCGCAAAGGCGAGAATGGCAGAATCCTTAGCACGAATTTCACGGGAAAGTTTGACCTTCGCATCTTGGAGGTCAAGAATCTCCTGTAATTCAGCAACAGCCTCAAAGAGCTGGGTCTGGAGAGTAGTGAATTGGATCAGAATTTCTTTGGTAGAGGAAGGCGAGGAGGAGGAGTCGTGAGGGGAGTGTTGGGATTGAGAGGAGAGAAAGGTGGGGAGAGAACCGCGGAAGGCGGTGAGCCAGAGAGCGCGATTGGGGGAGACCTCGAAGAGCTTGGAGGCCAGAGATGCCATCTGGAGGAGGATTGACTGTGCGCGAGGGAGTGGAGGAAGAAGAGAGAGGAGGGCGGAAGAGGTGGAGGTTAAAAGGTTGGACTGATTTTGGTGGTGTTGAGACGGTGGCGGGGTTTGGGAAGAGGGGAATTTAGGAGGTGTAGGGGTAGGGTTTTGCAGAGACGGTGAAGTTGGGTTGGAGAGGCCAAGCCTCGCCGGTGACTGTACAATTTGGTGTTGAAGCATTCTTGGAAAATTCCTTCAAAACACAAAATCGGTGAAACGGAAAAGAAACCCTAGATTTCTTCAGGCAATGCCGTTTATGATGATCCGATCAACAGTACCAGGTCTTCCGTGCATCGGAGCCAGGAGGGAACGGGGTAGGCCTTTCCAGTGGAAAGAAATTAGGGATAATTACATAAAGGTCAGCATCTCCAATAGCCACTCTAAAATTTCCAACACCTTCCACGTCTATTATATTATAGTAAAATATAATTTTTAATATAATTATATTAATAAAATACATATTTTAATATAATTTTTTTTCAATTTTTATTTATAAACACTCTAAATTTCAAGTATCAACATTGTTTATCTCGTACTTTTCCATCATATTTCACTTTTTTATCATTTTACACATTTTCCAATATAATTTTTTCAAATCAATCTCTCTATGCACTCCAAAATTTCCAGTTTCGTTATCAAGTGTCCCATTGAACTTGCTTCTGGCCCGATTTACTAATAAGTCATATATATTTTTTCCCTTATGATTAAAGGGTAACTCTCGAAAGAATGACCTAATAATATCTCATCAAAGAAGAGAAATAGGTTGGAGCATGCTAAATTGAATGATCTTGTATTTGTTCATTACAACTTGCGTTTGAAGAAAATGCAATTATTTATAGTTCATTTTTTATAGTTGATTCATTTTCAGTTAAAGTTATAAAATTTATATTTTTAATCTTATGTTGTTCATTTTTATAGGCTTAGTCTTAAGAGGAAATCCTTTGATCTAGTAGACTATGAAAGTATAGATGATGTTGAGTTTTGGATTATGGAAGAGGAAAGTAATCAACCTTTACTTGACATTATGAAATAGAGGGTATGCTTTACAATGAGGACAATCTTCCAAATCCAACAAATATCTCTAATAAAGGTGAATCTTTTTTGATTTCTTAGATTAAATCATTAACATTATATAGTCTTGTTTTGTTTAAAGGTGGGTCTAATGTTGCAAGTGAGATGAATGATTTGATTGAGAATGAGTTGGATTCATTTGTCAGTGAAAATTATGATAATACTTCGAAAGAAGAAGACAATGACAGAGGTCATATAATGACTCGAAGAATGTGGCAAAAGATGGGTGTCATCGTGAATCAATGTGATTGAATTATGTTTATTATTGATGTAAAATTGTGGATTATGTTGTTTAATTATGTTGTTAAATTGTGTTGTGGATTATGTTTATTATTGATGTAGAATTGAGTATTATGTCGTTTAATTATGTTGTTGATTTGTGTTTGTGGATTATGATTTTTATTGATGTAGAATTGTGGATTGATGTTGTTTAATTATGTTGTTGATTTGTGTTTGTGGGTTATGTTTTTTTAATTGATGTAGAATTGTGGATTAATGTTGAATGAAATTATGTTGACTAGTTAATCATTTTTAATATTATGTTGTCATTAAATAAGTCCTGAGGAGTTCAAAATATTAGAAAAAATGAATTTTTTTAGTTCTTCCTCAGGACCGGAAATAGGTGGCCACACCGGTTCGTCTCCCGGTCCGAATTTAAAAACATTGGCACCGAGTTTAAAATCATGTCAACGATCTGGCAGATCAAGTTTGTTTGTTTGGTGTTTTTTTATAAAAAAAAAACTGCCGATCCGTTTTCATTGCTTGGATACACCTGCTCAAGAAAATATGGATGGTGCAGACTACACAACAACTCGGAAAGTTAACCCTGAAAATTATTTTTCACAAATAAAATCCATCATTTAAACTATGTTTAAGTAAAAGATTTATCACTATATATACAGACTGAAGGGTGAAAGTAAAATCAGTAAAATGTAATTCCTACTGTGTTCTCTGGAAATCAAGCTCCAGATTTCTCCAGAATCAGTAGAGATTTTTCTCCCACTCGACATAATTTAAAACTCTCCCATGGTTTTGGCTGCAAAATCCACCCCCATCTAAGCATCTGCATAAAGAAACCATAAAGTACCATTGAATCATGGTAATTCATTGGGTTGGTTCTTTGCAACAGTACCTACACCAGCTCCCTCGGTCTCCAAATTGAAGTCATGCGAAGACAGGACCTTCCTCTGAGCCAACCAAGGAGTCAAACTAGCAAAGTTACAAAACAATCTCTTAAAGGAACATAAATGTTTTCAAGAATAGGAAAGTCACAAGATTATAAGCTGGTTTGCAAGTATCAAACAGTGCAATTATTAATTCTTGTTCAATTTCCCTTCCTCTTCAGAATCAAGAAGATATATGTAAAAATGCAGCAATGATTGGTGTATTCCACTTCTGATTTCCACATTTATTCATAATGTTTAAAAATCCTTCAAGATGTTCAATTGAATCAATTCTAATCTGAGATACAATAGTTACAGTGGAAGCATTTGAAATAAGGTTCGGAGCATGTTTAAACAGGTCAGATGAGTCATTTTCTCACTTCCAAGTCTATCAATAACAACTTTTCTTGGAGATTTTATTGGAAAGCCAATGTTAATTGTTGTGAGGGAACTCTTGAATTTGATTCTGAATAGGATTTACAATGATTATATTTTGATACTGTCCAGTAACCTAACGAAAACCTATGACTCAATGAATAATCATACCATTGCACAGAAAATTCCAACATATAGACTCACTCATTTGTAGTTAACTTGGCATCAAAACTTCACAGTTGCCCTATTATTGAGTCTGAAAGATCTATGGTGTTTGTTCATAACAGCAGCTGTAATGTTAGCTCGTCACAAAAGTAAACAACTGGAAGCAATTAGTCTTGCAAGTGAACTACATTGGCAGGGTGATGCAATGACGTAGTTTGGTGATTTGCTCATTTACAAGCTCGGTCATTCTAAAGCAACTCTTGGGACTTGGGTATACAAAAATATATAATCAAGTAATCAACACTAAACAAACATAACCTTGGAAAAACAGAGTAACCACGTTAGCATTCCTTTATGGTGTCATAGAAATTCCATAATCACAAGAAAGCATATAACCTTGAGGGGGGAAATGAGAATTAACTGACATACGAAAGAAGAAAAAAAATATATTTCGATTCATTTAATTTAGGTTAGGAAGAGGAGCAGGAGAATTTAACGCATAGCATAGCAAAAACTATTAATTTATCGTAAGAAAATACAAGTGCTTACAATCGGCTCAAGATCAGGACTACACAAGTTAACAGTGAGGTTCCTCATCAATAACAAAACCTGCAGATGGCACCAAATGAAAGAATTAATACATTTCCTTGTCTAGACAGAATATGTAAAATGTAAAGAGCACATATACATTGCTTGTACAAACACAAACACGATTATAAAAAGAATAGATCCTTGAAAGAAAATCTTGATATTCAAAAATAAATCATTGTTGCCAGTATCTCATCCCAAGTATGAAGCAGTAGACTGTACTTCAGTGACAACCATGTAGGCAATCAGCTAGCTCAGCCAACTTTAAAGAGACATAAACATCTATACTAAATTGGCGAGTCACTTTGTTATCAATTAACATGCTAGATGGCCACGTAGCTAAAGCTAAAGGACACTGGAGGTAACACTGTAAGGTCTGTTTGCAGATGACTCAAGCAATTCCATAATCCCCCGATTCAAATTTATTATTTATGTGGAAGAATAATACGGTTATCTCACATCTCAAAATTAGTAAGCTTTTGTAATAAAACCACGTCAGTGAGAAAAATATTAACAAATATGCAAGGCATACTACAACAAACAAACAAAAAAAAGAAAAGAAGAAAGCAACCAATGTACATGGTCCAACATATATTTTCCGTATTAGATTGTAGTAGAAACTGTAAAACAAAACTGTTCACAACGCTCACGCAGTGGGCGGGGTCGGGGAAATGCAAGATGTAAGCAAGCATAATATCGAGAGAGGTTGTCTGCACCCCTACAAATCTACCACTGAGTCACATGTTCGCATGTATTAGATTGCTGGAAGAAAGATTTTTTTTTTTTTTTGCAATGTGTTAAAACACTTGAGGCATTAAAATAATTTCAATTTAACTTACAGTTTCAAAATTTATGGGATCCATTTCCTTAAGCTTTTGCACATGGCCTTCAGTGTCTGGATCAAATACACTTCCAATGAAGCTATACACTTCAGCAAAGTCTGGTAGACCTGTAAACAGAAGTAAAATTAGAAAGAGCCCAAGTCTAAGAAGAGCAAAATAGGAGAAATATCAATTGTGTTCCAGATTATTACCATGAAGCATTGGAGCTTGTTTCACTTGCTTAGGAATCTTAGAACCAGGAACTGTTCTGGCTGAGGTTGCAATGCCATCAACATTACTATTATTCATCCTTGCAACCCCCTTTGATCCAAGATCAGCTGCATAAGTAATGTTACATAGGGCAATAAGTAATAGAAAGTTCCCTCAGTAAGACTAGTATGCTATTATTATAAACGATGAAATAGAACCAAAAAAGGCATATGCTCGCCTTCTGCTCCATTAAGGTTGGCAAATTCATCTTGAGATGTCATGGCTTTGCTACTTGCAGAGTTTATCAGCAAAGAGGCATCATCCCATGTACCGTACCACGGGACAATCGCATTCATTGAAGAAGGATAAGCCATAGATGCTTGCAATGGCACTAGTACTGCAGTAAGAAACATGATGTCAGGATGTCAAAGTCACTTTTCAAACAGTTCAAAAAGAAAGTTGTAGTCATTCGGGTAAACAGACCATTTTTAGATGCCTTCTGCGGGTATGGATGAGCAGCTTTGCGTTTAGGGCGAGGAGGAGGCACATGTGAAAGTGTCCCATTCTTTTGGACCTTCAGGAAGTACTTTTGTGCATGACTCCGAATCTGCAAATGCAAACCTTCATCAGTCGAACCATACAAGAAAAAAGGAACCATAAATAAATTGCAATCAGTTTTCAAACCTGGATTACTGTCTTCGAACCCACAAAATCTTCAATTTTTTTCCAGTCGCGGTCAAATCTAGAGATTAAAAAGAAGAGGGTGGGGGGTTGAGAATTCAGAACTCAAGTACTATCAGAAATATTCAAACAAAAGGAGGAACGAACTGCGTGGCCTTCAATTTCCAGTCGGGACGGTCAACCAAAATTTCAGCACAAAGAATCAAACCACATTGACATCATCACATCCAACTTTCAAGCGACTCGAATTGATAGTGATCAGCGACCAAATACTTACGAGATAGATACACTAATAACGCAACAATCAACACACTCAACAATAAGCTCAACGCGACTACATGAGGATATTACTGCAATTACAACATCCAATTTAAGTTTAACCATATGTAACCCAAAAGTAATGTTTTAGATTCATGAATTACTAGCATAATTACCCATGAGTTCATCAACTATACCTTACTCCCAAGGAAGGAAAAAAGGTTATCAGTGACTTTAAAATCCATCTACATCCTCACAAACAAAACAAAAAAAAACTTCAAAACTTCAAAATCCTAATAAAATACGTGATAACACGTATGATGAATGAAAAATCTAAATACTGCTGCTAAATTATAAAGAACACCAAATTAGCACTTTTCTTATATTAGCAAATAGAGGGAGCATACAGTTGAAGAGCTTCAAGGAACTTGTCGTGCTCCTCCTCGGTCCAGCTCTCGCGTGATTTGGTGATGGTGTAGGGTTTCCGGACCTTCTTGCCCGACGCATCAGAGCCCGTCGATTGAGGAGGATTCAGGTTTGCACCTGCCGATGACGACGACGACGCGTTCACGTCCATATCTGTGTATCTATCTATCTCCGGATCCACGATCAAACCCATACAAATTGCAGTTGAAGAAGTTTAATCGGAAATTTTTAAAGAGTGTCAGTGAAAGTGGGAATTCGTAGCTGATTGTGTACAATTTGCGTTTGTGTTCTCTGGCGCGGCACCATTTGTGTTTGTGTGGTGCGGCGTTCACTTGTTTGGGGCCCATATATCAATTGCTCGTGCCACGGGTGGCTCTGCTACGCCGAGTTTTGTTCTGCAAAATTCATACCAAAAAAAGAAAGTAGGTTCTAACCAACGATACAGTGATAGATGCGTCCGAATCCTTTCAGTCCACAAATCTGGGGGCCAACCGTAGGTCATACCCGGTTGGGAGTTGGGACAATGAGTGGTTGACAATGCTGGGCTTCAGAAATCATGGGCTCCACCGTGCTATGATTCTGGGCTGTGACCCTCAAATGGATTTTGCTCCCCACTTCACGGCGAATTTTATTTGCAAGACCCAATTTTGGTCAATTTAATTTTGATTGTTTATTTTTTAAGACATAAGATGTTCACACTACATCCTTTAATCTCTCGATTGTGAAAACACTAGCACGAAACCTACAAATTTAAATCGTCGCTAGACAACAACGTTGTCTCTTGACAACACTCTCCTCATACAAGTAGGGTTGTAGACCCAAAAATCTAAAATCAAATAAAAGTCGATTGAGACCTTTAACAACTTGTAAAGACACACTAGGTCGAACGAACAAGTGATGGGCACCGGAGTGTGGTCTCAGACGATCAAGTATGATGACAGAGGGGAGCTTTATAGTGAGATATGTTAATAGGCTTTTAGAGAGATATGGAGAGCACACCGTAGATCATAGAGATTTATGAGGCTTTGATTACTCATATTTATAGTGTTATGGCTCACATGTTTGGCACGTGAGTTGCGCAACTTGTCAAAAATTAGACTTGTATTGGGTTGTTGGGCTTTTGTCAAATACAGCTAAGTGTTGTTTTGTATTGATGCCCCTAGGGCTTGACTAGTTCTCTATGTATTTCATGTGGATCTAAATGACCTTATGAATGATTGAGCTAAGTAGGCCCATTAAAATGGACGGGCTTGCAAGCCTTATGTGGGCCGACAAAACTTTATGTCGTACGGGCTCACAGTGTTGATTTAGGGCTCACAAGGCTTATTTGGGCTGACAGACTTTTATGTCGTACGAACTCACAAGCCTGACTGGACCGACAGACCTTTATGTCGTACGGGATCACAAGCCTGACTGGGGCTCACAAGCCTCATTTGGGCCGACAGGCGTTTATGTCGTATGGGCTCACAAGCCTCATTTCGACCGATATGTCTTTATGTCGTACGGGCTCACAAGCCTCATTTTGGCCTATAGGCCTTTATGTCATACGGGCTCACAAGCCTCATTTTGGCCGATAGGCTTTTATGTCGTACGGGTTCACAAGTTTGACTGGAGTTCACAAGCCTTATTTGGGCCGAGAAGTCTTTTATGTCGTACAGACTCATAAGCCTGACAAGGCTCACAAGCCTTATTTGGGCCGAGAAGTCTTTTATGTCGTACAGACTCATAAGCCTGACAAGGCTCACAAGCCTTATGTGGGCCGACATGCATTCATGTCGTACTGACAACATGCCTGACTCTTGCTAGTGTTTAGGTCGAACGGAAAATGTGTTCCAAGGAGTTCTAAGTCATAGGACGGTTTTTTGCACATAAAAGGGTTATCACAATGATGAATTTTCGGATATGCCATACTCTTCACTTGTTTTCCTTTGAGGTTATTTTAATTTATTATGAATTGTCTTAAAAAATGTATCATTGATTTGTTTGCTTTAATTATTGTGAGATTGACTCAATTTTCGTTGTTTTGTTGTATGAAAGTATCTATGTTTGTTATTTTTTTTTACTCTTGGACGTATTTCATAAGTGTATGAGTTTTTTATTATTATTTGCAGTGTGATTTGATTATTTGAATTTTTATGAGGTGTAGATATACTTGATATGGTTGAAAAATAAGGCAAAATTATATGTAGGTCTATTTTATGAGATTCATTAAGGTTAAGGTTAGTCATTTAAACTTGTTTGCGATCAAATCTAATTATTAAGTTTTTTGGTAATTAATTTTACTTTTATTTTATGTATTCGTGGTATAATTGGAGATTTTCGAGAAAAATACATATTAAATAAAATAAATTTAATTTTAAAAAATATATTCACCGATAACCCAAAATTTTAATACCGGGCAAGCCTAGTTGTAACCAAGGTATTGTAAAGCAAAAACTAATTTTATCCACTAAATAGGCCAATAGAAAAGCCCAACCAAACTATGGGGCTCATAAAAAAAAACATAAGCACTCTGGATTGTAGAAAACCATCCAGAAGTTACTGTCGAACCCATCCTAGGTTTGCAGATCAGACGAAAATATTAGTATTAAAAATAGTGCACTATATTTTTTTAATTATTTAAATTTTAATAAAATATATTATCTCTATCACACATTTTCTCTTAAACATAATACATCAAGTCAAGAAAATAAAAAAATTTAGATTGGATGGTCATAGAGAACCTGAGCCTGGTGTTATTGTTTAATACTTATATTTTTAGTATTTGAATATCTATTAACTCTTTAATTTTTTGGGATATAATGTGTTGTTGGTTTAATTTTATCAAATAAAATATTTGATTAATTGCAATAAATTTAGAATGAAAATCAATACAAAACTAAATGGTCATGACATAGCATCTATAATTTTTATTTTTAAAATTAGTCATTAATCTAAAATAATTTATACGGGTAATACTATTAGGTGATGGTTTTGCTGAGCTGTCATCACGAAAACTCAAATAAACATTCTCTGAACTTTCGTATCACATATAGCTATTTATTTATTTATTGATATGAAAAACAAAAAGAATATTAAGATGCTTCTTAAATTGAATGACCATGAATTTTTAAATTTTTATAATTATTAGTTTTTTATGTTAATTTTAATTGTTAACTTGGTTATTATATCCCTTGAATCCTACATGATATTTTATCATCTTTATTATCACAAAAGGAATATTAAGGAATTTCTTATATAATTATTAATTTTTTAATGTTAATGTTAATTATTAACTTATATATTATGACTCCTAAAGCTTAATTAACATCTTATCATTTTTGTTATAACAAAAGGAATATTAAAAGTTTTCTTATATTGAATGGCCATGAATTGTAATTATTAATTTTATTTTGATTATTATATTATTAGATTTTATTTTGTCTCTCTTAAATCTTATGTGAATTCTTGTGTTGCATTTTTTAGGTTTTCATTTTATATATAGGAATAGATTTAACGACTTTAGTTTAGTCATGCGAATACGAAAATCAAAACAGGGAGAAGTATTAGATAGCCATCAAAGTTACATTTTTGGGTCATTTTGGTCCTTTAACTTTTTTTTTTCCGGGCCAAATAAACCCTCCTATCTTTCAATTTGGGTCACATTAGCCCTTGAAGCTAAATTTCGTCAAAAAACACTGACCTGGCTGTTAGTGTGCTGATGTGTCATTTAAAAAAAAACAATTTGCCACATGGACATTTAAAAAAAACACAAATTTCATCTTCTCAAACGACACCTAAAAAAAACCTGCAAGCTGATCTATTATCCAAGAGGTTTCATAGAGCACAAAAAGATTTCATTCCACTTTTAGTAGTTGATCCATCCTATCTCATTCGCACATTTCACTCTTCTGGATCACCTATTGGATGGGGAGCCTGTGTCCACACAATGGTAAGAGCCCAATCACATCAAAGAAGGAGGAATTGTCGCCGATGAGAAATAGGAGGTCGGAAGGGCACCCGCCTTCATAATACAAAGTGCCACAACCACCGTGCCTCGAATGGTTGCTCTCAATCACACAACCTTCACAATTTAAAGACTGGACATGAACAAGAGGTCGAGACAAGGATGATACTTTGAAGAATCTGAAAAGGATGATGCTTTGAACAATAGTCGTGATGTCTACAATTTCACTCCAATTTGGTGTTCAGATCTTGATGATGCCAAAAATTGTCCGTCCTAGCTGGACACCAATCAGTCAGGTCAGACTCCAAATTGCTGAGCTGGATGTCCTGCACAGTCAGCAAACGTAAGCTAAGAGGGACCCCGAGTTAGTTCGGGGGGGCCCGCTCCGACGCTCAAGTCAGTTAGGTAATTCTCAGTTGGGAGGGCTCGGTCTCTGAGAGCTCTCTCAACTCAAGCAACAGTAATGCTAGTTGTGACGTAAAAATTTACCTGACGCGTAAGCCTCCTTTTATAGAGATATACAGAGTTCTTATTCTATTAGGAATGAAACTCCTCTCTTCATTATCCGAACGCATTTGTCGGAGTTGTAGGCCTTTTGGGTCTCTACTCCTTGTAGGATTAGGACTCCTTAAAGAATGGATCTAATTTGGATCCGGCAATGGCCGACCGACCATCCACTTGTCCTGAGGATGACCGACCGACCTATGTGCCCAGTGACACCATCACGAACTCATGGTTGAAGACCGAACCGATCTGTAAAGGAAGACCGACCGAACTAACCACCGGCCTAGGCGGGCCTAATAAAACCAAAGTAGACCGACCGACCGACCACTATGATAGTCCAGGTCTGGTCGGTCTATCAAGGCGTGAAGCCGACCATCCGAGGTGGACATTATACACGTGTCACAATCTTATTGGATGGACCAGTTTTGCCATATCAGATCTCATACACAAATCCCAATTCAACAATAATTAGAATCTACAAAAACGCACTAAAAAGGTAGTAATTTTCAAAGAGAGACTCCAATTTAGGGTTCAGATATGTGCCCTCAGATTCAGTTAAGTTGTGAAGTTACTCAGATTCACTAGTTTCGGAGTTGTACTCGCGTATCAGGGCCAAAAGCATGAAAGCGATGACTAAGGTGAAGAGGGGAGTGGTAGAGACGACGATTGCAGTGACGATAGGTCTTACGCACAGGGACGACAGCTGGAAATATAAGGTTATGCCGGAGAAGAAGTTAATTTTTTAATCATTAATTTTTAGATTTTTAAAAATCAAATATAAAATTATGACACATGTCGTGATTTTATTGGTCAAACCCATTTCAATAATGACACATCAGCACACTAACAGCTTGGTCAACATTTTTTGACAAAATTTAGCTCCAAATGCTAACATGGCCCAAATTGAAAAGTTAGAGGGTTTCTTTGGCCTGAAAAAAAATTAAAAGGCCAAAATTACCCAAAAACGTAACTTCAAAGGCTATAATAGGTCAAAGGTCAATACATTTAAATTTGAGTTAATACAATATTTAATCATCGAATAATAGGTCAAAGGTCAATACGTTTCAATTCTGTACTCCACAATTTAAATTTATTTTGACTTTTACACTCAAAATTTGACATTTCTAAGAAATCAACTCCGCTATGTGAAAAGTCTTTCTTTAAATGGGATTTTGATGTGGAATTAATTTCCCAACAAACTAGGAGACTATTAAATACTAAAGAGTCGGTCCACCAACAATTGATTAGTTCAAGTGACAATGCGTTTGTTATCTTTAAATAATGTCTCGAGTTCGAATCTTGTAAATGAAAAAAAATTATTGTTGTGAGAGCTTTGCTCTCTCAGTGAGATCATCCCCACTCAGTCCGGATTTTAATAGTAGTGAATTTAACTGTGGACATCACACACATCAGTGCATATAATTAACGCCGCTATAATAAAGATGCAACGAAAACCACTAGCGACAATACTAGGATCACCTGTTAAATTCAAGGTAATTGCTAAATGCACGTGAAATTTGCTTCATGTACATCATTTATTGGGATTCTCAAAACTATTGTGCAAAACCTGGCAGTTATGATGCCTCCCTCAGGTTTAACCCCTCTACCTTAGGGTGGGACCTAGCTCAGTCTTTGTCCATCGAAAGTCAACAATTGTGTTTCTCGCTCTTCTTCGATTGAAATTTTATAATGTCTTTTTTTTAATAACGAACAAAATTAATTATAAATTTTAAAACAACACTCCAAAAATAATAAAAAATAATTAAAATAAAATAAATACTACTTAAATATCCTACATCGGAATACTAATCCATAAGTATATTTTGTTTATAACTTTTTAATTTTATATCATACTTAATTTTGTAAATTTCTATTTCACTAACAAAATTATTTCGTTATAAAAATTTATTAATAATAGTGTTGGAAAGAAAGTAGCGGATGATATACAAATTCTTCACATAGATACTACAAGGCATGAAGGCAATGCACTCTTGTCCACATGTAATCATATGATACTATACAGAACAATCCCCAAATCTAAAACCAAATTCAAACCACAATTTCATTGATTAGGCTCCTCTCTTTCCTGATATGGTTAACCAATCTAAATCATGGAAACAAAAGAGAAAAGTTGTTATTTTCGACATCACTTTGTGTTGGTATTTCGTCCTGCCTTTCTAGCAACACCAACAACCTATTTACAACCTTTTGGCGTGGCATGGGACAAAAGCTCCCGCTCTTGATAAGTCCTTTTGTTTATGATTACTTTACAGCTTTGGGTAAACAAACCCTCCCTAGATTTAACCCTCTATTATTCCCTATGACTATGACTCATGCAAAGTTGTCCGCATTAAAAATTAAAAATAATAGTCATAAGTACAGCCACGCGGTTGTACTTAAAAAACTAGTACATTCGCGCGGCTATACTTAAAAAAAACATAATTAACATATAACTAGTTTTATGCTAACACAATTAACATATTTAAAAAATAAAAAATGAAAATTAACATAAAAATTTAATTATATAATTGAATACAATTATAGGGGAGGGGGGTCTATATATTCTCTTCACTCACACCCACGTGTGAATAGTTTATTAAGTACAAAAATATGTATTTATTCTTAAATTGGGTTACAAACATTTGGGCTATTTAGCACCACCCCAAATAAGACAAAATGATAGAAAATTCTCGATTAATATTTGAAGTAGAGATAGTCAACGGCTAAATCATAGATTCGTATTTCGGATCCATAAATTACAGCCATTGGAGAGAATTTTACCTTTTTATATAAAAATAAACAATTAAGATGGATGAAAAAAGATGCTATCAAGATTGGTGATTATGAAAAAGCTATATAATAATACATTATATTTATCAAGTGCACTAAAATAAACAGGTGAGGTTTTCTCACAATCCAACCTAACATCGATGGACACACACAGATATATATAGTGACCCTTCAATCTATTCATTGATAAAGTGGTTGCGGACGTTTGACATTGACATGCTGATGTATTGTACTATATAATGCGCATTTAGCAAAAAATGATGTGCATTTAGACCCTAAATTCAAATCAACGGCTCTCGTTCTCCCATTTGTTTCCGTCTTTGGCATTAAATAAAACGGCAACTTACGAACTGGGAAAGACAACTAACAAATAAATGCAATGGGCCATTCTTGCCTATAAATCCATTCTTCTCCATGTTCTGTTACCATTTGGAGAAAAAAGGAAGGGGGGGGAAAGGACTTTGATGGCTTCTCTTGTGCTGCTTTTATCGGCTCTTGTTCGACCCAGAAATCCAAATCTGGGTATTGTAACAGCGATTCCATCTGCTGCATCTGTGGCTTCCAGGAGATCGTTGAGGACGGAGGCTAATAAAAGTGATCAGTTAGAGACTCTGACTGAAGATCCGCAGGAGTCGAGGGTTCGTGTAGACCATGCATGGCCTTAGATTGTATGATATTTACGCGGAAGAATTTCCGAGGGTCTCATACAAGGCATAATTCATTTGGAAAAAAAGAAGATTTATGCCAGTTTCAATGATTTTGCCCCTTTTCGTTTCTTGTAATTATTGTTTAGAA
Organism: Euonymus europaeus; assembly: GCA_963580455.1. NCBI lineage: Eukaryota > Viridiplantae > Streptophyta > Magnoliopsida > Celastrales > Celastraceae > Euonymus > Euonymus europaeus. The sequence continues at coordinate 20,390,382 of OY756965.1, forward strand.
CTTAATTACCATATTAGTTGTAATTTTCTGTTTTTTTTCCTAGTGAGCTTAAAAAATTAATAATTGAACCCAAATCCAATTAGTTTACCCACCATACTGCTCATTTGGTGGCCAACACCAATTATTATACCAATCAAAACAATGAAAATTTAGGTTCCATTAAAATCATATATTGAGTCATATTTTTATTATATAATAAATCAAGTCATATATTTATTCACTTTAATTTAATAAAATATGTATCTCATAGAGTCACATCAACAATATTAATAAAATATGTATCTCAATAGTCAATACAATTATATTAACAAAAACTCATATTCTAATACAATTATGTTGATACATCAAATTATACTATTTCAATTGCTCTTAATACGAATACTTCTTGGAAAAAATTGTAGATAAGTCTATTTTGGAGAATTTATTAAGGTTAAGGTCACTCATTTAATCTTATTTGTAATTAGGCTAGTTTTAGGTTTTTTTAATCAAATGAATCTTTTATTTAATGAATTACATATTTGCCCTTCAAAATATGAAAAATGTAAAATTGTATAAGGTCATTCACTTAAACTTATTTGTAATTATGTCTAGTTTTAAAGGTTTTTTTGTAATTAAGTTAATTTTTTATTGGTTAAATTACATAAGTGCCTTTTAAAATATGAAAAATTATTTCATTATCGTATATGGAAATTAAGTATACTGAGCATACACGAGCTCATTAAGGTTTAGAGAAATCGTTCCTCATAAAGTTTAACACTTATTGTTTAGGTTACTATATGAAAATCCGATACACGAGCTCGTTAGTGTTTAGCGAATCCGTTTTCATTATGGTTTAACACTTATTGTTTATGTTACAGTATGAAAATCCGATACACGAGTTCGTTAGAATTTAGAGAATCCGTCCCTTTAAAGAACACAAATGAACAAGGATCATAATTTATTTTGTCTATTTTCGTTCTTATATTTATTTATCAATAAACACAAAAAATCAAAAATCGAAAATCAAAAATCAAAAGTCAATTGCCTACTTCGTTCCTCTACTTCAGTAGCCCACATGCTTGATTGCAATTCCTTTAAAGAGATTAAGATGAGTGGAAATACGCGAAGTTCAACGCCAATTGACGAAGTGAACTTTATTCCATTTTTTTTTAGTGGACTAAAAACTGGATAAGTGCATAAAAAATGACCGGCCTACAATTGCCCCTATTTCTTGGCCTCTTGGGTGCTAATACCTATTAGGGAGCTTGGAATCTTGGATGACACTAACTGGGCCGGACTAGTACATTGGGAAAGTCAAAACGTGTTAAGAATTTTGTCCAAGATGTATCACACACAAGAATCTCGAACGGAACGGATAGTTGTCGTATTATTTATCATAATATGTCGTTTTAATTGAGCATTTGTTCTATTAGACCTTTTACCTGGCAGCCATGCAAATAGAACGACGTCCAAATGTACTCGCGACAAAACAATCAGATGTCTTAGGCTCGTGGCTCTCTTTAGTCACATGGCGTCAATTCTGGAAATTCATTTAAGCAAGACTTCGAGACTAAAGAAAACCCACATGGCAGAGAACACAAGCATTCAACCTAGCAGAGAACACAAGTATTGTTGGTATGGCTTCTCCCATTCTTCTCGTATCTGAATTCTTTCGGGCTCAAATCTCAAACTCTACTTCGGCGACAATTCAGCGTTCTTCTTTTGTCGAGGGACCATGTTTTGGTGACAAATGTGCGACGAGAAACGAGTGCAGCGAGCTCGATGTGGCCATTTATTTGCAGGATATAAAGGATTTGTGTTATTGACACTGTCCGGCCTTAATTAGTGCACGTAGTTGGAGAAGAGAAGAATATTGAGTTTTTTGTCAGGGACAAAAGTTTCACGTCGGGGAAATACCTCAGCAAAGATCCATTAATAAGGGAAAACTCCTCCCAACCTTGTAGCTAAGTTGTGGGGCATAGTCCTGGGCTTGGTTACAGCCGGCCCACGACTTCTGTGCATGGGTGACGGTTGGGAGCAGGTGTGCATTCGTTCCCGATAAGAAGTCCACTCGTTGGGCTTTGGCAGAGCCTAGTCCACGAGTGCGGGGAGTGTTAGGGACAAAAGTCCCACATCGGGAAAATACCCTGGGCTTGATTACAGCCGGCCCACGACTTCTGTCCGTGGGTGACGGTTGGACTTAATTGCGGGTTGAGTTCTTCGGGGCCATAATTATTACATTTTTGGTTGAGCGATCCAATGATTTGCAACTGTTGATGCCCAATTCAGCTTATGAAAGATCATTCCAATTCACCAGCCTCGGTACCCGACAGAGCAGCTTCCCATGACCCGTCTCAGCTCTCAATCACAATGAGTAGATGATTTGATATTCCTCCAACAACTGGCAATGAATCATGAGTTTATGATTGACTGGTGATAAAATGGTTTCAATTTAACTGACCCGAGGTAAAATGTCAGTATTTTAATTATTAGATTATTTGACATTAATAAAAATAGAGAGATTTATTAGTTGGAGAATTTCGAGTGAAAGATACTATACCAAAGACTCCATATATATAATATTTTATAAAATATAATATATTTTTTTCGAAATAGATAAGTTTCACGAAAAATACGAAATTTTATGAAACTATTGTTTTTTACGAAACGATGAAAATTTATGTGTACTTATGAAACTCAAATTCAATTCTCTGTTTTTCAAAAACGTGTATGTATTCACAGCAATCCTTAATCAATTACGGTGTATTGTTAAATAGATGACTAGCGTCAAAATTACGGATCCTTTTCGCCAATTGGATTGCAATCAGACATCTTTCTGGAAGTATTTATAATCATTTCATTTTTTCATTTTTAAAATTGACTTGATAGCAATTTAGATATTCCATACAATTGTTTCAATTTAGGCATAATAGATTACAATCGGGCATCTTTCTCTAATGGGTGAGGATAAATGCCCCCACCCTATTTACTGGGTGCATCCACTCTACCTACCCTATCACTGGCGTCTCGATTTTGGGACTGCAAGCCGCCTCTCGTTTATGGCAAAGAATGATTGCTATTTGAATTTGATAATTAATGCCACGCGTTCCATCTTTTATGAAGATTTGCTCCCCTGTATCATTTTTGTTCTCTAGTGGACATTTTATCCTTCAGCTTTTCTGTACCATTTTTAATCCTATTTTCACTGTATGAAGTTCATTTCTTTTAATACTAAGAATACTATAAAAAATATAAATGATTTTATACATTTACTCCGTAATTTTTATCGGACTAAAAATTTAGAACCTTATTTTTCATTGAATAGGACCGATTTAGTATCATTTAAAAAGGAAGTTGCTATTGGTACGTTGCAGTAATTAGAAAGTGGGTTGAGGGTAAAACTATCAAACGACGACATGTCCAAAAAAACTCTTAAATATTTGTTTCTCCCCACACATATTTTTCCTTTCCCATCCAAACTTCAAGGGGTGAAGATAAACAGCTCGTACATTTTTTTTATTTTAAACAAATTTATTAAAACACATCAACACATATTACATTCTTAATCTTCAAACACAATGTGTTGAGGACATCTAAAACACATATGTTGCTTGTACACATCAATTCGCTCCACATATGGGGTAACCCATGCAGCTGCACAATCATGTCTGAAGTGAATCCATTGAGGCATAATGGGAGGCATCGGGTAACCCCCTGTCAATGCAACCTGGACATAATGATTATCATTTACGTGTCCAATAGCGATAGCAGCATGTTCATACGTAGGTGGTGGAGTAGATCGAAGTGGAAAATACGTCAAACTCTGTGTAGGACTTAGAACGTGTAATATCACATTAAACCTTGAAGCAACCAAGAGACCCATATCTGGCATAGTCATCCAGTTCTCCATCGGTGCTCCTCTATCTGATGTAAAAAAGTTCAATGAGTTATACATACGAGTCCACTGGTCATCACCGCCCAATATTGCAACATACTGTGTCCTGAAGATTTGCAACTCTTCTATTAAGTTATATCGGATGGTTGCCCATGCATCTTCTGGAAGACCAAGACAGATAGCTATTGCTCGAAAGCCGCAATTTCCATCAGGTTTTACGTCTTGTACATGCATAATGTAAGGATGCAGTATAGGTGGAAACTGACGAACATAGGCATGTACAGCGTGGTTGTAAGGAATAGAGGAGCAACTGTGTCTCGTTGGTTCCTGGAACTCGAAAATATCTGGCTGGACAAAATCAAATGTAGTTGTATTAACACGAGCAGATATGTCATCCCTGTTCTTCGAGTCAATGCCTCCAAATGAATAACTGTGTCTACTTGGTTCCCGAGAATGAAATGAATCAGGCTCATCGAACACTAATGTTGACGGATTACCACGAGTATTTGATGCAACTTTTTTCTTTGAGGATGGGCGTCCACGAGTGTTTTTCTTAACAGCAGACTCACGAATTGAAGATATTGATGGTGTGATTATCTCCCTCAATTTTCTTAAAAAATTGAATTTTCCATGCCTTGTTTGTTTCTTAAACTGTTCCGTGAAAACTTGGAGCTCGACGTCACAATCGATGTCATCGTCTTGAAGAGGCACACAAGGTGATAAGTCAAGTTTTCTCCAAAATTTATCTATGGCTTCAATTGGTATGGGACGTCCGTCGTTCAGAAATATTGCTTGCTCGTGGGCACATGGGAGTCCGTAGCCCATTCGAAGTCGACATCTGCATTTATATGAAACTTCTCCGGCATTCTTTGAGCACTCAAATTCCTTCAAAATCAGTTGCAATGCGTGGCTTGAAACAAAACCACATAATTCCTGCAAGTGCGGTATGTTGAATCGATGTTGGATAATAGTTTTGCTTTGCTCAATACTCGCTTTGATAGCTATGTCCTGTGATTGAATGACTTGATGAATAAATGACAGAGATGTCTCCAAATCTGATTGTGATGACTCCAAGTATCGCTTCAGCTTCGCATGTTGGCTCTCCACTCTATTAGTCGTCTGGTTTCCAAAATGCAAATATATGTCTGTCCAGGCGGATACGAACATCTCCTTATATGGTGTTAACCATACATCTTTAAGATAATTAATCATACCTGGAAAGTTCTGTAACAGCACCTCAAGGTCCGCCAAATTGCACTCATACGCACTCTCAGTTTCTGATTTCACCAACGTAGTCCACATTTTGTAGAATGCATTCCAAGTTTTGTTGTCTGCTATTGATGGTCTGCACTTGCTCAAGATACTCCTATAGATGTGCCATCTACAAAGTAATTTTTTAGCATCAGGAAATACCTGGGCAGACGCATTCATCAATGCCAACTCTCTGTCTGTGCCTCTAAACTTCGTGGAGGCTTTATTACTTCTGTATGTGCCACCGCGTTCACATTGGAACAACAGTCTAGGACTCTTCCCAATTAGACTAGTCTCTGACCTTTTAATGACAATGATATATCCTAAATTGCGTCCAGTATGTTGAATCCAATCAATTAGAGATTGACGCGAATTGAATACCTGAAAATGTATTAATTGTGTTAGAAATTAACAAATTGTATTACAAATTTACATAAGAAAATGTATATTAATTTTCTTAAAAATCATACCATGTCAGTGAAAAATTCGTCCTCATTTTCGCCCACATTGTCGTCCACTTTTTCATCCATATTTTCATCTTCTTGTTTTATCTCATGTCTGGAAATATCATCCTGAGAACAATGGACATTCATTTGAGTATCTGCAATTAACGAAAAAAAATTCCTAAAACAATTTAAAAGTTGTATATTTACCTGATCACTTGAACCACTTGATAATCGTAGATCATTGGCCCAAAACCTCAATTGATCTAAATTCATATCTTCTGCTCATATGTATGTTGCCAAGAAAAATCATATCTATGTATATATAGATATTAAAAAGTTGTATAATTCTCCATTTTTTAGAGAATATATTCTCTGCACAAAAAGAACATCCCTTTTCAGAGAATATATTATCTGCACAAAAAGAACACCCTTTTTCAGAGAATATATTCTCTACACATCAAGAATACACCCCCTTTTCAGAGAATATATTCTCTGCACAAAGAGAACACCCTTTTTTCAGAGAATATATTCTCTGCACGTAAATAGTACACCCCCTTTTCAGAGAATATATTCTCTGCATATAGAGAACACCCTTTTTCAGAGAATATATTCTCTGCACGTAAATAGTACACCCCCTTTTCAGAGAATATATTCTCTGCACACAGATTAGACATAATAATACAAGACATGAGCATACTTATCACTAGGCTAGGTAAAAATCAAATATTATTATAAAATTCAATAATAAATTCGAAACAATGCCCAAATGCTTAAATATGTTTTGGAAATCTTAATCCAACTAAAAGACTAATTACTAAATTAAAACATTATTAAATTAAAAAGATAAGTAAAAAGTCAACTCCGAACTTTGACTGCAAATATGAGGCCCTAAACAAACTCGGATAGCCAAAATCCACTGAACATCTACGCCAGAAGGCCTAGAGTAAGATTTCTGTCGTCGTCCCGCTTCCGACAAGGTATGGTTCAGCCAAAACAGAGCTAATTAGTAATTACTAAAATACCGGCTACGTCCTTTTTTAATGACGATTATGTCCTTTTATATTTTAAAAATCATTTTTTCTCAAAAAATAAACTCATTAATTTTTTTTTATTGATTTATCAAACTAGAAATATGGGGTCTGTTTAGTAAACAATTTAAGAAGAAATTAATGACCATGATAAATGATATTTATATATATTACTGTCACATATCATAACAAATAAGTGAAATTTTATTACTGAGAGATTGGTCAATTTTTATTTTGATCGTTAAATCATTAAATAGTACTCAAACGTATGATAAGAAGTTTGGACTTGTTCAAAAATAACAATTTTTTTTCTTGATTTACTGATTCTTCTTTTAATTTTGGGTAGATCAAAAAGAACCAAAGTCCGTTTCTCTTTAAGAGAATGTACAAAAAAGGATTTTTGAAATAAATTTCAAAATCTAGCCGAGTTATTAATTTGAAATAAATTCAAGTATATATGTTTCAAATTTCATACTAATAAATTACAATTTTAAAATTGAATTAAAAACTGATGGATATTTTAATGATTAAAAGTTTAGTTAACTCACGTCATAATCATGGCCTTGTGCAAATTCTACAGTACGTATTGACTCAAATTAATGCATGATGATGCATGCAAATATGTGTTGTAGATATATACATATGGAAATGCGTCACTATGCACTTTCCATGCGTATTCTTCTTGTTTCAAATCATATATGTTAACCATCACATCACGTCAGTAGCTACATTGCTAAAACCATATAAGATAGGGTGGGTGCCTTTAGTAGCACCCTTGTTTCAATTGGGATGGTTGGGTACCACAATTTCCTTTATCTCTTGTTCCTGGAAAAAAAAACACATATTTAAATTTATTTTGGCGATCACCGACTTTAATTTATTTTCCCATTAAAACTTAAAAGAAGGACAAAGAAAATAAATCGGAAAATATGTCCTTTTATAAACTCCAAAATCTGGAATGAAGAACTTCCAAACCCTAGCCTTGAAATCGATTATCGTCTCTGAATAGCAACGCTCGCTTTCTCGTCACGAAATGGCAAAGAAGCGGAAGCACGATTCCGAATCCATCGAGCCAACCGAGCCCCTGCAGAAACAATATCAGCAACTGGAATCAGTCGCCGTGGAACCAGAACCCACAGCTCAAGACGAACAAACCGTGGAAGAAGAGTACGATGATGAATATGAAGAAGTTGAAGAAGAGGAAGTGGAGGAGGAAGAAGAGAACGAACACGAAAATCAGAATGGTAGCGATAAGACGGTACATAATGCCAGCCATGAGACGGTACAGAGTGCGTCCACGTCGAATGTTGGAGCAGTCGAAGAGGGCGATGATGACGATGAACCGATATCGAAGCTTCTGGAGCCATTCACTAAAGAACAACTTGTTACGCTGCTATGCGAGGCCTCGGATTCTCATCGCGATGTGGCCGATCGAATTCGGGGAGTGGCCGATGAGGACCCTGTGCACCGTAAGATCTTTGTTCACGGACTTGGATGGGACACTAACGGCGAGATTCTTAGGAGCGAGTTCCTGCAGTACGGGGAGATTGAGGACTGCAAGGCTGTCTGTGACAAGATATCGGGAAAATCCAAGGGATACGGTTTCATCCTCTTCAAGAGTAGACGTGGAGCTCGTGAGGCCTTGAAGCAGCCCCAGAAGAAAATTGGCAACCGGATGACCGCTTGCCAGCTTGCATCAATTGGCCCAGTCCCCGTGCCTAGCACTGCTCCCGTCGTTCAGCCTCAGCAGCAGCTGTTGTCCGAGTTTACACTGAAAAAGATATATGTGAGCAATGTTGGGGCTGATTTGGATCCAAATAAGTTACTAGCCTTCTTTTCCAAGTTTGGAGAGATTGAGGAAGGACCATTGGGGCTCGATAAGATGACTGGGAAGCCCAAAGGATTTTGCTTATTTGTGTATAAGACAGTTGAAAGCGCAAAAAAGGCCCTAGAGGAGCCGCACAAGAACTTTGAGGGGCATATCTTGCACTGCCAGAAGGCTGTTGATGGGCCAAAACCAGGTAAAGGTCATCAGCGACAGCATCATGGTCAGCACAATTCTCAATTTCGAAGGAATGATAATCAGGGATTTGTTGGTGGAGCTGCTGCGGGAAGTGGACATCTGATGGGACCAGCTGCTGGTATTGGGTTCAACCAAGGGGGCGCTGCGCCACATGCTTTCAACCCAGCTCTTGGCCAAGCGCTGACAGCATTGCTGGCAACACAGGGTACCGGCTTGGGTCTAAGTAATCTGCTTGGGACATTGGGTTCTGCTGCTGCAGTTACTCAGGCTGTGCCGAGTGCAGCTACTGGAATACAGGCTGTATATGGGACCCAGGCAAATATAAACCCCGGAGTGATGGGAGGATACGGTAATCAGACTGGGATGCAGGTAGCCTATCCAAATCAGCAGATAGGGCAGGGCGGGTCTGGAAGGGGGCAGCATGGTATTGGCCAATTTGGCGGTGTTGGACATTATATGGGGCCTTAGGTGCCCCTCAGGTATGACTGATTTACTTTTCACTTTGTTGCTTTGCGTTCCTTGCAGTTTTATTTTTTCTGGTAGGATATAGTAGACTAACTAAATAAATATGCATCTACAAGGAACTAGCCTAAATTGTTTTGGAAGCAGCATGGTTATTGCTTTTGTAGCGGGCTAACATGATGAACATTTCTTACTTTATTCTAGTATCTTAGCTACCCACTGTCAAATTTCTTGCTAGGAAATCACTAATCTTCACAATAAGTCTCAGTGGAGCTATGTTTGTCAGTATCATTTCTATGGCATTAGCTAGTTTGCAAGCCTGTTGGTCCTGAATAAGTGATCTTAGCTTCCATAGGTTTGTGCTTAGATGATAAAATGGAATCATGAAACTTTTTTTGTTAGTATTTCGTTTTTTGTATGGAGATAAGTAGTGCTTTGCATTGTACTTCAACAAATGATTTTCAGATCATTTTCTAAAGTAGTCATGTCAGATTTTCTTAAGTTTTTTTAATAGTTTTACTGCAAAAGTAAAGTAGCATTTCTTTGGGTATGGTTAATTGCTGAAATGATTATTTTCCAGAGCTTTAATCTTGACCTTCATTTATTAAAATTTTTGCTAATTTCTGAAATATTTTTTAAGAATTTTTTTATCATTGTGCAGATTCCTTTTGTTCATCAGTCTTTTAGTACTGCCCTGGTGAATCTTCTGAAGTTTTAAGGGACGATGCAAATGAAGTCTCTTTATATTTATGCTGAAAAGTTACTCTTTGCTTACAACTGAGAGAAAGAAGACTCTTAAAACTGTTAAATGGAGTTTCGGTTTTCTCTATTTGTTTCGGTTGCCTTACTTTTAATCTTTTCCAAAATGTTGTATTACTTTGGTCTTTTGCTATTTGCTTTCAAAGCTTTGAGAACACTCTTAGTAGTTTTCGTTATGTATCTATGCATACCTTGTGGAGTCGGTGAAGTTGAACAAAATGCCTTTGAAATCTATTTGGTTGTTTATTAAATACTGCTTCCACGTTTTTTTCTTCTTTTTCAATTGAATTAATTTTATGCACTTTTGTTAAGTATTATTAGATATTTCCAATGTGATTTTGTCTTCTTTTGTTTTATGTAAGAGGGTTTTGTCATTGATTTGTTAGTTTTAATTGTTTTGGTTTATGATTTTACAAATAATATTTTGTCCAGCTGTAATTTGGAAGCGAGTATTTATGAATAACTTGCACCATTAATGCATGGTGTGTTCAAGATATGTGAACCTCAGTGTTCAGTCTATCTAATGAATCTTGCTCAGATTACTTGTCTCATTTTGTACTGCAGGTGACTTGATGCAGGTTGAGCAGCGGTAGAAATTATGCCTTGCTTGCACTAATGATTTTTTCATATGGTTTGGTTGAATAATGCAACTGAGATTTTCATATTGATTTCAGAGTTCATTTCCTCGGAAAACGCATCATGTGGTTTTTAAAATAAAAAATTATAGTGTAGCATAGAACTGTGAAATTTTTTTTAGAGCTTTTCCTTTTTCTGGGGATAAAATACTGCTTTAAAATTACTTTATGTCTGGGTAAATTGAGCAGTTGCTTTAGAACAAATTGAGAGCATCTTTATCAAACTTTGTGTTGGTTATTTTTTTTAAACATCAACTATTGTTTACATTGGTACAGTTGTTGCAATTGGATATTTTCAAATAATTTTTGAAGATTGTTTTGCATTGACAAAAAATTTGCCTTTGTTAGCCTTATAATACTTGACGTTCATACATATTTTTAAGAGATGTAGAGGATATGGATGTAAGTTTAGTACAATGAACTCTTTGCTTAGGCTTTTGATTAAACTCGTCTTCCTGCACTTGAACAACCAATATTATTTCATTAAACTTTCCAGAATGCACTTCTTGGTGTCAGTGTCTGCAGACTAGATGACATGCGTGTAAGGTGAGAAATTGAACTCTAACATAGTCTCTGTACTTTGTAGAGCATAATATAATTGCTATACTTAGATAAATCAATAACAGCTTATAAGGGTTGCAAAAATAGCAAATCTAGGGCAGAAAAGAACCATTGGTTTTTAGTACTTGGAGGATATATGTTCCACTTGACCTTTTACCTGTCGCCTTGCATTCAAAAGTTTTCAATTGAAATCTTTATTGTTTTACCTAGGCTTCAAGTTATTCAATCAAAGCAGTAAGACACATTTTGGAACATTTGTGATTCATTGTCTTCTGCTCCACATTCTTAAGTTATTTGGTGGTAGAGTTCATCTCCGAAGAATATCTGTCAAAGCTTACTTTTTTCTGACCTTTCAGTTGTTTATATTGTGCATTATGACTATTTAGGGTCTGTGGGCTTAGCACTAGGAATCTACAATGGGAAACGGTGCAAGTAGCATGTCTTCATTTATTATTATTAATTTTATTACCTCACATGTAGTTGGGCGTTTTTGTTGATTTAAGTGGTGGAGGCTTTGATTATTTATTTGCAATTGGACTGCATATTTGGTGGGATGCATTTCACAAGTCACCTTAAATGCGAGCTTCCCCTCCAGTTTGGTAAAGATAATGCCCAGCCCGGTCAGGGAAGTCGGTTTCTTTGTTTGTGCAATGATGCAGTTCATGTTATGCGACTTCATGTTTGTAGTATCGGTCAGGGAAGTCGGTTTCTTTGTTTGTGCAATGATGCAGTTCATGTTATGCGACTTCATGTTTGTAGTATATGGTCGTTATGGTGCTCTGAGATTATGCATGTAATTTGTAGTCTTTGTTTACTACGTAGTGGTAGCTTGGATGGAAAAGGATGATTGAGCTCCATATATTCCAGGTAAGCACCTCTGAAACTTATAACCTACAACTCTACCATCAGGCTAAACAAAGAGGAGAAAAACACACATGGGTTGTAAGCCATTCTTTGATGTTGATTCGCCTAAGACTGTTTTGAACACGATATCAAATCAATTGTAAATTCTGGGTTTCTTGTAACTGTTTTGACCGTTTGAGCCAAGAAAACTGGAGTGCTTCCTACTTGGCAAGTAAAACTTAACTGTAATTTGCTAGTGTTTGGAGTTTAGAGATTCTTACTGTATGTGACATTGTTTCTATGGAGAAATGGAGAAGGAAGTGGGTGAAATGATAGATGGCTCTCTTTGATTAGGTGGTAATGAAGTTTTGCCTGCTTCCCCCATTTGTTTATCGAGTGTGGCCTAGGGTTATATTTTTTTTTTCATTTAAAAAAGTTGTTTTCGTCTGTGCAAAAACAATTCTTTAAGCTGAAGTATAATGAATGTGACAAGCTGATCCAGGCTGTATTTGCAGAATCTGGCGATGACTCATCATAGGATTGGTAGATTTGTAGGTGCATATGTTCTTTGCAGCTTTTGTGTAATTTATTAATAATATATTAATGTAATTATTTCGTTGAGTACTAGGTTCTGTGTGATGAGTTGGTTTGTATTTCGTGGAGTACTAGGTTGGCATTAATTTTATCATTTTTAAATCTTCTGATATAAAATCTTTTGTTAATTATTAATTATTAAAATAGAGGAATAAAGGACCCTACTCTGTCTCTGTTTAATCGTATTAAAACATCTTAATTAAGAGAAGCTTATTAAAATTAAAATAATAGTAGATTTCAGTATTCCCTGGCAAGCTGGCTAAATGTGTGCGCCCACCAAGAGGGGTCTTCGGCGGCCCAACTGAGCTGACCGGCCATTGGTTTTTGAGATTTACTAATTAGGCTTCTTTGAACTGAACTAAATTAAATTTAATGATACGGAGAGACAAATAAACAAGTGATGCAGACATATATTCATATAACTACGTGTATTATTGCAGCAGAAGAGCCCTGAGATAGAACCGGAGTTGCTTACCCGACGTGTGAAAAGTGTAAGTTTAGGGAACAAGTGGCCCGCAAAGAGGCAGTGTGCATGGTTAGAAACACCCTAGGACAAATGCAGCACAAGGACATCTGGTTAATAAAATTTACGGCTAAAGTTCGGGGGCATAATGAAACTTATCCCTTAAGGGATTATATATAGAAATTGACTTAACCAATTATTTCTTAACATATACATGTGCTTTAGAATGAGTTTGTTCCTTCTACAGTATGTCGTGTCATTTTATTATAAGAATATTCCCCCTCAAACCTTGGAGTGTGGAGCTGAACTAACTAGCATGCGCTCTTCTAATTCTTTTTTTGTGGTGCAATTTGCAAGTGGTTGCCCTCTTGTTCTTCTTCATCTCAAGTTCTTGTTTTTCTTTTTGGGAAATTACTAATATGGTTAAACTAGCGTTTATGATTTAGCCATGTACGCCCCTTCTGAGTTTTATATTATTGACGTTGTTAGAGAGAATGAACAAGAACGAAAAAGGGTAATTAAAAATTGAAATGGAAATGTGGGTTCGCTTGGAAAGCGTCCCCACTCTTGCACTTTTATAGATTCAGATCGGATCCTGAGGCGAGTGACGCCTCTCTGAGAGTTTGCTATGTTTTTGGGTATTTTGTTTTAATCGACACATGACAGAAGTGTGGATTCTTCACTCATTTTGTACTCAAAAATTCACTTTCTTTCTCACGTTCCCTGTTTGCAAAGTTCATACATTGTGTACTTCTTGCTTCTAGTAGAAACTATAGGTCCCTTCTTTCTTCCCTTCCTTTTTGTTTAATTTTTTTCGTGGGTATTTCTGTAGTAGAGATATATTTATATTCCGCTCTGGCTCTGGTTATTTGCAGCTTGATATCTGGATTCTTGTTCTTTTGTGGAGAATGTTGGAACGTAGTCCATGCAAGATGACTTTTTCCAGATTTCATCTTGTTCCTATTATCTGAGGGGCCGATATCTGGTTTTTGCAGCTATTATTGTGCGTACTCTCTAGTTTCTATATATATATTTTTTATCCGGGCTTTATTTCGACTTCGGTGCTTTTCTTTTCTGAAATTTTCAGTCTCTCTTCATGCACCTAAGGTTTTGTTTGACATTTAAGCTTTAATGGGCATCTGGGTTTGTTCTTCGTTTTCAATTTGGAAAATTTGAAGCCATTTATAAGTGTTCTTACCTTTGTTTGGGTTTTAATTTAATAGGTTTTAGATAGTTTCGTTTGATCCAAGTCTGAGTTCTGTAACCCTTTGTGGTCAGATTGAGATTGAAGGTATTTATTGTTCTTCAAATAGGGCCATATAGGCCTCTTTGGATTTGTTTATACAATAAATGATAGATTGAGCAATGGATTCCGAAGGCCATGCAGTTCAAAAGCCAAATCTTCATTCTTTGGCAAGGGAAGGCTCAATGTTCAGTCTCACCCTCGACGAGGTCCAGAACCAGTTGGGTAATTTGGGGAAACCATTTGGGAGCATGAATCTCGATGAGCTTCTCAAAAGCATCGAGAATGGTGGTGCTCCCCAAAATCATTCAGCCTCGTCTTTGCCTCGTCAAGGGAGCCTCACGCTGTCCAGAGATCTTAGTAAGAAGACAGTTGATGAGGTATGGAAAGATATACAACTAAAGAACAATGACGAGGAAGAACAAAGGAATAATGACCCAGAAAGACATGCAACTCTTGGGGAGATTACCCTTGAAGATTTCTTGGTCAGAGCAGGCGTTGTTGCTGATTCAATTCTGTTTCCACAACAAAATAGCCAACAACAACAGAATCAATGGATGCAATTCCAGCTCCCTTCAGTACAACAGCATCAACAAAATATGATGCCTGTTTTTATGCCAAGCCATCCTATTCAACAGCCTATGGCTTTGAGTATGATGGAAGGCCCTTATGGTGATGTTCAAATGAATGTGTCCCCCTCTTCCTTGATGGGTACTCTTTCAGATACACAGGCATCAGCCAGGCAGAAAAGGGCAGCTCCTGTAGGAGGCGTGGTTGAGAAAACTGTTGAAAGGAGGCATAAGAGGATGATTAAGAACAGGGAATCTGCAGCACGGTCACGAGCCAGGAAACAAGTTAAGATCTGATCAAATTAGTTTCTTTTTTATTATCATTTAGTATATGTACTTAAGAAAGTCTATGTTTTGAAGGACAGGCTTATACACATGAGCTAGAGATCAAGGTCGCGCATTTGGAAGAGGAAAACAAAATACTCAGAAGACAGAGTGTAAGCTTTATTTTCATATTACTTGCAGCTTCTGTCATTACTAGGATATGCTTCATGGGATTGACTCTTGTGTATCTTAGTTGTTTGATTAAGCCTTGCCTCTCGATTTTTCATTCATTGTACGTATCTTAGTTGTTTCATTTGTTGCACCATCTGTGGGTAATCTCTAGATGGATTGATGGAACGATCTTGTCGTGGCTCTAGAAATATTAATTAAACAATCATTTTGGTGCTTTCGATGTGGTTTTTGTGACTTTTGTTTTTATTGGATAGGACATGTGTTGTCTTCCCATTTGATAAATTTTTCAATCTTCATCACTTCGAGTCTTTTAATTTTTGAGGTCAAGTTTTGAGACACCTATGAATAAGTTGTTATGAATTAGTTTCTTGATGTCATTACCACAACAAAAATATGTTGAAGCCTCTTTATTTGATACATTTCTTGAGACGCCTATGAATAAGGTTTTTTTAACCCAGAAGACAAATCACTGCTGTAGGTTAGATTTGGGAAATCTGATGTGTTGTGAAAGCTTTGGATGAGAATTTCAGTGTTAGTATCTGAGTAGGGGCTTGTGGGCTAGTGGTTAATGGTGTTCATGAATGTTTTAAAGGGCAAGGCTTGATGATGATTAGTTAAAGGATGAATGAGAGAATACCTGCAGGAGATTCTGGGTGAAAACAATAAAAGTTGTTTTATGGGCCAGCTTTGACGGATCTTAGGATGCTTGTGGTTGCGGGCTTCAGGCTTCTATGAGTGGAAGGGCTTCTTTTCTGGGAATGGATCTGGAGATTTATGATACAAGTTGTTTCTAACTCTGATGGATCTCGGAGTGGTTGTGGTGAGTGCAGTTCATAAATTCAGTTCCCTTCTGTAGTTCTGTTGGGAAGTTATCCCTGTAAAGACCTCAAGATAACGAACAGAGATTTGAAATTATATATTATTGTTCATTAGAAGGATAAAGATCAAAGGCGTAGAAAGTTATTACACGCTTTTAGTCAAGCATTTCACTTATTAAAATCTGAAAGCTCTGGGCCTCCGGTCAATTTAAGTTTAGCTGATGTAAAACTCCATTGTGGATCCTTTCTACTGGCAGCAGCATCTTACGCAGGTTAGGGTAGTAGTATCCATGTCAAACTAGTGGAATATTTGTCAAAATTGAGATTCCCTCCTGGTTCTTTGTTCAGACATCTATTTTTTTTTTCAGCCGCCTTCTTTTGTGGATATGCTGAAGTAAAAAAAAAAAACACATTGAACTTTTTTTTTTAAATAGTCCAAAGTACATGTGTTCAATTGTGGATTACAAGGTTGCCTGTAAGAATATGAGCCAACTTGGTTGAAATAGAGATCAATCTCATCTCATGGGAGTCAGATGGAGCGAGATTCAAGTGGTTAGATTTGTTTAGACCTCAGGAGCTGTTAGATTTGTTTAAGAGACGTATAGTTATGAAAGTTACAAGTTGATTCTACTAGTTAGAAAGAAAATTCGACAAAAATAATAATAATACTGCAACTTGTAGGTTGATACATCTTTATTTTTTTACAATTGACTAACAGTAGAAGGTTCTCTCTCTCTCTACATTCTTCAATTCTTATTTTCTTTGCTTAAAGCATTCTCATGAATAGCTGCCATGTGCTGTTGGAAAATTCCCCATAAACATGTTACATAATGCTGCAGAAAGGTCACTGGTTTGCATATTACGACCATAGATTAGTTGACGGCCATACCAGAAGAAGTAAGTTCTACTCTAAATATATAGTTAAAAGTGGCATTTGCAGTTTTAGCAAAAGTAGGATACCCATTCTTCACTATTTACACAATAAATCAACTTGTCTGAATAAACAGTGTCAGTCTTTATCCATGTTCACCCAGTGTTGGTGTTACTCTTGCCAGATATATTTGCTGCTCCATTTTTTCTGCACTAAATAATGCAAAGCTATCTTGACTTAGGATGATGAACATAGTAATGTTGACGTTTAAAATTCTATTATTGTTTCTTGAAGTGTTTATGTTAGCTTTCTCAGTGTAGGCGTACAACCTGAGAGCGTGCGTGCTCTGCCTTATTATTTTTTCCTTTGATAGTGGACGAAGAAATAATATGTTTTTCATTTGGAATATCAGAATTAACTCTTTGATTTTGTTTTTCTTATTGAATTCTCTTTTCAGAAATTGGATAAGGTCTTGCCAAGTGCTCCTCCCATCAAGCCTAAGCATCAGCTTCGGAGAATGAGTTCAGCCCCTTTCTGATATTTTTCGTCACTGCATAATGGTTAAAAGATGCATTATTCAGGTGACTGCCGCTGGACTTCGCCTCTCAAGCTTTTTTGTTGCTCGTTCTGCTTATGATCCTCGTTACTCGTCCCCAAGCCTCCCCAATGTGACTCGTTCCCTTGTGTGTACATTTTATCGCTTAAATTGGAGTATCATGCACAAGGAAATTTCCTAGTTTTTCTCATATAAAAACCGTCTTTCATCAATTTGTGCTCTGGTCATGCTTCTGATAAGTATGTCTGACAACTGTTCATTGTAGTAGATACTGATATCGTTGAGGATCATAGTCCCCAATACTTCGTTTCTGAAACACTTAATTGATCAGGGTAACAGATGTCAGAAGGGAGTCTCCAACATAAAACTCAAGAACTAGTTAACTCTGTCGTTTTGGCTCTGTGCCAATTCCAAGTTATTGAATCTGCTCATTCTCAGCATCAATGCAAATTGTAGGGTGTCGGAGAGCTAGTCAAACTCTGGTCCTTTGTGCTCGACCTCCCATAGGGTAGGCAAACTTAAGCAGCCCTTAATTCGTAATATTAAACAGTTTGGATGAAATCCCAGCTCCTGGTCAAATAAGAGTGCTACAGCATTCTGAGATTCTCAGCTTGTATTTCAATTACAGACTATTGAATTATATGAATAGAAATGGATTACAAGTATGCACCTCCAACAAGCGTGGTTTGCAACGCCTCCATCTGCTCTCTCATTCCCATATCCAAGATACCAGTTTTGGTCCCGATCAAGATATTTCTTCTGGTCAGGTTTCTGCAGGAACTGGAGAACGAAGCTGTCATCTCACAAACCATCATCCACTCTCGGTTTCTTATGGGGAGAATACACTCCCGCTTGGGCAGTTCTAGGCATCTCAGTTGAAGAGGCAGTTTCATTCTCCTCGACCAGTGGCTCAGAAGCTTCTAGCAACCCACCTAGCTTATGCTGCTCCTCAATGATCTTCTGCAAGTATTTCCCCTGGGCTTCTATCCTTATTTGTAACTGCCTCTGCACCTGAGAAAAAAAGGATTATGTAAAAATGTTGCTCCTCATACCATAGGAAAGTCTCCCAGTCGTTCCAGAATTAATGTACAATACTGGACTGAAGATGCTGTTCAAATTGAATGCATAACACATTTTTGAAAAACCAGTTCCTGTTAATCTTTTCCCAGAAAAGAACCATTACAGCACGTAGAACATGCTAGAGAACTAAATATTAATTTGATTCCAGATACTACGAGAAGATGACTGCAACACAACCCAAGCAAGCTCTCAAAAACTTAGGTCCTCACAGCTAAAGGTACGACATCAGAGTCAGAACTCTCGATAGAATGAGAGTGACATATCATTGAATTCATATCCTCCATGAGGGTACAACACTACCAAATCACAAAGGTCAAAATTATTAAAACAAACTCAAAGTTCTGCAATTTTAATTCTTACTTTTTGCATGAACAAAATCACAGCAGTGTATTTTATTGCTCTTTCTCTCTCAACATATATAAATTCCTCAAAACAAACAAAACCTGATATTGCCCCACCCCCAATACACGATTAAAGGTAGCAGAAAAAACCATCTTTCATTAAAAGCTAGCATAAAACACAAACCTCAAGTTGTTCATGTAAACGCTTCTGGACCTCCATCTGGATTCTCAATGCTTCATTAATTTGAACCCCCCTGAATGAAATTATGATTATGTTAGTGTAGAAAGCCCGGGAATTCGTAACTTTCATTTCCCAATCACCTTCATGTCAAGAACATGCAAGATTAGTCAAAGAATTTTAGAAGTAAACAACCCTGGAAGAAGATAGAGTACTCGCGGGGAAGAATCCATGTCCGAGAGGCTTTCTGCAGAGCCTTTCTTCTCGTCTTTGGAACCTAAAAGTTATCGAGAAACTTTCAAACTTCAGATTCATTTTGTTCAATGTTGAGAGGAAGAAGAGAAAGGGAGGCATCATTGGCACAAAAATTTAAGAGAAAATAAGGCACCTTTACCCTCAGCTGAAGACTCTGGCAGATATTTTGCAAGGCGATACTTCTGTAAAAACAATAATGAAAAATGATTATATTTACTTCCATATGAGTGGTCAGTTGTAGAGTTGCATCCTAAAGGTCTATGTTCAATTCCCGGAAATAACATTTTCACATATTATGTGGGAATAAAGTCCACATGCATCTTGTCTATCTCCGACCCCACCAACTGCAGGAGTTTTGTGCACCGGTATTTACCTTAACATTACATGTACTTACATGCAAGCAGAAGTATCAACATCAAAACAATATGTCTATGACTCTACGTAGACAAAGGAAATGTCAAAGCATCATATACCTGTAAATGGCTTTTCACTTGATAGATGGTTAGTCCAGGGACACCCATCAGTCTTAGGACACCTTTCGGTGTTGCCCCTAAAACAAAACATCAAAGAATATGTAAATCAATGCAAAGGCTTTCTATGCATGTCAGCTTAAAATTGACGCAGAAGAGGCATTGGGACAAAGCTGGCACACATTGAGAAGCCTTATATCACAGAAGCTAGACCACACCTTCATCAAGAATGAATGTGGTTAAAATCTAAAGGCAAGGTGCATCAAAAATTAATGAAACTGAAAGTAATTTATTAATTATGGACGGAGACAGCAAAAGAATTCATTAGAGAAGGGCACAAGAATAACACCAATCTGTCAGCACAAAACCAAAAATTCCATCCCCTAATCTTATAATGGTTAACAAAAGTTATACACACGCATTAACCTTCCATTTCTCTTCTAAAATAAATATAAACGTAGGCAAAGTTTGATTGTATTCTTTTGAAAGTTAGCATAGTCACCATAACGAGATAAGGTTGGAAACGTATTACCTATAAAAAAAATTGACAATTCTTGTAGATTTTAGCAACCAGAGAAAAGGATGACATTTAAAAAAAATAAATCAGATCTAACAAACTTTGCTGCAAACAAAGCACACCACGCCACTCCAAGGCCGGAAAAAAAAGAAGAAAGAATTGTAGCCACATGAGGTTATTAATAAAGTTACCATATAAGGCATCATTTCCCTAGAACATACCTAATATGAAATATAAAACCAGAGATAAATATCAATCCTACATCTTAAAGTTCAAGTACCCAATCCATAATTGCAAAAAGATCAGTGCACCACCATAGTAGCCGAATACAGTCCCCTTTGTTTGCTAGCAATACGAAGATGAAGTTTTAGGAATCTATGCAAAGGAAAGTCATTTAATACAACATGGAATGAACACTCATAACCAAAAACATAGAAACCAAAATGATAATTTCCTTATTATTGTTAGTCTCTATAATTTTCCTCATTAGCTTCCTACTCTGGTGACTGGTTCATCTTATATAATCAGAATAAAAGAAAGGGGAAAACAATGTCCAACAAGTTCAGAAACTAAAGCAAGATACCCACTATCTGGTCCCCCGAGTTGTGTGATTGCGCCCACAAAGCGGTCATGAAGATCTGAAGTCCACCGCAAGCGCTGTTTCCCAGAACCGCCAGGAGGAGTGTTAGTCTTTACACCAGCTCCACCTAAACTTCCCTCATTGGCAACTTGTTCAGAATCTTGAGTTCTATGCGGCACTAAGCTTGCAGTTGAAATTTTCTTGGCATGATACATATTTGCGCCCCAGACTACAATTAGCATATACACAGCATAAGGAAAATCATAGAAATCAGCTCTGATTTCTTCGAACAGGAGAACACATCATTTATATATAATGGATTGTAGAAATAAAATTAACTAATAAAGCAACTATAGAAGGAGAACACTATCATGTCGCGACATCGTACAGAAAAACTCTACATATAACAAAAAAATAAAAATAAAAAAATCTTATTCAACAAAATCAAAGATCGGCAGCGCTTATGAAACTTCAATATAATGCAGATCCTTCAGCAGCCATAAGCATTACGCGGCAAAGAACTCACCAAAGTTCAATTTTAACATCTAAAAACGCTATAATTAATTGTCGGAAATTCCTAAACTGCATTTGAAGATTTAGTGAATCTTTAAGGAAATATATACGGAATTAATTATCAGCAGTCGACATAAAGGAAAATTGACATAAAAAGGACTTCAAACCGGAATTTACCTCTACAGACTCAAGCGCGAGAAAGTGAGCTTCCAGGTCCTATCATTTTCTCTCAGTTGAACAACCGAAAAAGAGAATCGAATTGAGGTCTCACTATAAACGTAATTGAAGGGGTCGTGAACGCTGTGTTTTGACAGTCGGAAAAGCAGGGAATCGCGAGCGCTTGCCGTTAACGCCCGGGACGTTGGAAATTAGGGTTGCGGATTGGTTGGCTCTGAATTCTGACGATAATTATTAGGAATTTGGATTCTGATTTGAGAGGAATAGAGAGGGAGAGCGTCGACTACTATGTCATCTCTCTGTGGGTAGAAGGTTAAAACTACGGTGCCGTTTATAGGTCATCATGTCTTGTAAATAGAAAAACATGGAAGTGTGGAACTACGCATCGTTAAAAATCAAAACAAAAGGCAAGTACAGAGTGGGCCAAGTGAATGGCTTTGCTACGAAGATTACAGGCCTGGAGTGGGCCTAGACAGTGGGTTGCAAAGAATTTGGGGTTATTAATTCTTGGAAAACCTTAGTATCATCCTGATTTTATCTAAACACACCCCGACTCTCTTTGATTTTCCATTGATTTCGTGATTTCTGGTTATGTCTTTCATGACACCCCACTCTCAAACCTTTGAAAAAACAAAGCATGGACGGAGTGCGATCATGTGAGCTTGCGTGAAGAGGAGAGGAACCATCTGAGCTTGCTTGAAAACCCTCGATACTCGTTAGCTCAAATTTGTTATCATCGATCGACACCAGTAAGCATGACAGCAAAGGTGCTCCCGTATCAGAACATCATCATTCCAAACGGAGATGTAACCTCTAAAGTCGTGTGAAAGTGAAGGACATCGTCGGAGACGGAAGCAAAAGAAGAATAATAAAGCATCTCAGGTTTCAAAGGCTCCAGACGTTGCCAATGGCAAAGGAAGCGATGTCGGTGAAGATGACGTTAAAGAGAATGCCGGTTCTCAACAACAGGTGGCGTCTATTTTCTTCGTATAAGGAAAGAATATGAAACGAAACAGAAAACCTAAGCTTACTCTTTTTTATTCTTATGCATCCTACTTTTTTAGAAAATTTGACACCACGTCAATGAAGTGATTGGATATTTCCAATAGATCAATGATTTTGATGCCCCTGAGATCCACTTATCTTCTTGGACAAACATTCTAAATAAACAGGTAGTGGTGGTGAGATTGTTAATGGAGGATGGAGATCAAGACTTCATTGGGGTATAAACCTCTCTTTCTGCTACGTTTTTTAGTCTTAGGGTATGGTTCTGAAATCTTGTAATTTTTAGATATTTTTAGTGTATTTATAAAAATTTGAATTAATTTGAGCTTTGCTTAACAAGGAGTGTATTTAGATAAAATAGGAGTGGGACTTAAATTTCCCTTAATTCTTTCTTCAGTTATTAATTTGTGTTACATAAGCCCAGTGGGCCGAAATACTTGGGCTTCGTTGGATTAGTATATCCCAACAAGCTCTAGGTGCTGCGAGCACGACAGGAGCAATTTCAATTGATAAGAGTGATAAACTGATGACTGATAAGATCAAAGAAGGGAATACAATTTGAAAATCAGAAGGAACGTACAGAGAGACACAGATTATTGTGAGAATCTAATCTATGTGACAAGCTATGCCGAACCCCAGAAGAAACTCCTATTCAGGCGGCCAAAGCACGGAGAACCCATTCCAACAGAACCACTCGATCATCTCCTCTCTCGAGCAGTTCCTGAAGAGACCACAAGCAATCCCTCTTCTGTTCTCAATCTTTGTTTTCCTCACCTGGGCTTCTCTCAATCTCCAACGCTCGTCCCATAACCAACTCCCAAACGATGCCCAACAGAGAAAGGAGGAGAGATGGAGCGCAGAGGATGATAAGAAGGTCAATCTGATCAGATTCAAATCTGGGTTCCCTTCGCCTATTGCTAAAGATAAGCGTGGTTGGTTGCTCAACCCGATCTCTCTTGCTCTCGATTTTGGAATTAAAGGTACACTTGTCTACGGATATCAAATTTCTTCAATCAACTATGGTGTTTCTGGTGTGTTTTACGCATCCTCTTTCCCTTTCTAGTTTATCATAATCACATAGAGAGCCCCAAATTCTCTGTTTTTTTTAAGGCTAGGTTTGAATTCTGATATAAACGTAATATTAATGCGTACCTAGAGAAACCATATTACCATTTTAGTGAACAATGAAGAGAGGAGGGCATAGTAGCTAGTGACTGTGATGCCCTAGTACTCGAGTCTCATGACATGGTGGCCAAGTCTTATTTGGAATGGCAATTAGTGCTCTTATTTCATTTTTTTAGGCTACTGATTTCGGACATTGTTTCATTATATGGATGGTTATTTTGTTTCTGGCACTTTTGTTTAGTTAGAGAATATTTTTTTTACACTTGCTGTCGAAATTAAAAAATTTGGTCGTCTGACACATTGGAAAGATTTCTTAAAATCACTTTCAAGAGGATGGTTGTTTCTTGCAGGTGGAGCAGTGTCATGTGCTTCAGTTCATGCGGGCGAGATGCAGCCTGGAGCTATGAGAGGGAATCACCGGCACCATGATTGTAATGAGACGTTTGTCATTTTTGGCGCTAAGACAAAATTCCGGGTATGCTTTCTATATTCTATAGAAGGAAAATGATGATGACTTTGTCTTGCTTTTTATCTCATGTAAATGATCTAAATCTGGTTTGCATCATGTCATCACATCAGCCTAGCCCAGATGACTTTTCCACATTTAGAGCACTAATAGGCAGTGGATCGGATAATATCAACCCAAAAGACACTTGGAATAGATTATGTATTTATTGGTGTGAACAGTTATGAAATGCTTGAACACTTTATGTCCCATTAGTTTTGAATTTCAACTGAAGCCATTTCTAATTAGAGAACACCTCATTCTTTGCTCTATGAGCTGCTGATTTTATGACTTATTGTACTATGTGGCATCCTGGACTTAAAGGTTACCGAACAGTTCTTGTTTATCATCATCATCATCTAAGCCTTTATTCTAAAAGTTTGGATCGGCAACATGAATCTATGAGAAAACATAGTTCTTCATTTCTGTTATTCATTTCTATTTATGATCATACTTTATGTATATCCTTTGTTACTACTTCAAACCATGTCTATTTAAGTCTCCCTCCATGCTTCCTATTTTCTTCTATACAAACTTTCTCGATTCTTCTCACCGCCGCACTGCTATCTTTACATTGTACATGCTCATTTAATCTTAAACGGTTTTCTCGGATCTTATCTTCAACTAGTGCTACTTCTACCTTAAATCTAATAATCTCATTTATTATCCTATATTTTCTTGTGTTGCCACACAGAAACATTCGAATTTCGGCCACATTCATTTTTTGATTCAGTGGTCTTTTAATAGTCCAACACTTACAACCATATATCATCCTAGGTCGTACAGCTTAACTAGTTTTTCCTTCAACCTAAGGAATCTTTAATACAGTGGTGATTGTTATAACGTGACTGTTTCATTTTCTTCATGAATTAATAATTACAGCTGGAGAACAATCAAATAGCAGGTAAAGGTTATGCTGAAGCGATAATTGATGCAGATGAGGTTGCTGTCGTAGCCAGTCCAAGTGGAACGGCTCATGCTTTGATTAATATTGATCCTGTACGTATGACTTATTTTATCGGGTGCCAGGACAAATTGATAAACTATAATGGTTCAAGTTCAACAACCAATTTCAACATATGGAATGATCTCTAGATGTTACTTGTTGTACATGTCTGCTTCTTTCCCTAGGTTTTTTCCCCAATGTGATCTTGTCATTGCAATTCAAGTTAGCAGATTTGTACATCTGACTCAGTTGCAGTTCATTGTTTTTATTTACCCACTATCGTTTTTCTGTAACTTGCTTCGAGTATTATGCATACAGCTCTGGATGAGGGCATTTGTTTGATGTGGTCTATCTGACTATAGAAGATAAGGAATAGGCAAAGGAAAGGCGTTGACTGTGAACTGGTCAATCCCCTCCCCCCCCCCCCCCCTCAGCCCTAAAAACCAAGATGATCAGGTAGACCAATCTACTAGGCTGCTGCGGACCTGTTTGTTGTGTTCTCTATCTTCAAAATAAAAAATTTGTAGAACAAAACAAAAGCATCATGATTCTTGAAGACAGTAATAATTTTGTAACTAATCTTACGTTAGAAGAATTGGCGGTGGAGGGACATTTTTGTTGTTGTTTACTATAGGCTTTAACTTTGAAAGAATGATAGTGTAGACCCAACTCACCACCACAATATTATTGCTTTGGGCTTCCATCCATACAGCTATAAAACGCATCGTACTAGTTAAGGTGGGCTAGTCCATTTAAAGCACTTCTTAGCTTCCTATCGAGGCAATGCGGGATGGAGGAATGACCAATCACTTTTCACACTCTGCATCGCTATCTCCCTTCATAGATACACATCCTTATGTGATCTCACATATATTTTACACGCCAAATTGGTGCAAGCCCAACCCATTAGCATAATATTGTTCACTTTGAACCTCTCACTGGCACGACTTAAAATGCGTCATACTTGTTAAGAGTGGCCTAGTCCATATAAAACACTTCATAGTTTCATACCCAGGCGATCTGGGACAGAGGAACCAGTCACCTTAGAGGACATTCTGCATCAATGATTGTCCAAAATTCTACTCTCTCCAAAGCCCACGCCACGATTGTCTCTGGCATACAATGTCTTAATGGTCAGTGATTTAGCGACTAGTAGAGACCAGAGATGAGCATGCTCATTGACCTTGTTCATCAATTGTGTTTGGATTAACACATCAAACCCAAAAGTGGTTGACTGTTGATGTGGCGTTCAACATGTTCGTTTCATTCAAGGTAGTTTACTTCTGCACTACTGAATGTGCATCACATTGGTTTGCTTTTAAAATCTTGCAAGCTACTGGTTGCTTCCATGTCCTATTCTGTTCCTAAATAGTAATCTCCTTTATTTCTTTGCCCAAAAGCCAATCTCTTTACATAGTTAATAGAACGTGGAAGCTACTACTATGACTCTAAAATGAGAGAAAAATATACCATTTCGTGCTTACAAGCAAGGCAGCCAGTGAGGCATTGCCAAGAATTAAAAGAAAAAAAAATCATACAAAATTGGAGAAACATATAGTTCTTGAATATTGTAGGATTTGCCAAGAAATATTTGTTTATTAAACCAGTATATTTCAACCAGTTCAAGAAATCCCATTAAAAATTCCCTTTCAATTAGAGTACAAACAGCTCAAGTTAGGTCAGTTTGTTTATGATATCATTCCATGTTTCCAACCCTTCTAAGTCAACTAAAAGACCAGTTTAATAGTTTACTTGACCCAAATTGCAAAGGGAAATGCATGTGAGATACTATAAATACATAGCAGATAGTGAAGGAGAAATCAAACAGTCGAGGGTTGAAACTTGAAAGGCAAATTCTTTAGCTTTTGACCTTTTTATTGTCCAAACCAAAAGAATGAGGAGGTTGGCAGTTCTAGTTGGGTGCAACTATGCACACACTAAGAATGAACTGCATGGATGCATAAATGATGTTCTTGCTATGAAAGAGGTGCTGATCAAACGATTTGGGTTTGATCACACAAACATTGAGCTCTTGACAGATGCAGCTGGATCGCTCGTCATGCCTACCGGTGCAAACATCAAGAAGGCGCTGGATCAGATGGCCGAACGAGCCAAGCCTGGAGATGTCCTGTTTTTCCACTATAGTGGACATGGAACAAGAATTCCGAAGCCTGGTCATCCTTCCAGTCATGATGAAGCAATTGTGCCCTGCGATTTCAATCTCATCACTGGCAAGTGCATACTAATGCTTTACTGATTAATATATGATTAAGACTCTGATGATGTTAATGACATTTTATCGAATTTTGCAGATGTAGATTTCAGGCAAATAGTGAACCGCATACCAAAAGGAGCAAGCTTCACAGTTTTCTCAGATTCATGCCACAGTGGAGGCCTAATTGACAAAGAAAAAGAGCAGATTGGACCTCATTCGGCCACCAACACTTCTACGATCAACTCTCATACCCGTCCCAAAACCATCCCTTATGAGTCTATACTCGAACACTTGTCTTTCCTAACAAGTATCAACACATCTGGCATTAGCACCCACTTGTTAGAATCCTTTGGAGGCGATGCAAGTCTCAAGTTTCGATTGGCAAAGCATGAACTGGACTCGTTTGCACCCCTAAAACCCGACGAGGGAATTCTGCTCAGTGGGTGCCAAGAAAATGAAACATCCGCGGACATGAGCCCAGCGGAGCAAGGAGGGAAAGCTTATGGTGCATTTAGCAATGCAGTTCAGTTGGTGTTGAAGGAGCATTCAGGTCCATTGAGCAATAGAAAGGTTGTGATGATGGCTAGGAAGCTCTTAAAGGAACAAGGGTTTGAGCAACACCCTTGTCTATATTGCAGTGATGAGAATGCTGAGGCTACTTTCTTACACCAGCCAGCCCGAGAAGGATTGAAGGAGATCAAGCAGTAAAGCTATATGAACTTATTTTTAGTGTTTTCTGTGTGTTTCTTTCCATATGTTATTTCGTTGCAATAATGGTATTGTCTTAATCCGCATGGATTTAGTAAAAGTACTTTTCGTGAGATTTGTCATTATATTGACTATTCCCATTCTTGAAAGCCACGTAGCCAATTACCAAAACCCTTTGATAAATCAATGGCAACAGGTCGGTAATCTTTGATAAATCAATTACCAAAATCAATCAATTACCAAAATCCTTTAAAAAATTATAGATTTCCCAATCCAAAATCGTTTCATTACCATTTATTGTTGAGTGTTCGTTTAACATTGACTTTTTTTTAATGATATATATTAAAAAAAATCTATAACAACAAATAAACAATGATGATAGTGGTTAGTGCTTTCATTCTTTTGTAAGTTAGGGATTCAAATCTTTTTACTAACCCGCTAATATTTTTTAGAACTTATTTATAATTAAGGATAGGGTCGGGATTGGAGTGGTTTCAGTTAGAATACCCTAATAATTTATTAAT
Organism: Euonymus europaeus; assembly: GCA_963580455.1. Taxonomy (NCBI): domain Eukaryota; kingdom Viridiplantae; phylum Streptophyta; class Magnoliopsida; order Celastrales; family Celastraceae; genus Euonymus; species Euonymus europaeus. Next base: position 20,418,973 of record OY756965.1, read on the forward strand.
CAGTTTGGATACCATAAACTCGATATCAAAAATAAAAAACGACTCAAAATCGTGATGAATTTGAAAATAAAATAAAATAAAATCATTTTCAAATCCTATAAAATTTGTTTTCGAATTTTAAACGGATCGGGTACCCTGTAGATAGTTAGCGAGTGGTTTCGTTTCAAAGAATAATCAAGCATTTAATTTAAATTTATTCAAACATGACAACCATATATGAAAATCTATTGTCGAAGCCTTTTTCTTCCCGAAAAGGGGAAACAAAAAACGATGTTCGCATATTAAAGCAATAGAGTTTGAGTTCATAATCATAAACCAAGCATTTTATTAAGTGAAGTAGACATTGGTGTAATTACAATAATAAATCACAAGACAATAATTAAAATAAAATTAACAACCTAGCTACTAATTAGTTGACCGTATATATATGCTCGGTCGTGATCATGCACTGGCTGCGAATAATTTGGTCGTCGATACTAGTTCACTTTTAATTATGCGACCGAGGTTGCCGTTTCGATCAATCTCTTCACTTGTAATAACTTTTTCACCAACGTGAAAATTGTTTCCACGTACAAAGTCTTGCCAACCTATAGAGAATGCATCTGCTCTTATCATCGCACTTCCACACTCTGAGCAAGGAAAAATCCATATTCTCGACCACTTTGTCCATATCATCTTAAACGGTAGATAAAACCTAGATACAAAACTTAGGAAGACATCATTGGTATAATATATATATTCAATAGAAGTCAATGAAAGTATAACGTTAGACATAAATGAATTAGGGAAAAAAATATTTTTAGTTCCTTTGATTTTCTCATAAACTTATGTAGTCAATGTTATAATTTTCACACCCCCAACAATATTGTCCGCTTTAAGTTGTTCGGTTCACTGGATACATCGGGTCCATATATGGGTTGTCCGGTTCACATTGATATAACGGATCCGCACAACTTTGTTTCTCTTCAAATATAACAAGTGAGCTAGACCCAACTCACTAAACAAGGGAAAAATTCATTGTTAGTGTAGGAGGTGGGCTTTAGCCCTTATAAAGGACATTTTACATGAGACTCTTTACACTTCCCCGCACTTGTGGACTGGATTATACCACAGACCCAACAAGTGGAGTAGAGGTCATACCCAAGTAACTGGACCGAGCAACCTGACTCTAATATCATGTTATAATTTCCACACCCCCACACACCAACAATATTGTCCGCTTTTGGTTGTCCGGTTCACTAGATGCATCGGGCTCATATATGAGTTGTTCGGTTCACATTGATATAATAGGCCTGCACGACTTTTTTTCACCTCAAGTATAGCAAGTGGACTAGACCCAACTCACTACACAAGGTAAAATGTCTTGTTAGTGAGGTTTTACTAGCGTCCAGTCTCGCCAAAAGACTGGACGCCGTACAGTCCATTCAATTGGATGACACGTGGATGTTGACTTGGTCAATATTTATAAATGATTTTCATTTTTTGTTTCAAAATTTTATTATGAGAAGGATATGACAAAAATGGGTGTGAAGTTTTAACTTATTACTGACTAAAAACTTGCGATGAAAATATTTTTTTTCATTCTTTTGTTGATGAATTATTTACAGAATTTTTATTTTGCTGACGGATTACTTATGATTTTTTTTGGCCGATAGATTACAGGTGTAATTTATTTTTTATTTTTTGTCGACGGATACAAAATTTATTTTTTTAAAATTTTTGGCTGACGGATTATCGACGAAAAAATTCATCGGTAATTACCAATGAATTTTTTTTTCCATCAGTGTTTAGATTATTTATGACGATTTTAACGATGAAAATTTTCGATTGGTAATCAATATCATCGATGGATTTTTGGGATTATCGACAAAAAATTCTGTGTATAATTCTGTCTATAATTAGATTAACGTCGTCAAATTATTAGTTGAGACAAAATAAACATTTATGCAATTTTTTTTAATAGTGGAGGTTAGAATATATAATCTAATGGTAGATAGGGGACGGTGCCGCATATCCAGAATAAGTATATATCTTGAAAATATTAATTAGGGGTAAGCTGGGTATTTAGTGTGCAATGACATGCGTATTGTAATTTTATTTTATTTTAAATGTTATTTTTTTCAATGGTGAAAATTATATCATTTAATCTAATGATAAAAAGGTGGACTGTTTTTGTACAATTATTCGACTAGACTGTTTTATAGTTCAGCTCTTGTTATTGTAAGAGGTGAACTTTAGCCTTTATAAATGACATTTTACATCCCATATCTTTCTATATGAGATTCTTTACGGTCGATCACAATTTTTTAGTATAAAGCCTCATGTGATTATGAATCAGTGCGCGGTTGGTGAGCTACAACTTACATCACTGGTCACCACTTGCATCATTCCATGTCGAAATATTCAAGAGAAATGTGTTTTAGCAACAAAAAAAAAACTTCCGTTATGTCACAAGTTCAATTTAACATCTATACTAAACATTAGCCAGCCCCTACAAATGAAAACCAAATTCCATCTTTTTTTATTAGGAAAGGACGGTTTGACTCATAATTGAGACCTAAAATTAAATACGATTCAGCTTGTTAACTGAATTACTCGAAATTCGTTCCATCTCGTATCTACTGGATATGTTTTTCTTTTATTATTTTTTCTTTGTATTTTCAACGATATGTAACATTGCAACTGTAAAATTCCGTGTAATTATTGGTTGTTTCAATCTATTTCATCAATCATATTAATTAATTTAATTACCTCTATTACCATATTAATATATTCAATATGCACTACAGATATAGGAGTTCACTCTCTTTTTCATGTTATTGACGATGAATACACAGTGGTGTATCAATGAATACAATTAAGAAGATCTTCCCCGCACATAAGACTATTAGCAGACAGCATATATTCTGATTATATTCTTTCTTATTAATAAATCAGATAAGACCAAGGAAAGCTAAACTAGCTGTATGTGCGCGGTGCGCGGTGCGCGCAGCTCCTATCTAAAATCAATATGTTAACCTTAATTAATTCATTATTGTTATTCACATTAATAGGATATCAAAATATCAAAGAAAAATGAGAAATTGTCAATTAACATTACCTCATGAATAGATTAAAAACGTGACAAATATAAACAACACATGATTCTATCAATGATGAGGCTTATGAGTGACCACACAATAACTCTATAAGTCCTCGCAACATATGCAACATTTATATTTTAGAAGTCTATACAATGAACTACATAATCATATGTGTCATACAAAAAATAATACTGTGTCATTGAACCCCAACAGATGACATGGCTACACGTGTACCTTTTCAGACTCAAGTTTTATTTAAGACTAGATCGACGCCCGCGCGTTGCTGCGGGCATCTTTTTCCTTGTTTGTATTTATAATATTTTTTCCAGCGGAGTAGATAATTGAATGGTACTAAGAACATATAAATGAAGTTCCATGAGTTTCCATTCAAATTCAAATCCAACCATCGTAATGCAATAAGCGCAAGTGTCAAACAACACAAGTTCCACCCACCCAAATAGTAAAGTAACAGAGCACAAACATGCAAAAAGGCCACAAAACAACCAAACCACAGGGATGAGAGAGAGCACACCAAGCCAGAGGAGACGAACGAATTATGATCTTGTTTCAAGCCCTGAAAGGAAAATGTTCATATTAAAACCATTTTGGCAAAATAAATTACGCATCTATATATCTGTGCACCCTTTCCAAAGTCTTTCAATTAAATTTCAGGTATCACGTGCTTTGTGTACTCGCCATTCCCATGAGGACCCGAATCCACAAAGCTAAACAAAAGAAATTGCAAATCAATTAAGGAAAAAATGTTTGGCAATAAAATCAATTATTAAAAAGCTCCTTTAGAGGCAGACTAATGAAGCATCGAAGTACAGGAACTAAATAGAATAATAAGAATAGCAGACCCAATTCTTTTTTGGAGCTATGATAGCCAGTGACCATGTGAGGAAAGATGATTATATTGCAAGATTGAAAAGGAAATACAGTAAGATTACAATCCTCATTATTGCTAATAGAACCGCGTCTGTTGTTGTTAGATTTCTAAAATGGGTCATACATTTCTTTCATTTGTACAAACTGGAAATCTTACCTTGAAAGACTACAAAACTCAGCAGAAGCACTGTAATATGTTGAAAGATATTTTGGGTAGGCACTTGGATTCCCAACTGGAAAAAGTATGAAAAAGAAGAAAAAAGACAAAAATTGAGAACACACATTTACTTAAATACCAGAGACGTGGACATCTCATTCACTACCTGCTTGGAAAACAACGGAAGGGGAAAAAAGGGTTACAAGGGTACTTAAACAATCCTCCAACGCATAGACTAAAGTACGACAGATTAATTGACAGAAACTGACAAGTAATTGAGACACTTCGAAAGTATACCTCTTCATATTTAACATATGGTCTAAACCTGTCTTTGGGTCAGCAACATATCTCAAGTAGTGAAATCTAATCTGCAATCAACATTTAATAAATAAATTGCATAACATCATAAACTTAGGGTTTTGGATTCCCCAAACTATTTTCTTATTTATGACATACAAATAAATTTAAGAGGTAGTGGCAAATCAAATTTGAGGTAGTGGCAAATCAAATTTGAAAAGTGTAACGTTTAGTTCTATATTTTTTGAAATATGTTTCTTTAAGAACTGAGAAATTATGGAAGACACATACTTAAGAATTTCATTTTTATACCCTTTTCCATGCAAGTAGATTATAAGTAAACGGCATTAAATGTGTAATATTTATGATAAAATAGATTATAGATATCCAACTCACGACAATATGACCATTGAAAGGGAAGTGTTGTTAATATACAAATCTTCAAAACGAAACCACAGTACATAAATGTAAATATTTAACTTTTCGCTCCGCAATGACAAAGAACAGGTGATAAAACCCCTAATTGAACCTAGAAACAGAGACTATATTGGAGTGGAATTACTTTCCTCCAAAGAACAATTTGATAGCTTTCCAAATGGGGGAAAAATCTTAAGAAAGTAATGTATATAATCAGATATGTATTTGGAGAATTGTATGTATATAAATAGAGACTGCCTAATGCGGCCAAAATTGATCAATTCCAATTGTCAATAGACTGGTAGCTACCAAAATTCTTCTTAAACACGGTCTCTTTATTAACCCTCCAAACATGTGCCTCAAGAAGAAGAAAAAGAGAGAGGTTATTTTGTTTGATAAGCTTCCCAATCTGAGTTTGTATATCTTTTGTGTTCAGTCCAAATATATTCCAATAACAAAAATAATTACAAAACGAAATAGACTTACCTTGGCTTCTTAGGAGAAAAGCGACTGAGTTTAAACACAAACCTATAAGGCAGCAAGCATTACCTAATATGGCAAAAAAAACAGAAGGAAAAAAGACACAAATTATAAATATATTAGTTTATGATCACCACCACTCACTCATTATAAGTACTTCATACCCAAACAAAAACCAGGTCATTTCTCAAGATTTCCAACTGAGATGCGCAGGTTTAAAGTTGGACGTCGAACTTGTCATGAAATCTCTCCAATCCTACAGATTATATAAATATAATATACAATATATAGTTAATTTTCAGAAAAGAAGTAAAGAGTATCGGAGGGTTTTAGAAATAAAAAAGGCACCAGGAAAACAAAGATGTTATTGAAGATTTAAAAAAAACCAGCAATATCTACAAATATTTCATTGTGTCTACCATTGCATACAAAAAACAATAGTCTTTCAATAAGAAGTAGCATTATATGCCCTCCAATAAATCGAATGATGACCCCAATTTTTGGCTTATATGGTCACCTGCCAAAAGGCAAATTTATTATAAATTAGCTAATAAGGGTAAAAAAAAACCCACTTTAGTTGATACTGAACATCATGTCAAATCAACATAGCATATCCTATTACCTTATTGATCACTACTTTATTCACAAAGGTGGGGTAAATTGATTACCGCAATTCAATTTGTTCCTGCAAAAGTAAACCAAGGAAAGCCAAATGAATAAATCAAATTGAAGCTAAACTCGTGTTGAAGTTAATTGATTATCTCATCCAGCATTACTGCCATTCCCATGGTCTGCATACTATCAGACTATCAGAGGAGAAATGAGATTTTTTATCCCTAAAAATCTATTTGTGCTATAAATTTAAAATATTTTAATTTGATAGGAGAAAAATATAGAACTTCTTTTACTTTATAGAATACAATGGTATGCTAGTATCCTAATCTCTCATTTTTCCTCTACTAATATGATTAAACATAAAATATGTTAGTCATTAACACTTATCAAATCAACAAAAAAACATAATTGAATGAATGAATATTACAAGATAACTTCAAGAACAGGAAGATTGTGATTTTATATGTTACTCTTTCTGCTTAATCGTGATTGTCAGTGGATTGGCCTCTTCTGGCTCTAACATGAACCACTGCTTTTGGTTTCTCTTCGTCTTCATCATTGATTCATTGATTCATTGTATTTGTATCTCCTTCCTCTTCTTGAACTCTGTATTTTAAATACATATTTCAATAAAATAAAAAAAAGTGTAGAAAGATATGTCTATCTATTATGTAATTAATGAGCAAATACTCATAAACGATGAAGCACTCTCAAGACTATGAAATAAAAAGTAGGCTAAACTGAACACATAGCTGCAAATTCGTCATCACAAAGCATAAACATAGGTAAAACATTAGATTAGACACCATAAAATTTCAGGACTGGTAAAGACAAAGAGGATGAAGTAAGAACCTGAGCTGATGACTTCAAATAATATCATCCGCACCTAATCGAAGATAAAATTACCACAATAATTCATATTTAGTGAAAGATTTGAAGCCAAGGTTGATAGCCAGACGGAAAGTTGAGACTGAAATTGAAGACGCAGAATCAAAACTTTGTCAAAATCGAGAGAAGACCAAGGCAAAGAACTTACTCACTGAAATCTACGTAGCACCCCGAAGCACCCACAAAATCACAAAGAAAGGTAAGGGAGCAACAATATCAGGAATTAATTGCATATACTAGGATCCTTACTAACCTTGAAGAACGGCGATAAGCAAGTCCAAACCTCGGCGATCACTGGCATGGGAAAAACGTGGAGCAAAAATAAGGCACCATCACCATAGAAATGACAGAGAAAGAGCAAACGAGATGAATTATTAAGGACAAAGCAAGGGAAATGAAGGAAATCAGGAGTCCCGTAGTCGGAATCTAACAATCAAGAGTCCCGTAGTCCCAAGCAACATCAACACGCAAAGGGGAAACATGAGTAATTACCCGCACGAATTTGGAGAGCAAAACAAAACTGAGAACCATCCCAAACATCTGCACAATCAAGTCCGAATGACCCCAATCACCCGTGCGCAGCTCCAAAAAGTACAGTGAAGACGAAAGTCGTAGCACAGTAGCGAGAAATAGGTTTTGTGTGTGTTGGTGTAGAAGCGATGACGCAATAAAGCACGTGAAACTGGGTGTTGAGTCGGTCTAGAACACCATCGACATGGTTGGGAGAGCAACCATAGGCAAGCTGACACCCATAAAGCATATAGACGTGGTTGAAGCAGATCGAGGTGGTTGAAGCGAAAGCCGCAAAACCACTATGGGAGTCGATGTAAGACGGCGTCGTTTTGCGCAACAAGTGACAGGCTAGACGACGCCGTTCGGAGAAGGAGAGACGCTGCAAAGTCGCGCGAGTATGCGGGAAAGGATGGGACTCGCGCTCTCAGAGCCCCAAATCCACCCAGTTTAAAGGTATGTATAGATGATTGATAAATAGATAGATAAACACCAAAGAAAAAATTAATTGAACAATTTTATTATTATGAATACAATTATGAATAAGTGGTACAATAATGTCACTGAGTGTAAATTTAACAGTTTATATTTTATGCACGACATACTCTCACCCAAACACCACACAATTGATTTGAAAACTTATTTTTCAGTTTATATTATATTAATTTATCCGTCAGTTTATACGCTCCGAGACATATATGATCCAGACGGGGTTAGTTCTTGAAAAGTCCGTTAGTGCAACAAAAGAAATAAATGGACATTTAATAAGTAATAATACGTGTAATATTAAGGAAGTTGTCATATTCTTCAGCTATAAACAATTTATAATAACAAATTTCATTGTAACATAATATTTTATTATAAATTTATAATAAAATATCATATTTTATTGTTAATATTTTACAGTGCAATTTGATTAAAATTTTAATATTTAATTATAATTTTTTAAATTTCATTGTACACTCATAATTAAATACGAGATTACAATAAAATTAAATAACATAAGTTACCTTTGGCCGTACAATTTTTATCACCGCAAAATTAATTCGGTGGATTCGATAGGGCCGCCTGAAAATACCGCGAGAGCCACGCAGCGTTAACGTAAGAAGTCAACGCCGCGTCCAAACCGCGTTTACGCGTTATCATTTAAGATTTTTAAAATAAATTATTATAAAATAAATGGACCAGCGAGAATCACTTTCCACCAGTCACATAATGGAAAGTTCATTGGCAACCGACCCCGCGTAGCTTTGTTTCCAAATCGAACAGTCAATTATAAAATTCGCCGAGCCACCACATGTTTTGGTCCGTAGATGTACACACAAAGCAACTGGATTGGACACCTGGCACCATCCTATATATTTCAAGATAATCATGTACAGAGTAATTGCAGTATACTTTTCAGCTATGATTCTTTTGTGTTTCTTATTTTACCCCTAGAGACTTGTACAAAAAAGGAATATAAGTCTTAGAGCAAAATGAAAATAATAGTGAATTAATGAAATTAAAAGGAGGCACGAGTAATTACACCAAAAATAGGAGGAGTGGAATGGGTATTTCGCATTTAGGCGGAATTGATAAAAAGTAGTTACGTCCGGATGCTGGGAATGTTGAAAAGAAAAGGTCAGGTTCGTATATAAAACGCCGTTAGCCCACTACCATTTTGACACCGAATCCCTCTCTCCCTTTCTCCCTGGTTGGTTGGTTGGTTGGGTCTTACTTTGCTCTCTGCATTTCTTTGAAAAAGCAAACGAAGAAGAAAAGCATTACATCTGAAGCGGCAAATCAAAAGATATGGCCGAACAACTCTCCGACGACCAAATCTCCGAGTTCAAGGAAGCCTTCAGTTTGTTCGATAAGGATGGCGATGGTTCGTATTCTTCTCTAACTATTCATACTTACTTGCTTTATTGTTTCAGATTATTAGATCTGGTTCTGTATTTGTTCTGGTTTTCAGATCGCTTTTTATTTTATTTTTTCTGTGTGTTTCAATCTTAAGGACTGTGATGGAATCCGTGATGAGAATGCGATTTTCGTATTTATATGTTAGTTTCTTGGATGATGACAGTTTTGTGTTTCTTATCTTTTGGTTTAACCAAATAAAGATAGAAATGTTCGATGGATGCAAGTTTTACTTGTTATCGAGTCGTATTGATTGTGGAAGTTTCAGTTCTAGGCTGCTAACCTAAGATCGTGTGTGTGAATGTGACATGATTTTTTTTCTGTATGCATGAATCTCTTCTCCAAGTATGTCTCTGAAACATGTCTTCCAGAATGTGAAAAATTATTTGTTGGTGATTTGAAGGACTAAAAGTTAAGAGTGTCCATGGCTATACTCTTTTTGTTAATTGCTCTCTGGACTAGTAATTGAATTGTCGGGGATCCTAATTATGTTATATTACAACGACTTGTCTTAATTGGGTAATAGTATGTTGGCGTAGGATTTTATCCTTGATAGTTTCTATTTTTCACTATAAAATCCGGTAAGCTGTCATGTTCTCGGCGGTTCATTTATTTCCATGTTATCATGTGCAGTGAGAAAAATTGAATTTTTGGGGATCTTTTAGTGTAGTGACCATATTGACTGCTTGGGTACCGTAGTTCTGATTGTGAAACAATAGATTCTATATAAATTTTTCTCTTACATGTGCTTGTATGATTAGTGTATATAATTGTCATTTTGATGCCCTAGTATGTTACTTTATTGTCTGAGTGATGTTTTATCTTCTTTTATTAACAATTCTTGAGTCATTTGATTTTCCAGGTTGCATAACCACCAAGGAACTTGGAACCGTTATGAGATCGTTGGGCCAGAACCCTACTGAGGCCGAACTCCAGGACATGATTAATGAAGTTGATGCTGATGGTAATGGGACCATTGACTTTCCTGAGTTTCTGAACCTGATGGCTAGGAAGATGAAAGATACCGACTCTGAGGAGGAGCTGAAAGAGGCCTTCAGAGTTTTTGACAAGGATCAGAATGGTTTCATATCTGCTGCTGAGCTCCGCCATGTGATGACTAACCTTGGTGAGAAGCTTACTGATGAGGAGGTTGATGAGATGATCAGGGAAGCAGATGTTGACGGTGATGGCCAGATTAACTATGATGAGTTTGTCAAGGTTATGATGGCTAAGTGATTATCATCATCGGCCATTTCCACGGAAAACCTTTAAAAGAAGGGAAGGATAACAGGGTTGGCTATTATGGCTTGACTTCCCTGTTACCCTTTTGTCAATTTTTATTGTGTCTTTTTATTATTAAATCTTAACTCTTAAGTAGTGGTCCTTTTGTTCATGTTAGTGTAATGTGTCTACTGCTGCAATGTCGTATGACTAAAAGATCTTTGCATTTTGATATTTTTTGTATCTTTTCTGGCCTTTTGGATCTTTATTCAGCTTAAAAGATTGCATATTGTTGTTGATGGATGGTTGGAATCATTTCTATGTATGTTGTTGTAACTCTTGTGTTTTTAAGAAGTCTGTACATGATGACTTGATGGTAAATATCTAAATGTATTCTTGAAACCCATTTAATGTGGTTTTGAATATGGTGTTATATTTGGGATTCTGTGTTGTTTTGAATATGGTGTTTTCTAGGTTATTTCTTGGTTGTTTTAGGGTTTGTGATAATGAGATGAGAGGACCTTAAAACCAGGTAACAGTTAGTGAAACTGCAAAAAAGCATGGACAAAACAGGGAAAATGACATTACACACAATGCAAATCTAGTTGGAAGGGGCAAGGAGAATCAGATTCATCATTTATTCAAGGCAAGGAAAATGTCTCTTACACAACATTCTCCACCATCTTCCAACTCCACGATTAAGTCTCCCCCACTTTCATCAACAGAAAATAAAATAAGTCTTCCATGAGGGCAGCTCAAATCATATTCAAGAGAACTATAATCTCTTCAAGCTTTTCTTTCTTGCATCAATTTTCTTCTTGTCCGCCAGCAATTTCGCTACTGCACCGTCCTTTTTCTGCATTGTGGGCATTGGGGCCAGGGCGGCAGCTGCTGTGACAGATTCACTAACTCCTGTCTCAGAAGTTGGGACTACAGTGGCTAGCTGATCATGGCTATTTCCTACTTTGCTGACTGTAGTCAAAGGGGCTAATGGTGATGGCAATGGCAATACAGCACCAATTGCACTAGTCTTCTTGTCGACGTTGAGGATGGAGGCATTAGTTTGATCAACATTTACAGTAGTTGACTCCGAAATTGCTCCGGATTTAAACTTGGGTTTTGGCTTGGCATGAATTCCAGTATAAAGCCTGCAAATGAGTTGAGGGAGGAAAAATAAAGATTTTAATACAAGTTAAGTTTTGCTTTCACTATCACAAGTTAAGTTTTGCACAAATTCATGGACTACAGTCTACTAGAGGCTAGAGCTGTCCAACCTTTTCTAATTAGTTTCGTAACAACGACAGAACATTTGTGACAAGTGCCCTCAAAATCAACGGTAAATGTAGGTGAAAGCATCAAAAGAAAAATACTTCACAGGACTACTGTCTTACTTAAGTTTGGCAAAAATGCATCAAGGCGTGTACCACCTTACGAAGATGACAATCTATTTTCTGCCAGATGACCGATACAAAATTGACTAAAGAAGTTCATCCAGCACAAATGACAAACTAAACTTGAAAGTCTCCAAAAGTGCTCCTCCAAAAAACCAAAGGTCCCATCACATGTTATTCCAAGGCCAAATGCACTCCTAAGACCAAAAACTGCCTAACATCACATGTATGGTTCCCCATGTCTCCGTTTAATAAGAAAGAATGCAAGATAAGTAGGACTTGCTTACCTGGCATGTCTGGCATACTCCTCATAGTTTTCAAGCAGCATCTTGCCAGCCTGTTCATTCAAGGCTGACTCTGGAAATGGTTCAATCAATAAACACCTGACTACCTGTTATCATACAGCCCATGATTGACTTGAGGATAAATAACCCAAAAATGAAAAATCTACATTGAAGTTTAACTAAATGAGTCCTTCTGAAACAGCTCTCATCAAATGACCAGTAAAACATGCAAAGGTAAAGAAAGAATACCAAATATGTCATGCTAACTTACAAGGAGAACATGTCATAATCCATGACTTGGGCTCCAATCCTTTTTCAGTGTATTGACACATATCTCACCATTGGAAGCGATGTTTGGATGGAAAATCTTAGTTAAGAAATATCCTGCAAGTGTTCAGTTAAATCACAAGATCACAAAAATAGCTCACAAAAATAATTGAAAAAAGCACGTATATAATGGAGGTGTCAAATGTATAAAATCAAAAACTCATGTAGGTAGATATAATACAAACCAGGGACAGAAAAGAGTGGCAGTAAATAAAAGCCTATCTTTTTGAAGGAAAAAATGCCTTATAAACTTAATTCTATTCTAAAAACCATACAAATTCATAAAAAATACGTTCCTCACCTTTAGGAGGTGAGTGTGGGAAGTTGTGAGAAAGCAACAATTTCATTCGGAAAATGCCGTTCTCGTATGGAGTTCCAGCTGCAAGGTAAAAAAAATAAATCCGACTCTAGCATGAAACTTAAGTCAAAATTTGGAAAATAGAATTTTCAAAGAAAGCTCGCGTGCCTGGGCCTTCGATATCAGCGTATATGTTCGAAAAATCGTCATCATTTACTCCAACTTTAATGCCCTCTGGTGGAGATTCATCGAGATTCTTCAACTCCTTTGCAAGTTGCTTTATTACATTTGGTGGAAGATTCTCATTAGTTGCCTACAATAGAAAACCACAAAAAGTAAGATAGTCAAACATTACATGTGCAGCTCACATATTTCAGTCTTGTGAAGAAAATGGCTCACAAACCATTATAGTTTCTTCCTAATAAACATTCAGCTATGAATTCCTTAGGTGGTGTACAAAAGCTAGATCACGTGAAACATAGCTTCACTATTTTGCAACATCCGTAACAAATTTGAGGCATTGCCAGATTTATCAGCCATATTAAGGTCCTATACCACGTTTAGTTTCATCACGAAAACCTCAAGTTATTATACGATCATTTTCCTATTATATCATATTTCTCCATCTATGCATCTTACCTAATAAGTCTAATCAGCAAAAGTTTAGGACTTACTAGTATATGAATGCATTGAAGATATAAATAAATTACCATAGCCCCAAAAGTAAATGGGATCTTTGCACCAAGCTTGTGAATTTCAACGATAAGGAATCAGAACTCCAGCAACAGAAGAGTCAAATCTACTCCAACCTTGCCGTCTTGAGTGATGATAGGTCAACCAAGAAAATAACTGAAATGACAAAAGACATTAAATATTAGGAGAAAAAAAATACACTTTCAGTAATTAACATAGCAATATCTACCAAATGGGAAGAACAGTCAACAGCCTACGATAAATCATAGAACGATGTTTCTAATAATCCTTATTTTCCAGGATTATCTCCTCATCCTTAAGTAATCTGGATCTCCTTCCATAAACTATTTCGCAATGCACAGACCTCCTCTCCCCTAGCATTTTGTTCAAAATACAAGTTCTCAAAATCTTTTCACCCAAGTTCTTTATAGGCTCATCCGACACTCACATAATTCCATATTCCAAGCCAGTATCTGCATCTCAAGAAATGAACTTAGAAGCGCATGAAACAACTAATGAACCATAGAAATTTTAGTACAAACAGGTAAATGTCCAACTGATAACCACACAAAAAAAATCGAAGTTCAGCTAGCTTAGCAATGTCAAAAATCTCACACGTCACGGACAGAAAGAAAGGTTAAAATTCAAGGGATGCGAATGAAACCTAAAAGGATAACCCCAAAACCACATATAATCTAATGCAAACATCCATCAAAACCAAGAGACGTAAATCTCCACAACCAAACGTTCACTTCCCACAGAAACAAATCAATAGGTCCAAAAACATAAAATTTCCCCTAAAGAATTCATGTCTAAACTGATCAGAAAGTCAACGCCGCACCCACCAACTAGTTATCGATAACCAAAACCAAGCAGATAGAGGATTAGAGGAAACAAGAACTTGAATTTTTTTATATATGCCCATTCGTCCAACAAGAAAGAAAAGAACCTTACAAATGAAAAAGAAAAAAACACAACAACATCAACAAAGAAGAACTTTCACACCTCCTGTAGATTCTCACATTTCCATTCCTCCAAGAAAGCAATTAGACCACAATGACAAGCAACATATAATTTAACATCCATTAAAAACTGAACAAGAAGGACAAAGAAGTGAAGAATCAACTAAGAAACAAGCACAAATACCCACTGACACAAACAAATCGACCGATCCAACTCATAATAATTAAGAATATAATCGATTTCGCACTACAAAAGGGATTGATCATCCGAAAATTGAAGAAAGCTAAACACTTTCAACAAACCCAGATCAGAAATCACCTTATCTTCGTTCTTCTCAAGACAGGGCAACTAGCCTCGTGAATGTTGCGCAGAGAGACTGAGATGATAAAAGCGATCTCTCCTTGGAATGATTGAATGGTTAATTTTGAGGAGAGTAGAAAGAATAAATCTAATAATTCTTAAATCAAATAATTTATTTGAAGTGACGTGTCGGGAGCCGAAATTCTCGGGATATGTTAGTCGTTGGATTCGTTTTCATATATTGGGTTCATGGAGCGTACCCTCACGCAGTAGGGCTAGGTGGTGCCGGTGGGAACGCGAGTTGTGGTGTCGTTTGACTCTTGTTATTGCCAGGTCCACACACTGGGTCTATGTTAACTACAGATGTATTTGCGATTTCAATTATTGAAGCTGGAAAAGTGAATTGACTAATCTAGATAGACCTTCACAATTAGCGTCCATCTCGAATTTTGAGTTCGAATCTCATCATTATCTTATTTAGAAAAGAAAGTTAGTGGGTTGTGTCCATCCCACAACTATGGAATGTGAACACATCCACATTGTGAGTAATCAACTTTCATGTAAAAAAATTTATCTTCAATTTAATTATAAAAACATTTTTCTGTTGTATAATGTTCAGTTTGGGATATACTTATTACTCAAAGGGCGAATCCATCATCACATACCAAATTACCAACGGGGGAGTCATAAACACAGTGTTTATACTTGTAGGAGCCGCGAAAAGAGGCCTTAACCCAATAATATATCAATGTATATGAAATCTAGTATTTAGTAAAAATATATTATACTGTAATTTGGGTGTCAAGCAATTTTTACCAACAAGGTATCTATGTGATTTTAATTTTGCACAAGTTTTTGAATGCTTAATCTTAATCTTAATCTTAATCTTAATCTTAATCTTAATCTTAATCATCCTGTAACTTGAGTAAAAAAAGAAGGATGATGGCAAAAGCCGTAATTTGTGGGGATGGGGCATGGGTAGTTGAGTCATGCAATCAAACAGAGAAAAAAAGTAACACTTTTTAAATAATATTAATTAGTTGGTAGGTGGGACTTGGGGGTTGGGAGTGTTGAAGTTCAAACCTCAAAGTCCGTCATTTGTCGGTGATGGGCCCACTTTTATGTATTTATTTATTATTTTTAAGAAATATTTTTGAATTGGTGACCGTTGGAGGGTCGTCTTCTCAGCTAGCCGTTAGCGATACTCCGCTCCAAAATTTTCTTACCACATCGGCTGACAAAAGAGCAGCAGTGCAGCCCTACCACGTTAGCGAGCCCGATGTATTTTTTCAAACATATACGTCGTGTTGGGCTATCTTAAGTTAAGGCCCAAAAATTGACCGGCCTACTTTTTTATGGGTTCAAAGACCCAGCCCAATTAAATCACTGGGCCAGTGTGGGCTTGCTAGGGATATTTAATTGACTTTCTCGCATTATTTTGCAGCTCTTTGTTGAACTAGGCAAAACATCATACCAGACTTTATTAATCTAAATTGTATTAAGAACAATTGCGTTTTTTCTTCTATATGTAAACCAAGATCAAATATTGGTGAATCTTGTGAAGATTTTGTTGTAGTATATCAACTGCTTTACCCCTTAGTAAGACCCTCCCAACTCGATCCGGATTTAATCGGAGTGAAATTAACTGCGGACACTGACGATCTAGAAGAAAAAAAACAGGGTAGTCAAATATATAGTGTATCTGTCTTGTCCCTCCCTTTCAAGATCATGCTGGATCTTTGTTTGGAATAATACCTTGCAGAGCTTCAACTGCAGAAGGAAATTTAGAAGTTAATTAAATGCCTATTCTCAAATTCTTTCATAATTTCTCCTCCTGCTAGGGTGTCCCTAAAGGAGAGCTTTCTTTCCCTGTTCCTTCCTTCGTCCTCCCTTATTTCTTTTCCTATTTCTTTTCTCCTCCTGCTAGGGTGTCCCTAAAGGAGAGCTTTCTTTCCCTGTTCCTTCCTTCGTCCCCCTTATTTATTTTCCTATTTCTTTTCCTCTTTCTTTCCTCTTTTCGGAGACGCCAATCATGTCAGAAAATCTTCAAGATCTGTGGTCCAAGCTGAGATTGACAGATGAAGAAACTAGCAATTTGGTGTTTTCTCCAGATGAGCTTGAGGCCACTGCAGAAACATTTACTAATTGCTTGTTGGCGAAAGTGCTCACTACTAAAGGCTACAGTAATGAGGGGTTCAAAGCCACGATGCGTGGCGCCTGGAAGTCTAAAACAGGACTGGAGATTCGAGACATTGGGGACAACCTTTTCTTATTTCAGTTTGGGTGTCGTGATGAGAGGGACTGGGTAATGCTCAACGGACCTTGGAACTTTGAAAATCACCTTGTAGTTATACATGAAGTTGCGGAGGAAGAACAGATCTCAAAAATGGATTTTTATCGGGTCCTTTTTTGGGTTCAGTTTCATGATTTACCTCTCAAAGCAATGACGGAGAAAGTGGGAAGGCAACTAGGCTCTGCTTTAGGGGAGGTCACCTCGGTGGATAGGGTTGTGGATGGAGCTGCGATTGGGAGATATTTGCGAGTCCGGGTATGGCTGGATACCAAAAAACCCCTTCTAAGGGGGAAGATGATTTCTCTTGGCCAGAAGGAAAATATGTGGATTCCGTTTATGTATGAACGTCTGGGTGATTTCTGCTATTGTTGTGGTAAGATGGACCATGTAGAGGGGGATTGCTTGCAGGTTGTTAGGCAGAGGCATGAGGCGGGTGGTGTGCAGCATGAATATGGGCCATGGCTCCGAGCAAAATTTACTCGCTCCCGTGCATCATCTAATGGCTCTTTTTCTGGAGGTAGGGGGCGAGGTCGAGGGGGTCCTCTTGGGGAGGGTGTTGGAAAGGGGGTACACCCACAATATTCGGAAGATGAGGAGGTAGCTGTTGCAGAACAACTGGTTACAATACCGGATAATGGGGGGTGCCCTGTGACTAAAGGTGGTACATTGCCTGAGAGCTCCAGTAGGAACAAAGTAACACTGAACCATGGATCGAAGGAGCAGTCCAATGAGTCATCCACTCCTCCGAAGCAAGTGGGCTGCGAGGGGGTGAGGGTTATTGCTGGGGACCTTTCCTTTTCTGTTGGTTCTATTGCCTCTGCTAGTGGACAACAACGGAAAAAAAGTGTTTCTAAGAGCAAGTGGAAGAAAAGAGCTCGGGATGTAGGGAACCAAGCTTCAGGAGAAAAAATGGTGGTGGATTCAGCTATGGTTGGTGTGGGGTATAAACGCAGTGTGGAGGTGGCTTTTTTGGTGAAGGGATTTCTCCCCGCCTAGTGAAACATAAGACTGGGGTGTCGATTAAGGATCTTCAGGAGGAGTTTTCTATAAATGTAGGGGCGGAGGTTGCGGAGCAACCCCGCCTGCCGCAATGAAAATATTAAGTTGGAACTATCGGGGGTTGGGGAACGACTCGACAGTTCATGAGCTCCGAGGATGTCTCAGAAAAAATGTCCCTGATATTATTTTTCTTATTGAAACAAAGCTTCGTAGGATGGAAATGGATAGAGTTCGAATGAAATTGGGTTTTGATAAAATGTTTTCTGTTGATTGTGATGGGCGCAGGGGAGGTTTGGCAATTTTGTGGGGTGGTGACGTTGATCTAGAAGTTCAATCTAGTTCCTCTTCGTATATTGATGTCTGTGTGGGTGGTGTTGATGATCCAAACAGGTGGAGACTTACCGGGTTCTATGGTCATTTTGAAGTGGGTAGGCGAGTGGAATCTTGGAGTCTACTAAAGGATTTAGCTCAGCGGTATTCCCTCCCTTGGGTTTGTATTGGTGACTTTAATGAAATCTTATGGCAATCTGAGAAACGAGGTGGGGCTCTTAGAGCTAATTGGCAAATGGCAAATTTCAGGGAGTGCTTGGAGGAATCTGCGCTTCAAGAAATTCAGTGTCAAGGGGATAAATTTAGTTGGTGCCGTAGACAAGGGGGTATGGGGCTGATTCGTGAAGTCCTTGATCGAGCTTTTGCAAATGAAGCTTGGATGATTATCTTCCCAATGGCAGTGGTGTGTTCTTACTTGTCTATTGCTTCTGATCATGCGATGATATTACTTTTCATGGATGGTCTGCATTCTTTGAGGAGCAGGGGTCGAAGGTTTCGGTATGAAAAGTTTTGGGAGAGCCATCCGGAGTGTCGGGGGGTGATTGAAAATTCTTGGAGAGGGGCGCTTGAGTCGGGAGGATTGAGTGGGGTGATGCAGCGCTTATCACGGTGTGGAGAAAATCTTTCATGCTGGAATTATAATGTGTTTGGTAATATTGAAAGGAATATTGTAGCTAAAAGAAGACGTGTGGAGGCCTTACGTTCTTCTCGTTCTGCTGCTACTGTAGAGGAAGTTGCAACTCTTGAGGGTGAATTACTTGAGCTGTATAAGAGGGAAGAGATCCTCTAGCGCCAGAGGTCTCGACAATTATGGCTTCATGAGGGTGACAGAAACACTAAGTATTTTCATCGCATGGCCTCTCAACGGAGGAAGCGGAACCATATTTCATTTCTCTTTGGTTCCAATAATCAGTGTATCACAGATAGGAACCAAATGGCAGGAGCTGTTCTTCATTTTTTTGAGAAGTTATTCACATCTGAATCAGGTGGTGAATATGCCGAGGTGCTTAATTTGCTTCCTAGAAAAATTTCTGCAGCTATGAATGTGAAGCTGGGGGCGGTGTTTGAGAAAAGAGAGGTGGAGAAGGCCATTTTTGAGATGCACCCGGACAAAGCCCCTGGCCCAGATGGCATGACGGCGGGTTTTTATCAAAAATATTGGGCTGTTACAGGCCATCATATTTGTGAAGCAATTCTGGGATTTCTAAATTTTGGGGATGATTTAAGTGTAATTAATAGTACGAATATTGTATTGATCCCCAAAATGAAAGGCTCCAAAGAGGACTACAGATTTTAGGCCTATTAGCCTTTGTAATGTCTTGTATAAAATTATCTCTAAGGTGCTGGCCAACCGTTTAAAAATGGTATTGCCGGATGTGATCTCTGAAACACAAAGTGCCTTTGTTCCAGGAAGACAGATATTTGATAACATTATTGTGGCACAAGAGTCTATGCACTGTTTGCAAAACAAAAGGTCTCCTGGGGAGGGGTTCATGGCTCTCAAGTTAGATATGATGAAAGCCTATGATCGGGTCGAGTGGGACTATCTGGAGGGTGTCATGGTAGCTTTGGGTTTTTGTGATTCTTTCATTCAGCTGATTATGCGATGTATCTGAACGGTATCGTACTCGATCCAATTTAATGGGGAGCTGATTGGCCCGTTCATCCCTTCTCGAGGACTCCGTCAAGGCGACCCTTTAAGCCCTTATCTTTTTCTCCTTTGTGCGGAAGGCTTCTTATCTTTATTAAAAGAAGCGGCGAGAATGCGGCATATTCATGGGTTGTCTATCTGCAGGTATAGCCCGTGTGTCTCTCATTTATTTTTCGCTGACGATTGCATCTTGTTTTTGAAGGCATCTTTATCCCAATGTTCCGAGATTAAGTCCATCCTCAATCAATATGAGAGGGCCTCTGGTCAAAGGGTCAATCTTCATAAATCTTCAGTGTTCTACAGCCCTAATACTCCATCAGATGTGCGGTTCTCGATTTCCCAAAGTTTAGGTGTTCGAAGTATTCAACCACCGGATAAATATTTGGGAGTGCCTTTGATGGTAGGGCGGTCGAAGAAAATTCTATTTGATGAGGTGAAACAAAGAATGTGGCAAAAGGTTAGAGGCTGGTGGACCAAAAACTTATCTCGAAGTGACAAAGAGGTGCTAATCAAATCTGTGCTCCAGGCCATTCCGACGCATATTATGAGCTGTTACAGAATTCCAAAGTTCATTTGTGAGGAATTCAATAAAATCATAAGGAAGTTTTGGTGGGGTAACACTGATCAAAAGAAGATCCATTGGGTTAATTGGAAGGTCCTATGCTCGGCAAAGAAGGATGGAGGGCTTGGGTTTCGGGATGTTGATTCTTTCAACCTTGCTCTCCTTGCTAAGCAAGGATGGAGGTTGATCAATGACACAGGATCCCTTGCTAGTAGGGTTTTGAAAGGGAAATACTTTCCTAATGGTCATTTTATGACAGCCACAAATGGTAGTAATGGTAGTTTTCTTTGGAGGAGTCTTTTACAAGGTAGAGAAGTGTTGTTGAAGGGCTTGAAATGGCGAGTGGGGTGTGGAGATGGGATCAACGTGTGCAGGGATCGATGGCTGCCTAATGTGAATGGAGGGAAAGTGTCTTCTAGCCCAAGAATTTTGGGGCCTCTTGCAAAAGTAAGGGAGCTAATGATTGCTGGCTCTGGTGTGTGGAATGTAAATTTAATAAATTATATCTTTAGCCCTATTGGTCTCCTTCCACTACAGGGCGATTCTCGGTGCGTAGTGCTTATCACCTTGCTATGGGTGCAAGATTAATCTCTACCAATCATCTAGCTTCAGACTCTCATGGGTGGGATTTAATATGGAATCTTAAGGCCTCAAACCAGGTGAAATTGTTCCTATGGCGTGCAGCTCGGGATAGCCTCCCAACTCGTTCCAATTTGCAGCGCAGAGGTGGTCATTTGGATATAGAATGCCCTTTATGTGGGCTTCATGCTGAGACAACAATTCATATTTTTTTGAGTGCTCTATGGCCCGCAGGTGTTGGAGAATATTGGGGTTGGATGTGCAGCTCCAAAGTTGCTGGAGAAGCTCTTTTTTGGAGACTTTTATGATTGCCAATGATATATTAGATGGCTTGGATTTGTTGAGGTTCGCTTTTGCTTGTTGGCTCCTTTGGTTTAACCGAAACAAAGTGGTGTGGGAGTACCTATGTTGGATCCCAGAGATATTAATGCGCTTGGCTGATTCCAAACTTTTGGAATCTCAAAACTCTTTTGCTTCTCCTCCAGCCCGTGGTATAAACAACCCAAGATGGACCCCACCCGACCCGGGTTGGGTCAAACTTAACTGTGATGCTGCTGTTAGCTCTGCTAGTACAGGGCTTGGGGTGGTGCTGAGGGATGATAAAGGGGAAGTTCTTGCTTCGAGCTTATCCCGAAAAGGGCCAGTCTTGGGTGTTTTTCATGCTGAGGCAGCAGCCATTTTACATGGGCTCCAAGTTGCTTTATCATATGGTTTGCTATTTATCATTGTTGAAAGTGATTCTCTCCACGTCATTACTGAGATCACTAGTGTTGAGAGCTCTCACCATCCGTGCGGAGCGTTGATATCAGATATCAAACTTCTGGCACAACAATTTAATTCTTGTTCTTTTGTTCACACTAAGAGGGCGGCTAATATGGTTGCTCATAGCTTAGCTTTGCTTGCTAAGTCTTGTTCTCGGGATTTGGTTTTCTTAGAGGATTGTCCTCGGTCTGTATGTTCTCTTGTCACTGCTGATAAGCTTTTAATATAGTAGTTGATTTCCCATCAAAAAAAAAAAAGTTGTATAACACACTAATGGAACTCCACACGCAAAAAATAATCATGTATACTAACTATATCACCAGACATGTTCTTTCCTTTATTCTTGTTCTTCTTCTTCTTCCAAAATCACAACGAAACAACATAGAACAAAAATGGAATTATGAAAATAAAAAGCACAAAGAGAAACAAAATGAAATATCCAATACCCCACACATCAACAATATTATTCGCTTTAAGTTGTCTGGTTCACTGGATACATCAGCTCATATATGGATTGTTCAGTTCACATGAATACAACGGGCCCGCACGACTTTGTTCCTCCTCAAGTGTAGCAAGTGGGATAAGCCCAACTCACTACATAGAAAAAGCCTTATTAGTGGTTCAACTTATAAAGTGCATTATCATTCCCACATTAAAAGAATATAACTGGTTAACATTTCCTTTTGATCACTGCTCTAAATTGTTCATAAAGTTCACTTCTTGCTCCCTTCCTCCGTCAAATGTTGTTGTTTTTGCATTAGAGGTTGTATCTCTCCTTCTGTATTTCTCAAAAAAAAGAAAATTGTAGTTCTTACCTGTCGTTTATTAGGGGAAAGCGGGATTGAAAACAGACTTTTGAAAGTCTTGTTGCCCTACTGATCTTTTGGGATGATAGCTGTGAATTCAGTAGGGAATAGTTATGTTCTGTATTTTTTTTTAACTGCATGTATCTCAGTTGGGAGGGTTTTAATTTATCAAATTGTGGTTCGAGAGGTTTTGAAATTCAAAACTTTAAATACTTCATTCAAGCAATAGAAAGAATCATGCTTTGAAGTTGGTTCGAGATCGAATATATTTACCTTTATTATTTTCCTTTAAATGATTTGGGTGTTGGGGACTAATAGAACTATCAAGTTTTGATTCAAGTCTGCCCGGATTTTGTTGTTATTTCTTTGCAGCTGCTAGATTACTTTTTGTCATGTTTTGAGACATTGTTTGTTCTATGTGAGGGTTGAGGGTTCTTGAGTCTAGTGATTTGATGAGTGTGTTTGATTTTGGAACAATCTTTGTAGGAGGTGGACTCGGGTTGTTCATGGGTTTGTTCCTTGGGGCACTTGATAATCATCTTACATTGCCCGGCGAAATGACCGGTAGGCAGCAAGTTATTTACACTGCCAAGCGGATGGGATAAAGGAGCTGGGGTTCAGCCAAGGCATTTGCAGTCATGGACCTAGTATTCTCAGCTGCCGAATGTGTTGTTGAGAATTGAGAAGGTGAAAAGAGTTTATGTTTTATATTTTAGTTACGAGTTAATAATCATTGAAGTTCTTTGCTACAATAAATTTGATATCAGAGTTTTAGATGTTCGATCTGTTGCTGAAGAAAGAGCATAAATAATCCACCTAAATGTTCTTCTAGTCTGGATTATATAGCTGATATTATAAATATCAGATTCTTTTGCTGAATTTCAATATAGTATGGATTTAATAGTAGTTGACTAAAGTATGATCCTACGTAAAAATGAACCGCGGAAACAAATACGTACACGCGGTGAGTTCCCGTTGACTCTCTCATATATTAATCTCAGTAGACTGTTAATCTAGATGTGATGGAAATGGTAATAGAGTACTGGAGCTGATCCTCCATCTCTGCACTCATTGTTTTATTCTTCTGTATTTTCTCTTTGTGAACAGGACTATTCTAGTTGTTGTTATTGTTCAGTGCCTGGTTGTCTTTTGTTTATGGTTTTGCTTTATGTGCTATTTGCTACCGGATTAACACAAAGGTCTCTCTGTTGTGCTTCTAGGCGATCCACAAGCAGCCTGTGTTGGTTGTGCTAGCTTTGCAGCTTTCTCGGTTCTGACAGAAAAGTTCTTTGGTAGCCATTAATCGCCAAGAATTAAGATAGAAGTTGTACTATTTGTTTGATTCTTTTATAAACTATATAATTATTTGCACACATTCTTTAGCAATTCACAGAGGAGGCGATTTGATTGTTCAATTCATCCAATTTTGGAATGAATCTGTAATACCAAGCTTTTTGGCAAGTTGAATAAGAATGTGAATGATACAACTAGTGTGCTTATATATTCTTTGGAATTTACTATTTCATACAAATGTCGCATACTTATTTCATTGTGTTCGCATACTTATTTCATTTGTTTGTATAATGGAATAATTTATTTCATGGTATTAAACGTGATGAAACAAATCATGAGATATATAAGTATGTTATACATGACATTTTTCACATTTTTCAAACATATTAATGAGATATGAGTCTGAGAAAACGGTACCGTTTGGGAAATAATTTTAGAACTAGCATATAATTTGACATATCTATACTTCTATATATAGAGCAGTTATTCTCAGCCTCCTCAGAGCGAGTACCCACTGTTCACCAAGAACAGTGCGCGTTGTTCTACAAAAAAGGAATGCAAAACGACGCCGTTTTATGCCGTTTTACTAGGTCGGTTTCATGACTTCGTTTATCTACCTCCATCTCCGCCTCTCTCTCAAAAATTCTCCCTTCAACTCGAAAGTGAAATTTCGTTAAGACAAGGAGATTGTTCCTGTTTGTTTGAGTATGGAGTTAGCTTTATTACTCACCAAGTGACGACTCACCGTTCCTTTACCGCTCAGATTCTCTTCAATTCAGTTAGCTCTCTCTATCTATCTCTTATGGCGCTAATAAATCTTTACCTTTTATTTCTGATGTGGATTTTGTATGTTTTTCTTCTCCTCCATCATCAACCGATTTATTCTGCAAACAAATACTTCTATATATAGAGCAGTTATTCTCAGCCTCCTCAGAGCGAGTACCCACTGTTCACCAAGAACAGTGCGCGTTGTTCTACAAAAAAGGAATGCAAAACGACGCCGTTTTATGCCGTTTTACTAGGTCGGTTTCATGACTTCGTTTATCTACCTCCATCTCCGCCTCTCTCTCAAAAATTCTCCCTTCAACTCGAAAGTGAAATTTCGTTAAGACAAGGAGATTGTTCCTGTTTGTTTGAGTATGGAGTTAGCTTTATTACTCACCAAGTGACGACTCACCGTTCCTTTACCGCTCAGATTCTCTTCAATTCAGTTAGCTCTCTCTATCTATCTCTTATGGCGCTAATAAATCTTTACCTTTTATTTCTGATGTGGATTTTGTATGTTTTTCTTCTCCTCCATCATCAACCGATTTATTCTGCAAACAAATACTTCTATATATAGAGCAGTTATTCTCAGCCTCCTCAGAGCGAGTACCCACTGTTCACCAAGAACAGTGCGCGTTGTTCTACAAAAAAGGAATGCAAAACGACGCCGTTTTATGCCGTTTTACTAGGTCGGTTTCATGACTTCGTTTATCTACCTCCATCTCCGCCTCTCTCTCAAAAATTCTCCCTTCAACTCGAAAGTGAAATTTCGTTAAGACAAGGAGATTGTTCCTGTTTGTTTGAGTATGGAGTTAGCTTTATTACTCACCAAGTGACGACTCACCGTTCCTTTACCGCTCAGATTCTCTTCAATTCGGTTAGCTCTCTCTATCTATCTCTTATGGCGCTAATAAATCTTTACCTTTTATTTCTGATGTGGATTTTGTATGTTTTTCTTCTCCTCCATCATCAACCGATTTATTCTGCAAACAAAATTACTAGGTCAGTTATCACCATATCTCTTTCCTCTATTCCTTCCTTTGAAGTTCAAGGTATGTCTTTTGTGGGTTCGATTGTTGTTCTGTATGAGTTATTGGCATCTTCAGTGGATATCTCTCTTGGATTCCTTCCTTTGAAGTTGAAGGTTTGTTCTTTTGCATATTCGATTGTTGCTCTTTATGTGTTATTGGTGATTTAAATCTGCTTTTAACCTTTGTTTTGGGTTTGTTTTCTGGCTCTGGCTATGGCTCTGTAGTATCTTCTCTCCTATTTTCTTCTTCCCGCACACAGAAATTTATGGGCACTATAGCCACTTTGTTGATATTAATCCTATTAGTTGATTTTGGTCCAATCTATATGCTCCAAGATAGCTAGACCAATAACTGTAACTAATGCTCTGTGATCCTCATTGCAGCTGATGTCACTATCGAGGCAAGAATAGTGCGTTTACAAACTTTAATCTGGACAAGTGTGTTTTAATTCTTCTTCATCTTTGTTTAATTGTGGTTTCTTGATCATCGTCCAAACTTTAACTTCTTTTTCTCGGTTGTCATTTTTGGGATGGCTACATACCATCTAAATTTTTTGTTCTGTCTTATTGAATTGAGGGGGAATTTTGGTCCAGTTTATAGGCTCCAGGATGGCTAGAACTATAACTATAACTAATGCTTTGTGATCCTTTTTGCAGGTGATGTCACTGTCATGGCAAGAATAATGCGTTTATAAACTTTAATATGAACATGTGTGTTTTAATTCTTCTCATCTTTGTTTAATTGTTCTTTTTTGATCATCGTCTAAACTTTAACTTCTTTTTCTCGGTTCTTATTTTGGAAGGCTGCATACCATCTAAATTTTTTATTCTGTCTTATTTGAATTGAGGGGGATAGATTTGCTTCTAGGTTTATTTTTTGTTAAAGTTTACAACATCTCTTATTGGTTTTGTGTTTTATTTCCATATCTTTGGTTTCTGTTGACAGCTATCCTTTAGTTTTCTGGCTGAATATTTTTTTTCCCTTCATAGCTCTATGATCCTTCTAAATACATGTGGTTCTTTTCATGGGAAATTCTCATATGTCAATTTTGCCACTTCACCAACTCTTCTATTTTTTTTTATGTATTTCTTAACTAATGCTCTGTGATCTTTATTGCAGTTGATGTCACTATCGAGTCAAGAATAGTGCGTTTACAAACTTTAATATGAGCAAGTGTGTTTTAATTCTTCTTTATCTTTGTTTAATTGTTGTTTCTTGATCATCGTCCAAACTTTGACTTCCTCTTTTAGGTTCTTATTTTGGGATGGCTGCATACCATCTAATTTTTTTATTCTATCTTATTGAAATAATTATGAAATTCTTAGCTAAATTTTTAGGCATATATCACATCTATAGATTCAAATGGGGTACGGATTGTTTCTAAGAAAAAATAATAGCTATCAGGATATTGGGTATTGATGTGTATATTCTTTTGCCGTATTGATTTGAAATATAGGTTATATCTAATGTAAACTTTATTTGTGCATTGCATTGGAACATGATTAGCAACTCAAGGAGTCCAAATTTTGTTGGTTACACGGTTTTTTCCTACTACGATTATTCTTAACCTATGAAATAAATCAAATAATCTTTGTAAGAAGTGACATTACCATCATTGTATGGTTCTTCTTGGTTCAAATTGGTGACCATTCTCTTATGACATTGTAGATAACGCAATATTTGATGCAAGTCAATATGACTGACTTATTTGAGAAAAAGGTAGTGGAGCATCATTTGTGGGAGTTTGATCATGACATGGATGCTCTTCCTGAGGCAATGGGTGATCGGAGGCTACCAAATTTTTGTTCATCTTAATCAAGTTTAGCTTATGCTTTGGTTGCATTATAACCTTTGTTTTGGGTTTGTTTTCTGGCTCTGGCTCTGAAGTATCTCCTCTCCTATTTTCTTCTTCCTTCACACAGAAATTGATCGGCACGATAGCGACTAGGTTGAGATTAAATCCTATTAGTTGATTTTGGTCCAATAAATAGGTCCCAAGATGGTTAGAACTGTACTGCAACTAATGCATGTGCTTTCTTCTGTAATCCTATTACTCTTGAGAATGGGAGCAGCACTGTGGGTAAGTTCCATTGCATTTGTTCTGGAGCCTTTCCTTCTTGCTGTTCCAGTCTTGGATTTATGATTGCAATTTTTTTTTCCTTTTTTGGATTTTATCTTGCCAAATTTTTATTTTTTTTCCGCAAATCCTGTGAATTTTAGTAGGTGATAAATGGACTACTGAAAAGAGAACTCAATTTCTGCAATTAAGATGCCTTTGGAACTGTTCCTGCAGGTTTTTCATGGGAAAGAAGCTCCTTTGTATATCATCAAAATATATGGATCAATAGCACTGGCTACCGGCCCTGTACGAGTTATGGATAAATGAGGATTGCTCATTCATGTACTTGATGTCCCATATTTCATACTCTTTGCTTGGAAATTACTCACTTAGTGTTGTCTTTCAATAAATGTTTACTATCAATATTTCCTTCTCTGATATTTTGTATAGCGCATGAGTCAAGCGATCTCTCTCACATTAAATCATATGTGCTTGCTAACTTTCAGATCTGATAAGTGCAGTAAACTATGAAACTTTTCATGAATAATCTGGTTCGAAGGTTGTGATAAATACTTTTGATCTGTACTTTTATATTTAAAGAAAGATCTGTAGTACACCTTTTGTTTCTCCAACATGGCTTTTACCATCTGTGTTCATTAGACAGTCTTCAGTTGGTAGCAACACGATGGTGAAGTTGCTCCATTATTGACTAACTCTTTGGTTAAGAGTTCTTATGCAAATGCACTTGTGCAATTGTTGTGCTGTATAAGTTAGAGATGAATCTTTCCGGACCATAATTTTACTTTTTAAACAAATTAGCGCCATAGAAGTAGTTCACACAAGATTGCAATGAAGAATCTAAATCAATTTATTGGTCTTCTAAATACAATTAATACAAATTGAACAACACTCCCGTGCAACGCACGAGAATGACACTAGTACACTATATACACTGATAGTGTATATGTTGTTTCAAATACTAACATACATGTTGTGTTTCAAATGCTGTGGATGTTTGATTCATTTTTATTGATCACATAATGTGAATGACTCTTTCATCTTTTAACCCGATATTCTAAAAGATTCAAGCCCGCCATTCCACGAAAAGCTATAGTCAATAGTTTGCAAAGCAAAAAGATTAGAAAAGTTCATGCTGAAATCCTAATTAATTTAATTTAATGTAAGTTAATTTGTGTTGAGATAAAATATGATTGTATAAGATAAACAAAAAAGTCGAAAATCAGTATGAATAACGGTTTCCTTAGAACAAATATGTGCTCTTCAGAAATATGATTCACATGGGTCCAAGCAATGTAACTCCATTGCAATACTCAAGCAAAACAAGAAAGAAGGGAAGAAAGTTGAATACAAAAGGGATTAATACACAAGCTGAGGATCGAACTCAGCGATATCAACCGATCCAGACTCTACTGGCGGCATTAAATATGCGGCCAAGAGCTCAGAAACCAATGCTGCAACGAGAGGAATTCTCTTAAAGTTCTTCACCAAGGAATTATCCTCGGTCTCTCCAACTGCAAGCAGTTTCTCGTTAATCTCGACCATCCGATCCAGCTTCCTCTTGAACTCTGGGTTCTCAACATCTAGCACAGCTGGGAAAACCCTAGCTGTTGTACGGTTTGTCTGTATAAAGAGAATTCCAGATAAACAGCTCGACTATGAAGTATGAACAAAAGATCAGTAGTCCAAAATATGCTCGGCCAGTTTAGAAAGCTACTGTTACTAGCATGCATCTGTGAGAGACATGGGAACTAACTATTGACCGACGCCGCTCGATTCAATATGAAGTACTATTAGGTTCCCCAGAAACACTAACAAACGTGAATGTTGAGCTCATCAACATTATGAGTTTGACAGTTAGTAATGGCAGCTTTAAGACATCCAAAGGCACTACCTACCTAGATGCTAATGAGCTAAGTGTCATCCCATATAGATGAAAACGCAGTATAAGCATAGTCTTACCTCAATGATGACATGCATGTCAAATTCCTTGGTGTTAAGTCCAATGCCTTCGTAGAATGCAGTGCGCTGGCAGTCATTAAGGTACATAGTCACATAGACCTGCAAAACATGTTTATCACATTGTCAAAAGATGCAAAAACTAATAGGCAGAAGATCAATCTGATGTTTAAGTGGGATGAGAGTATCTGAGTTTATATGGTATGACAAGATTACCGAGAGGCAGAAGAATCGAGCCCAAAGCTTGGCCTTCCAGTCATTGAGAAACTGGGGCTGTGCCTTCATCAATGCAGAGAAGAAATCGCCGTGGCGATTCTCATCCTGGCACCAGTTCTCAAAGTACTTGAAGATGGGATAGCATTGGTACTCAGGGTTGGCCTTGAGATGCCTGTAAATGGTGATGTATCTCCA
This sequence comes from Euonymus europaeus, assembly GCA_963580455.1. Lineage (NCBI taxonomy): Eukaryota > Viridiplantae > Streptophyta > Magnoliopsida > Celastrales > Celastraceae > Euonymus > Euonymus europaeus. The sequence continues at coordinate 20,449,205 of OY756965.1, forward strand.
GTACCCAATTTTCTCAGATAAATAGGTAGCATAAAAAATGAATTTGGGCTTGAAGAATGTGTATTTTCTAGCCTTTGTCAAGAAACCCAAATCCAATGCCAAGTTAAAATCAGATAGACCCTTGTTCAAAAACCTGCAAACAGTTTAAGAATATAGTCATCCATGTAAAATTGAACTAATGGTGTTAGAAGAATTGATGCACATGAGAGAGAAAAAAAAGGAAAATCTAATTTAGCGTACCCGGCATGCCTGGCTTCATCCCTGGACATGAGAGAGAAAATCTCAGCTACCACTGGATTGGTTTTCTAAACATCAACCATTAAAAGAGTTGGTGTCAATTTGAGCCCAATTCTAAGACATATTCAGAATGTAAATTGAGTAAAATTAATCAGTAAACATGCAAGAACTCTGTATTCAGGACTTCGCTAAATTCACTTTTTAAGTTAAGCAAGAAATGAAAAAAAATGGTTAATTTTAGACACATTTGCAATTCAGAGAGTCCAATATAATCCAAGAGAGGAAAGATTGTGATGCATTTTCAGCTGTGCATGTTATCAAAAAGCATAAGAACTATATCAAACCAGACCTTGAGCCTCCTGCCGAGCTCTTTGTAGAGAAGGAACCCAGAGAACTCAGCCGTGCAAGACCTCTCCAGGAACTCCACAAAAATCTGCCTGAGAGGCCCTTGCAATTTGTCAGCAGCTTCCTTGAACTCCTTGTTTCTCACGAAGTGAGTCTGGTTATAATCAGTCTTGAATTCCTGCAACAGAGCCTCAAACTCAGCCTGGTTGAGGTTCTTGTTAATCTCAGTATTGAAGAGCGTCTCCATCTCATCAAAATCTGTGGTGTAGAACCTGGGAGCCAAAAGGGTCTCCTTGATTGCAGCTTTAGCAGCTTTCTTGCTTGGCCTTGGTGTGGTTGGCTGTGAAGTGGCTGTCATTTTAATGGTGGTGAACTTTGGGTATGAAAGTCTGCCTTTTGGGCTGCCAAATTTGGGTGTGCTAGAGCTGAATTTGGAAATGGGTTTCACCAGCGCCATCTCTGCTGCCATTTTTGGGAGCAAAGTTGTGAGCTTTGGGCTTCTTTGGGGAAGGAGGGACCGAACTCTAAAGAGAGTGTGGGATAAGAGGGGAGTTTATAATTGGTAGACTTGTGATGGAATCTCATCCAAGGAAATCTACCAGATGATGTAGCTATTCGACACGTGGCGCATGATTACAGGACTGTCTTGATTGCTTTTTTGGGTGGGTGTGATAACTGGTAATCAATTTGGCGAAAGACTAGTGGTGGTGTTTTCCTTACAGCAGATTCTCGGGGAGAGATTTTTATATGATTGCAAAATTATTATTTTTTGTATTAAGGTGATAAACGAAAGAAGTGGTTACGGTTTAGGATTTAGAATTTAAATCCGGAATAATTGAGTTTGCTGGCGTGAATTTTTTAGCTCAAGGATCCAAATTCGAATTAAGTTTTTCAGCTATAGGACCCAAGTTTAACTTATTTTTATCCGGTAACATATATTCCTCCGTTATAAACGAGATATTCCTCCGCCATAAGCTCTTAAAGACCATCTTAGGTATGCACAAACTTTGTTCTCAACTCAAGTGCCAAATTTGAAGTAACAACTTGTCCTCTTTTTCTCTCTCATTTCTTCTTCTTTTTAAACAAAATATCTCGACAAAAACATAAAATGAGTTTAATAAATCGCTACATTGTCTCGTGTCAGTTTACGTCCATCATCGCCGGCCTTCTTACAAATTATACACCTGAATCCATCAACAGATGTCTATGACAGTTATGCATTGATTAGTTTCTGGTCCAGCCAACCTATTGAACAGAAACAAGAGTACAGGTTAAATGCTGTTAATTTGGTATCAGTTTCTGTTGAGCTCGAATCAAGTTATATCCAGTAATACTAAAGCTGCAGAATTCAAGTTGAAATCAACTTTCAAAGGCTGCGTTTGTAGAAAACTAATCCATCAGCTTCAATTAAACAGAACAAACAAGACCTGTCATCAAATTCAGATGAAGTTCTCTGTATTTTGAAGTAAATTATACGGCTTTCATACTGATTTTGATTAGAGATTAAAGAGTTATTTTAAGGGATAAGCATTTTGCATTTTATTGCATTATCTGAATTAAAGATCCCTCAGTTATGGTAGTATTCAGATTCCAAGAAGTGAAAATTAGCAATTATGCTACAGATTCTTTTGTGAAACAGTCAATTCAACAGCAATACCAAGTTCCTTTTACTTGTATATGTTCCTTTTACTTCTACAACAGCATACAAGAGCATACCTACATCATTGGAGACTCGGAATGGTATGAGGTAAGCTATTGCGTCCTTTTATCGTCTGTGGATTTCGCATCCATTTTTAGTTGACGATCAGCGGGAAAGAAAAATGGATCAAATGAAGCATTCATGTCTCTACTCTTCGTCTTCAAATTGTCGTCAATACCACTGTAATCCAGATTCTGCAAAATACTCGGAATTTTTATGATACCATCCTTGCCAAGCTTTCCCCCCTTTTCTATGTCGAATTTGTCTTTTGAGCCACTGAAGCCAGCTAGTTCAGATGAAAATGATCCTATACCTAGATCATAATCTTCAGATGCCCATGCTCGGAGATTTATCATCCGGCGAGGGATCCCTGAGCAGAAGACTTCTTTAAGATTACTTATCAACCCTTTGTTAAAGGGGTTTTCCTTCTTATCATAGCGGTAACGGAAATTCTCATATGTTGTCTGCAGAAAATATATATATATATGAAACTTAAAATTCCAAAAATAACAAACCAATTTGATCTTGTTCTACAAAAAAGTTACAAAAGGTAATGTAGAATCAGCAGAGATAGAGAGAGAGAGAGAAGAAAACTGGAAGAAGCAGCCTTTCTAGTTGAGCAAAAGAACGTGTTGCCAAATATGTGACATGATGCGACTACATTTTGTCAATAGTTCAATATTACAGCTTAATTGTAGTTCTTGGAACATTTTTTAAAACACGTGAATTATGAAGAAAGTATAGTAAAAATGAAAAAACCAGGAAAAAGATATTCGGAAGAGTTCCAAAGCATTCCTATACAGTGTATCTATCAGAAAAGGAAAAAAAAGCGTATGTATATATGGCCTTCAACGAAAAAAAACAAAGAAAGAACCTAGCTAGATGTTTTGTCCATCTATTTTAACAAAATTTAGTACTACATATGCACGGGATATAAAAATTACAAAGAGCAAGAGCATCACCTGGTTTGAGAAAATAAGATAAAAGTGGAAAACTGTGAGACCACCAACAAACCAGATAGCGATGAAGCAATAGACAATGAGAACAACTGATAGAATATCGCTTGACATGATGCCCCACAAATTTCCCTCTTGCCGAAGGATGTTGATCCAAGAAAACAGAAAGACGTATAGGCACAATAGGGTTGATGATGATATAAAACATATGAAAAATGGGTAGTTGCGCTGCAATCGTGTCAAAGTGCAAGCAGCTTGTTAGTATCTTGCAAACATGCAAATTATGAAGCAAACCCTTAGAAGTTTGATTCCAAAAATAGGGAAAGATGTGACCAGGAAACTGGTTTTGAAGAATTCAACCATAAAGGATGAGGAAAACGCCATATATTTGCAATATTTTCAGCGTGTTACGCATGCTGGGATATTCACTAATAACAGCTTAAATATAGCAAGGAAACTGAGTCACGCCCTTATGATGTAACAGTTCATCACACAATCATTAAAAGCTCAAAAACTGATTATATTCGAAATCAAAATGAATGTTATTAGAAACCATATGCCAACCCCATTATATGTCTATCAGGAAGAAACTATGGAATGATGGTTGACAGTGTAATGGAACCTCGGTGTGTTCCACTGTTTTATTAGTATTTGAAAAAGAATTGGTACATAATATAGATTTTTTTTCTTCGTTAAAATTGAGACAGAAATTACCTATATAATTTCGAGCATGAAAGCAAAAACAAATATATAAATTATTTCCTTAATTCAACTTGTATAACACAATCCACTCATTTGTGATCATTGTACGGCAGGCTAAGAATAAATTGTAAACCTTGAAGGTATAGTGTAATTGAGGATTACTTACTGCTCCAATGCACTGACCCACCCATGGACAGTGGTGATCGAACTTCTGCACACAGTTGTTGCAGATAGAGCAATGAGAGGCACGTGGTGGACGATATAGCAAACAAGTGTCACAAAACTTCACTTTAACTGTGTGGTTATTGACCATTACATCCTTTGTTCGAGGTATCTTCAGGTTGGGACTTTTACTATTAACCCACTCCATAGAGGAAGTAGTGGATTCTAGGGCGTCATCTGCATCAGGTGCTTGTGAGTTCCTGGGGATAATTCCCGGATCTCGGCAGGACGTCAAGGAGAGAAACATGAAGTCCTGCATGGAACATGAAATAGGTCAAGTTCAAAGATCATTTTGCCAAAGCTAGATTCCATTTAAACAAAGGAAAAACTTCACTTTACCAACCAAAACAGTTAGGACCAATGCCCCAATAAAAACAGGGTAGTCAAATAGTGGATCGTATTGTCCCGCTCTAACCAGCATCCTTATGCAAAATGCTATTGCAGGACCTCCAATAAGAAATGCAGTCAAGAATAGTGAAGATGCATCAGGACCTAAGATCAGTCTTCCACCACAGATAAATTTCTGTCACATCAAGAAGAAGCTTCATCATGGGGATTATCAATAGTAGAAAATCTTTCAATTATATAAGCATGTATGACTACCAGACAACAAAGTTTTACACAATAATAATATTGAGTCCTTGAACATAAGATACTTTGTCATGTTTCTTACTTCCCAAAAGTAACTTAATATTGCCATATGCATCATCAGAAACACCCCTCCTCCTCCACCCAAAAATAATAAAAGATTGTAACGGAAATGTTGAGCGCAACTGAACTTAAAAAATGCAATACCAACACTAGATAATCAATCTTGATATGAAAAAACTTTTAACATTTGGTTTAAGTACATTTATGCCACACTTCAAGCTAACAAAATCTCCATATACCAGAGGAATATTGTAATGATCCCACAGTTGCTGCTAAACCTATATCACTAATTTGACCAAAAGGAAGAAAACCCATCACTGAACTTATACAGGAAAAATAATCAAATCCTGAGGAATGAACGATCTGATTGTTAAATGAAACTATACCAATTTTAAAATGTGTAATATTATCAGAGAAACAAACTTATAATTAGAATCCATAACTGCAGAATTTGCTCCCCAATTAAGCAAAACATCTTTATTTGGTATTGCCTAACGATTAAAATTCTAGAGAATGTCAAAAGGAGATAAAAAAGAAGAAGAAAAACTTCAAAAGCTTCAGCCATTGCAATCTATTAATTCATAACAAGGAGATCATTGAAAGCACAATAAAAAAGAAAAAGAAATGAAGTTGAAGATCAAAAGAGAGAGGGAGAAAGAATTACATTGTTACCCTTCCATACTTGGTAGCGCCTCTTGGGTTTGGATCTGGAAGTGGCCCTAGACAAGTCTATGGAGGGAGAGTCCCAATTCTGGGATTTGTCTTTTCCCATTCTTCGATTCCCTCTCTAATTTTGTTGTCGCAGCAAAAACATCACCATGAAAAGGCAAACACCCAAATCGAATCAGATCAAAATTAGCATCAACCAAATTGGTCTTCCAAATTAGCTGTTTTGAATCACATCAAAAACTGTTTCTGGGCGTTTCCCTCTTTGATACTCCTCACCTCCCTCCCCCTCCCCCTCTCTATCTCTCTCTCTCCCTCTCTTCCTCCCTCTCCCTCTCTCTGTGTGTGTCTATTTTGGGATACAAATTCCAGCCGCCCACCCATACTACATCCCCAATTCGATCCTTAACAATCCTCCACTCTCTCTCTCTCACGGACTTTGCTGTCTAGATCCAGTACCATTTAAAATCCAGCGGGATTGTCGCGGGCAAAATAGCACATACGATAAAATGGACTAATGGAGTCTTTATTAACAAGAATTCATATTTTATTTTATATTTTTACTCATAATGCTTTAATTTTACACATTGCCCAAAAAAAAATTATAAATAGCAAGAAGTACGTAGTATTTTGACCGTTGGACATTCGTCCCCTGCAATCAACTTTGGCGCCATGAGCTCAGCCAACTGCTTTTCCCGCATCAAACCATAGAACTACCAAGTCCAATTTTAGCCAGGAAGAAGAATAAAATTCCTCAAGCAAGAAAGTCCAGAAACATCAACCATAACTAACAAATTCTCCAAAAGAGATATCATCTTTTTCACAAATAAAAAGGCTCTCTCAACGCAGTGATGTAAACAGATAAAAGGAGTTCAAACTTTTCGCCATTGCACATGCTAACTATTCTATCTTGACAGATCTGCATTCATTTCAGAAGAGAAAATGGAGAGTGGATCATACACGAGCTAACGTTACAACTTTTAGTACTTGAAAACTCCGCCGGAACGTCCAAAGTGCCTTTCGACTACTGGATGCATAACCTTCAATACAAAACCCCCTCCGAGGAAAATATATTCGGAAAATTGCCATGGATTCATTAAGTTGAGTTAAAGCTCTGAGAAAGGACAAAGCAATAGAGAAGGGTGAGAAAATGACATAAATGAGAGATGGAAACCCAAATTATATGCAAATGAACAAACAACCCGTTTAGAAAGCAGTACATCAGCAGAAAGATAATTTACATCTTACTCCTTTATCAGATCAATGAACTTGTCCAACCTAGCATCACAATTCAAATTCCTTGCCTACATATGGAAACGTGATTCATTTAAAAGCTTGGCAGGACCAATATCTCAATAATATAGGGTTCTGCAGGAATAACTTGGAAATGTGACAAACTGGCAACACTCAAAGACACCAAACATGTGCCCACATGAGCGCAGGGGCGGGGGCAGGCTCCAGGTGGGGTGTGTGGAGAGAGAGTTGACTAAAGGAAAAAAGTCAACTTCTCCTGAGGGTAGCTAAGATGGCCAATATCAGCTATTGATATTAATACTCAGATAACTGATATTTTATCAGTCTTGAGTCCACGGCCAAAGTCTGCTATTTCTGAGTTGCGGAAAGAAAAGTTATATGGGCCATTAGGAGTGGTGCCACCCTCTCAAATCGCCAACTGCAACTAGAACATAAAAACAAAATTATAACAGAGGCCAAAATTTTCCACAGTAAAAAGATGACATAATAAGAAATCTGTCCTCGAGTACAATTTCCACACCACCAACACTGTGTAGCATGCTTTGCTTTACAGAATTAGACCTGGTTAATGGTTTAATTTATGGCCTGTGTTTCCTCGCTATATAGATGTGCCAAAAGTCATTAGAGAAGCTCATACACCAGGACAACCTTCTAGTCATGTCCGAGACCCCTTCAACGAAACAGAAAATGCTAGTCTAATGTGCAACAAGCTCCATAGCATTAAATTCACTGCATGTCAATCAATGCTACATGATTACTGATAAAGAAGGGATCTACGCCAGCACCCACAAGTAACTTTTACAAGGTTAGTCCCACAAGGGAAAAAAAACACTAACAATTTTAAACAGGTTCTAGATCAATCAACCACATTCACCAAGTAAATGCAGTATTAACTCCTTGCGCCATCAGCAGTCATGCATTATCATTGATGGACGGTTAACATTATTGACGACCGGAAAAAAGAAGAAGAAGCTGTAGCCTTGGGACAGGTTAAACTTCTTAAAACATGCTTAACATTTTGTACAAAAACAATAACTGAGAGATATTGTGGTAGTTCTTCGTAACTTGAAGAGAAAAGATCTACAAATCTTTAAAAAAGCGAACAATATACTACACAAAAAAAAAAAAAAAAAAAAATCAAAACCGACTTTATAAACATGTTTATATTGAAAAAGGAAGACAGCATAAACTGTGAACATTTTATCCTGGGCAAAGTAAGATACTAAATTAGAAGATGAAGAACTCTAACCTTCCCTCTGAAGATCAAGTTACATAGGACCATCCACATCAAAATTATCCAGTAATATAGCTTCAATAGAAAAATCCTCTGCACTTTGAAGATCCACATAAGCAATGTTTCTTCCTCCTGCCCATTTTTTCAGGTCGGACCATCCCATAATCATATGTTAACTCAGTCATTGGAGGGATGTGTCTAATGGCATGAAACACAACATGGAGATCGGACTCCCTATTGTTGGCGTGTAAAACCGGCTGCCAGATGACATTGGGAGAGCAACTGTGGTTCATAAAACGAGCTACATTCCCAATATTCTTTGCACTAATGGCTAAAGGAAATGGCATATTTGGAGCATCATTGGAATCACTGGACAGAATCGTAGGACAAGAGCGGGTAGCATCAAAAAGGTAATCATCCATGTCACTGTGTACTGTCTCTACCTTAGAATTATCAATGGCTTCCCCTGCATATTCACATATATAAGCTCCGCCTCGGATGGGGTCCCAGGATCGCAAACCCCAACCTCTATCCTTAGTCTTAAAAACTTCTAAACGAACTTTCAAGCCTCCTTGGGATACTCGGTTCTTGCAATTAGGAGGGCACAGACAGGAAGGTCCACACTCATAAATTAATTGCCCCACGTTCGCAACAACCCCATTCGCAACATATGGAAGATGGCCTCCATTTTTCTGAATGCAATAGCAGTTCAGATTACCAGGCAGACAACCACCAGGACATGCACAGCCACTAGAAGTATCTGTTGAATTTGCTTCTTTTGAATACTTGATAGTGGAAACATACATAAAGTATTCTGGGCCCTTCTCACTGTCAACATCATTTACCAGGGAAACCGGTAAACTCTCTGCCCCAGAAGTGAGATCAGGCAATATAACCCCAATTCTTGAAGAGATGCCATCTTTCCATTGCTGAATCAATTTCCATGTCGTGAACACTTCAGGCTGGCCACCGAGTCTAATTAATTTAAACTTGAACACATTCCAACCAGTTTTTCCTTTTTCCACCCATGACTCCTCAATTTTATAAAGACCGTCGTAGACATAAACTTTTGCAGGACTTGCTACATCCTTGATACCACGGATTACTCTCACTTTGTTACCCCTGTCCAAGCTATTCTTCAAAGCAAGATTACCCCGTTCAAGCTTCTGATCTATATTTAGATTTCCACCTTGACCACTATATATTAATACATTCCCGTCCTCTACATCATCCTCATATCCTCCAGATGAAACAATGCTGATAGCTACAGGCTCTTCTTCTAGATTCACCTTAAGAGAATCAATTCCAGCCATTGATTGTGAATGCAATCCCACCAAGCAAAGCTCAAACCTGAAAAAGAAAATATCCCCAACTTCAACTCCAGGCACAGATCCCATTCTCTTTGTAGCATTTGTCCGAATATTTTTTGTCATCGAGTTTGTACCAGCTCTTAGATCAGGGCGTTTGACTGCATCAGGGGATGATCCCTTTGAGTCTTCAATCTGTGCAATCTTCCTTCGTAATAAATCAAATATCAGTAGTACATATTCAACTGAGTCCCTGTCACCATCATTTTGCCCAGCTGGATCAAATTTCATGATAGTCAAAGATGTGATAATACCATCCACTTCTACATCCATAGAAGTAGAACCCTTTTTCCGGGAGCTAGTCCTTACCCCCTCCGCATTACCGTACTCAGCTTCCCCTGCAACAGCACCTTTAGGTTGTGCTTTAGCACTTCTTTTAGTAACCCTCCCAGACGATATTGTATCTCCATTTGCAATTGTCGAATGATTGTAAGAAGCGGCTCCAGCTCTTGAAGAAGACGATGCCCGAAAAGAAGTGATGGGCACTGCCTCTGATACTGGTGTGTTGAAGGGAAGAGTTTGACCCGGTGTAGTTTGCGGGTTATGTCCAGGGGTCCCTTGAGACGTCGGCGTAAATGGGAATGGGAAGAACGATGTAGCCCCAGGAGGGAAAGGACCAGATGGGCTGGGGGCAGCACCCTGAGGTGTATTGAAGGAAGTAGGATTTGGCTGAGAGGGGAATATCGGAACTAGACACCGCAATGGCCTTATCTCCAAAACCCTGGATTTATCAATCGACCCAGCTGAAGGAGTTGAGTCTCGCCCTCGGAATTGTTCCATTATTTTCTCTTCCAAGCCAAAAAAAAAAAAATGCCACAGTTTAAACAGCAAAGAAAACCTTCAGCACTACAGTTTCTATATGCATGTCTTATCTACTCTTCCAACACATCTCTACTGAAGAAACAACTAATATTTTCACAAGATCTGCTGAACTTACATCTACTGAAAACAATTACAATTTACAACAACATTTATTTACACTAGAAACATTTTGGTTAGGTCGGTGTCTGAAAACGAAATTCCTGCATGAAAACCAGTAAAATGTAAGACCCAGTAATAATAGGAGAAATCAAAAACACAGTCACATGAAAAATTAAAGAAAAAAATAAAACATACTAAGCAAAACGGAAAACAAGATCGAGAGAAACAGCAAAGAAGCTCGATGAGGAAAAAAATGATTACCTTGAATCTCAATATACCTGATTTTAGATTAGCTGTCTTTAGGTAGACACTCACATCTTCAATAATGAAGACCGAAAACCCATGAGATCTATGGGTTTTTCTTATTGAGTTCCAAAGTTTCCACGTTCAACTCTCGATTTGTTTTACTTTCGCTTGGAGATGGTGCGAAATACGCTGCTTTACAGACCATGGCATCGTGGGTGGGACACATGATGTACACACGTGTCATCCTAGAACAGCAACTATCATTTTGCAGACATTATGGTTATTAAGGACGTCTTATATCTTCGGATTTATATCTCATATCTTATTTTATCGTATTATTATAATCGAATAACAGATTTTATTTTAATAAAATGCATGTTATTACAATAGAATATACTATTTCAATGTAATAGTATAATAAAATAACGTATGAGATCTCATGTGATATATTTTATTTTCGTAGGATGGTTCTTGATGCTACAAGCCTATAATAGAATCCCCAGTTTATTTTTTTGAGTTAAATGTAATGCATATTAGTTTTTTTTTCCTGAGAAAAACCATAGATAGGAACCAAGAAACAAATTACAGCTCGGAGGAAGGTCTCTCCGGCTCTCTCTACAACAGAGAGAATGTCCACAAGGAAATTAAAATCTTATACTCAGGATTGAACATAAAAAACAAACATCCTAACAAAAGAGTGAGCTACACCATTGCCCTCTCTTCTAACATGAACACAAAATATACCATTCAAGGACCGCATGCATGAGGTATTGAATGTGTTGAATGATATGCCCCATAGGAGAATCGCCATACACATTTGATGTTACAATTGCTATCGCAATGACTGAATCTTACTCCACGATGAAATTAGTTAAGTCACTCGTGTGCATACTTGATATTTGGAGAGTCCATAAGATGCACATTTGAATCCACACAAACACACGCGAGTTGAGATTGTAAAAATCGATGTGGGACATCAAAACACTTTATAAAGTGTTACCCACCCTCTCACTAGTAACAATACATTTTCCCTTGTCTAGTGAGTTAGGTCCAAGCTCACTTGCTAAACTTAAGGAGGAACAAAATCGTGCGGACCCGATATATCCAAGTGAACCGGACAACTCATATATGTACCCGATGTATCCAGTGAACTGGATAATCCATATATGGGTCCGATGTATCCAGTGAATCGGACAATCTAAAGCTAACAATATTGTTACTGTGTGTGGTGGAGAAATTATAACAAAGATGATAGAGACATCAATAGAGGTGTAAGTAATATAATTAAAAATGAATGGATGAAGTAAAGGAATGCATCGGAAGTTCATGCTATGATCAAATGATGTCTTTTAAGTCGAGTACTAACATTTTATAGATTAGTTATATGACCGAGATGATGTATAGTTTATAGTGTCAGGCTATTGAGAGACAACATATTCAAAAAGATTCATATAGCAAATGTTTCATTAGTGTGTGAGAGAAAATATAATATGAAAATTAGATTATTAGATCTAAAGTACAAACAACACCATTTGAAGATAAAATTACGAGAAACTTATTTAAGATAGTATGAGCACGTACAATGTAGAGATATCAGTTTAAGATAAAAACTCGAATGACGATGAGATAATATCGACTCTTAATCTATCTACTATTTCACTAACATGAGTTTAGTGAAAATAAATATTATGTTTACGAATTTAAATTCCTAATTACCTATAGTCATGCTTAACTTTTAATCTTTTATAGTATTGTTTGAGAATAGATTTTACGAATTTCAATAATAATATTCCAATTAGGTGTTTGATGTCAAAAATAAAGAACTGTTAATGATTTTCCTCTTTAAGGCTTTAACTCGGGCTTTTCGTTAATGGGCCTATGGGTTGTAAGAGAATCGCTTAAATCTTGGGCCATTTATCGGGCCATTTCTCGGCCGAATGTTGATATGGACTTTGCATAGCTGCAGGCTTTTGGCTGTTAAAAACATGGCCCAATTTACACAAATAGACAGTTCTTTTCTATTGTTACAGGGCAACAATAGTTTTGGCAGTTTGATGGTGTGCTCTATCTATATCTATATCTATCTATATTTCTCTAAAAACTGGATGGATTTCCGGACTCCACAGTGCGAGTTCAGCCATATATTAGAAAATAGATGTCACAATCTATTCTTTTAGATATTGCTAAGTCTTGAGTGTACATCAGATATTAGAAAATAGCATACTCCACGTCAGCTGATAAAAGAAGAAATAATGGTGATGTGTAAACCAGTGTTGCTTGATTTTTTTTATTCAATATGATAAGATAACATTTGAGTAAAGGAATAATCAAATCTAGTTTTCAGATAAGGACAATGGGTGAGTTTGAAAGATAATTTCAAAACTAGCTTTATATGTTGGTTAAAATATCGTGATTGTTTGTTTATTTATTTTAGTTGTAGTATATATGCTGGTTGAAATGTTATGATAAATTATATTTATAAGATGTCATTTTAAATAATATCTATAAAAGAGCGAGGTATTTTTGTAAAAATAAAATAAATGGTGTTGGAATGGTTTACTTTTCAAAATGCTACCATAAATGGTCCCAAAATGCTACTCAAAATTGTTTTATTCAAATTGTTATTTGATGGTAGGATACATGCTAATTGAAATGGTGCACCAAACACACTCATGCGTCTCTCTATTTCTGTTAGGATCTTTTAACATGGTGAATTTAAATCACTTGTATTCCTAATCAAGTCATATATAGGTCGATCAAAACTCGAACCTGATACCAATTGCATAATGCTTCATACATAATTCAACAAAAAAATTCGGATTTTGAATCATATATGTTAAGACATAAAAACATCTCACATCGTTTGAAAAGTATCGAGTTATGTGTTTTATAAATATGAGTCTACTTCCAACTGCTTAAGGGTCATTCTAAATGACAAAATTGTGCGGACCTTATTTTTAGAACAGACAATATCTCAAGTGAATTGAGTCTAACCTCTCTCACATATTTATTTTGCTTTTCTCTACTCTCTTCTTCCAATCGCTCTCAAAATTTTCAAATTATAACATGGTACAGTAACATTTAGTCGATCCTAAAGATCTCTATCCACCAGTCGAGTCACATGTTGTGCCTTTTAAATATCCTTATGGATAAACCACCCACAAGAGAAGATGTACCACAAGAATCATAATTAACTCGTAATTTTCTCTACTTTCTTCATCTCATTCCTCTCAAATTCTTCAAATCACAGTCGGATCCTTAAAATCGAATGGTTGTGTTTGTTTACAATTAATTATTAATCACTATATTTTTGTTTGCTATGATTGGGCTCAAATATACAATATGGTACTATAATGAGGTTTCGGTCCCGTTGGACAGAATTCTATCACTTGTTGAGTCTGACATAACTCAGTTCACAAGCGCGAGGAAGTATCAAGAATATCACATCATTTAGGGACCCCCCAAGTGATGTGGTATATAAAGAAAACATCTAAGCTTCCTCATAGAACAAGACCTTTTTATGACTCGAGTACCATTAAATGAGATGACCCAAGAATAACAAGTTGTACGGATTCAAAATAACCAATATTATTGATATAATTGGGTCGAGATTTGCAACTAAAAAAAACACTGATCCCAAGTGCAAAAATTCATTTCAAACTAACTCAACATATTTGTTAAAGCCTGAAATACATAATTGGCTCATTCAAAAAGAGGTTGTTCTATGGATGATGTCATTATATGGTCATGTGTTGGAGTGGAGGCGAGGCATCGAACAGAAAACAGTAAAAACACTCCACGGTATCAAAGTTACCAACTTTGGTAGAGAAAGGACACTATCATTGGACAGTCTCCTTTTTGCTTGAATTGAAATATTGGATACCAAATTTCCAATCACGGTCGCTTTTAATCTTATTTTCTACAAAAAAAAATCCAAAGTCAAGCTGGATAGTGGATAGGATTGTGTGGAATTAATTCAACAGACATTTATTTATACTGCCGATTTATTTATTGTTGTTTTCTCATTATTAATAATACACCAATAATTACAAAAATAAATATATAAATGTATTAACTACAGAATTAAAGAACAAACTGCCAAATAAAATAGCGAGTCAAGTCCACGCTCATCCAGATAAAGAGATCATCATGACAGAACTGAAGAGTGGATCTTGTTTGTCAGCCTGTCAGGTGACCCACCCGAAGAAGAAGAAAATTTCTTGAAGATGAAACAGTTGCTTCAAAGTTCTATCATAAATCCGCATCAATGGAGCATCTGGTTACGTGTAAGCAAGGCAATCTGCAAATAAACCCGAAAGGTCGTATTAGTCGGCGTCTGTTGTACTGCCAAATCTCCCTTCTTAAAACTTTAAAAGCCGAGTCAAAACTCACACAACCACCAAATATCCTGAGTCATCAGACTATCACTTGCTCCGTTTGACATATCCGAGGAACACCCACAACATAATACTTGTTTGGTAGTCTTTGTTTCAGGTAAATTTGTGATCTTCATGAGAGAATTTAACGTCGGATTAGGATATTTTTTTGGGTTCTAGTTTGAATTCTCAACTAATGCTCTGGGTTTTGTTTAATCTAGTGTTTTATATGTTTCTGTTTCTGTTTTGTATTCATTATGTGAATCGCAATACAATTGTCACCAGTTTGACTTCAGTGTTGCTGAAACAATACTATTTGGTTCAGTGCAAATGCTGTTCACAGTGAGTCCCTGAGTTTCCATTTATAGTGCATTCAGTTCTCGATTTTAGTCTTTTTACCTAGGGTTTCTTCAATCTGCGTTTTATCCGTTTCTATCTATCCTTTTGTATTGAGTTGTTCATTTGCACCATTATTGTTTGTTTGAGTCTAAATAATACAAAATGCTGATCAAAAGTGGGGCTTATAGTTTCTGTATATATTGTTTGTTATGCCTTTTTATGTGAATTGATCAGACTGTAACTGCACAAAATCCCTTTTGGAGCAGACTAAACCTCTTTTTACTCTTCTAACTTGTTTTCTTCTCCACCTACTTGCGAAGCTGACACCATTAGCTACTTTATTGTGGTATATTAGGCCCTGGAGACTTTGAATGCGGTGAACAAACAATGGCTTCTTGCAAGGTTCCTTGGAGTACTCTCCTTTTGGTTTTCTTAATCTTTGGCTGTTGTTCTGTGTATGAATGTTCTGCTGGACTCGATGCAAACCTGTCTGCGCGGCTGCTTGTAGATGCATCTGAAGCAGCAAGCCGGCCAATACCTGAAACGCTATTTGGAATATTCTTTGAGGTTGGTTTCTCTACGTGCGAGGGTGGATCCTCCTTTGGTTTACATTGGTTAACCATCGCTTCTGCAATTTATATGCTGTTTTTGCCACTGATGCATCTTTTGTTTCTTTCGTTGTTCTCATGCTGCTTTCTGTCTTAGCTCTATTAAAATGTATGCTTCTTTTGTTGCCTTCATTGTTATTTTTTATACTTAACACAGTCAGAGGCTAAGTTGTTTATGTATGCACGCATGAGCATTGTGATATGAACTTGAAGAAAGCAAATCAATGAATTGACTTAATTGTAGTTTCCAAATAATTTATATATTTAGTAGCTTTTAAGAAACATTTTTTGCCCTTTAGTGGGAGAAGTGAGCTTATTTGGTATTTTTCTTCTTCAGGAGATCAACCATGCGGGGGCTGGTGGGCTGTGGGCTGAGCTTGTCAGCAACAGAGGTCAATCCTTGATTCTTTTGACTTCTGAAAGTTGGAAACAGAGATTAAATTTCTCATAATGGTTTTTGATGTTTTGTTGTTTATCATGGCTGGACCTGCTAGGAGCATTCACAAACGTCATTAAACTGTGATAAATCAAAGCATGTTTGAAACCTGGAAGATGGTGAAATCTGGTTTTGGTTGGGATATGAAATCTTTAGATCAATAAGGACTTAACATGTCCCCAACAAACACAACAATTTGGGAAGTTATATCTGGATCTTTCTAACGAATTAGCTCTTTTGTGGGACTAAGATGTTTGGAATTATCACTTCAATTAAAACTTTCGGGTGTTAGACCTGGTAAGGAACATCGTTAACAATGACAACATAGACTAAATTGATTTATAATGTTTTGTTGGGGAATCAGGTTACTTGGGAGTTGTTATGTGGTGATTAAGTCAATTAATTTGGTTTCTTTTTAAAAATTGAAGTTATGTCTTCCAAATGTTACAGCTGAAGTTTGTGACAAAAATTTTGTTTCAGGTTTTGAAGCTGGGGGGCCTAATACTCCCTCAAATATTGATCCGTGGTCTGTAATTGGTGATGAGTCTTCTGTAATTTTAACAACAGATCGCTCATCATGCTTTGAACGTAATAAGGTTGCACTAAGAATGGATGTGCTTTGTGATAGCCAGGGCAGTCATATCTGTCCATCTGGCGGTGTTGGTGTATATAATCCTGGGTTCTGGGGAATGGTGAGAATTGTTGGGACCTATTGTCTTATGATGAATCTTGTGCATCCTCATTTTAAAAATATACTTGTCTATGGATTATGAGCTTTCCTGCTGAACTTTATAATATCAGAAGATTGTTTAGCAGTGTGCTCTTTTAGTTATTAATTTTGCCTCCACTTAAGACCGTGTAATTTGCCTACAGAGAAAATAAAGGTGTTATTGTATTCTATGGATCATTAGATCTCAGCTGGCTGATCTCTGTCAAAGTGTTCTGTGAAATTTTTGTTCTTCCTTCATTTTCAGCTGACGATTCTTTTGTAATTTAAATTCTTTTCTTATGTTTTACTTCAGAATATTGAACAAGGGAAGACCTACAAGGTGATTCTTTATGTTCGCTCATCAGGATCGATTAACATGTCTGTATCATTAACTAGCTCAAATGGCTTGCAAACTCTGGCTACTGCAAAGATCATGTGAGCACCGTCTGAGCAGTATAATTTATTCTTTTTATGTATGGCATAATACCTTTGGAGTATTCTTGTAATTCATGAATTTTCTGTTTGCATGCCCAAAATTTATATTCTTTAACTTGCAGAGGTTCTGCTGCTGATGTATCAGACTGGAAAAAGGTAGAAGTTCCGTTGAAAGCAGTAGGAACAGATCATAGTTCAAGACTTCAGTTGACAACATCCCAAAAAGGGGTAATATGGTTCGATCAAGTATCAGCTATGCCTTTGGACACCTACAAGGTATCACTCTTTACTCTCTTCCTTCCACCTCTCAATTATGTGTTATTGCATGAGAAATACTTGTGTTGAGACTTGAGACAAACTGAGGTATTTTTACTTCTTGATATGGTTGGATGCATGGGAAGAAAAGCATGGGGCTATGTTTGGCTTTGGGATGTTTAAATTTGTAAATTCTCCAGAATTGTTTTTGTATTTTCTGGCTGTTCAAGGATCCAACAAAAACCAAAACTTTAGGAGGTTTGAATATAGATTTTGTAGCTATAGGATTGACTTAAGTGGTGCCAGAAGTTAAACTACTTACTGAAGTTATTGGATACAACGCTCGCGTCTGAACAGTTTGTTCAAAAATAATTCCTTCTTTTGCCTTGCCATGTGTTGTGTTCCATATCAGTAATTCTTACTATGAACTTTATCTTGGAACAGGGTCATGGTTTCCGAAATGATCTTTATAAAATGCTGGCAGATATAAAACCTCGATTCATCAGATTTCCAGGTATAAATGTTTGCTTACAATTATATTTCAGCAGAGGTTGGATTATTAAATAAGAGTTGCTATAAGTCCTTACGAGATATATAAGACTGAATTCAGTGACCCTGAATTTTGATATTCATAATTGAATTTTCTTCATCCATCTGTTTCATGAATTTATTTATAGTCATATTATGTCTTACCCATGACCTTCCATTGGCTATATTTCATTAGGCTTCTGTTTACATTCTTGAATGTCTGCACTGTAAGAAGTTTCTGCACTAAGAGAGCATGGAATTTTGTAAAACTGTTCTAGAATTTCCTTTTAATTCTTTTCCCTTTTGTTCTCCTTATCCTTGGTCAATATAAATAACTATCACGAATGCTAATCCTCTGCATTGTTTAGCATATCCTTAGTCTCATCCTCTTTCTTTTCTCCATGGGATCGGACTAGAGCACTAATTTATTATGCTTTACTAGGTGGCTGCTTTGTCGAAGGTGAGTGGTTAAGAGATGCATTTCGCTGGAAAGAATCCATTGGGCCATGGGAGGAGAGACCTGGTCATTTTGGTGATGTTTGGATGTACTGGACTGATGATGGACTTGGGTATCTTGAGTTTCTTCAGGTAGGTGTCATTTTTCTTTCTCGATGCTTGGTTGTTTAGAATTCTTAGAAGGCGTAAATTTTTGATTCTTCTGGACCCGCCAGTTTGAACATTTAATCATCTTTGCAGCTAGCAGAAGACCTTGGCTCAATTCCAGTATGGGTGATTAACAATGGTACTCTTTTGCGTGCTTAATTGTGTAAACCTGTGCTTCTTATTGGACCCTGTGATTGATTAAGTTGACAGTATCCTTGTTTTTTGGGTTACGCCAATTTTGCAGGAATCAGCCATCAAGATCAAGTTGACACTTCCAACGTCCTACCTTTTGTACAAGTATGTCTGCTAATATTACGTTTTCTGTATGCTAACTTTATTGCATGGTCTTAGTGCAAGTGTAAGTGCTTGAATTAATAGTTTTCCTTGCTATGTAAAAGATTCTAATGATTTCTATTGATATGTAATTTTTTCCCTGACCACAGGAAGCCCTTGACAGTATCGAGTTTGCTAGAGGTGATTCCAATTCAAAGTGGGGTTCTGTCCGAGCTTCAATGGGTCACCCAGAACCCTTTAACTTGAGCTATATGGCTATTGGGAACGAGGACTGTGGGAAAAAAAATTATCGAGGTAACTTATAGTCCAATCGAGAACTCTTTTATGAAAATAAACAAGTCAACGTGTGCTTTTCTCTGGTTCCAAATCTTATAATAACCTTGCCATAGATTCTGGATGATTAAGGTATTGAAATACTCACTGCTACCTATTTATTTTTGATGTGTCCAGGAAATTACCTCAGGTTCTATGATGTCATAAAGGGTGCCTATCCAGACATCAAAATAATCTCGAATTGTGATGGATCTTCCCAAACATTAGACCACCCTGCTGATATCTATGACTATCATGTAATTCTTTCAATTCACATATGTTATCAATCATGGTTAAATACCAAGTGTCTTAACTTGCTTCTTGTATTATATCTTTAATGTACTGGATTACTGTTTGGGTGATGCTTTAGTAACATTTTCTTCATCTTCAACAGATCTATACATCTGCGAGTGACTTGTTCTCGAAGTCAAGTAGATTTAATCAGGTTCCACGTAAGGGTCCAAAGGTATCTTTTCTGAACTCTTTAATGACGTATGGTTTTGTTTGTCTGACAATGAAGGTTGTGAATTGTGATTATAAGCCTGTCATTTGATTTCAGGCTTTTGTCAGTGAGTACGCTGTCACCGGAAAAGATGCTGGTACAGGAAGTTTTCTAGCAGCATTAGCTGAAGCGGGATTCCTTATCGGACTGGAAAAGAACAGGTTTGCACTCATTTCCGAGAACTTAGATTTTCCTGTAGTTGCCACTATGTGTGTCAATGTTCAGCCTTAACAAGTTGAGATAGCTGTTTTACTTTTCCTTTTCCCTTTCCCATTGGGGACAATGTAACTTTCTGTTGCTTTAAGATCTCAATGATATTCGTGATTGGAAAACTCTACCTCCGTGATTATGGAAAGCTGAAGAGAATTATTTTCTCACTGCAGTGATGTCATCGAGATGGCAAGCTATGCACCTCTCTTTGTAAATTCCAATGACAGGCGGTACTTTTTTCACTTCTTCTTCTCTCTTTCCTTTGGAGGCTTTTACAGACGTGTGCCATCATTTTTATCTGTCATCTGATAATTGATAACTTTCTGTGTCTAAAGATGGAACCCAGATGCAATCGTCTTCAACTCTTGGCAGCTCTATGGAACTCCTAGCTATTGGGTGCATCATCTTTTCAAAGAGTCCAGTGGTGCAACTCTACTCAATGCCACACTTCAAAGCAACTCTTCTAGTTCGCTTATTGCATCTGCAATTGCTTGGAAAACAGATGACTCGAAAAGTTACCTCAAAATAAAGGTTCCTGATTTTCTTTTTAGCACATTTGTGTCTTCTGTGGGATACTGTCAAATTCTAGGCAGCACGGACTCGGCGGATTTGATGAAGAGTCCGAGTCCAACATGGACTTGGACTCAACTTGGCCGAGTTTGTGTCAGACTCGGTCAAAACAAGTCGAAACAGTCAACACAGGCTCAGACTCTTCGCGACTCGGTTACCAACTTGTTTCAACCCGAAAAGGAAACGTAACGATTCAAAACATTCCATTTTTGGGGAAAAAAACTAGAAAATTTGCTGAAGATCTACTTACCTTAAATATATTCGACCACTCAAAATTTGATCCAGATCCGCAGCCATATTTGAATTTCACTTGATTGTTGAGACTTGAAACCAATATTGTCCTTCAAACGTAAATAAAATTTTAATATTTGAAAATAAATCAAATTATAAAGCATTTTGGCTAGTTTTTCATTTTCTTTGATAATTATTGCTTGCAGATTGTGAACTTTGGAAGCAGCACAGTGAATCTCAGAATCGACGTGGACGGGCTGAAGTTGAACTCGTTGGGATCGTCAAAGACAGTATACACAGCTGCTAATTTGATGGACGAGAATTCGTTCAAGGAGCCAAAGAAGGTATATCTGAATCATTTTTTCACTTCTAAACAGTCCTCAGAAGTCAGAATATGTGATGGAAATAGTCTTATTGCCTTGATCGAGTCGAATACATTAATAACGATAATAGCAGCTAAGTAAGGTTGATTAAGGTGGTGGACTCCCTTCTAATGTTTGTGTTTCTCTTGTTATATTTTTGCAGGTGGTGCCAACTCTAACATTGTTTGGAGATATCACCGAGGATATGGATTTTGTGGTCTCTCCACGTTCTATCAATTCATTTGATTTCTTGACAGAATCAAACCATCTCCTGACCAAAGCGACAGATTCTTCTTCTACGGCCTCAATCTGAAAATAGATATAGTTTTAATTACGAATGTAATCATACTCAATAATGAATAATAATTCCTTACGACTGGCATCTTCGCTAGCTACTATGTAATTAGGTTGGGTTGGCCGGTGTCAGGTTGTAAATTATACCTAAAAATGGATTCTTTCTATCATTTCCACGCCACGAAATCATTCCCAGTATTTCTCTTGTTGTTCTGGGCCATGCCTTCAAGTTTTGCTGTTTTCTCTTGAGAAAAAACGTGTTTGGAACATTCCCGCCGGAGAGATCATCTGGAAAAAACCGAAACTGAGTCATCTGGAAAAAACCGAAACTGAGAGCATATATCTATTTATAAATCTATGAGCTTATGCATAAATTCTTTTCAATAGTGTGGCCTCATTGTTTTAGATTTAGGGGAGTTGGGAGAGATTGACAGTTTTACTTGAGGATACTAGGGTGTTTAGATCATTTAACAGTTGGATGGATTGGCTCCGATTTAAGTTTGAGATGGTGGTCTGATTTTAGTTCGAGATGTTGATTTGTTTTATTGGGGCGTTATGTTATGTCAAAGCCGACTATGCATGAAGACATAGGGAGGGAGAAAAAAAAAGGGAGAGAAACTCTTGTGCACTTTTCTCCTACTTGTGCACATCCTACTCTTTTGTGAATTCACCGTGCTAGAAAATACTCGCTCACTTGCCGTGGATTATGCTGTTGGATCTAGAAATCTGTGTTGTCGTGTATAATGCAATCCTTCTGCTTATTTTTCAGCATTGTGAAATGGTTGGAGTCACTTAACACTCTGATATCATCCGTCTGGTGGGTAATTGAATCTTATTGGATAGTAGCGGGTGGCCAACCCCTTCTACAAGATTCTCCTCGCCTCTACTGGCAAGTGCCATGTTTGAGATTATTGCATGTTGCTTTATAGCCCATAGTCTTTTGCCACTGCTGCAACATTTGGCCATATAATGCTTTGAATAATGCTCATCAATATATGCTAAAAAAACTATGGGTGCTTGTATAATTGATAGTCTTTGAGTTGAGAAAAAACTAGTTTCCCACAATCAAGTAAGGATTTATTTGCATTCTATGTTCACCCGAGAGGCGTCTATCATCCTATGTAGTTCTGCACACATGAACTGGTGGAGGTTTATTCATTCATACACTTATTCCTCTTCCTTTGCTTTTGCAATAGAAGAATATAAAATCGGACTCTGTATTCTCATAAAATTGCAGGTGTTAACATCTGTTGTAGGTTGCAACTGTCATGATTTACAAATCATCCTAACTGAAAGTTGGGAAGCTCTATTCGTTCCATTAACTTTCGAACACTTTTCTTGCAATTTGGTCATGCGTTATGCTCCACAACCTTATTGAAGTTTTTTTTTTCTTGCTTTCCCATCTAATTTAACTCTTTCACTTCATCCTATTCTCCTGACTATATGAGATGGTTCTATGAAATCTGAAAATAAAATTTGGACACTCAATGTTGTGATTCCGGAAGCTTGGAAAAGTCTTGCAATTCATGAAGCCATTTCCCATATTGGTAATTGGTATGCTTTTATGCGTTACATGCTGACATGCATGTAGTAACTCAAGTAATGGATTCCTGTGCATGAAGTGCAGGTTAACAGTGGTATTTCTAGCCTTTGACGCGTTCTTTATAATCTTTTGGGTCGGAATGGCGTTAGCTGTTTTCTTTGCCATCTTTTGCTGCATTCCGCTTGTAGCAATTGCCTATGCTGTAGCAACTCGACAAGGTGCTTCTGAAGCCGATATTAGGACTAAACCAAAGTATAGATACCGGAAAGCTGGTCAATTTAGGAATTAGGATATTGGACGTTGATGAGAAGCAAGAATCTTTTGGGGCAGGGTTGGAGTTGGGCAATGATAGTTCTTCTAATGAACTTGTTCTTCACCCAGATGATTATGTAAGCATATTGACTCTTTTCTTTCCTGCCTTTTCATTTTATTTGTGCCGGATGACTTCTTCACCCACAATGTGTGTGTATGCAACTGCTTGTGGGTGATATTTATCTTTTTTTTTAATTAGTATATAACACATCATTTTCCGCTTATCTTCTGGACATTCAGTGGGTGAATTAACACCCAATTCCAATGTTGGAAGACACAAGAGAGTGAGAAACTAGATAAAAAAGTGTAAATAAGCGGGTGGGTTGAGGGCATACATGATATACGTAGATTTTATCCACATAATACGTGGAAAGACTGTTTTTAAAAATTGAACTTGTGAACATAACTCTAGGTTTTACCCCTACAACCAAGTCATATTAATTGTAGGATGTGAATACAATTACGTTGCAAGTGCAAGTCAATTGTTATAAATTTACAACACTGGAGCTAATTTTGAAGGTAATAGTCATGCAGTTGGAGAAGTTCCTGCATTATTACAGTTTGACCTCAGACACAGAAATCTTCATGCCTTTTAATATCACAGGTATAAAAAAAAAACACTGTTCGCATCATCAACTACAACTCCTATCTGCACGATTGTAACTTAAATAAGCATGTAGTCTCGCAAGATTACTATAGTTTTTAAGCTAACCAGATGAGATGTAAATTGATTGCGGTTTTTTGCTTGTAACATGCTGTGTATTTGGATTAACCAACTTAGTCATAGAAACCATTAAACCTCTAATTGTTTTAGTAAATGGATATTGCGATCACTCAATTATCTTGTACTTGTAAGATCTTATTCACCATCCTTTTATTTCCCCTGCTAAAAGAGTAAGTTTACTTGAATCTTGTTGGCTTTTCGGAAGTGTTGCATCTGCCTATCCCTATACGTAGATGGAGCCGAGCTGTATTCCCTTCCCTGCAACCACCATTTCCATTGTGGATGCATCAGCAAATGGCTAAGGATAAATGCAATCTGCCCTCTCTGCAAACTTAATATTAGCAGGGGTGATACATTGGTTTGAACTACTTTCCTCCTAATTTGAGAATTTGGCTCTGACACTCACAGGCTCAATACTCTTTAGAGGAGGATTCAGAGTACAAAGCTGCCCGGCCGGCCATTCTTCTTGCCAATCAACTGCTCGTAGCAAAACTATTTGAAGGGAAAGTACAAAAAAGGAGGAGTTTTCCGTGATTTGAATCTGTAAAAGCTATGGCATTCTCCCCTTGACTCTCTTTTGTTAATAGATTCTTGTTTCTTTTTCTACTTTATTTTTGTATATCTTGTAGATGTGAGTTTTGGTAGCAACATACAAATTTGAAGTAATCCCCTGTGACTTCTCGTCCTCTGATCCTTTTTCTTGATTGAATTGGGAGTTCGATAGCTTGAAAATGGACTTGTTCCACGACATCCAGAAATGTCTGAAGCAAGTAATTTGTAAATGATTTTTCTGCAGATCTTTCCCTGATTATCGTTATTATTATTTGTTCTTGTGATATTAGAGTAATCAATTTCCAGGTCAATTGATGCTGCAGAACTCTTATGTATTTAAATTTATTGCTGTGCTGCATTAGTAGCCATAGTTAGTTTATATTAGCCTCCCAATAAAAGGATTACTTTGTTGTAAAAAGATTAGGGAAACAATTCAAACAAACAAAAACCCCAAATAAAGTTGTTCCATCCGGTTACCAATGCCAGTAGATCCAATCTTGCAACTTATGATAAACAAATTGAAATGACTGTAGGTACAAAGCTCAGCACTAAACCTGCTGACTGAGTTAAAGATTATACATTTTTCAATTTCTTCATCTTTGAAGGAGGCCATCGGCCCTTCTTCCTCATCCTTCGCTTGCGAACAAGCCGCTTTCTACGGAGCCTTATCTTCTTTGCCATCTTCATCTTCATCTTCTGCTCCATCCTCTCTTGCAACTTCGACTCTAAGGGAAGTTTGTCGATAGGAACAGACTCTGAAGGAGGTTCAACAGCATCTTTGGGAACAACAGTTTCATCGGTCTCAGACGAAGCTCTGACAATTACTACCCCATTTTTTCTAACATTAAGGGGCACAGAAGATTGAATTCCATTGAAAGATGTTGAGTTCTGACTGATGGAACTCAATTGCAACCTAGAAACTGGAAAAAAAATTCCAAATTAAGTGTTCAATGTGAAATAAAGGCAAAAGAAATGCAAATAACCATAGTTAAAATGATACAAATATCAACTACTGGTTGCAACAATGAAGTGAATCGCTATTGCATCTTTCTTGTGTTATGATATGTGATCGTGGAGAGATCTCACCTATCTTATCGAAATTCTTCTAGTTCAGTTTAGTTTACGCAAAATAAACCCTAAATCCACACATTATCACATATTCCAAAGGTACGGATCAATCGCAGACGAAAAGAGAATTTTATACATTTCAAAGACCTACCATATGTGGGTTCAATATCCCCACCCACAGGGACTCAGAGACAAGATGGACAGCTCCAAAATGTTAGATAAAATGTCCAACCCAGCATACATAGCAACCAAATAGCTTCAATTAAAGAAAATGTCTTCAGAACAAAATTTAAAGTACCCGATTGATTTTATTTGGCTCTCATAAACCATACATGGATATACTACAAAAGAGTTGTGGGACAGTCAAGAAACAGCAAGTACTGAGACAGCACAAATCAGCAGAGAATGCAAAAAGGATCAGAAAGAAAGAACATCAATACCAACCATCAACTTTCTTTTCCATCAACTCTCTCTTCCCTGAAACTCATTCTTCATCTACAAAATTACTAAAAAAATGGTAGAAGATGCACTTACTAGGAGTAAAGGTGATGGTGAGAGTAGACCATAGAAAAGATTGTGAAGTGAGGGACGATATAGAATTGAAGCAGTGAAAGATGGACATTGTTTGCACTCTTATCTTCGGTCTATAGTTCAAATCACTGGAGGCAGTTTTAGGATTGGATTGGATAGGATAAGCCCATCGAACAAGCTTCTCTTCTGTGTGATGTGAAGGATAACGAAGAGGGAAAAAATATTACGAGTCCTAGGCTATTTTCCACGCTCCAATCCACAGAACTAAAACGTAAGAAGAGTAGGAAGACCCAAATGCAGAATCATTCACAGAAAACATAACACATAAAGCACAAGGAAAGGCTGTACATCGCAATCATTCATAAATGGGAAACCCGTTCAATTAAACCCTCATCAACACACTTATAGACGACAAAATTCGCGGGCTAAGAATCAGTACGGATCCACGAAAAGAATGAGAGATCATAGAAAACATTTTCCCCCATTTCGAAATTTTTAGCATTACTTCTTTCTCCTCTTCCCTCTCACTGAAGCAGACTAAGGTGACCGGCAAAATATAACCGAAAATCAGACGAACAAGAGGTGAACAAAGTTAGATTGCGTGTGCTAAAGGATAGTCTTACTTGGAGTGGCAATTACAGCCAAAGTTGTCGACGATGACGAGAACGAACAACGCGAAGAAGAGGAGGAAGAGAAAGGACATGGAGGACTGAAACAGAGGACGAGTGCCATTCTCGACTAGATAAGTAGATATTGAATCCGCTGGCCTTCAACAGTCAATCCCAGGGTCTGCGATTGCCTTCATCATAGTGTGTTTTGTGGCCTATCTCGTCTTTCTATCTTGGAAGGTTAGAGTTGCGGGCCGTGCTTTCAAGTTTTGCTTTATGGGCTTAGTTGTACTTGCCTTGTAGTATTGGGCTTGGTCTCTTTAAGTTGATCAGTTTCATTTCAATCAGCCCAGATCTCTTCATTTATCAAAATTTATTGTTTATTTATTCAATATCTTCATTAGTGTTTCTGTCATCAACGGGTTCATCTTGTACCTCTGATGAATACAAAATTAGTTCATCACTGTTCTTTCTTATCTACTCCACTTTCTTCTTCATCTCATTTCTGAATATATCTAAATAATCTGGCATCAAAACTTAGATCCTAAAGGCTTATATCCGTTTTGGTCACATATACAATCTTTTGGATGCCCTCATAAAAACCGCTCGTCACTCACAAAATGAGAGATACCGCAACAAGTGCGAGGAAGTGTTAGAGACAAAAGTCTCACATTTCTTCATCATCATCTGTTCATGTGTTGTAATTGTTTATGCTGTGGCTAACCTCGTGACAATACAAAACATTCCCTCTTTTAAATGAGACAGATTTCTAGTCTTCCTTTATAATTAATATAAAAGTATTAAAATACCCTATACTTAACATACAATAAACAAAATTTAAATTATTAAAATACCATAAACTCAGCTTAAAAAGAAATAAATTATAAATTTATCAAAATTATATAAACTTAGCATTCAAAACGACTTACTAAAATAAACTAAGCTATGCCATCATATTTCCCTAGAAACAACGTCACGTGTATGCCACGTGCAATATAATATAATTAAAAATTACATACCATCAATTAATGACAATGTGAGCACCGTCAAGACAAAAAAGACATTAAAGGGCTGCTTTACACCATTGTTTTAAGTATATGAGTTTTTTTAATGCATAAATATGAGTTTACCTGACTCAAACAAAATTGAGGGGCTTAGTTTTTTTTAAGAAAAAATAAAATAAAATATAAATGTTATTTTGTTACTTGTCTTAAGGGTGCGTTGGCACAAAGATAATAGAATATATAGTAATAATTACAAGAGTAATTAAATTTCAACTTTACTTACGTTTATTATACCGGTATATTTATTATCCCTATAATGAACTCTAATAAGTGAGTCTTATATGTTATATTCAAATTTTATTGGTTGAGAGGCTTCGTAATAGAAAGTAATTGATTTTATTACTCTCCTAATTTAACAAATTCTAAAGACTCGTAACTTACCGTAATTATGTCGCGCAAGCCTAGAAGCTTGATTGAGACGATTCAAGTAGTATTCCTTCGTTGATTCCAGATTCGTTGCGTCGTGGTACTCCTCGCTAGGAGCCTCAAGCGTGGGTCATTGTTCAGGCGTATAAACTCTAATTTTGAATATCTGTAAATTATTTGTTCTCATGAACTTTTGTTTCGTGTCATAATATCAATTTTGGTATACGGGTTTTGATCAATTAGAGTCTATTGTTGTAAAGGAATATCAATTGCTATGAATTGTTGATTTTTGGAGTGAATTTTGTTTGGAGGAGGATAGTTGTGTTCTATATAATAAAATTGTTTATAAATATTTATTTATCGTTCACCAGATGTTTGAATAAGTGCCTCACTGAACTACATCAGTTGGTTCTTGAATCTAAATCTTCCCGTAAGTTGTGAGGAATCACTGAAGTTCTCATGACGATGCCAATTTTTGGTTTTTTTTTTATTTGGTTTACGGGAAATTATGTGATAATATGAATATCTACGGTAAACTTTTCATTCTTTTTAATTTACTGGGAATTCAATTAGTTTTGGAGAACAAGATGGGCTGCTGGGTTGAACCGTTGAATCCTAATATAGTTGGGCCTATTCTAGGCCCATTAATATATTCGGTCTCCGTTCCCCCACCCCGGCCCCCCACTATTTCTGCAGTCTGCCATTTTCTTCTTT
The DNA here is from genome assembly GCA_963580455.1 of Euonymus europaeus. Classification (NCBI taxonomy): domain Eukaryota; kingdom Viridiplantae; phylum Streptophyta; class Magnoliopsida; order Celastrales; family Celastraceae; genus Euonymus; species Euonymus europaeus. The sequence continues at coordinate 20,478,251 of OY756965.1, forward strand.
GTCTACTCTAGTCATGGTTGCTGATTGTTTCACTTGGCCAATCTTCACTGTCACCGGTGAGTCAATCAGAAACTTCTCTATAACTGTGTATTGTACTTGTTTATGTATGTAGGTTGTGTTATGATTAGAAAATTATGATACTGGAAACAGTGAGGTACACTTCGAGAATTTTGAGAATTCAATTTGGTCCGTTTAATTCGTGTATCCAAAAGAGATGGAAAAAGCCAGCAGATACAGCTCGAACTCGCTTAGAGAACAGAACGAGAGACCTTAAGCTAGATAAACTTGTGACCCATCTCAAGAAGCTCGAAACCGTGCTCGAAATCAGGCATCTCATGTACACCCGCAAGCGTGGACGCTTTGTATCTGTGCAACTGATGTCTCGCTGGATTAATATTCTGGGGTTGAATGTTGGTATTGGGGAGTTCATTCACAAATACCCACATGTTTTTGAGGTGTTCAATCATCAGGCGAGGAGAAATTTGTGTTGTAGGGTAACGAAGGTCATGAGGGATTTGGTTCGTGAGGAGGAGAGCGTTACGAAGGAGTGTGAATTGGATGCCGTAAGGACAGTGAAGAAGTTGTTAATGATGTCAAAACAAGGGAGGCTTCGTGTTCATGCTTTGAGGTTGATTAGGAGAGAATTGGGATTGCCCGAGGATTTCAGGGATGCAATATTGGGGAAGTACACAGAAGATTTTAGGTTAGTTGGTTTGGAGACAGTGGAATTAGTGGATAGGGATGAGGATTTGGGGGTGGCTGAAATTGAGAAATGGAGAGAGAAAGAGTACAGGGAGAAGTGGTTGAGTGAATTTGAGACGAGATATGCATTTCCTATTAATTTTCCTACAGGTTTTAGGATCATGGCCGGGTTTAGGGAGAAGCTGAGGAATTGGCAGAGGCTTCCATATATGAAGCCTTATGAGAGAAAGGAGGTTGTTAGTGTGCGTACTTGTGGAGGGATTGAGCGGTATGAGAAGCGAGTTGTTGGGATGATTCATGAGTTGTTGAGCTTCACAGTGGGGAAGATGGTTGAGGTCGAAAGATTGGCTCATTTTAGGAAGGATTTTGGTGTGGACGTTAATGTGCGTGAAGTTCTTCTGAAGCATCCTGGTATCTTTTACATCTCTACTAAGGGAAGCTCTCAGATTGTTTTTCTCAGAGAAGCATACAACAAAGGGCATTTAATTGAGCCAAACCCAATTTACCGTGTTCGTCGGAAAATGTTGGACCTTGTGTTGCTAGGGTGTCGAAATACTACAGAATCGCGACCTGAAGAGAAAACAGACGAGGGGAAAAATAATTTAAGTTGTAAAGTGGATGGAAGAGGCCCGAGGGAGGGAGATTGGGTCATTCCTTTGTTAGAGGGTCCTTATAATGGAACTCAGAAGAATCTTGATGAGACTAGTGACTTATCGGAAGACTTTGATGAATATGGTGAAATGATGCACGCTGAAGAAGCAAATTAACTTTGACATGGTCAGTCCATGGTCTTCTCTTTGATAACTCTGGCTAGTGTTCCTAATAAATTCATAGGAAGTTCCTATGAATAACAAGGCAACTCTCCAGCAGACTGTTCAAGTGTCAAGACAGTGTTAGTTTCTTCTTCGCTTTAAGTATTTTTATTTTTATTTTTTATGTTTGTTTAATGTATGGGGAACAATTTTGTTCGTTTGTTATTATTACATCGTTGCAGCAGAATTTTAAGATAATTTGTTTATGTTCTGATTTTTTTTGTAGCTTCCTCTGCATAAAACTATAGCATCTACCTGTTACATGAGGCGAAGTCATGCTTCAATATATTTGCAAATAACTATATCTATGCCGCCATGAATATTCATATAATTTTGTTCCATCGGAATTTCATATCCGAATGATTATGTGAAACCTGACCTAAACTTTGTTGCCAAGCTGCAACTAATTGAGTTGAACTCGACTGTTGAGAGTGTGTTACAGAATACATATACATAATTTTTCCTTAGTCTACCAATTTTTTTTTAATATTTTCCCCCCTGTTGTGCTCTGAGGATTTTGTAAGTTTCTTGACCTTTTGATTTATTTAATTTATTTTCCATCATCATTTTGCAGGTCTATACACCTTTTGCGGCGATGAGTTCTGCTGGAATCAGTCACAGCAACTGTGATTATCCCCCTCCCTGGCCACTTGTGAACTCAGCATATCAAAGCTCTACAGGGAAGTCTCTACGAACCTCATTCATTTTTGCATTGATATGACTTGACACTGCCAGTGAGTAAGTAGCCATAATGAATATATCGTCAAGACTCAAGACTTCGCTTGAGAATTTAGCCGAAAAATTAGGCAAGCCCTCCGGAGCCCAGCATGAGGATATAATCGATCTATTGCAGAAACATGCGCAATATTGATGCCGATGAACCATCTGGTCATGAATCTGAACTACTTTGCGACAAGAGCTTGGGGCAGAAGACTAGGCATTAATCAGCCTTATCGACAACATTTCTTCCAAAACAATGCATCATTTGTTGCATATCAACTGACCCACTTCATGGCGCTTAGCCTTATTTATTTTTGTTTTCTAATCACTGAAACTCTTCTCATGCTTTTCAGCTGTTTGTCGGTAAAAATATTATTTATTTATGGGTGAAGTAAAGTACTGCAACCTAGGTAAGGGGCACCCATCGAGAGAGAGAGAGAGAGAGAGAGGTAGTACAGTAGTGAGATTCTTTTCTTTCAGTTTTATTCTCAAAACTGAAATGGTCTGAAATGGTCTCAAAATCTTTCTGTAAATATTGCAGCAAATACAAAATAAGCCTGACACGTCAAGCACTCAAGCACCCAACTTCATCAAATCGCTATAAGCCTTGACAACAAAACCAAGATGAAAAGAAATTATCTTCATTGATGAGCATTTGCAGAAGTAAATAAGAGCAAAAATACTTTCGAATACAACAAACTTTTACATTTTCTCCAACTCATCTTTTAGACAAATTATAACAGGAGGCAGCTTCATCTGAGATCTGCCACCAAAACAAATCTCCACGGAAGCATCTTATATTTCTAACAGAGAAATGTTGTCTCCCCAATTTCTTACCCCCCATTTTAACTCTCATCCATGTTTGATATTTAAGGAACCCTACATCTATATTCATAATCAATGGGTATCCCATTGGGGGTTAAAATGGGGGACAATGTTTGTAGGCCTCTACCAACGCTCTAAAATATAAAACATCATCTTTTTTCACAAAAGACATCAAGCAGCATTCGAGGATGTCTCATTTTTTCAAAAAATTTCTGCTAGTTCTCTCTCAGATTCCTTTTTTACATGTTTTTGTGTGTTGTTTCAGCTGGAGGAATTCTCTCTTTTCTAACTTGTTTTAAAAACTCTTCAACCCACCCAACCCCACGGGAGTCTCCGGCCATTATGTACAGCAGTACATTTCAAATTATTTGGAGCGGAATTCATTCTTGAATCTGGTCAGATTCTGTGAAAACCTATCCTTATTCCTCGAATCTACACTCCGGCTTATGTCTGCCATCAGTTTCTCAAAGCCCAAGGAGAGACGCTGCTGCTGATCTGCTGGCTGAAAAATAGGGAAAACGGAAATGAGAACAAATGATAACTTTTTAAATCCAAACATCAACTTTCAGATTATTATAAGACTCCAATAACATTTGATTAGTTATATCCATCACCAAGTCGGTAAATAAAAGAACAATCATAATAAATTGCAGGTTAGTAACACACTAACACTCATGAAGCAATTAGATAAAGTTCAGTAAAACACCAAGGTAGTCGATGCGAAACACTTCACAGGTCAACTTATTCCTTTCCCTTTGTACTTCCACAAGTGAATAATCATTAACCACCAAGGCTCAACATACTAACAAAGCATTTGGTTGGTATGAAATGAAGAGTGAGCATGAGTATTAGAATTTGAATTGTGATTACTTATTAATAAGAATAGTCTTTTAAACATCAAAACTAATTCTCCCTCGTGAAGATTAGCTAATCCCACCTTTTCGGTGAGATTTGTCAATCTCCAGAAGTGGGGAATGAGGGTGAATTGAGTTTGAGATTCCACCATCGCAAACTCAACCAAGCAAGGAATGAATGATTCACACCCTCATCTCGCCTCATTCCTCCCTCAAAACGCCAACTAAATTCCCCGTAAGATAATTGTTTAGACAGGTAATTTGAAAGCCACTTAATGTAGTACTGACAATGATTTGCGTTTTAAGATTTGTCAAGCTTCCTAGAATAGAAAGAGTTTTTGTACAAAAGGTTTTCCACCCAAGTCTGAGAGCTTGAAAGTCCAGTTATAGAGAGAGTACTACTACTTTATCAGTTTTGCGTTTGGTGATATCTTAGCCAATAAACATCTGAAACATGCTTTGACGAAATGAACCAATTAAACGTGTTCACTGTACATTCAAGCCCTCTTTAAATACAAGGAAAAATCTGGGGAGATAAATTTAGCGGCAAGAACTTGACTTACTAGTGAAGCTAAAATTAAGGCCTTCACGTTTGTGAACATCTGCAAGAAAACATAAACATGCCGATTAAAATTACAATAGAAAGAGTACATCAACGCCAGCAAATGTTTTAGAAATTAAATTCAAGTGAGACTTGACTAGCACTTCCTATGTATGCAAATAAGACAAACTTCACCCAACCTAAAAAAATTTCCCTTAAACCTTAGTAAAAGAGAAAGCAACATCCAATTAAAATCATGAATGTTAATCCAATACAGGCAAATGTAAACTGCCTGCCAAAGGCAGCATAGAAGGAAGCATTTACAGCCATGGTAACTTGTTGAAATTGATCCTCGGTGATTTAACCAAGTTTGCACAACAAGGAAGCATTGACTACAGGTGAAATAAGTACACCAACCATCCAAGTACAATGGCAAAGAGGTCTACAATATATGTTGCATCACTTGGTTAACGCTAACTAGAATTAAATAAGTTAGAATGCATAAGAGAAATTAAATATATCAAAGAATTTGAATTATCACCTCTTCACTTATAAGTATCAAGCTCATAATTGCTCTGCTAAGACTCCACTGATTGCCACAGTCTTCAAATAAAATTATCTCAAAGAGGGTTTTCAAAATCTGCATAGAATACAAAAACCACAAGCATAAACCAGATTAGCAGAAGATAAGAAGACCAAAAGATGCTTAGAAAAAAAAATACAAAAAGCTAAAAACTGCTTTAGAAAACATGATTTTGAATGCAATAAGTGGAAGATCGAAGTAAGGGGGGAGGAGTGGCGGATCTCCTCTGCTTCCCCCAAGGTCAATCAAAGACGGGTTTTTGTTTGGGTTTAGAGGGAGAAAATCCACTATAGCGAGGAGCCAATAAGTTTTTTCTGTTTTGCATAAAAAGCAATATGATCTTTAAGACTTGAGGATTTTGAAATGAAGAAGATAGTCAATTGGCAATGTACTTTAATTATAAATCATATACTATTTGCGGATTAATTATACATTGAGACCTAAAAAGTGTTCAACTTTTCAGTGGTTCAGCCTAAATCAAGCACTAAAAATCAACAACAATAAGTGTTGTGGATGTGACTCATATGATGTTTTGCCATTCTGGATGATCAATATTACAAAAAATGGTCTATCATCTCAAAAAAAGTATTCAGTTGCCAGCCAAAGATGTACTTACTTCTGGAAGTAAACCAGGACAATCTGAAATATGTCGAGCAATGTTAAGGGCAGTGGTTGAAGCGGGTGACTCCCCCATTGTAATGTGGATGAAATAAAAGGAAGCCAAGCTATCAACCGCTGAAGCACACTGCAATAACATTAAAAGATGATTATGAAGTAATGACATCACATAGCAAGTACAGTATGACATAAGTAACACTCTTTTATGCAATAAGGATTTTGTACTTTAACAGTAGCCGAGTATTAACCTCAAAACGAGCTCTTTTCATCTTCAATTTAAGAGATAATGATCCATTACAGGAAAATATATGTTAAATAAATTGCAAACATTATAAAGACCTGTGTAGAGACATTTGCGTTCGAGCTTTTAAGGCCTCCACTAAGTGATCCAACAAAGTATGTGAATGTGCTTGTATCTAGATTAGACATGAATCCCAAATGACTGCTCAACAGAACCTCCAAAAATGCAAAGTATGCCACCATGAGCTGAAAATAAGTAATTAGTCAACAAACATATTAGAAAATAATCCCCAGGTTTCATTAACGACTTTATTCTATAAATAAATCAGTAGCTAATCATCAGTGTAAAAAATAATGCTTCATGATTCATTAAAAATCCCCGAGAAAACATGTATTTAGATTTCACATATATTTCTGATGCACAGTGGTAAAGAAAAAACATGTCTACAAGGTCTTCGTGCAGTTTAGGAACAAAGTAGATACACCAATAGAATGAAAGGGAAAAAGAAATCAAAAGATTAACAATTAAATATAGAGAACAAAGGCTCATATGGAAAAGTATGACAAGTGTATCATTTGCCCAACCCTATCTGTAGGCAATTATGGTACTAGAGAATCAGGTAATGAGCAATTTAGTAGCCTCAAGGTGGAATCAACCACCTCTCTAGGTATACTGAATGCATCTCAACCTCTTAGAGATATTTGAATCCCAAAGTAACAAAATTCCACATTAGGAACAGTTGGGATGAATCAAGGAGGTCCGCTATGCAGAACAGTTGTCAGCGCCAACTGCTTACACCATCTCCCATTAATTGATTGGTTAAGCAAGGTTTCACCATAATCTCCTCCTCACAATCCAACCAAAAAGGTAGTGGTGGTAGGGGGAGTGTGAATCTTAAGCAGAAATCACAGGCATAAAAATTTAATGCGCAATAGCCATACCTTTTGGAATGCCAATATATCAGACAAAGGAATGGATAATATCATCTTTAGGGCAATATCAAGTGCATCAACAAGTGCTCTGTCGCCATAAAGTTCAAACACACCAAAGTTGACATAATTTCCAGCCATCGCTGTCATACAAAACCAAACCATAAGCAGTAGCTGGCACCCAGAATGAAAAGGACATGTGTGGAACCTCAAAAGGCAGAGTAAGCCAAGCCTCAAAATAGCAGAAAGAACTAGGCATTAACTCAAAATAGCAGAAAGAACTAGGCATTAAAAGTTGTTTCAACTGAAACCAACTTGTTATAGCCTAACTACAGAGAAGAAGAGGAAGAAAGCAGGAGGAAAAAGCTTTTGCAACACTATAATGCGTTGGTGACTTGGTGCAGGACACCATTTTAGTACATTTCTTTGGTTACTATGAATAACTGTCCTTTGCTATTATTCTTGGTAGTGAATAGGAAGTCTCTGCACACAAGGCGTGTTTATATATACTGACATTATAATTACTTTCATAGATCTAGTAGGATTAGGGTTTGCTAAAGGCATGAGTAATCTTGTTATAGAGAAGTCTTCATGTAGTAATAAGATTTTCTCAATTCAGAGTTCCCTTAATTCTAGCAGATTCTAGAATATATTTTCCTTGTGGGTTCAAGGGTTTCATCCAGCTAAAACAAAATCTAGTCTATTCCACAGTCCACACTTCTGTTATGTGTCATGTTTATATCGCATGTTTCTGCATGCTTTCAATTTTTTACTTTGCATCTAAGGTCAGGAGTGCATAATGGTGAATCATCAACATGGAAGTGAGAAACTGAAGAGTGCACGAGTAGAATTCAAGCTTTTTGGTTGGCTGTTTAACTGCATTTTTTCCGCAAAATTTTCAGTAGGCAGTAGAAAATGCACTGGATTTAAAAAAGAAAAAGTAAAAAAAAACACCGGAAAAGTATTAAAAACCTCTTTAATGAATCCCTATTGAAAAAGAGTGTCCCATGTCTAAACTCGAGGATGAGGGCTTCAAAACTAATCACTTATTTATTTTCTTTAAATGGATCGCCAGCAACGTTATGAAGTTTAAAGTGGCAGCTGAGGCATGCCTCAATTTCTTCTCTCGTTCACTCACATTATATGTATACTTTAAAACAGGATGGCAAATTTGATGTCATAAAATTGTGTTATAAACTTTATCACACCTTGCACCCCTGATTCACCAAGCTGTACATCCACTCCACGAAGAAATAAGAACCATAAGAAGCTTTCAATCTCATTTCGGCAAGATGTTGATAAGCAATAAATGACACACAAACAGCATTTCCCAGATAAAAAGAACAATGTACTTTAAACACGACATCAAGAGAACAAATTACTCTAGAAGGTTGGAGATTTTGAAATGCATACCCCTCGTAAGAATAGTCAAGCAAATCCATGTACCCTTGTATTTGAAGGAATACATATCTGCTTGGTTCGAAAGAGACAAAATACTTGATCCATAAGCTATAATTATTTTGCTGACTTCTCGAAAAAGCAATATACCATTAGCGGATGATGAATGGAAAGCCAATCTTTGTGACTTGTTCAGCACCAGCTCAGCTATAAATTTCAATAATGGGGTTGTAACCTGCAGTATTCTTGCATCAGATAAGAGGGTGTCTTGGAAATTTTGAAAGCAAAGCCAAATTCAGAGAAAAAGAAATTTACTTAATCGTGTTAGAGTCAATGGTTTAAATATAAAAAATTCAACCCTCCAATCAGATACCATCAGCATTACCAGAGGAATCATGCATCATATACCACATGATAATTATTCAATTACATTTGAAGTGGGAAAGCAGAGCCAACACTATCTTTAAACTATGTCAAAGCCACCAAGAAGGCATTTGACCATTAGTACTTGACCAAAACTGGCTCAAGTTTTAGTCATGAAAGCAGCAATTTAGGAGCATGTTAAATAATTTGGCCTGCCATAAAGTCAATGACAGAATAGTTGAGTAGAATAATTAAAACCAAGAAGGAATGCCTGAAGAGTCAAACCTACAATGCTTAATCAAAGCAGGAGACAGGTCATTGTATAACTACCTACCATGAAATGTTCACATAAATCATACTATAAATGTTCCTTGATCATCTAATCCCTCATGGATCAAAACATGAATGAGCATATCTAGTAAAAACAAAACATAATAGAAACTGTAAAATTGAAGCTAAAATGCCTAGTCATTGACTTTCAACGATATCTTACCAAGTCCTTGACATATCATAGCGGCAAAGGCCTTGACTTAGAAGAACCTTGGCCACAACATGTGAGCCAAAAGAAAAGGAGAAGCATTGGATAAGCTTAAATGGCATAAACATATTTTTTCTGGAATACATTATTATTATCTAAATTCCAGTTCATAACTTCACATATCTAAATTCAATGCAAATAAGGCCAAAGGAATGTAGAAGGCTAAGCAATAAATTTGAGATCTCTCATCTAATGATCTACATATAATACAGATTTCTCACTTGAACATTTCAATATACAAAACTCCAGCAGCGACAAAACTAGAAAGGGGTCTACTGCAGTACAAAAAAAAAAAGAAAAAAGAAGAAAAACAAGGGAAATCATTGGAAAATGCATCCTACTTCTCACCATTATTCCCACACAAAAGACAAGTACCTTTACCAATTTGGTAATTAATGATTACAGTCTACAGGAATAAATAGTACGCCAGAGAATAAGCTCAAGTTTTTGCCTCAAGAGACTGTGAAAACAATGTTCAATATAAGTATCACACAGGCACCTTTTAGAGCACCAAGAACAGGACAAGTACATATCAAGACTTGTCATAAATGCTAAATCGCATTTAAAAAGAATTAACTTGCCACTTTTGAGCAGGAGTGCAGATCAAAGGAAAAGAAACATAATCAATATAAACCAAACTATGCAAAAATATCAATATAGAGAGTTGGACCTTACCTCCGGAGTATCGGTCCAATGTGCAATGCCTCTCAATAGAAGTGGCATGTGTGCTGGATATAGCCAATCAAAAAAGAATTCATATGTTCTGCGTCTGGAAAGCAGGAAGGTAAAAAATTAATAAATAATTGCCACAAACAAACACGATCGTTCGAAGAATATAAATGCTCAGATACCTATTTGTGGCCATTACTATTCCTCTAAGATCCCGCATCAAACCAATCAATGCATATTTTCCAGCATCCGAGCGGAAAATAGTATCAGGAGTTGACTCCAGACGAACAGATACCTGGGAGGTGTAACCAAGAGTTCAGCAAAAGTAAGTTTCCAAACAAGGAGAGAGAGAGAGAGAGGGAGAGAGAGAGAGAGAGAGGCAGAGAGAGAGAGAGAGGGAGAGAGAAAGAGGGAGGGGGAGGGGGAGGGAGAGGGAGGGAGAAAGAAGTCCATCAAATGCAAATAAGCATCGTAACATCATATCATGTGAACGTCCATTCAAAGAAAAGTTTGACCGGTAACACTAGAACTGAACTTTTGTCAAGAAGGTTTTCCATCACATTCATGATGGATCCATGACCGAAATGAATTTCAATATACTATTCTCCATGAGAATTGACAAACCCATAGGCTCTTTTTTTTCACTCACGAATTTGCAAAAGTACCAACACACCTACCTGCAAAAGACTATCCATTGAAGACTTAAATTTCAAGATGTTGTCCTCCATGAAAATCAACAAACCAATGGTGTAATAGAAAGTAGTTCTGCTACGGGAGTGTCTATAATCTTCTAAGAAAGTGAAATGCTCTCCCTGAAGATGTAAAAAGAATTCAAGGTCATTAATTCGTCAGAAAATGCAAGGATCAAAGACGTAGAATCTCAAAGATAACAAAGATTGCTCAAATGTCTTTACTTGGTGATGTGTGATTATGAATTCAATTCTGTCCAACCTCAGGAGGAGCTTTCCTGTCATATATCTGCAAAATAAGATATAATATCTTTTAAAGGAGGTTGAGTAAGAACCTAGGCAATATATAACAATTCACGACTAATAAGAATCCTGTAAGAGATGTAACTAACCCAGATGCCAATTCCAAAAAGAGACCTAAGGTTTCATTCATAACCTCTTCACTCTGCATACAAGGCTGATTTTTAGTACCATATTCAAACCCAAGAAAATAGATAGAATTGTTACCTCTGCATAAGACTTGAGGTTTATGGCGATTTTTGCAGCAATAGAATTCAAAAGCATAAGATGATCATGGATACCAAGACTCTTAGAAAATACATCATAAAACTGCTGCACCAAATGAAGGAAGCATCAAGAGACATAATGGAAATTGAAAACTCTGAAGACAAAAAGTGAGCTAAATTTGAGTTTATTTACTTTGGAAGAATGCATAGCTTGATCTCCGATATAAGATTTCTTAAGAAGTTGAAAGAAAATCAGAATTGCACGATCAAGCCTTTGCCTGCTTAACTCACCATACCTCTGGAATTCCAACAGAAACAACGACAGTTATATTCATAGTACGTGACAAAGTCACTAAAAGCCTTTGTGGCCTGACCAATATAGTACACAACTTATAAAGAAAAGAAGCACTAAAGAAAAATAAAGACTCTTTTCTAAGAATATAAAGAAACAAGATGTACTAGAGGAAAATATAGTGTATGCACCCTGAAAATAATAATAAGAAAAACTTTAAAGACAGTCTCTCAAATGCCTCCAAATGTCATAGAGCGTTTCTGCCCTCTCCCACCTCAATTTTTGCTTACCCCCTTAAAATCTCCATAAACTTTTTACCACAAGTTCCATAAATGCAAACAAAAGAAAATCCTGGTGGCTATGATCCATCTCCTCATCCAGACCATTCCCAACACTATAATATTGGAAACTGTATGTAGCATAACCTGCTACTCCACATCTCTCTACCAACTAAGCAATGTAAAGTGATTGTTAGATTTTGGCCTGACGAGAGCAAAGGGAATTGACAGCAATCACGTTGGGCCTGAAGAAGTAATAGTGAGTTTTCATCAGTTTACATGGATTAAAAGTAAATGGAGAGAAACACGCTCAAACTAATGTGTACTAGAAATGATTTCCACAGGGGCAGGAGGAACTCCCTTATTCTAGACAGAAATAAGTCAGATATTCATCGTTACTGCAGGGCATTTCATAGCTTAATTTTTTTTACTTTCTCTGTTCTTTGGATTAGAGAAGACCCAATTAATATTATTTTCTATAAGAGACATATTCTATCAAACTAGTTACTGGAAAGTGCAGAAGATGATTTGCGAATTTTACTAGAAACCATGTAAATAGAACAATCAAACATGACTACATACGGCTTCTTACATCGGACAACCTAACAATTTGATTCTTTTTCTTTAATATAGATATAGCCATATAGGGTTTAGAGGTTCATCATCAGAATGCATAAGGAATTACACCAACAATTGTGGATATCTGAGCTCAAAATAGGTCGAAAATAGCTATGCTTAGGCATGGTCCAAGCCTAATAGGTAAAATTAACACAAGGACTATGAATCAGTTACAAAGTTAGAGAGACTGCCACCTGCATTCAGCATGCGGTCAATATCAGGCTGATTTTCAGAAGAACTCTATAAACCTAGAGTTTTGAAAAAAACAGAGTTGGTTTGATGTGCAAGAAAAGTTACCACTGAAACATTGTTGAGGAATCCGACAATCATGACCCAAAACTTCAGTGAGGACAACCAAAATATCAAAAAAATGTAAGGGGCTATTTGCTTCTAGTAATATGCTACACTATATCATATGAAATAAAAATATGCAAAGAGTAGCCATGAGAGAAACAATATCATAATCTCACATATATTACATAGCCACAGAAGTCCACATATTTGAGAGTTAATAACTCCTGTCTTCCTATATAGACCTCAAGTAATTTCATTTGTTCTCAGATAATGGAGTTGTCGCCTCTATAGCAGGTTCAAAACAATTAGGCAACAACAGTGACAAATTGTTCAAACAATCTTCCATAAATGCCAATATCAATTATCAAGCAATGGATACCAATATCATCGTAGGACAAACTCAAGTGTCAACACACAATAGATAAAGCATGGTCATGCTTGTAGACTCACAGAGATGCAAAAAAAAAAAAAAGAAGGTTATGAGGGATATTAGAATCTCCTCTGGGAAGAGACAACTTCTAGTATGATGTACCCAGCAAAGGCTAAGAAAGCAATCTAATCATGTTCAAAAAGGTGTCTTCCAAATCCATAGCCCCCAGCCCACAGTTTCTCCCAAATCATAATCTTACCAATGGAGCACTGGAAGAATGATTCTCAGAAGGAAAAAAAATTCAGAATTATGAACCACATGTTTACATCGTCCTAAACTAAATAGTCAGTCACTTATTAATTTTAAACATCACCTATATCTTTAATTAAAACTTCAAGCATATAGGCTTTTACTACAAAAGGGGCATCAAAACAAAATTTAAAAGAAATCATTCTATAAATTGAAAAAAAATTACAACATAATATGGCCAGGTATGAAATTTATAAATGTCAATGCCATCTCCACTTGAGAATGTACCTGACTGTGTAGCCCTGTGTCCATGACATTTATCAACTGCAAAACACGAGCTGAGAGTTCTGCATCAAAAATTTCTTGCGATTCCCCACTAAAAGAAAAAGGAAAACAAGGTCATATTAGAAGCCCTGTCTTCTGTTGAAGTACTACTGCAACCAGCATTAGCAAAATCTTTACCTAGTGCCAGTTTGATTAGTTCTGAGAATAGCAGCAACTATATGCACCATCCAAGACAGTTTTCCTTCAATAATAGATAGTTCATTACCATGTGCAAGGGTCTGAATGCTTGCTGCCCCCTGCTCAAATGAAATTTATCACTAACCAAAGAACAATCATTGAAAGATTACTAGTGTATGAGCAAACATAAAAAAAGATTAAAGAATACATACCATATATGTATGCATTAACGCCTCCATTATCTTGATTATATACGCACCACAACTTTCATACTGCAGCTCAGAGAACCATGCCAATCAACAAAATTGAAAAAAGATACCAATCCAAATAAAAACTTTCCAGATACCATCGCTTTACTTCTTCTCAATTACTTGATAACATAAAACCTCAAACAAATGGGACTCAAAACTTATCTCGGTACAAACAAATTGGAGTAAAAACCTGAAATCTGCAGAGATGAGGGAAGAAATCAAGCTGATCCTGAAGAAGTTCAACATTGTCAAGAGGATGCTCAGAAAGTTCATCTGAAACCTTGGACTGCAGCGGATATATGGTAAAACAGATAGCAATGTCAATCAGACAGTGATGTTGAGGTAAATCTAAATGCATTTGCTCAGACACAGTCACAAACTAACCAGAAAAGAATCAAATCTTGAAGAAATAAAAACTTCTATTATTTTGGGCACATATTCGTGCAAATTGTTTGGAGAGTCAGTCTTCAAAGATCGTACAGATGACACCAATCTGGACCACAGCCCAAGGAGGTAGTAAACACTAGTGCTGGACCACTGGAAGAAAAGACAATTGAATAAATCAATTCCATACAAGAAATTATTCTCTCATATTGGAAATATAGTACAAAATAATTTAATAACAGAAAAGTAACCGGGATAAAAAAGCAGAAACTAACCTGCCATGACTGCAAAGACTTCAATGTGAACTCTGCCACTAAATGCATCCAATCAGTAAAGCTTTCATCACTTATAAGTTCTGATAACTGCAACACAGTTTTCATGTTAGCAGACGTCAAACGTTGGACAATTGGGATGTATGAAAGATGCATGTTAATAAGGTTTCAGTTAACCAGTAAAAAAAATCATTCAATAATGACAACACCATAACCTCTAAGAAAAAAAAATCAATGACAGGCATACATTATTTTTCGCTGAGAAGTGTATTAATAATAACAGCAACAGTATAATTTTCCTCGCTAAATTGAACCACTTTATAACCTCTTCTAAATGCTTTTTTTCAAAGAAAGGTTGCCTGCCGCTGGTGTTCCCTCGAGTATAAATTCTACTATTCCCCAGGGAAAAAAAGGAATTCCTATGACTTCAATTTTATTAGGTAATAACAGGATATTGTGGGCAAAAAAAAACATGGACTAGAGCCAGCTGATGCACATACAGGGGCAAAGTGTGTGCCGATAGCAAGAAGTGTAAGAGTTTTCACTGTAAAGTATAATTTCCGAATAATACATGAGCGTCTGAGCGATAGGGGAAAAAAGGAACTACTGCAATTTTTCCAGCGTAAAGGCCATATATAAAAAGTTCCAAAAGCATTCATTCTTCTCATAGACATAATATCTACACAAATAGCTCTACTTCAAAGCAAATTACAATAATAATTGCCTGATGAGAAAATACGAAGAAAATTTCAACTGAAGAACAATTTTTTTACAAGAAACACGAACACCACATCACAATGCGGGAATCAGGAAGCGCATAATCCTGCCCCAAAATACCACCATCCATAAATTGGTGTTTCGCAATCTTAAAGCTGCTTCATAATTTAAAATGAAATTCTAGTGTTCATAATTCATGTATGGATCTCAACAGGTTACAAATAGTTAGGTTGCATCAGGAGTAGAAGAGTACACAATAAAAAGAACACCTCAACTGCAAAACAGTGTATCTAATGATAAGAAAGGTTAATGTAGTCTAGGATTTAGATTTCTAATCCGTGTCTCTAATTAGTTTTGAATTTTTATTTGAACAGGAATTTCTTTCGTGGGTTTATATTATAACTTATGATGGGGGAGGCTGCCCATATCTTCCTTTTATGTGATTTTAGGTTGGCAAATAGTCTTGAAGCTCCTAGCAAGGGAACTTGGATTTAGCTATTTGCCAACTTGTAAAGCTGGCAGCTAACCTTTTCCAAAGGGTGGAGAAATGATGAGAGACAGTGGAAACCTTTTCCAGCGAGGAACCCCTTGCTGTGTTGCATGGAACCCCATGCTGTGTTGTTTGCAGAACCTGTCTCAATGTCGTTCTCACTCATTTCTAGCTTTTTCCTTGCTGCAGTTCTAGCCTCCTTCCGTTAAGTTACTTATTCTGGACATGATTCTGATACTGAAAAATGACTTTCTTGGCAATAATTACCATAACCTGATTTTAACTTCAGTTACTGCAGCTTATCCTGCGATTGATTTCCTACAATTTCATCTTCAAGTTATGGAGCTTCCCCAACCAATTATCTTTTCTTTATCCCCTTGATCATTCCCCTATTTCATTATTGCTTGATACTGGATAGACTAAGCATTGGGGAGTATAGTCACTCGCTAATTTTTAGATTGTTACTTGGTTGGAATAATACAAATTGTACCCAGTTTTGAGTTATTCTCGGTCTAACTACAGTTCTATTTTAGAAGTTAATCATTCTATCTTCCCATGTTTGTCTCCTTAACCTAGGATTGGATAAAAGTCCTACAGAGACAATGCTAGAGACAATGCTACTGCCTAGGGCCCCAAACATCAAGAAGGGCATACTTGTACCCCTAATCCAGGACTACAAATAGGGCTTAGTGTCTCAAAGAATTAGAGAGGTTCACAACAAGCTTGTATACAGACAACAGAAATATTGTCATTTCAAGCTGCCACTGAGTCATGGTGTGAACTAAATTTACTCCTACTTGGGCAGTTATAGTCTTTTCAAGCTACCACTGAGTGTTATTTATTAAATATCTAAATAGATTTTGCCTTTTTTAAATAGTAATGAACTAAAATCGTTGTGTTACCAATAATGAAACTTACAAGACCAAACCTACCAAAAATCTTTCTACATACTAATTTCATATGGCATATATTTGAATGCATTCATTAGTGACAAGGCCACTTATGCTAGGAATCGCAACATCTGCCTAAAAGACCAACTACTAACAATTGACCTTTTTAGACATGGCTGGTTCGCGGTATAATATTTATTTGAGAGCATACAATCTCTATTCATTTACACTCATTCCATTCAACATAGAGTTCCTTCTTTCCTTTCCCACTCATCAAAATGACTGGCGCCACAAAACAGTCAAAGTATCAATAGTTACTTCAAAAAAATTCATTTTCTTGCGAGACCACATTGGTATCAATACTGAAACAAAGTAATAAAAGCCTGGTTTAGAAGCTACCATTGCTTTTTCTTTTCTCTGTAGTGGCAAAAAAATTGCTATTATTGATTCTCCTTAAACTTTGAGCTTTTTCGAAGAGAACGCACTTCAGGGAAAAGTAAGATTTGGGTGATATATTCAAGACATGTAAAAGTGGATCTTCTACTTATTATAAACGAAATTCAGTAAACATAACAAATACAGGCATTAGTATGCAGTATATACTATATATATCAAGTTTAGATAATAAAAAATAGCAGTGCAGGATAAGGAACACGTCATGAGCATAAATGTGAATATGCAACATTTAATTAGTTACACACAAATATGCCTAATTTAGCATCCATGCACATATAGATTGCACAGAATCCATTTTAATATTTCTATATCTCCAATCTCAATATATAAACTCATCTGCATGCATGTATTGAGTATGAGGTGTCTGAAAGTCAAAGTACAAGAGAGAGAAACGGGTGTACCTGATAGTTCAACTTAAAGCGTCCCAGAAGACGACAATAGACGTGATAGTTATCATGATCAGCAAGACCTTACCCACCGAAAACCATCGAAGCAGTTAGCAAATTTTTTTATAAGAACAAAGTTATGAAAAGCAACTAAATCGATATACTGAAGTTTTACTAATAGAATAAGGACTAAACCCTAAATCCTAGACTTTCAAACAAAATCAAAATGGCCATGAAAACAATGATAATTTTTTGCCTGGTGCATTTGTTATGAGAATTTGCATGATAATTCCCTATGTTATATGTCAAAAGAATTATAATCCTACTGTGTTCCTGTTCAACCAGTCGTTTAACCTGCCTAGCAGTTATTATCTGACTATTTGCAATGGTCAGACGCATTGGGATTAGCTTTTGAATGAGCAACATAGCTGAAGAAAAAAAAAGAACACAATAATTGATAGACATGGAAAAAATACTCAATATGCTCAAACAAGAGTGCATATTCATATATTCATATATTAGAGTGTGCGCGTACCTGTGTTCGTTTTATACAAAAGCTAAAATCAATGGATTGATTAAAAATAAAAGGAAAATGAGATAAAAAAAAATGAGATTTTAAAAATCTTGATCCATATTTGTTGGTTTTTAAAACTCAAATTGACAATTGTGTGATCAGTGCATATGAGTTTGTACTTGTTTGCATGGTATTTACGTAATTAACTTGTACTGTTATTGCATGGTTTAGTGCATGTGCTTTTTATGTAGTTAAAGTGGACTTTGCATGAATAAGTATCACACGAGTTTTGTTTTAATGATAATGCCATGTATTCAATGATAATATCATAATACTATAATGATAATGCCGTGTACCTTGTGTGCCGTGTATATTGATGTTTGCCATGTAGTGGATAAGTGGGTCATAGATTTGATCAATATCTTTTAAGTGGTTTAGTTTTGTTTTGCTTCATCATCATTTATTTTACAAGAGATAATGTTCAAATCTTATCACCAAATAGAGTCACTTATCAAGATGTTAGATGGAGCTATATAAGAGCCACGAGTATCAAGTGATGGGGTTACCGAAGCAACGTGAGCTATAGTCATGCTTATTTTTGTTTTAAATTCTCTCATTATTTTACATATTTCTTGGGTGAGATCTTGAGTGATTGTGTGAAGAGAATTGTAGTGAGGACATATTGTTCATATTTGTGATTCTTCAGAAACGGACAACTGTGTTCCTGGCAAAGAAGGAGTTGGTAACTTGGTATGTAGTTTGTTGAGATGAAGTCTTTTGGGGATACCAAAAGCAAGCTCTACCTTGTTCGGTTGAGTGGTGATTCAAAAACATACACTGAATGGGATGTACTTGATTCGTTTTTAGTGGATTGTTTCGCAAGGTCGATCGCTTATAAACTCGAGATTTTTCCCAATGAGGTTTCCTCGTTAATACTATGGTGTTCTTATTTGTTTTTATTTTTGCAATTTTTTCCATATTTTGTTAACTAACGATTTTGATGAGAGACACCAAACTTTCAATATTTAAGAACGACGAAAAAATATTAGGAAGGATGTATAAAACAAGATTATTAAAGTTGGTTCGATGGAGTGGAACAATCGATTATGAGATTATTTGCAGCCATAAGATACTGTGAAATTTAAAAGGCAAGTTCAGGAGATTTGCTATAGGCCCCACAACATTGAATATGAAAGATTATTTGGCAATTTAGAGACAACGTACTAAAAAAATGAATGCAAATGAAGTGAGGATGTGGCTTTCGATGTGCAACCGAAAATTTTAGGATTAGAAACAACACTCTTCAACCTACGGTGGTACAAGCACTGATTGAAGATAAGATGCGAGAAAATATTCTCAAATGGTCTGGCATGTATAGCTCAGATATCTAGGTGTGGCAAGTGAAAAGTTGAGAAAATTAGATTATGGGACTCTAAAAGAGAAGAGTGACACCTAAAAACCACATGCATGAAGAGATACGAGCACCAATAATGAAGGAAAATCCACATATTGAATGCCAAATTATTTCCGCATAATTGTTTGGGATTTAAGGCTTCGACGATGTTACATCTAAAAATTCTTTCAACATCATACCTAGAAGTCCAAGACAGAAATTTCTTCATAATTGCTAAATCCTCTACAGATCAGTCTTCATTCATAAACATGAAAATTCATGTATACTGATAAATTTTGCGGTAATCCCTAGTTAGAAGGATTTGCAATTCTAGGAAGTAACAAAACAGCATTTGTGTTAGGAAAATAGAACTCAAGGACCACTATCTTGTAAAATTACCAAAATTTGAATATTAAAATAGTAACCTCAATTTGAACTTCAGCTTTACCTAATGAAACAGTGAAACACACAAATTAAACCAAATATATGGTAGAAAAGATTATGGTAGAAGCCAAGTGATCATAACTGGAGTAAAATGCTAATATGAGTATCACAATCCTTATGTTTGTCTCCTTTTCGGCATCTTGTTGCGGGCATCGTTTTTCAAAAACAAAATATTGGATGCAAGAAATTTTAGTAAGCACGAAGAAGGTGCAACGGCAAAAACTACAAAGGGGTCAAAGATAATTTTTCCAAGAAAAGGATGAGCAGAACTTGTAACAATTAAACCACTTGTGAATAAAAGCATCTTGCTGTATATTGTATCTGTATATTGGAATAACGCCAAATGAAGTGCACACCATTTGAAAGAAATTCACGCGCATAATGACAATTTCAAAAGGAATAAAGCATAAGACACTTTCTAATACGGTTAACCCAAAAGCTTCTTATGTTAAAGTCCTATATTTGATAGATTTATAATCCCAGGTAGAGAGAAATAAATTAGTCATCTTAATGAGACACAAAATCAGTTGATTAAAAATACCGCAAAAGATATAATTTATGAAGGTAACATAAAACAAATAAACAAAAGATGCATGTGAATTTCAACTAACCTATCTCTCTCTGTAGAATTTCTTTGGTTCCTGCCATTAATTGGGCTAAAAACTTCTTTCGAACTGAACCATCTGTAATCAAGGACCGTCTTATGGAAGCCATTCGCACCAGGCATTCTAAAGCCTGAATTATACAAGTAACATATAGAAGAGTAAATAACTAAAATCATCTTAGAGTTGCAATGCTGAAAACCTCATATATCATGCAAAGAAGTCATAAACAACCTAACACAAATAACACAAAATGATTTAAAGGAAGTTCTCAGAGAAAAAATACAATAAACAAATAAATAAAGAAGCCGCGTTCAACGGTTAACTAGCAGATACCATATCAAATCCAAACAAATGGATCTGTGAAACTAGCCACATTAAATTCAGGGAAAAAAGGAGGGCACGAATGGCATGGATATGAAAGCTAACATGTGGGAATACCACCACGCTAGTAAAGTGAGGTCTATAAATCAATAGAACAAGATGAAAGACAAACTAAAATCAGGGGGCAGAAAGTAAGAAAAGACTGATAATCATGCAATGGTATCTGATTATGTAATAAATATATATCAAAATAAAAAGATACCGCCAGCTTTTTATTTGCAATTAATAAAAATCTCAGACTTGGAGCGAGACCAAACTATTAGATCACTAATTTAGAAGCATTGCAAAGATAACCAAGTTGGTCATATTATATGTTATACAGATTTTATTAATCATCTAGCATATGCCAACAAGATCTTCATGGTGGATGCGAAGAAATACAAGGGAAGCAAGAATCTAGTTTTAGTTCAAGTGTCTAAAAAGCAACATGATTAAGTAAACATCTAAGAAATTAATGATCAGTCCCTGAGTAGAAACTTTCTGCTTTCTTGTACATATGCAAATTCACATGTGCAATGGGAGGATCAAATTTGCAAACCTCAGTAACATTTAACCAGAAAAATTTTACATTTATATCCTAGCCATTAAGCTGGGTGGCCCAATAATTGTCACGTAGGCAGTAAGTTTCTAGCCTCAATAGTAATTATAAGGCTAAACAAATCTTGGGCAAAAGCATTCAGAATTATGAGGAGAAGTATTTTCAGGATTTGAACTTGCAATCCTTAAGTGGCTGTGAAACAACTTTGCTACTAGGTGCAGGCTGCCAGTGGCCGGGCCTTAATCCCCGCATTTGAAGAAAACTGTTTCCAAAAATTGAAAGTGTTACGCCTAAGTTGTGGTTAAGCAACATTTTACCACCTGGGTACAGTCATGCAGTGCTAAGAGAATTGCAGCAACAAAAGCAGAAACAAACAACTAGAAGTCTAGAATGTGAATAGATCAATAGAAAGAACGAGACAAATAGACTCTCAGATTTAAAAACACTAAAATTCTTAATAATTAGTAAAACAGCTCTTTACAAAGAGTTCTTAAGAGTCCATTTATATTTCACATTAGGCTTACAGACTCCTTGATAATACGAATTCTATCAGAACCATTTTAAGGAAAATATACATTGAACCCTAAGTCCTAAAAAGAAATGAAGAAACCTTTTCTGCTGTTTAAAAAAAGAAGACCCAGAAAGAAACTAACCAGACTATGACTTTGAAACAGACTAGACTCAATAAAATACCATAATAAAAGACTTACATTAATATACATTATAATTAATACATAAATTCTATCATACTAGGAAACTGCGAGAACTGCCCTACCGGTAAAAAAAACTTAATCAAACTGACCCAAAAGCTTTTATTTATTTTTTAATGTATAAGAAATGTATTGAAACTAGGAAAGACTCTATAACTTCATAAATAAAGAATAACTCTAGAATCTTTTGTCATGCAGACATAAGATCTTCAATTACCGTACTCCAAATCATTTGGGTGGCAAGCAAGCAACTAAGAGATCCCAGAGGGCTATTAAAATAGAAGTAGGTCTAGCACAGGGTTCAGAACCAGTCCATTTAACACTCCAAAGCATACTGAAATCAAATGCACCAAACACCAACACTATTTTGGATATGAAACATAACTTTTACAAACCTCCTTTAAAAAATAGTTCTCATAATAATCAAAAAAGATCTGTAGAGTCAAGGAATCCTCCATAACTGGTCTCCAGGACATAGGGACCTGTCAACTCCAAGATATGAAGAATGTAAATTAAAGAATACGAAATTGCAAAAGCTGTAGAAAGGAGATGAATTTCAAAATGAGTAAAACCAAGGGCAAAATATACAGCACAATTGTGTTCAATATACCTGGATGCTACCAATCTCATCTGAACTTTCATCATAAGATGTCCCCATAAAATCAAATGACAAACATTTAAGGGAAAGAGACAGAGAAAGCTCCTGCAGCTTGCTTCCAACTGCTTTTCAATAATTCAATCCCACCAGATTGTGAAGATAAAATATGAATAGCACAAATGAAAATCAATCAATATAAACATCAATAACAATAACCTGCTGAGCTAAGAAAAAAAAGAATACGCATTACCATCATTTTTAACTTGATTCAGAGAAGTTAGAGAGACTTTGAAAATCTGGAAAAGTGACTTGTCCCTGAAGTCATTGGCTATTTTGCGCTGCATAGTAGCAGTCAATCCTGTCTTGCACTGAATAATTTTGAGATACTAAATCTTATTAGTAATCCAATCATGAAGAAATGGTAACTTATGAGTCAAAAGTGATGAAAAAACACATTCACGATTAAAATCAATCCTGCAGCTCAACAGCTGTTCAAGTGGGAAAAAAAATTAATTTGTTCATGTAGCTGCTCAAGTAATTAAGGAATCAAACAATAGAAAAACAAATATTTACATACTAAACAGAAGATAAATAAAACGGATCTTCTTGTGGAGTCAATTATCTCCATTCAACTGTAATTAGATAGATAAAATGGCTCAGTCATGGAATCATTAAAATGTTATGCCGGCCAGTGACAATTATATAGGAGTTGGAATGCTTCTGCATATCAGTTTATGCACTATCCGAACACCAATCACACCTCCCCCACCCCCCCCAAAAAGCCAACCACCTCCCAAAAGAGGATAGCCACCGCATTACACAAATATCTCAGTAAGACCAAAATTTCATTCTCTCCATCAAGTACAATAGATTGAGCATGCTAACCTCATTCATCTCGGAGACAAGCTGATTCAGTATCATCAAACCAATGGCATAATGACGTGGTGCCTGATCAAAGCACATATATAATAACTTTTAGGGAAGCAAAACAAAAGGGAAAGGAAAGAAGACAGAAAAAGCAATTGTTTTTTAGAAACATAAAGGCACTTCTAAAATAAATTCGAAACTAAACAGAAAGCAGGATCTTGTCTCATAAAACACATATAAAGCAATAGAAAATGAAGAAACAAGGATCATCAAATACTTTCAAACTGATTCCGTGCATGTTTCCAGAATTTTAATAAACAAGGTAGAAGTGTGTGTGTTGGGGGGGGTGGGGGGGGTGGGGTGGTGGGAAGGTGTTGTTTGTGGTTCTTCATACTGTTGTCAAACAACACATTTTTTGCATGAAATTGGAATTCATAGACATCATACAGCACCAAACACAAAACTAAGCATCAAACCATGAAAGAAACAATATATCAAACACCAAATAGGATCAACAACAGAATTTATCTGTCATTATAACTACCCTCCAAGTTTGCATAAAAAACAGAATAAAACAAAGCAACAATGAACATTAAATATTTTAAAAAATGTTAACAAAGAAACAGATATCTAAGTATAGAAAGATCAAAGTGCCAAGAAAAAAGTCAAAAACCATTTTACCTGACTCAGAAAGTCCATAACCCCTTTAACCCCTTCCTTAAATCTGTCGTCATCGAGCCACCCAAGCTTTGTAGCTCGACAAAATAGTTGGATTAGAGATACAACGACAAAGTGCTCCAAGTCAGGCCCTCTATTGGCCAGATAATTCATAAGGTAATTTCCTTCAGAGTTCAGACAAAGTACAATAGGTCAAGTTGAAAAGGTCAAATATAGAACTTAATGCAGATAGAATTAACAAGTGTGGTACAAGAACAAAGATGTCGAGGAAGGGGTTAAAGAATAAGAAACAACAACAGATAGAACTTAATGCAAAAATTTGTTGACCGTATTAAAATAAATAAAACAATAACAAAAACATAGTTTTGAAGCCTCTCGCTCCCAAACAAGAAATAAAACGCCAAAAGAAATAAAAGGATGGAAAGAATAAGAAACAACACCACCTAGCGAATTGGATTGATCCAACTAGCACAGATCAAGCCATAGATGTCAATACAACCACACCATGATCACTCTTTGAGCAGTGGGCCAGTGCCTCAAAAGTTATTAACAGCGGAAGACAATCACATAAATTTCTCATAGAACACTAGACGGCAGATTATCCACAGGAAAAAGATGAGACTTGCCCTAGTGCAAAAGACATTCTTATAAAGTTCCATATATAACATTCAAAGGTAAATTATCCACAAGCAAATAATAAGAATATTACGAATATCAAGACGAAGCTGCAAAGGGAGGCTATGCTCTGTCACTTGCTTCAATAAGCTCGAACTAGCCATCATTAGCGCATAAGAACTTGATGCATTGTCCAGAATGTACTGGCATTGCATAATGTAGTCAGTGTTCTCAGAAAAGCATTTAAGTGCGCTCTCAGCCTGAGCTCGTTCAGCAGAATTCTGGGAATTGTAAAGTGTTTCACATGCTGCTTCCAACTGGGCCAAGCTCTCCATAATCTACAGCTTTAGAAGAGTTTCCAGATTAAGTGATCATGCACCCAACATAAAGAAGTCAATTCCAGAATTTCCCTTGCAACGAAAGAACGTATTTAGAGGGGAAATGAAAATAACTCTTATAGAAAGATTCCAGTTAATTATATGGCGGCAACTATAGTTGAAGAGCTGAATTTGAAATTGTAACACTTGGATAAATGTTTACAAATGTATATACAGCACACTGTATTTAAGTCTAAAATATGTTTGCAATTACAAGTGAAGTTCAAAGTACAATGACAATTCAAGATGAGGGAACAGCAACAACTGCACTAGTACAGGACAAACTGGCCGCAAAAAATCCTGATACACAAAGAAAATGAATGTCAATATTAAACAGTTGCATATTGATAAAAAATTGTGAGAAGAAGGCGTTTGTCTGCTATTTAAAATATCTTAATTTCATATAACCAAAAAAAAGGACTCCATCAGGTTTTTCTAAAACGGAAAGTATTCAAGAATATAACCCACAAGTGTCCATAATGACATGAAGAACAAGCTTAATACTCTTTAATGACAAAAAAGAGGAGTGAGGAGATAAGAAAAACATTCCATGAACAACTTCTCCCAAATAAACCCCAGCCATGCGTTGCATGTTTTGGCGGTAGTTTAATTTTAAAGATCTAATTAATTGATGGTTGAAATTTGAAACATATAACACCTCATGAGCAGCTTTCAACAAAATTTAAATAAAATAACAAGCATGCATTTTCACCTTTGCTCCCTTCATTTCCCTTTTGATTCAAACTCATTCAAGAATAAGATACTAACAAACCATCAGAAATCTTTTGCAACAAGAGTGCTTAAATTTCATTTCCATCAGAAACTTCAAAGCAAATTTTGCAGATTTGCTGTCTACACTCTACAGATGGCAAAACACATAAATCTTAGGTAATGGAATGATTAGCTGAAACGGATAGCCTCATTAATAATTCTGCATTTTCCCCTTTTTCAGCCATCACAAGAAAATTATTGTAATGTCCAGGAAAAAAAAATATCATTGTGGTACAAATCAATACCTGCCTGTCAATAAAACTACTTGTGCGTATTTTATAAGTCTCAGCGTGAGACGTGAGTGACACATGGCAACATGCAAGCATGGAAAGACTAAAATATCAAGTCTGGTTAAAACCCTAAATAACAATGGGATCTTTGAACCCACATGGAAATAAATTCGAGAGTCCACTAACATATAATGGGGGAACTCTTAAAGTATAACTATATCAATATTTGAGTCATCTTAATTACAAAACAACTTATGCCTTTATATATACTTGCAAAAAACTAATCTGCACTAGGAAAGCATTCATCATTGCCATTAAAGCTTCTGCCCCAAACAATTTAGTGTCAGCTTGGTTTATTCATAAGAAGATTCACTTGGACCACTAAATGGATTCTTTTTCACCATTATTTAATTTGGTCTATAAATATCCTCTCAATTAATCCAATAGCATTCATTTCCTTTCCTATAATTATATGTCTTCATTAGCCTCCCTCTATTCTTCAAAGCATTCCCTACTACGTTGAATAGGCCAAACAATCTTAGCACGAAGAAGCCTTATTAGACAATCAAACAAACATTAGTAGATTAGGATTTGCAAGCAATTACAAAAAATACAACTCTCAATAAATGAATGCAAAGAATTATAGTAACCAAATAGACCTATTAACTATGTCCTAAATCAGCAAGCACTTACTCTGCCTAGTGACACAGTCAGCAACTGGTGCAAATAAAGGAAACTACTAATAGTGGATAATATCCAATGTAAAAATTGACTCCAAACTGAAAGCAAATGTCAATGGATCCATCCCCTACACAAGTGCCACACTGGATCGGCTAAGATGACAAGGGAATGTATGTTATAGAGAGGTGAGTGCTCAAATGCAAAAAGTGGAGAAATTTCAAGTCGGAGATGAGAAAAAGAGAATAAATGGCTTGTAAAAGACATAAATGGAATGAAAAGGAATGATATGAAAAGGATAGAACTTGAAACTAAATTGAATGATGAAAGAAAATCCACATAATGGAATCCAAATTTTCCATTACAGATTCATGTAGCCCACCCGAGAACAAAGCTTAGCACTAATTCGTCATCACCATCAACTAATGCAAAATGATGCTCCAAACAGACCATCGCAGGTGATTTACATGCAAGTATTTACAACAGGCGAAAAAATAAATACCATGAAATGATGCTTCAAAAACTAAAGAAATCAAACAATGAGTAGCATACATATAGTGTGTTTTGAAACAAAGAACATGGTCGAACTAAATGATGCCTAAATCACAATGCAAACTCAGTGCTCAGGGGTACTATATAAAATTGAATACTAACAGTGACATAAACAGATTCTTCAAAAAGAAATATATAACAAAAGACAAATTATTCATGCCTTTGAAATTGAATCATCAACTGACAACCACAATTAACAAGAAATGATGCTTCAAGATACTGAACAATAGAAAAATGAGCAACACGTGCATTAGAACAAGAAACAAAATCAAACCAATGAAGACTACATTGCCAATCTAAAGACTGAACTCGGGTCTAACAATGAAAAAACAGATTTTGATGGGGACATGAATAAAGATTAGCCAATAAGCATATGATAAACACTGAATTCACACACAGGAACAAAATTATCAAGCAGGGGCACCTCAAAAATCTGAGGCACGATGCTTCAAGAATTCAACCACGTCATTGAAACAACAAACATAATAAAATCTATGAACAACACTACATGGACAAGTAGTGCTCTGAAACTATATGACAGTTCCATGAACGGATTATTTTAAAAGCCATATGGTTAAAGACATCACTAAGACCATAACAAATAAGTTACAAACCGGCCTTCTTGACCAAACAAGAACACGAATATCACCAATTAATGTCAACAATCCAAAAAATCACACAATGAATAGCAAAATTATATCGGGCATTGAATGAGGGAAAAAAAATTGGAACTAAATAAGGACAATATCGCTCTTAGCTTGAGGGTAACAAAGAAAATTCGCAAGAGAGGAACGATTACACAAAGAAGCGTAAAAGAGAAATGCATGAGCGACGAAATGAAAGAACATATTTGGATCCTTACCCGCAGCTGATCGGTCTCTCCCTGTGTTTGCGGGTGATGCTGCGACTCTGCTTGGATGAGTTTTTGAGAGTGCCGTTTTTAGAGAGAAGAAACAGGTAGGTAAAGGTACTAAGAGCAAATTTGGACTAATCGAAATTTTGGACTGTGCAAAATTATATTAGAAAAGATATACTAGAATAATAGAAAATAAAAAGTGAAAATAGTAAAAAAGTATGAGAAATATTATGTTGACCGTTAATATTTAGAGTATCGATCAATAAAAAGTCAAAAAAAATTAAATTAAAATATTTATTTTGGTAATAGGATTATATTAAAAATGATATTTTGTTGACTTAGATAAATAAGTGAAATCCAATTAAAGAATTTATAATGTTTGAAAGTGAGGATGCATTTGAGATGCTGTGACTCCACAGCTAAGGAAGGAAAAGTAATAATAATAAATAAAAAAAGAAGGGCTTTTAAGGTTTTTAATAATATACTTATTTTTCACATTCCAAAAATCTGTCATTAAATCGTGTGAAACAAAATCATTGTACGGATTTAATAAAAACCTTAAAAAATATTATGTTTTAGTACTTATTTTTTATATTCCAAAAATAATGAGATTAAATCCTGTGGAAAATTAAAATTTAAAAAATACTGTACTATATCATTGTACGGATTTTAAAATGTCGTGAGAATTGCCAAATAAATAATAGAGTTGATGGGGAAAAAATAGAACCGACACAAGATGAATTGTAAGACATAAAGTAATATTATTTTAAAATATAGAAAAAACGATATTGCTCCACCTCTTTCTTTTTATTTAAGAAAATAATAATAAGAAATATTAGATTTACCCTTGAACGATATACAATAAACTCAACCTTGGATGTTCACCATCGACATCTATAGTGCACATTTTCTTTTTAACTCCAGTGGATGCCGGTTGACTTTTGAAAGTAGTGTAATACCATCAAATTGGAACAATTTGAACTTTAAATTATCAAATTTAAACGTTTGAATATTCAATTATCGAGTTATAACATGACTAATTGACTACAAGATACAATAACACCATGTGAAATTTGTGCTTAGATTATCAACTTAAAATGTTTATATTCAGTGATTAATTGACTACAATAGTTACTTTAGCACCAAGTGAAAATATTTTAAATAGACATAGCTTTGGTCTCGTTGACATGATCTAATTATGCTCCATTCTATCTAATTTTTAAGTTAGTCTTGCCGAATTTTTAAAAAGGTTATTGAGATTGTGAATGATAGCCATTGTCACAAGACTTGCCAAATCCATACACATGCGAGATATGATATTTTCTTTCAAAATTATGATCAATCCAATTTGACAACAACGGGATAGGAGTAAATAGCCCATAATGGGAGAAACAAAGTTATAGCTTTGGATTGCACTTCGCGCTCTCTCTCATCTTTTTTTAATCAATAATGACAGGTCATATAAATTTGTCATTTGCACATTTGATATAAGTCTAAATTCGACTTGGACTATCAAGCTATAGCGCACAAAAGTGTATCCCTTGATGGAGAATAATGTAAACCAAGGACTCAGGCACTCAGCACTTGACCATCCGGATATTATTCTTAGTGGAAATCGAACTTAGGACCTATTGCAGACAAAACTTTGCTTAATTAAGTTGAAACAAAAGATCATCAGTGTTGTCAAAAGTGTGCGCCTGACACACTTAAGCGACGAAGTGAGGCAATGCAAATGGGTCACACCTCGCCTCATTTCTCTGAGCACAGGCAAGCAAGCGCTTATGTCAAAGCGCAAGGTGAGAAGAAGCGATAAAGGTGCACGTGTCATTGATTGGTGTTTGGGCTTGGACTTATTTTTGGCCTTATCCCTCTAAACTTAAACTTAAAAAAAAACTTTAGTGTAACCTTAATAAATCAACTTTGAACGAAAAATGATATCGCGTATGTCAGAAATTTGAGAAGCAATCCCTAATTCGTCACATCGACAACCCTAGAGTAACCTTTGCAAATCGGCAACCTTTCAAGCTCGGTTCGTCTCTCTTTCTCTAATTTCTAGGTATTTCTGCTACTCTTTTTGTCCATCTCATTTTGTCTCTCTATTCGTCTGTTGTTGACGTATTGGTTGGTTTATTGGTTAGCCGATAACGTATATGGTACATGACAAATATGGTATTTGGTTGGTTTATCGGTTAGCAAATATGATATCTATTATTCAAGAGAATTTCTTAATTCTTATCAAATATGGTATAGTTATTTGTATAATTTTTGTGATTAACAGTTAAACCTTCATATTACTAATATGGCAGTGGAAGATTAAAGATGTTTTTGGTTTAAGGGGAACAGTTTGAAGATGAGGACACGGAGAAGGAAGAAATTTGTGGGAAATACAATTATGATGAAATTGGGTTTGATGAAGAGATGTGTAGTGGTTATGATGATGTTATTGATAAGGCAATTGCAGATTATAGATGTTTTTCATCGACAATATGTGTTGCTTACCACGTGTTGTGTAATACTTTAATTCAGTTTTAGAATTGACTATCGAATTTATGACTAATCATACTATGTTATTGATTACTTATTTAAAGTTGATTTTGTTTATGTGTTGCAATAAATATATATATAATTTATTGTGATTATTTAATTTATTAAAAAATTGATGAAATTTGCGCTTCGTGTCTTTGAAGCATACGCTTTAAAGCGATGCAAAACCTTGACGCTTCACGTTTACTTTGCGCATTAATTACCCCGAGTATCATACAGAATCCCGTCTTTCTCTAACCAAACTCAGTCAATAGCAAAGAAAAAAAACTCAAACAGATTTTTCACTTCCTTTTTTGTAATCCCAAACTTTCTTAATTTCACCCCCATTCACAGATCAAGTAATAATATAAGCAGAAAACCCCAGCATTCTCATCTCATTAACATGGATCCTTGTGATGATGAACAACAAGTGGTGGCCATTGGCTAAGCCTTATTATCAACTAAATCAACCTCCACCATCTCCCTCACATGCCTCCAGCTGCCAACCGAGTACGTAGTAGTCTTATCCGGTGTATGAAATGCCTCGTGTGTTCTCATTCCTGTTCTCACAATCCTCTTCTTTTGGGGTGTTACACTACTTTTTCACTTCGCAACTGACTGAACCAAAGGTTCGCGTTGACTCCATTTTTTGTCTCCCTACAATGTATCTTCTCATGAAATGAGCTCCAACTGGGACAACATTACTCTCTTCCTAAGAAACCCTAATCGGTATTCGAGCATTAACTACAAGATGACTATATGGTTTCGGTTCTTGATCAAGCAAAGAGATGCCTCGGGTTGACAGTCGTGGATTCTTACCATCAAGATGTGGGGAAGAACAGCTCAATGAAAGGCTAGGGTTCGGTTTCATCTTTGAAGAAAATGAAGGTGGCTAATGAGAAGAGTGCAGAGGCTACTGCATTCTCCTTGGAAGTGGAGGCTATGGTATTTGTTAAAATAAAGTGTCTGGAGCAATGGTACCTCATGGAAGCTTCCTGTAAGGACCTAATGGTTAGGTCTATGACTCAAAGTTCAAAGAAGTTGACAGTGACGAATGGCTCAAACTGGCCCACTGTTAATGTTAAGCAATGAAAGAGTCTTAGGATGATTTATATGCCTTTTTTTCTTCTAAATTTCATAAAAAAAATATATAAAATAAGGCATAATCATGTAAAATGCAAAATTCAAGCAATTCATACCTGAATTTGTCTTGATGGGTTCCTACTCCTTTTGCACCTGATTCTTCATTTCGTGTCCTTGCTTCAGCAAGAGAGCAACTCTTTCAGGCACCTCAAAAGAGCAGTGCGATACGTCAAGCATACATAAAAAGAGATGATACACCATTACTGCAGTATCTATCACTTACAGGGGACATGTAGGAAATCGATATAAGATACTCGGATATGCAATAACAAAGGTCATCAACTCATCTCTATAGTTGGTACCTGTAATAACTGGTCAATTACAGTTTACACCATTATCGCAGAAGATCTACACAGCAATACAAGGGAAGGCTGCTCCAGCAAAGGCCACAATTGAATAAAAATAAATTGTGATAGAAGAACGCATATATCAAAGTTTCCATATATTTAATCATTGCCCAGACAACAAGAATCAGAATTACAACACCAATGACCAACAGAATCAAACAAGAGCAACCACCTTTGGTATTTCTATTTAATATCGCCAGCTTCCTCTGCACTCGCTGCATCAAAATAATTACAGAAGTTTGAGCTGAAATGTATGGTTTCAGAGGAAATTGTAATTTCAGCAATTAAGTAAACATAAACAGTTGAAAGTGGCATCTCTCTGTCTAAGACATAAATATTCCATTGGCACCACAACTAGCCTTTCTTCAGCCCTAGTATAGCAACTTGCATTCTCTGCAATATAAATAATGTTGACTCTCTTATAATGCTAAAGCATGCCAGAAAGTCCTGAACCAAATGTTATGTCCAAATAAAAACATGATTCTATGTCTTCCTCGGTAGGATGTTATCCCTAATAATATTTTAGTAATTAGCCTTTAGGCCCTTTACGATTGGCCCTGCCAAACACTGATTTTGCTAAACTGAATATTAGAAATTTGAAGGTACTCAAACGATTATGAATTCAAGAAATTTGTTTTCAGGGGTACAGGAGTACAGAAAGATATTTATGATCGTCACAGTATTACCTGTAGATGAGAGTTAGTTCCATCCACATGCTCATCCAAGTCATCCTGTGTTTGTGGTAGACCGAGAAAAATTAAGTCACGCGTTTTCCAAAAATATGAAACATGAAAGACATCACGAAAAAATGGTAACAGAAATTAGCACCAACCAGAAGCCCAGTATGTAGGTTAAGTTCCTCATTTATCGCCAATGCAATGTGCTTTGTGCTTGTCACTGTGCCCTCCAATTTTTCAAGCCCATCATCTTGTTCTGTTATGAGATGAAAGTCAAGTTGCAGCTCTGCTTTCTTTAAACAAAACATCTAACCAATGAAAATGCCTTATCACAATCAGATACCTCTCATAATTTCTCGTTGAAAGCTGACAAGACCTTGGTTGTCCAAGCCAGTTGTTCTGCTCATGAGATCATTCAACTTTCTATCAGTGCCCAGTAAGCTATCTCTGTTGCCAAAACCAGACATGTTGAGAGTTGTAGCCATCTGGTTGGCTTTAGCAGCCAAATTTTTAAGCATTTCTTGGCGCCGATTTATTTCCTTTGTGGATCTGTTAAACAAAAGCAACATCAAAATGATCACTAGCTCAAGTAATGAACATCCACTAAAACAAAGCAAACTGGTTGCCAACTTTAGATGGCTCATAAAATAGGTTCCAGTGTAAATTTATTTGAAAACTAATGCATACACTGCTCCATAAAAATGTTCTAAACAAAAAATTGAAACTCCCTGTTAGAGCCTATTCATATTTGATATTGCGAACAACTTCCAAATCTTACACAATATTGGATCATCTTCTTCTTTTTTAATATTAGAATAATGGATCATCTTTAAACTGCAGCACGCGTGACCAATCTTATAGATTGTGCAATATACCTTAGTTCACAAGTAAATAATTAGGATGTGGCGTGACCTAGATACATATCACATTAAAATCACAGCAGAGTGTCATCAAGGAGTGAAAACTATAGAATCTTGCATAATTATTTTTTTTGGTAAGCAAGAAGAATCTTGCAGAAGAAAGTAGTAGCAGAATCCTAAACATAGTGCTTCTTTCATTTAATACCCTACACATACGAACGTTCAAACCAAAAATAAAAACATCCACCAGCTTCAAGAGCAACGAGAACGTGCATAAAACAACCCTCCAAATCTAACAAAGGTTGACCTGTTTTTGATCTGTTAAAAGCTAAGTGCTAAGGTTAAGATGGTTCCTAAAGTGACAAAAGTAATGCATAATTTTCTTAAAAAGTGTGTTTTTCCCCTTTTTGTAGCAGACACTAGACAGCTAAGATTCAGCATGACAACGTCTTGTTTACACAAAAAATGCTAGCATTGTTGTATGAAAGACGTTGCAGGTAGCAACAACAAATAGTTGAATGAAAAGGAGCGCTTGAAGATACATATAGTAAAAAAAGGTCCAACATCACATAGAGCAGATAATTCAAGAAACACACTTGTTTGATTTGTCTCACTGAGCCAGGTTGCATTCCTGTCATAACACTAAACTTCAATTAGAATACTAACATTTTCTGCTTGGCAGGAAGCAGAGGTAGAAGTGTCCGCAAAGTATCAATTTTTGCCCTTAGAATTGTTATTTTTCTC
Organism: Euonymus europaeus; assembly: GCA_963580455.1. NCBI lineage: Eukaryota > Viridiplantae > Streptophyta > Magnoliopsida > Celastrales > Celastraceae > Euonymus > Euonymus europaeus. The sequence continues at coordinate 20,512,749 of OY756965.1, forward strand.
CTAGTTGCAGACAAATGACGTTGTGTTTCTGGCCCTGATGTGGGTAAGGAACTCCTTCCAGAAATCATACCATTGATATCAGCAGCAAGTTTTGATGCTTCATTGAATTCTCGGGTCCAAGATTCAACAGGAGATGCCATTGCAACTAAAAAACAAAATACAGAGTTTCAAACACATTAAAACTTTTTAGTTTTAGAAATGACAAGAGAACAAAGCGTAAGTTAACCTTTCGAGTGGTTTAATTAAATTAAGCTCTACTTATGTGTTAACAAATATCAAGATTAACGAATGAAAAAATACAAAGAGAGAGAAAAACATATAGATAAAATATCTCAATGTGCAAAGAATCTGCATACGCTGAAGAGAGAGGCCTATTGCAATTGCATCTCGTGCACTCTCCCTTCCAGTATTGCTCATTACATGAAAGTAGAAGTTGGTTCAAGCATAGAAACTCATAAACCAATTAGTATTTTATATTTTTAGTTGCATCAAAAACATATTTCTTCATCAAACAAAATGAAAATGCTTCTTTATAGAAAATAAAATCATAAATGTAACGATTAAGAAAGGTATAAGATTACTTTGTTATAAATTTTAATTAATTGACATAAAATCCCTGGACAGCCAGCCTGCTACTTTGAACTCTCTGGTTTTGACGATTGCAATCCCTTCTTTTGATAGATAATAACTTTGTTAAACGTATGTCTTTTGAAAGTATCCGGTCATGGTGCACTGTACATATACATATACATGACTATATAATTTGAACGGTGAATCTCTTATGCGGTCCTATTTTATGGGTGTAAAAAAGAGACTTTTATTTTCGTCCTTTGGATGCATCTAATGGCTGGGTCTTCCTCAAATTCATCGCCCCCTTACTCTGATTTCATCCACTCTTCTCCTCCTTCGTCAGAGTCGCGCTTCGTCAACCGAAGCCACCGGACTAGTCGACCTTCATGACTGCAGAGCGGTCCACTCTCATCGCGCCTTCCTCCCATCCAAGGCGATCCTGGTGTCCATCGTATCTAATCGTTTCCGACTGTGGAGAAGGCATTTCAAGAGAGCATCTAAAGCCATGAGGAATGAAGATTTTTTTTTGTTTAACTTGATATATTTGGGATCAAACTGGTTGTGGGCGTTTAAGAAATTGTGCCTTGCGTTGTTTCTGGTTTCTCTGGCTTGAGATCTGACTGGTAGTGGGTGTTTTGCTATTGTGCTTTAATTTGCATTTATCTTGCCACTTTCTGTTGCTTTTTGCTGCTGCGTTTTTATGTTGGTTCTGAATTTCAAATTTCCTGCTCCTAAAGACAACAGAGCATCATGAAAAGACAGGGACGATGAGCAAAGGCAAGGAAAAGACACGCGATGAACACCTATTCCAATTTAGGAGAAGAACTCTGCTGGAGAAGACGGTAGGGAGGAAGGGTTCTTGTATGGGGATCGATTTTGGAGAAGACCCCTCGCCCTAAACCCTTAGATCAATTTGACGGATTGGAGGAGAGAATACAGACTGGAGGAAGACTCGCTTTAGATCTGTAATAGATTTAGGAGAAGAACCATACAACAGAGGTGATGTCGCGATGGAGGAGGAGGAGGAAGACCTGCGATGTCGCGATGGAGGAAGATTATCCGTATTCGATTTAGGAGAAGAACCAGTTGATCTCGACCTTTACATGAATCTGACGATTAAAAACAAAAGTTTGTATTTTAAGTCCTTAAAATAGGACCGTAGGAGAGAAATCCTGATAATTTGAACTCCATAGGCACCTCATATCTATTTTATTGGGTTGCACCCTCTTGATGTTAAATTGCTAATAATAGTAAGACTTGCTAAATTGAAATCACCATAACAAAACGACTGCTAGAGCGAGGTCAGTAGAGTAATTGCCAAGTTGCATTACTCCAGTAGTCCACTTCACGACCTAGGCTAGGCGGGTCATTAGCTCAACTTTTAGCTAGCTTGTACTAGAATTAATCGAAGCTTCAAGCTTGTGGAAAACTAAACCCAAATAATCAATGTATTATTTATTAGTTTAAAAATACTCTATTGACCAAAGTTAAAGCCTCAAACCAACGTCCAGTAAATTTACATAAAAGTCCCTTGATTGATCTAGATAATATCAATCCAAACACAATCATAGATTTCGCAAAAAATAAAATAAATAAATTAAAATAAAAATCACAGAATTCTCTTTTCAGCCAAACTAATTCGCTACGGACATTAAATAAATTAACTTGTAAATCCAGATCTCTATCTACTATTCTGCAGCTTGCGAGAGATAATTTGTGAGGAGAAATACCTAAACCATTCACAGACGTACATCGTGGAATCTTGGCGATAATAGTTTTTCAGTTTATGCATCGGCGATTCAATTGAATTACTTCAAAATGACAGCTTCTGAATGAAGATGAAAGAAAGGAATGATTGGAGAATTCCCAGTAAGAAATGAGAGGTTTACCCGGAAATCCAGAAGGCGAAGCCGCAGAGCCGACGGTCTGTTTGCTATGACGTTTTGTCAGAAAAGCTTAAAAAATTTTAAATTAAAGAATAGAACAAAAAATTAATAAAAATCGCCGTTGCCGGGGATCGAACCCGGGTCACCCGCGTGACAGGCGGGAATACTCACCACTATACTACAACGACCGCTATGTCCTGCTCCAAATAAGCCAACTAGAAAACCTTAAGAAACCTCGCAAAAACCCCACTCTCTTCCCACTCTTCTTCAGTCTCAGGAACCCCTTATCCTCCCCTACGATCAGAATGGTGGCAAACCTTGAACGATTTCCCTCAATTCCCCAGTCTTTAGCTGTTTCGTGAGCTCAATTTGTAGACCTATTTGGGGCTATGTTCCACCGGCTCGAATTCCTGCAAAACGGTTCGGATAACTGGATTTAAGGCCTGTTCTTCGTGCTCGTCTTATTTATATTTTCTTTATTTTGGTTTTGGAACTGGTTTCAAGAATTTGAGTAATTCGAACACGGGAGTTGGGCAAATAGGTTATGATCGTTTTCGAGTTTTGGCCGCTTCAGGTGGCGGCTCTAGAAAACCTGGTGGAACTGGTGTCTATGGTGATGGAAATTCTTGGGGCGGTGGTGGTAATGGTGATGGTGGAAATAATTGGTTCTTCCTCTCGTGGTAAAGTATTGTCACTGCCTTTGATTCTTTTTAAAACGTGTGTGGGTTGTGGGCTTTGAGTTCTGAGTTACAATTGTTATTTGTGCCTTTAGTTGAGAATAATTTGCATTGTCAAATGTCATCTGAATTTCTAGTGGAAGTCACTATAATGCCTGAACTGGAGTTTTTTACTTTGTTAGCTTGCTCATTATTCTACCACTTTAGCTTTTGATAGTTGATGCTGCATTTGGTATTGCTTTCCAGGATTATCGGAAACTAAGATCATATCTCTTTGTTTTATCATAAGAATTTAAATATTTTAAGTCAAGTTTAAATGAGGAACTATTTTCTTGGTATTTCTGAGGTTTTATCACTCCCAGGTATGTCCATCAATTTTGTTGTTAGCCTTAAGTTGCTCTATTGCAACTTTCGATCATTGGTTCAAATCACTAAAACATTCTCTCTGCTAGACTGGGGTAAGGCGTAAGGATGCTTTCATCTTACCTCTCCACAGGATATAAATCCCAAGGCAATCATTTTGTTGTGGGTCTGCTATGGTCACGGTTCAGCTAAGGTGCTGAGCACCCCATGGTTTCTTCAATGGCATTCTCTTGTGCACAGTTAAAAGTAACTTATGTTGTCCAAAAAACTATTATCTGGTCTCATCTTCTGTGTTCTATCAAGAAAAAATTGTTCGTCTTTAGTTCAAAACCAAAAATCACAAACATTTTCGAATTATGGTCATGATGTTTTGTTTTGTTATTATTGCTTGACATCTTTTTTTGTGGCCGGTATATGGCCATGCTTGCAATGTTTCCTGTTCTGACAAAAGCTATAACATTTGCACTTCTGACTTTAATGGGAGAAGTAATATGTCAGCTAAACTATTGTGATTTTCATCTGTAGATACTTCTAAATATGTATCCCTGTTTTCCATTTTTTCTTACTGAAGGCTTCTTCAATTTTAATTTATTTTTTGTTTTGTTTTTTGCTCTTTAATTTTTCGTTTGACAGTCGACCCCATATAATTTGGGATAAGGCTCTGATTAGAATGATGGGTAAGGAAAGAAACGGATTTCTTAGATTATTTACAAATCTGGGTTTTATGATTTCTATATTTTAAAAAATTTCTTTGATGGAAGATTGCTAGGCCACAGGAATATTTCCAGTGCTGCTCCTAATTTTGGCCTCGTGATTTGTTTTGCCTTAAACTGTTTTCCCTGGTTTATGTGCTTCTCAAGTTGGCCTCTCTACTGCACCATGATTACATCAATTTATTTAAAAAGGTTATGCTTAGGTGGAGTTATCTGACCATTTCATCATTTCTTTTTCCAGCCTGTTGGAGGCTGGACAATCTTGCATGACTGTGATTCCTTTATTATTTTTTGATTCATGAAAAGACATGGTGTTGTGGAGACCATTTTGAATTATTCCTTTTCGCACTGAAAATTGGTCTCTTAAGTATTTGTCTTTGAGTAAATTGGTGACAATGCTCAGAGCATCAGAATTCAGGAGCATTATTGCTCCTCATGCTTGATTAGATGAACTGACTTCTTTCATTTCATCATACAGGTCATGGTACTGATACATTGGTCTCCAATGCAATGAATTTAATTGCAGTTTCTATTCTCTCCATTGGATTTTTCTTATCCACATTGGTAACACTTGAGGGAAGGTCATACCCAGGCTTGAACAGGTACTAAGTTCAGGGGCATGGCCAACTTTTTTTCCTAGGGTTATTTATTCCTCCTAGCTTTTTTATGAATGTAATATCTTATTGGAAAGATGGTTTGTTTTATTTTAGGTATGCGCTTGTTTATGCTGAAGTTTTGTTGTGTAGGAGTGGCTATCTACTTATCTTCTGTTATTGCAAATTGGGAGCTGTGGATACCATTCCAATTTCTGCACTTCCTATTCGTCCCACAGCAATTTCAGGCTAGACTGGCACAATGTGTTTGATCTCTTTTAAGGCCATTATGTGTGTCATTGTTGGCTGTATAGGTTTGAAAAATGAGGACGGTCCCCATATCGACTTTTTGATATCCAAGAGACATAATAGGGTTTGAAGTCTGGTAATACATATCTTGAATGTTTCTTCTTAATTTATATATCTTTCCTTGGATGCATCAACTTCTGATAAAATCAGTGTGGCACCCTTCCTAACTAATCCCAGGAAACTAATCGTATTTTGCTTACTTCCATGTTTTATTTTGATAAAACTGCTTACTTTCATGTTATCCTCCATTTTTTGCTTCATATAAGTGCGATTTGTTACGCTATATTTAATAGGCAAGGTTTTTGTGACTGATTTCAGGTCCTCGGTGCTAATTTTATCGCTATAATTTTGAATGCGATTCTCTCACTCAAAGCTCACAAAGAGGTTCTCCAAAAATAGGTATGTCCGAATTTCCTGCCTGTTTGGTTTCATAATGATTTTATGTTTTGTGAGGCAGTTATATCCATTTTTATCAGTTGCTCTGGTGGATAATGATCATAAGTATTAAGTAGCAAAAGCCACCAAAACCCTGATGTTTTGTCCGTAAGCTCTTCATTCAACACTCCCTCGCATTTGATAAGTAACTGATCACCAAACACCCCACACTAGCTCCATAGGCCCAATCCCAACCACGCATGGGTTGAGCTGCTGTTCTCCAAAGGCTCAACATGTCTTTTAGGTCCACTCTAGAAAATTCTGGATACTAGTGTGGGAAGGTCCAACTCTTATCTATTACACTTCAAAGTCTGATCTTACCGATGTGAGATATCGTATCAATACTCGCCCCTTGAAGACTAAGGGTCCATTTGTTATCCAATTGTATTTCACAGCTTAAAGCTGTGAAAAATGCTGTGCTTTTAGCTGTCTGAAATGCTGTGTAAAAAGCTGTGGGGCCTATAACTTTAAGCTGTGTAAAATGTTGTGCGGTGTTTGGTTCACTTTTTTACATTAGCTTTTTGTTATGATATTTTATATGAAATGACAAAAAAAGACATTGTAATAAAAGAGTAATAATATTGAATATAAAACACTTATTTTTATTCATGAACCATATCAAGCACAAAATAAATACCATCAAGTTCAAAACAAACTTATTTCAAGAAGATAAAAGAAAGTGGATATTTCTCTCAATTAGGAACCAACAAACACACATGCAGAGTTGACAACCCATTTTGTCCTCTTGTTAATTTATTTTATCTCAAGCAAAAGAAGAGGAATAGAATAGTCAATTATTGTCAATTAAAGCAAAACATCACCAGAAATAAAGCGAAGGGCTAAGAATGTCTTTGTTTCACCTGAACGCAATGAAACGCTGATCAAGAACAGCATCTCATTTTGGACCGCGTTTAAGCGGTCCAAAACGCAATTTCTGATGGTCCGTTTGGCATACACCACTTTTTTGGTGGGTCCCACAGCTTAAAGTTGTGGGAAACGCATAACAAACGGAGCCTAAGTTCCATGTTGGTCTAGCACCATGGCCGAACACTCCAAAGGAAACCTTCGTTGCTCGAGCACCATGGTCGGCCACTCCGTAGGCTCAGCCCCAAGGGTTAGTAGACATACCATACCCACAGCCGGCAAGGACCACTCAGATACCATTGTTAAGTAACTGGACCCCCAAACAACTCACACTAACTCCATAGGCTCAACCCCCACTCATGCATGGGCTGAGCTGTTCTCCAAAAGCCCAACAGGCCACTGAAGTCATACCCTTGCAGGTCCACTCTAGAAAACCCTGGTTGTGCCTGCTATTCCTCCGCTTGTACCTTCTTGTGATGGGCCTAACAACATTCTACATCAATTGCATGCTGCCATTTGTTGTGGTGAATGTGCAGGTGGATGCACTTAAAATCAAATTTGTTGCGTATGTGCATAGCTTGGTTCTGATCAGGTGGTGTATCAGCAAAATAAATTCATCATACAAAACAGTCGATATTTTGAGAAAATCAGGACTGAAAACACTATTTAGGGGGGGGGGGGGGGGGGGGGGGGGGGGGGGGGTAAACAATTGATTTAATATAAGAATCTCTCTGTTTTTGGCACTTTTACTGTTTCAATATTTGGCCTGGCCAAATAGGGATGAAACCTGAAATGTTTTTGACTATGAACGGATCTGTTCTATTGTTTCACCAACGGCATTGGCATTGTCGCCGCTCGTGAATTAACATTATCATAACCTTAAGGTTTTGCTCGGTAAACATGGGAGTAGCGGTTTTAGAGTGTTTTTAATGTAGCGATTATGACCAATTTCTTGAAACACCTTGATTCCGATCAAATTAATACCACCGGTTTTTGGGAGTTTAAGAAATTCTCAAAATCAGTGTTCATAAAATATAAACATTAATGATTTTAAAAACTCCTCATTCCAGTTCCTTAAAAAATCTCTCATTTTCAATCACTAAATTAAGTTCCAAAATTAAGACACATTTTATCCTCTCAAATCTTTTTAACATGTGAAATAATTACTGGTTGAAAACGGATGTACGTTGACTTAACATGTGAAGTTTGACAAGTATTAATGATTAATCGGTTGAGCTTGATCGGCTCCATGATTTTAGGCAACATATTAATGACTATATCAGCTGCAAAGTAGTAGTATTGGGGACAATCATGACTACGTGTGAATGTAAGCATGACGTCAAATATAAGCAAGCCAACACACAAAATGACAAAAGCCCACCGTTTTAAATAAGCTTTGAAAATGACTGACAAAAGTCGTCGAAGACTTCAGCTCTCTATCTATGTCCCTCGCAGTTCCCTAAAATTTCCTCCCCTGTTTCTCTCAGTCTCAGCCTCTCAGGTCAACAATGAACAACCACCCCCACTGTCCTCTCCCCGTGCTTTGTTTATAATCTCCTTCCATTTTAATATTCTACGAGCGACGGAACCCGCAGGTTGCGTCGGAGTCAGCATTTTTTTTGGTTATTGTTGCCTTGTTGGTGGTAAAAAATTGTTGCTCGAGATTTTTGGCATTCTTTGAACAAACCATGGTCACTCTGGTATCAACAGCTTGATGCCAAATTCAAAGCATCATGTGTGCGGGTTCGAAGTGAATAATACCTTAATTGGATTGAAATTTCAAGGTAAAAAAGATTAATTTTGCATTCACAAATCATACAAAAACAAAAAACAAAAAGCTTCATACATGAGCTCGAGTAAAAATTGAATCCACAATCTAAGAAGGGAACAAACTATTCTTCTTCTTTTTAAAAGATATTTGATTTAATTGTACTTCCTCCGTCTTATTTTAGTTGTCTACTATTCTTTTTCTGGATGTTTTAAAATGTATGTTTATTTCAGTTAATTAAAATTATTTTTATCCATTTTTTTCATCTTACTCTTATTTATTCTTAAATTGAAAAGTTCCAATAACCATTAACCACACACATTAATTGACTAAAAAAGAGAAGAAAAAAAGCATCACACATATTACAACATGGATCCAAACTTCCTCATATTTGAAAACCTCAAAATTAGAAGCTGATTATATGTCGTATAAGGACATCGAAAATACTAGTGATCGAAGATCCATGACGGACGGAGGAAATCTAAATCCGGAAGAGAGAAACCCTGTAAAATATTTTTATGGGGAGGAGTGAAAGCGGAGAAGAGGGAACGAAAAGTGGGAGGCATTAGAAGGACAATAGGAGGAGACAACACTTCTCTCCCAAGTTTCCCAAATCTGTCTCTTTTTTTTTTAGGGAGAGCCGTCGAGCAAGTTGGAATAACGTAGAATAAACCTTCTAATTATGAGGTTTGGAACTAATTTTTATTATTTATTAATCACTGTCTGTCTTGAACTATTCATTCATTTATTTATGTTCTTTATTGTTACTTCAATTATTTGTAGGTCACATTAGGTAAATCAAGAGATATCAAGAGATATAATATTGATTATTTTAGCTAAATATTTTTAAAATTTGGGAAGACCAAATTATTTTTCAATATCCCATAACATAAACAAAAAATCTATCAAAATGTCCACATAAGGACTTGAACAAATAAAAAAAAACATTAATATAAGTGCTCATTGCTATGAGAATCTTCTCTACGAAACTCAAAGTCAGCAAATTTTAAACAAACCCATATTGTGAGGAAGAAAAAAAATAGTTTTATTGAGAGAATATTGCTTTAACAAATATTTATTTGAGTAAAAGTACTGATTAAGATACACAGAGTGTAAAAAATATGATTCTTGACCTGGTCTTAACCGGTGCAGCAGAAGTCAACAGGAGATATTGAGGGGTTGGATTTTTAATAATCAACGGTGAGGACTTATTAGGGTGGGTCTTTAGAGATGATGGATCCACTGATGAAGATATGCATGAAAGTAAATGGTCTCTCTTTGCAATTGCATGGGTGGAGTGGTGGTAGAGGCATGTCACATTCAGTCAAGAAGAAAAGGACAAGAATGTACAAGCGAAGTACATAGCACCTCGCCATTCTTGGCTTCCTTATACTAGTGGGTATTAAAATTTTATTAATCACCAATTTCAGCATGTATAATTAATAAGACTCTATCACTACTTAACACTTCAATTCCCCCTCAGTCATATTTTCTTTGATTGGGAAATTGTTGAAAATCCCAACCCTATCACATCATTGATATTTTTTGTTTTGAATTTTACAATTTCATAGATACATTGAATATGTACGATTTTATTCTTCTTGTATCGCGTCGCAATAAGAAGAATAACACTTGTTGTTTAGCTTACAGTATGAAAATTCGATACGCGAGTCCGTTAGGGTTTAGTGAATTCATTCCTCTTAAGGTCTAACACTTATTGTTTAGGTTACAATATGAAAATACGATACACGAGCCCGTTAGGGTTTAGCAAATTCGTTCCCTTTAGGGTTTAATACTTGTTGTTTAGGTTACAATATGAAAATACGATACACGAACGCGTTAGGGTTTAGCGAATCTATTTTTCTTAGGGTTTAATACTTACTATTTAGGTTAACGTAGTGACAAAAAAAATTGCACAGCATATATGCTAATTATATTATTTTTGAAAAAAAATATAATTAAAAGAATACGTTAAAAAATATCGATGATGAGTCTTATTAGAGAGAAATTTACGTGTTGAGTTCGAATATGTAACTTTTTTAAAAATTTATAATGTATTTTAAGAGATTAAACGTTTTAAAAATTGTTTATAAAAAAAAATATAAAAAATTAAAATGAATTGTACTCCATTCCAAATAAATTTTATGAATAGACTTAAATCTTAATAAGTCTATAAAAATAGACTCACTTGCAATTCTCCCATCTCATCATCGGTAGATAAAAATCCATTCCAAATAAATTTTATGAATAAACTTAAATCTTAATAAGTCTATAAAAATATACTCACCTGCAATTCTCCCATCTCGTCATCGGTCGATAAAAATCATTGTCACAATGAATGTGGCAGACAAAAAGCCAAATCTGCTCCACCTATCTCGCAAGACCATATGATTAAACCATTTATGTAAAAGCCATAAATATTAGAACTTTGATTTTGTCAACTCCTCGTCTTTAAAGCGAAATAGCAAACAATTGGGTTGTGGAATGTAACATATTTTCAATTAGGACAATATTAGTTCAAATTATTTTTATCATATATATTTAATTTAATTTCAATTTCAACAGGGCACGTCAACACATGCCCCTTCAACTAATAATATTCTCGCTTTTATTTATTGGTTTAGGAAAAAAATTGTTTATAGAAAAGAAATAATAAAAAAATGACGGAAGTCAGCTTGTGTTATCACTAACGCATTCGATGGGGGACTACTTGTATTAGTTGTTTGGAATTAAATTATGGTCTTGAGTAGCACTATATTAATTATTGTTCAATGTCAATTTGTTGATAAACATAAATGCATTAAAATCGAGTCACAAGATGGGTTTGCATCTCACCACCGATCACTTTAAACTAATTGGATTTTTCTTACTTATTATTATACTTGGCCGTGGCAAAAAAAATCGATTTTGGGCTGGATAATATGAGTATTTATGAAATATTTATATGTTTGGATTCAGATTGGTTTCGATTTTCGGAAGTACTTGTTTTTTCATACTTGGATTTGTTTAAATCCGACAAAAGTAAATCGGATGATAATTCAATCTAGTTTAGGGTTCGAATATCGGACAAGATTTTTGTATGTTGGACCAGAACTTGACTTTAAATCTGATAATTTTTTTGCGTTTGAAGCCAAATTTCAAATATATAATTTAAGTCCAAACTTGTTTAATCCAATTTTGATAAATCGATTATCCAAATCAAATAAAATTTTACAATCCCTAATCATTCTGAGAGTTTCTAGCTAGGATACGATATGAACTCCACCTAAAAATGTTTTACATGCATACGTTATTGCTTAATTAATGAATAATTTAATCGCAACAATTGCCACTCAAAATTTTGAAAATGACACTATACAAATTTATCATTGAATATTTGATATGGGTCTGAACTCCAGCCATCAGACATTTGTGCACGTAAAATTTCTACTTGATAATAGAGTGCGTAACATTGAGTGAAAAGTTGAAAACTCGCACTTTATTACTATAGTGTTATTTTCAATGAGAATCGAATTCAAAAACTTTTGAATCTGCATATATGGTTTGGCACAAAGTGAAGTGGTTGTGGAATCCATATTGGGTAATGCAAATAGCCCCTCAATTTTGGTTTGCTTACATAGACGGCCCCCTTATGCATTAATTCCATTTATATGTGATAGATAACTCCCCTCCATTTATAGAAATTTTACTATTTTAGGGGTAAATCAATGCTTGAAAATGAAGAATGTGAGTTGATAAATCACTATTGTGTATTTATATATAAATAAATAATCACATGTTTTTAACTCAATCTTCTCAAGTACCTTTGACAAATCGGAAGAAATTAATGTAGAAATTTAAACTTAAAAATTATTCTCAATTATACTCGGCCAAAATGAATCTCTAAAATTATCCTTGGTAATAATTATTCTTCACATAAATCATTAGGACCTTAAAAGCGAAGCATGGCCAGTAAAAGAAGAGATAGAAAGGCAGGCGTTCACGTGGGACTGAGTCCTGTCGCTTTGACCGAAGTGCCCACATTCCTTCTTTGAAGGTTGAAGCCACATTTTCGGTTTCTATATACGACTCTTTTTCTTCCTTTGGACTCTTAAACCTACTGCGGCCAAATGTGGCAGGGTTTCCATTGTTGAGCATCAAGCTTGTCTTAATATCAACGAGGACAATTTCACTTTTGGTAAGAAGATTGCAAGGGCTTGCTTGTCATGAATGGATGTTATCCATTTATGCAATTTGGTTGTGCTTAATCACCAAGGCAGGAATTACCCACATTTGTCAAAACTAGTAACTTCATTTAGTATATAACCAAAGATTTAGCGATACGTTTTTTGGGTCTAGATACTTAGGAGACATGAGAGAAGAGGAGTATAAGAACTCATGCTCATGACCTATGTTTTATATAAACTAAACAATGAAATTGGTGTTGAAAAAATTATTCTCCTGCCTCATCTCATATTCTTTTCAACCAAAGTAAGAGGGAAAAAATTAGTGAGCCATCTAACCCAGACGGAACTATATGTTCAGACCATATTTTCTGACATTTGACAGCTAAAATTTCGTCACTGTTCACCAGATACAATCGAAATGTTGTTTTCATGGTGACACTGAAAAATTCAAAAAGATCGCATTTTATGACCAAATACCAATATGCATGAATCTTTGATGGATTGAAGTTTAAACTTTTAACACCTAATGACATTATAATGATGCTACATACATATATATATTAAACAAAAAAGAACTAACCATACCAAGGCTACCCAAAATATAAACAGATCAGCCACATCATCCCTCACTGCAATTTACTAAGTAGTACGGACTGAAAATAAAGAAAGAAAGAACTAGATGGGAGAAACTAGGGCGGGTAAGACTAGAAAAATCAAAATATCACATGACTTTCCAGGATTCTAGAGTAGGAAAGCTCGGGAAAGTGTCAAATTCTAAACCAGCAGCCCCGCCACCATCAACTAATCCCATTGTGGACCCATAGGACAGTGGGCCGGACGCAATAGCAGGCCCGATCCCAGATGTGGCCCCAACTCCTACCTGCTGCTGATGTCGATCCAACAAAAACGCCGACGTGTCAAGCGTAGGCAAACACCCACCACCTCCTACTAACCGGCCACTCAATCTCTGCGGCTCCGGTTTCAGTACCGGCGCCATCGCCATCTGTGAGCTACCAAATTTCACTCCCGTCACCTCTTGCACCATCTGCCTGAAATTCGCCGGATCCGCCGCAATAAACGTCGTCTGCGACCTCTTTTTGGAAGCGCGCGATTTCCGTTTCGTAGCCTTAGTCCCAGAGCCGGACACTGGGATCGCGCTCCTCTGCCGCTTCGGCGCAGTCTCCGGTTCGGAACCAGACACATTAGACGCAGTAGGTGTTGCCTCCGGCTTCATAACGCCCCCAAAAAACTGCGATATCGAATCAGTAGTGAGCGTACCAGAGTTGTTACTCGCATTCGTATTGTCAGACATCGATTTCTGCAGCGCCTTCGTCAACGTCTCGGTATCGCGAGCATACGCCTCCGAAAACCAAGAGTCTGCAAAATTTGTGCGGAACAACCATGGTTCGATATTCGCCAAGTTCTCCGATGACGCCATGATAGAAATGAAGGAAGAATAAAAAGATGAAAAAGAAGACGATTGAGAGAAATTGTTCAGTTATTGCATTTAGTGAGTCTAAGGAGTGTGTAGGAGAAGAGGACTTTGTGTGTAGATTTTGAAAGAATTGGAGTGAGGGAGACGATTGAGAGGGAAGAAGTAGAGGTTGAAGATGAAGTTAAGTAGTGGGGCGTGAGGAGGAAGAAACCGCGTTGTTTGGGAGACACGCGTTAGCTAAGTCTGTACGGACAAAAACTAACCATGGTTTAGAGGTGCTGGACGTATTTGACTGTTTTGAGTTTACTAATAGTACTGTAGTCGTTTTAGATAGTGCGGCTTTGACAGTTGAGCCGTGTCGTTCGGCGTCGGCTGCACTTTTACGCGTTATCTCTCGCCCCAATGCTTATTTTTTATATATATTTTTAAATAAAAAAACAACAACATCATTTTGATTATTTCTTTTTTTAATTTTCATAATCTGGCAAATAAGTAGTCATTTAGTAGGATAAGCATATTTGTCCCAATATAACAATATTTAGTTACTTTTAAATATGTGGCTCGAAAACTCATTTGATTTTGCTGACATATCATTTGGTCGTTGGTCGGGTTAACTATCAGGGCAACCATAATAATACAATATTAATATCCCCATTAAGTCTCCATGACAATATAACATTGATGATATGCACGGAAGAAAATGTGAGTTATAAGGTAAATCTATGAAGAATTTTAGAAGACTAATATTCTCTCCGTCCTATTTTAATTGTTCTTTATTTTTTTAGGATGTCCCAAAATGCATGTCCATTTGAATTAATGAAAGCTATTTTTTTCACTTTTTTCTTATTTATCCTTAACTTGAAAAGCTCAATAATCATGCACATTAATTATGGTGCCAAAATATTTGCCATTATAAATATGGATATAAACTGTGTGGAAAAGTAAAGAGGACAATTAGAATGAGACGGATGAAGTACTTAAATCAATTGAAATGCTCATAAAAGTGTGTTTGGTGATTTAGCTTTAAAAATCCCATCTTTTTGCGAGCATGAACGAGATTTTCGGAGTTGAATGCCGCCTTAATCATTTTCTTAATTGGCCAAGATGTTCTTGGTGTATTCTCCAGTGACTCCTTCCCCAATCGTTTAGGCGACACATGTCAACATGTCATTCGCAAGTTTTTTTTTTTATTATCAGTATCCATTCATGAAAAAGTTATTCGAATTTCAAAATGGTTTTGATCGGCGGGGATTTTATTTGAAACCAAACCCAGTAATATTGCAATTTGGCATTTGATTGATTTGATTTAGTAAGACACTAATTATTCATTAATCTAATAAAGCATATGTTGTTGTTGATCAATCACTTTCCTCTAATAGCATGTGATGGGATTGGGAGCGCGGGGGCGTTTTGGGGAAGGAAATATTTTATTTTATTATTTAAAATTTATTAATAATTTTGATCTAAAATTTATTAATATGTTTTGATCAAAATTATTAATCCAACGACATATTATTTAAGTTAAACAAAAATCAAATGCAATAAAACTTTATCCTTCCCCAAAACGCCCCTCCAGCGGGATCTGCTGTATAACCCCGCGCTTGTCTTAAGCATTATTGCTACTTTTAATCATATAAATAAGGTCGGTCCATGCAGTATTTTATTTAACAGTATTTCGCTGTAATCCATGCAGATTCTTCGGTAATCGAATGCTGCCGTTCACGTGGCCACAGGTTTTGGGCCATAGTTGTAAAGCGTGTGGGCTCCATCCACATCTGGTCATGGAATTTTTTTCATCTTATCTTATCTATTTTTTATTTATTTTTTATTTTATAGAAACAAATCATCTTGTGGTCTGTGTGTTTGATTAGAGTTTTTAAAATTGTTTTTTATTTTTAAAAATAAAAAAGCATGTGAGTTTTTTTTTGGGTGTTGAGCATTTTAAAACTAGTTTTAGAATTTCGTGTTCTTAAAAACAAAAAACATGTTCAGATTGTTTATTTTGTTGTGGAGCTGTTAATATGTATCGTATGTCAGTACGGTCCTGTGAAACAAAATACTACACGTTGTATGTTAGTACGGTTCTAGAAGTTTGGCAACCTCTGAATAAAAGAGTTTATCCAGATGCAGTTATGTGACGATTAAGCAGTTACCTGACGTTGAGCAGTTATCTGGCGGTTAAGCAGTTACCTGATGATTGAGCATTTTGTCGACGGTTGAACAATTATCCGGTGATTGAGCAGTTACCAAAAACAGTTAACTACCCAAGCCCTATAAATATATATCAATCTCACACATTTGTATAGACATTTATTATGGAATAAAAGGCCAGACTCCGTGGACGTAGACAAGTTGTCGAATCACATATATTCTTGTGTAATATACATGAATGTATTGCCGAATCACGTATATTCTTGGGTAAGCATTTCATTTCATCGGTGCAAATTTTGCATGGATATTTGTAATTATAGTTTCTCATCCAGCCACATATTATCAATTTATAGATTTTTGAAATTTTCTATATTTTTTTTAATGAATTGATCATTCAAAATATTTTATTAATTTTTCATTTTTGTAATTATAAGAATTAAGAAGAGATGATATCGATACTAGAGAGTGATAGAAACTAGTATTTTATGGATAAGTTTTGTTATTAATGGTACTAATTATTTTAATTAATCTTATCAACAAATAAATTCATTAATGCTGATAGTTATGGCATTAGGAAAACAAGATTAATTATTAAAAATAATTATCTTAATCATTCCACCACCAACTAAGAGCAAAATAATGGGACCAATTATTAATGGCGCGATGTATTGTTTTCCATAAAGGTTTCAAATAACAAATAACTAATTGTTAGCATTTTGGATCACGGGAAGCCAATGCCAATAGGCCTAATATTGGGTTTACTTAACTTTGGATGGGAGTACCCCAATCTCAAAAAATCAATGGCTCATAAGACTAGGCTCATTTAATGTCTTATAAACCCTCTAAAATCTTCTAATTTTTGCATGTGGGACATTTTGTACACAATTCTTTAAATTATCATCTCATTTGTTACATCAAACTCATGCTTAAAGGTGTTATCTTAATTATTGACATGTCCCTTTTGCATATTCAGATGTGGTGATATACTTGACATGGACGCGGTCATGTACTCAAAAGTGGGAGAGCTCAAAATTTTCTCATTTTTTTACCATACATGTGAGTCTCTCTTTGAACCTTATATTTTTCCCCATAATCTCGCTCTGATACCAACATTTTGAATCGTGGGGAGCCCAGTATCTCAAAAAGCCAATAGCTCATTAGACTAGATCTATCTAATGTCTTATAAACCACTCTACAATCTTTTAATTTTTCCATGTGCGACATTGTGTGTGTGTGTTTCAACACTAATGCGGAAAAATTGAAAAATTGAAAACCAATGTTGTCCTCGTACATGAAACGACGATGATAAATCAATCTTATTGATGAATTATCTCTAAATACAAGTATTTGTTCACTCTAATTACTAGGATTTCACAATGAAAGTACAAATATTCATCCACCATAATAATCAATCGTGACTCAAGTAGATCTAGTCCATCATCCTAACATTAGAAGTTAGTATTTTTGTGAAACATATATCAAAATAATAAAATGGCTATAAGTTCTGGCTAAATTAAACTATCACGAATATTTCAAATTGCATGTTAATAGGGTATATCTCTCCTTCATAAAGCAGGATAATTATAAATTGATGAGTTATAAAATTTGGCCTTTTTTTTTTGTTGCCTTACATTACTTTAATTATGTAATTGAGACATTTAATTATTTTAAATTAGTTTGACCATGAAACCCTAAGGTTATGTTTGACATTTTACAAAGGAAGGGTTGGAATATGGTGGGTTGGGGGGTTGAATTTTTTAGTATAAACTCTTGTTTGGGAAATTAGTAGAATTTAAATGGGTTCACTAAAAATTTTATTAATAAAATTATTATAATGATCTTATTAAAGAGTGAACATTCTAAACTCTTCAAAATGAGGGATTCAAATTTAAAACGTCGGTAAACGTTAATTTGAAAGAGTTCACGAACCCCACACATATGTTTAACAAGGATTGAGAGGGTTCGTTATAAATCTCTATCCCTCCCAACATCAATTTCATTGAATGTCAAGCAAAACTTGATAAATAAACATAAATAATAATGTTTAAATTTAAGTAGCCTTAATATATATATTAGGGTCCACGCCGGCTGAACCATGGGAAATGTGAAAAGGAATGGCATATTACGATGCAAGAACTTGGCAAGTGAAGTTAGGTAGCATTGGAATGCATGTGTCCCCCTAACACATGCACGTTCCTCGTTACACTATCTGCCCCCACTTAACTAATTAATTAATCTTATTTGGGGTTACTTAATCTTGATTAGTTAGCATAATGTGTGCATTAATGTCAACCATATGTACTTATGTTTATCTAACTATTTTCCGTCAGGAAAAAATGGGAAACTTGATTTTCCTCAAAAGATGTAAAATTTTAAAATATTTAGACCATGTGTGATAATTTAAATATTTGAATTTTTCTCAAAAATAAAATACCAATATTGTTATTAGAAAAAAATATTTATTTTACTAAATAAAAAGAACACATTTTCATTTCATATAAAATGAATATTGCAGAACGTTGGAAGAAACAAAAACTTATTACAGTGTTGTTAAGAGCAAGTGCAATGCTAAACCAATTTAGAGTGCTGGAAATTTTGGAGTGTATAGAGAGAGTAATTTGAAAAAATTATATTGAAAGTTGTGTAGAATGATAGAAAAAAGTGAAAAATGGTATAAAAATATAAGAAAGATGTTGAAACTTGATATTTGGAGTGTTGGTAAATGAAAAGTGAAAAAGTTGTATTGAAAAATATATTTTGTTGATATGATTATATTAAGATATGTGTTTTGCTGACGTGAATAAGTAAATGAGACTCAATTATGTATAATAATTTGGAGTGCCCCAAATTGTTGATGCATTCGACTTGCTCTAATCTCTTGAAATCGAGGGTGAGGAGAGATCTAATCGGACGGCCTTAAGTGAGAGGGACACACTTTATTCTAGAAGAAAAGAAGGAAACGTCTCTCTGGTTTCAGCTAAAGGGCACCAGCGGTGACGAAAAGAGATAACGTGGTGTGACGAGATGGTGACGTGCAAGTGAAAACTTTTTGAAAAATATATAATCCAAGATTAAAAATGAATAGGCAACGCCATTCTTTTCTGGCTCGGCTCGGCTTCTCTTTAACCCTCTTTTTAAGTTATAAACGGGTTCTCTAATTGGATTTTGGAATAGTTAAAATTAGTTATTGTTCAACAGTTTAACTTCCCAGCAATGGAGATATCTATGACCACCCATATAGTTGAACTGCCTTCGAATTAATTATTCTAATTTAAAAAATCTAATTTTTTTATGAAAAAATAATCTAAATTTAACTTGATGCTTACTGATATACTAAATATTTGAGGAGAGTAGTCAATCCAAACACATAATAATATATATGTTTTTATTTCGAAAAAAAAAAAAATTGGGTACAAATTTTATTAGCCCTAGTGAATTACATTTGGGTTCTAATAGAGTAATTTGACTTATTATTGAAACACCATGTCAATGTACTTTTTTTAATACTATGTATTAATTATGCCCTACTTAACCATGCACGTTATGGTCAAATTAACAAGCAAGTATTAACAATGTTTGAATCCTCGATACATGCCAAAAAATAACTGACATTTAAATTAGTACAATATTGATAACAACACCATACAAATTTATCATTTGAATACCTAAAACGTATCATTAGGTTTGCGCCATAAAAATTCGAATCCCTACAATTTAGACCTATAGATATTCACCACTAAGTGATTGTATACGAGTATATATACACTTTGCTCATATAACTTTATCAATGGCCTATTAAAGTTAACACCTTTTTAGGTTGATTCAAGTGCCAAGTAGCATAACGACTCAGTAAATGAATTAATAATCCAAAGACTTATGATAAAAATTAAAAATCACCCGTATCAAAACAAAATCTTAGGCATTGACTTGATAATAGAGCCAAAAAAACGAAAAGTAAACCCATCCAAACACGGAATTAAAATAACGCTTCGTTTCGACGTTCATTATTTTGTTAATGCTATCTTATCGCCCCCTCGTGACGCACACACAAATGCCACGTATGGCAGGTGTCT
The DNA here is from genome assembly GCA_963580455.1 of Euonymus europaeus. Lineage (NCBI taxonomy): Eukaryota > Viridiplantae > Streptophyta > Magnoliopsida > Celastrales > Celastraceae > Euonymus > Euonymus europaeus. The sequence goes on from OY756965.1 coordinate 20,532,752, forward strand.
TATTCCTCGTTTGGACTAACTGTACCATTCATTGTCAACTTTGTTAGATTAGGATGGGATTCCCCCCCACCCCCCCAATCAATGCTTGCTGTACGTTTTAATTTTGGGGTGGCAATGCTTCCCCGACCATTGTATTTTTGTAATGACACATCAATCAATCCTTTATATGATAAGGTCCCAACTGTTGGAGAGAGCTTATAATAACTTGCAAGCAATGACGATTCTTTCGTTGTGAATATCCTAAATTGTAGAATGATATTTCATTAATTTCCCCATCTCCCATTCAAACTCAATTGAACGAGTAATTTGAAAGTTGTATATCACTTTTTTTATAATTTCCAAAGCATTTTGTTCCATAACATTTCATTTGGTAGAGCTTATATTTGAGAAAATAAGCTAGTCCATAACCTGATGAAAATAATTAAATTGTCAAATAAGCTATAAGGAGGTGTGACGATTATATACTCAAAATTGACGTTATATACTTGATAATTTTAATATACGCTAGTGTATTTTTGAAATAAACTCGTTGGTAGAAAGAAAGAAAAAAAATAGCGCATAGCATTTTATGCGATTTGTTTGGTAAAACGATCTATCCTAATTTGTAACCCAATGTATATGCTTTACAACATAGAAAAGTCTCTAATACAAGACCTATTTTGATTGCATTGCTAGTTCATATTATTAGACATTCTAACTATTCTGTCATTAACGCGAATGAGTAGGCTATAATTAATGGGTAATAAATTCCAACCTTAAAAAAGTTTACCATGAAAAACTAACCACGAACTTCTTTTACTATGATGAGTAGTACCTTAATGATATATTGTTTTTTTATCATTCTAGTTAGATTTAGTTTTTTTTTCTACATTATGGAGCTAGATTTAGTTTATACATGAATAATAATAATAAAAATAATATATTGTTAATTATAGTGATCAGACATTGAGACACACTGAAAGACTAGCTTTTGGAGTCAAAACCCAATTACCTACCTAGCTTCCACGATCCTTCGTCAAAATGACTAGAGATTGCAAAGTCGTCATTGTCCATTCAAACATGTTTATCGGCAGCTGGGTAGCTTCAATCCATGAAAGACCTTTTTGTTGGAGCTTTAACTATCACGGCATCATGATTCCCTTAACAAGGACATTTTGTCAACTTCATTGCTTTTCTTGTTTTTACTAGAAACTTGTTTGTGTTTAGCTATATAGGTCGAGTTATTGTGGTCGTCTATCTTCTTTTGCTAATTTTGTACGGTAAATGATAGCTCAATGTATAGTGGTCCATGCAAATTTTAAAAAAGGAGAAAATCTCGATAGAAGGGCAAGAAATAAAGAAATACGTTGTCTTATATAGCAAAAAAAATAGAATTTGCCAACTCTGATTAATATCATGCATATATATGGTCATTAGAATGTATTATTGGAAGATAAGTTCTTGGGTTTTACATTTAGCAAAGGTGATTATGATCTTAAATAATAAAAAAAGAATTGAGCATAAAATGAAAGGACAAAAAAAAAAAATGATAGGTTATGATATCCCTTCATCACAAGAAAAGTATAAGGAGACACGCGAAGTTGCTCCCTATCTTTCATTTCTTCTTTTTTCCATTTTTATCTTTGAAATGGAATCTACTTGTCTTTTCATTTAGGGTTCAAAGATTGATCACCAAATAGTATCTTGAGAGAGGATCATAATTAAACTTATTAATTTAAATATCTATATGTATAATTAAAGTTTTTTAGGAATCGCTAAAAATAAAAGTTTAATATTGGACCTCTAAAAAGGACGACAAATAGATATTATATGTGTTTATGGAGTGTCTAGGACCTATCGGAGTGGCGGTTTGAGATTAAATTTTTTATTTTATTTTTCATTGCAAAAATATATGTAGTATTGAAGATAAGGAAATTAACAATGTATTTTTTTATTTGAAATATAAATTAAAGTTAATATAAAAATAATAATTATAGATAGTCGGACATAAATTCAAAAAATTTACACAAGTGTTGCAATATTATTCTTGATTTTATTCAATAAATCATGAAGTTTTTACATAAAATACTAAATAGTGTAATATAACAAAAATAGTCGGTAAGTATAGAATATACATTGAATAGTAAAACTTATACATATTTATACATTGAAAAGTAAACCAGTTGATAGAGAGTATGTCTGACAGAGTATAAACCAAGGTTTTGAAAACCGGACCGGTCATCGAACCGGAAAATTCTTCGGTTCATGGTTCAATGGTCCAACCGGAGTTCAACCGTGGTTCGAACCGGGTTCAATGTTATTAATTATTATATATATTTATATATTATAAGTAATAATTAAAACTATTTAATATTTTATAATTCTCATAGTAATATAGAAATATAACATTAATATGTCTCTTTATTAAAAAATTCGCAACTATTCATAGGTTCTCAAATATTCATTTAACAAAAAAATTATATGTCAAATGATAAAATAAATAAAAATTATTTATGCAATCATAGAATCGTAAATTAAAATTAAATATTTATTAAAAATCGAATTAAGAATTATATGAGTGAAACACATGTATATTACAACCATTTTCATCATCATAGTATGAGTCTTTATGTCAAAAAATTTAGTTGACAACATGAATATATAAAAAAATTAACTGAAATTTATTGCAATGAATTTTTATTAAATTAAATATTTGAAATAAATAAATAAATATTATTTTTTATAAATTTAATTAATATATAGAAATGCTATATATTTAATTAGTGTTTGACTTTAAATTAAACTTGAGAGATATGATACATTAATATAATGTTTCACCATAGATCAACAAAATTGGATAGCTTAGTAGGTTAAAAGACTAGCTTTTAGTAAAGAGGTCATGAGTTCTAATCCTAGCAAAAGCAACTTTTTTGAAATTTTTTCAACAAAAACCGGCTCAACCGGTTCATGAGGATCGGCCGGTCCAACCGGGAACTGGCCGGTTCTCAAGAAAAAAGCCGATTCTCAAAAGAGGCGGAAGCAACTCTTTCAAAATTTTCCAACAAAAATCGGCTCAACCGGTTCATGAGGATCGGCCGGTCCAACCGGAAACCGCCCGGTTCTCAAGAAAAAAGTCGATTCTCAAAAGGGGCGATCGGTCCAGTTTTAACTATGGGTGACAGAGTATACGCTAGCGTATAGTGTATACGCTCTATCAAACAATCTATCAAACAAATGTTAAATGGAGCGGGATTTTCCTTTGTGGAGCGGGATTTTCCTTTGTGGACTCTTACCAATCCAACGAAACAACTTAGATTCTCATTTCAGGGTTTGATACCTTTGCATATATTTTGATACAAAACTATATACAACTACAATTTAAAATATTGAAATTAATTGTACATACACTAATCAAACGAAACATTCAGACAATAATAAGTTTCTTCAATACAGTTTTTATCGCAAAAACAAACATTAAGAATACAATATTAAAGTACCTTTTTTTCATCTATCTACATTTGAGAGGAAAATCTACTCAAGATCAATCCAATAACATTGGATGCCTAACTGCACTTATTCCTTACAGTTTCTTTACACACCTAAAACGTTTAAGAGTGTTGAATATGAGTTCTACGGGCATTTTTGAACTTCTAGAATCTAAATCAACTTCGACTCCTTGATTTCTCTGAAACATTTATCCAGAAGTTGCTAGAGTCTATCACAAATTTATGTGGATTGCAAACTCTTAAGCTCAGTGGTTGTAATCAACTTTCCATTGCCTTTGAATATGAAGAGCTTGATTAAACTTCAATTTAGATATAAAGAATCAGCTAAATTCAATGTCATCAAGTTTTGGAAAATTGACAAACCTCGAGACTCTTAATGCGTTTATCGTGGGAAAATATTATCAAAATATATCGTGATACATTTTTTAGAAATCAAATAAATATTATATTATCATAATTTATTTGACATCGAGTTTTTCACGTGGATTGGGATGACGCTATTTATATTGTATAACATATAGAAAAATAAATGGCTTATCCTATGAGATGTTAAAATGAGTTATAACTTTTGTGATCGTAATATTTTTTTTAAAATTTAATGTATATTTTTTATTTATTTTTGATCGATTTTTCGAATTCAACCATATATATTTTGGATTCACCTTTAGTATTCAAAATATTTTTAAAAAATACCAAAAATCAAATAATATAGTTCTTTTTGAAACAAAAATAAAATGAAATCTTAAAGTTTATGAAATATTTTTTGTTTTATAGGCGACGATCCAAAATTACCATGTACTTTTAATGTTGAATTTAATTTTTTCAAAGAGAAAATATATTGTTAGATACGTAAAATTGGTCAAAAATACAACTATACTTTTTCCTTTTTTTTTGAACCTATAAAATTGGCCCCATTTTAAAAGGTTTATTTTGAATGTGCAAAATATATCAGAAGTAAATTTTATTATTATTGTTATGATACTATGTTTCATCAAGGAAGAACAACTGTGTTATCATATGTTTCACTAAAATCATTATAATTATTTTTAAAGGATATCAACAATGTTAAAGAAAATTAAAAATTATACCACGTAATGTAATGTAGGTACCGCACTAGCTTATTTATAAGGTTCAAGGGTTTTCATAACTTAATATGAGTTTGGTTAATGGGCTTATGAATAATATGTATTGAACAGAACTTCTAAGTTCTAACAGACCAAGGCCGCTGCATTTGGTGGGCTTTCAATTCATGGTGATGACTAACTGGCCCACAAGGCGAACAAATACCGTGAAATGAAGGCTTTCCACGTCCAACTCTTTCTGATCATTATAGATTCTATTTTTCCTCCCCAAATACTCCATAATTATGTAGTAATGTTTTTACACAAATTTTACAATGTTACTTGTGATTTTATAGTGAAAATTTTACATAATATACTGTAAAATAACATAAATATTCAGCAGTAGCTGTCCAAAATAGAATTCACGAATTTATCAATGTCGATCCATTTACAACTCCTATTTAAATTTTCTGCATCTTTCACATTGATTTATCTTAACACCTGATAATTAAAAACACAACAAAATTTAGTAAAATCTAAACTCAAATCACGCAACAAGAGGAACAAATTAAAATCAAAATAGAGTATTCATTATACGCAAATATTAGAATGATCAATTTTCATGAGATCTATCGAATTTAAGAATCTTTTCTTCTTCTATTTTAAAACACGAATCACTCCATTTTAACTTCAACCTATCTTTTTTATCCCGCTTCAACAGCCTCACTCGAATCCAACACATTCTCCCTCCTTACTAAGCATAACTCTCCTCCACTAAGGTCACTCAAATTCTTCAGTTCCCCAATCTGGACCCATCGTATTCATCAATAATAAATGCTGACAAGGTTTGAATATCGATCAAGTATCCCATACCTGTAGGCATCGAACTCAATTGACGACCCACGTCTAAATCAAGTTGCCGCAGATTTGTTAGTTTTTTTATGACTTTCGATAATCTAAGGAGGTTGAAACCAATTGGCTTTATGAAGAAATTCTACAACTTTTGAAGGCAAGCTCTATTGATTTTGGAGAACCTGCATTTTTAAAAAAGAAAAAGAAAAAAAAAGAAGAGTTGATACAACTTTTAATGACTCAGAATAAACAAAAAGGGTGCACGTGAATGAAGATTACCCGACCTTGAGGACTCTACTTCACATCTGTCAATGAGTAAAAAAAGTATGAAAGTCAAGTATTGCTTGCTGTTCCTCTCTAAAATTTGTGAAATCGCAAGAATACATGAGAGAAGAGGAAGAATAGGAGATTTTCGTTATTTTAAAACAATTCGATTTATCTTTTATTATTAGTTTTATTTGTCAATTCATTTTCATGTGAAATGTTTTTCAAGATATATTTTCAGGTGAAAATCTATTTTCATATAAATAAATCATCTCAAAGTCAATCTGTCACGTAAATAAATTATCTGTCCAAAATTATAAAAATTTAAATAATACAAATTTAAAATTTAAATAATCGAGTTGAAACATTTAAATTGGAACAATATAAAATTCTAAATTATGGCGACTGATATTAACTCAGAAAATTAAATAACGCTGATTGATAAAATGTCAGAAAGACCCTTTATGCCGGTGGAATAGCTCCAGTACAACGCTATCGATAGTTCGAAGCGAGGTAAAGGAATCACGCCGTGATTTTCCCAACGCCATCGCAATAGCCATTGCCGCTGTTACCTCCACCTCCGCCTCCGCCTCCACGAGAGCTGAATTAACATCACAAATTATTTTTTTCCTTTTTCTCACGCACACAACCGCTACAGAACTTATAGTTGGGACTTGGGACCAAAGTCCTAATGATAGTCCGATTAGTCTTGCAGTATTGAATAGGTGTACTGGAATGCCTACTATTTATCAATAACGAGTGGATTGAATTGCTCTAGCAATCCCCTCTGTAGGAGTTGAATACTTCAGCGCACGCAGAGACGTGTAATTTGGTGTTTAATCGAACTTGGTGCAGAACTGTTAGGGCATCAATCCGCCTCACAGAACTAAAATGGGCGGTGAATCCACACAACTGGTGGGTGATTCAATACATGAAGCAACAAAGTCAGCTGTGCACAGCAATGTTGGTGACATCGAAGCTGCTGTCCAGGACGCAGTGCTCCGTGAACAAGTAGGCATCGCCTTCTTTGGAAGATTTTATTTTAAGATGTTTTAGCAGTGGTCTTCATTCACATAATGGTTGTGTCACTCTTTCTTTCTGTTTGCTAGGAAATTGCAACCCAGAAAATCATACAAGGTCAAAGGTTTGTCCTGGCTTTCTCTAAATAAAATTCCCTAGTATTTTAAACTAGAAATATTTTAAGTTTGAAAAATTGGTGCTTATATGCGTGTTTCTTTGTGATCTCAGAGGGGTAGGAGTTCCGGGTGAAGCTCCAAAGGACATTTTATGGGGACATCGTGACCCTAATGCTCTGAAGGTGTGTAATTTGTATATATGCAGATGCAGTTAGTTTGATATTGAATAATTAGTTTCTTATTCAGTGCTCCTTTCCTGGAAATTTAAAGAATTCCTCGAGTGATACATTTTATACATGGGTATTGATACAGGAACATCTACTGAAGATGACGACAGAACATCGTGCAGAGATAGCTTTGAAAAAGCGAGGGAAGACTGGGGTTCCTGAAGAAGGTTGGTATTTGGTAACATTGTCCTCCCTTACTGATATAAAAAATACAGACTCTGAATTGTTGTCTTCAATTCATATTTAACATAAGAGGGGTTTGAGAATATGGTTTTACCTTTGGAAAGGAGCATTAGATAGAGAGGAGGAAGTGGTCTCATCAGTGAAATAGATTATCCTTCTGACATAGAGTAGAGACAGAGAAAACAACAAACCATTAAAGTAGTAAAGCTAAATTTATACAATGTTTATGTTAAAGAAGAAGATAGTCTGAGAGGGGAAAAAATATAAAATAAAATGCAACATCAATGTCTGTTTGTCCTTGAATCATAGCTCCTTGATTTGAGAGTTATATGATGGATTTGTCGTGTTAATAATTGTTTATCATTGTATTGGGTTGGTGCAACAGTGATAGAAAAAATGTGTTTACTTATTCAGTCACATGCCACTCAACATGAACTGAGAATTCTATTTTAGGGTGGAAGCTGGAATTCATTCTCTTTTGGGTGGTGATGATCATTGGACTACAGAGTTAATATGAAGTAAAAAAAATCAGTCAGGATCAAAGTTGGTGGTTAATATACATTAATTTGTCAATGTTTCTCATGGTCACTTGAAAAAAGATTGTGCAATTAGTTTATTGGTGAAAGAAAAGGGAAGGAAACAGTATTGTAATGATTATGAACAATTATGAAGAAAATGCAGAAAATTTAAAGTCTAAAATTCCCTTTTCTCCTCGATCTATGTTGATATGGACATCTGAATACTCCCTAGTGCCAATTTGTGTGTGGGTGGGAATAGTTGAACCGTAAAAGCATATAATGTTGATTACTACCCAGGGATGGAAAAGGCACTTTTGTATTATGTTGAATTTTGGGAAGGAGCACATATCGCAAACTTACCTTTTGTTTGATTTGCCAATGACTTAGTGTACCGTGATGCAACTCATTTAATCAAATCCAGTTTCTGACACTAATATTGCTTGTGGGTGTGAAAGAGGTTGGCGGATTTATTGGACCCCAAAAAAGTATATAATGCCAATGCAGCATAACTTATAATGCACTGACATAGCTGGTTCTGGTTCCCTATATACGTGTATCTTTAAGTTTATACTTGCTTGGAATTTTGGTCAGGAGCAACTACTGCTTGCTTCCAAACAAGTTCATGATGATCTCAGATGATGATGTGAACTGAACCCACAGTCAATACCATTAAAGTCCATTAAAGTGTGTTCTTTCATGTATTGCCAATCTGACTTGTATCATTCTTTCAAGTTAACAACAAATATTTAGTTACTCTTTCCGGATTGATTTTCAAGTTGCTCCATCTTTTTGTGATGAAGTGCAAACCATTGTTTTGTCTCAGGGAACATGGAAATTGGAAATGGTTATGGTGTACCTGGTGGAGGGGCATACTATGGTTCCTCGGGACCATATGGTGCCGCATCTAGTAAGATTTGCCAACAACGCTTGCTACTTTTTTTCTCTGTTCGCAGAAGAAGGTTCCACTTTACATTTTTTATGATTCAGGCAACTTGGGAAATGGACCTAATGGGATGGGCGAAAACCATCTTGAGCCTCATAAAGAGTCAGCAGAGAAACCTGCAAAGAAAGAGCTTCCTGGATATCTTCAGCAGAAATTAAGAGCAAGGGGTATTATTAAAGACGACACAGGAAATGTTGTTCCCTCAAGAGCTGATAATGCAAGTCTATCTGCCCTGATTTTCTGTTTCTTTCATTTGTCACTCTTCCCTGCTTCAGTTCCTCATAAATCTTTGTTGATTGCTGCATGGTCTAATTTGCACCCTTAGGACTTGACGACTTGTGGATATTTCTGAACTCCTTTGATCTATATTACTTTTGGCTGCTTATTTCACAAATCTATGCTGCGTTTGCTAGTTGTAACAATTGCTGTTTTTGTTGTTCAACTCATAGTCTGTTTCTTTGACTCTATGTGCTCTTCCTGAGTTATCTTCTGTAATTTATGAAAATTTCATTGTAAGCTGCAGAAGTCGGAGGCTGATACGACTCAAAAGGCTGAAGAAGGAAAGTTGTCTCCTGGATGGGTGTGTCTTCCTCGCTCTCTTTTTTTTTTGGGAACTTTTCCCATTTTCTTTTGAGCAACCTGGATGGGTATCAGGGTATGTCTTGATTGCTGTTTGTTTATATACATATACTTTTTTTTTGAGTTGGGTTGAACTGCTCTACAAGATATTTTGTGAAATTATTTTAAGTGACAATATTGTTTTGAAACCTCCTTTTTGGCACCTGTTTTCTGAATGATCATTATTTAAAAGATTTTAAATTGTAGAAGGGTTTTGGGCTTGTTGAACTTTCAGTGTTGTGATTTGTCATCGTATATCTATTCAAATCTAGAGGTCCAAACAGAAATCTGGGGGTACCATCGTGTTCGGATTGAGGAGATGCTTCACCTAAGACAGGTCCGACTACTGTCGGCCGCGGCATGAGCTGCCACGCGCGGCCACTTTTTTCATGCTCCGATATCATGTTAAGATTAGTTACTTTGTCATTCAACCCAATAAGTTAACTTTTTTGTGTTGGGATATTTCACATCATTTATACATATTCTAATAGTATTAAAGGGAGAATCAATTGTATCTCAAGTCTCATAGGTTCGTTTGTTTTCACAAGGGCATTTTTCAAATTCTTTTTTCTTGACTCATTCTTAGACAATAGGCTAAGTACTGTAAAAATGTGTCTTCATGGTTCTTGTAGTAACTTTTTTAACAACATTAGCTTTTTGACTTTTAACTTCTCGTTGCACCCCTTTGGTGCTCTCTCTAATAATGTGCTTTAAAAAAGAAGACAGATTTTAAAATCAAATGGGGTCATTCATCAAAGCCAGTTCCTATGCACTCGTCAGATGTCCTGGATGAGCACCTGATACTCACCAAACAAGAGAGGAAAAACACTCTCTAAATCTCTTTGTTCTACTCAAATTATTTTTTCTTGACTGATTCTTAGACAATTGGCTGAGTAGTGTAAAAATCTGGCTTCATGGTTCTGGTAGTAAGTAGTAACTTTTCTAACAGATTAGCATATCTTCCTTGTGATTTCTGGTTGCACCCCCTGGGTGCTCTCTCTAATATATATATTTTTTGGATGGAAAAAAAATGTGGTCATTTGTCAAAGCGTGTTCTTATGCACTCAACACAGGTCCTGAATGAGCACCTGATACTCACCGGACAAGAAAGGAAAAACACCCTCTAAATTTCTTTATTATATTTTTTATATTCCCAGCAATAGGGTTGTCAAGAAACTTCCATGTTATACATTCAATCACAATGCTGAGTTTATCTATTTTCATTTAGGTGGAGGCAAAAGACCCTACAAGTGGTGCTTCATATTATTATAATGAAAGTACTGGAAAGAGTCAATGGGAAAGGCCTCTAGTAATGCCATGTAGCATACCAACTCAATCATCTGTTTCTCTTCTCGAAGATTGGGTGGTGGCACAGGATGAAACTACCGGTATGCTGTGTTTCTTTTACATGCAGCATTTTAATGTCATATCTTGCAAATATTTCTCAAGTTTTGTTATCAACTAAAGTTTCATCATTCATCTTCCATTTTTTTTCATGCAATTTTTTTATTTTTTTATTTTTCTATAGAGAGTTGCCAATAAGATTAAACCCAAAAAGAATGATACAAAGAAAGTTGAATGACTGGGAGAATATAGGAGTGACATGTTGACCACTCTTTTGATGAGTTTTGTATTAAGTAGCGATCTTATGAGAACTGGCACTTGGCCTTTCCTCTATCCCCCTGTTTTCTTTTTTTCGCTATATAGCTGCTGAAATCAGTATTTATTGCTCAAACTTAAGCATGCACTTGATTTGATGAAAAAGAAGGATCCTACTTTATTTTTGGCACCAAGAAACTGGAAACTGTAGATCTGGTAATTTAGTGTCAATCTCTCACTTTGTTGCATAGCTTGATTTCTTCACAGAGACTAAAAGAGGGAAAAGTATCCGAGTAGTTAACTTGATGGTCAAACATATGAAATTACTGTATAGTTAGTCAATCTCATGGATGAGTCAAAATTTGCCAATATGATATTATTTTGGTGACAAAACTAAGAAATCTTTTTGTTTTATTGTTCTTAAGATAGCTTCTTATCAGTAAAAGAATTGTTAGTGACAAGTACGAGAATGTTGACAGTATTACCTCTGTATTTAATCAATGAAATAGACAATTCAGTTCCCAAACCTTTTAGCCTTGTTGATTGATATAATAATTCTAGGAAGGGAATGCCATGGGGACAATTAATGTTGGGTGCTCATGTAGAATGGAAATGATGCAAGCCCTTTGTTGACAAAGCATCTCTTAACTTTGTGAATGAAGTGTCTATTTATCAAGATTGAATTCTGCATGTGTGCGGTAGATCAAATCTCTTAATTACAAATAGTTTGCTTTCTACTTTAAACTTTCTTTCCACATTCAGGTCATCGGTATTACTACAACATGAAGACACATGTATCACAATGGGAGCGCCCTGATTCGTTGCAACATGCAGATAGCAAAGAGTCTGGAAGCTCTACGAATGGGAGTTTTGTGCATCCATTAACCGAGATGCAGAAGTGCATGGCATGTGGTGGTTGGGGAGTCGACCTTGTGCAGATGTGGGGTTATTGTAATCATTGTACAAGGTACATGGGTTACAACTCTAATCTGGGACTTTCTTTCCTTTGCCTTATGTTGCATACTTTTGTGGACATTTGGCACATCACTTATGTAATGTCGTTCATTCTGATTTTTTACCAAGGGTCTCCTCAAGTGCAATATGATTTTTGAAATGTCTTTCGTGCCCCGATGAGATTTAAGTCACTGAAATTTTTTCCAGTCCACGTTTTGTTTGAAATTGCAATTTCACACCTTTTTTTCTTCTTGAAGTATTGTGTTTAAGAAAAATGACGCATCATCTCGTTGTATGATTCAATAATTTCTTATGAGGTGGATATATGGCAAGTGCTTCACTTAAAATGTATTGTCCTTCACTTTACAGCAGTAGTAAGGGTATCTAGAAAATCTGTATTATAAAGTGGGTTGTTAAACCATTGGTATAATGTGAATGCACTGGCTTTTCCTATAATCAGGTAAGTACGTTTCCTCTCAATACTGAACAGTGGTTTTTCATTGGGGGAAGATTCCAGAATAAATTTCTGGAGGGTGATTATGGGAAACAGTTTTGTTGAAGATTCGAGAAGAAAGGATAAAAAGCTATGGGAAATGATTTTGGGAAGATTCGATAAGAAAGGATAGAAAGTTATGGGAAACGGTTTTGAGAAGAAATTAGCGGAGAGCGATTATCTTACAGAAGGTGGAAGATTAGCACTTGTAAAATGTGTATCAGTGGGAGAGTCCCACTATCAGGTTACCCCAGTATTGATGTTTCCTGTGTCAGTTTATGTTTTAAGTTTCTTGGAGAACATTTAAAGGAGATTAGTGGGATTTGTCAAGTGGTATATAATCAAACAACCTAGGAAAATAGGAGGCTTAGGGGTTCAATCTCTTTGAATCTCTTTTAGAAAAGTGGTTATGGATAGATTCAAATAAAAGCTCAAGCTTGTGGGCAAAAATTAATGAGGCTGCATATGGTGCATGCCCAATCCATGTTTTTGAAATCTCTCTCATGTCTTGTAGAAAATTTGCATGGATCCCGGTTTTCTTGACTTGGCTTCTAACCCAAATTCTTAAAATATTCTGTACTACAAGACAAATATAACAGTCTAGTACTATCTGTATTCAATATTATGTCCTCATTGCATAGTTCGGGAATACATAAACTTTTCTTAATTTTTCCCCAAAGAAATCTTCCTCACTATGGATATGGTTTTGAGAAATATATAGATTTGCTTAAAGCATAGCAAATTGTGAGCTTTCTTTTCTTCCAAATAATATTAATGCAGAGTCCTCAATCTTCCACAAGCCCAGTTCTTGACTTTCAGAGCTCACGAGGACACAAATAATGCTGCATATACCAAAGAAAGTTATGGCAAAATGGCTCCCAAGCAGAGGTACTTCATCACATTCACGCTTTTTATTGTTTTCTAAATGATTATCATTTCCTCTTAAGCTAGCTATTTTATAGATTCCTGCAGAACTCTAAATGCAGTTCAGATTGTCCGTCCAAACAAACATGCTTGTAAAAAAAATGATATGAATTTTCTTGGTTTAGGATTTTTGTTGGAACCAACTTCTGCTTGTTCTTAGTGTATCAACTAAAAAGGAAATTGTCTTTTTTTATTTCCTGATTGAGATAAGAGACGAGTAAAACAATTACAGACACAAAATATTCCCTAATATTCACAATTGAAAGTTTTTGCAAACATGCTTTGACCATGTAAATAAATGAAAGTTTTTTTAACTACTTGATATGAAAATATAATGTTAAAGATGCCAAAAATGGAGGAGAAGAAGGAAAAAGAGATGGAGAAAGAAGAAGAATTTAACAGAAATGCTTGATGCTTTGCTTTCAGGTCTAATTGGAAACCACCAAAGGGAAAAGGAAATGAAAGAGGCAAAAAGCGTTCTTTGTCTGAGGATGATGAGTTGGATCCTATGGACCCAAGCTCGTATTCAGATGCTCCCCGTGGTGGCTGGTATACTGTCTAGATATTTTTGTATTTGTTCTGTTAGAATTTCTTCATGAGGTGCACAATCTTATTCACACATTACCAGGATCAGGGCTGTGCTTTCAAAAATAATTTCATATGTCAATTCTGCAGGGTTGTTGGTTTGAAAGGAGTGCAGCCACGAGCAGCTGATACCACTGCCACGGTATGCTAATTGTGGTTTTTCAGTACCAACAAATTTCCTTTTTCTTTATGAACTAGCATAGCTAATATTACACCACTATAGATAATGGGCATAAGCTATTCGTATAGAAGCAGAAGTGGGCTGCGTGAAAGCTGTGTTGAAGATAGTTTAATTTGTTAGAGATTGAACACTCTTAATAATGTATATCAAATAGGTGTTAGTGAAGCTAGCTTACACTTAGGAAGTTCTCTTGAAACTTCATAGTTGACCAATAACTTACTTCCAGGCAGGGAGTATAGTATCTTTTTCCCATTTGCATTTCTCAGAGGGGACTGAAATTTTAGTAATTTGTGTGATGTGGCTGGCTTACAAGATTGGAAAGCTTAGGATTAGGAGCAATAGAAGTATGTAGAAGTCATAAATCTGTCGTGGTTAACACGTATTAGGCAGCTCACCTCTAGTCCATTGTGGTGGAAACTGTTCTGGAACCAATTTATATGGTATCAGGCCAGAGATCTACCCAAAGGCTACATAACATGTTTGGCTATCTTACTTGTTGAAAAGGGGTACCAAACTGATAGCAGAGAGAAGGGTTACAGCTCTAGCAGGGTCCTAGAACTGTGGGCTGTGGGGTGGGGGTGTGTGGAATAAAAAATTCAGTTTTCCAGAAGTGATTGTATTAGCATTAACTTGACTTGCTTACATATTAGGGCCTTGCTTCTTTGAGGTGGGATCCTGAAAATGTTTTTATTTATATATATATATATATATATATTTTGATGTTCAATATGAAATAAATCGCATTATGTGGATTGTTTTACTACTGTTAAAACTATGTCGCGTCTTGCATCATGCTTATAATGTTTTATGTTATAATGTTTTATGTTGATGTGAATCAGGGTCCCCTGTTTCAACAACGTCCATACCCATCACCAGGAGCTGTCTTGCGAAAGAATGCTGAAATCGCTTCGCAAACCAAGAAATCCAACACTCATTATGCATCTATATCCAAGAGGGGGGATGGGAGTGATGGACTTGGTGATGCCGACTGAGATTGTGATGTTTATGAAAGAAACTTACACTCCGTTTTTGTTGCATTTAGCCAAGTGAAGTGATTACTATGTTGGCTTCTAGTACCATGGTTGAGAATTCTCTTTTGCCAGCAGTACTGCAGTAGCAGACGTTCTCAGTGAAAAGAGGATTGGCTGTACTTCCACTTCTGAGCGGACGTGATTGTCTGGTGCCCAACCGAAAAACAATTTCCTGCTTTTTAGGGTTCCTGTATTTTTCATGATACCTTCTAGAATTTTAGCCATCACTCATGCATAGTCAAGCGTGCCTTTCTCTTAGCCCAAGGCAATTAGCACATGCCTTGAATTTACGAGCCAAAAAAAGTAGCAGGTAAATATCAGTTTTTTTATTTTGAGAATTTTCTATACATGTCTTGTATCTGACACGCCCAGTGTGGTATGATGAGTCTTGTGTAGGAGGGTTGTTATTTTTACTTGCATGTAATTTATTTGATTATGCACAAGTTTTCTATTATGCAAAATGGAATAAAATACTACCACTAACTGCAGTTTTCAAAACATGAAGTGGGCTTGGCCTTGATGCATTTTAACATTTTTTGAATTTTGAAAATATAAATGTAATCTGTTTATAATTTTCAGGAAAGGGATTTTTCTTTTATATAAAAAAAATTATTGATAATTATTTTCCCTAATAGTTGGGCCAAATACTTGGAATTACCAAGACAGAGTAGGGCCGAATACTTCGGTTTGGGGTCGAGAAATCGAAACCCGTCTGCCAGTTCCCTGCCCTGGGAGTCACTGACAGATGTAAGTCGCAGAATGTGCAGCCTTACGGTAGGGACCACCTGCCGCTTTAGAAGTGGTCGAATGCCTCTACGAGGGTTCGAACTCACAACCTCCACTTCCCCCGTTAAGAGTTTTGACAAGGTGGGTACCGCTCAGCCATATGTCCTGGGGGCGAGTAGGGCCGAATACTTGGAATTACCAATACTTGAATGAGATATTGAAGATGTTGCTGGTGTAGACACTTCTATCATTACTGAAATGATGATGTCTAAGAGGCGTAAAATAACAACGAACTGATGCTATACTAGTTCCTTGGTGGATGAATCATCTGTGGTTGGAAGAGAAAAAGATGAGGAGGAGATCTTGAAGTTGTTGCGGCACATAAGTGGCGCTGTAGAGGACAATGTTGGTGTTATTCCAATAATGGGTATGGCTGGAATTACAAAGTCCATTGTGGAGTCTGCCACCTGAGAGGTTTTGATGCTACCAGATCTTGACCCGACGCAACTGAAGCTTTGTAAAATAATCAAGAACAAAAAGTAAAAACATACAAGACATATTTTTAATTGCATTGCTAGCCCATATTATTAGAAATTCTATTTTGTCATTAGAGAGCCTCTAAATATATTCGCTTTTTATACTCTATACACCACCATAGCCTACCAAATTCCTGTCAAACTTTACACCAATCATCGTATACTTTATACATCGCCCTCCTCTCACGACTCAACATCTCTACAAATTTTTTTTTATAAAAATAAACTCTCTAACTTTCAAAATTTATATATACACCTCTAAGAATTATTATTTTTGTGTTTATGTACAATAAGTAAAAGATGGTGAATCTGTGTGAATATTTTTTTTCTTTATATGAGGCTGTTAGACTTATAAATTATCATTTTTGTTTAAGTATTTTAGGTATTTTGATTATTTTTACGATTTTTTTTCAATAATTAAAACATTGAATGACTCTAATATAAAATA
This sequence comes from Euonymus europaeus, assembly GCA_963580455.1. Classification (NCBI taxonomy): domain Eukaryota; kingdom Viridiplantae; phylum Streptophyta; class Magnoliopsida; order Celastrales; family Celastraceae; genus Euonymus; species Euonymus europaeus. The sequence continues at coordinate 20,549,516 of OY756965.1, forward strand.
CTTATATCTCAAAATTTAAATATTAATACGAGTACATTAATTAGAACTTAAATCTACATGTAAAAAGTGTACAATCTGAGAACTTGCTGGGCTTGCATGACGGTCATATATATATGGTTGTTATAGGTCACAACTTCAATACAATATTTTAAATTATTGAACAAAATCAGTAAAAAATAATTGAAATATCTAAAATATCTAAACAACACAAAATAATAGTAAAAATTATTCATAAATGTTCACCATCTTTTAATTATTGTCCATAAAAGACAAACAATTATTAGAAGAGTATATATAAATTTTGAAAATTAGAGGGTTTGTTTTAAAAATTATAAAAATAGTTGTAGAGATAATAAGTTATAAGGAGAAGGTGGTGTATAGAGTATATACGGTCCGTTTGAATCAGAGTATGTTGATAGAGTATAAGCTCTCGTAAAACGTAAAAGCTGAGAGTGTCTGAGAGTATGGGACAGAGTATAAGCTAGCTTATAGTCTGTCCCAAACGGAGGCCTAGAATTTGGATTGAATTGGCAGGTCCTGGTGGTGTATAAAGTAGAATAAATGTGTATATTTCATTAACGCGAAAGACTAGCTTTTGGAGTCAAAACCCAATTACCTACCTAGCTTCCACGATCCTTCGTCAAGATGGCTAGAGATTGCAAAGTCGTCATTGTTGATTCAAACATGTATATAGGCTGGGTGGCTTCCATCCATGGAAGACCTTTTTGTTGGAGCTTTAACTATCATGGCATCATGATTCCCTTAACAAAGACATTTTGTGGGCCTTTCTCACCTCCATTGCGCTGCTTGCTTTTACTAGAAATTTGCTTGCGGGGATCTTACTAGAAGATGTCACAAGAGAGGAAAATCGCAGAACTCTTAACGAACAAAGAGTAGTCGCACCTTTCCTGCGACGGGATAAAGAAGCCACTTAACGGAACACAAGCTGAATGTAAGTAAAAAGTAAAAGTGCACAATTCATTCATTCTCGGGCATGGCATAGCTTGTCTGGAAAGAGCAAAGATTCTTGTTATCTTAAGCGAGTGAAGGAACCCGAGGGCATAGAACGGTATAAGAATAACCAATGACTCTCTTTCTCAGGGGCATGTTAGTTCACTTTATCTATTGGTTTCTTTATTTACCGATTATGTAGGGGGACCCAAGCCAGGGGGCTTATTTATAACAAGGGAGACCCGCACGGTGCTAAAACCTGGTAAGGATTACTTCTTTGACTCCTGATAGCAATGGCTGTTACGGACTATGGCAAAAGAAAGAGAGTTGCCGAGGAGTGAACAAAAGGCTAGTTCAGTTACCGGCTTGGGGAAAGAGAAACTGCTGCTGCGAGGGATGACATTCTCCTACGTCTTTGACTCTATTTAAGGGCTTCTTTCTCTAGGTAGATAGAGATAGCTCTCTTTACGAGGGCTATGAATAGAGTTGCAGTTATATGAGGGGAGAAAAGGCTCGGGGAGAAAGGAAATCAATCAAATCACACGAACGCGAGGAGTTTGATTCGCTCGAGGGAATTAAGCTGTCTGTAGGGAATCCTCAACCTCAAGTTTCGGGGTTAACCTTTAACAAAATGAAAGCCAGCATTTGATGTCAAGTTACGAAAATGCTAATCATCCATATATTTTTTATACATAATCAACCATAATCTTGTAGCAGCTAACTTAGCATGCCACATAGATTAATTAAAAAAGTATTAAAAAGATGAAACATAGTTCCCGCTTCTCTCTCCTCTTTTACCACTCTTTTTCCGCTTCTCTCTTATTCACTTTTTTTTTTATTATTTTTACATATTCTTTATTTTGCAGCACATTCTCTCTCCCCTGCACTGTCTCTCTTTCTCATCATCTCTCTCTCACTTTCCGTCAACGGAACTTTTGCTTTCGGCCACCATTTGCGACGTGACTGGTCTCAAAATAATCGTAAGATGACGAGGAGAAAAACCCCACAACTCTTGACATGTTTCGTCAACCGTAGTTGCCGAAATCAAGCTCGAAAGATCATGGCAACCGTGAAGAAAATCATCAAATCTGACAAACACCGACAATGGATTGATGCATCGCCACCACCATTGAGTTCATCTCGACGATAAGCACCGATTCCACCATTTGAACGGACAAAATACTCGTTGGAGGTCGTTGACCCGCATTGGACCCGAATACCCACCTTTTCTTACTTAGTTTGACTGAGCTTTTACCTTACTAGAATATGCGTCTTTGATTTCATATTTCGAGTCAACAAGATACCGTGAACCATATTCAGTGATCTGGACATTCTACGAAAAGATGACAAAATAATGTAATTAAAAGACTGAACAATGTAATAAAACACATATAACAAGTAATTCAACAATAAAATAATGCAATTACAAAGTGAGACAATGTAAACCAACATCATATTTCATGCAGTACCAAAAATAGAGTTTCGAGTTAAAATGTTATCTTGTATCACATTGTCTTGTATGACCCTGTCTTATTACAATGTATTTATTAAGTTATTTTTTTGTGCTACTTTCTTTTCATTACGATATTTCCTCACTTCTTTTAAGTTTTTTTAGCTATTATTTTTGCATTGCTAAAAATAAATTGTGCAAATGATTCGAAACACAATGTATTTCACAGATAAAGATAAAACATATCAAATGATCGTTAATTATAATTGACAGATAAAAAGAAAACATATTCATCGTGAACAATGTAATAAAAAGGTAAAATAATGTAATAAAATTGAAAACAATGTAATTACAAAGTAGAACAATGTCAGACTGCACATGTGCTGATATGCTACATCAATCACAACATGACTAGCCTCAAAAAATTGAAAATTGATAAGAAATATAAAAAAAGCTCCTAACAACCAAATCCACATGACAACCAGTGACAACCATCTCTTGAAAAAAAAGTCATCTACCGCTAGAAAAAGTGGAGATTCGAGCAACTCCAGCTACATCTTCGTGCACTGCCACCATCATTCGAGTCTTTGAGTTGAGACGCATCTGACCGAACCATTTTTCAATAAAAAATTAAAAATCGATAATAAATCTCAAAAACCAGATGGAACATAGCTGGTCTCCCTCACTGATTGGTAACAGTGTCTTATTATAGTATCACTGTGGCGTATTACACTGTTACAACGGCGTATTACAATGTCACAACGGCGTATTACAATGTCACTTACAACTTTTGAGGACTAGCGTTCTGGCCGTCGCCACTTCCAAAAGATATCTCAAGCTTCAAACAACAAAACTGATGAAACTCATCAGTAATAGCCTCTCAAACAGTTGGAAAAGATGGCATCCACCGCGAGGAAAAGTGGTTGATTCAAGCAACTCCGGCGACATCTCCATGCAATGCTACCACCATTCGACTCCTTGAGTTTAGGCGCACTCGATCCAGCAATTTTCCGGTGAAGATGGCTACCGGATTTCGACCTTCACTTGCTATGTTGAGAGAGAAAGAGAGGAGAGAGAGAGAGAGAGAGAGAGAGAGAGAGAGAGAGAGAGAGAGAGAGAGAGAATGTGTGTGTGACGTTGAGAGGAGAGAGAATGAGTGTGAGAGAAATTGATTTTATAAATTCAACTTTTGAATTTTAAAAATTTTATTGAATTTTTTTAAATAGCTACATTGGCTTGCTTTGGTGGCATGCCACCTAGACTATGTATGGTTATGGACAAATAGTATATGTATGTTTAGCACTACCGGTCGAGTTATTGTGGTGGCGTACATTCTTTTGCTTATTTTGTACGATAAAACAGAGCTGACAATGCAAATTTAAAAAAAAGGAGAAAATAAAAGCAAGAAATAATGAAAGAAATGCGTCTTATTTAGCAAAATAGAATTTGTCAATTGATCATAATATCATGTATGGTCATTCGAAATTATTGGAAGATAAAAGTTCTTAGGTTTTACATTTTATCTTCTTTATAATTAAAAGATCGAGGCATGAAATAACAAAAGGTGATTATTATCTTAAATAAAAAAGGTGAGGACAAAAAATAAATATAGAAAATGATATTCCTTCATCACAAGGAAAGTATAAAGAGTAAAAACAAAGCGAATCGGATAAAAGCAAAAAATAAATAAATATACATACGAAGTCACTCTCTGTATATCCTTTCTTCTTCTGTTTCATTTTATCTTGACTTTCTTATTCTGTTTCATTTTATCTTGAAAATGAAATCTTCTTGTCTTTCTCTTTTAGGGTTTAAAGATTGATCACCCTAATAGTACCTTGAGATCGAGAATGATAGTTAAAATTATTCATTTAAATATCTATATGTAATATGTATAATTAAAGTTCTGGAGATCGCAAAAAAGAAAAGTTAAATATTAGACCTCTAAAGGGTAGTTATTAAACCAAACTGCTTAGATAGTGCGTTTAGATAACATTACATATATTTTGTTACAAAACTATACACACTCACAATTTATATATAGAAATCAATTGTACATACACTAATCAAACATGAAAACATTGTTTATTTGATACAAATTATTCTATTGCAATTCAATCTAGGAAAAAAAGCATTAACAATAATACAATCCAGACGTCTATATTTGAGAGGAAATCTCCTCAAGATCAATCCAAATACAGGGCACATGAGAAACTTTCCACCAATCTTCACCTCTTTGATAGGTACACCGTCCCTTAAGTACAGGGCAATCTTTTATAAGAAGAAACTCAAGTGATGTTGGTAGCCCTTCTGGCATGGAAGGAAGCTTCGGGCAGTTAATTATTTCCAAATGCTTCAGTGATTCGAGGCTTGAAAATGAAGGAAGAGTAACAAGTTCCGGGCAGCCCTGCATGGTTAATTCAAGTAAGCATGGCAGATCACCAAGCTCTATTTCCTTCCATTCTTCCAAACCAAGCATGATATTAATCGACAGTTTTTCTAGTTTTGGAAATCCACAATCCTCAGGATAATTTTTGAAAAATTGTCGGCTGATTTCTTTAACGCAATTCATTTCATTTATGTAGAGAAACTTGAGCGAAGGTAAAGTACCGATAGACGGGAGAAATTCACAATTTCTGCACTTATAGAAGGAGATACTGACAAGATTGAAATATGATCGAGTGCTGATCCAACTCGGAAGCTTTGAACCACTGTAGAAACATATTTTCAACTCTTGAAGATTGCTATGGGGTCGAAGAAATTCAAGAATATCCTCTTCTTCATTCCCGATTTCAGAACACGAATCACTCCATTTTAACTCCAACTTTTGGAGGTATGTTTTTTTGCACAAATTTGCTTCAAGAGCATCAGTCGAATCCACCACATTCTCCAGCCTTACTAAGCAGAATTCTCCTCTAAGGTAATCCAAATTCTTCAGTTCCCCAATTCGCCACCCATCATATTCACCAATAATAAATGCTGACAAGGTCCGAAGGTTGATCAAGTATCCCAAACCTGCAGGCATCGAATTCAATTGGCGGACAACATCTAAATCAAGATGCCGCAGATTTATTAGCTTTTTGGTGGCTTTCGGTAATCCAAGAAGGTTGAAACAACATCTGAGTTTAAGAGTCTGCAACTTTTGAAGGCCACCTATTGATTCTGGCAACCATTTGATTGATGTCTTAGAGACATCAAGGTAAAGCAGAGAAGTCATGCTCCCGATAGAGCTTGGAATTTCAAGTATGCCTGACTGACTTAAATTCAAGACACACACTCTCTTTAAGCTTAAAAAGAAATCACGAGGAATGTGCCTGACACAAGAGCCAATATGTGGAAACAAAAGCAATGTTGATAGAAGCTGACATTTTTTGACAGCCACAGAAGTGCTATTATTGATGTCCATGTAGCGCAGAGACAAATGGCGTGAGCTTGCAGGGATATCATCCAACTTGTTACCGTCAAATATCAAACGTTCCCCAATCTTAGCCTCATTCACTTTATACTTGAACTTGTCACCACTATGATGGGATTCAGAAGTTACTATAAATCCCTTATCTAACAGACGACTGAAGTACACACTGCCAATGTCTTCATTGGTGCTAAAACCTGCAGCTATCCATAACTGAACCAATGAATCTTTATCAAACTCGTAATCTAAAGGAAAGAGAGAAAAATACCATATCAAATCCTCAGGTAAATGAACAGATTTGGGATCACAAGGGGAGTCCAAATAATCCCATTCCGGCGCTTGATCAAGAACTCGACTTACTCCAGGGTATAGCCCCAACTCCATCACGTCAGGGGTCTCAATGGAGAACTTTGAGCTAAGCTCGACTGAATCCCCACTGAAGGGAATCCCAACTGAAGATGTCTGTGAACTACCTGTGCCGTCCACCTTTGAGCTCTTATACAGATTTCCACCTCCTTCAAAGGGGCCATGATTATGTGCTCCAGCGTAACACACCTCTACTGTATCCTTTTTACGTTGCACATGCTTCCTAGCTAGACATGCATCTCTATGCTCACACCTGTAATAATCCCTAGGAAAGATCTCGCCTAGAATTTCTTTTCGCCCATACTTCCTCCATGCAAATCCATCTTCAGGTATTTTGCCGCTTCCATCAAGAGGAAAAACAACTGTCCGCATCGTCTGAGAAGGCCGGCGTCGTTTTCTCGATTCAATTCTGCGCTCCACCGCAGTCTGCCCTACCTCAGGGTCATCGGAATGATCGGGGCTGTCATGTTCGTATGACCACAGCAGATTCTCCATGTGAGTCTCGTGGTCTCCAGAAGGTGGAAGGGAGGACTAGATCTCGATAACTCCTGAAACTCTGGAGGGTCACGAAGTGCGGATGATCAAATCGGAACTGCAACCGCAATCGCAATCATAGAAACCACAAGAATGATAACCCTAGAGTGAAGGATCGTACAGATCCGCAAATTCAGGAAAGCAAATCAAAGAGAAGATTTTCGAGGAAATTGCCAAATTTCTACCTATTTACTAGGTTTTATCATTTCGGACTGCGTTTTAAAAAAAGAAAAAGAAAAAGAAAAGAAAATTACTTTGATTGATGTGAAATGTCAGAAAGACCCTTTATGCCTGCGGAATAGCTCTCCAGTTCAACGCCATCGATATTTCGAAGTCAGGGTAAAGGAATCGATGAATTTCTTTCTTCCTACGCCGTGACATAGTCATAGCCGCTGTTACCTCCGGTGCCCTCGCCCTCCACCTCCACGAGCGCTGAATTAACATTGCAAGTTGTTTTTTTTTTCTTTTTCTCACGCACACAACCGCTACAGAACTTATAGTTGGGACCAAAGTCCTAATGATAGTCCGATTAGTCTTGGAAGTATTGAATAGGTGTACTGGAATGCATACTATTTATCAATAACGAGTGGATTGAATTGCTCTAGCAATCCCCTCTGTAGGAGTTGAATACTTCGGCGCACGCAGAGACGTGTGATTTGGTGTTTAATCGAACTTGGTGCAGAACTGTTAGGGCATCAATCCGCCTCACAACTAAAATGGGCGGTGAATCCGCACAACTGGTGGGTAATTCAATACATCAAGAAACTAAGTCAGATGTGCACAGCAATGTTGGTGACATCGAAGCTGCTGTCCAGGACGCAGTGCTCCGTGAACAAGTAGGCATAGCCTTCTTTGGAAGATTTTATTATAAATGTTTTAACAGCGGTCTTCGTTCAAATAATGGTTGTGTCACTTTTGCTTTCTGTTTGCTAGGAAATTGCAACCCAGAAAATCATACAAGGTCAAAGGTTTGTGCTGGCTTTCTCTAAATAAAATTCCCTAGCATTTTGAGGTAGAAATATTTTAAGTTTGAAAAATTAGTGCTTATATGCGTGTTTCTTTGTGATCTCAGAGGGGTAGGAGTTCCGGACGAAGCTCCAAAGGACATTTTATGGGGACATCGTGACCCTAATGCTCTGAAGGTGTGTAATTTGTGTATATGCAGATGCAGTTACTTCAATATTAAATAATTAGTTTCTTATTCAGTGCTCCTTGCCTGGTGATTTAAAGAATTCCTCGAGTGATACATTTTATACATGGGTATTGATACAGGAACATCTATTGAAGATGACGACAGAACATCGTGCAGAGATGGCTTTGAAAAAGCGAGGGAAGACTGGGGTTCCTGAAGAAGGTTGGTATTTGGTAACATTGTCCTTCCTTATTGATATAAAAGATACAGTCTCTGAATCGTTGTCTTTAATTCATATTTAACATATGAGGCGTTTGAGAATATGGTTTTACCTTTGGGAAGGAGCATTAGATAGAGAGGAGGAAGTGTTCTCATTAGTGAAATAGATTATCCCACGGACTTAGGTAGAGACAGAGAAAACAACGAACCATTAAAGTTGTAAATATATATTTATGCAATGTTTATGCTAGGAGAAGATAGTCTGAGCGGGGGAAAAATATAAAATAAAGTGCAACATCAATTTATGTTTGTCCTTGAATCATAGCTTGTTGATTTGACAGTTATATGATCGATTTGTCGTGTTAATAATTGTTTGTCCTTGAATCATAGCTTGTTGATTTGACAGTTATATGATCGATTTGTCGTGTTAATAATTGTTTGTCCTTGAATCATAGCTTGTTTATCATTGTATTGAGGTGAGCTGGTGTAACAGTTATAGAAAAAATGTGTTTACTTATTTCAGTCACATGCCACTCAACATGAACGGAGAATTCTGTTTATAGGCTGGAAGCTGGAATTCATTTTCTTTTTGGTGGTGGTGATGGTTAGACTATAGATTTAATATGAAGTGGAAAAAAAATGGGTCAGGATCAAAGGTGGTGGTTAATATACATTAATTTGTCAATGTTTCTCAAGGTCACTTGAAAAAAGGATTGTGCAATTAGTTTATTGGTGAAAGAAAAGGGTAGGAAACAGTATGGTAATGATTACGAACAATTATGAAGAAAATGCAGAAATTTTAAAGCCCGAAATTCCCTTTCTCCTCAATCTATGTTGATGTAGACATCTGAATCCTCCCTAGTGCCAATTTGTTCATGGGTGGGAATAGTTGAACCGTAAAAACAGATAATGTTGATTACTATCCCAGGATGGAAAAAGCACTTTTGTATTGGGTTGAATTTTGGGAAGGAGGACATATCACAAACTTTTACCTTTTGTTTCTTTGACAATGACTTAGTGTACCGTGATGCAACTCTAATGATTAAATCCAGTTTCTGACACTAATATTGCTTGTCGGTGTGAAAGGTTTGCGGATTTATTGGACCCCAAAAAAGTATATAATGTCAATGCAGCATAACTTGTTATGCACTGACATAGCCGGTTCCGGTTCCGGTTCCTTATATACATGTATTTTTTAAGTTTATACTTGCTTGGAATTTTGCTCATGAGCAACTACTGCTTGCTTCCAAACAAGTTCATGCTGATCTCAGATGATGATGTGAACCGAAACCACAGTCAATACCATTAAAGTTTGTCCTTTCATCTATTGCCAATCTGACTTGTATCTTTCAAGTTAACAACATATATTTAGTTACTCTCTCTGGATTGATTTTCAAGTTGTTCCATCTTTTTGCGATGAAGTGCAAATCATTGTTTTGTCTCAGGGAACATGGAAATTGGAAATGGTTACGGTGTACCTGGTGGAGGGGCATACTATGGTGCCTCGGGGCCATATATTGCCGCACCTAGTAAGATTTGTCAACAACACTTGCTACTTTTTTTTCTCTTCGCAGAAGAAGTTTCCATTTTACATTTTTTATGATTCAGGAAAGTTGGGAAATGGACCTAATGGGATCGGCGAAAACCATCTTGAGCATCATAAAGAGTCAGCTGAAAAACCTGCAATGAAAAAGCTTCCTGGATATCTTCAGCAGAAATTAAGAGCAAGGGGTATTATTAAAGACGACACAGGAAATGCTGTTCCCTCGAGAGCTGATAATGCATGTTTATCTGCCCTGATTTCTGTTTATTTCATTTGTCACTCTTCCATGCTTCAGTTCCTCATAAGTCTTTGTCGATTGCTGCATGGTCTAATTTTCTAACCCCTTAGGACTTGATCACTTGTGGATATTTCTGAACTCCTTCGATCTATACTACTTTTGGCTGCTTATTTCACAAATCTATGCTGCGTTTACTAGTTGTAACAATTGCTGTTTTTGTTGTTCAACTCGTATTCTGTTTCTTTGACTCTATGTTCTCTTCCTGAGTTATCTTCTGTAATTTATGAAAAATTTATTGTAAGCTGCAGAAGTTGGAGGCTGCTACGACTCAAAAGGCTGAAGAAGGAAAGTTGCCTCCTGTATGGGTTGTCTTCCTTGCTCTCTTCCTTTATTTTTTTGAACTTTTCCCATTTTCTTTTGAGCAACGTGGATTGTATCAGGGTATGTCTTGATTGCTGTTTGTTTATATTTATTTATTTATTTTTATTTTGTGTTGGGTTGAACGGCTATACAAGATTTTTTGTGAAATTATAAGTGACACAATATTGATTTGAAACCTCCTTTTTGTCCCCGGTGAGATTTTTAAGTCACTGAAATTTTTCCCACTCCACGTTTTGTTAGAAATTGCAATTTCACACTTTTTTTTCTTGAATTATTGCGTCTAAGAAAAATGACACATCACCTCGATATGTATGATTCAATAATTTCTTATGAGGTGGATATGTGGCAAGTGCTTCATTTAAAATGTACCGTCCTTCACTTTACTGCAGTAGTTAGGGTATCTAGAAAATCCGTATTATAAAGTGAGTTGTTAAACCATTGGTATAATGCAGTATGCAGATGCACTGACTTTTCCTAGAATAGAAAGTTATGGGAAACGGTTTTGGGAAGATTCAAGAAGAAATTAGCGGAGAGTGATTATCTTACAAAAGGTGGAAAATTAGTACTTGTAAAATGTATATCAGTGGGAAAGTCCCACTATCAGTTACTAGTGTTGATGTTTCCTATGTCAGTTTATGTTGTAAGTTTCGTGGAGAACATTTAAAGGAGATCATAGTGGGATTTGGTGAAGTGGTATACAATCAAACGACCTAGGAAAATAGGAGGCTTAGGGGTTCAATCTCTTTTAGGAAAGTGGTTATGGATAGATTCAAATAAAAGCTCTTGCTTGTGGACAAAAATTAATGATGCTACATATGGTGCAATGTAAAGGGGTGGACTTAAAAAGAAAAAAGTCTTAGTTAGTGGGGCGGAAAGAACATTAGAAAACAATGTCTAGGTTGAAGAATAGATACAAGACTTAAAAAAAAAACGAAGAATTACAGTGGAAAACATAAAAGTTAAATCATATCTTAATTGAAGACATGAGGAGTCACATCATCAAAGTTATCTGGCATCAAGGGGCTCAATTTCTTTCGTAGAGTGTTCTACTTTGAGAATTGGGAATGTAGTGTATTACTGTCTTGGAATGCCCAATTCATGTTTTTGAAATCTCTCATGTCTTGTAGAAAATTTGCATGGATCCCGGTTTTCTTGAATTTGCTTCTAAGTTCTAAACCAAATTCTTTAACATTCTGTACTACAAGACATATAGAACGTAGTCTAGTACTATCTGTATTCAATATCATGTCCTCATTGCATAATTCGGGAATACATAAACTTCTCTAGTTATTTTTTTGCCTTTTTTTTCTTCCAAAAAAATCTTCCCCACTATGGATATGGTTTTGAGAAATATATAGATTTGCTTAAAGCATAGCAAATTGTGAGCTTTCTTTTCTTCCAAATAATATTAATGCAGAGTCTTCAATCTTCCACAAGCCCAGTACTTGACTTTCAGAACTCACGAGGACACAAATAATGCTGCATATACCAAAAAAGTTATGGCAAAATGGCTCCCAAGCTTAGGTACTTCATTACATTCACGCTTTTATTGTTTTCTAAATGATTATCATTTCCTCTTAAGCTAGATACTTTATAGATTCCTGCATAACTCTAAATGCAGTTCAGGTCGTCTGTCCAAACAAACATTCTTGTAAAAAAAATCATATGATATGGTGATTTTCTTGGTTTAGAATTTTTGTTGGAACCAACTCCTGCTCGTTCTTAGTGTATCAACTAAAAAGGGTAGCTCCTTTTTTATTTCCTGATTGAAATAAGAGACAAGTAAAACAATTACAGACAGAATATTCCCGAATATTCACAATTGAAAGCTTTTGCAAACATGCTTGACCATGTATATAAATGAAATTTTTTTAAACGACTTTGATATGGAAATACAATGTTAAAGATGCCAAAAATGGAGGAGGAAAAAGAAATGGAGAAAGAAGAAGAATTTAACAGAAACACTTGATGCTTTGCTTTCAGGTCTAATCGGAAACCGCCAAAGGGAAAAGGAAATGAAGGGGGCAAAAAGCATTCTTTGTCTGAGGATGATGAGTTGGATCCTATGGACCCAAGCTCATATTCAGATGCTCCCCGTGGTGGCTGGTATACTATCTAGATCTTTTTGTATTTGTTCTGTAAGAATTTCTTGAGGTGCACATTCTTGTTCATGCATTACCGGGATCAGGGCTGTGCTTTCAAAAATAACTTTACATGTCAATTCTGCAGGGTTGTTGGTTTGAAAGGAGTGCAGCCACGAGCAGCTGATACTACTGCTACGGTATGCTAACTTTGCTTTTTCAGACGAAAAAATTTCCTTTTTCTTTGCGAAATAGAATAGCTAATATTACACCACTATAGATAATTGGCAAAAGCTATTCGTATAGAAGCAGAAGTAGGCTGCGTGAAAGCTATGTTGAAGATAGTTTAATTTGTTAGAGATTGAACACTCTTACACTGCGTCCCTGCTCCATGATTAGGAAGTTCTCTATAACTTGCTTTCAGGCAGGGAGTTAGTATCTTTTTCCCAATTGCATTTGTCAAAGGGGACTGAAATTTTAGTAATTTGTGCAATGTGGCTGGCTTACAAGATTGGAAAGCTTAGGAGCAATAGAAGTATGTAGAAGTCATAAATATGTCGTGGGTAATACGTGTTAGGGAGCTCACCTCTGGTCCACCGTGGAGGAAAACTGTTCTGGAACCAATTTATGGTATCAGGCCAGAGATCTACCCAAAGGCTGTTAACATGTTTGGCTATCTTATTTTTGAAAAGGGGTACCAAACCGATAGCAGAGAGAAGCGTTACAGCTCTAGCAGGGTCCTACAACTGTAGGGGAGAGAATAAAAAATTCAGTTTTCCAGGAGTGATTGTATTAGCATTAACTTGACTTGCTTACTTATTAGGCCTTGCTCTTTCGAGGTCGGATCCTGAAAATGTTTTTATTTATTTTAAATTTTGATGTTCAATATGAAATAAATTGCATTATGTGGATTGTTTTACAACTGTTAAAACTTAAAACTATGTCGCGTCTTGCGTCATGCTTATAAAATTAAGATCTTGCCACACAAATCTGAGCTCCTGGACACTCAAAAAGATGTGAGAATCAGTTTCAAAGGACAGTTCACACACAGAACATTCCATAGAGACCAGTAGACCACGAGAGTTGTTGATTCTTACTTGGATGTAATTTGCTTGATTTTGCACAAGTTTGCTCTTATGCAAAATAGAATAAAATACTAATTCTGCAGTTTGCAAAAGGTGAAGTTTGCTTGGCCTTAACGCATTTTGACGTTATATTTGTCAAGTTTTTACTACTCCGTCTCCGTCCTTAGAGAGTCATACTTTTTCTTATTTATTCATCCCAAATTATAATTTAGTTTCATTTTTTATAATATATTTAATTAATTGATTTCCTAAAAGACTCTTATTTAATGCGTTTCGTTATCTTATAAACATTTTCATCTTCATGAGAAGTAAAAAAAAATCACTTATTAAGGGTATATTAGAAAATATACAAGTAAAATTTAATGTTCTTATTTTATTAGTTATATTTTCTTAATCTGTGTGGAAAAAAAAGTAAGATTATCTTTATCGGACGTAGGGATTATTTTTTATTTTTTTTATTGGAATAGATAGAATTTTGCAAAGATAAATGGTGGTAGACCATAGATGTCAAAAATACTAAAGATCGTATTTGATAATGTCATCTGTTTATGATTTTCAGAAACGGGATTTATTTTTTATATATAGAAGGATTCTTTGATAATTATTTTCTGTAATAGTTGGGCCGCATACTTGGTTTTACAAAGACAAAGTAGGGCTAAATGGGAATTGAGCTGAATCTATATATATTACAAAAATGTTACAGAATATAATTTTTATTTGTCTAACACAATCCAAGTCTATATGTCAAGTAATGTAGGCAGGCCAGGCTACAACTTTTAAAAGGGACAATCGCTGGCCGGTCCAGTCTTGTAGACTTATTAATGTGTAAGTCCATCCACAAAATTTATTTGGAGGTCAATCCAATCTACTGCAATTTATGTATTTTTTTTTCATAAACAAAATTTTTAAAGTATTTAATCTCTCAAAATATATGGTAAATTTTTTTTAAAAAAATTGCATATTCGAACTAAACACGTAAAACTTTCTCTAACAAGACTTATCGTCAATTGTTTTTAATGTATTTTTTTAATTGCATTATTTTCCAAAAATAATTTAATTAGTACATATGCTATGTAATTGTGTTTTTTTTATGATTATAACCTAAATAATAAGCGTTAAACCCTAAAGGGAACGGATTCACTAAATCCTAACGAGTTCGTGTATCGTATTTTCAACTGTAACATAAACAATAAGTGTTAAACCCTAAGGGGAATGAATTCACTAAACCCTAACGATCTCATGTATCAAATTTTCATATTGTAACCAAAACAATAAGTGTTAAACTCTAAGGAGAATGAATTTGCTAAACCTTAACGGACTCGTATATTCTCAACATATTGATTAAAGACAATAACATAATTAACTAAAAGAGAAAAATTAATATATTTTTCTAAATTAAATTTCCTTCATTTAATATACACTTTTCTTGAAAGTCTTCAACCTGGCCATGGATCTAGAAAATAAAAGTCAAATTAATTATAAAAAAAACCTAATAACTACACTTATTTGCAAATTTGTTTAAATGAGTGACCTTACTCTTAATAAGCAGCATAAAATATACTTACCTACAATTTTTTCTTTTAAAAACTCAGTCAATAATGTTAATTTATTCATTTATTTCTCTCTTTCTTTATTGCACATTTTTTATTTATTTTTTTCATAAACGAAATTTTAAAATATTTTATTATTCAAAATACATGTAAGATTTTGGAAAAATTACATATTCGAACTCATCTCGTAAAATTCTTTCTAATAAGACTCAGTTTTTATAATGGTTTTTTTTTTACGTTTTTTCAATTAAATTGTTTTTAAAAATAATTTAATTCATAAATATAATGTGCATAATATTTATTCGAGCTGAAATTTTATTACATCATGATAATAAAATATATATTTGTTGTTTTCTCCATTTTAATTGAAATTATGTTGGGTAGCCCGAACTCGTTAAGGTTTAATAGTTTGGGTCCGTTTGTTTGGCGTTTCCCACAGCTTAAAGCTGTGGGACCCACTCCAAACGTTGTATTTGCCAAACACTCAATTGCACACAGCATTTCACACCGCGTTAACGTGGTGTAAAACGAGAAGCTGATAGGGATGCGCGTTTCATTGCGTTTTTAATAGAGTCTCAATCTAATTTCCTGAATTGCCCTTTGCCTCCTGTCGAGTTGAGTCGGACATGCTTCATTTTCCTTTTCTCTCGACCTGAGCGTCTTCGCCGCTATGATTTGCTACACCAATCTCGAGTTCCTCTGTTCGATTCTTCTTATCATTCTCTCTCAGTGGACGCAACTTCACAATACGGTAAGTGGGTTTCGATCTCCCTAATATGGGTTGGTATGTCGTATATTTACTTAGATCTGGTTTTGTATTGAAATTTTGGGTGTGCAATTCGTATATTTACTTGTTAGAACTTAGAACATAATGGTTTTAACGATTCCATCGATGATGGTATTATTGGGAGGATGAGGGAATCGCCTTTCTTGGAGGCTACATTAGGGCTCATTTCGTTCTGTTTTGGGTGTCATGAAACTGTTACTTTCATTAGTTGGGCAGCTGATTCTGTAATTATGGAAAGTTTTGAAGATTGATCTCTATATGCCTTGTATGTTTCTTATGAAGCCGAAAATTGAGAATTCAAGCTAGTTATGGAATTTCGAAACTGAATGCATCTGGGTTTTTAGGATTTTTCATCAAGCTACTTAAAATATGTGCTTTGCTTTTTTGTTTGTCTCTCTCACTCATAGATTTTTCTATATGAATCTCATTGTTATTAGTTTCTTAAATCCATTTTTATCTTCATTATTGCTGCTCATTTCGATAATTCCAAGATACATTACTTGGATATCTCATTGTTATACATTACCTCTCAATCTTTGTTTCAGATGCTTTGTTTCAGCTTTGGCAGATTTTTAGATTGTCTATATCATTTGAAATATGCATGTGACGTAATGTTGGGTTTGTAGTAAAAAAAAAAATTGCTAAACATCACCATTATTGTGATTTCAATTTGATATAAGCTAGCATAGTTGCTTAACTTTGTGTTTCAGAGAACTTTAACTAATTAGGATGTCATGGCCAGATTAGTTAGCAAATTGATTATTATGATGGTCTTCTAATGATTATTGTATTGCTTATGAAGTGGAGTGTAATTATTAGGATGGTTATTGCATGCTATGGACTACCAAAAACTAATGGCACAGCTACCATTTGATTTTGGATGTCTTTTTCTCCTCACTTTGTGTGCGTGCAATTGATTTTGGAAGACTTTTTTTGGAGGAGTTGGCATATAAATTATTTGTTTGTGTCTTATGAAGTATCTGAACTTAGATGCCTAGAGTTTAATCTTGGTTCCAAGAGTGTTGCTGCATGTGTACTTGTCTTGGTTTCAGATTCAGTTTCTTTGCCAGAGGCAGCTTTTGCCTCTGCAACCAAAACTCCACTTTTAATAAATTGCAAATTAAGGCTATAATGCCAATGACCAAACAAAACTACTTCAGTTTTGCTGTTTTGGGTTATTCTAGTGCTGCTGTTTGGGTTATGCTCTTAATAGATTAGACTATTTATTTGGATGTCTTGTATGGTAGCTATTGAATATGAGTAGAAAGGGGAAGGAAACAGTTGGTGACTCGAAAAAGACAAAGTGGGATGATGAATCAACCGAAATTTTCATTGACCTTTGTATTAAAGAGTCGAAAAAAATGGGACCTACTGATAAATGGTATTGGCAACGAATGGTTCCTGAGTTTGTTTCTTTGAGTGGTATCGACTTTTCTGCTGGGGTTTTGAAAAATCGATATGACAACTTAAAACAAAATTGGCAATTGTGGAACAAGCTGAAGTCTAAGGAGACCGGTTTGGGGTGGAATAGTATGAGAGGAACTATCGATGCGTCCGATGAATGGTGGACCGCACGGATTGAGGTATGGTTACGTTAAACATCATATTTTGTTCCTTTATATAAAAGATTCTTTGCAGGATGACAGTTACACTCCATTCTTTGGGGATGACTTTACCCATCAACCCATGACACCTCCATTTGTGTCACCACTTGATGTAGATGGGATTGCTGAAGATTATTCAACAGGGACATCTCCAGTAAAAGCAACTTCATCTGCACATGCTTCTGGATCAAGTGGAAAAAGATCAAGAATCGAGTCTACTTCTAGATCAAGAAAGAAGAAGGCACTTGAAGTTAGGGCAGAGACCAATTCAAAATTTGAAAAATGCATTGAAGTTATGCAGTCTCACTTTGAAAAGAAGCAGAGTGCAAGTGTTGACAAAACCTATGATGATGCAATGTCAGCTTTACTTGCTCTCAATCTTGAAGATGAAGATGATGCTCTTCTTTACTTTGGTATTCAACTGTTTGAATCTGAGGCACAGAGGCGTTTGTTTGTGCGTACTCCTGAGCACAAACGCCTTGGTTATCTACGTGCTATATATGCCATGAGGACAGGTGGAGGGGTACCCTGAGGATGTTATGTTATTGTCTTTCAAGACATATTTTGTTATTTATTTAAATGTTCTGTGTTTATGTGATGTTACAATTGAACATATTTATTTCCTATATTTTATGTGATTTTTAGACAAGTTCTTTTTTAATGTTGTAGAGCCATAAGTGATAGTGACGAGGATGCAATGGTTGTTGTTACTTTAGCTGCTGCTTTTGATGCTTTCAACTCTTGGAATAATTATGTCGGTCGAGAGCCATGTAGAACATCAATTTTATTAGGTGCTGCTTGGGTTGCAGAAATCCTTCAAGGCAATCCAGTTCGGTGTCATGAACAACTCAGGATGTCTGTGGATGTATTCAGACGTCTATGTCAGATGCTGGAAGGAAGGTACTTATTGAGGGGTTCAAAAAATATGGCAGTACCTGAAAAGGTTGCTATGTTTGTGTTTACTCTGGCACATGCGTAATCAAATAGGGATGTCTGTGAACGGTTTCAACACTTTGGCGAGACAGTTAGCCGGATATTTTATCAAGTGATGAAAAGTATTCTTCGAATGATGAATGATATTGTGAAACCGAGAGAAAATCAATTGTATGAAACCCACAAGAAAATCATGGATGATCCAAGATATATGTCATACTTTAAAGACTGCATTGGAGCCATTGATGGAACTCATATCTCTGCAAGTGTGGGTGAAGAGATTTACAACGTTATGTTGGAAGAAAAGGAGTTCCAACACAGAATGTGTTGGCAGTGTGTGACTTTGACATGCTGTATACCTATGTTTCAGCCGGGTGGGAGGGATCGGCTCATGATATGCGTGTGCTCGAGGATTCAATAAATGGCGACGGACTTGGTTTCCCGCATCCACCTCCAGGTTTGCATTATTTTCTCTTACCATATTTTGAAATAATCTTTTTATTATATTTTAATAATGACATCATACCTATATACGCAGGAAAATATTATCTGGTCGATGCGGGTTATCCGAATAGAACCGGATTTCTTGCACCATATAAGGGTGACAGATATCATGCTCCACAATTTCGTGGACCTATTCCTCCTACTGGAAAGCGAGAGATTTTCAACCGTGCACATTCTTCTTTAAGAGGTGTGATTGAGCGCACTTTCGGAGTCACAAAGAAAAAGTGGAAAATTCTTACGTCTATGCCACCTTATGATATTAGAACTCAGGTGGAGATCGTTATTGCAAGTGTGACTCTCCACAACTTCATTCGTTTGCATGCTGTGCATGACATGGACTTTGATATTACTTCTACTTTAACTGATGTTGATGTGGATGGTGAAGAAGAAGAAGACCATACAGAAGCTGATCAAATTATCCCGTATGATGATAGAAGCATGTTTGATTTGAGAGAGGAAATAGCTGATTTACTATTTAATGCACATTAGTCTTTATGATATTATTGTGTGTTACAAATATTTCTAAAATGTCATGTAGGAACTCTAGTTATGTGTCTACTTAAAACTTTTTATTCAATATTATTACTCTTTTATTACAATGCCCTTTTTTGTCATTTCATATAAAATATCATAACAAAAGGCTAATGTAAAAAAAGTGAACCAAACACCTCAGAGCATTTTACACAGCTTAAAGCTGTGGGCCCCACAGCTTTTTACACAGCATTTTTTACAGCAAAAAGCACAGCATTTCCCACAGCTTTAAGTTGTGAAATACAATTGGATAACAAACGGACCCTTAGTACCTTAGGGTTTAACATTTGGGACATTTAAGATTTTAGTAGCGAATCCGAGTATTTTAGATTACAACATGAAAATTCGATATATGAGTCCGTTAAGGTTTAGCGAATCTGTTTTACTTAGGGTATTGTTTAGGTTACAACATGAAAATCCGATACACGAGCCAGTTAAGATTTAGTAAATTCGTTTCTCTTAGAGTTTAACACTTATTGTTTAGGTTACAACATGAAAATTCGACGCACAAACCCGTTAGGATGTAACGAATCTATTTTCCTTAGGGTTTAACACTTATTGTTTATATTATAACATGAGAATCCGATACACGAGATCATATTAGTGCCCTTAAATAAACACTAAAACTTACATGACCACATATTAGTAAATAAATATATATATATAATTAAGAATGACTAAATAAGATTTAACATATACATACTTATAACATATATATGTATGTACGAAAATGCTCACATACGGACGTTCGTATGTGAGCATTTACGGGCCCTTTCGCTTTTTTGTCATCACAAATGTGTTTTTCTTGTGGAGCCCACAGTTTTGGACCCCACAAGTCTGAATTTTGTGAAGAAGTAGTGGACGCCCGTAAGTTAAAATTTCACGCACGTCCGTATACGAGCACTACTGTATATATGTATATGTTATATGTTATATGTTATATGTTATATGTATCTGCCACTACAGGTATATGTTATGTATATTTCTTGTTTAATATATTTATATGTATATGTTTTGTATATGTATGTATATGTATCTGCCACTACATGTATATGTTATGTATATTTCTTGTTTAATATATTTATATGCATATTTATAGTATTTTATTTTTCAATTTTCAATCTTTTTTTTAGCTCTATATTTTTTTTCTTCAGATATTATCTTTTTTATTTTTTCAAATTTTAATTTTATCTCTTTTTTTTCGATTTCATTTTTTTCTTAAATTACAGTTTTTCCTGATTTTAGCTTAATAAAAACCTAAAATAAAAAAGCTGAGAAAAAATAAAAGTTGAAATCTGAAAAAATGTTTTTTCAGAGGGCCCATCATAATTGTGCAACCAATGATTTTAACTTTATAAAAAAGCTATAATAAAAAAAAGCTCCGAAAAAAATAAAATAAAAAAAGCTGAAATTTTTTTTGTTGTATCCAACGTAATTATGCAATCTCTCGAGGACACCACGTGTCCAATGCCATTCCAAGTACATGTATTTTCACAATCATTATTGTACAAATATTTATGTTGAGGTGGGTGTAAAATTAAGGGAGAAGTAATGAAATTGCTAGTTGAGCTCCTTTACTTTGTGTTTTGAGTGGGCCAAAAAAAGTCCTCGTATTTGACAAAATAAGTCACGTTAACCTTTCAATAGATTTTTCGTCCATTTGGCACTTAAGTCATTACATGTTGACTTAAGAAAATGAAAAAAATGTATAATATGTGACAAGAATTTTTAAAATTAAAAATAAAAATCCCCTCATCTCTCTCTCTCTTTTCAATCTCCGACTGCCCTTCTCTCATTTCGTTCCACCAGATGCAATCCTACCACGCATGTCATGCCCCGATCCGAGGAACGTGACCTAAACAACAAAATGACAAGTATTCACACTAGACCCGTCACAAGCTGACATAAACTTAAAATAAAAATTCGGCAGCATCTCCCCGTAAATTGAGGAATGCCACCCTGCACAAAATACAAAGAAAATGCACTTCTATGTCCAATCCAGCAACTACATACATCCTCCACAATGACAGCCCCTCAGGGGTTCCACAACACTTAAATACATATATGTATATACGGCACATGAGTCCCGATCACACGGAGTCCTCTCCTGGCTCTTCCAAAATAGCCACAACAACACAAGAATTCAACTACTCAGAATAACAAAAAACCATAACATAATTAAAAGGAAACAAACACCTAAATGCACCCCAAGATGACTCTACTAAGTCGGGCCACCACAGTCACGCCCCATTCTGCTGATCTGGAGGATCCGTACTAGTGGATGGCTCACCTGAAAGGGAAAGAATAAATAGGGTGAGCCGAATGCTCAGTAGGGAAATCAAATAAGAGTATCGAAACAAGGCGGAAATGTGAAGAACGGAATGAATGCATCAAGATGTTATGTAGAAAAATGTCTCCGTACACCCATCCGAACCTCCGAACACCCATCCCATGACTCCGAAGGGTTGTGGATCGCTCCCACACCCGTACCCTGCTTCATATTCACCGCACCGTATATCGGTTTGCACGATAAATCCATGAAGAAGGTGTAAATCCGTCGTACGTTTCTATTTTCTACATCCAACCATAATAAAATTCTCAACCTCGAATCATCACTCCTAACATGGAAACACCCGAGCCCCTTGCCCGGTGACCCATCATGCCACTACATGCACAGTAAAAAAAATCATTTAAATGTTATATCACATAAGCACATCACATGAAGAGCCAAATACGTGTCAATCGAACTCAACACGTTCAGGGGTAAATGCATATATACAAATTTAATAAAACAATTCAAGAAAAGGTCATACAACGAAGCATGAAACGGTTTGGCTCCCTTGGAACAATCAAGAGTAGCCCAAATGAGTTAATACGATATAGAAGATTTCGAGGAAACAACCTTTAAGGAACGAGAAGAATTTAACCAAAGAAGGAGAAATCCCTACCTCTTGTCGATAACGCACAATCTCTATCACCGAACCAAGTTTCTTCCAAGTAAATTCACTAACCTATTTAATAAAAATAAACTCAATTTAATTCCATAAGTTCAAACTTCTAATATTCAAATCTCAAAAATTCTATATTCTACCATTCCTCAATTCTCCAAAATGAAAATCTAGCATTCTAATACAAAAAATAGATATCAAAACCTCAATACATATTTTTTCAAACTAACCTAACCTTCACTTACCAATTTTAGCCTAGGAAAATCTTCCCTCTTTTTTTTTTCAATTTCTACTTCAAGAGCAAATCCCCCTTTGGATTTTCTAAATTTCCACCTAAACCCAACAATTCAATTCAACACAATATAAGCCTATCTAAATTGCTAAAAATAAAGAATTAATCTTAATTTTCGGAATTCCTAAATTCCCTAAAAAAAACCTAGATTTTTTTTTTTGTAAAGTGTTGAAATACTTGAAATTTGTTAAAACCCCTTACCTAATAGTGATGGAAATTAGGTAAAGATCTTTGAATCAAGCTTGGTTGGTGTTATGGTGCCAAGAATCTTCAACAAAAATAAGAGAAAAGTTGGGTTACATAAAAGAAGAAATCCAAGAAAATAAGTTGAGATTTTTCTAATTTTTACCTTGAAAAGCTTTGAAGATGAACAAATGGAATGATGATTTGTGACTTGGAAGGAGGGAAGGAGTTTTTTTTTTTTTTTATCTTTTGGTTGGAGATGTTGCTCTGGTTTTGTTTTTGAGAAACAAAAGCTAGGAGATGGAAAGTGGCGTGGAAGTGAAGCTGACCACGCCACTTCCATATATATCTTCCTTTTTTAATTTTTTTTTTTTTTACTTTTTACTTTTTTTTTAACTTATCTTTTACCTTTATATATATATATATATATATAATTCATGTATGGTGCTACAAACAACATATACCTATATACATTTTTCACATTGTTATATATATATATTTTTCCATTTTAATTTAATCCTTATTAAAAAAAAATTTATATATATTTTTTTTTGAACGGGATTTTACATCCTCTCTCCCTAATAAAAATTTCGTCCTCGAAATTTTAGATACGTACCTACTGACGCGAATAGGAAAGGATATTTCTCCCTCATTGTGGACTCTAACTCCCATGTTGACTCCTCTACCCCGTGATGTTGCCACAGTACTCTCACCAATGGAATGACACTCGACCGAGTGACTTTCTCTCGCCTATCCAGAATCTGCAATGGCTGCACTACATAGGTCACATCCTCTGAAACATCGATTGCGGACCAATCTATTACATGTGAAGGATCTGGCTCGTACTTTCGCAACATTGATACGTGGAAAACGTTATGAATCTCTGACATTCGCGGTGGAAGAGCTAGTCGGTAAGCAACTGGTCCCACTCGCTCGAGTATTTCAAAAGGTCCTACATATCGGGGCGCTAGCTTGCCTTTAATGTTGTATCTCTGCACTCCTCTACGGGGACTCACCTTCAGAAATACGTGATCACCTACCGAAAACTCCAACGCCTTCCTCCTTCGATCTGCATACGATTTTTGACGACTCTGGGCCGTCAATAGCCGTTGTCGAATCACTTTCACAATCTCTGTCGTCTCTCTCACCAACTCTGGCCCTACTAAGCTAGTATCTCCTACCTCTGCCCAACATAGTGGTGATCGACATGGTCTCCCATATAATGCTTCATATGGTGCCATCTCAATACTACTTTGGTAAGAGTTGTTATATACAAATTCAACCAACGGCAAATAATCCTCCCAACTGCCCCCGAAATCTAGAATGCAAGAACGAAGCATGTCCTCCAGTATTTGAATGGTCCTCTCACTCTGTCCGTCTGTCTGAGGATGAAAAGCGGTGCTGAAGCAAAGTTTTGTTCCCAATGCCTCCTGTAGAGTACCCCAAAACCTAGATGTGAAACGCGGGTCCCTATCGGAAACAATGGATATAGGAACGCCATGAAGTCGTATTATCTCTCGAATGTATTGATTACACAACTGAATCAATGAATCCGTCTTACTAATACCTAAGTAGTGCGCGGACTTTGTCAACCGATCAACAATAACCCATACTGCATCATGCCCTCGAACAGAACGTGGCAACCCTGTCACAAAATCCATAGTAATGTGCTCCCACTTCCACTCTGCAACTGGAAGTGGCTGAAGTAGTCCGGATGGTCTTTGATGCTCTGCCTTCACCTGCTGACAGGTAAGGCACCTCGCCACAAATTTAGCTACATCCACTTTCATACCTCGCCACCAGAATTGTCTTCGTAAGTCTTTATACATCTTTGTACTGCCTGGATGCATAGCAAATCTGGAATGGTGTGCCTCTCTCAAAATTTCTTCCCGCAACTCGTCATCTTGTGGTACAATTAATCTTCCCAGGTAACGAACTCCACCATCGACACCTCTTACCCAACCAGTCTCTTCTTCAAAGACGTCAAAAATGGGATCTCCATTCTGAGCATCAATCACCTTCTCCATCAATGCCGGACGTGTGACAACACTAGCTAAGAAAATTTGTTCATCCACCTCTTGCATTTCTAGACCGTACTGATCAACCGTCTCTAGCAACTCCCACTCTTTGACTGCTAGCATGGCCACCTGATTCTTCCTACTCAACGCATCTGCCACAACATTCGCCTTGCCCGGATGATACTGCAAGGTGAAGTCATAGTCCTCTAAGTATTCCATCCATCTACGCTGCCTTTGATTCAGTTCTTTCTGTGTGAAGAGATACTTAAGACTCTTATGATCTGAGAACACTTCAAATTTCTCTCCGTATAAGTAGTACCTCCACTGCTTCAGTGCAAACACGACAGCTGATAACTCAAGATCATGCACCGGGTAATTTCGCTCCTGCGGCTTCAACAATCGAGACGCGTACTCTACCACTTTACCCTGCTGCATTAAAACACAACCTAATCCAATTCTAGATGCATCACAATATATTTGATAACCCACATTCCTCTCTGGAACCACCAATACTGGAGAGGAAGTGAGTCTTGTCTTGAGCTCCTAGAACGCCTCTTCACAACTATCGGACCATATGAAAGGAACTCCTTTTTTAGTAAGTTGAGTCATTGGCGCGGCTACTCGTGAAAAATCAAGAATAAAACGCCTATAATAGCCTGCCAATCCTAAGAAACTACGAATCTCCTGGATGTTCTTTGGTCTTTGCCATTCAAGCACTGCCTCTACCTTCGCTGGATCTACTGCAACACCCTCGTGGGTGATCACATGCCCCAGAAATTTTACTTCTGTTTCCCAAAATACACATTTACTTAACTTGGCATATAATTGGTGCTCTCTCAATGTCTGCAACACTATCCTTAAATGCTCCTCATGCTCATTCTCCGTAGGTGAGTAAACTAGAATGTCGTCTATGAATACAATAACAAACCGATCTAGATAAGGGTGAAAAACTCGCTGCATTAAATTCATGAAAGCTGCTGGAGCATTGGTTAACCCAAATGGCATAACCAAAAACTCATAGTGCCCGTATCGAGTCCTAAAAGCTGTCTTCGGGATATCTACATCCCGGATTCTCAATTGATGGTATCCAGATCTCAGGTCTATCTTTGAATAATATTGTGAACCCCTCAATTGATCAAACAAATCATTAATCCTCGGTAGTGGGTACTTGTTCTTCACGGTCACCCTATTCAGTTGTCGGTAATCGACACACATTCGCATCGTGCCATCTTTCTTCTTTACAAATAATACTGGAGCACCCCAAGGGGAAACACTAGGTCTAATAAATCCCTTCTTCTGTAAATCCTCCAGTTGGGTCTTCAACTCCCTTAACTCAGCGGGAGCCATCCGATAAGGAGGAATTGAAATCGAATCCGTACCTGGATATAGATCGATACTAAACTCAATGTCCCTCTTGGGTGGCAAACCCGGTAAGTCCTCCGGAAATACATCCTTATACTCCTCTACCACCCGTATTGATATAGATGAATCCTCCCTTGACTCAGAAGTAGTGAGACTAGCTACTTGACAATCGACATAAGAAGGATTATCCAAAAAGTGTGGACAGGGAATACCCTTCGATCCCCTCAGTTGGATCACAACTCCCTCGGGCTTTTGCAACTTCACTACCCTCTCCCAAAAATGTAATACTGCGTGATGCTCTGTCAACCAATCCGCACCCAAAATAACGTCGTTGTCCTTGAAATCAAGGACATACAAATTAGCGGTCAACTCAACATCTTTGAACCGACACTTACAATCAAAGCAGATTCCTCCAATACGGCTAAATTGACCAAATGGAGAATCTACTGCCACCATCCTACGAATAGGAGAAATCTCCAATCCCAATGTTGATGCAAATGATGATGAAATGAACGAGCTAGTGGCACCAGAATCAAATAAAATACGTGCCCATGAATTGTAAATCAAGAAAGTACCTCCAATAAAGTTCGGATGCTCTGGCGTTGCCTGATGACCCATTGCAAACACTCTAGGTGGAGCCGCAGTCTGCTGCTGCTGCTGGGGTGCAGGTGGTCTGCCCCTTCCCGTAGGTGGTATAGTGGTAAGTGGGGGTGCAGGAATTGCAGATCCCGATGGTGGTGGTGGTAACAAGTTCTGATCCTACTGGCCACCATGTTGTGGAGTCCTCCCTAGTCGTGGACAGTCTATTTTACGGTGTCCCACGTATCCACACTCATAGCACTCTGGCCCTGTTGCTCTACACTGGGCGACGACATGTTCTGTTCGCCCGCAGCGATAACATGTCTTCTGGCTCCTCTGAGTACCTCCACCTCTATTATCCCTGCCTCTTGGAGCCTGAACTCTAGGTCTTGAAGGATCCCACTGTCCACGTCTATCAGTTCTCTGCCTCTTCTGACCACCCCTAGAGCTAGAACCGACATATGAAGCTTCTCGCCTACGGTGCTTATCCCAATAACTCCTAGAGTCTTCAAAGCTCTGTTAAAATTGGCGAGCCATTTCCACCATCTCACTGTATCCTTTAATCCTCATCGAAAGTAACTGCGTACCAATGGCTGGAAGCAAGCCCTGACGATACCGTTCTGCTTTAAGCTCATCAGTCACTGCATATTGTTTTCCAAAATGATAAAGTTCATCAAAACGTCGCCCATACTCCATCACTGAGGTTTCAGGCGTCTGTACTAACTCAAGAAACTCCTTCGCCTTTCTGGTGCGAAAGGACAATGGTATAAACTGCTGTAAAAAGAGATCACTGAAAGAGTTCCACGTGAGAGTATCCCTCCTATCATCCAGGGAATCCCACCAGTCATAAGCAACACCCTCAAGAAAGTAGGAGACCAACATCACCCGTCTCCCATCAGGTATACTCAGTGTATCTAAACGTCGGGTCATCTGTCTCAACCACTCATGAGCCCTAGCCACATCTGTCTCCCCATGGAATGCAGGAGGTCTAGTTTTTCGCAGCTGATCGAGCTCAACTAGATCCCTCCCTGCTCGTCTATCCCCCGCTACCTCTACACCTATACCCGAAGTCTGTCCCTCGCTACGGGTCTCTGGCACTCGGGTGACTTGTGCCTGTACAAACTGAGTCATAGCTCGCATCATCTCTGTCATGTCTCGCATCATCGCCTGAGGTTGAGCTTCCAAATTCTGTGGAACTGTTGCTGCTGGAATAGTCGGTGTATGTACCTGTGTAGGAGTAGATGTTGCATCCCACCCTCCATGTCCATCTTCAGCTATTATGGGATCACCTCTTAACTGCTGTTCTACCTCCCTCCTAACTTGTGGTGCTCTAATCCCACCTAGCTCTGGAAACATATCATTCTCTAGTCCGGACAATATCTCAGCTCTCACAGAATAACTACCTCCCACAACCGGATCATCAAAATAATCTGATCCGTATATTGGCTCGGATGCTTGTGCACCCTCTAGGACAATCCCTCTACCGCGTCCTCGACCTTTACGTGTGTACATCTGAAACATGCACAACATATCTCAAAATACATAAGACAAGAGGATTTAAGGGATAAGAGTACATACCAGATCAGCTGGGCTCGTGACGTGGCCTGAAAATGCTCGACCTAATATCAATCTACCCGTAGACACATAACCCTAGGTCTGTGAGTTTCTAACCTCCCTCCGATACCAAGTTGTCACGCCCCGATCCGAGGAACGTGATCTAAACGACAAAATGACAAGTATTCACACTAGACCCGTCACAAGCTGACATAAACTTAAAATAAAAATTCGACAGCATCTCCCCGTAAATTGAGGAATGCCACCCTGCACAAAATACAAAGAAAATGCACTTCTATGTCCAAATCCAGCAACTACATACATCCTCCACAATGACAGCCCCTCAGGGGTTCCACAACACTTACATACATATATGTATATACGGCACAGGAGTCCCGATCACACGGAGTCCTCTCCTGGCCCTTCCAAAATAGCCACAACAACACAAGAATTCAACTACTCAGAATAACAAAAAACCATAACATAATTAAAAGGAAACAAACACCTAAATGCACCCCAAGATGACTCTACTAAGTCGGGCCACCACAGTCACACCCCATTCTGCTGATCTGGAGGATCCGTACTAGTGGATGGCTCACCTGAAAGGGAAAGAATAAATAGGGTGAGCCGAATGCTCAGTAGGGATATCAAATAAGAGTATCGAAACAAGGCGGAAATGTGAAGAACGGAATGAATGCATCAAGATGCTATGTAGAAAAATGTCTCCGTACACCCATCCGAACCTCCAAACACCCATCCCATGACTCCGAAGGGTTGTGGATCGCTCCCACACCCGTACCCTGCTTCATATTCACCGCACCGTATATCGGTTTGCACGATAAATCCATGAAGAAGGTGTAAATCCGTCGTACGTTTCTATTTTCTACATCCAACCATAATAAAATTCTCAACCTCGAATCATCACTCCTAACATGGAAACACCCGAGCCCCTTGCCCGGTGACCCATCATGCCACTACATGCACAGTAAAAAAAACCATTTAAATGTTATATCACATAAGCACATCACATGAAGAGCCAAATACGTGTCAATCGAACTCAACACGTTCAGGGGTAAATGCATATATACAAATTTAATAAAACAATTCAAGAAAAGGTCATACAACGAAGCATGAAACGGTTTGGCTCCCTTGGAACAATCAAGAGTAGCCCAAATGAGTTAATACGATATAGAAGATTTCGAGGAAACAACCTTTAAGGAACGAGAAGAATTTAACCAAAGAAGGAGAAATCCCTACCTCTTGTCGATAACGCACAATCTCTATCACCGAACCAAGTTTCTTCCAAGTAAATTCACTAACCTATTTAATAAAAATAAACTCAATTTAATTCCATAAGTTCAAACTTCTAATATTCAAATCTCAAAAATTCTATATTCTACCATTCCTCAATTCTCCAAAATGAAAATCTAGCATTCTAATACAAAAAATAGATATCAAAACCTCAATACATATTTTTTCAAACTAACCTAACCTTCACTTACCAATTTTAGCCTAGGAAAATCTTCCCTCTTTTTTTTTCAATTTCTACTTCAAGAGCAAATCCCCCTTTGGATTTTCTAAATTTCCACCTAAACCCAACAATTCAATTCAACACAATATAAGCCTATCTAAATTGCTAAAAACAAAGAATTAATCTTAATTTTCGGAATTCCTAAATTCCCTAAAAAAAACCTAGATTTTTTTTTTTGTAAAGTGTTGAAATACTTGAAATTTGTTAAAACCCCTTACCTAATAGTGATGGAAATTAGGTAAAGATCTTTGAATCAAGCTTGGTTGGTGTTATGGTGCCAAGAATCTTCAACAAAAATAAGAGAAAAGTTGGGTTACATAAAAGAAGAAATCCAAGAAAATAAGTTGAGATTTTTCTAATTTTTACCTTGAAAAGCTTTGAAGATGAACAAATGGAATGATGATTTGTGACTTGGAAGGAGGGAAGGAGTTTTTTTTTTTTTTTTTCTCTTTTGGTTGGAGATGTTGCTCTGATTTTGTTTTTGAGAAACAAAAGCTAGGAGATGGAAAGTGGCGTGGAAGTGAAGCTGACCACGCCACTTCCATATATATCTTCCTTTTTTAATTTTTTTTTTTTACTTTTTACTTTTTTTTAACTTATCTTTTACCTTTATATATATATATATATAATTCATGTATGGTGCTACAAACAACATATACCTATATACATTTTTCACATTGTTATATATATATATATTTTTCCATTTTAATTTAATCCTTATTAAAAAAAAATTTATATATATTTTTTTTTGAACGGGATTTTACAACGCAGCTTTCCCGGAGCGGTAGAGGCGGAGAAGCCACTCCCTCCGGAACCCTTAAAGGGACCTTGGAAGGCCCAAGAGTGATAGATATGATAACGAAATCTATGAGTGCTTGCGACGTCAGGGTGGGAAGTTAACAGTACTGGGAGTGGATCCGGCCATTCTTCCCATTTGCTGAATATGAAAAGGTACATTTTTTTGTTGCTTGTTGTTTGTCCAGGCATTGAATTGGCCACCGACGATCTTGAAGAGACCAGCCACCACAACAGTCGTTCTTCCTCCAACTCCAGATCCAAGGTTTCTATCTATTTCTCACATGAATTCTCTCTTATTCTTGTTCTTTATTAGATTGTAGGTGCGGTGATAGGTGATTATGAGCTTGTAACAGGGGTAATTGAGAAGACGAGGGTTGGCATAGAAGATGGATCGGAGGTTGTAGGTGTTATCGGAGAAGACGCCAGAAACTAATGTTCACTTTTTTTTATTTTTGTTATTTTTTGTTTTTATTTCCATGTCACATTTCATTCTTTTTTTTTTATTAAAAGGATGTTATGTCATTAACTAACGGATGCATCAACAAATTTAGACGGTAATGGTGGAAAAGGGCTAACGCAACCTATTTTGTTAAGTATAAAGAAAGTCCACATTTTCTTGAAAGTAAAGGGATCATTTCGTTATTTATTTCTAAAATTAATTAAGAAAGTTTGGTTTAGAGTTTTCTTTTCGTTTAAAGAAAAAAAAATTATGTTTTGAATATTTTTAAATGAGATATTTTATTTTTAAAAATTTTAATTTTATTATATCATATGCTTATAAAGTATACCATATACACTTATTAATATTGAGTTATACAAATTTAAGATATTTAGCGTTATTTTATCTATTAGCTCAAAAGTCAAAAGGTTTACGCGTCAGAAAATTATTTGCCTAGAAGCTTTCAAAAAAGAGTATTATTCGGGCCAACTGGGAACCGACAACAAGAAGCTTTCAGTACCGTCGTTGACTGACCAGTTGACTCGTTGATTTAGAAAGGGCAAAAAATGCAAAACTCAAAGAAAAAGAAAGACCTCCCTGAATCTTGAATCGGTAGTGATCCATTGTTGGCAACATGGACTCAGCATTTCAATCTGGCTTTGCGTCTGCATCTCTTGAAGTACTCTTCGATAAGATCGCCACTTTTGCCATTAACGAGATAGGCTTAATTCTTGGGGTGGAAAACGAGTTGGAAAAGCTGGATCGAACACTGAAGCAT
The DNA here is from genome assembly GCA_963580455.1 of Euonymus europaeus. Taxonomy (NCBI): domain Eukaryota; kingdom Viridiplantae; phylum Streptophyta; class Magnoliopsida; order Celastrales; family Celastraceae; genus Euonymus; species Euonymus europaeus. The sequence goes on from OY756965.1 coordinate 20,581,299, forward strand.
ATTCAGGCTCTAGTGGACTACGTAGAGTCCGAACAGTTGGCTCACAAGTCATGGAGACTCTGGCTGCAAGATCTCAGGAGCATTGTCTATGACGCTGATGATCTGCTCGATGAAATCTCCTTGGAGTTCTTCAGACTCCATTCTGATGGATTGGTCAACCGTGCTAACAAAAACCAGGTGCGCAATATGCTCCTCTCATCTTTCAATCTTAACGTACCTCATGAAGTGAATAAGGTATTGAAGAAGCTTGAAGATGTTGCTGGTGAAATAGACACTCCTATCATGACTGAAATGATGAAATCTAAGAGGCGTAAAATAACAATGAACCGATGCTATACTAGTTCCTTGGTGGATGAATCATCTGTGGTTGGAAGAGAAAAAGATAAGGAGGAGATCTTGAAGTTGTTGCTGCCCATAAATGATACTGTAGAGGACAATGTTGGTGTTATTCCAATAATGGGTATGGCTGGAATTGGGAAAACCATATTAGCTCAAATTGTCTACAATGATCCACTGGTAGTGGAGAAGTTCGATTTGAGAATGTGGGTTTCTGTTTCTATAGATTCTGATGTTATAAAAGTTACAAAGTCCATTGTGGAGTCTGCCACAGGAGAGGTTTTGATGCTATCAGATCTTGACCCGATGCAACTGAAGCTTTGTAGAATAATCAAGAATAAAAAGATTTTGTTGGTACTTGATGACATGTGGGAGGAGAGCATTCAAAATTGGGATGTCATGAGATTGCCCTTTAGAATTGCAGCCAAAGGAAGCAAAGTTTTGGTGACTACACGAAGTAAGTCTGTTTCATCTGTTGTTTCCACGGTACCTGCATATAACTTGCAACCTTTGTCTGATGAAGACTGCTGGAAATTGATCAAACAAATGTCTCTCTCGAATAGGAACTGCAGCGGACTTGAAAATTTAGTGATGGTTGGTAGAAAGATAGCAGAAAAATGTAGTGGGTTACCTTTATCAGCCAAGACTCTCGGGAGTGTCTTGAGTTTGAATTTGCAAGTAAAACAATGGGATGCTGTGTTGAGGAGTGAAATATGGGACTTACCTCAAGCTAGAACTCACATATTTCCATCCCTTTGGTTGAGTTTTGATTCTCTGCCTTCTCATCTAAAAACATGCTTCATCTATTGTTCTATTTTTCCATGCAATTACGATTATGAAAAGGAACATTTAGTCCAGTTATGGGTGGCAGAAGGATTTGTTCAAGCAGAGGGAATGAGAAGAATTGAAGACATTGGAAGAGGTTACTTTGATGACTTGTTTACGAGGTCGATCTTCCATTTTTCTCATGAGAATCCTCTTGGTCAATCAATTTATAAAATGCATGACCTCGTCCACAAGTTGGCTCAGCTGATTTCTACAGACATATTCTTCCGATTGGAGGATGAGATCTCAAACTCGTTACCTCAGTACAGACATCTTCGTCATTCATCTTGGCGATGTAAAAAATTTCAGTCCACCACTCTGGGGGTTTTCCATAGATATAAGGGATTACGGACATTCATGGTGCATAGCATTGGATGCCAAACTGCACGTATTCCTTACAGTTTCTTTACACACCTGAAACGTTTAAGAGTGTTGAATATGAGTTCTACTGGCATCTCCGAACTTCCAGAATCTATTGAGAATCTAAATCAACTTCGACTCCTTGATGTCTCTGAAACATTTATCCAGAAGTTGCCAGAGTCGATCACAAATTTATATGGACTGCAAACTCTTAGGCTCAGTGGTTGTAATCAGTTTTTTCAATTGCCCTTGAATATGAAGAACTTGATTAAACTTCAACATCTTGATTTAGACATAAAGAATCAGCTGAGTTCACTGCCGTCAAGTTTTGGAAAATTGACAAACCTCGAGACTCTCCATGCATTTATCGTGGGAAAAGGTGAAGGATTTCGTATCAGTGAACTTAAGAATATGAGAAGCATTCGGGGATCTATCTCAATTACGCATTTGGAAAATGTGGGAAATGTGAAAGAGGCAAAGGCTGCAAATTTAGACAACAAACGTTACTTGGTGAAGTTAGAGTTGGAATGGAACAAAGCACCCATTGGCTCTCACCATCACAAGGCTCAAGAAGTACTTGCGAGTCTTCGGCCTCATGAAGCTCTGGAAGAGCTACATATTACAAATTATAGTGGTATCATGTTTCCAAATTGGTTGAGCGATCCATCATTTTGCAAACTTGTGACTCTTTATTTGCGCGATTGTCGGTTTTGTGAATTTCTCCCTACACTAGGTCAATTGCCAGTACTGGAAGTACTTGTCATTGATGCATTGCATGAATTAAAGCTCATTGATAATCACTTTTGTGGTTCGGGACCTGCTGGTACAATTGAAGGCTTCCCATCGTTGAAGTCGTTGAGATTTCATGATATGCCAAAATTGAAGACATGGGAAGGTTTAAATGCCATGGAGATGCCCAATCTCCATGATCTTACAATTGAGGAATGTCCACTCCTGGAAACCATACCTTCACTTCAGTACCTTACTTCTCTTGAAAAATTGGAATTTAGCCAATGCACTGGACTTCTGTCATTGCCAACCGGACCACTACCCGATTCACTGGGAGAACTGATTATCATCGAATGCGACTTTCTAAAAGAAAGATGCAGGATTGAAGAAGGTGCAGATTGGGGTAAAATCAAAAGCATTCAAAGAATAGAGATAGATCACGAGGAAATCCTGAGACAAGGGAACTGAAGACAGTTGCATCTCAAGTAACATGGAACTTTAATGGTATGTTTCCCTAGAAAAAATCCAATCTTTTTAAATTTAAATATGTTAATAAGCATGAATTTTCAACACCCTCTGTCTCATTTTTTTTTCTTTTTCGAAAGGTCACCTCATGGCTCATGCATTGCAAGAACTAACACTTCTATGTTCTATATGTTGCAATTTTATTGATTTGGTTACTATGTGGAACTTGTTCTTTCTGTTATCATGATGAGATTGTTGCCACTCAGGGTACAGTTATAGTTGAGTTGTTTACTTCCCACTTTATCTATCAATTTTGATGATGCAATGTTTATTACCCGAAGCCCTAGTTCCCAGGGGAAATAGGGGAACCAAGGGGGCCTAGGGCATCTAGAGCTGCAAGAGGAGGAAGATTCCACGGGAGAGATTCTAGCAGTAGTGAAATTGAAAGCTATTTGTAAAGTTTCAGGTTTTGGGTTTGTGTCCAATTAATTTCATCTTATTAACATTTTATATTTTGCAGGGTGAATCAAGCACACATGCGAATATACCTTGAATAAAAGACCAGCAAGGGGTTGAGGACAAAGTAGGGTTTGAGAAATCCTATGAGGGAATGTTAGGAATGGTTGGTGAAATAATGTCAAAGAATCAGCAGAATGTTCAGTATTGTAGTTGCATGTTTTGGATTAGCAGCATACTGTATTTTGGATAATAGTATTGTATTGTACTGAATTTGAAGAATATTAGGTCCATCTTTTTGGCATTTTGGCTACAGCAGGTGTGTTACACGTTTAGGATTATGTATGCAGTGTTTACTTTGTTAGAACATGTTTTGGATAATATTATTATGCTATACATTTTCCAACATGTCCAGTAAAAAATAAATCTTTTTTTTTATAAAATTGATGTTGGACTCACCACGTCATCAACAGCTAGATAGTCGTTGAGTGTTAGAGAGTGACTATCAAATATACTTAATACGATTTTTATCTAATTTTTAAAACTCGAGTGACATAGATGTTTTTGAGTAGAACGAGATAGGTGGCTCAATAATACACAATTACAAAGTCATTCCGGATCCTTGAAGAGTCAAGACTCAGATACGCTACTCTCGACTCGAGTGGGTAATAGTAAATAGGTGAACAATTTATAATTCGGCCCTTTTTCTTTAGCTATTTGTAATTAACCCCCGATTAAAAAAAGAAGAAGAAAACAAACAGCGATGAAGGAAAAAGTTAAAAAAACGAAGGGCGAGCCGTCAGTGGCAAGAGTGTGGGACGTGTGAGATTCGAGATAAGCCTGAAACCAGTCCGTCTACCCCTTCAAGCCCCAACAACCCTGTCTTAGGGTTCTCCTCCTTCTATACTTTTCTTTCTCTTCCTCATCGTCCATCGCATCAGGATCATCGGTGTCCTTCATCTCCTTCGAAGGTACGTTCCTACGACATCAGATTTAGTCATTCTGTTACTTGCCTATCTCATTTGCTAACTTGACTTGACTTAACAGTTAATACTGTTGATTTGATATCGTAGATTTGTATTTATTCGAGATTTTGAGTCTTAATTTTGTTTCTGGTTTGTTTATTAATGAAACGGAATTATTGTTTTTATTGTCTGCTTGGTCGCAGAGGAAGTGTAAGAACTAGGAAATGTAAACCGTAACTGAAACCTTAAGTTTTTTTTTTTTTTTAATCCTGATTTGATTTTGTTGGGTGATAATTGAAACGGACTGGAGGATTTTGAGATAGAAAATAAGTATGACCTGTTGTCTGATAAGCTCAATATAATTTATTGCTTGCTTTATCAGAGTTGTATCTGCATGCAAATGATGACTAATTTAATGATTCTTCACTGTTGGAAATATCTCCAATGTTGTTCTTGCAAAGAGTTGCTAAATTGTGATGAATTTTATTCAATGTTAATTTTCCTTCGTTTCTAGTGTAGTGTACTACCATGTAACTAAACTCCTTTCAGAAATTTTGTTCTTTCATATGTCCTTGTTTGGGTGTTTGGAGGGCCAGGAATACTGTTTGTTTTAGATGTACAACTAGGATTAGATATCTTTCCATTAAATTATGCAGTTATAATTTTTTCTTGAGGGGTTGGGGGAGTGGTTTTGGCATCAAGAAAGTTATTAATTATTATTCCCTCACTTCCCTTGCTTTGTGAAGTTCTGAGTACTATTATTATTGTTCTTTCTTTTAATTTTTGAGAATCAAAAATTTGAATTCGTATTGTGTTTTGAGGCTTTGCCTCAGTTATAATTTTTTCCTTGAGGGGTTGGAGGAGTGGGTTTGGCATCAAGAAAGGTATTATTGTCTTACTTTCCTTGCTTTGTGAAGTTCTGAGTACTATTCTTGTTCTTTCTTTTTATTTTCGAGAATCATGAGTTTGAATTGGTATTGTGTTTTGACTTTTGAGGCTTTGATCAGGTACGAGAGAGGAGGATGTCAAGTAGCAGGAATACCCACTGGTGTTACAGTTGTAGGCGGCCAGTCAGAATGCGGGGACGAGATTCGCTATGCCCCTACTGCAGTGGAGGATTTGTTCAAGAACTTGATGATATTGTGCGTATCAGCCCGTTAGATTTCTTTGGACTGGACAATGATGAAGATCATGACCAGAGGTTTGGGCTGAGGCAGCGATTAGCAGACAGAAACTATAACCATGGTATCAGCGGGAGATCAGAGCCTGTCCCTGAGGGATTTGGTCCTTTATTGGTTTTTGGTGGTCAAATTCCTTTTAGGTTCTCTGGAAATGGGGGATTTGAAGCTTTGTTTAATGGGACTCCTGGAATTGGGATCACAAGAGGTAATGCTGGTGATTATTTTATAGGTCCTGGATTGGAGGAGTTGTTTGAACAGCTCTCAGCTAATTATCGTCGAGGTCCTCCCCCAGCATCCGGATCTTCAATAGACGCAATGCCAACCATCAAGATCACACAGAGGCATCTTCGTTCTGATTCTCAGTGTCCTGTCTGCCATGAAAAATTTGAGCTGGGATCTGAAGTGAGACAGATGCCTTGTAACCATATGTATCATTCGGACTGTATAGTCCCATGGCTAGTCCAGCACAACTCATGCCCTGTATGTCGCCAAGAGCTGCCACCACAATTATCTGGGAGCAGCCATGGTTATGAAAGCTCAAGTGGTCGAAGTAGAAGCAGCACAAACAATGAAAGGGAAAATGGTAGGGAGAATCAAGGAAGACGGAATCCATTCTCTTACCTTTGGCCATTCCGCTCGTGAAGTTCTAGCTCTACTGGAAACAGCTCGCCAGCCATGCATGGCAGTAACCACCAAATGGGCTATTTTGGATAGCATTTTGACTAGGTTATTTACTGCTCGGATCATGGTTTACTTCCTCTCATTCTGTGATGATAACTTGGTGCCTGCAAGTATTACTAAACATGTTATTGGACTGGAAGCAGTCTGAAACATTGGGTACTCTAGAAGTCTTGTTTAATTACGAATGTTCCCTGCTTCTACTCTGCAACTTGTCATGTAAATGACTTTCCTTAAATTTCCTATGTTTTTTTCTTCTTTCTAGCTTGTACCTTCTCTCCTGTATCCTTTTTATGGTTGGAAAATATTTAATTGTAAACTTCTGTATGCTTTTTAATTTACTACCATGTGTATTAGTTGTAGTACTTGTTATTACTAACTGATATTGATTGCCAAATATGTCGTTGGAATAATTGTTCACCTCTCGATAAATTACGAACATCCTGGCATCTGCGGCTTCAAATATCAGTAAGAGATGTCTCCTATGTAAAATGTTGGAGACCATAATAATCTATAAGGGTAAGGGGTTCAATCTTAAGTTCCTAACCCCCATCCAAGTACTCAGGAAAAAAATAATCTATATTTATTTTAATTTTTTTCTCTTCATATCTACGTTTTTTTAAGAGTTAAATATATTTTTTCTCAATGTTTTGACAAATATTATAATAGTTCGATAATTACATTAAATTTTTAGCTTTTTTATATCTAAACGAAACGTTCACGAGAGTTTGGTACTATTCGCGCATCTCCTCATTTTAACGGTCCGAGGAACGCAATCTCTCTGTCATTTCGTATCTATGAATCGAGTTCTTCAATTAGGGTTGAAGGAATTCATTCCTCTCTCGAGGTTTGTCTTTTTTTCATCTGTTACGTACGAATTAAAAGCCACCCTTTCTCTTTTATTTTTTCCCTTAAATTTTCGATCCAGCCGCAGACAAATTGTGTTTTTTAATGACAAGTTTCAATTTTTGTTTTACCTTCAGAATATGCGTTTTCAATTTAGTACTTATCATGCGGCTAATTCTTTATTTTAAAAGCCAAAAGTATTTTTACTGTTTTTTACAGATTCTGTAGAGTTCGAAAATGTCAATGAAGCTATTTATAAGTTTTTTTTTTCTTCTAGAATTTGAATTCGCAGAAAATCATTACATTGGCTAGTGGCTACGACTAACTGAGAAAGTAGTAGCTTTGCAGCAACTCCCGGAAGTTTTAGAAGACCAACGCTGGTTTCTTTTAGAGCGAGTGGAATGGGGTCTAAGCGACTCCTTTCGGATTCATGCGCACTACAATCGGCTGCTGTGGAAGACAAGAAAGACAAGAGGTTGAAAGGGTTGGTGGGTACCGGCGACAATATAGTTAAGGGTGACTGCTACTTTTTTGTTACTAACATTCTCATGATTTTTTTTCTGAGTTGTTTTCTGTTTGGCGTGTAGGAAAATGTTGTGGGCAAAAATTTGGTTGAAATTCAAAGAATCAGAGACGATCCGGCAAGTATAGAGTCAATGACTGTGCAAGAACTTAGGAGTACATTGAGGCAAGTAGAAGTTTGATTTTAGCATTTTGGTGTTGACTTAGCTTAATAAGAGTTGATTTGGTTGATCATCAAGTGTGGTAAGCATTAAAATTAACTGAATGCATGCCTTGTGAGCTAGCTATGTTTTTATGTGTATATATATATTCATGTTGCAAGATGGTTAATTGTTATGGAAGTAACTAAAGCTGGTACAAGAATATTCTTACCATTTTAAGCAGTTGACCGTACTGGCATCAGTTATTTGAAGGGTTGCTTGCAGCTGTATCATGTATAGCTGATGCTTCAGAGTGTTTTATGTTGATTTTTGATTTTGCAGGAGTATTGGAGGTCCTGCTAAAGGTCGCAAACATGAGCTTGTGTCTGCTTTGAAGTGTTTTCTGGACAAAGAGATGGACAGTAATCAATGTAACAGTATAATAAAGCCTTATTATATGTAGCAGTATTTTGTAATGATTAATGTAATTTTTGAGAAGATGGAGCGACTTCTCAATGAGTAAATATCAGTTACCAACTTGTATATTGTGAATGTTCAATGTCCCGTGTTTTGACATGTGCAGGTGGTTCACCAGAAGCAGAGGAGCAAGCATCCTCCATTTGTGTGGAGAAAACAACACTGAAAGAGAAGGCTAAGAATTTAGCTCATGACCATGTTCAAGAGATCAATATTGTTTCAGATGTTTCATTACTTCGACAGTCCAAAAGAAGTGTGAAACAAACTCCTTCTGGTCGTAAGACTGTCCAAGTTGATGATAAAATTGTCAAGGATAAACAAAAGCTGACAATTAACGCGGATGAGGCTTCAGGTGTTCTATAATACACAGTAGTGTTTCAATGTGTTGTTAGTTTGAGTTATCTGTATAACTAATAGAATATAGTGTATTGTGTATAATATTTCTAGGCAGGAAGGCCTCTCTGGAAAGCACAAAAATATCATCTGATATTTTTGTCAAAAATTGTGAGAATGATTGTGAAGTTCTTCCCACAGATCGAGTGGAACCATGGACAATTCTTTCCCACAAGAAACCTCAGAAAGGGTGGGTTGCATATAATCCTCAAAACATGAGGCCTCCACCTCTTAGTGGGGATGCAAAGTTCGTGAAGCTTATGTCCTGGAATGTCAACGGGTTAAGAGCATTACTAAAGTTGAAGGGATTCTCTGCGCTTCAACTTGCACAAAGGGAAAATTTTGATATCTTGTGCTTGCAGGAGACCAAACTACAGGCTAGTATTCTAATTGTTATGTCACTTGAAGGTTTATTATTTTCCATAGGAATGATTTTTACCGAGCGTAGAACGAAAATGTGAAAGTCAACAAGAACATACATCCTAAATGAAAGAACTCAAAAATACCTTTTCTTTTCCCTAGTTGGGATGGGTAGTCGGGGCAAGTGAAGAAGAAGTTGTGTTGTACATTCTTGCATTTAGTGGTTTGATCACGTTAGGGTTGTGCAAAACAGAAAACTGACCGTCCGGATCAGTTTATTGACCAGATTCTGGTCAACGGTTTGAAAATACCTTTTCTTTTCCCTAGTTGGGATGGGTAGTTTGGGCAAGGGGAAGAAGATGTCGTGTCGTCCATCCTTGCATTTAGTGGATTGATCACGTAGCATATTGATCAAGGGTTACCTTGTGGTGCCAAGGTGAAAGTATATTATTGTTGCCAACTGTGAATGCACAGGGTTAAGTATTGATTGCAGCCTTTTTTTTGTGTGAAATTGTTGAACTTGAGACTTAATCCCACAAGCGCCTTTGTGGTTGACAAGTACTGTGGACTGTTCTTCTCTGTAGTACATTATTTTGTATGATGCATCTGAGAGACCAATCTTACTGATCTTATACTGCTTATCTGCAAATACAAAGTAGGGATGATTTCTAAGCAAGGTCATAATCCATATGCAAACAAAGGCAAGTGAATACTTAGAAGTGTATATTAGTTATGTCTTACCAAGCTATGTGTTTGTTCAACGATGAGAAATAGTTATCCGCACCTTTTGCCTATGATAAAAGCTGAACCATTCCATTCAAAATTGTATGTGATGAAGTCAAAGCTTTGAAATGGGCAGCCTAGATCAACTCTTTTTTTTAAATTTGAAAACAATCAAGCTGCAACTTTTCTCAATGCGTGCATTAAGAAAAACTATAAAAATTCATATATACCTTTCAAAAGGAGTTTAATCACAGTTTGGTCAATATGGTTACAATATGTCTGTTTCTCAGACAGTTGTTGGTCAATATGTTATTATTATTATTATTTTGGTATCTATATAATCACAATATTTTTAACCTTGCAACAGGAGAAGGATGTTGAATCAATTAAACATTGTTTCATTGATGGGTATGACAACAGCTACTGGACATGTAGCATTTCCAAGCTTGGCTATTCTGGCACAGCGATCATCTCTCGAGTATATTTATCCTTTTTAGACAATAATGCGTACTGTTTTATGTCTTTACAATGCATTGTTTTTTTTTAGACATGATTGTGTATTTGTACATCCTCGCTCATCTGACATTTTTAGGAATCCTTGTGGCTTATATCTCAATAAAGCAGTCCTCAGCTTTTGACAGCACTGTTTGTATTCGAGTAATTTGATCTGAACGTTATGGTTTGGTCAAGGATAACTTTATAGTGGTTTTATTGCATGGATAGTTCTGTCTCTCTAATATGAATTACGTAATATGTAATTATTAATGGATAAAATACGCAACTAAATACTTTTGTAGATATGAACGCAAATTATTAGCAGTGCAAATTAAGACCCTTGGCATATATGAACATGAATGATGATTCCTGTTTGCAAATCCTGTTTGTAAATGGTTATTGGTTTTCACTTTAAACCAAATAAGTCGGTTATAAGGGCCCTTTGACTCGTACTAGTTGATGATATCAAATAGGTTGATTATAATTTATAAGGATCTTTGACTGGTTAATGCCTAAATTGTTAGCGTGCTTCTTGTTTTTCCCTTAGTTTCACTTGTTGCTATGGCTTTCCAGTAAAGGGTATTTTTTTGACAGGTAAAGCCACTTTCAGTCACATATGGCCTAGGCATGCCAGATCATGATAGTGAGGGGCGGCTTGTGACAGCAGAGTTTGATTCTTTTTATTTGTTATGTGCATATGTTCCTAATTCTGGAGATGGCTTGAAAAGATTGGTAATTTTCATGCATTCTACTAGCTGATTTCATTCTTCAAGAATGATATTGCATCTGTTGTTAGAATGTATTGGTTTCATGCTTCCTTAATGCTTCTATTTTAACTCAGTCGTACAGGACAACACAATGGGATCAATCTCTCAGCGAGTACATGAAAGTAAGAAAGCCAACCCCCTCCTCTTCTTCTTTGAGTAGGAAACTAGGAGTACTCTTAGTTTCAACTCGTTTTAAATATAGCAGTTGCTTTTATTTGCATAGTATATGTTGTCGCACTTAAAAATAATTTTTGAAATTCTACTTCTCAGCATCATCGCTTTGTTTTCATTGGTTGGGGGTATGAGCTGAATTCTTACTGCTATTACTACTCCATTAGAGTTAAGGTGTTACATTTGTCGACTATGTGGGTTTCATTTCATTTAGAATGTGGAAAATATTTCACTTAATTGGGTCTCTACGCCGTTGTATGGATTATGGAAGTATTTTGATACGGCACATCATGTCTAGCCTTTGAAACATGATCAAGATTTATTTTCTGATAGTTTTGTTTCTTCCGGTGCTCTGCTTGCATATTCCAGGAGCTAGAAAAGGCTAAACCTGTCATTTTGACTGGGGATCTTAATTGTGCTCATGAGGAAATAGATATATATGATCCCGCTGTAAGTAATTTGAACTTTTATAGTTTTATCCATTGCACAAAGCCTTGTAGTTTTCTCTAACTGATATATGCACCTCGTATGCAACCTGATTTACTATCATGCCATAATTAGATTTGTTGTTACTTTTTTTCTATAAATTTAATCCTTCAGGAAATTTCAAGTAAAAGTACGGATGAATAATCGTTAAGCTGTGTTATTTTTCAAGATTAATATCTTACAGTTCGAAGCATTGTGTTATGTTGTTCTATTTTACTTCAATTTCCAGGGAAATAGACGAAGTGCAGGGTTTACAGATGAAGAAAGGCGATCATTTGCTACAAACTTCTTATCTAGGGGATTTGCAGATACATTTAGGAGACAGCATCCTGGTGTCGTTGGCTATACATACTGGGGTTATCGACATGGTGGTCGCAAAACTAACAAAGGTTTTTTGAAATTCACGTTTCTGAAGTTCCATTTGCAATCATTCAGTCTCAGTTGGAAGTGCAGGCAGTTAATAGTGTTTTCTTCAAATCGGTTTTACATTACAATCTGATTGTCATATCTTCTTCTTAGCTCGGTTATATTTGAATCTGGAACAGGTTGGCGGCTTGACTACTTCCTTGTGTCAGAGTCCATAGCTGAGAAAGTTCATGACTCGTACATCCTTCCTGACGTATCTGGTAGCGATCATTGTCCTATCGGCCTTATCCTCAAGCTTTAGTTTTGCCACCAGCTTCTTTGAGGGGTCGAGAACAATTGTCCAGGAGAGGCCAAAATGTTGATTTTTTTACTATTTGATGGTGCTGGAGAATCGGCGATGGAAAGAAATGGCCTACAGCCGGAAATAGAGTTTTGTGAAGGTTGTAGTAATTCCGCTATAGGAGGAGATTTTTGGCAAAACTGAGCTGGTGTACATTGATTGGCTATCTTCAAAGGATTTTGTAGGATTGTAAAACGCCAGAGTACAGTTCCATGGGCTGGGCCATTTAAAGGAAATTAGCACTGTTCTACATATGATGAACTGAAAATGGACTCTGTTACTGTTAGAGCAATTTTGTCTCTGTTTCTTTTAGTGTTTAACTCTGTTTTCTTTTCAATGCTCATCTTTGCCAATATAGGTTTTGTTTCTTCCAGATACATTTGGTTGAAATGGGAATCAGATTACATTTTTTTTGGAAGCAAATCGTGTGGTTTATGGGTTTCTCATTCATCCCAGGGTTAGGAAAAATTATTTAAATGAATTGTTTATTAAATGATTGTATTTTCTGGAAATTAGATCGGATTAATATGTGGAGGGTATGATTTTTTTATTTCGAAAGAGGTTGGATTTGACACCAAAAATACAATCAAACCAAGCCAGCAAATATACACCGGTTTACAAATACGAAAGTTATCTTATTTACATTTTCAATTTATTGACACATCAGCAAATTACATTTTTTAATAAAATTCTTGATAAAGTCAAATTTCAAATGAATAAAATTCTTGATAAAGTCAAATTTCAAATGAAATTTGATATGGATTGTCAAAACCTATTTTTTAACAAAAAACTCATCCAAGAGTCCGTTTATCCTAGAATCCGAGGAAAGTTGGTTTTGTTGAATGTTTTTGAAAATTGGTTTTGAAAACACACAATCCATTATATAACCAGTCCATTATATAACCAGATCAATATTTTAAGCCCATATGTTAACTAAAGTTTGCGGATTAGGGTCGAATTTCTTTGATTTGAGTCGGATTGATGGTTTGGATCGGGTTTTGTGCATCCGTAAATGTGATTGAAGAGAGACTAAACTTTGCTTTATAAACTTCTGCAAGTGATTTGCTTTACTCTAGGTCTTGAAGCTGATGTGCTGAGAATCTGCCACTTTTCCCTCCACTATTTTCTGAATATTTAAACCTTGATAATGTTAACATGATACACGTTTATTATAGCATGAACCTCCATTTAATATATTGTAGATCATATTAGGGGAGTTCCAGTAAAGATGTTTGTATGCTGAGAGAAGAATTCGAATTTATTTTAACTGAAGTCTTCTGCTTTTAAACTTGCCTGCCTCACTTATGCAGATCGTGCTTGATAAGTGCCAGAATATATGTTTTTAAAGTGATAAAATACTATCAAAGCAATGCCAAGAAATTGTGCTTAAAGCTGAATTTTCAAGATTATTGTACTTAAGATCTTCTTGGATGTTTTGCAGGTTAAGAGGTAGTAAGAGCTGTCGAATGAGATTTGATCTTCAGCAAATTTTTAGAGGACACTTCAAGCTTTGCAGGAAGTGCTGGTTCACAAAAATCGGAGTTTGTTTGGGCCTCTAAAGGTTGCCTCAAAGTCAAGTTTGAAAGTTATATCCGAAGCAGAATTTCTGTTTGCAGACCAGACCTTTAGAAGCCCATAACTTGAGCTTCTGATGTCCAAATTGAGTGATTCAAAAGCCCATAATTATCTACACATTTGTATCTACAATATTAATGAAGGGTTTGAGTTCATAATAGGCTTCCTTTAGGCCCAGAATGTAGTTACAAGATTAGTGTGTAAATTGGAAGTTGATGTCATTGATGATACCATTTCCATTCAAAGAGTGGACAATCCACCACACGAATTTGATGGACAATCTACCACCAAAAGATGGCACTAACTCCTCCACTATGTGCTCATTTTCTCTATAAATAGAGAGGAGAAGGAGTAGAAGGGGGAGCTTGGAGAAGGAGTGGAAGCAAGAAGAGGAGAAGGCAAAGAAGAAAACAAGGCTTGTGTTTGTAATTATGTTTTTATGTTTCAGGTTTTATTTGGTTATGTATAACTAAACTCTTGTTAGTTAGGGCTTGTCTTGAAGCCCCAAACATGCTTTCAATTTTATAAGTTGTGTGGATTTCAATTTCTACAAGCATGATGATTTTGATTTTTCAATGTTATGTGAGTTCTAGTATTGTGTTTCTTTGAGTAGCTAATTTTGAAGCATGTATTAGAATTAATTGTTGTAGAACATGGTCAATTGCCTTGTTGAATATGTTCTTTCTTGCAACATATAATTCAGTTGAAAATGAATTATGAAAAATCAATTCTTGAATACCTAAGTACAAATACCATGTATTAGGATTCTTGTGACATTCATATTCTCTTTACTCTTATTGGATTCTTGATTGTTGATTGATGCAGACGTCATGCTAGATTTCGATTAAGAATACACGTAATGAGGTAGACGCCATACACTTTACATGCAATTAAGAGAGAATCATACAACTTGAGTTTGGCCATGACCTTGTTGTGAATGTTGTCATCATATGCTTGTTAAAATTGTTAGTCTATTATTTCTTATAAATTGTTTGAATGTTTTGTGGTAGATAGTGAGTCTTAGCTATTGTTTTCATTAATATCAATTCGCATTCTTGTTCTCAACGTCAATTTCTTTGTCTTAATTTTTATCTATTACAAGATTTAACCCCATTTTTCCCCTTTTATAATTGTATCAATTATATTCAAGTGTTAGATTATATATCTATTAGCATCACTCCTTGTGGGATCGACTCTTACTTGTTCACTATATATTAATTGTACATTTGTAAGTATATTTTAAATTGTTACTAACGACATAACAGTGCTATAGTAACAAGTCTCAATGTTGAGAAGTCGGTTCAGCTTCAGGATGATATTTTTGATGAGATAGGCGTTCCTACTACTCTCTAGCTAATCTGTCCACATTGCGATTTTCTTACTTTCTATGTTGATAATTTGATTTCCTTCTCTTTCGACCAAGTGGTTATGTTATCTTTAGAACCTTCAGCTAGATCAAGCATAACAATTAATTGGTTGCGTTTGGGGAGCCATTTTCTTGTTTAAGGTGTTAAAATTCCCTGGTGGAATTACTGTAATCCATCTACATAAAGCATTTCTTCTGCTGAAATTAAGTGCATATCCTATTCAAGTTCGCCTTGAACTTTTTCTATGATATAGAACATGAAGTGGAGGATTTTCGAAAGAAGCTTTTGGATAGCGGCTGCCAGCAGACGTCATCAGAATTGGGCGTGTGACCTATCAATTTCATGGGATTTTTCGCCAAGAATTCAACTCAAGACCTTCGGTGCTGATGCTTGTTGTCCCTATGCGTTTCGGATTTGTTTAGACTGTCAATTTGGCATTTTATTATTTCAGACTTTTTAAATTAATTGTTTTAATTAGTGTGCTTTGGGTATTGTGGTTTAGTTTGCTTTGGGTATTTTGATACTTTTGCCTATTAGCTAGGCTTATTTAGGGTCGTTTTGGAACTCTTTCGTTCGGTTTTTGATATTGAAATTTGAGAATTTCTCAGCCAATTTAGTTTTGTCTGCCAAAATCGGCATCATCGATTTTGTTGCTTGGATTATCGTTTCTATACTGCGTCATTCTAAATATCAAATACAAGTGAATTTAAATGAGTTGACAAGTAAGTTGAAGTATGGACTACACCTAGCTCCGTACGAGGTTTTCGAAAACTTCCCTTCTTCCTTTTTTTTTTCCCGGGTTTTTGTATAAATCCTCCATTCGAATGCAGTCTGATTCTTAGGACAATTCCAAAATGAGGATTTGTATTTATCATTTTGAAATGTTTAAAATTTCCACATAATTTGTCTTTGTCATATTCAGCCACCCTCAAGTCATAATCCTTATGAAGACTATTATGACCAAAAGACCATCGATTTCACCCTCACCATTCCCATCTTCAGGTGAGTGTTTTTAGTAACCCATCTTGTTACACTTAAATAGAAGATGATATTCAACACTTATATATTACAATTTGTATATTTTATACTCTATTGGTCAAATGAGTTGCATTCTTGTATTACGTTTATAACAACAAATGAGGAACAATCCATTTGAGGCAAAAATGACTTTTCTGGTACTTCTTCAAATAATTCAAATGAATCGCGCGAAACCAAAGTAGTTTTGTAAGTGGGAGCAATTCAAAAAGCTTGCCTCACATGTCAGTGGACGTACATTGTTTTTGGTTTTTGTGTTTCATAAATGTAAATATATCAATTAAGACAGAAAAAGAAGTAAAACTAGCAGATGCATTTTCTGGTCAAAGCCGTTCTTTTTTCTTTTTTTTTTTATAAATCAAATCAATTTTATTAAGCTGATTAGGACAAAGTACAAACACCATAGCAAAGACACAAAATGGCCACAAGAACAAGGAAAACAACAGACACCTAACCAAGTACAAAAAAAGACCCAAGCTAATGTGCATTTGTTGCTGTTTGTTTCTCTTCTTCTGTAATGTAAGAAGCAAAGAATAACAGAGAAATGTGTAAACATATCAAACTTGTTTTTGATCCCACTTCTTCATGTGAGCACCGGAACACAATTAAAACTTATTTTCTGAGACTCATAAAATAAACCTGTTAACAACGTTCATCAAGGTAATCAAAAATTGAACAAAACCAACTTAAGAATAAGAAAACATACTTAGTCGATATTTAAACCCTTGACCTTAAAGCGATTAACTGCCCGCTGTTTTGTGCTTGCGGGTATTGCATGCAGTTTCAGCTCCCAAGTCTCCACCATGACGCACTTTTAGCAACACAACAACAAGTGTTCAGGTGAACTAGAAAAAGCTTGTAACTCTCTCTTAACTCTCTGAACAAGGAATTAGAACGGGTAGAAAATTACAGTAGATAAACAAATGAAGAAAGTTTGAAAAAGTTATTTTCTTCTCTGGCCAGAAGCGCTCTTACATAGAGCAAAAAATTTGGCGCATGTTGGCCAATTTTTTTGATTCACCTGTCAATCAGCATTGGTTGCATACATAGCAACTTCCCTGACTCTAAGGAAAACTTAGTTGACTTGGTGCAATTTAACATGAATTGATTCACTTCGAGTTAGTCCAACGAGCTTGGCCCATTCAAATAAGGCCGACTTAAATTTTACCAAAAAGTAAATGAGTGATCCAATTTTTTCTATTTCATGTCGACATATTTGGGATTAAATTTTCAGTCAATTGATATTGATTTATACAATATAAATGCATTACGTTCATCTTCATTTGGTGAAGTACATACTCAATTTTTTGGACCTGTCTCGAAAGACATGTGGGTCTTGCATTTAATTATGCATATCATCGACCAATATATATGTTGATAGAAGGTTTCTATTTCTATATTAGGTGACAATGCATAGTCGGAATGAGAACTTTCAAGTCTTCTTCCTCCGGTGACAATGCATAATCGGAGTTAGAACTTTCACGCCTTCTTCCTCCGGTGACAATGCATAGTATTTCAATGTCAGGTATTAGGTTTTTTTTTTTATATGAATGTCAGGCATAGTTAACAAAGGAAAATATTATCTCCTAAAAAAAACTCTGTATTTGCAGAACAAACCCACAAGGGCATTTTGGTCAACCTACATATATATTGAAGAATTTTACGCCGGAGAGATCGGATCCAAGAGGTGAAACTACTAATAAAAATGGGCAAACGGTCAAATTACCAGCCTGTAATGGGCCTCATCAACCGGCCCAAATTTAGAAACTTGATTTAAACGGACAACCTAATACGACTAACCTGTCCCAAAATCTCAAACACCCCCAATTAGCTATGGCCACGTATCAATCGAGCCCCTGCTCCGACTCGCAAACTCTAATCATCAAGTTAGGGATAATAATAGCAAAGGTTGGTTGACAGTGAAATGGCAAGGAAAAGCCGTTACCGGAAGAATCGGGGGTGGGTCCCACGATGGAGCAACTGAATTTTAAAAAAAGGGAGGGTAATTAAGGGTTAGGGTTGCTTTATTAAGAAACAGTGAAGAAAACAATTTCTCAGTGACGGTTTGTTTTCTCTCGCGGCTGCCATTGCTGTTTCGGTCTCCCCTGAATGCCTTAATCAGGGTTCAGGGCACTTCTTCTTCTCGGGTATGTAAATTTGTAACTCATACATTCTGTGTTTGATCCTTGAGAAAATGGAAATCAGAAAATAATTTACAATTTGAATTCAAATTTCCATCACTTATTCTCCCTGATTGTGTTGAGAATATGCGTTTGTATTATATATTTGAGTGTGTATATTATTGCTAAACACCCAATTTGGGGTTAGGGATGCATGCATGTTGTTGGGTTTTTTGTGAACTGGATTTGATTTTGCATATATTGCCATAGTATTTCACAAAGATTGGTTTTGCATATGAGTTCCTACAATAATCTATGTCGACTGACAATATTCTAATTTTGAATTCTTATGAGGACATTAAAATCCTGATCTTGGCGTACAAATTTGCCTTTTATTTTCAGAAAATTGTCGCGATTTATGAGCGGAGGAACGAGGGATTGACAGGTTAGTTGATATGGTTTTTGGTTTCAATTTGTGCCTTTGTCTTTCATCTAAGGATGCAATGAGATATGATTTCTTGTGCCACCGTACGCAGGTGATGGTGGAATAAAATGGGTACAAGTTCCATTCCTTTTACATTGCACGCGAAAGCGAAGGAAAATGAGTCTGGCACTTAACTTTTGCCACCTGATTGCCACTTTTGGGTTAGAAAATCTATCACCTTTTCCTTTTGAATTTTTCTGCATATGCTTGTATTTGTAATTCATTTTGTTTTGAGTTTTTGGGGGCCTTCATTATTGGAACCAAAGTCTTCAGGTTTGTGAGACAATTTTATGACATGTAGTTTCTTTTCCAACTCAAAAATATCAGCACACGTATTTTGGACGTTATGCATATCAGTTGTTTGTGGTTATGTCAGTTGCTGACATTGTCTCTGTTTAAACATGAAGATTTCTGGGTTGTAATCTCCCTCGGAAGGCAAATCCTCAGGGCATCCTCTGAGAGAATTGCCCTTGGCATGCACTGCTGTTATTTTCAACTGTATGAGATTCTATAAAATGGCAGTGGCGATTGATCGGCATCATGGATTCAAGCCTACTAGATCATCTCAGAGATGCAGACTCCAATCCTTCACTCAACTTGATCATAAACTTCTCGAACTTAGCCAAAGTAATCTCGCACACTCGCTAAAAGAAGCATTTACAGTTGCAAATTTCCACCGAAGCTTCTCCACACCATGCCTTTCCCTAGCCACTAGAGTAGAGGAAGAGTTCGACACCACGCCAAGAATCGAGATTATTGGTGGCCGTGGAGTCCCCAGAGTGCGTGCTCTTGTGGCTGAAGTTTCCATAGCTATAGCCTCAGGAATGGATCCATTGCCAGTGTCTAGTGGACTAGGTGGTGCCTACTTCTTGCGTGGGAAGAACGGTGATAATATTGCTGTGGCAAAACCTATTGATGAAGAACCCTTAGCCCTCAATAACCCAAAAGGCTTTGGGGGTCTGATGCTCGGCCAACCAGGCTTAAAGCGCTCAGTGCTTGTAGGAGAAACAGGCATCCGAGAAGTGGCTGCTTATCTGCTCGACCATGATGGATTTGCAGGTGTTCCTCCAACAGCTCTGGTGAAGATCTCTCATGTTGCATTCCACATTCGAGACAAATCAGCTATTCCAGCCACACCCTATAAGATCGCCTCACTTCAATGCTTCGTAGATCATGATTTTGACGCAGGGGAATTGGGTCATTCAGGCTTCTCAGTGGCTTCAGTTCATCGGATTGGGATTTTCGATGTAAGACTCCTGAATCTTGATCGTCATGCAGGAAACATACTTCTCAAGAAACATGACCAGCATGAGAATTATTCAGCTGGTGCTGCTGAGCTTGTGCCTATAGATCATGGACTCTGCCTGCCTGAGTGGCTAGATGATCCTTATTTTGAATGGCAGCACTGGCCACAGGCCTCGGTTCCATTTTCAGAATCCGAATTGGAGTACATATCAAATCTTGATGCTTTCAAAGATGCAGAGCTTTTAAGAAAGGAGCTTCCTTCTTTAAGGGAATCATCCATTCGGGTACTCGTCCTTTGCACCATTTTCTTGAAGCTGGCTGCTGCTGCTGGGCTCTGCCTTTCTGACATAAGTGAAATGATGACTAGAGAGTTTTGTGGTGGAGAAGAAAACGTAAGTGTACTAGAGAATATCTGTGCAGAAGCTAAAGCAACGCTGTGTAATTCATCTATTGATGAGACAAGTGATCATGATCAGAGGATAGAAGCAAGTGTAGAAGATTTTGAAATATTTCAATTTGACAACGATGTTGAAGACACTTCTAAACTGAAAAACCCTAAAATGCTGGCTAAACCACCCAAAATTCCGCGGTTCTCATCGGTTAAGTCAATGCCTGGTTTGCTTGATGTCTCCTCGTCTCCACTATATGAGGAGATTGGCAATGACCGTGACATTGAAGATAATGATGATTTGGATACTAAGAGTGTCAAAGGAAAGGGCAATGGTGACAAAGTCGGGGCACTGACTAGGAGCATGAGCTGTGCAGGGCAGAACTATAACAATTGTGAAACTGGATTCGTCACTTTTGCAGACATGAGTGAAAGCGAATGGGGAATCTTCTTAGAGAATTTTGAGAAACTTTTGCCTGAGGTTTTCGAGGGCACGAAGTGCATCGGTTTGAAGCAAAGGTTGGGAACTTCTTGCGAGTTCTGAGAAATATTTGAAGAAACAAATAAGGGAACGGGAATGCTGCTTGCTTGTATCTAAGACTGGAGAAACTGAACATTACTGCCCAAATTGTTCTAGTACGTAGCCTTGTAGATACGTATATATAGAGACATTAGTGCGCGATGGAAAAGTGATTAGGCAAAATGTATGAGCCATCCTTTCCTTTTCTCTTGTTTTCATTCTTTTATATGTTGGTCTTTCATTAACCAACAGTCATGCACATGATGAATTTGTAAAAATTATTCTAGACAAATATATTGCTACTGTTCTTGAATCGAAATGAAAATTCGTGCAGAATTTACTAAATCTGGGTTGTCCTAGTACACTTATAATATGCGTTGTCTGATTGGAATACAGAAGACTGATATGATTAATGTGCTCTTACCGATCGAATTCTCGCAAAAGTTTATATTACAGACCAAAGCTAGATTACAATTACAACAATGGTTGAAACCTTCAACCGAAAAGACAAATGTAATAGCTAGCATGACAGCAACCCCATGCCAAATTCTCTGACTATTGTCGCTGCAGCTTGTCTTCACTTGATTTTTTTAACAACTACACACATGGAAACTTCATCCAACAGTCAAACCATATGGGCAAAGTCTTTCCAACGCGTAAATGGCAACGCAGCAAAAAGAAGAGAAGCCTAGAGGTTGCATTGCAATGGAACACTAATGACGATGCCCATGCCCCTGGCCGTCTCTACCACTTCTACTGCCAGAAACACCAGTCATCCTGTGCTCCAGAATACGATTACTTGCCTTGTTACTACCATGTGTTGTGGTGGTACTGCTTGGGATAAACTGATACTGATTTCCAAATCTGTTGTTGGAATAGTTGTTCACTTCTTGATCAACTGCAAACTTCCTGCCATCAGCGGCTTCAATGATTAATAACAGTATTATTGACATTCCAGCAACGATGACTAGGAGATGAATTGGCTTCATGGTGCTGCAAAAAATGAAACAATAATTAGATAATAGCCAGGGGATGCCATTTCTGAATCCAAGGGATTTTCCGCTCCAGGACCTGACCGGGCTATGGCAGTTTTGGATGAGCCTGGAAGAGGATCCGAAAATGGAGGTGCAGGAGATATCGGCGGTAGTGGTACCCGGAGTGGATAATTCCTCAGATGCAAAAATTGCATCCACATAGCTTTATATGTCAAACTCAAAACGTTCAAAGAAAAGTGAACAAAATCAATACAAAGAACTTAATCGTACCTGCTGCTTGTTCTAGTTTCGGGCAATAAAGGGCTGAGTCAGGCTAGATCAATATACAGGGGTTAGTAATAAAGACAAATTTTTTGCTTAATTAACCAATTAAACAGCTGTCGAGGCCAAGTTTGAATTCTCCATTTATCAAGTCTCCCATGGATAATTAATTCAAAGGTATCTTTGAATATCGATAAGTAAAGAAGAAGAAAAATCAGCTCCAGTTTTCAAACCTTTGAATAACAACTTATACGCAGGGTGTAGACTCGTTTTGAATTATTCCTTTTGTTAGGATTGTGTATGTAAATGGACCGAGTCGAGCCAAGTTTGAGCTTAGTATGGCCTAATAAAGTTGAGCTCGGGCTCCGTTCTTTAAGAAACAACCATGACTCACAAAACATGACTTGTGAGTTTGGGTCTAACCACTTGTTCGCTACTGACTGTCAATACCAATACCCACGTAGAAATATATAATGATAGAAGTGATTATTATTACCGAGAAATTCTCCAAGAGAGAGAGATGTATTTATCGGGAGTGGATGATCTGGTGGATAAGACAGCATTCGAGGACGCCGTGGAAGAGTGCCCACAGGGTACTGGATGTTGCGGTTAGCCAGAACGCCAGCCACATGAGTCCAGGGTTAGTCTCTGAGATCACTGGTCACGAACATCAACAACTTCTTCACTGATCACAAGAACTACAAACCCAATGTTTGCAGCCCCGTTTCCATCACTACAGTTCTCCCTTACATATACAGAAAAAATAAAACAAACCCAACCCTTCGCACATTTATATATAAAGATTAGAAAAAACATAAATAATAAGCACCAAGTCTTGGAACAAAATATACCAAATTGCCGATGAGAATTCAACAAGAACAGGTGGTGGAAAATTAAACTAGGCTAAGTTCAATATGTGTGCCTCGTATCATTCATCGGTTGACTGTGCACAACCCATCAAAACAAGAATGCACTGCTAGAGAACTACCTAACCAGTAACCAGGTCCTGTTAATTCTTCCAAATCCACCAAATGAGTTGCATTGAGCATCGATGTATATAAAAATATACACACACATGTATTTTAATCCGCCAAATGAAACAAATTTTGCATCTTGATGATATCTAAGCCTACATCCTCCATGAATTCCATAATTCTCATGGATTCTAGCATATAATTGGATCTTGCATCCCAACCCCAACAGAAAATTTCTCCAGGAACAAAAACTTCAATCTGAAAGACTTCACTGTAAGCTCTCACGCCATGTTTGATCCAATCCAAAGACAAAAAATTTGGAGTCATACGATAAAACATGTGTGCATTAGAGGTTCACAAATAAAAAGCACTGATAGACACAAAATTCTCATTAATTAGCGAATTCGTAGAATATCAAATCAAGCCTCAAAGAAGCTAGACTAGAGTCGCCTCACCATCATAATCGATAGGATACAGAAAATTGAAGAAGAAAAGATCCTCTCACCTGAATGGGTTCCTCGCGGTTCACAGTCACAGAAGACAAATATAATCAATAGTTGCCAAAAAGTTAATCATATGCCGTAACATGAGTTTCATATAACAAACAGTCGAACAAAATATTCTTGCCTGTACATAGTTAATCATTAGTAATTCACTAAATTTTTATCAATAAATAAAAATATAAATAAATCATAGCTAAGATTAAATATGTTCTAATTATTTAGTATTTTTATAGACTCGACTCAATAGGGATACAACTCTACATGGAAAAGCTTGATGGAAGAGAGCAGATTACCATATATTCAAACTTATGATTATGGAAAACAGGGGATAAGTGCACTGTGCAACATATGCAAACAAAAAACTACAATTACCACGCTCCACGCATAACATCCAAATTTTAAAAAATCAACCAGTAACTACGAAATCTACCGAAAGCTTACCATCCAAGAAACCCATCAAACCCTAGCACCACCACCAGGAATCACAAGCCTCCCAATCTCATAAGAAAGAAATGCATCAATACAAGCATACTGCACTTGCTGTGGAATCAGCCACTCACTGTCCCACCGACTCATCGTGACCCTCTTCGGCTTAACCACATCTTTCCCCAAAACCTCTCTCGCCAGTTCCCTCAACCCTGCATTCCTCAGCTCCCTCACCCCGATATGCTCCGCCGCAGCCCCCCTCACATCCATCACATTGGCAACGCTCAGTTCATAATCCTCCACGAGTTTCTCAACATCACTATCAATTCCAACACCCACACACATGTGATTCGCATCCCGAAGCCAGTCAATGAGAGATCGGGGGATGTGCGGAGAGTGGAGGATCTGGTAAATTAGACAGCGGCGAGCGACGCAGAGCTGGAGAACGGCTACGGGGTTCTGGATGTTACGGTTGAAGTTTGGACGCCACTCCACATCTAGGCCCACCAGGATTGGGCGATGGTTAGGGTTAGTCTCGGAGAGCCACTGGTCGACCATGGGAGGAGAGTGGGTGACAAGAGTGTGGATGGTGTCTGTGAAGAAGGTGACGTCGTAGAGGTTGTGAGTGTCGTAGGGTAGCTCGTAGTCCAGGATGCTGATCGCCATAGTTGATTTGTGAAAGCAAGATTTTGCAGAGAAACAGAGAGGCGCGTGTAAGAAAGAAAAATAGAGAGCACGAAGACGGCTCAATATACAACGCATTATACGGAGGCAGCGGTAGGTCACGCGACTCACGTTCACGTGGGAGTTACTCGTAACTTTCCCGCCTTGTTAATGGGCCTTTTAGCTTGGTAAAAACTGAAATGGGCCCAGTAATGACTTAGCCCAAACTACAATAGGCTTGCAGCCTTGCACAAGGATTGGGATTTGGGCCGTAATGAATTATCTTATTTGATGAACATCTCATGATTTAATATTTATTAGTGTCTCTCCCATGGAAAAGTTTTTAGTTCACACTTGTTTTCACTTTTTATCAGACTTTGATTTTTTTTTTATTAATCGAGAACGATATCATACAGTTTGTCATTTAAACATCCAATATGATCATGTCATTTAAACATCCAACATGACCATAAATTCGAGTCGTTAGATTCGATGATATAAAAGTTTAAAGACTTTCTCAATCCAATGATTGAGTGGGTTCATAACGTTTTGAATTCAATAATTAGACACTAGAGAAATTTACCACTATACCATCACTCACCTTCCTTAAAATATAAAGGCAATCTGATCGGACACAAGTGTCTTAAAATAATTCTTACAATTTTTTATAACTTACTATATACATTTCTTCTGAATATTTGAATGCGCATTGAACGTTATGTAAGTGCACAGAAAAATCCAATCAAATCACACCAAATTACACAAAGACACACGTGCAGATAGCAAGACAAGATGGCCCACACCCCCATCAAGTCGAACCACAATCCACGTAAATTAATAGATAAAGTTTAAGGGGAAAAAAGAATTACAATTAATGTAATAAAGCAAAAAAAGAATTAATAGAACAAATTCGTATTATTTGGCTTTTGATTCCACTGAACAATCCTTCGTTTTCAGAGCCAATCAATGGTTGAAAAAGAAACACCTACAATAATACAAATAGTTCAAACTCAATTTCACTGAACACCATAAACAGACCTCAGTGTGCTTCAGTGCTTTCACTAACGTTGACAACTTCTTCACTGAGCACTACTGCTTTCTTTTCTTCCTCCTTAGATGTTTCTCTCTCTTTTGAGCTCTGGACCTGATCCTTTACCGTCAGATTGAAGGACCCGAATTTGGGTGTGAATTCGGGTGGGCAACCGCTGAATTTGGTGTCGAAAGTGAAGGAGCAGTTGTTTTGATTATTCGATCGGGTCAAATCTTGCAGGGCTTTTGGACAAGCTTTTCGCCTCTTCGATTCTCGGATTGTATCTGGTTCTTCTTCATGGATCTTCTCGCCGGATGAGGACGCTGGGGCGGGTTGAGTCTCGCCGGAATCTGGGTTTGTGGTTGAGGAAAAGTGTGGCAGTGTTGAGTGGTTCTTTTCGATGT
The DNA here is from genome assembly GCA_963580455.1 of Euonymus europaeus. Lineage (NCBI taxonomy): Eukaryota > Viridiplantae > Streptophyta > Magnoliopsida > Celastrales > Celastraceae > Euonymus > Euonymus europaeus. The sequence continues at coordinate 20,607,370 of OY756965.1, forward strand.
GGGTTTTCTCTGACATTTCTTATTTTTTTTTACAATTTTTGTCTTCTCGGGCCACGAAGGGACTTTTCTTTTAGGTGGGTGAGTAATGTGTAAGATTGCACGTATGATATTACCAAAACGCCCTTGCTTTGCAAATTAAATGAAAACCAAAAAAGATTTTGTTCTTCTATTTCTTCCTCTGTATGCTATTGTATTTTTATAAGGATAAGTTAGGTAAAAAGTATGTCTGGTTATAAAAAATGGTCAGTCGAATCCATATATTTTTTTCTGGACTAAAGAAAATTACTGAACTTTATAAATTGATCACGTCTGTCCTTCTTCACATTTATCATGACATTTATTAGAAAAATAGAAATTTCTCATGACAAACGTGTATTTTTATACCTTGAAAGCTTTTACATGAAGTTCAATTAAAAATTAGCAAAAAATAAGACAATAGCAAGTGTTGGTCATATATCCAATCTCCAACTTGACTAATAATATAGATGCCTCATTTTTTAACATTAGTAAGTGTTCATTATGCATCCAATCTTTAACTTGACTGATAAGATAGATGCATCATCTTCTAACGTGAAAGGTTTAAATTCCGATGATACTGTGTCAAACATGTTTTAAGGATTAACTGTGAGTGTATTCTTTAAAATGTGCAATGAAAATTCAAATAAATTTCCAGTTACCAATATTGAAATATATTTGATTAGAATCTAAGGATATTGGGCTGCATATAAATCATAAATTCATAAGACACCAAAGACCTTTCTATCGCAGGTTCAAACCACGACGTAATTAGTCTTTTTCAATGCAGTGAACCAATATCTCTTACTGTACCACATAACCAATCTTTCTAACCACATTCATCTTACTGTACCAGTGATTGTAGAGCTTTCCATTCTGATTTAAAAGCTTTTGCAATATCTCCCTCATGCAGCAGTTGCACAATCGTCCCATGATCCGTACATTGAACTGAAGCATTTTCCTCCAAAATGTTGCACATACTCAGATAATACGGCACGAGAACATTTATCCCAAGTCCTTGCCATCTCTTCAAGAGAAACCGGCCCCGAAAGTTTGCGCAGAGACTTGTTGAACCTCTCCTTTGCTTTCATTGATAGATCTTCGTCATTGCACTCGCCATCATCTACAGCTTCTTTTCCATTGGTCCTGCATGTAAAAGCATCGTTAAATCGTATCCTTACATGAACGAATATTTGACATCATGTGAATCCAACAAAATTACTGGAATATTGTATCCTTCAAAAATAATAGTAGTTTATCAGCTGATTTCATCACAGTACAAAAATGATAAGTGATCTACCAAGTGTATTGAATTTTGAATGTCTCACCTCTGACCGACAGTACTCAACCCATCAATGATTACCGGAGAAGAATTTGGATAACTAACGGGAATGAACAAAAGCAAGGGAAGCATTGACCACTGTAAACAATAGTGAAGATCAACCACATCAGAATGAAAGTTTTAACCTGTAAATTATATCTAGCGGGAGGGGTCAGAAATCTCAAAAAACCTGGGATGAGACGTGAGCTTTAACGTATCCACTGAGAGCCACAGGATTGTAAGAGCACCTGACGATGGTGCCTTCACCAGCTTCGGTTGAATCCAATTCTATCACGGTTTCAATTAACCGTTGGTTAATGGATCTGATCTCATCCAACAATGCATATCTTGGCTGCAATAATTGATTAGAAATTATATCCATGACATAGTGAGTATATTTCAAAATATTGAAGTTTAGCAATGTTGGAAGTTCCACTGATAGATGAGTACTGTATCGAGTTTTACAAAAAGGCCAAGGGAAGTTTTTTTGAGCCACAAAGGCACAGAAAATATACAAAAAGTCTTGACTTGGATTCTAACGTGGTTATCAACTGAAAGTACAAGCAAAAATTTTCTGACAGCAAAGGCAACAAGAAGGAATTTTACAGTCTCGTTTGCTTATACTCTTATATTCCTGTATTGCTAGTTAGCATCTTATAAACTTTTCCTCTCATCATAGACAAAATCTTTCCCAAGTTATCAATTCTTTAAGAACACAATTTACTCTCTCAAAATACAGTGCACTACACAATGAGCCAAAGATAAAGAACTAGACAATAGCAACGCCAACACGAATGTGACACAAAGAAACTAACTAAAGACTACATAGTGCAATGTTTTTACCATAGATGCATTACATAAGGAATTATATTTTAGCATATGGAATAGGTGGATTATGAAGATACCTCCATCCTTTGTCTCTTTGCCTTCAATACTGCAGTGGAATCCAAGTCATGTACTGGATCACTTACCTGATTGACACCATCAATTTCAGTGAGGAAAAAAGGTATGGTATCCAAAGATGTTGCACTTATTTTGCACTTAATCTTATTGGAAAATGAGCACTCCCTGTTTGAATGGGAGTCTCTCACCTGAGTGCAGCAACTTCTTGCACGCACCAAATCATGAACAATAGCACCTGGAGAGTCACTAATACAAGCTGTTTCCGCTATCATATCAACCACATGGAGAGCTGATGCAATGTCCTGGACAGCAGCATATAATGTTTCCGGTGATATTGATTTTACCTGAAAAATGTGAAAAATACCTTAAAAACCAAAAGAGAAATATTTAAAAGAACGGTGAGTTTAAGTGTGCGTGTCATCTTCATTGATTAGTGAAATGTCATGTTTCACAACTTTGCAGGAAGCGAGGAATTCGTATTGGTCATATCAGCAGGTCTTCATAAAAACTTGAACATATATATTTCTTTGTTCAACAAGCATGACACTCAATGAAACTTTGTGATTACTTGAATGAAACAATAAATAAGTTGTATAGATTGGATGCACAAGTATCTAAAGGACTGAGAAACAACAGGAATATATACACACCGCTTTGATTAATCGCTCGATTGGTTGCTTTGTATCTAGTGATTGCTGCTCTCCATCTGGGCTAGTAATATCTTTTGGCAATGGGAAGGCCGATATGTCTGACATACCAATGCTAAGACTGTCCACTTGGTTTTGTATCATGTCTTGAGCTAACGAAGTTGATGTCCGTGAATGTCCATTATATTCACTAATTGATAGTGGAGAAACACCAGAAGGATTCTTTGCCTGGGCTACAGATGTGGAAGAAGGATTAAGGGAGGAGGAAGAAGAAGTTATTGCTAATGGTGAAGTTGCAGATTGCAATGGCAACCTAGCTTTTGAAAGAGGTGACAATTTTTTCTGGTCAGAGGGAGGACAAGAATGCTGAAACATCTGAGGAGAGGTGGCATGCAGTTGAGTAGGTTTTCTTAGAAGCACCTTTTGGTCGGGACTGTTTGAAGGTTTACAGGCTGAGGGATTAACCATTCTTGTGCCAAAACCCATGCGGTTATTCTGCATCAGCACTTGTTGCTTCTTCTGCTCCAACCATTGTGGCTGAACATGCCTTTTGAGGTGTTGTGGCTGTACTGCTTGATTTTTTACAGCAAAATCAAATGCATTCGCTCTGCTAGTACCAGAAATGTTAGACTCTGCTGATGCACCTAAGGTATTCTGGTCTAACTCATGCTGCAGCATACTTGGTTCACTCTTTTGCTTCATTCCCATGCAAGGAACAGAACTGAACATGTTTGAATGCAAATTTTGATTCTCCAACTTTGTTGCTGAAAGAGAAGATGAACCAATTACAGTGCTTCTCAAGGCTGAGTTTGTTGTATTGAACTGAATTTTCAGATCCCTATTTTGCTGTGGCTGAGATATTAGAGTTTGACCACCAGCTGGCTGCGTAACTTGCACATGGTGCTCATTGGAAGGAGAACTCTTGACAAGGGCACCATGAGCAATATAAATCTTGATATCATGAAAAATGCGATCAAAAGGTATTCGGGGCGATCGAATAATATCAATTCGGGACATTGATAAGAATCTTAATAATTTTTCTATGTTTAATATATGTTTCTTATACTTCTCAGATGCATCCACCCTCGTTTTCTGCAGGAAGGAAATTAGAAGAGAGGAAGGTGTGAACATCAGTCAATTACTTAAATTCACAAAACAATGTAAAATTTGTAGGAAATATAAATAGATTTGATATACCTTTTGGGAAGCACACTTAAACTTTTCATGTAAAGTTTCCAACTGGAGCTGGTACTGCCTCTTTAAGAACTGAATCTGTGAACAGTATTTCAACTAATGACAACAGATTCACAGTTTCGGAAACAATGACAGATTTATGTAAGGCATCTAAATTATGAGCAGCACAGGATATATAAAATTTCATAATAGGACCAAAGTAAATGCAGTTAGTAGTTAGTACTGCTCATCCAGCAAGCAGCAGAAAATTAGCACACATATACTCTGATGTGTGGAGAGATTAATTTTTTTTTTAGAAAAGTAGATAGAGAGATGCTGAAATATCTCTCTACTAGAAGAGTACGAAATGAATTTCTTCTTAGAAAGGGACATTGAGTCATCCACAAGAATCCTCAAACACCTTTTTTAAAGTTTTATGTATGTAAGATCGATTTCATTAAATAAACCAAAGTGCAAGGAGGAACATAATGATATAAGCATGTCGCAATGCAAGGAAACGAACACAGAGAACTGAAAAATATTATGATGGGATTCTACAATATCCAGCAGTAAGTAAACTCATTAAATATGAATCTTGAAAGTAACATCCTGATGGATATGGACTGTGACCAAAATTATAAAATATGTTGTAGAAAACATTAATAACTTCCGTAACAGTCTGTGGTATCTAAATATGATGCTAAATTCCAAAATGTAACAAAGAAACAGGAAAAACTAAACTGAGGGAAATATTAGTTCAATAACAATGTACCTTCTGATAGGCTTGTTCATTATAATCTGCATCCTTTGCTGGTTCACTGGCTGCCATATTGACTCCAAAGATGTAACAATTGACAAAAAGTCATTAATCCAAGCTGATATGGAAAAAAAGAAGAAAAGAAACCCGTATCCCCTCCTCCCTCCAATCCCACAAAAGGAAAACATATAAAGTTCCTCTTGTAATATGAAGGAAAACATGGTATAATGTATCGTAAAATCAACTTCTCCATAGAGAGACAAAAAGGTATACACAGGATAAAAGATTTAAAAGATCAAATTCATACCAGAATGGGACAAACTAAAACAAAAGAAACATCCACATATCACTTATTAAAAGTCTTTAAAATAAAGAGGGATAAAATTAAAGAATATTAAAAAATTTGATCCGAATGGGAAATATTCCATTATGGTGGGGGAAGAAAATCCAAGGTTCTAATCAATGAAAGATAATGAAATTATTAATAGAAAATTGGTAAATTACATGGACATTCCTGAAAAAAATTCAGAATTGACCATAGAGTCTCTCATCAATATATATCGTTGGTACTATACTCCATATAACTCTTAATCCGTCAAGACTACATGTATCACTTGTTCTAATCCTAATTCGAACAAACGTAAAAAAAAGAAGACAAAAGCTACCATTGTTTGATCTTGGAATGAATTTCATGATACTAGAAAAAAATTACTAACTGAATTAATGTGAGACCAGAAAAACATGAGTTGAGTTCATTGCTTACCAGACGAAACCTCAGAAAAAACTCTCTGTGACTGAAACCGCTTTTGCTGATCAAAAACATTTTGAGGCTGATGCAGGGCAGCAGATGTCTGTGGTCTTTGCTGCATACTTACATGTGATGAAACATTTTGATTTTGAGAGCCCATAACCTGTTCCAACTTAACTTCTTGCATGGGTTGCTGGAATTTTGGTTGTAAGCTTGTAACTTCTGTATGCTGAAGAATTTGGGATGAATGCTGATGTGATTGCAAGTTCAAGGAATTTGGTTGTGGTCCAACCATATTTTGCATATTCTGGACTCCATAAAAACTACTCTGTTGGTTCGGTGACTGCTCAAAGAAATATTCACCATTTTCCTGCAAAACTAACTGCTGCTGCAATGAAACATTATTTTGCTGGTCAAGTTGTTGGTTCTGCTGAAATACTGTAGCATTTGATTGTTGACCAGATGCATGTCCATGTACTGGTGTTCGTGTCGGTGTTGGTGTTGGGAATATCGTCTGCGCAGAGTAATGCATCTGACTTGGCTGGGGGACAATGTGTTGCTGTTGATGAAAATGAACATTATTGGTATTAAGATGCACATAAGCAGGACAAGTAGTTTGTTGCTGGGCATTGTGTTTCAAAAGCTGATGCTGTAACTCCTGTTGCTGGCTTTGCTGGTAGGCCACTTGTTGCGGAGGTTGAATTCTTGGAGTCTTCATCCGTGTGACAGCGACGTTGACTTGTGTGTCTTCTTGTCCATTCAACTTTCCAACGAAGTCATGTAAAAATTGGAATGTATTATGCAAACTAGAGCTAATCTCAGCACCATGTGGCTCAGAATTTGGAGTTAAACCTGTCATAGGCAATATAAACTATATTGAACTCATATTTATAGTAGATTCAAAGAACTAGTCTACACTATTGATGCGATATAACAAACTAGAATTTGCATATTGTGCTAGTGCTTTATAAATTTTTAGAACATTTCAAAAAGTTTATAACTCAGAATGGATTCTACATAAATGTTTACGAACGATGGAAGTAGGTAAAAAACTACTCAAACAACTTTGAGAACATATCGGCTTAATTTGCAGTTTGGGAATATGCATTGCACTTCACAATATTGACACAAGTTTGATGCAATTCAATACGAAACCACAGACCAAACGAGCTGCAGATGCAAACCAACCAAACTGTAACTAAGAAAAATTTATTCCAGATCATAGATGATCATCTTCATTGAATAGCTGACAATATCCATCAAAGAGAAGTGACCAAAGGAGATGCTTGAAAAAACATATTCTAGGCTACATTTATGGCATGGCCATGAAATTCAATAATTCCTTGAAGGCAATCCTATATGCTTTCTCATACTGTAAAATAACTCGACAACTACAAACAAACAATCGTATATGGTAGAGCAAGGATTGACAGTAAAAAATATGCAAGTACAAAAAAAACTCCTAAAAAAATCAGATTATAAAGTTAACCATCTTAAAGTTTCCACCGATGGCAAGTCATGGGAAATAATAATACTATAAAGCAGTGGACATCTTTCCTGTCCCAATATAAAATGCATATTATATCATAGTTTACAAGTAAACAAAGGGGGAAAAAAACACAAAAGCCAAAAGCAATACTTGGTACTATTCTGATTTGTCACAAATGAAATCATATTTAAAAGTACAAATGAAAGAGATATCACATGCAAAATTATTGTTAATTTTATGTTTAAAAATCCAAGAAAAAAAAAATAGTGACATGTTTTGTACTCATACTTTGACGTGAGAAGTAATTGATAAGTTGTTCAACTTTGCAAAAAATACTCTTTTACATTGGGCTCTCATAATTCTTGTAGTTGAATTAAGGCTTTGATGATGATAAAACTGATCTCATTGTTACCTGAAGTGGAAGTGGAAGAAGATCTTCGAACATCGTCATACTTTGATCTCTCTATCACTTCAATCTTTCTACTTAATCCCATTATATAATCTTCCTGACATCAACATACAAATAAAAGGATGAGTTACACTCACTATACCAATAATGAGTAAACTATACAAATAATAAGTGAATAGATAGACAACAAAACCAACTTAAGCGTCGACTCAAAAAAAAAAAAAAACTTAAGCGTGTATTAAGTCCAAAGAGAGAGGCATAATTTCCATAATGCACAAAAGAAAATGAAAAGCATCATTCATTCATTGCTTTATTTATCTTAAATTAAAAGCAGAAGTTTTCCTAAAACGTTAAACATTTTAGTCTTTTCACTATGAATCATTAACTATGGCAATGATAAATATACAACAATGAGTTGCTGATCAGAGATTGAGATTGGTAATGATTGTTTTCAAGAACCAATTTGGCTTTATCCTCGAATGTCTCCCATGGAAACTATTTTTCTCCGAAGGGGACTTATGGGTACTTCATAAATTTGGTAGAAGCCCCATGATAAGGGTAATGGAGGAGGGAGTTTCCAGTAGCTATACTAATATGATCAAGAATACCTGAGAAATGGTAGTAGCTAATATAGGAACAAGACAAACATCTACAAGAGCATTTCCCATCACAATTGTTGGTTTTACATCAAGGATTCACATTGAGCCTATTCTAATTTCCTATAGTCATAGATGAGCTGAGTAAACCTATTCAAGATAAAGTCCCTTGGTGTATTTCTTCGTGGATAACGTTATCTTAGTGAATGCCTGGATATATGGGACCATGTCAACAATTAGTTTAAGTTGAAAACAAGGAGATGAGACTTGAAATCTAGACACTTTAGAATAACTAGGACTAAACAAAATGTGCAACTTTTACAAAATCAAAAGAGGATTGAAGAATTAATATCTTGGGGTCATAGTTCACAACAATGGAAGAGAATGGCAAGAATCTATCCAAAAAGAATGCGACTAGTTGGATGAAATATAATTATGCATCCAAGATTTTGTGCAACCAAATTGACCTTTGTGTTGCATGTGCTATCACAGAAGGATAAGATAGGATAGGAAACAAGACCATTTTGATCGAAAAGTTGGGTAGAACCAACTTAAGATAAGATGTGAAAGAATCTTTCAACATGGATTGAGCATGTACGACACAGAGATGCCGGTATAGTGGAGCAAAGACTTAAGAAAATGAACTGATCGTGTACTAAAAAGGGAACATGAAGGCCAAATAAGACAAGGATGGAAATGATGATAGAGAATACAAGCTCACAATGTTAGCAAATATTGTGTTGTTAGGAGAATCCGTGTAGTGGATTTCAAGAAATTTCTTCTATGGATTGGTGTAGTCAAGCACAAACTGTTTCAGCGACTATTTATTGGCTATTAGTTAAGACGGGGAACTACAACTCACAAGAATCCAGATTTAACATAACCATGTTGCATAACACTTCCACTAAGATAAGAGTGAAAATAAGAGAAGGTCAAAAATCACGATAGTGAAAACCTTTCAAGAAAAATAGAGAACTGTTGAACAAAGAATAAATGGAACTTAGAGATAGATGCACCTTCTTATTCGCTCTTTGAAAGAGTTTTGCTTCACATTCAAAAGCAAGTCTAGCAATAGTCTTTAAAATGTCTTGATTTTCAACAGGCACCTTTTTCTTCAACGCTCTGCATCTGTTATTGTAAAACCATAATTTAACAACAGATTATTTATTCAATTCATTCTCATAAAATTACTAACTTAAAGCACAAATAGTAATGGAAAACAAATCGACAGAGACACTCTGGGATAACTCAAGAATTATATGATGCAGAAGTATAGCATAGTGCTTAATTCATGAAGAACATAAACAAAATCATTGCAAGTAAATCATTCAAAATTAAAGCTGAAAAAAATAAAATTTCATAGTCAGTGAATTGTCCGAACTAAGCAATTTTCATTTAAGCCTTTATTTTCAATTTACACCTCAAAAATCTAAATTAATTTATTTAATTTGTAGCTGAATGATGCTTAATTGAACTTCCAGAAAATATCAATTGTCAAGAGACACCACATGAGGACGGTGAAGTAGTGTGGCACATGAAACATATTTCTGCTTGTCCAGTAAACAGAGTCATCAACCTTACAACTCAACATTGTTTCTTTCACCAAGATAACTGAAAATAAAGAGCTGCTACATAATATCTCCGCATAAATGACCGAATTCACTCGTTCTCAATGAATCACAACAATCACAGATTCTGAGAGCAACACTAGTCTACTATTACTTACACTCATTTATAACAAATAAATTATCAATTAGGATCAACGTAGACCAGTTTCGTAGCTCTTTTGAATACACAGAGTGCCTCTGTCCCTAAGCAATATTCTTCCTTAAGGTCCCTGTAACTATGTGGACAGTGAAAACCCTTGCCAAGTTGTAGAGAGAACTAGAGGGAGGCACAAATTGCACAGCCCATGCCCAAGTTGCAGACACATTTATCTCACTAAATTTCACCATTGCAAGAACAATGAAGCCAAATCTCATAGTACAAAAACTTGCACTTTCCAGTCAAATAAAATATTTCCAACGACCATGCAATGAGAAGAAAAAAAAATGGACAAAGCAAGCTAAATCATAAATTAAAGCCACCAAAAGCAGTTTAGAGACATTAACCTTTCGTAAATCAAACAAAATCTGACATAACATCAATTAAAAACAACCATAAATTATGTACTGATACAGAATCAGGAAGAAAAAAAAATTAAAGGGTTCGGATTTTTTTAAAAGAAAATAATTTAGGAGTTTTGAATATTGAGAAAATTACAGCTTTTTCACGGCTTCCTTTCTCATCTCTGTCGGCATTCCTGCTCTCCAGTTATCAATCTCTGTATTTGGTTCAATCTTCACAGTTCCACCACCACTGCTATCCCCCATCATGCAAACTCCTCAAAAGCCTTCACAACCAAAGACCACTGAAACATGCAAAAAATCCAAAACCAAAACACAAAACCGTCATTATTATTTATCTTTTAGGTCCACAAATAGTCGGAGTTCAAAACAAGGATCAATCAAATAACAAGCAAAACGAATGAAACTGAAGAAAATAAACCATACCCAGATAGCAAATTAAACGTGATCACGAACACAGAAGTCAAATAATCGATTCCTTTCTCAATTCGGATTTTGTTGATTCAGCGACGCACGAGTGAAAGAATCTATACAGGATAGAGGAAACTAGTGGGAGGACATAAGGCGGTTGCGTAGTGATATATCTGCTGGGGATTTCTGAGGATCGTTACGTGATACTCCCTACGACTGCGAGCGAGTCCTTTTTATAGTTTTATGGCATTCTCCAATGCATTGCAAAGCACCGTGTAAGTTAAATAGGGATATATTAATTATTGTACTACCATATATAGGTATATGTAGATATAGATATAAATATAAATAATATTTCACTGCCATTTATAGGGAGATGTAAACCAGTTTGGTGAGGTTTTCTAGTCTAAAACGGTTTGGTTTTGTAAAAAGTATAATCGATTTTTTTATTTTTTTTTTGAAATGAAACCGAAACCGGACCGTTAAACTAAATTTCCACAACTAAATGTAAATATAAATATAATATTAATTATTTTAACTGAAAATATGTGTTCTTAGTGTTGTGTTTGTTTTAAACTTTTAATTTATCATAATGTATCTATGACTGTGGATTTCCTTTTTTTTAATAGGTGCATTGTCCGTTTTGGATATTTTTATGGGCTTTTTTACCCTCCCTCCACGATTTTATTTCAGGAAAATTACTTCGCCTCCCATTAGAACTCATAATCTCTTTTTGTTTGAGTGGGTGTGAGTATTCAATTAAGTATAATCTAGTTTAGTTGATCAATTGGGTACTCAATATCCCAAACTAAAAAGAAGTGATGAATTCGAGTAGGAGTTGCGAGTCTGAAAATAAAATTGTGTGGGAGGGTACGAATGTCTGTATAATATCGAACATAAAAAATGTCAATAATTTAGACACAAATATTCGTAGACAATATTATGAACATTTATTCAATTTTTCGAAGTACCTTTCATTACGTAAGTTGAGAACAAACCTAGAAAAAACATGTAGAAAACGTCAATTTGATAAATCACAAAAAAAATGATTCATCTCTAGTCAAGTGTTATTGTTAGGTTCAGTTTCGTGGAGTGTATAAACTGTCAAAATAATATAGTTTATAAATACTGAAAAATAAGCTGGCTAACTAATAAATTATGTAAGATATTTTTATAAAAATAAAAATAATATTAATATTTAAAAAAGTTTAAAATATTATATATAACATTATCTTATAAAAGTATAAATGAAGAAACCAGGAAAAAAAGAAAGCAAGCGCAACAAAATAAGCTGTACTTTCCAGATTCGTTTACAAAATGTGAACTGAGTTTATTGAAGGGGAAAAAGAAAAGAAAAAAAAAAAGAGAACCTAATTACTGGTTGCTTTTGTTCATTTTTGGACACGTGTCATTTTATTCTGTTTCTAACTTCTTAATCAGTATTAATTAGGATACTGATTAATAACTAGCTTTACTCATTAAAATACTATCGCATGCATGCCCTTGTAATAATATACACTTACGTAGCAAAAACTGTGATCATGTTGTTTGTTATTTACTTATATCCACAGTTTGAAAATCCTAATATCAAAAATATGTACAAAAGTAAGTGAGTCTGCAGTGGTTGATCGGTAATCATTATACATGTTGATTGACCACTCCAATAGGGAGAGTGAGTTCGAATCTCCTCATCTTCAATTCTCTTAACTCAAAAAGAAAATTCGTACAAAATGTGATGCATGGTTGGAAAGAGTAGGCCATGCACAAGGATGATCTTAAATAATCGAATGATAATTCGTTGACCGATTGCATATTCACTTATATCTCGCGACGATGACTAATATGATACAATTCAATTAGTTAACATAAAAATCACCGTATATATTATCATATGTGATATCTCGGGATTCAATTTCCTTAATTTATATTATATTAGAAGGGAAGTAGACTTATTTTTCAACGCTCCGATATAGAACTTCTTTTATTTTTTTGAAATTTATGAAAATAATGTTTATAATAATTATCCCAAAACCTCAGCTGATTCAATCATTTTCTGCAACTTGTACATAATGTAAAAAGAATATATATATATATATATCTCAAGTGAGGTATCTTGCATGTAAAATTACGTGTGGAATATTTCACGCACCCGATCCAAGGACAATGAGAGTATTGTCCCGCATTGCATTCTAGCGCTATATATATATTATCACCATTAGAATTTAGACAAACGAAACATTCATATATAGTTTAATTGAAATTGACAAATAATTTCATTTATTATAATGATTGTATGTGAGACCAACAAGGGTCAACGGCAGAAAGAACAAATTTAATTTTCATAAACTAAAAGGCATGTTTGATCTCGGATGGTCGAGGTTGTTGTTCTCTGAAACACCAACACTGGAGAGAAGATCAGCGACATGAGTAACCGGGTTACGATTAGCAGCTACAGCACCACCAGCAAGATTTCTAAGCATATTAGCACTGCCGGCTGTATTACTACCAGATGGCAGAGCACTGCGATTGAACTCCGACCTCGGAGCCTCCAGCCATGGATATGCTGCATTAGGAGCCCAACGACCAGCATGCATTGGGACACGATGGTTTGAGAAGGAGGCAGAGGCAGGTCTTGGCCACCCACCGTAGCCACCAAATCCAAGTCCATGTCGATGAGGGCGAACGGAAGAGTAGGGTTTGTGAATCATGGAGTTCATGTTTACACCGAGAGGACTAGTCCTGCTGAAGCCATATTGAGGTGGGAACAATGGACCAACCATGGATGGATGGTAAGGGAAAAAAGGGAACCCGTCTACGAGCCGTAAGACGGAATCGATTTCTTTTTTCTTTTTCATCGCCATTCGCTCTTCTTTGTGGGAATTTTGGTGCCCACCAAGAGCTTGCGAGTTGGTGAAACTCTTGTCGCAGAATTTGCAAGGGAAATTCCCTCCCACCCGACCACCAGCAGCAGCAGCCCTCCGATTTCCCCGATCATCGTTTCGGGGTTCATTGATGACCACGGGGGAACAAAAGAGATTGCTGTCTCTCCTAACCGCGGCTGGATCATCATGGTTGTGGTTTATGATGGGGAAATTCAGATCAAATGAAGCAATTGGACGTTGCTGATCTTCTCCTTTAGCTTCAGTTATCTTCATGATTTCAGCTTGGACACCAGAACTACTGCATGGGAGTTGATCAGACATTTTTGAGAAAGTGAGAGAGTAGAGAGAATTTTTTAAGGCAAGCTTAATTTGTTGTGTACATTTTTCTTTTCGTTAGCTGCTTCTTTGAGTTGTGGAATAAGAGCAAGTGAGGTTTCGTATTTATACCTGGTGTGTAATAAATATATATCCACCAATAGTTTTATTTCAAGATCCAATTTTATGGGCCTAAAATGGTAAAAGACTAAATTGAAATATAGTTACATTGTATGCAGACAATATTTTGATATATAATATAGACGAGTTTCCATATATATAAATATGTATTAGCTACCTAATAGTGAGTAAATGATCACATTATTGGTGAGTAAATTATCACATTATTTGAAGCTTTCTAGAACTTTTTTTCCCCTATTTTGTTTGTTCTTCTCTTTTATTAAGATAGTATTATATACAATAATTAATACTTACAAGGTAATATATTTATAAGGTAAATACTCTCTTTTTTTGAGTTAATTTATAAGGTAATATTTTATATATGGTAGTATTTTATAAGGTAATTAATATGTGTATATATTGATGTACTAAAAAAGAAGTGCATATATATTTGATATGTGGTATATCCATGGCTAAGCATATTAAGTAATCCATGAAAATACACAATTAGTCAACGATTTAAATAGCATAAATCATATAACTTTCCATTTAAGAGAAACCTAATTAAAGAAAAGAGGCAAATGTGGAATGTTTAATTAAGCTTCTATATATATCATTATGCTTACTTTTAAAAAAGTGTCTATTATGTTATTTAACAAGTGTAATTCTTGAGTATTATATGATTAACACACACGTGTCATTCAATGAAATAAAAACAATTAATTAAATATAAAAGTTCAATTTTGGAAATAGTTGCAATCCTAATATAAATAAAATACATTTTTATCCTAATAAAAAATTAAAGTAGATATATTTACATTTTTAGACCTACCGATTTACATAATGTTCTAAAAATTTAATAGAATAAAAAATCATATTAAATTTTCACATGTACACTATAACTTTGATAAATTAATAATCTCAAATAAATAATATTTTTGGTCGATCTCGATTTGAGACCAATTAATAATTCACCAAATTTAAGATAATACATTAAAGAAACACATAGATCCCACTTAATATATAAATTAATAATCTCTTTATACAATAAAATTATATATATAGAGGACTCAATTAGGCAATTAGCAAGCCTTTGTAAAACAAACACGACTCTAATATTAATTAATTGTTCTCTCTTAAAATTAATGTCTCATTGAATCTCATCGATATATATAATTAATTGTTCTGATGTAATGTGGTTGTATTGTAAAAGAAATTCATATATGTAATGTAATTATCACTTTGAATGCATCTTTGCTAGAGCTATATATGCTCAATTATAAAACTATCTTCTTCAACTTTCACCTTAATTATTTATTTATCATTTCTCATGACATTCTCAATAACTTGTTAGTTGCTCAACAATTTTGGAGTTGCCTCATTTTCTCTTGGGTAGTTAAAAATGTAGTCAACGTGCATTGTATCACGATAGTTCAAACTTTTTGATTAGAACATGTAATTGTTGAAGTGTTAACTCAAATTATTTAAGTATATATAGAATTATAGTGATAATTCGATAATTAAGTAATATTCATATAATCACAATACATATATTAAGTTTAATGTTTTGAAAGAAAAAAAAAAACCTTGATAAATTAATTTTTATTAATTAATGTAGGAGTCAAATAATTTACTGTCTAACTTCCCAGAATATTGATATCTTAGGTCAAACCCTTGATCACATAAATCCCAAAAATTACCATTACTTCAGGCTTATATATCTTCCATGTTTAGGAAGTGAACTTTGTTGGTATAATATCAATCAAGCCTAGAACACAGCATTCAGAACTGGAACACATCTCCATCATGAAAGTTTGAGGTATTTTCTGCACCTAAACTTTGTTCCAGCTCTGCAATCTGCAATCGACAACAGAAAGATGAGCTAGGAACTATGAGTGCAAGAAACTAAAGAAATAGTAACATCATAACAATACAATATCAAAAAATTCATTAGATCAAAGCCTAAATGATTTGAAATTTGAACTCAAAAATTGAATAATCTGTTTTCACGATTCCAAAACAATGGTAACCAATAATAATTCTTTCAATGCTTTACCCCCATATTCAGAGCTGCAAGACAATCATCTAACTTAATAAATTCTTTCTGCTGTAGATACTGGACAAAGGAAGACAACAATGACTGTTATATTATCTTTGCTGCCACGTGCTGCAGCTTCCGTTGCCAATCTTTTCGAACACATTGCAGGTTCTTTGACAGTGTCCTTGATTATGCTTACGACCTCCGCATTGCTTACCACGTCCCAGAGTCCATCACTGGCCATTACCTGACAATGAAAAATATATACTTTCATTTTCAAGAGTAATGCAAAGCACCCACAACGATCTACTACAAAGATACAGTTTCCGCATAGCTCAACTCACAATGAGCCAAGAATTCACTTATTTGTACCCTAGTGAATGCAAAACAGATGACTGTTAATTGCAAAATCTGCAATGCAAATTCCTTATTTTCTTCCAGTCCTCTAATGATATATTGAATATTTATATATTAAGATACAAAATGTAGAAATCGGAAACCAAGACTTGGCCTAGTGGTCAAGCCTCTCACTTATACCCACTCCTCAAAAGAGGTCATGGGCTTTACCCCCTCCCACTTGCCTACAAACCAAAAAAAGAAAAGAAAAGAAAAAGAGTATAAATATATGCATGAATAGTTGTCCGCAATAAACCATCAGCCAAAATAATGCCCCTTACCAGGAATTCATCCTCTTCTGATAACAAAGTTTCAGTTATTTCAGGTTCTGCTGTCACAGCAGGCTTCAGATCATCATCGCCAATGGACCGAGTAACCTTTTGAAGGTAACAAAATTAATACATTATTTGACTAGCTTGTTCAAGTTCTCTTGTTCTTAAGTACTAAAATATGAAAAACCAATTACAGAAGGAAATAGGTTGAGCAATCATGAACATAAATTTACATCTAATCCATTTTATCGTTAATATTCATTTTGAATGTGTCGCCACATGGCACTTTCTGGAAAATGTAACCAAATGGCCCACCCTGTGTATTACATTCATGTGAACTATTTCATACAATTTTTTAGAAGACCAAAACGTAGCAAATTTCATAGCTAACAACTGTTATTTTAATATTTTTGCAAACCGGTAACTATTTGCCAAGAATGAGTATGGGGTCAGAGTTGTCTTTCACAACCCTTTGCACAAAACTCGTATTCAAAATTTCTTTCACATGGCTCCCCATTCTTAACTGAATGTTGTCAATTTACCAGAGGTAGTAGTGACGTAGTACCCATGAGAAAGACCAATTAATAACATGAAAGCCTTTGCACTAAAACTTGTTTTACCCCTCTTTAAAACAAGCCTTTGCACTAAAACTGTTTTACCCCATTTTAAAACACAATACAGGAGCAATATATTCTAATCTATGAAGCCCAATAACTACCAGGGACTTCAACATCCTCCAAAAAATAAATTATACACTATAACTTTTCTCTAGTTCCGCTAGCCCCAACCAGTTATGGCACGTGAAATTTTTTTAATACCGAGGCACATGAATATAGAGATACTCTGAGAAGAATATCATGTATGCTTGGACTGGCATCGCCAAAGATCTTAGAAAGAAAAAAGAAAAACCTGGAGTGCAGCAAGACCAACTCTCCATGTATCCAACTGCCATCTAACTTCTCCCCCCATACTAACTACACGGTCCCTCTCCTCAAGACAGCGAGCAACATGGTCCTAATACATCAAAGTCACAGTTTCAGACATCATTATATAATCCACAATAGTCCAACAATATTAGTTAGAAACTCCTGCTCACCCTACTAAGAGCAAATGGTTGGCCAGCCCGACATAAAATCGTCCTACAATCACCAGCATTAGCAACGAGGAGCTTGTTTCTAACAATCAGAGCAGCAATGGCAGTGCAACCAGGATGCCAGTCTTTCTGCTTAAGTCTCTTAGATTCGCAATGAGATTCCAATTCGTTTCTGAATGCAGCATCTGTTCTAACAAATGCTTCCACTAATGCATCAGCAGGACTGTGTTTATTTTACAAAAATAAGCTAATAGAGAACAAGTACATAGGTACTATTACAACTGTTAGAAAAAACAGGGGGAGTTCATAGTTTTCTGAAGAGGAATTACCTGTGGGTAGACCCTAAATTATGTAGAAATCCTGGCAAAGCTTGAGCTGAAAACTCAGCAGCTGCTGCGCCTGCAGATGTTTTCAACACATATTGCCTCACAATTCACAACGTAAAAGATCAGCACTGAGAAATGAACCAAAAGAGACTTCCAACTTAGGGTCAGTGCAAAGTGTATCAGCTACTTTCAAGTTCCAAAAACTATGGAAAGTCTGATCATTCTTTACTAGATTGTTTCCTATTATTCTTATTAGTGGGATGCCCACGGTAATATTTGGTTTCCCAATCTTAATGATTGAGTAAATGCAAGCAGCTATGATGTGTCCCAAAGCACCAGATTTTTATATTTCAAATCACAACCTAACCTTAGTTCAGTGAGATCTGAGAACAATAGATCATTTTTCTAACTGAAGAAAAAGGTTCCCTTTTAAGTCCAGTATGATCCCAACTTTGCATGGTATTCAGAATGTGGAGGGAATGCAGGGGAGGGATGCCCAAATTGAGTAACCAAAAGCCAACAAATGGATGAAACTATAAAGTAACAACCTATCTGGTGCATACCTCTATGACCATCAAAGACACCAAAAACATGAACTTCCTCTTCATTGCAGAAATGAGGCATAAGAAAATGCGTGTCCTCCATAGCTTCCCTTTTGCCGCATGTTGCGAAGGAACCACAGGTAAGAACAGGATGGTAAGCTAGAGGATCATTTGAAGGTTCAAACCAAAGTCTAAGACCACAATTAGCTGCAAGAGAAGTCCCGGTAGACAGATGTTCTCCTCGAGTGTACCAGTTTATTTTATCCTGATAAGTCCACATATTGTCACGGCTATTTGTGCATTTATCACCATGAAAACTAAGAGATTCAATGGTAGACAAATCTTCTTCCTTTGCACTCATTCTAGATTCTATAATTGGGACGAGTACTAAAAGTATATCACTAAAAGAAGGTCTGTTTTGAGGATTTGAATCCCAACACCGCTGTATCAACGACAGTATATTTGCTGGCACACCTGACTCGAGACTAGCAAGAATGGGTCGCAGTCCACCTGACACCACAGCTGCAGTGAGTTGCTGCTCAGTGTAGTTCATCTCCAGAACAGTGTGGGCCTGCCTCCATCAGATTAAGAAAACAAATTTAGACACATGGAGGCTGGAGCAGTCAAGCTTTCTGAAAACAACCTAATTCTAGTTTTTTGTAAACTCCCCCCTCCCCCTCCAGAAACATGACTCTGCTCCCTCTTAAAGTACGGCCATTGATTAAAGACTTACTTCTGTATTTTCATGGGTAGTAATGTACTAATGTCAAAAAGAAAACATTAGGAAAAGCCACAGCAGAATATTAGCAATGTAAGAGCAGAGAATTTAATTTTATCTCAACTGTATGCCAGGTTATTGTTTCTTTTACCACACTTCAAAGTAACAATAACAAAATTATCATCTGAATTACATAGATTTCAAATATGGAATAAAATGCAAGCAAACCCAATAAAACTCAATATTTTTCTTCAGTAAGCACAATGAATTTTCTGATTAGAGTCGCAACACAAAAGCAAAAAAAAGGACCTAGGATAGTATTCAGATGGAAAGAATAATGATCAAAGATGCAACAATGAAAGCCACGAATAACTACATCTAAATACCATGAACAAAAAGAAACAAGAAGCTGACTACAAAATATAAAAAAACCTCACCTGAGCCTCTGCACGACGATCTGTATACGGAACAACACCAGTAAGAAGCTCGCTGAAAGGAAAAAAGATTGAGATCACTTTTTCATTATTTTAGAGGGACAAAATGCTCATTAACTTGTTTGAAGAGGACAAAGATTCATGACCAAAATAATAAAACTGGCCAATTGTAATACAAACTGCACATCATTGGAAGAAAAGAAAAAAAACAGGGAAACGAAACACACAAACACATGCATGCACAAAACAGGAGCACCTTTTGGGAGCATGTGTTTTTTTCCTAGATTAAATACATTATAAAACATTCTTCAATTAATGAATCGAAATTCAAGAACAATCAAAAGAAAGGAATCCACTTCAAAAAAAAATTCTTGTTCCAGCATACTCTTTAATTTAATAAGCATATTTTCTAGAGTTACTACAAAAAAAAGTTATCAGCCACTCATATTCTTACTTGAATAATATCCCAAAACTGTAGACATCTGATTTTTCGCTATGGATCTCCTTCTTCAATATTTCAGGTGCCATATAAATGAAAGTCCCGACCATATTTTTCTTGTGGAAACCACCAGTTGGCTTGCCTGATGATCTCCAATTCTCAATAGAAACTTCCCTGAGATCCTTCTTATAAGCTGCCAAACCAAAGTCAGACAGGTGTGGAGAAAGGTTTTTGTCAAGCTGCACCCAAGTACATGACTTTAGTTCATTGCTCAAAGGCCACAGTTCAGTCACACAACAAAACAATTAACAGTCTCCAATCCTAAAAAGGAATCAGACACCAACTGAAGAGATCAGGAGTTTATGAAAGAAAATTTACAAGAACATTTGCTGGTTTCACATCCCTATGAACAATCCCCAGGTTATGCAGATATTGCAAAGCCTTTGCTGGAAGAAGAAAAAAAATTGAAGGGCAAACAATGTAACACCAACACAATAAAAATTTTATAAAAATCAATCTACAGCAATGAAAAAAGAATAAAATGCAGAACTAGAAATGTTCATGCCAATGCCAATTCATCTTAATTTTCATTCCAAACAATCAACAACAAAGATCAGGCAGTGCACTATATGTACATTTTGCGTTTCACAAGCTAAGGTGCTTTTGAAATTTGTCGATTCAAGGCATTTTTAGCTCGGTTAAAAAGGTACTTATACAGTCTCCAACATCAAAATTCCAATTTCAAGATGGTCTACCTTTTTAATTTTGAAAAGGAACTACAAGAAGAAGAAAGTCTGTATTCTTATATAAACTATAGCTCCCCAGAAAGGTTAAAAACGCTCATCATATGTTAAATCTAATTATTTAGACTAATTTTAATCAGAAATAAGCACTGCGTGGAATTAAACTCCATGAGAAATTTATGAAATATCAGTTAAGAGATATTATACCAAGTTGGACTGTCATAGTGAGCACTTGATCAATACTCGGGCTCCATTCTTCCAAATGTAACTTGTCCGCAAGATTCCCAGACTCGTATAATTTGAAGAAGAACATGTAATTGGGTGGCTTAGCATGTGCTGCAATCAGTTTGGATATCCCAGGATGATCTAACTTACTTCATCAATCAAAAACATAACAATTAGAATTAAAAAGAGGGGGGAGGGGGGGGAAGCTCAGACTCACAAATCTTTTACAGATTTACAACCAATAGAAAGGCATAAACCCTCCATCATAGTTTCATCACCAAAAAATCCGCATTAATCACACAAAAAACAATCACTTTAACAAATGGCTTATACCATAAGAGCTGCAACTCCTTATGGAATTTATCCAATAAATCAGAAGTAGACAATACAGGTTTCTTCACAGCAACCTTTCTTCCATCCAAATTAGCTTCGTACACCACGCTCTCGGCCCCTACACACAAAACAAACATCACAATACTACAAAAATACACAAGAAAATGAAATAATGAAAATTATTCCACTAAAACAAAAAATAACGAAAATCAAGTATGAATGTTGAAGATAAACGATGACTTACCTTTGGCTATAGGGGAGAGGAGAGTATAAGAAGGAGGAGAAAGGTGGAGAGGGATGGACTTGCTGGTACAGCAGCCCCTAATGCAAGTGTTTGGCTCCACAATTTCCATCCCCATCCCTCTCTATCGCTCTTCGAATCACTCTTTCTCCTTATGAAGAAATTGAGGATGAATATGAAACCAAAACAGGGAAATGAATTTGGATTCTTATACGATGATGTGATGTCAGAGGAAATTTCCGTTTGTGGCCGTTTTGGGACGTACAGTACAACTCCTAATTGTATTGATTATTGAAATGGGTATGGGCTCAAAACGACGGGCTCGGAAAAAGGTCTTGATTTGTGCCAAGCAGGCCTTTCTACTGGGCTCCCTCGTGAAATGAGCAGACCGACTCGAACGGTCGCTTCACTTAACAGGCAAGGCAAATCTTGCAACAAACATTCAATGGGAGCATGGCCTACCAGTTTTCTCACTAACCATACACGCAAACAACGAATCTCTAGGGAAAAGTAGACACAAGGATCGATTGTACGTTTGTTTATCAGTGAAGATGAAGGGGGTTTCTGTGATGACATTGACAAGTGTTTTGGTTCTGCTTTGTGGGTTGTGCGAATTGGGTTTCTGCAGAGAGAGCAAGTTCATCGGGATGAAGCCTGGAGGCGTCCGCGATTGCCACGGCTCTCAAAATAGCGCTGAGATAGAAAGCCTCGCTCGTTTCTCTGTTCAGGAATTCAACAAGAAAGAGGTATTTGCTATTCGTTTCTTCTCTCGAATACCCTTTCGTTTTGTTCTTTGTTGCGTACGAATTAGGTTTTCTTTGACAGACATAAATTTGTCTCTGAATTTTTCTTAGGCTATACATGGATTTTGTGGGTTTACTGCTTCAATAGTATTTCCAATTTTCTATCTTATTCATGCATTGGTTTCCATCCTCGTGATTGCTGACTCCATTTATTTTATACAGTGATTAACATTCAATTGATTGTGCAATTTAGTCTGTATAAAAAAGGAGAATCTGAATATTATATAAACCCTAGTCTATGTTTTGTAGAATTTCTAGTATGTTACTTTTCTGATGTTATATCTTCACGTCTCTGTCTTCGTTGCTTACAGAATGCACTACTTGAGTTTGCGAGTGTCTTAGAGGCTAAAGAGCAGGTGGTTGCTGGTAAGATGTACCATCTTACTCTGGAAGCAATGGATGCAGGAAAGAAGAAGATATATGAAGCCAAAGTCTGGGTGAAGCCATGGATCAACTTCAAGAAGTTGCAGGAATTCAAGCAGGCTGAGGATGGCCCTTCCTTTACCACTTCAGACCTTGGTGTTAAACAAGGTAATTTCTTTATTTGAGTAAATTTACATCATACTAATTTTGGCCTCTATTGGAAATTTCTCATTTCACTGCATGATATTGTGAATATGTTGGAAGACTCAAACAAATCCCTTTTTTTTTCTCCCTTGTTTAATTTCTGTATGCTCGAGTATGAATGAACTTCGCATGCATAAAATGGGGAAAGTTTTTGATTGAGTTTCATTGGTAATTGCTACTTTTTTTGGTTCTTTCTCTCACACTACTTACCTGCTCAATATAATTGATTGGTAGTGCACTCTTTTTCTTGTTTTTGTGTACTTTATTCGTAGATTTAAGATCTGGTAGGATTTCCTCTTTTAATTTCACCTATGGGTATTTCTTAGTTCTTGTAAGCTACTGACTTGTACTCATTTTCGAACCCTATTTATGTTTCTCTCTGGCTGATCTAGCTGTCCTATCTTCCTCGAGAGAAACATATTCTGAACTTGCTTTACCAGATCCTGGCCCTGTATTTGGTTTTCCTTGTAAAATATTGCGAGAATCGGAGCCCATTTTATTTTTGTTTTCTGGTTCGAGTACACCGATAATTAGCCATTTAGTGAGAGAAAGGAAGATAACAAATAGACAGTCGAGATTAATAGTCGCAGTTCATTTGTATATTAGATGGCCATGGACCGGGATGGCAAGCAGTGGCAACTAGTAATCCTGAGGTCCAAGATGCAGCAAATCACGCTGTTAAGTCTATCCAGCAGAGGTCCAACTCGCTTTCTCCATATAAACTTCTAGAGATTATTCTAGCTAAGGCCAAGGTTGGCATTTCATGCCATTTGCAGATTTGGTTTTCTTTCGAAGGTTTTGGTTCATCCTCTTGGTTTCTTTTTGCTAAAGAAGTTTAAATTAATTTCAGGTTCTTGAAGATTATGCCAGATACGATTTGCTGCTAAAACTGAGGAGGGGAATCAAGGAAGAAAAGTGCAGGGTTGAAGTAATTAAAAACATGGAAGGAAAGTTCGTATTGGTTTAGGTGTCAAAATACAAGGTAGTGGATTGATGCTTGCTACCCTATTATAGTACTGTGATGTTATACGATAAACATAAGACTAGCTGACGCTTGCCTGCTGTGGTTTGTTCAGCTGTGTCATTTATAATTTGCCTCTTCCTCGTTCTGTATGTATATATATGTGGATTTCTAGAGCCTGTACATATGGTTAATTGGTTACTAGTGCTTCTTGTCCTTTCTTCATAGTTATGATAGCTCTTTCTAAGCCCTCATTCATTTGTTGTGCTAAAGATAACCTTCGTTGTTAGTAATAGAGATTGTGAAAGTAGGAAGACAAACCACTTCTAGAGTTGTGAACTCAAAAAGTTCCTGCCCTGACCCCTTCCCCTCAACGATGGTTCCATCACCGAGTTTGCCAGTGTAGATAACCTATTGCTAAACACTACTTCGAAGAAAACCCATGTACTCAAATTTCAACAAAAAATTGCCTTAACGGAGTATTAACAATGGCCCTGCACATTTACCGTCCGTCAGCTCGTACTGTGTGAGAATATGCACTTCCAACATTAAAAAATAATAATAAATAAATAACATGGCATATCTCCATGACTTTGTGAATTTCAATTAGAGAGAAAATAAGAAAATAAATTAAATAGATAGTAATTTAATTGAAGTGGTGTGTCTACTACTCTTCCATGCAAAGCAAACTCTGTTGCATAATTCATCTCTCATTTCATGCCCCCATGCCATTAGAATTAGAAAATAGACCACGCACCCGCACAAAACAACAAACTTTCCAGTGTCATTACTATGATAATTATTGGAGCCAAGAATAAATTAATAGAGTGGAGGCTGATGCAAAACTTTAATGTCGAGTGTCTCCTGGCAAAAGGACAGAGAATCTTCAAGAGTGTCTTAGGAACACTGCAGCGTCTTTTAGATATGGTGCCGATTAAAGTTATGTGGAGAATCGCTTATGTTGCAAACTAATATTAATCTTTTTAATATCTAGAGCTGACAATAGTCAAAATTTCTAATGCATAAACATTTTCTTAATTATATATTAATGCATACACACATACATATATATATGCCTAGTGTATGCAGCAGCCTAGCTATAGAATGTGAAGTGGAGACACCAAGGCAACATAAGATATTGGGGCCTCCAACTTCGGAAATGCATGAAGTCAGTTATACCGGGGCAAAGTGACAAGTGACGAGACAATCATATATACTACAATGAGTAGTGGATGTTTTGGCATGTGTAATCTGAATCGGATAACATTTTGATAGTGATAGAAGTTTTGTTTGGGCCATTAATTTAATTTGCCTTCAAAAATTGTGACTTGTGACCACCGACAAGACACTCATATAAATATATTTATTCGTAATATTCGAAATAGTTCTGATATACCTTGTCATTCATTGATGTAATGTATCACAATTAATGAGATGACGCAATTCACGAGTGATTAATGATAACAATGCATGGATCAGCCGTGAATTAAATTAATACCGTCCCATGATAAGAATGTAATAAGAAGGAATCTAACTAGGGGATAATGGGATTTGAAAGTGATCAGTAGTCCTTACAACAAAGAGTGCACAAACAATTTGCTAACTATACATATATGGAGGCCAATAATCAGAACAGTGCCCTTCTTAAACAAACTTTGTTTTTCTAGGCTTTTGGTTCTTCCCTAGCAATCATGGGTAGCTGTTGCATTGGAGCACTAACAGCAACCACACTTGTTTCTTTCATTCTTTGCATCTCAATATCATCTGCTTCCATGATACTGCCCATTCTTGTAGTTATATGTCCATGCTCTCCATTGCACTTTATTGGTTCAGGGATTGTTTCTGTTTCTTTTTCTTGGTATTCCTTGTACTTTCCCCACAAAACAGAGTATAGCCCTACCACAATCAGTACAGCACCAAGAACCCTGTAAATCACAAAACCCATTTAATCATGCATGTTATTAAACTAAAAATTATTTAATATATATATTTAAAAATTTTGATAAAAAAGGGAGAAAGATTACCCTCCAACATAGATCTTTTCAGCCAAAATGAAGGAGCCCATGACTGCCGCAATGATCATCATTAGAGGACTAAAAGCTGTGGCAAAAACAGGCCCTCTTTCCTTCATCACCAGCCCTTGAACATAGTAAGCAATGCTTGATGACACGATGCCCTGTAAAATCAATTTCGCAAATTGAAATCATCAGAGAAATTAGAGAGAGAAGGAGTGTGTGTGTGTGTGTGTGAGAGAGAGAGAGAGACTTACGGCATAGGCAGCAGCAAAGAGGTTCATGTCCCACCCAATAGTCCAAACATTGGGCTTGTGTTCCATGACAAATGTGACAGCGATGGATTGCAGAGTCCCAAGGAAACACACCAGTGATGTGAGTGAAAGCTGAGCAGAGTATCTCTTCAGAGTCACTACCTGAAGAATGAAGAAGGAAGCCCAAGCAAAAGTAGCAATTATGAGCAGAATTGAGCCCTTAAGCCAGTCTTTATCAGCAGAACCAGAGGTATCAGGAGCAGAGGAACTCTGAACATGGATGTGCTCAGACCAAAAGAAATTTATCACTTCACCCTTGTACAATGTCATCAACATAGCTCCGGCGACCGTCACTACCGTTCCCACTACCTTAGCTTGACATCTCAATTTCTTCATTTCCAAAATCTCCATCCTTCACAAATCACATATCATTAGTTCGTCAGTAAAAAATCTTTTAAAAAATAATGGTTTAACGCTCAACACAGGCAGATTGTCGTGAAGAAGTTGATACCTGCAGAGAACTGCCATGACAAATGTCATTGCAGGCAACATGTTACTTATGGCGCAAGAAAAGGTCGGCGATGTGAATTTGAGTCCGGCGTAGTAGAAATTCTGATCAATCACAGGACCAAGAAGACCCAGAACGAATATTTGCATGAAAATTGGGAATGTGATCTTAGGCCTCACTTTCCTGCAAACCAAACAGAGTCTCAATCGACATACATATTGCATATATGCTTATTATATATGTATAAAGGATATATATATATACCTCTCGAGTACAAGTGCAAAGGGAGCAATAGCGGCGGTGGCAAAGGCATGCCTATAAACAACAAGAACATAGTGACTCATGCCTCTGTTTAGGGACACTTTGGTGATGATAGTCATTCCAGCATAACCAAACTGGATAGAAATCATGGCTATGTAAGGCTTGCATCTTTGAATGAAACTCCCAGAGCTTCCTAATTTTCCCTCCATTCTTTTAATTTATAGAGAAGAAGAAGAACAAGAAGATGAGAGAGAGTTGCAATAGAATAAGTAGAGAAGAACACTGCCAAGTTATCTTCTTGTGTCTCCTAAGTTGGAAATGTTAACAATGCTGCTATTTATAGGAACTCAAGGTGGTCCTCTGATCCAAAATGGTGACCAAAAAAGAGTTTCAAACGTATGAGAATCTCCCTCTCTCTTTCTCACACGTGAGAATGGCACTAACCCACCCGGATCTAACTGAATAATGGTATACTACTTACTGTATTTGTGTATAGCATACGTATCCGTATATATGGGGGTGATCCCACGTGGCATCAAATATGCAAAAGATGAGTTCCAACATAATCATGTTTGCCTTTAATTAACTTCGCATAAAATCCCTCAACCAACATGCCTATCAAAAAAAATATAACCATGAACTTGTTTCGAAGAATTAATCGTTAATGTAATGTGTTAACATGTTTTCCACATTAAAAATGCAATCGAAGATCTGGTAAGGATATATCCACTACAAGGTGCAGTTAATGTACGCGAGAGTTGTTTATATGGAGTTAGTGGAAGATCGTAGCTTAGCTTTATAAAGTGGGGGAAAAAAGAGTGTAATATTCCTTTTTCTGCTTTTAAGTATTTCTACTTTAAAACCATTGGGTATGACGGAATTCCTATATATATATATATATATATATATATAAGGTTAAATCCTAAAAATTATAGCCTAAATCCTAAAAATTAAAGTCTAAATTCTAAACTTTTTTACTTAAACTCTAGCCTTAAATCCTAAATCAACGTTAATCTAAGTCATTTGGTTATATCTAGCGGCTTAAAGTAGACGTACTTAATGTGCCTTTACTGGATAATTTATGTACTTATGTGTGTATAGCTCTCTATAAACCCCAAAAAGCCTCGAAATCCCGAAAAATCCTATTAGCTCCCTCAATTAAGCAAAATTTTAGAAAAAGAACCTCATGTGTTATATGAAGATTAAAAAATAGTGGTTTAGAATCTCTGTAATTTTTGAAATTAATTTTGATTCATTGTCCTGTTCTCTAAGGGTTCATTCAAGAATGATAAAGTTACACCGGCAGCATCTTGAGTTTTTTTTCTCCAATATATATTCGCAACCACCGAATTTTCTATTTTTCAATTATATCAATTTGAAAACACAACGCTTTATTATATTTTTTCACACATTGTTTTTGTTCCTTAATTTGTTAGATAATATGTCATCATCGAACCATAGAGATACATCATCATACATTAGATGAGAACAAATTCTTCATGAAAAGTTGATATGTAATATATATATATATATATATAGAGAGAGAGAGAGAGAGAAAGAGGATTAATGCCTCGATGCATGAAGAAAAACAATACAAATTAATCTCTCTTGTGACTTATATTCGAGCACGAATTCTGATTACGCAACCAAATCCGCATAATTTTTGCGTCCATAGAACTTTCAATATTATTCTGTCTTAATATACCAAATCATGTTATTAAAAAAATGACAAAAGATGACGCACGTGAAATAGTACTATGCATGGATATTGTAGGTTTTGGGGTTCATATCCAAATTGGTAGAAGGGATGAATGCCTAATTTGATCGTTCAAGTTGCACACACACACATATCTATATATAGATAAAGCTAATTAGGTTAATATATTTAGGGCATACGTCTAATTAATGAAATCCTTTCATAACATATTAGTGCGTTTTTAAATATAAGATAGTGAAATTTTGACTAGTGTATACGCTTGACCTTTTTATAGAGCACTGACATAAGATTAAGATTTTTTGATCACTTATTCACTTTATATATATATATATATATATATTCCTCAAATAAGGGCATCCTTGTCATGGTTTTTATACAGGTATCTCTACTATTAGGCCCAAAATCTTAGATATATATTTGAGATTAAATCGATTAAACAATTATAAAATCTAAAATCTCAAACACTAAGGCTATGCTTGACGTGTGGGTTGAGAGAGGTTGAGAGAGGTTGAGTTGGGTGGGGTTCATAAAAGTGAACTCTAGCTTGGTATTGAGAGAGTTGGGAGAGTTGAGAGGTCTTTTTGGGAGTGAACACCTACCAACTCCTCATTTTAAGTAATTGAAAAATGGATGTTAGGAAGGGTTGAAACCCCTCCGAACAGCTTGAGGTGTTCATGTCAAGCAAGGATTCAGAGGGAGCCAACCTTTCCCAACATCTCTCCCAAGCAGACTCTGCAACTTAAAATCTAAACCCTAAATTCCTAAATTCCTAAATTATATATAAACCCTAATAAGTAACCCCTAAATTTTAAATCGTCTTTAATCGCAGCCATTTGGTCATATTTATATGCTTAAAAGTAGAGGTACTTATATAAATCTCAATATGTCCTCCTTATTGAAGAATTCATATGTGTTAGGAACAAAAGTCCCACATCGGGGAAATACCCAGCAAAATCTCATTAATAAGGGCAAGTCCCTCCCAACCTTGTAGCCAAGTTTTGGGGTAAAGCCCTAGGTTTGGTTACAGCCGACTCATGACTTCTGTGCGTAGGTGACGGTTGGGCTTGGTTACGGATTGGGTTCTTCGATGCCCAAAATTATTACAATATGTATGTATATATATAGATCATACAATCATACAACTCGAAGCATGCGTTTGATAGTGTTTGCTTATTCATTTGTCGCTCGTGTCTTACTTTTTAACGAGGCCTATAGACTATAGTGACAATAATCAAGCCGAAATGGACGGATTTCTCTTAAACCACAAAATTTATTTCAGTAGAGACGCTTCATCCTTGGATACCACACAGACAAAAACGGTGACACGATCTTTATAAATACCTCTTTAATGAGTACAAACAAAACATCCAATAGGTCTTTCTTTAATTTTAGTGCAATAATGGGACAAGGTGGAGCTACCACCAGAAGCCAAATGGTCCGTTGTAATGTTTTGCAACATATATACGACAACCCGACAAAAATTGGTGCAGCAATCGCGCCGACCAACTAGACATGGTTAGCAAAAGTATCATGTTAAAACGTGCTTGAGCAAAAAATAGGAAATGAATATTCAAAGAAATGGTTGTATATATAACTAGGAGAGTACATGGCAGGTAGCTGCATGTTAATCATCACAATTTATCCGTTTTGGACCCTTTAAAGTCTTCGTATGACATGACTTTTTTAAGGAAAAATCGATTAATTGTTTGGTCTGTTTTAGACTCCGTCCTCAAAAGGAGGGTTGTGTGCATTCATGATTGGAGATTTTTTGAGGCATTAGTTCAAACTTGAAAGAAAAGAAAGTAGGCACAATTGGAGATGATCTTTAGTTTGTGTCTTTTTCTATTTCATGGCCCTTTTTTTACAGGGTTCAAGAGTAGAATGTGCGTGAGATTCCACTATGAAGAAATTAAAGAAAAGGTGGCGGTGTGTTGATGGGGTCTAGCTAGCTAGCTTGCTCGTTTAATTAGTTTGTCGGTCGTACCAGATCAAATGAATTTAGACGGAAATCGCTTCAATGGCGTTGTGGTCAAACAACATTGGCATCATTTATCATCTTTCTTCTTCTTCTTTTTTGCGCAAGCTAGTTAAAGAATATTTGCTGGAAAATAATAATTACAACGCTATTGTAAAAGTATATATATAATGTGGCTTGTGCCGTAAATATATAAGCCACAAGCCGGGTAGAAAATACAAAAAAAAAAAAAGGGCTCGAATATTTTCCGGGGGTAACAGTCGTCACAATTTTCATCGGTTTAGGTCATCAAATCAGGTCACCCCACAAAAATAGGAGGAAAAAAACCAGTCTCTTTAAGAAAACCACAAAAAAAAACTCTTTAATGTGCTCGTTTTTTCGATCAAATTCATGTCCTCATGAGCATTTGAATATTAATAATTAGTTCCGTTGTACTTTAATTTCCACCCCCTTTTAGTTAATAATCTTTTGCTAAAATTATCATTAATTGTCAAGTACTTTACATGAATAGTTGCTTTTATATTACAAGACCCAAACAAATTCCTTAGAAGTTAGTTCACCGGGGAAAGAAGAAGAGAAGAGAAAAAAAAGCACGACTAGCACTCGTGCACTCAAAGCTCTCCCCTTCATTTTCATATACTTTTGCATGGTAAAACCTTGACTTGCTCTTCATTGGCTGGTTTTTGTTTGCCGGGGAAACGACACCGTTCTTTTCTCATGCATCAAGCTTTTCTCTTTTCTCCTTTTTATCACATCTTCTTTTCGTTTTTGCTTTGTACAATGCCCTTTTTTTTAATTTGATTGATACAAACATAATGCAATCTCTCGAACTTACTTAGCTTCCATATTTTGATAAAAAAAGGTATCTCCATGATTGAATCCCAAAAGGGGGTCAAAGATTCAATTCTTCAAGTTATTTGATATAATAATCCTCATTTGGTTCGAACTAACCAATCAAATCCAATGCTTTATACTACTTTTTTCTAATTAGATGTGGCTAATCAATGCAAGTGATCTCCAAGCGTACTAACACTTGAATGATTGGATAGCTTTTTCGATGGATGGAGCTTTTACGTGTAGAAGACCACCTGATCGCTGGCATAGAAAGGCAAAGGATCTAAAGTTACTAAAAGCGACTCTCATTGCATGCATGATTCAATCATTCTTCATCGATCGATGAATTCAAAAGGAGATTTAACAGACTTTCATCGATGGAGATTGACCAATATTGCATGGTATGGCTATTGATCACGACAATACATTTCCTTTCTTTTAACGGGATGTCGAAAATGACAATCAATAAATCAGTTAAATATTACCTCGAACTCGAAAATAATTAGCAATATTGATTAAGATTGAGATTGAAGGATTGAGTCACGAACTAAGTCTCTTTTTTTAAGACGACTCGCGGCTCTGCCTTAAATTTGTGCAAATAGTAATAGCAATGTCACCCCTGGATAAAACAACCGACGTATCTCTTTGTGTATTAGAGTTATATGCACAATAACACTCTATAAGGAATTGCAGTTGTGTTTCTCTTTATCTTTCTCAAGAATGTACATAATCAAGAAGGTTTCTCCCCGTTTTGTAATTGAAAAACGAAACCTTGTGTTTGTTCCTTAAAAACATAATGACATGATTTTACGTTGTAGAAAATTTTCTTGCTATAATTGTTACCACATCCAATGAAAGAGTATCACACACTATTGAGATATTTTTGGGATCAAAATTATCTAGCATTACTGTAGATTAAAAGATTCTGTAAACACTCAAAATCATAGTATATGGAATTTCTTTATTTTTCTAAAGAAAGTGCACATGGAAAGGCACTTTATAAGTTGGACCAAAATAGTTGGTTTTAGGGGCTTTCGGGAGGATGCGAACTAGCTGTGATATTTGCACTAATTGTGCACTAATTGATATATATATATATATATAAAGATACATTAATCATGCAATTAATGTGTTCCCAATTAATTAAGTTAAGATTTGGTTAATACTCATGAGACAAACCTGAAAAACCCAGCATTTTATCTACAGAGGAATCAATTAACTACTTTGAAGTCATGAAACTACCTAATATTTGAACTGAATTTTGTTATTTACATCAGCCGAATTTTTTTATAATCTATATAGTTTGCATGTGTTACACACTTACACCCATTTGTTTGCAATATATCAGGTGGATGACCTCTTTCAAAAAATAATAATCAACAATATAGATAGCATGCAGCAATTTCAAATCCGTTGCTTTTTGCCACATAAGACAGAGGAGTTGTTACAGGTAAAGTAAAACTGCAGTATATGGAGTCCACATAGTTTAGTCAATGTGATATGAATAATTATAATTAACTAGAGATTATTTGTTAGTGATGTTAGTTTAATCATTGATTAGCAATTTAGCACATTAAATTTAGTGGAGGTTGGCAGAATTTTTTTACAAAATGACTTGTCACTCATCCCACTCAGATGGTTGGGGTCTGCTGTAGTTTTTCTAGAGTGGATCCCTTTGTAAATCAATTTTCATATGTTAAAAAATTTTGTTTTATTTTTAAAAAATTATAGTTATGTTCTGATCAGGAGTACGAGTTCAACAGTACTATATTATTTGTGCCAAACAAAAATTAAATAAATTGTAAAAATAATACGATAATTATGAACCGTGAAATATAAACCCTAAACATTCTATTTCAGTTTTCATTGTCCATTTAATTTTTGTCGGACACAAATAATATATCGTTAGACTATTTATCCCGATCAAAGCACAGCTATACTTTTTCAAAAATAAAAGAAAAAATTTTAGGGTATGAAAATTGATTTACAGTGGGATCCACTCTAAAAAAAACTACAAAAGATCTCGGCTAGTCATTCCACTCATGGAGGGTAGATTGATTTTACCGGCAAAGAAAATACGAACTATATTTTAAATGGATTGGGCCAAACCCTTCTCTCATACGTATTTTACAAAATTGACATGTGAATGCACAGAAAGTGAAGCTAAGCACAAGCGATTCATTTTTTCTACTCGCATTGTTTTATATATCGACACAACCATAAAATATGTACCATTTTATCATCATTAACGTTGTCTTTAATCTTTACAATCACCAAAAAAAAACACATCTACATTTCTCCACATCCCACTTTGGGGCTGCTGCCACAAATTGGATTCACAAAGAAATAGAAGATTATAGTGGAATCCACGCATTGGTACTACGCCTTCCTGTAAGCAAATATACCAAACAAAAATCAAAGAAATCCATGCCAAGTTAATTATTATTATTATTATTATTATTCCTTAGTGATATTAGTCACTAGCATCACAAAGAATATGTTAGCTAGTTTGTATATTGTAAGGAATTAATTAGTACAAATATATATATATATATATATATATATATATATATATATATATATGTTTCAACTTTTGTTTAGCTTTTAATACGTAGATATCAACTACTGCCTGCTTTCTTTGTGTGCATTAATCGGATTAGTGTTCACCATCATCATATCATGCTTTGATTTATCTAACACATGTAGTGTAAGTGAGAATTAAGTGAAGTGGAGTAATTAAATGGAATTTTATCTTAATTAGATGAAGTAAGAGTTAATTAAATTATAAATTATTTAACTTTGTTTGAATAGAAGGTAGAGTAGGGTAGAGAAAGTTAAATTAAAGAATTTAGACATTTAAAATGACTTATCCCTTACTCTACCCTCTTAACCCCCAAATCAAGGAGTTAAGAGTTACAATTATCACTTAATGAGAGTAGAGCAGGAGATAATTTATCCCCTACACTACTCTCCTAACCTCTCCTAATTTAAAACCAAGCAAGATTTATAATCATTACCCACTTAACCCTCCAAACCCGTAATCCAAGTAGACCCTTAGGCTTTGCTTGACATTTTACAAATATGGGTTGGGAGGTAATCCCTACCCCTCCCAACCCCTGTTTGGCAAAAACTGTGGATGCTTGAGCCTCTCCCAACCCTTCTCATCGCTCTAAATTTAATTTGAACCTCTTATTTTGATGGGTTCGGAGGGTTCGCCAACCCCTCCCAACCCAACATCTCACAATGTCTTTCAACCCCTCATTTGTAAAATGTCAAGCAAGACCTTAATTGATGAATATTTGTGATGTTAGCATAAATTCAATGAAAACAACTCACAGAGATATTGTCCATTATGGGCTACGGTTCGTATCATTAAAATAAGGATGATCTTAGTTGAGAGAGATTGAATGTTTATTTTTATATTGTATCGCCGGCTTAAACATAAATAGACTTTTAATTTATGGACGCCATAATTTAGCTTTCTCTTTTCTCTTCCTGTCAAATGTCCTCAATTTTGGAAAAAAAAATTAACAAAAAATTAGGGAGATTTTTTTTCCCAATTCTCTCAAAATCCATTCCTCTAATTTTTTTTCCCTAAACAGTCCAAACACACTATTAAGTTTGTTTCCAAGTTAGGTACATCTGGCCGAAGTTAGCTCCTCTTGGCCCAGTTCAAGAACTAGAAAGCTTGGTCCAATTGAATCAGACCTAGCTAGCTAGGACTAAAACATCAATCCCATGTCATTGTTAACACTCGGCAGAATAATTATCCATTGAAATCATTAATAATACAAGCTTGTATTGCTTTATTTGGTCTTCGCTATTTGATCCTCATATATTATTTTAATGTTGGGGCAGCCTGAGGCTTGTCCAGACATTCCCATAGGACATTAGGACCATATGGAATTCAAATTTGAAATCCTTTGTAGTTAGAGCCCAAGCCCAATCCGTGATCGCTGATGATGACAGATGACATGAGAGA
Organism: Euonymus europaeus; assembly: GCA_963580455.1. Classification (NCBI taxonomy): domain Eukaryota; kingdom Viridiplantae; phylum Streptophyta; class Magnoliopsida; order Celastrales; family Celastraceae; genus Euonymus; species Euonymus europaeus. The sequence goes on from OY756965.1 coordinate 20,642,956, forward strand.
TGAGCAACAAATTTTCTGCCTCCAATAGCATATGGGCCATTTATTGGGCCAAAGTTAGTCATACTTCAGTCCATAACATAAACTGATCAAGTTGAGATATGGGCTTTGCAGTAGAAAGCGTACGATATTATTTCTGTCGGTGTTTTGGATTTACTTGTATTTGTAATTTGTAATTAGGGGTGACAAAACTTCGTATTATCCGAATGTTCGATTTGTTTTATTTGAATTAAATTTAGTTTGAACATAAGATAACTGTCTGAAATCCGGGTTAAAAAACAATGATCTTGTTTAATTTAGTTTTTGGACCCTAACATGGTTGAATTGTTATCTAATTTATTTGTTCAAATATAAATCATACAATCAATTAAGTACGTTTGAAAATTCAAACCAATCTAAATTGGGATATGCAAATATTTCGTAACCACTTACAATATAGCATCGATAAATTAATAATCTCGATTAAATGATATTTTTTGTCGGTCTCAACTTAGAACAATTGAATCAATGTGGTAAATTAATAATTTGGTAAATTTACAAGATAATACATTTTTTTTTTTAAAAAAGTTATCACTTGATATATAAATTAATAATATCCTTGGATTTTTCTCTCATACGGCCTTAACTTACGTACCTAAAAAACGGACTTCTAATTGTAGCCGTTAGATGAATCTAACGGACGAGATTAAATAGCCTCTGAATCGCGTCTTCCGTCTCTCCATCGCGTCTCAGTCCAGCAGCGTCGCACGCTGCGTCTCCTCCAGTCCAGCATCGCGCCTGTCAGCCATATCTCGAGCAGCAGCGCCTTGAACAGTTCGGGTTCTCTCTCTTCCGGTAGGGCCTTGAACCCATCTTCTCTATGGTAGAGTTCTATGAGGTATTACGATTTTATCATGCTTTGAATTGGGGGAAAATGGGATTTTTAGGTGTACAATTGATGAACAATTGATTGATTTGTTCATTCCATCTCAGTATTGTTTTATGTATTGATTCTTATCAAAGTCTCATGATCTGGGGTTGCAAGGTTTTATTGTGATTTGGAAGAGATTCTATTGATAAATTGCTGGAAGTTGTTCAAATTGGTTTGATCAAGATTGAATGTTGTTTAACTCTGATTGTAGGGTCCAATTTTCAATCTTTTGTGGAGTATATGGGGGTTATGGTGCTTGTAAATACGGGCTCTCATTGTAGGGTCTTACAAGATGGTGCTTCTGCTGCAATATGTGATGAATACAGTCAAGAAAATGAAGTCACGGCATTCAGAATCCATGGAAGACGTGATGGAATTGCTCTCCAATATAGTGGGCTTTAGGCGAGAATACATGGAAGCCATCGAATGGCGTGGGTGTTCTTTTGAGTTTCCTGATGAAGAATTGTTTGTTTTATAAAGCTAGCAGATCAAATATGGGGACTTCATAAATGAATTATCTGCATAGGTTCACAGGGATTTAGCGAGCTAAGCTGCCGACTGAGGAGAGGTGGCTGATGGAGAGAGGAAGAGGGACTGCTCGAGATGTGGCTAACGGGCGCGACGCTGGACTGGAGGAGACGCAGCACGCGACGCTGCTGGACTGAGACGCGATGGAGAGAGAGACGGAAGACGCGAGAAAGACCATTTAATCTCATCTCTTAGATTCATCTAACGGCTACAATTAGAAGTCCGTTTTTTAAGTCTGTAAGATAAGGCCGTATGAGAGAAAAATCCTAATATCCTTATACATCAAAATTATATATATATGACTCAATTAGGAGATCTTTGTAAAATATGACTCTAATGTTATTTTTTTTTCTGCTCTCTTTGGACTTGATCTATAACTCTATTTTTTTGTGCATTGAGAAGCTCTAGTGCAGTGTTATCGTATTATAAGATAAAATTATATAATGTGATTTTGTAGTTTTGAGTGTATCTTTGTGTAATTAGTCAATATAAAGAATATCTTGATAATTTTTTATTATTAATTAATATATAAAATTATATATCAATTAATTAATAAATTTTTACAATCCCAAGCACATTAATTTACAGAGATTTTATTGTCTGTTGTCTGATGCAGAACTAATTTTTTTACCACCCCTCTTTGTAATGCCAAGGGTGGCACAACTCTATCCGACTATGATGATCGATTTTTCAGAATTGGATTAAATTAAATTTGGACATGTGTTATGTGCCCATAATTCATATATAAACACAAATATTTTGTTCAATTTAAAACCGGATTTGAGTCCAAACATAAAAAAATTTGTTCAATTTAATTTTCTGGATCTTTAATCGAATTGAATTATTATTCGATTTATGATTTATTATGTGGTCCGATCTACAACTTTTTTCTTCGTTGATTTAGATAAATGAAAATCCAAAATTAAATCCCTAATTGTTAGTCAAATTGATTAATTAAACGATTTTGAAAAGAATCGCGCTTCCTTTTCTTTTCTCCTTCCACGTATGCTATGTCGTTTTCTTTCTTCACCATGTATTAAACCACAAATCAGAGCCACATAACCATGCACTCTGTTTCTTTCTCTCTCTGTGTACAGAACCCTCTAACAACCAACCAAGCTTCAGCCATGGAACTACTCTTCTACTTCCTCGCTTTCCTTCTATTGTTTTTTCTTTCACTCTACCTTATCAGCACTTCGGGATCAAAACCGACACCCAAAACAGGCTTCAAAATCTACCCAATTGTCGGAATGCTCCCTGAATTTGTGAAGAACCGGTTCCGGTACCTCGACTGGACGACCGAAATTCTGATTGACTCTCCCAACAATACTGCCTTCTTCCAACGTCCCGGAAAAGTCCAAGGTTTCATCACGGCGAGCCCGGCGGTGGTCGAACACTTTCTCAAAACCCAATTCGAAAACTACCCAAAAGGAGACAAATTCATCGCGCTCTTGGAGGACTTTCTGGGTCGTGGTATCTTCAATTCAGATGGGGGTTTGTGGAGAATTCAGAGAAAAACTGCCGTCCATGAATTCACTACAAATTCACTCAGGAATTTTGTTATGGAGAATGTTAAGGTCGAGATTTCGACCAGATTGGTTCCTATTTTAGCAAAAGCAGGGGAAACGGGACAATTTTTGGATTTGCAGGACACGTTCGAGAGATTTGCGTTCGACAACATATGTAAACTGGCTTTCAATGTCGATCCGGGTTGTCTTGGAGGGGATGGAACTGCAGGTAGTGAATTCATGCGTGCTTTTGAAGATGCTGCACAGCTGAGTGCAGGTAGGTTCATGTATCTATTTCCACGGCTGTACAAATTCAAGAAGTTTTTCAATCTGGGTTCGGAGAGAACACTGAGGAATTCAATCAGGATCGTACATGAATTTGCTGAAAAAATCATACGGTCCAGGATGGAGCAACGAAGTGAGAAGAAAGATGAAGACTTGCTCTCCCGGTTCATTGTGAGCGATGAGAACTCGCCGGAGTTTCTCCGAGATATCATTATAAGTTTCATTCTTGCCGGACGAGACACGACGTCGTCTGCTCTGAGCTGGTTCTTCTGGCTACTCGCGTCAAATAAGGATGTCGAGGAAAAAATATTAAATGAATTAGAAATGATTCGGGAGCAATTCGGGAAGACTATCGGCGATAATTATAGTTTCGACGAGCTCCGAGACATGCACTATTTGCACGCTGCGATATCGGAATCAATGAGGTTGTACCCACCTGTACCGCTCGATACGAAAGAGTGCCTAAACGACGATATCCTACCAGGCGGTATGGTTGTCGGTAAGGGCTGGTTCGTTTCGTATCATACGTACGCGATGGGGAGGATGGAGTGTATCTGGGGCAAGGACTGCCGCGTGTACCGCCCAGAGAGGTGGTTAGAGAACGGGATGTATCGGCAGGAGAGCTCGTTTCGGTTTCCAGTATTTCATGCCGGTCCGAGAATATGTTTAGGGAAAGATTTGGCTTATATTCAGATGAAGTCGATTGCAGCATCTATCATTGAACGGTTTCAAATGGACGTGCAAGATAAGGGCAAGTGTCCAGAGCATATGCTATCTTTGACTCTGAGGATGAAGGGTGGGTTGCAGGTGACGGTGAAGGAAAGATAATTTGTGGGTACGGCTAATCGATGCTTATTATTGACATTATTTGTTTTAAGTATTTTAAGAATTTAAATAACTTGTAAACTGGATTATATAGATATTAGTTAAGGACTTAAGGGTTTGTTTGGTTTTGTTTAGTGTTATTTTTTGTTTTGTTTTCTGAAAATAAAAAAAATTACCAAAATACATGTTCTCGTCCATTTTTTTAATCAAGTACATTTCAGTAGATGTCATAGAGTCCATTTCAATAGACGATAAATGTGCATTGACTTGGTCAATATTTATAAATGATTTTCAATTTTCTTTTCAAAATTTTATTATGAAAATGATATAATAAAAATAGGTATGAGGATTCAATTTATTATTAATGGAAAACTTAATAGAGCGATGAAAATATATTTTTTTATTTTTTCCATTCTTTTATAGATGAATTACTGATGAATTTTTTTTATCGAAGGTTTATCGATGAAATTTAAATTTTTTCGCCAATGAATTACATGAGATTTTTGTTTGGGTCGACGGATTGCCAACATAAATTAATTTTTTAATTTTTTGTCGACGGATTAGTGATGAAAAAAATTCATCGATAATTATTAACAAATTTTTTTTCGTCAGTGTTTAGATTACATACGACTTTTTAAAAATAGAAAATTTTTGTCGGTAATGAATATTACCGATGAAGATATCGACAAAAAAAATTGTAGATAATTCGCGAAACAATGTTAATTTATTAATTGTGGCAAGATTGTCGCACGATAGACATTTATGTAAAAAATTAGATTGTGGAGATTAGAACATTTAATAGAATGATAGAGAAGTGGACTATTTTTGTACCGAAAATAATAAATATCCCTAAACTATTACATCCATAACATACATAACACTCACATCTCTATGATTTTAAATTTTATTTTTGTCACCAAAACTTGTGGTCTGTGATTGTGCCACATGTGATTATGTATGTTATAAACACTTATCTTTATGTACAATTAGTACTATTTTTATACCATTCTATGGATAGACTATTTTGTAGTGCGGTCCTCTCATTTTTAATACGTTGCAATTGCCAATAATCTTTACTCGTTCTCGCCGTCTTCTCATGTTCGTATGCATTTACCCGTTGTCACCGTCTCCTCTCCTCTTCTCACTCGCCTTATCTCCACTGCTTTGAATTGGAGAACAAGTTGCAGATTTGTTGAAGAACAGGTACAAGAAATCACGAACTCTTGTACAACTTTTCGTGTGTTTATAAGAGTAGTTAAAAACAGGTCTATTCTGGTTCTGTTACTTATAATTCCAGAACTGTAGGAAAAATAAGAATTAAGATGCGGTCACTTACTATTTCAGATCTATTATGTTGAAGTTTTACACTTATTGCAGACATGGTGGGTGAAAGACAAAAAGTTTTTGACATGCGCTAAGAGTGTTGATCGATTGATCGGATGAGATGAAACAATTAGTTAGGTGGTAGGCATACACGGAAGACTGAGAAATATTTTATTCATCATTTTTGGATTACAAGCTCCCAAGAGTTTCATCTCAATTCTCTTTTGCTCTCACTCTTCTCTCATGTTGTCTCTCTCTTCTTCTTTTCTCTATGTACATTACAAAAAATATCCCTCTTATATAGATAAGAGTCATGCACAAGTTACACTCTTTTCAAAGTTTCAAAACTATAATAAATAACATGTGCATCAATGCCACATCAAGTTTTCCATCAAATTTGATACCCACACCAACAAAATGTAATTCCAAGACTCAATTAATGTTGAAGAGTCCCAAAACAGAAGAATGAAAACTCTACCATAACATTTTAGGTTTTTGCATTCGGAGGATTTGTTTCCTTGAGAATATTTTCATTAAAATTATTTTTTAGCAATCAAAAGTTAAGACTTTAAAATTTGAAATCCTTCACCGTATATCTTCACAAAAGTCAAGAGATAATGCATTATATGACCATATTTATTTCATAAAAAAGTAATAATATTGTCCTGAATTAGCAATAACTTATTCACTCTCTATTGATCGCAAGCTCCACATCTCCATTTCTATCAGTATCACTAAATCTCTTATAAGGAATCTTCTGTTCATCATCATCATCTTCTTCTTCTTCCTTAATAGTAATCTCTTCTATTGGCTTGTAAGTATAAAACCAAGCACATATCACATAATACACTAAATTTATAACTTGAATACCACTCACAAGCAAGAAATAGTACTCCAATCTTCCCCTATTGAGATTCCTATCGGGCAACCAATTGTTCTCGCTTCCTGTATACTTGTGCACCAGAGATACCAGTAGTGTACCAATGTAGTTCCCCATCGAAATCGCCATCCAATACAGCGCTGCCGCCGTGCTTCTCATGCTTTCTGGTGACTGGTCATAGAGAAACTCCAAGTGCCCAACAGACATGAACACCTCAGCCACTCCATGTAGGCAAAATTGAGGCACTAACCAGAACACACTGATTGGTATCACAGCCTGCGGGTTATCCAACAAGTTGTGTTCTGCTGCAACGGCTTTTCGTTTGATCTCAATGAGAGATGAAACAACGGTAGCAATGATGTTAACCACGAATCCAATTCCCATCCTTTGTAGGCAAGAAATGCCTGATGGGTTTCCAGTGAATCGACGAGCGATGGGAACGAAAAGGCGTTCATAGAGGGCAAGACCTGTGAGCATGGTCAGGATGCCAAATACAGATAAACTGGCTGGTGGGATTTGGAAAGAGTGGGATAAGTGACGATCCATTGTTCGAGCTTGTTGGATTACAAAGCTGTATTGGTGTGATCCTGCTGTGACGAGTAGGATTCCTGCTGCCCAAATAGGCAGCATGCGGACTATCGATTTTAGCTCCTCCACTCTGTGGACAGTTGCTAGCCTCCATAGATTTGGTGGGTCGGTACCTCTTGCTTCACATTCTGTTACTATTGCAGCTTTGTCAAGCCATCTGTGTACAAAGACACGCTCAAGCTCAGCTCGTTTAGTAAACCAGCACTTAATAACAAATGGTGCAGATGGTTCGGTTTATATGGAATAAAGAAGAAATTGAGGAATGCTATTGCTTACTTGAATTGATTCGTGTGTAGGAGTCTTCCATTAACAGAAATGACAGCATCAAGTTCTCTATTTTCATACAGGAGATTTGTATCCTCTGGCACCACAGATTTCCTCTTCTTCACAGCAGCAACAATCACTTGCGCCAGTCTAACTAATGGACTCCCTCCTGGCTTCAATTTATTATACAGAGGAGCACCAAATACAAATGCTAAAATAGACAAAGCAAAGGCAATGGTAGGAATACCAAGACCCCAGCCCCAACCCACATTATCTTGTATATAAACCACAACAGTTAAGGCAGTGAGAGTTGACAATCCCATACAGAAGTAGTACCAATTGAAGAAGTTCCAGCTTCTGGATTGAACACTTGATTTGGACATATCGATTTGGTCGGCAGCGAAGGTTACGACATTAGGCCTAATTCCACCAGTGCCAAGAGAGGTGAGGAGGAGGGAGATGTATAGGAAACATAGTTGGGTTGATGAGGCTTCCTTGCAGTTCACTTGAGTTGGACATGGTGGTGGACGAAGATGCGGTAGTACTGCTGATAAAGTGATACTAACAAGTCCCTGTGACAAACATATAGAGATTTTGTGAAAGGGTAATTGAAAGAAAGAAATCAAAATATTAAGAGTTTGCATCAGTTTTTGGGTTTACCTAAACCTACTGATCGAACTATGTATTTATATCAGTTTTAGGGTTTAGGGTCTCGAGTTTTGGATCAACTCCCTGTGTCCAACCACCCTGATGTGTAACCGATATCAATGCGGCAAGCTTAACTTGGATCCTTTAATTGAAAGTATTCATTCTTAATCAATTCTACCAAAATCCCGTCCCTCGGTATGTGATTATCATTTAGGATTTTGTGTTAACAACTTGTCCACACTTAGCTTAATCAACCAAGTTTATACAGTCACTTTCAATTCAATGAAATAAAGGGGGGCGAGAGAGAGACCAGTTCATATATAACGGAACCAACAGTGATGGTCCAAAACCTGCCAGCATAAGAGTCAGCAATAAGTGCACCAATTAGAGGTGTGAAGCTGACGGTTCCACCGAAGTTGGTTAGAGTGTTGGAGGCCTTCACTAAAGGCAAGTTGAGCTGCTGTGTTAGATATGTTATCATGTTCGCATGAAACCCAGTTGTTGCAAATCTGTCACATACTTCATTTGCTGTCCATTAACACAAATAAAACATGCATTAATTTCGTTAATTAATTTCATAATCACCTACCTTTATAAACGTGGCCCACATATGCATACATCATAGATAAGTATTAGCATCTTAAATTACCAGGTAATCAATCATTGAAAGTAGGGATGACATCGGATCGGATTTCTCAAAATCCATATTCGATCCTAAATAAAAATAATGTATTCATATCCATATATTACGGATAAAAAAATCTAAATCCATATCCTATCCATCGGATTTCGGATATTCTCCATGAATATCGGATTTATCCATATAACATGCCAACACATATTTTGCTAGCCTATGACACCAATTAGAATTTCATGATTCACGAATCTAGGAATATAAACCAAATTCTAAAGTATAAATAATATCAAAAATCATTTAGTAACATAGAAAGTTTTATAAAATCAAACTGTAAAGTCCATAAAACGTCACAATCAAAATGCTAACATCAACTGACATATTCAAAAATGAATAATATCTTCAATAAAGTTTGGTAGACCTCATCTTCATAAAAGTTGATGATAATGCTATCATTTGTCACATGTTAATTTATAATGTTATTGTTAGGTTTATGGTTTACATTATTATGTTTTTAGTATTCAGTACTAACTTTACTACTAATTAGGGTTTTAAAAATATTAGTCAATTGAATATTTGAATAAGTAATATGAGATCATATCCTATTATATAGTGTTATTATAAATATAAATTACAATTAATTCATATTACAATTATAATATGTATATAAATATATTAATGACATTAATTGTCAATTACATAATTGTATATGGATTATATTATATATGTGTGTCGGGTATAATCAGATCGGATCAAATATCCACATGCTCGGGTCGGATCGGATACGGATTTCGGATCAGATATGCCTAAATCCATATCCATTCAAAAAATTCGTATTTTATCTATATCCATATCCATTATCCAGTCAACGAATTTTTCTACTGTTTGACCGGATCAGATCGGATCGAAAATCCACGGATTCAGACACATTTGTCATCTCTAATTGAAAGAAATAACTCTTTCATTATGCTTCCATGGAATGGTATATTGGCCTCAATGATATGTAGGGAATGAAAAGCCATGAAGATGATCCAAAAATAATTGGAGAAATAAAAATTCTATTAATTGCTATTAATACACTACTTATGTTGATAAGTAAGCTTTTCATGTTTTTGAATTTCATGTACAAACAGTTATTCACACACACACATATATATAGTAGCAAAAGATTTCATATATACTGTGTCTGTGAGAAAGACAATAAAAAATTATATGACTATATTTCACATACATGCCTTGAGAGAATTCTAGATTAGTGATATCATAGTTCATAAGCAGACTCCAACTTGTGAAGGAAAGATTACAAAGAAAACGCACCGAGGATAAACGGCATTGTTTTGATCCCTCCAAGCTGCTTCTGCTGCTGCTGCTTCTTCTTCTTCTTGTCATCATGCTCTTTCTTTTTCTCTTCTCCATTTTCAGTCAAGCTCCTGTTGCCTAACTCCATATGGACCATATGTGCACTGCCTGCTTGAATAATGCATGATCTAGTATATATATATATATATATATATATGGGCCAATTGCAGTTGAGACAAATTAGGCACATTGTGAGTGAGTGAGAGAGAGTGGGGGTGGGAGGAATGGGGCCCATTTAAATTGACTCACTGGCAAGTGATGTGGTATCTTATGTCATAAATATGAACCTTATTCTGATTGTGGCTGTCTCTGTAGGAGTAGTTTTGGTTCCTAGCTAGTTACTAAATAAGTGGAAATGGAGAGGAGTGAGGACAAGGAAATCCCGGCAGATCAAATTTGACATGTTTGTCAGTAGATAATTTTTTTTTTGCCAAAACATTCTACATTTCAAAACCGTGACTGGAATCTTGAGAAAAATTTAAAAGGAAAATGACAAATACCATTACTGACAATGGGGTAGGGTTTCTGAACAGGCACTCATGGTCCTGAACCTTGAGTCTCTGTTGGAGTAATGGGATTGTGAATCTGCTTGTTCTGGATGTGTGATGCATAGCAGCAGTGCCTGATTGCAAGAAAATTTAGAAAGAGAAACTCTTTTGCTTCAGAAAATGAATTTCGAACAATGAACACGACTTACTCTCCTTCTGCAAATCAATAAGGAGTGCAACTTTCTGATAACCCAGGCCACATTTCATCAAACACATAGATATCAAAACATATTATTGGATGAAATGATGGCACGTAGTTTTGGGTGATGACTGATTAGAGCATGATCACAATCTAAGAAACAATGAGGTAGTTTGCAGTTTTGACACAAACACTAAAACGTGACTTCTAGTCTGCTTAGGCTTTTCTCTGTTATCTTCAATAGGAATGTAAGCATTTTTCATCATTCATGACAAAAGTATCTCCAAGTTTTGATTTACAAACTGAAAAAACAACATATGATTGAAAGTAAAACGTGTTTAACAAACATAAAACCTGACATAAGAAATACAGCAATTCATCAACCACGTCTCCATGTTACGCTCAAAATCACAACCAGAATATTATTTAATATTCAGTATGGGCCAGCCCTCCTAGAATAACAAACGTGCACAACTCCTAACAGTGGCAGGAGCAAAAAAAAGGATTTTTTTAGGCTAACAGGCCATTTGGTTGGCTGGAACGAGGTGAGAATGAGAATCATTCATTTTCTCTTTTGGTTAAGTTTAGGAGGGAAATCCTAAACTCATGCCACCCTCATTCCCTCTTATGCATATTAGCAAAACTCACTAAAAAGGTGGTGATCATAATCATTTAATTAATCAATGCAAATCTTTTTTATGAAAAAATAGGGTAATATATAAATTGTATAATTAAAATTCTAAGACTCATGTTTACTCATTTCATACTAAACATGACAATATTCATCTCACACTCAGCTCACACTCATCGGACTACCAACCAAAAGCCCCGCAAGAGCTATAATGGGTAGGATAGCAATGCAAGAGCCCTGAGTCATTACGTTCTTGACTGTATTTGTCTAATTTTAGTCCATCTTGTAATGACCCATTGCAACACTATATGATTCCAATTTTGAACTTCATCTGGAAACTATGACGACAACTCGTGCAAAGGGAATAATACGCAGAAATCAAGACACTGAAGAATAATGGACAGAGTAGTTTCAATGATTCAGAGATTGCAAGGAGTGACGCACCATCTTACGTTGAGAAATCAAACATCTTTGGCAGTTGTTCATACTAGAATACAAAATACATCTAATCAAAAGATCTATACCAGAAAAGAGGGGCTTGCAAAAGGTGAAAGTGCCAACTTCTTCATGGAGTCCGCGACAGATTGGTGCCTTGACTACCAGCCCCACATGATGACTCTTTTTCAAAGCAGGGACCATAGGCGGTGGGATAATGTTGGGTCTGTGATCCTGACTTCATAATATAGTAATCTTGCGGTTAAATTGATGTAGTAATCAAATTTGTGACTGTGCCCTACGCAGGAAAAATGACAGCTTCTGCTGCCATGGATGTTCCACAAGATGGGATTAACACAGGACTGGTAAATCATGAAGCCATAATCAGATTCATTTCTCCAAATGCAGTTGAGGGGGAACTGTTGTCTGCTAGAGCTGAAAGTTTCAGTCCATCTAGAAGTAAAAGAGCTTAGACAAGAACACAAACGAGCTGGAATTTCACGTAGCTTAAAGATGTTAAAAAATATTGTAGTTACGACATGACTGGAAGCGAATCACATCCTAATTAGATAGATCCAGCTCAATCAGGTTCAGTTCAAGTTCAAGTTCAACTTGAGCAGGTTCGAGTTGACTCTGAAAATACAGATGAACTAGAGAATATATTTCTAACTCAAATTCGACAAGTAATATTCAGTTCCAAACTTATGAACCAAAATCCATAATGTTATATACATACGTATGCGTCTTAAATGAGCAAAGAATTCAAACTCTAATTCGACCTCATACTTCAAATGAGACAAACAAGCTCATACAATTAGTCTGTAAAGGTAATCTAGTGTTAATTTTCTGATAATTGAACACATAATCTTGAAATAAAGCTTTAATTTTGGAAATCTTACTGACATTTATATTGGCAGACTTAGTTGAGATGAACGTAATTTTAACCTACACTATTGGAAGGTCACGGGTCCAATAAATATTTCCTATATTTCCAGCCACTTCTTTGTGCACTTTCTTTTCATTGGGCAATTAGATTCCCATCTTATTATTAGTTTAGTGACTGCATAAGGTGCAATTTTCACAAAACTTGAGTTGGAGGAAAAAGTTCTAGCGAGAAACTCAAAAGACTTTTCTGTGAAAGAAAACCCAGAAATTCTAAACAAGATATCATCAACTCTATCCAAGACTTATAAGCAACATGAGTAGGGTAGAATTAAATAAGAAACGAGTGCTATTAATTCCATGAGTTCTACTAACAATCTCGTTCTCAAAACACAAACCTACGGAATTCACAGGAAAAGTTTACCTCATCATTGAAATTGAACCTCTAAAAGAAATATAATAAAAACCAGATAATTGAAGTCTGCTTCTTAAGAGACAAGAATTGCTGAGTGTTACTTGTTATTGAACTGAATAGGCTAAATGATGGTGTAAAAGATAAAGAAATGTACGAGCTTCTGATAGCTCTATTGAAAAGAAAATCTCTCACCAGGACTATAGATTCTGCTTGAAATCTAACATCTTTAAATCAGTCCCCGTAGCCACCAATAAGAATGGCAGTAGCCTGTCAATGAAGGTAGAAAACTCTTCCATTAGTATCCCATCTGACACTACAATGGAACATTAGCAGAAAACAGTCTATTGACTGCAGTCCAGTTACTTAACAGAAGAGTACATACTAAAGCAAAATGACATTAGTTTTTAAAAGAAACAAAATGCAACTTAGTAAAACTGACAAATAGACTCAAGTTCTATACCTTATCTGTCTGTAAATCTACGTATCAAAATGGCAATAATATAGACCTAATTTCCCTATTGAAGAGAGCAAAACCAAGTTAACGTGGCTGTTGAACTCATACCAACCAATGTCAGTATGGCAAGTGATCCTTATAAGCAGAACATATATGTCAGTACATAATTCAGGGAAAAATCAGGATCAGGCAACACAAACAGAGAACGCAATTGGGACAAATTCAAATGTATTTTTGCAGTCTCGCGGGACAGGACTATCTGATCTCCTTTTTTATACAACTATCAGCCTTAACCTCTGAAGGCACTGTTGTTTATTTTTTTCTTAGTAGAAAAAATAATTCTATTGATGATGGCGCCAAGGGGATGCTTCCCAGTAACAACAAAAATTAAGTAGAGGACAATATTTTGACCAATATAGCTCACCATTTTGCCCATGGCTAAAAGTCTGCCACAAGTTATTCCATCACAAACAAGTGAATTAGGCTCCCAGACACATCTCCAAGCACATAGAACGAGCAGAAAGGTCCCTCACTGTACCTAAACCAACCCTACAAGCATGCCAATGAAGAAATGTACAGAAGCCAATACTATTGAACCCTTGTAGTGAAAATAATTGCCAATACTATTGAACCCTTGCAGTGAAAATAATTGCAATGATGAACAATACCTTTCATTGTAAATTCCAACATCACCATTCAAAAATAAGCAATTAAAACATAACAAAGACCTATTGATGTGAGGGATAACTAGGGCAGATGGCATAAAAATTACACCCAACACGGAACACCCCCATAACTTCAAGTTCCTACACGTTCAAGTACACATTTCTAAAACCAAAGCAGATATTTGCAGCCAAATGAACTAGTTAAGCAAATCAAATGACGAAAACTAACTATGAGCTTCAAGAGGATTTAGTTGCAAGAAACTTGAAGCAGCAGAAAGAATCTAACAGCATGCTTCTAAAGTAATGTGAAAACATAACTTCCAAAAAGAAGCAATGCAACCATTTCCACTGGTATAGTAACCACAGGACCAAAGTTTGAAGGCTAGGAAAAGTAGATGAACTCCATGGAACACAGTAGAATCATGTTTATGTGGAGAAATCATGAGAATCAAGTGGTTTAGGCAATAATACTGGACCATCTTTTTCAAAAGCAACAATCAAACATGACTGTGGAAGTGAGAGATTCAATTAACAAGAAGATAAATATCAATTGTAAGTGTAGTTGAAAAGGCATGAATGGAAAAATTTATAAGAATTTAATCAGTAACAAAAATAATGAACAAAGTTCATCCTAGACATTGAAAAGAACCAAAAAATAGGAGCATATATAAGACAAGGTGCTACTGCACTAATATGGCAGTCCATCTTTAACCCCTTTTCAGTTGAAATCTTCAGTCTTATATGCAAGAAGTTGCTGCAGAGTACTAAACGCTAAAAACCTTCTCAGTTAGCGTCCTTCAGTCTTTTCTTTAGCATATCCATCGATTTCTTTCGAGCATTTTGCTTCGTATTTCTGCTTGAAAGGCTCCCGAAGATACTATCAGCAGAATCCTTGAATTTGTCACAGATGCTGGCCACCTTCTTATGATCCAAGGCATTATAGTTCTTCCCTCTTATTACAGGATTCATGAAGTTTTCTGGCTGGCTGCTAGACAAAAGGTTTATCAACTGTCGTGCCTCTATCAAGCAGCTTCTAAAACTGCCTTCCTTGTAAATCTCACATAAGCCAGTGCTGAGAAACCTATCCTCAGCAAATGTTTCTAACATCTTCAAATCACTGTTGATAGTCATGACCGCATTAGCATTGAACCTCTTAACACTATCACAAAGAAAAGCAGCCACTATAGAATTGGAGATATGCTCCAGAGCCCCACTCCCAATCTTGTACAAAGCATCCAAGGGCAGTATTTGCTCTGCAGTCGAAAATATGGTGTCAAGGTAAATAACCACCTCATTTATATACTCATTAGAGTGTTGAGCCATCTCCTCAGATGTCCAATTGATATTTTCCGTGAGTGCCATGAACTCATCTAACTTCTTGTTCACCAGATTCAACAGAGCCATATAAGCGGCATCCCTTGAAGTTTTTAAGACTACCTTGGCTGCTAAACCAGCTTGAGGTCTCTCAACTGATCGGACCGGGATTCCACAAAGTTGTGCTGCATGCCGAAGAAAAAAATCACAAGCTCTTTCAAGAACTGATATATTAGCAGCAATCTGCATAGCTTGAGAAATGCCAATTGCGCCACCATGAATTGTATTAAGAATGGCTTCATTTAGTACGTCAATTAAGATCTTGTCCAAATACTTTCTCACAACGTCGTAAAAATTGGCACGCACCCCATAAGACAAGTAATCAACAGACCCTTTGATGAAGGATCTAACAACGCGGCAGGCATCCGGAACCATAGAGGAAAATGGAGCAATGTATGGGAAGGCCGGCATTATATCAGAGGTCTGGAGATAAAATGACAGAACATTACTCTCATAATCAGTGTCCTTTTTCATTACCATCTGCTCGTAGGTGTCTTGTGCAAGAATATTAACAATTTGCAGTCGACACTCTTCCAAAAGAAGCTCATGGTATTTTTCTCTACTATTGTCAAGGGCCTCAAGAACTGGCCCCACTTCATACCCATATTGTCTAAGAGTTGCCCCAAGAAGAGTCACATAATCCTTAACCAGGAGAAGATGGGTAGCAGAATCCATATGAGAGAACTGTCCCTCCAAGACTGACGTCATTTTAGCGACAGCTGTTTCCCACATTGTCTCGAGCTGATCAGCTGACAATAGGCCCCCAGCAGTCCTAAGGACCCGATCCTCAACTATGAAGTAGCCTGCAATTTGAGCCAAAAACGTCTGATAAGATTCAACAAACGGTTGTGCTGAAGCGATCTGTAAATCCGACTTGAGCTGCAATAGCCGATTTTTATAGTAATATTCACGAAACTGTTCTTGGAGTCCCAGGCAAGCATGGATGTGGTATGCTCGATTAAGAGGAGTGAGATCAAACTTCAAAAAACAATCTTCATCAATTTCTTCAACGTCTAAAGTGTATGCAAAATCCCCCAACCCCAAAACATTCTGTTCTTCAGCTTTCCTCTGCCGTTCTAGCATCTCTTCGTCTCTCTGACGAGATGATGCAGCATGACCAATTGCAGTTTGTCCAATATCCTTCGCAGAACTTCTTATATGAACTAGCCATTCGTTAAATTGACTAGTTACTTTCTTTTCGATATGCAGTTTTATTATTGGAATTTTCTTTTCTATGACCATACTGACTGCCCTGACAGGGATATTTTGCAGATAATTTTTCTCTATCAGATCCACAATTTTCAATGCAGGATAAAACTGGCCTTCTGAAATATGATTGTTACACTTAGCACAGAGTTCCAATACCTGTACACAAATCTTGGACATCTTCATAGCTTCAGTCACATTCTTTTTGATCGAGTAAGATTCTAGAAGCTCTTCAAGTTTGATAAGAAGAGCACTCCCAACTTCTTGCAACCTGAAATTATCACTCGCAAGCTCACCTTTAAGCTCCTCAGCATCAACCAACACGCCCCGAAGCTCATCTACTGCTACAATGAATTCTTCATAATGGGTCTTGCATAGCTCCTCAATTTCAACTTCCTTCTTCTTAACAACATTCTTAAGCTGGTGAAGGAGGGATTCCGGCCTCCCCATTTCGAATGCATGCCTCACAAGAGGACCTACATCGTCGCCATTACCAATCAAAGTTGCAAGGACTAAGTCTTCCCCTGTGTCCCCATTCTCCATGACAGTTCTCCTTTTAGTTTTTCCATCCATTACTTCAGTGTATACCCTGGAACACCCAAAAATACAAAATATCTGAGCAAACACAAATTAAAGAGCCACATGCATTTATCTTCACCAAACAATGAAGCATAACACAAACGGACATATTTAGGAACCCATTTTATTCAGAATGTTTTCGTAATTCTGGATAAGAAGACGGGAGAAACCATTTTAACAAACATGAAAATGGGTGTCACTACAATAACAACGACATTCAACAAGGGCTTGCAAGACCAAAGCATTACAATTGGAAGTTGAAACGGTCAGAATTCAAAGATTTTGACATACAGTTGGCAGGAAAAATTGGAACCCCACCCAGAAAATACAATGCTTTCAGCGATTAAAAGGAAAGACAAAAATACACTCGAATAAACATTGGATCAACTATCAAATATAAACCCCCCCAAAAAATCAAATATAAACCCAAAATCCTTAATTAAAATGCAAGATTGAATTCGGGACAGACAATTGTAAATGGGATTTCAACCAAAAAAACCCATAATCACCAAAAAAGAGAAAACAAAATCACCAGGTTCCAGATACATAACAAGAGCAAACAAGTGAATCCGAATTACTGTAATTCCCCGGCTGCAAAACCACCATCAGCAGCTTGGAGAAATAAAACATTTCCCAAATACTCAATATCTCAGATACAAAAGCCATCAAGAGATAAAGATCAACAAAGATAAAACTTTGATCGTGAAAGAGACTCACCAAGAGATAGGAGTGGTTGACAGACCGTTTGAATCTCGTTGAGCTCGAAATCTACCAGGCTTTCAAAAACATTCCTCACAGATTCTCGATGAATTATAACCTTTTTTTAAAGCTTTTCCATTTATGACCGCTCTCTCCCATTTTAATCGTAAGAGAAACTCCTATATTTCCACGCCTTGCTTTGCTTCTTCCACACTTATTCGAGGGACCTGATCAAGTGTGTGCGGCCTATAAGCTTTAATATGCAACTTCATCGGATGCTTTATCTTCGCCTTCCGATTGTTTTGGCATTCACGTGGCACCAAATAATAATATGAGTTTTTTCTTTTGCAAGACAAAGGTTTTTTTTCTGGAAACCAAAAGAAAATATGAAAAAAAAAAATTATGTCAATTTTCTTTTTTCACCATTTCTTTTGAGTTAGAATTAACATCTAATGATAGAGAAAAAAATTAATGAGTTTTAAAATTAAAAACTAAAAATGTATACAATGTGATATGATACACTTTTCAAATCATCTAATCGAAATTAAACTTATAAACTCACATGAAAATAGAAAAATCATAAGAGCGGTTGCAATGTTTCTCCACTTTCAAACTCTTTAAAATTTTCAATTGATCATACTTTTATTATATAAAAAGTCAAGTCACATACTCATTTACATTATCAAAAAATATTTTATCAATATAGTCATATAAGCAAAACATAAATCCCTAAACATTTTTAACATTTTTCTATTAACAAAATTTCGATTTTTTTTATTCACGTCAACAAAACAGATTTTCCAATACCATTATATCAATAAATGCATACATTCTCTTATATTATGAGTAACATAATAAGTCGCATTGCACTTGCTCTAACTAATGCTACATTTCATGGAAATGAAAGCACGTCTCTGTGGAAAAGGCTATGGGATCTCCCTGTCATTCCAAAAGTCAAGCATTTGCTTTGGAGAGCATGTAGAAATTCTCTGCCGACAAGGGATAATCAGCTACGAAGGGGAATTAACACTGTCCGAGAATGTCCAGTATGTGGAGTAGCTATTGAGAGCACAAATCATATTTTTTTGAGTAGTGCTAAATAGCCCAAGTTTTGTAACCCAACAATTAACCCAAGTCTACATGTCATGCTTTGTAAGCAAATGACATGGAAAATTAAAATTTTAAAAAATAAAATATCTCATTTGAAAAACTCACAGCACATATTTTTATTTTTATTTTCTTAAACAAAATTTTAAAACATTTTATCTCTTAAAATACATATTAGATTTCAAAAAAAATTACATATCCATAATCAGCAAGTAAAGATCTATCCAACAAGATCTATCATCGATAGGTTTTAATCACTCATTCTTAATTACATTGTTTTTAATTACATTGTTTTTAATTACATTGTCTTTAATTACATTGTTTTTTTTGTACTAATATGTTGATTACGTAGTTTCTAGTGTTTATTTATAGGTATCGATATGAGCTCGTATATCGAATTTTCATACTGTAACCTAAACAATAAATGTTAAACCCTAAGAGGAACGGATTCGCTAAACCCTAACGGGATCGTGTATCGGATTTTCATGCTGTAATCCAAACAATAAGTGTTATAAACCCCAAGGGGAACGAATTCGCTAAACCCTAACGAGATCGTGTATCGGATTTTCATGCTGTAATCCAAACAATAAGTGTTATAAACCCCAAGGGGAACGGATTCGCTAAACCCTAACGGGCTCGTGTATCGAATTTCAATTTTGTAACCTAAAAGACTCATATTCACTAAACCTCGACGAATTCACTACAAAATCATAAATGTCTCAAGTGCTAAACCTTAGGGTCCTAACTATTATACTCTGACGGGTTCATATACTCAACGTAATTTCAATAAAAAGGCAAAAAAATAATGAATATATATTATACTATCATAATATAATAAAATTTCAGCTCGAATAAACACTTTAAACATAATATATATGAATTACATTATTTTTAAAAATAATGTAATTGAAAAAACGCGATAAAAACTATCGACAATGGGTCTTATTAGAAAGAGTTTTACACGCTGAGTTCGAATATGTAATTTTTTTTGAAATCTAACATGTATTTTGAGAGATAAAACGTTTTAAAGTTTCGTTTATAAAAAAGATAAATAAAAATAGATTTTTAAAAAAGTCCAACATGGCACACCAACATGGAGTGCCATGTAGACTTGGGTTGATTTGGGCTAATAAAAGTTGGGTTCTAAAACATTTTTGAATTTTTTTCGCATGTCCAATAGCCATTCTGGTTTGGCAAGTACTTAATATTCCAATTATACATTTGTTGGTGGTGGGAGAATCCTTCAGTGTGTGGCTTGAGCGAATGATGATGGGCAATGACATGAATGTTCAGCGGACAATTGCAGTGGCAGTTTGGATGCTATGGTTTAATAGAAATCAATCAGTCCATGAGCAAACTTGTTTCACCCCTCAAAAGATTGCTTTGGCTGTTAAACAATTAATTGGTACAAACTCTGATGTGCAGCTGCTTGGACAATCCAGGGAAGTCTTAGCAGCCAGAGAACCACGTGTCTCTCCTGCAGCAACAATATGGCAGCGCCCTCCAAGAGACGTGATCAAAATCAATGTTGATGCCGCCTTCCGAGATGGAGGCCTGGGCATAGGAGTGGGGTTGAGGGATTGGGAAGGTGATGTCCTTGGAGCTGCCATGTTGAAGGGACCTTGTTGCTTCGATATATGCCAGGGAGAAGCTACAGCACTTTTAACAGGGCTACAATTTGCAAAGTAGTGTGGGTTTCACTCGGTTTGAATTGAATCGGACTCACAAGTTGTGGTAACCCATGTTCTATCCGATGAGCCTAATTTTTTACCATATGTAGTTATTCTGGATTTTATTATATACTTGCTCTCAGGTGTTGTTTTTACATAAATGCGCCATATTTGTAGAAGTGCCAATTCTGTAGCACACGGTTTGGCGGAATTAGCCATTGGACAAGAGCATGATATTTTCCTTCTGGAGGAGTATCCTCATGAAGTAGCTGATCTTGTAACCCAAGATGTCTTATTATCCCTATAATAGATATGTTTGTTTCGATCAAAAAAAAAAACTAATGCTACATTGGCACATTCCCCGAAAAAATATTTTTCGATATGAATTAAGCCTTTTTGACTATTTTTCTAATAATTGTTGATTATTTTATTATATTAATTATATCAAACGGTTGGCGCCTCCCTCCCTCCGTCGCAGTCGGGCCCGCCCTTCGTCGTTTCCAAAGCCTCTCCGAACGACACCCCTCCTCTTCGCTCTGGTGCGTACTATGACTTTGCTCTGTTGTAGTGTTTTTGGTTTGCATTACATTGTAGCTGCATACAGTGCTTGAATTTTGATTATATAGATTGGTTTTTATCTGTTATAGCTTAGAATTCTTGTGATTTGAATGTGAGTTATATTTCTTGGGGGAGGGCATGATCATAGAAGGAAAATCATGTAGGATATGAGGATCCAATTGTTTTGCTTATGGTTTTGTTATTTGCAATCCCTAGGCTAACTGGTCTGACTGTAAGCTCCAAGCAAGAAGATTAGGTCCGATTCCTAATTGAACTGAGATTGGATTATGGGTGGGGGGTTTGTAGTATACCCAATGAAAATGTCTCTTTCAACGATAAATTAAAATGGGATACAGGTTCGCTCTGAAATCTGAATGTTCTGTCACTGTTATTAGCACACTCCCCACTCCTCTTAAGGAAAATCTGGGGCCTCCACCCGTCGCTTCTGATTTTTCTTACTGAATTTCCTGCAACAAATTGCTTCGTTGCTCAAAGGCAAGTGTGAGCAATTTAAGTTAACTCTTGGATAAGTCAAAATATTAGTTAACTTGTTGAGACTTGTCCAATGTATAACATAACTGTCAACCAAGTGCCTCTTCGGTTCAAGAAAGGTGTCGCAACCGATTTTGCGAAAAGGATTTTTAATAAAATAGAAGTCGCCACCAATTGAATAGATGTAATTGGTCACCATGAAAAATATAATTTTGGTCTACGAAAAATCCAGAAAAAATGGTGAGCGAGTTTGTTGCGTATGGGGAAGGTGTGAGGCACCCCACAACGCCTGTTTTAAAAACAGTTGTCGACTTAATTTTTAATATCCCATTAAATGACTTTCCTCGAAAATATTAATTGTAGCGTATATAAAGTGCGATAATTATATAAGTTATACAAAAATTATATAAAATGAAAATAATATTTAGATAAGTATAATAGCTACATAGGATAAAATAATTTGGGTAAATAAATGGCTATATCAAAATAGAATAAAATGAACTTATGAACTTAAAAGTCTTAATATTGAGGTTTATAGGGTTTTTTCATCAAATGACCAAATTTCCCAAGAAACGTTCTCACCTCAAGAATTTATTCGAGGGTGCATCCAATGCATTCCCCAAATCGATTCCATCGTAGGTAAAAACTTTTAATATAATTTTTATATACTACATAGGTTTAAAGTAAAGTAAAATAAAATATAAACCACAAATGATAGAATAATGAATAAAAATAAAGTAAAATAAAAATAGAAATAGAGATAAAGATAAATAAAATGAAAATAAAATGAAATAAAAATAAAATATGATATAGATAAATAAAAATAAAACAAAACAAGGATAAAATAAAAATAAAAATAAAATGTTGGAAACCGAGTTTTTTTTGGAAATTATACGATATCAATTATCGCAAATCCCCTAATCCAACATATTAAAATATTAAATCACATAATTAACACATAAATCAAACAACATTAAATTAATTATTCAATTCACATATAAACACATTTCAAACAACATTCACATATAAACACGTTTCAAATAGCATATTAACAATGTTGAAGAATGATGAATAACATGCAATCTCGGTTCCCTTTTTTTTATTAACAATCGAATATTTCAATCATGTTATTAAATTAACATAATTGAAAACTTATAATCAATTGCTTTGATGAAATAAACATACAAAATGTCACATAGAATTTATTTTTCATGCAATTTTCAAATCCAAACATAAAACCCAAAATCCAAATAATTCATACAATCCATTGACCCAAACCATTAAATCCAACATACATACAAAAGTCAAAATGCTTCACCTAATCCATTTATGGAGCCCAATTATCATCAAATGAATACTCATGTTTAAGCCCAAATAAAACACCTAAAGACCCAAATACAATTTTAAGCCTACACACAACATTCAAAGACTCAAAAACAAAAACAATAAAGAGAAATATTCACAATACAGTTTCGGAAATACCGACTTTTGGAGCATTATCCACGGTTCGATTTGGCCGATTTTTGGATAGTGGTTAGAGGACAGTCGTTTCTTGATTCTGAACGTTGGGATTCTGATTTGAAGCTCCAGAAGATCAAGTTCAAAACTGGTTTCCAAACTGATTTTTGTAGGGATATTCATCAAAATGGAGTTCGGGAATGGTGACAGATGGAGGGCTTTCTGTGGTTGGATTTTTCTGATTTTTGGACAGTGGTTAGGAGACGGAGTAATCTTGATTTTGGACGGACGGATTGTGATTTAAAGCTTCATAAGGTTAGTATCGAAATTGGTTTCCGAACTGATTTGTGTAGGGATATTTCTCAAAATGGAGTTTTGGGACTGGTGACGGATGGAGGGCTATTTGTGGTTTGATTTGACTGATATTTGGACAGGGATTAGAAGAAGGAGTGATCTTGATTTTTAACGGTCGGATTATGATTTGAAGTTTCAGAAGGTGGACATATGGTGGCAGTGAAAATGGTGGTTTATGTGGTGATATGGTTTTTTAGTGTATTTGGGAGAAGAAGAATTGTGGTGGTGGCTTAAGTTGAGAGAAGAGAGGGTTAGGGTTGCTGGATCCCCCCTTTTTCCTGCCCCCTTTTTCACATAACCAACACCTCTTTTTATGATACCAAAACCGAATCCTTTCTTCCCAAAGAATCCCTAAAATCATGTCAACTCTTCTAATTTTCCCTTGATTTCTTTCCTTTCCCATCCTATGACATCTCTATCTTTCAAATCCTAACCGTGTTTTCCTTTTCCAGCATCCCTAAATCTCTCAAGAATCCCGCACATCCCTCTACTCTTTCCTTTTTCCGGTCATCTCCTCTCTCTCTCTTTCCTTTTTCTCTCCATATCTTTTTCTTCCTATGACATTAGGTTAAAGAAGTTTAGGCCGGGCCGGGCTACATGCTTGAGTTAATATTTGGGCTTTAATCTTTGGGCTTATGACTTATTGTTTGGATTTAATTTGTAACCAACACATCTTTTTATGATACCAAAACCGAATCCTTTCTTCCCAAAGAATCCCTAAAATCATGTCAACTCTTCTAATTTTCCCTTGATTTCTTTCCTTCCCCATCCTATGGCATCTCTATCTTTCAAATCCTAACAGTGTTTTCCTTTTCCGGCATCCCTAAATCTCTCAAGAATCCCGCACATCCCTCTACTCTTTCCTTTTTCCGATCATCTCCTCTCTCTCTCTTTCCTTTTTCTCTCCATATCTTTTTCTTCCTATGACATTAGGTTAAAGAAATTTAGGCCGGGCCGGGTTACATGCTTGAGTTAATATTTGGGCTTTAATCTTTGGATTTATGGCTTATTGTTTGGATTTAATTTGTACAACAAATATGTCACTTATTTGGACTTTGGAGCTTGTGTTGGGTTATGGGCCATTGAATGAATTTATCTATGTTTTGAGTTTAAATTTTGTGGGATCCGGGCAAAAATGGGGTACAAAAGGTGCATTCATGTCTAGAAGTATCTGATGAATTTTTTCGGTATTAGAAATCTTTCACACTGATATAGATGGAAGCTTGTATATGCTAATGATACTTGAAATTTTAGTTCCTTGCAGGAAATATTCAGCCCTATCAGTTTGTCCTCACACCGATCTGGAAACAGGCATGTGTGGCCAGGCCAACATACTATCAGGGCATTTTTGAAATCAAAGTGTGCAAAGCCTTGGGTGGAGATTAAGTTTGAAGATGAAACAGGGAAAAGTGCAGGTGGTGGCATCTCCTTTGACACGCCTAACCAACAAACCAAATGCATCAATGGAGGACATTGGAAGCCCTGAAAAGTTGATTATGTCTCTTGGCCATTTTTTTCACTGGAAACTCATATGATCCAGATGAGCCCTTGGAAACATCAATTGAGAAATTACGTGATCTGACGATATGATCCTATTTCACATGTATATGTTTTCACCTGTTGTGTTATACTTTTTTTCTTTTCTTTTCTTTTCTCCATCTTTTTCATGGCGTAAGAAATTGAATCTAGTGTTTTATTTACTACTGTCATATTCCATCTTGGTGTTTTAAGGTACAAAACCTTTGTACAATTCACTACTGTCACATTGCTCCATTCGTTCAAGTGTTAAATGTCCTAAAATTTTGATAGCTTGTGTTATAAGCAGAGAATGCTTGGAAAAGCACGATTGCTAATTCCATATAACGAATGAATACTATCTTTTAGAGTTTAGTGACGTTTTATATCTCATGAGATCTCATACGTTATTCCATTATATTATTAAAATGAAATAATATATTCTATTATAATGTAATGCGTACTATTACCATAGAACACGCATGGAATGACAATTGAATAATGTATTTCACTATACTATTATTATTATTTCATTATTTCATTGTACTATTACAATAGAATAACATATTTCGTTGTAATATAATATGTTATTCCATTGTAATAATACAATGAAATAATATATGAGATCCCATGAGATATATATCATTTTCGTTTAGAGTTTTTATGTTATATCTATAAATAGGTGAAAAGGAGAAGAGAGAGATGTTCAACTTTTAATTGTTTTCAAGTTGCTTTGTCGAGAGAAATGCTGGTTTGAAGTGTACTTCTTTCATCAGGGAAGAAGGTTCTATTATTTTCTTCTATATGTGTCAAAGTTGCAGAAATGCTCATCTGGATATGTCCAATACTGGATTGTTTGCCTTAGTTCACCTCTTATTTTATTCAATCAAGGAAATCATTACCGCAATTTGGCAAACTCAATTTTCCATGTCGAGAATTCGAGATTAGTGTATATTCCTCATTGTTCTTAAAAGTTACAGAGTTTATAGAGAATTTGGTATATCACACTCTCTTCCCTCTGTTTGAGGCTGTTCTTCTTTGCAGGTATCAAAATGAATGTCAAATGAGATGAAAATTGGTTTGGTTGGTGATGTTTTGTAAAATTATTTTCATTTCTTTGTTTTCAAAAACAAAAACATGTTTTGGTCAAAAATTTTGGGTAGGAACGGTGGAAATTTTGTAAATAAATCAATCTTCTTCAATCAGCTTTTCTCTCTCCTCCCTCACTTTACCAGGCCATTCTCTTCAATCACGTTGCCGGTGACGGGTCTTCACCATCCGATTATCATTCACGATGTGATTAGTCTTAAAAGAACCACAAGACGACGAGTAAGAAAACCCAACCAATCTCGTCTTGTTTCGTTAACTGTAGCTCCCGAAATCTCTTTTGGAAGAGTTCGGCCACTGTGTAGAAAAAGGGCTTGATTCGGCGAACGCCGGTGACATCCATGACCTCCATTGGACTCGCCAACATGAGGAGCATCTAACCCAGTGCTTTTCAGGTCAGATGAGTCATCGGAACGCCGCGACCCGATGTTGACCCAAGAACTTGAATTTGAATTTAATTTTGATTAATTTCAATTTTAATTCATGTTTTCAATTTCAAAAAAGTAGTGAAATTACATCAACCAAATGAATTTTTACTAATTTTTATTTCTAAATACTGTTTTTAAAAGTTATACTCAAAATCATTTTTAAAACCGAAAAAGAAAACAATTTTCAAACACACTTTAGTAGATTCTGATATTTTACTTTTACTAATTATTGATTTTGTTAGAAATGCAGTACACTACAAAAATCCAGTGAAAGTGATTGACCCCATTATGTTGTGGGCTCTTTTTTTTACAGTTTAAATTGCTTTAGCCATCTCCAATGCTACATGATTATCAAACACTCTAAATTCTGTAATTGGATTCCACCTCTATTATATATAAGTGGGTCCCATTTACTTGTCCACATCAGCAAAACACATTTTCCAATACAATCATATCAACAAAACATATATTTCAATACAATTTTTTTTCATTTTCCATTCACAAACACTCCAAATATCAAGTTTCAATATCTCTCTCATACTTTTATACAATTTTTCACCTTTTTTCTACCATTTTACACATCTTTCAATAATTTTTCAAATTAGTCTCTCTACATACTCCAAAATTTTCAGCACTCAAAATACTTTCATCATTGCACTTGCTCGTAGCTTTGTTTCATTAAATAAAATTTCATCGTACTGATAATTCAAAAAAAGAAGAAGATGTCCACACAATTCTGCCTCTTACTGTGAACCACAACTTCTCTGAATAAACCAAAAATCCCACGCATGCTCTTACGTCACCAGCATGGGAGGATGAGCTTGAATTATTGGGAATAAAATTTGTATGAATGTATGTTTTTCTGTATGCGTGAGAGAGTGATTAATATGTAGAAACCACTACTGGCATAATATTAAGCTCTTGCCTAAGCTCAAAGTTAATGATATGGCTTCCCACTTGCAACTTCATTTCATCTTGTTTCCTCTACTAGCCCCAGGCCACATGATCCCCATGATAGATTTGGCTCGATTTCTGGCAAAGCGTGGTGTGATTGTCACCATAGTCACCACGCCCCTAAATGCAGCACGTTTTACAACAATTATTGCTCGTGCCAGAGAATCTGGCCTCCAAATCAAGTTAGAAAAAATTCACCTTCCCTTAGAAGCAGTAGGATTACCAGAAGGGTATGAGAATATGGACACGCTTCCTTCAAGTGAGATGCTCCCCAGTTTCTTTAAAGCAATTTCCTTGCTTCATTTGCCTGCCGAAAAATTGTTCCAAGAGCTGACACCTAGCCCAAGCTGCATTATCTCTGACATGTATTTGCCTTGGACAGCCAATCTAGCAACCAAGTTCCACATTCCAAGAATCTCTCTCAATGTGTATTCTTGCTTTGGTATGTTGTGCACGCACAACATATTCGTTTCCAACATTCTTGACAGTATAGGTTCTGAATCTGAATACTTTGTCGTTCCTGGCTTGTCGGAACATGTTGAATTTACGAAAGCTCAGGTGGCAGTGCTTTGTCCAAAGGAAAAACTAGCTCAGGAGTATCTTGATCGGATACAAGCTGCTGAACAGGTTACGTATGGGATGATTATGAATACATTTGAAGAGTTGGAGCCAGCATATATCAAAGAGTACAAGAAGGTTCGAGCAAACAAAGTTTGGTCAATTGGTCCGGTTTCCCTATACAACAAAGACACTTTGGAAAAGATTCAGAGAGGAAACAAGGCTTCAATTGATGAACATGAATGCTTGAAGTGGCTAGACGTGCAGAAACCAGGATCTGTAATTTATGCTTGCCTTGGAAGCCTTAACAACCTGACGACTTCACAAATGATAGAGCTTGGATTAGGTTTAGAGGCATCGAAAAAACCGTTTATTTGGGTTTTAAGGGCAGGAGATAAATCAAACGCCTTGGAGAAGTGGATTTTAGAGAGTGGATTGGAAGAAAGAATTAGAGAAAGAAGTCTCTTGATTAGAGGTTGGGCTCCCCAAGTCTTAATATTGTCACACCAAGCAATCGGAGGATTCGTAACCCATTGTGGTTGGAATTCAACACTCGAGGCAATAAGTCTGGGGGTGCCAATGGTCACATGGCCTGGTTTTAGTGACCAATTTCTCAATGAAAAGTTAGTTGTGCAAGTGCTAAAGATTGGTGTTAGTGTTGGTGTAGAGGTCCCTCTGCCATTGGGAGAAGAGGAGAAAATTGGGGTGTTAGTGAAGAAAGAAGATGTTAACAACGCAATAAACAGGTTAATGGATGGAGGTGAAGAGGCTGAGGGAAGAAGAATGAAAGCAAAAGAGCTTGGGGAGATGGCAAAGAGCTCAGTCGAAGAAGGGGGCTCTTCTCACCTCAATTTGACAATGTTTATCAAAGATATCATGCAACAAGTTTGAGACAAGGAGTCAATTCTAGACAAATCCATTTGGATCAGAGTATGTTTGATAATGTATAAGTTAGCATATACGCTGAACAGCGTATAAGCTATCAAAGGAGCTATTTCTAAGTGTGAAGCTAATGTTTGCCTTATTTATTAGATTAGGAGAAGAGAGAGAGCTTCAACTTTTACTTGTTTTATGCTGGATTCGTTTGAACTTTGAAGTGTAGTTCTTTCATCAGAGAAGAAGGATCTATTATTTTCTTCTATATGTGTCAAAGTTGCAGAAATGCTCATCTGGATATGTCCAATATTGGATCGTTTACCAACTTGGTAAATCTAATGCCTCAAATTCAGGTAGTACAGCCTTGTCTTGGCCTTTATTTCAGCATTTTGTACAGTCTTTCTCCTGGAGCCTTGACCCCTGGTTTTAACTTATCTACTTAGGCTTTACGTGATCCATGAAAATGTTACAATAGCCTTAGTTCACCTCTTGTTTCATTCAATCAAGGAAGTCGTTACAACAATTTGGCAAACTCAACTCACTACAAGAAAAATCAATTTTAGGGACGGGATTTTTCATCACTAAACAATAATCTTCCGTCCCTAAATTAATTAGGTCCAAAAATCATTGTCGCGACGAAATTTTATGACGGAAACAATTCGGCCACAAAAAATAGATACGGAATTTAGCGATTCTGTCCCTACCAATCTACTGGTTATTTACAAGGGGAGGGGGCTTATCTTTAAGCGCAACCATTACTCTGCAGTTGCTGAGTTTTCAGTTCCTAATACACGTCCAGTGAGGGGATCAACAGGGCGTGTGTCACGTGGTCCACCTTTGCGTCTCATTGCAACCATTGATGGGGGAGGCAGCAATCCAGATCTGAAAAGAATGCGCTGGAGCGGCTCTGAAGGCTGCGCACTAACCAATAACCAATACCTATAGAATGGAAAATAAAATAAAAACAAGCATTGAGATCATTTTCCATAAGGCAGATAAAAAAAAGAAAAAAGAAAGAGAACCAGTCTATCCATCTCTCATATGCTAAAGACTTTGCTAACTGTTCTCTTCCTCATCCTCTCTTCTGTATCTGACCTTTCACATTTTTTGAGTAGGAAAGCATCACTAAATCCACATCTAACCAGGCACAAACAGATCAATGTATCTTGAGGCACAGCACATGCATTTAAATGCAACAAAGTATAGACCAAACAAATTCAGATTTTTAATTACAGCATTTCGCTAGATATTGCCGAGGTATAGACTTAATTAGCCAAAAATGTAGAAGAAAAAGAACTTCACTCTCTCAAAGTTTAGGCCCATGCCTTTGCCACCATCTTGCCCTAAATTAATTAGGGACGAAAAAATTTCCGCCCAAAAATTGTTGTCGCAAAATTTTGTGACGGAATTTTGAGATTTTCCGTCACAAAAAATAGAGAAAGATTTTATTGTATTCTGAGGCATTTGTCCGCAAATTTAAAATCCTGTAAAACCAAGTAGTCAACGGGTGGGACATTTGTGCTGCTTATTGTGAACCTCACTTTTTGTTTTGTTTCTACAGTGACCATACGTAACGCTTGGAGAGACCACTCTCTATCCTGTTAGGTCAATTTATTTCATCTGTTCTGAATTGCTGTACATCTATGGACCTTCAAGTTCAGTAACTTCATTATGTATGATCTTCCCACCTAATACCTGGCCACACGATCTCATGACAAACGTTGCAATTGTTACGAATATAGAATATCGTCATTAGTATGTATGATATTGTCATGACTCACCACTGAAATATCATCATTAATGTGATTAACTCATCGCTTTTATTATCGCGAAGATGATTTATCATCAGTCTCATATATATATTTATGAGTACATTTTGCAATTTTTATTAAACGAGAAAGTAAAAAAGTTATTTCTAAAATTAAGAAGACTCTCTGAAAGCCTCTTTCTATTTGACTTTATTAATATAATCATACTGCCATTATAAATATTTTCAACGGCAGTAATATTGTTAGCGAGGCCTCTCCTTATTATTGTCTTTGTTCGATTAGGGAAAAATATAGTAGGATAGTTCTTATTTCTCTGCTGAAGACCTGCTCCATTATTTTTGTGAGGTGAAATTATTATTTGGAGCTGCTGCTTGTCATTATTTATGTACTCCGACACTCTGGTTGTGATTACAGGCTTGGGAAATATGACCGCACAATTCTGATCCTCACTGTGAACCACCCTTTTCTTCTGCATAAACCAAAATCATAGGTAGGCTCTCACATCACTTGTGTCAAGTTATAAAAGCCTCACATTATTTTATCAAAAAATAAAAATAAAAGCCTCACATGATTTATACACAAAAAAACTCGCACCAGTGTGTTTAGTTATAAAAGTCTCACATTGATTGCTAGGTTAAGTGAAGGCCAATAAATGTGATTTATACACAAAAACTCACACCTTCACTCACAACCACCCTTTCTTTGAGCTTTTAACTCCACGTTTGGTTGAAGGAAGAATGAATTTAAGATGAGCTTAACATGAGAGTGAGAATAGAGAGGGCTAAATGAGTTTAAAGATAAAATTTTATATATTTAGTTAATGTGAGAATGAGCATGAGTTTTAGTTTGAATTGATTGTAATAAAAATTGTTTCAAAAAAAATGATTATAATAAAGATAAAAATACTATATTACCTTTTTTATAAATAAATTGATAATTTTATGAATTTAATTGAAGGATAAAATTATCATTTTTTAAAAAAAATATTCTCCACATAGGGAGAATAAGGGTCAAGAGCTTATGCTCATGGGCCATATTATATACAAAGAAAATTATGAGTTTTGACAAATCTCATTCCTTTGCCTGGGTAAGTGTTATTCAGAAAGAACAAAACCGTGAAATGCAACGTGGCTGGAGAGAGCTTAAAACGTTTTGTCCATATATAGTCTCTTAGTAGAATACTATTTGATCAATTCCTTTCATCTGTGTTCAGAATTGTAATCCTTATGGACCTCCAAGTTCAGCAACTTCACTTTGTTTTGTTTCCTCTGCTACTACCAAGCCACATGATGGCTATGACAGACATAGCTCGACTGTTAGCGGAGCGTGGCATGGTCATCACTATAGTCACCACTCCACTAAATGCAGCTCGTATTGCGACAGTTATTGTTCGTGCCAGAGAATCCGGGCTCCAAATCAGGGTAGAAGAACTTGACTTTCCCTCTGCAGAAGTCGGATTACCACAGTGGTGTGAGAGTTTGGACGTGCTGCCTTCAAGTGAATATGGTTCCAACTTCTTCACCGCACTTGGCATGCTGCAACAGCCTGCCGAGAAATTGTTTCAAGAGCTGATGCCCTGGCCAAGTTGCATTATTTCTGATATGTTCCTACCCTGGACAGCCGATATTGCGACCAAGTTCCATGTTCCAAGAATTTCTTTCAACGGATTTTCTTGCATTTGTAACTTGTGCATTCACAACATACGCAATTCTACTCTTTTTGAGAGCACAAGTTCGGATTTTGAATACTTTGCTGTGCCTGGCTTCCCCGATTTTATCGAAATTACTAAAGCTCAGCTGCCAACGCTTGTAGATCCAAAGCCGGACGTGCTTCGTGACGCAATACGAGCTGCTGAGATGGTGAACATTGGGATGATTATCAACACATTTGAAGAGTTGGAGTCTGCATATGTCGAAGAATATAGAAAGGTAAAAGCAAGTGGGGTTTGGTGTATTGGACCAGTTTTTTTATACAATACACACACATTGGATAAGCTTGAGAGAGGTTACAAGACCTCAGTTGATGAAAATGAATGCTTCAAGTGGCTAGACTCACAGCCACCAAGGTCTGTAGTCTATGCTTGTCTTGGAAGTATTAGCTGTCTAACACCTTCACAGCTGAAAGAGCTTGGATTGGGCCTAGAGGCATCAGGAAGGCGATTCATTTGGGTTTTAAGGGGAGGAAACATATTAAAGGAAATGGAGAAGTGGATTTCAGAAGATGGAATTGAAGAAAGAATCAAAGGAAGAGGCCTTATTATCCGGGGTTGGGCTCCGCAAGTTCTGATACTATCACACCAGGCCATTGGAGGATTCTTAACACATTGCGGATGGAATTCAATACTGGAAGCAATAAGCACGGGTTTGCCAATGATTACATGGCCTCTATTTGAAGACCAGTTCTGTAATGAGAAGTTAGTTGCTCAAGTACTAAGGACTGGTGTCAGTCTTGGTGTGGAGGTTCCTATACTATTCGGACAAGAAGAGAAGGCAGGAGTCTTAGCGAAGAAACACGATTTTCAGGAAGCTATAGATAGGTTGCTGAGTGAAGGAGATGAGGGAGAAGAAAGGAGAAGGAGAGCTAGAGAGCTTGGGGAGATGGCAAAGAGATCTGTAGAAGAGGGAGGCTCTTCTTACCTCAATTTGACACTGTTAATTCAATGCATCATGCAACACGCAACTGAATCGAAGAAGAAGTGAATGCAAAGAAACAAGATAAGAGTGTATTATAATGTAGTTAAGAGTTTCTACCTAAGTAGTTTATTATTCTATGATTTACAAAATGAAGTCAACGACTGCACCAAGCTGTCATTTAAGAACTCCCAATTGCATTTTGTAATCAGCAGCAGATGACTTCAAATGATCCTTCAATGCATCAGCAGACCCAGCAGCAAGAGCTCTCTGCCCTTCTAGAACATTGCAGGGATGCAATGAGTGGCTCACTAGAATTGCCCAAATGGACAAACTCTTCTGAACTGGACTGAGGCTGTGATCCTCTCTCCTTCTCTGATCCTCCCATATGACCTATTCCACAGTGTGCTTTACTACCTACACGGAGTTTCTCATTAATACATCCCGTGCCAAAATTTTCATGGGAACTATTTAAATGACCAGTGACTTCCAAGACCCTCCCTCTGCATGTGCTGATCATAGAAATTATGACTTGCAACACCAGACTCGCCAGGAGCATTAGCCCTCATTCCTTCAAATCTTACGTTGACAATAGGCACAAATCCACCAGACAGAAAGAGAAACAGCAGACCCAGAATACAAACACTAGCAACCTTCTTTGTTTTACCATTACCAATAAGCACATTTAAAGTCCTCGATTAATTAAACAAATAACAAAATTTTAATATAAGTTTAGCCAAGTTCTTAACAACGATTTATAGTTAACATTGATTATAGAGGACTAATTTTACTTCTATAAAATTGTTTACAACATACACATAAATAGTGTTAAAATGTCTAGGAAAGCCATGTCTCTTAAAGTAGGAAAGCCTAAGAGCAAATACAAAGTAAATAATAAAACTATCATGAACAGATGAAGATCTAGAAATTCACAACACAGTAAAAAATAACTCAAATCTTCACGAGGCACCCAACAGAGACTGCATTTCATCAGTACTAAGCTGCACCACCATGTGCCCGGGAATTCATTCGACACACTTTCCAAATAGATGATGAGATGAGATGCTTTCTCAAAATTAACAAAACCATGAACCAAGTAGATAAATTTCTGTGTGCTATCATGTTTATGTCTATTGAGCTAACATATATATTTCAATCAACCAATGGTTTTATGATTTCTTTACTCCACTCCTGGTGAGATGAAGCAGTAAAGGATAATGGCCCGTCACTGCAGAAAGCCACAGAAGCAGTGGATGGATACAGGGTTCTAGCAACAATCAACCAATAGTTGTTCTTGTCATCCCTGGTCTTAATTGAAAGAGGCTCCGGAGGAATAGAGGAGGAGAAGAGGACGACGGAGACTTAGTTTGTGTGTGGGTCATTTTTTTTACTTTATTATTTGGCTTTAGACGTCTGTATGGTTTATTTCCACGTCTAGTTTTACAATAAAAAAAAAACCAAAATTATCAAAAATAAAAAATCATAAAATAATTAATTTATTCTTCTCTTTAAATCACACACACATGACACAGAGGCACATGCACTAGTTTCTCAATGCCTTTTTCACTTCTGAGAACCCTCATCACTGCTTACAAACACCTACATAGATGTGCTTTTTTCTTTCTCATACATCTTGTTCTGAAATTTATCACTTCTGAAAATGTACTATTGGGTTCTTCTTCTTCATCACCACCACAACCTTCTCTAGCCCAATAAATTATAACCAGAGAGTTGGAATCCAGCATAATTCAGTTCAGGGGGTACATCACTTTGAATATCAGAAGAGTCGACGAGGCACTTGATGGAGTAGTCCCATTGAAGCTCCATAAAAAACTGGCACAAATCACAGTTTCAATCCTCGCAATCATCCTCCGCACATACAAAAATATGCTTGTCCATGTCCTGATGATATTCCTCTTGAAACATGTTGCTTTCAAGTTCGTTTTGGCTCAAATTGATTCACCCTGTTCAATTCCGGTAAAACCCAACAAGATTTTCAATTCTACAGAGCTGCAGAGTAACGGGTTTGTCGAGTTTAGACTCGAAGACTACAGACTTCGAAGCTGAAACATGTGAACAGCGCACTTGATGAAGCAGTCCCATTAAAAACCCCCAAAAAGATCCGCGAGGCGATGCGTTACTCGCTTCTTGGAGGAGGAAAGCTGGTGAGGCCGATATCGCTGCGTGTGAATTAGTAGGTGGAGATGAAACATCCGCAATGCCAATCGCTTGCGCGTTGGAGATTAGTCACACTTGTTCATTGATTGTCGATGACCTTCCTTGCATGGACAACGACGATCTCAGGCGAGGGAACCTCACGAACCACAAATTGTTCGGCGGAAAAGTCTCGATTCTTGCTAGTGCCGCACTCTTCTGTCTTGCCTTTGAGCACACAGCATCCGAGACGGAGCGGGTGGTTCGAGCCGTCGTGGAGCTGTGTTCAGCAATTGGTTCGTAGCGGGGCAGTTTGGAAATCTAGAGTATGAAGGGAAGGAAGTGAGTTTGGAGGAATTGGAGTATATTCACGTACACAAAACAGCCAGGCTTTTAGAGGCCTCGGTCGTTTGCGGAGCGATAATTGGAGGGGGGAGTACGTCGGATGTGGAGAGACTCAGGAAGTATGGGAGTCGTATTGGGTTGTTGTTTCAAGTGGTGGATGGTATTTTAGACTTGACACAGCCTACGGAGATTAGGGAAGACTGCCGGAAAGGATTTGACGAGCAATAAGGCTACTTTTCCGAAGCTGATGGGGATTGAGAATGCCAGGAATTTTTCCCAGAAATTGGTTGATCAAGCGGTAGAAGAGCTTGCACATTTTGATGCTTCAAGGGCTGCTCCTTTGTACCATTTAGCACATTTCATGGCCGACCGTCAATACTGAACGAACGGATATATCCTTTCTGTGGGATGACATTTGCATGCATTTTCTACGTCCCTGAAAGTGCCGGAATATTGCCAAAAAAAAATCTCTTGAGGGCTTTGTGTACTATTTAATATTTATCCAATTACTTTTTTTTTAAGGCTCTTGGATCTGTTTGGTATTTTGGTACATCAAATTTTCATGTATTTGTTCGCCACACAGAGTTTACAACTACTGTGGGAAAAACAAATTCAATTGAGACGACAACAATGGCCGGCACTGGCTACAAGGGCAATGTATGGGCTAAGGAGTTAGGGCCCTATACGGGGCTTACCGATATGGCAACAGACTTGGGGGCCCAGCTTTTCTAAATGGACTACAAGTATAAACCATTAAACCACTAGGCCGAACTGCACTGGGGATCGGGTGGGTTTTTTGTCGTTGCACGATTTACAATTTTACATTAGTCAAGGATTGCGACCCGCTCTATAATATCTAATCCATTTTTCGTCCACACCTTCCTCTTTTGTGAGAGGGAAAGGAGAAGACGAAGACGAATCGTGAGTCTCTCCCTCTCTCGTCATGAAGCCCTCGTCTCCCTGACTGTCCTTTCTCTCCCTTTTTTCTGTCTAAAGAACTAGGAGGTGAAGGGGACGAAAGGAAAGCTGACGATTATAGAGGAACAGCCATGGATTCAACTGCGGCGAGGTTGGCGGCGTCATATGCAGCACCAGTGAATGAGAAGGAGTCAATGGTCGACCCCTTCCTTGTCGAGGCCATCCAGAACCCTCGTCATCGTCTCACCAGTTAGTTTCAATTCCTATCTATTACTATTATTTTTGGGTAATTTAGACTTTTATGTGTTTATGGGCTTGGTTTTTCTTATAATTCTAAGATGGATTTGATTTCTTATCTTCTTATCTTATTTTTTTTTTCGAAATCTAGGGTTTTAGACGCCGGGTATCTATTGGATTGATTCTAGTAGATTAGGATTAGGGTTTTTTTGGCAGTCTGATGCTTTGTTTGGATTTTTGATTATGTCTGTCAGATCTAGGTTCCGTTATAGGGTTTTTTTTTTTGCTTTGCTCATGAGCTGGATGGGAAAACTAGTTGAGAAAACTTATGATTCGTATGGACTGCGCTGGCTGAGGTTTCAATTTGGTTAATTCAAAAATAACATGCGCGAAGTTCATGTGAATTTCTGGTAAATGAAGGTTTAAATTTTATTCCTTTTGTGCTACTTAAACTTATTAATGCCTCTGAATTGTTTTACTACTAAATGCGGTTTTGATCTTGTATTGAACTATTGATTGTGTCTCATAAATCCCTTATGGGGTTTAATGCTGACATCAGTTATTTAATATCTTGATAGGTTACCTGGATTTTGTTGAGTAATTATTTTTCATGTTTATTGTAATCTTGAATTATTGGGTACCGGTATGTAATCTTCGTTGGAATATCTTTTCTTTGGCCAAATAAGTACACTCTGAATGATATTTGAATGTGGTAAAGTCATATGAGGAACTTAACTAATAGTGCGACTTTTCGTATGTTTTTGGTAGAGACCGAACAGTTGATAAACATATTTGTGTATGAATGTGCTTTGAAAATTTCCATGTGATTTTTCATTTGAACCATATTGCGCTAACCCATCTGGCACAAGTTACTCATTTGAAGTTTTGAACTAATAGTTATCTTCAATTGTGAATGAATTAAGCCTAAATATCAAAGAAAAAAGTACAATTGATTCCTTCACGGTTCTTTCCCCATTACCATGGTGACTTGCATCTACATTTTTAAATCAAGTAGCTGTTGGTTGTCTTTTTTTTTTTTTAACTGTAGAGGTGTTTTGACAACTTCAAAAGTTGTTGGGAATGGCTGATGATGATTCATTGAAGTCTTGTGTTATATCTAAAAATATTTTGGGGTTTTTTCATGTAATAAAACTTATTTGAGAGGCCTTGTTTTGGCTGCATGTTTCTGTATTTCCTTGAGAAAGATATAGGTATCTTGAAATTGGTGGGTGTAAACTTTCTCCTTCATACGCCACCTATAGTGAACTACTTTGTGAGAAATATATGGCATTATATGCTCTTTGATTGTATTGTGCAATAGTCAATGAACTCAATGTGATCTTCATGATTTTGACTTATAACAGAAAAACAGATTCCTCCTTGAGAAAATAGGCTGCTTGTTGTGTTTCCCTTCTGTGGTTACTGTTATTTGGCTGCTCAAAAACCGGTGGAAAAAGTTTGCTGTGGGACTTGTAGATCGCTAATCAAGCTTGAGGCAGTTGGGTTTTTATGATTATGTATTTGTGTTCTTATTTGACTGCTGCTTATTAAACCTCCTTTAGAAGTTGTTTTATTCTTGATGGCTAACATTTTACCGTTACCTTCTGAAAGGAGGAAATTAAAATACTATCACCACTTGAGAGTGCACACTATTATTGCAACAAATGGTGAAAAAAAGTTCAGCTTGAAGAGAGTCATTTTCTTTTCAAAATTTCGATTATGAATATATTTCAAGTATTTTGACTTTTGAGAAGTCTATTATTAGACTGTTAACTATTGCCTTGTTGTACAACTGTATTTGTCTGTATGCTGTTAGTGTCAACTGTGCCCATGAATGAAGAGCTTTTGTATTTTCTGCTTGGACATACATCCTTCATTTTTTTATGTGTACCAGAATTTTCTTTTGAGCTACTTGGTGTTGAAGACATGCTTCATTATTTTGCGTGTAGCGTGTTATATTCTCTGAAGGTTTATTTTTTTAGGAAACACAACTTGATTCTAGTTTAACTTTATAAAAATTGTAAATAGCTGCTTATGGATAATTATGCTTTCACTTTGTCTGATTGTCTCTGTCAGATCATTGTAAGGTTTAATTTCTCTTTTATCTTATTGCAGTTCTGCGAATGGAACTTGACTTAATTTCTCTTTTATCTTATTGCAGTTCTGCGAATGGAACTTGACTTAATTTCTCTTTTATCTTATTGCAGTTCTGCGAATGGAACTTGACATTCAGAAGTTCTTGCAAAGTTCTGATCAATACCAATTTGAGTTTCCACATTTTCCTACTTCCTACCTTCGGCTTGCAGCACACCGTGTTGCTCAACACTATGGATTATTGACCATGGTTCATGATAGTGATGGTTCAGGAAACAGAATTCTGGTGAGGAGGACAGCGGAAAGCAGATATCCCACTGTTTGTTTATCTGAAGTCCCTGCTAAACAGTCAGATGGTGATAAACGTGAGAATGTTAAACTTTTCATCAGACCTAGGCCTAACAAAGGGTTTGTGAATGAAGGTGGTGAGAATGGGATAAAAGGAAGTCCTCCAAGAAGTGTGGAAGAGAGGAAGGAAGAGTATGATAGGGCAAGAGCTCGCATCTTTAGTGGTCCTAGTAGTCCTGAGACAGATGATTCTTCATCCCAGGCCACTATGGTTATGAAAAGTACGTATGCGAGCAGAGATGAGAAAGAAGGTTTCAGGAATTCTCTGATTGATCCAGAAAAAGTTGGTGGCATCAGGGATGGTGGTTCTTCATCTCGAGTTGCGATTTTCAGAGATAGGGAGAAGGACAGAATTGACCCAGATTATGATAGAAGCTATGAAAGGTAAGGGTTCAATGTCACATTTGATTCACAATTGGCTGTTTGGGTGTTGCATAATAGAATGAACAGGACAGTTTCGGTTCTCTTCCATGTTACAAACTCAAAGCAAATGTCTGCTTATGAGCTTATATTGATTCAGTTACTGTGGTTCACTGTTTTTTAATTATATATACGTTGTCTAATGTCTAATTAATCAGACTTCTTACTGAACTCCCTTCTCCTGTGCAGAGAATAAGGATTGTGTACCAAATTATGTTAAAACATAATTTCTTTTTATTTCCACTAAAAATGGAATTTGGAGTCCTAAATCTTTTAAATACTCAATGGTTGTTTGTGATGGCTTTTTAGTCTAATTTCACATTGTTGGCTTCTTTGTTCTGATTTTGCAGTGACATATGATAAGATTTTTTAGCGGAAAAGTCAATGTGATGAAACAATTGGATTTTCAATTTTTTTTTTTGTCAAATGACTACAAACTTAGTTCTTTGAACTTTTACAGGTATGTTAGGAGCCTTCCTACTAATCAAGCCTTTAGCTTGGCGCCTTTCAATGTCCAGGAGATTCAACTTCCTGTTTTGCAGTATGACACTGGTTATTCGCAATTGTGTCAGATGCAAACTCAAGCTTCCCTTGGTTATGGTCTTCCAGTGACTCCAGCTATGAATCCATTCAGTGCAACAGGATTGAATCAGACATCTGGGGATCCTGCATATATTCAATGGCCAAGCACTGCAATGATGTATGCTCATTCATTTGAGCCGATGAGACAAACTGTTTTCCAGGTAGACCTGAGTTACTTGAGGCAATTGACTTGTCTAGAAGATTGTATGTCTGTGCTTTCATCATTTCCCCTGCTTAAATTTTTTCTTTGATGGGAAAAGTTTTAACATAGCTGCATTTGATATTTAATTTCCTGAGACATTTTCATTTTTGACGAGGTTGAGGTACATTAAGCATGTGTTCATTAAGCACGAGTTCCTTGAGATGTTGGAAAGCTTAATTAAATTTTCATTTTGGAAGTTTATTGTATTCAGCTGGTATTTGCCAACCTGCTTTTCATTCTGATGCATTATCTTGCAGCTTCTTTTGGCATTAGTTTTTTAAAAGTCAGAAGAGTAGTTAGGGAAATTCGTGGACTAGATGACTGTATCTTTCTCTTTTCTGCAAGTGTGTGATATTATTGTCGGACTTTATATTTGCTAGCTTCTTATTTGATTTGTCCGTTTTCTTTGCAGGCTCCTTTCTGTCAGCAACCCCTGAGCTTTGACTACTCTCAAAACTATTAGATGTCTGGTGGGGTTTTTATAATTTGATTTAGTGGCTGATTCAATAGAATACTTAGGACTAAATTGTTGGTAGGTGAATCATTTAAAGACCAGTTGTCACAAACCTCCGTGCCAGTCCTAGTTTCTGCTTTCCAATTTAAAATTTCTTTTGGTGGATCTTAATATTGCTGAACTTGAGAACATTGTTGGCTTGTTGCTATGAGATGGGGCTGCTGTTCTCTTTTGTATTTGTGTGGTTCCGCTGTATTTGTCATTTGCATCGTTAGGAGAATAGTATTTGGTTAGGTCGTAGAGCTCTAGCTGCTTCTTCTTCTTCGTATATATTGCATTCCTTATGCATGAAGTGATTCTTCAATGACTTGAGCTGAGCTTTATATTTGTCGACTATTGAACTTAGGCCATCATGTGTTGTGGGTTTATAGGAAATTGCCTATGATGAGTTGGACTTGGGAGTGGATGTCTTGTATTTCGGAGTTTGGGGTACCTTAAAAAGAAAGTAGACGAAGAATGAAGCTTTTTTCCCCTCAGTAAGAGACACTGTGACCTACTCACGTTGATGTCGTCGGATGTTGGGTTAAATCGAGATTTCAACAACCATGAACCATACATTCGACAACCTCAATTCGTGATAATATGCAAGTGGAGTAGGCACTAGGTAACAAGGAGAAAAAAATATATCAAGAACGGCTCAAGCTCAACCCTTTCCATCCGCAAGAATCAGGCATTAGTATTTTGTATCCATAAGATAGGACATACATGCAGATCTATAAACATAGACATCTAGATACATCGGCAGCCCCACGAGGACATGTCAGAGCCAAATCAGCAATCATATAATCCAGTCACATAGATATTGTTACAGCTGCCACACAAGGTCTTCCTTGTTCTTTCTTGTATAGCAGAAGTCACAACTGCCAAACAATTGGGGAGCTGATGGATACATCGAGCCTGTTAGTGAAAGAACGAACCAATTTTCTTTTAATGGATAAGAGAAGGGAAAAAAGGTTCTTACCCCACAATGGCCCACATGCTGTGATCAATAAATTTTAAATCCAACTGGGACTCTATACAACTCATTTTGAAATTGGTTGTGACTTCTGACAACGCATCAGCCCACACTGAAAGGCTCTTTGTACATCACTATAAACATCGGAGCTTCAAGGTCAGATATTTTGCTTGAATTAAGAAGTCAAAAATCTTTAGAAAGGAGACTCACTTTCACAAGATCTTTTCTCCACAGGAGGAAAAAAAAATGGTGAGATATCTAGATGTGCCCACTGAAGATCCTTGTAAGGAACAATGCAAATAGAAGAAACTCTCTCCAATAAAACGCGACTTAGTTTACATTCTCAGAGTAACCTGATGCATTTTGCTGCGCTAGTCGTGAAAGAAACCTGCCAACTGGCCAACTTCTTGTAGTAGAATGGTCACTAACAACTTGAAGTACGCGTCAAACCCAAAAGGCGATATAAGAACAGCATGGCAGATTTTGCCAAAGACCTGCCAGAGCATAGTAACAGATATAAACGAATCTTTGGTTAAAATCCACTTGGTGCCTCAATAGAATTTTTCTACTAAAAAATAAGCAGAATGATAGGAGGCGGCACAAAATAAAGTGCAGAAGAAACTGAATGGTAGATGAACTGGGTCCACTAACTTGTTCAGTTCTGGCACACCCATCATATAACAACAATCATAACAATCATCACCAAAAAAAAAGTGCAGAAGAAATATTTACCGCATAGATAACTCGTTGGATCTACTAGAGAATTTGTTATCTTTTAAGGCATCTCCTCTAGCACTAGAGCGAACAAGTCTTTGGAATTTAACTGACAGCTCTTCATGCGAATGAAGCTCTGATGGTTCCACTTGTCTAATCGCAGCCTTCAGATGTTGCATGGTTACTTCTGATGCGTCAATGCTCTCCTGATTGCATAAAAATTAGTTACTCAAAAATCAAAAGAAAACATATGAAGGGACACAGGATCTGGGAACAAACAACCTCAATGGCTGCGATGGCTGCTTCTCGGCATATTAATGCTATATCCGCCCCTGTGTAACCATCTGTAAGAGAAGCTAGATCTTTTACGCTGATATCAGAACTGCATGGAATTTTGCGCAAATGGATGCAAAATACGTCTTCACGGTCAGCCTCATTTGGAGGTCCCACATACAGTAACCGATCAAAACGTCCTGTACAATTCTTTAATGCAATCAGCATCATCAAGCTTATAGAAAGAAAGAAGAGTATGATCTTAAGTAAATGTCTGCACGTTCGTGTGTGGAAATGACAACAAGAGAGCCAAAGATGGATAGAGTTTGACAAAACCTGGTCTCAGAAGGGCAGGATCAATCTTATCCGGCCGATTTGTAGCGGCAATAACAGTAACATTGACTCTTTGATGCAACCCTAAATTCAATATATTTAAGTCAACGATCATAGAACAAAAGATGCATGCTCTAATCACAAACACATAAGATTGAGATAAGTTTCCAGGTTAAACGATCTAGAAACATTAGTAGGATATCATTCCTAAGATAAGTTTTTATTCTTCAAGTCCTAGTGAGAATCACAAATACTTATTATTTTGCATTAAAGTCGAACAGAAAAGAAATTTTCATGTGAAGGGATATCGGGATGTGATGTAATGCTTTATTACTAACCATCCAATTCAACAAGAAGTTGGCTCATAACCCTATCAGAAACGGAAACCCCATCACTTTCCTTTCCACGAATGACAGCAAGGCCATCAATTTCATCAAAGAATATAATCGAAGGGGCATTTGCCCTGGCCTTTGCAAATAGGGACCTCACTGCCTTTTCAGACTCTCCAACCCACTTGCTGAAAAGCTCTGGACCCTTGACTGCAA
This sequence comes from Euonymus europaeus, assembly GCA_963580455.1. Classification (NCBI taxonomy): domain Eukaryota; kingdom Viridiplantae; phylum Streptophyta; class Magnoliopsida; order Celastrales; family Celastraceae; genus Euonymus; species Euonymus europaeus. The sequence goes on from OY756965.1 coordinate 20,686,842, forward strand.
GGAAATTCAGACCTGCTTCAGAGGCAACTGCGCGTGCCATGAGGGTTTTACTACATCCAGGAGGACCAAACATCAGAATTCCGGTTGGTGGACGGGTACCAATTCGCTTGAATGCATCGTGGTGTTTTTGTGGCCATTCCACTGCTTCCATTAGTTGAGCTTTGACCTCCCTTTGGCCACCAACATCTTCCCAGTTAACTTTTGGAACCTCCAGGATAACCTATACACGGAATAACAGACTTCATATCACCATAAATTTGACCAACCAATACTAGGAACATACTTATTTATGCTCACATTAAAAATCCTTCTAGAATGGCAAAAGAAAATCTAACATTGACCATATTCCCTAATGAATAACTATGACGATGTCAAAATAAAGAAGGGGGAAAGAAATGGAAAAGGGAAATCAAAGTACATTGAAACCAATTCTAACAACCACTTAGCCGGCAGTGGCTGATAAACTACAAAAGGTAAAAGTACCAGAAGTTGTGCTACGCTTCCTTGTGAGAATGTTTGGATTGCAAGTTAATTAACCATATAACATATCCTTATTAAAAAGTTCACTACACTTACCTGGTGCACAGCTCATCATACAATTAGAAACATACTAAGGAAGCCATTAGGACTTGAATAAAATTTGGCTGATAAGAAGTTAGTGTGACCAAAAAATGAGATGTAGATGTCAAAACAATACCTCTCGCATGGCACTAGGCCTCACTTTCAACTTTGCCTTTTCAAAATCTTCAAAAGTTAGTCTCAAAATATCTTCTTCCCCTGAAGAAATCCCTTTGGAACATACACTGCTGCCATTCTGAATGTGAGGTTTAACTTCCGAGGATGTTTCCCTTGTGCAGAAAGATGGTGGATTCTCGTTGGAAATAGGCAAATCTAAGATAAGCGAAGCAACAGAATCTGCAGTGTCCATCAAGGTGCCGCTTATATGTTTTGAGCAATTAGATCCATCCAATGAAATCTCTGAAAAGCCTTCATGTGCAATAGGCATCCCAATCTGTTTTAAACTATCACAAAATCTGTTTAATTTTGCATAACGCCTAAGACAAACCAAGGCTGCCTCATTACAGAGAGCAGCCAGATCAGCACCCACAAAACCATGTGTTGTCGTAGCCAGCAGTTGAATTTGAGTATCTGATAGAAAGTTTGGCATTGCTGAGAGAAGGGTCTGCAGTATATCCAATCGTTGTGTAGGAGAAGGAACACCTGCATGGATAAATTAAAGGAAATGAAGTGGATGAATTCGTGGCAAAAGGTGAGAAGCTCTCTGCAGTTGAGGTAATGAAACATTTGAATGCACCACATAGGCACATAAAGATTAGTAGAAATATATTTTCATTGAATAATGCTGGAGACCCCCAAATTATGATACCTATTTTACCCCCCAATGAATGTGAAGTGTCAGATGTTAACTGTTAAGTGAGCCCTACGCGCATGTGTGTATATAATCAAGGGATATTTAACATGCACCATAGATTTGGGCTAAAATGGGGGGTCATATTTTGGGGGTCTATAGCATTACTCCTTTTCATTATTTTATGCCTATGGTACCACAAACGAGCACATGCTTAATGCACTTACATCAAATCAAGCTTACAGGGATATTATGATGTATATGTTAAACTCTCTCTATAAAACATTGTCACGTACAGCTCATTCAGAGTTTGCTTCATCAATTAATCACGTGATCAAAATGAGGGATTTAAATTCGAACGAGCTACTTAAGTATACAGTTTATGTTTTTTGGAAAATTGATTGATTAAAGTTTAAAATTGGCCAAATATTCCTTCAAAAAATATGCTTAGAATGATTCTTAATACTTATTATTGTTGATAAAACTACTAGAAAACCCAACAAAACTAGAATGCCAAGTAGATTTTTAATTGATTCAATGCTCTTTCCAGGATATTTCAAGAAAAGACACATCAAACAGATATTGTATGAGCTGTTCAGACTAAAAGGAGAGCATATGGTATAATTTTTCTTATGGAAAAACTGTGAAGTCTATCCCATCACATGCTCTGGAGCCACAATGTCCAATCTTAATGAAAAAGTTCTGAACAGAATTAACAGCACATCATAGTAAGATAGAAGGGTTCATCTGGCCCTTGTTTGATTCTATGTTCCAACTTGTTCCAACTCTGTCTTTGGAACCAAGTAACCAACCTGGAACACAAACAAGGAAGGGAAGGGCTGAAATCTTGTATTGCTAGGTGAGGGAGTTGCTTTACTATGCTAATTCAGTAAGAGGCTTCAGCGGTGCCTGAAAAGAAAAGGCTTGGTTGTGTATTTTTGGTTGTCTGCAGTTCGACAGTATAACTATATTATAGGTGGCACCTGTTATAGAATGACCACCGAGTAGTGTTCTACCAATTAGGTGAATGCAAGTGGGATACACTTTCCCTGTTTGCAGCAAAATCTGTTTGCGAGTGACGATATGTGGGTCAAAAGTATTCAAACCTCAACTCTATGTTTTAGGGCCGCATGGACTAAATGTCCTGTCCAAGCAGAAGGAGCATCATACAGGGAGACTTATAATGCAAATCTCTAGCAATGTTATTCTTTAATTTGAAAAAAAAATCTTCAGACCACAAAATTACAAAAAGAGAAGGGTAACAATGGAAGATACTATAGAATTACCAATTTCAATCTCTCTATCAAGTCTTCCAGGCCGCCTGAGAGCAGGCTCAATACTATCTGGTCTGTTTGTAGCAGCGATTACAAGAACATCATCATCTCTACCAACTCCATCCATCAAATTCAACAAGGTAGCGACCATTCTCTGAGATAGTTCTTCACCTCCATCTTTCCGACACGGTGCAATGGCATCCAACTCATCAATGAAAACCTGTAAAAGGAAAGCCATTGGTTACTATGTGAGAGTAATAGGACATGCTTGGGGGAAGTCTCTGAGAAGCAACCACTGATCATTAAATTTATAGGCAAAGAATTCTGACCACTAACTCAATGTCTGGGGATCAAAGAAAACGAACAAATAAGTACACTATAAATAGATCAGTGATTTGGGATTCATAGATTTACATCAGTCTCTCTAAAATTTCAAATAACACAAGTACTCCTTAAAAAAAAATAAGGAAAAAAGAAAAGAAAAATGTACAAGTAATACATTCCACTAGACAGAAACAGGTTTCCAAAAAACAAATATTGTCAAAAGTAAACACACCAATTTCTTTCCAAGATAGTACATTGCAATAAGCTTTGGAGTTCCACTCTCTGTCACAATTTTCTTGAGGCCTCAAACTTAGCCTCTTCGTAATTTTTTAGCGTCTGCTTGGTGCTCTAATAAAAATTTTCTACTCTAAGAAAAGAACCATCAAATATTAGGCTGTGTCACAACACTTTCGGTCTAGCTCTATACAAAACCTTCAACATGGCTCTCGTTTAATAATGAAAACTCAAACAATCGATGAGATTTTTAACTCCCACTGTTGCATTGCTGCTTCAAAATTCTACAATTGACTTCGAGAGCATATAAATTATAAGGTCCCAAAACCCTCTATGCCTTCAGACGCACAAATATATTCAACATTGCAAATACAAATAGTAGAAACATACTATAGAGATGCAAATCCAACAGTTGTACCATATGAAGTGGAAAATATGAGGATATAAGAAAATTGAGTTCCGCAAAGAGAATAAATCTAACCACCGCAGGTGAAGCTTGACTAGCTGACTCAAAAACTTTGTGCAAAGCTTGCTCACTCTCTCCATGATACTGACTAACAATTTCAGGTCCATTCACGGGAAAAAGTCTGACACCGGCATCATGGGCACATAGTTGAGCCAATGACGTCTTTCCAGTTCCAGGTGGGCCATGAAGAAGCACTCCCTTTGTAGTTCTTAGACCAAGACTAGAAGACAATATTAATGTTCAATATGTGAAAACTGTAAACATACCAAATGCAGGCAACTATGGGAAATGATAGCATCAGGGCATAAAATTCAATGGTGTAAATACAAACACACTTAAGGAATGGACCAAGAAAAAAGGAACCAAAGCAGTGAAAAAATCCTTATTCACCTACTGTTTTTTGTGAGTTCCCATGGCTCCAAGAAGATAATAATTGGTTTCATTAATTTGAAAAATGGACCAGCTAACCAACCATAAAGTTGGCTAATTCTGGTCTACATCATTTCACTATAAAATTAGGAGGGATACACCACAATATAAGGGAAAATCAACCATATTTTTCTAGAACTTACTTATATTCTTTCTAATCATCTAACACCAACCCGATGAACAGAATGTTAATATGACGATGAAAATGAAAAATTGCTGAACAGATAACCAGATTAATATATGCAAATAGGATCTACACAAACATACCATATCAACAATACAAGTCACAAGTACAATGACCCAAAAGCAAAATGTAACAAAAAGAATAGAGAAAAAGGAGAACAAAAGAGCATTTTATGTTACATACATACATAGCTATGTATATATGAATCAACTGATATTTACATTTTTACAAAAACACAATTGGCACTGCGACTTCTCAAATAAATCAAAGAAAAACACATCGTTCTAAGGGGAGCCATTACAAGAGTCCATGTTCAATGATTTCATTTGACATAATGAACAACAGATTTAATTTACTCTATGATTTTTTTGGCTTCCTGATGAGAAAATTAGCTCAAGATGCTGGTTCACAAAATCTTGAGAAAAACTTCGAAGAACTATTAATTGGGAAACTCGAAGAACAGGAGATTCACAAGGTTGTTAGCCAAAATATTCATAAAAGAATATTGAATGTCTTCCAATTGTTTAAGACTTGAAGTCTAAATGCCACTCATGCTTGTATATGACTTAGGCAAACCTTCTTGTTTCTATCTATGGATTTTCCAGATTTACGTACCTTTGACGGATTTAAGCTGAACGACATTAATTGGTTGGCGTATGAAACTAACCCAACATGAAGTAAAAAAAGCATGTGAGAGTAGCTCTCAATATTCCTGATTCAAAATTCTAATATCACATATGAAATCATAGCTTTTGTAATACTATTTTACAATGCTCAATATGGTGTTATTTCATCAATCTATTGTCTATTGTCTTTGACTTATAGATGTCATACTATACTCAATATAATCACAATTTATCATAAAAAAAATGCGAGAGCACGGCATCCATTGTAAAGAGACAAGACTGCTCATTTAGAGAAATTAAAACAAGCAGATTTGACATACCTTGCCAAAGTCGCCTTCACAGATGAAGAGATTATTATATCCATCAAAACCGCATACTCTTTAGATAGACCACCCAATTTAGAAATATCACTTACCATACTTGCTTTTGCATTCTCAAACTCAAGTTGCAGACCAGGCAAACCTCTCTTTCCTGGAGATTCAGTTCTTGACCCCAATGGTAAATATAAGTGTACTTTTGTTTCACGGCTGACAACAAAAGCATCATGCATATGATCTACAAAATCTGAAGCGTTAGGATGCAAGCCATCACTTCTTTGGTTCGCTGGGTCTTGATTAGAACCATTTGATGGCATTTCATCACCACATGTCACATAGAAAAAGCAAAGCTCTGAGAGCATTGGGATGGCTACAAGATTTCCACAAAGTAAACTACGAGTATACAACCATGAATTAGCACATGTCTCCAGAATTTTCTTTGCACTCTCATCCTTTAACAAGTCAGTGATATTAACCGAACCAATAGAAGAACTTATTCGACTGGGCACGCTAGAAACTGGTTCTTCGGACATTGGGGAATCTAGGAGACCAGAAGTTGGAGAGTTAAATTTAGACTTATTCAATGGCGTCTTAGGGGATGATATTTTCCCATTTTCAAATCGACCATGAGATTTAACAGCAGAAAAGTCCGTTGTAAACAGCATATTTCTATTTGTTTCTGTTTGAGTTTTCAAATTTACAAGTTGTAAATGCAATTCCTCACAATTATGCAATAAGGGACGACTGACTAAAGGTGCATGTGTTTTATCACTTCCGTTTACGCGATGGTTAAGAAACTGGCTTTGTACTGAATGAACAAAAACAATTCTGCCCAAAGAAGGATAACCCATAGTACTCAAAAGATTTGAAGATAATCGTACTCCATTCTTCAATATCTGAAAACAAAGGGCAAAAACAGGGGAAAATATGAGGCAGCTAAATGAGTCAACTTGTAGACTACAGCTTAAGGGAAATGATGCACTAGAGATAAACAAGCAAACAAGTAGAAAAGAAGTCCAGACACCCAAAAATGAGAGCTCGTTTTAAAGATGTGGAATCAGGTTACTTTACTAATGACATCCCATAAATTCCCTATATATTGCAGAATCTCAACTCTGAAAGTTCTTGCATGAATACTTCCTGTATGCCAATTAACACAGAGCGATTGTGTAACTCAATGGCTCATTGAAAGAGAAGTAAATAAATAAATCCTTGGAACACTCTAATTCTACATCCATCAAATATTTATCACCGGCTACGGCCTTGTTTGGCAATACTCTTGATGGCTTACAGATGATCTTCTAAAAGCTTGTTATACAAATATTAGAAATAGCATACAATGAACAATAAAATGAGCTACAAGACAAGAAGCAGAATCAAGCTTTAAAATGCAAAACCCTAGAAGCTTTTAAAAACATCTAACAATAATAAACTCCATAAAGAAAAACTATACCAAACACCATTTCCATAAGAACGAGAAAAGCACCTAAAAGCAAACAATGCCAAACTCCTCACGGAAAAAGCTTTATAGGAAGTTTCTTTAAGCCACTTCAACAAGCAACACCAAAGGAACAAAACTAAGCCCTAGTCTTCACATGGATGTTTAAGGCTTTAATCATACTACTGCACCGAAAAATACGTGTTTCATCACTGCCACTGCTTCTACTTTACATTATGTTTTTATTCATCAGTGTAAGATTTCATGAGGGAACCTGCGATTTAGAAGTAGTGTAGGCAGGTTATTGATAACAATAACAGCAATATGAGAAGTTTATTTCCAAAGACACGGGGATCCACTGGATCTTCTGGGTAGCTAATACCTAATCTGAAAGAAAGTCTTTGTGCCAGTATTCTCCTTCATTTTGTCGGTCTCTCAGACGATAAATCATTAAACACATTGGGCAGTGTCAAATTGAAAACACGGATTGTAGTGATTCAAACAGAAGGTATAGTGGCCATCTATCCCTGGCCGACCTCATTGTTTCTTATACTCACAGACAAAAACAATAAAACCAGGTGTTAGATATCAAAGATCGACGTTCTAAACCTTTCGAGAAGGAAATACTGTAGCGAGAGCAAAATATTTTCCGACAACAGCAGCTGTATCATTTGAAGAATCAATTCTTCTATCATATTCATCAAATACTGAGCTGAGAGGGAAGCTCTTAGAATTTATGTCCTGTAAGGAAGCAAGTGACACCTGCCAAACAGTTACAATGATAAGTCACTTTGGCAGACACCAACAACGTAAAAATGTGAACCTAAAAACATTATCAGCAAGCAAAGGACAGAACCACCTTCGAGAAAAAGCAAAGCACAAAGAGGAGCCTAATGACGCGAATTTTCCCTCAAAATTGAGTTCAATAATGGATTTGGCAAAAAGCATTAAGTTTACTAACAATATAAGACTCTAGAGAAGTAGTTTTTGGGTTAGTTTGTCCTTTGGAAAATGAACCTACGAAACATTCCTTTCACCTGGTGGACCAATTAGCAAGTTTTCCGAATTCTAAATTTCTTTATCAAGAACAAATTATTTAACCTCTCATTCAACTTCAACTCCTACAATTTATAACTTGAAGACGACTGAGAAAACATATGATATGTATGTATGATTCAATTTAATTTAATTTGTAGTACTTATGCTTAGATATATTTATTTTTTAGTTCAAAATTTTATTTGAAGTTGATTTTTATGAATTCGCCAATCATTTTCCAAATAAAAAAGTCTAATATATAATGCATTGCTTCAGCAAAAAGTAACAAATTTTATGAGGAGTTTGTTGAAATTAATTCTTGGACTCCTTTGACTCCCATCCCACGTCAAAGTCCAGATCTCTCTCTCTTTGCATGGTCAGGAAATGGCTCCATAATTTTAATCCAACGAACTCTGATACACAACCCCTTGAGAAAAATATGCCAATTTATCAATAGCAATAGAGCATGCTAGAAAAAGATTTTTAAATTACCGATACAAGAGAACCTGGATCAAGGGAAGAAGCAACCATAGAAGATTCTGAAAGCCAAATCTGGCAGCCTATGGATTGAGGCTTCACCTCAACATCAGTTACTTCACCTATGAATGCAGATTCTCCAATAAGAGAAGGATATGTGCTAGAAGCTTCTAGAAGACATCGTCTGAGAGCTTCTTCACTAACTTCTTCATCGCGAGCTGTTGAGGAATGTGTTTGGGGAGATGCCGAGTGGTCAGAATTCGACAGCCTTGACAACGCCTTTGAGTGCTTCTTTGTCTTCGAAGGCATTTTCTGAAGAGGGCGTGATACTATTAAAGTTGTCACAAAGTATGAACAAAATAACAAATCATATTGAAAACCAAATTTCCACCGTAGATACGACACATAGAAGTGCACTCAGACACATAAAGAGCAAGAGATAATAGCATTAAAACAAGAAACACCATCCAACATTAGTTGAAGGAAGAAAAAAACCTTCACAGGCATTCTATCAAACACCAGCAGACCAAACCTTCTACGCTAAAATTCCACATACCAAAATAAATCGCCGAAATAGTTGTAGTATTAGCATAAAAACTGTCTGCCTACAGTCACAGATGACGAAAAAGGAAAAATACAAATACATAGCAAAAACACCACAACTAAGAGAGAGTACGTAGTAATACCTTGAAGCTGAACAGCACAACCTTTCGAAGGGTTTTTCAGTCGGAATACGGTTCTTTCATATACCAAAAACCTTGTCCTAATGTACCCTTCACCGGTTGAGGACTTAAATTTCTACGGTTGAAGCTCCGGGAAAGGACGTGAGAGGTTTTCGTCTTCTTTCTTTCTGCCGTTGTTGAAGCTGAGAAGTGAAAACGAGGGAGCCGAGTGCCGACGACTCGACAAGAGACGATGTATATAAGGGTGTATTTTTCTTTTATTTTCTTTTTACATGGGGTTTAGGCGTCCGGTTAATGATGTCCGCTAAATACTTTACAATATAAGAGACATGCACTCGTAATTGTACGGTGGGAGCACAAAATGTATCGGTGTGTTTTTATATATGTAATTATATTGAGAGATGATTTGGTTGATGTGTCTATATTGAAATATGTATTTTGATGCTAACAATCTTAATTTTTATATAATTTTGTTAAGAAATGAATAGAGAAAAAAATAATTGTTGGTTTTAATAATAGAGAAAAAAATAATTGATTTGGTAAATGTGTTTTGATGATGTGTTTATATTGAATTATGTGTTTCGTTGATGTGATTGTATTACGTATGATTCGAATTTTTGTGTAATAGAAATGGGATCAACATTGTATGTGGAAACATTATCTTGTCACCATAGTATGTGCTCTAAACACTTACATGCCAAAATTTTCAAATTAATCAACAAATAATCTGATTTTTTTTACATAAAGTTTTTGATGATCTTCGGTCATTCAAACAGTCTATAAGGCATCTTTATGAAATAAATTAAATTTTAAAACAGTCTAGAAGTGTAGATGCATGCCAAAGGACGGGAAGCGAAAATAACTTCAACATCTTGGAATTACCAAGAGAAGAAGCATGGGAGCTTTTCTGCGAGACTGCAGGGAATTCTGTTGAGGATAACCTGGATTTGCATTCTCTAGCGAAAGAAGTTGCAAATGAATGTGCTGGTTTGCCACTGGCAATTGTCACTGTTGGAAAAGCTTTAGGAGACAAGGACAAGCATGTGTGGGCAGACGCACTGCATCAACTAAAGAAGTCTACTGCAACATCCTTCACTGAAATGCACAAATTAGTATACTCATAGATAGAGTTGAGCTACAACTTTTAAACAAGTGAGGAAGCTAAGTCATTATTTCTACTTTGTTGAACAATTTCCAGAAGATTTTGACACCCAGACCGAGTATTTAGTTCGTTATGGAATAGAGGATTGTTTGGCGGCATCAGTAATATGGAGCAAGCAAAAAATAGAGTCCATGCGATCGTTGACAATTGAAGGGTCCTTTCTACTGTTGGATGGCAACATGAAAGAGTGTGTCAGAATGCATGATGTTGTGCGTGATGCAGCAATATCAATTGCTTCCAAAAGTGAACATGGTTTCTTGGTGGAATGTGGTGCCGAGTTAAGAGAGTGGTCGGACTTGCAGAAAGCTTGTACTGCAATTTCACTTAAATCTATTGATATGCAAGAGAGTTCTAAAGATTTTGAGTTTCTGAATCTTAAACTTCTTCAAGTATCTGCAGTTGATTATTCAAAAAAAATCCAGACAGTCTGTTTGGTGGAATGAAGGAACTCAGAGTTGTAACTTTTCTGAACTCGGGCTTTCCATCTTTGCCACCATCAATCCAAGTCCTAAGACACCTCCGAACATTGTTGCTAGAGGGGTTTGCATTCAAAGATATATCCTATGAAGGCTTATCTAGAATTGGGGGGCTGGTGAATCAAGAAGTTCTCAGTTTCTATGGTTCTGAAATCACAAACTTGCCAAAAGAGATTGGACTGCTGAAAAATCTAAGGGTTTTGGATCTAACACAATGCAAAAATCTCGAAAGGATTCCGCCAGGCACACTAGCAGGCTTATGCAGACTTGAAGAATTGTACATTGGAGAGAGCTTTTGCAATTGGGATTTGACTGGCGAAGAAGAAGAAGGGCAAACAAATGCAAGCCTTGTTTGAGCTCATTGCTTTGTCTCGTTTGATGGTGTTAAATATCCAAATTAGTACTTCCAGGCAACTGCCAAAGGAGAAAATCCTTTGGCAATTGCTACTGAAGAATATCACAAGATTTAGCATATCCGTTGGTTACTTGTATTTTCCAACAATGATTGGCCCATCTGCTAGAATACAAGAATCATTTCAAAATTTTGACGGCTATCAGTTCCAAAACAGTTTACAGCTCCTAGGTGATGAAAGTGTTGTATTTGCAAGTGGGATTTATGCACTCGTCAACAGAACTGAAAAGCTGTGTTTGAACTTGTTAAATTGTGAGAATGTTCTCAATGAGCTGAACAGAGTGGAACTCCCACACTTGAAACATCTATCAATCAATCATCGAGGCAGAAGATATACAATATCTTATTGATGTAACAGATAGGACGCATTGGACCAATTTTACTCTGCTGGATTCGTTGTATCTCCATTCTTTAAGGAATTTGGAAGAGATATGTCATGAGATATGTCATGGCCAGCTTTTGGGGAAGAAGGGTTCTGGTCTTGCTCAGCTTGCATGCTTCCGCAATCTTCAATATCTTGATATACATGAGTGTTGTCATTTGAATGATGTATTTTCCAAGGTCCATGGCAAGAGAGTTAGTACAACTAGAATACTTAAATTCATGCGGGATGCTGAGAGAAGTTATATCAGATATGGAATGCAACAATGAGAAATCAGCTGCAGATGATATTTGTTTTCCTCAACTAAGGTACTTGAAGCTGCATGGGCTCCCTCAGTTGCTTGGATTCAGCAAAGGTATAGATCAGGGCAGTGAGGAGGAGACGGCGGCTGAGATTCACCAGGTAAAGTACTATACATATTTTTCGTAAACAGTTGATATATATTATTATGCATTTATTTGTTACATCTTTCTTTAAATTTTCAGATCACTCCTATATTAGATGAATTTATGGAGAGCTCGTCAGAAACACAGGAAATAACAGAGGTTGTTGAGCACGGCCAACTTCTGGCTAGGCGTAAACTCTTCACATTTTGTTGGATTCAGCGAATTCAAAATCTACACTCCCTTGACGTGAAAAAGTGTCATTCGCTAGAAGTTATATTTGATCTTGAAGGATACTCAGTACTTGTGCCCCAGCATAACTACTGAAACCAACAACAGTGCATACTGAAGATTAATATTAACTCAGAGGAATTATGATGAACACCCATCATAGTAAGTAAATCGTTTTGCATAACAACGATTATCTTGGATTCATGACTCAGAAAAAGATCTCCCATGTCATGTCTCTTTATAATGAGTTTTTTTCTGTCTTTATACACTAGGACATGTGAATGGCTCTTTACTTGGAGACTATGTATTTATACACTACTATCTGTAGCTGATGAAAGATGAAGAACAGGAGAATGAAACACATAACAGATTTAGTAGTATTATCTTCTCGATTGAAAATCACAAAGAATAGTGACTGGGAAGTCAAATCAAATCTAAAAAAAAAATACAGAGACTTGTCAAATTATAGTTTGATTGCCAGCAGAACCGAGTAGTAGAGATTTGGCTGGTGGGAGTATTGCAACGGCTCCTCGCTGAGGGTTTGAGTACTTCCTATAAACAGATTGAAGCTTACTTTGAGCCGCATTGGAGTGCAGAAGTGTCAACAGTTTTGCGCAACCCATCAGCTGTGCTTCTGAGAATCCTGTATGAAGCTTCAGAGTTTCAGTCCAAGATGGGGTCTTATTCAAAGCGCAGCGAGCCGCATAAACTGCAGAGGCAGCAACCATTGATGGGCAGAACATTATTATAGCATCATAATGCATCATACCCAACTCAGCAAGGAAATACACCATGTTTTCCACATCTTGATCAGGGATAGCAGCTTTGATGAAACGAGCTAGAAATACATAATGTGTTGGTAATGTCAAGTTCCATTCAAGCTTGCCTAATATAGTTTTCTCCATAACCAATATCTGTTGATGGCTGTAAGCTCTGTCTGCAATGCATACCAAGTCATTGACCTCAGGGGCCCAGATTTCTTCATACTTAGAGGCAATAAGCATGGCACTGATGCCAACCAACTGCAGCTCTTTTCTTGACACAATCTTTAGCGATAGGAACCGGTCGATTATGTTGATGGCAAGATACAGAGTTTCAGGTTGAAGTTCAAACTTGTGATGAACATCCATTAACCAATCCACCAGAATTGACCTCATCTTCTCACTGATATCAGGCTGTGAGTGCATATAGTTGTGAGGTCTGCTTTCATTCTACATCAGAAAATTGAAAGATGTCCCCATAACATCAGATATTGTAAAAAAAAATCACATAAGAGGAGATTATGCACAAAATTGAAACAGAAATCAATGTACCTCAACTAGCTTATAGAACTTGTAAATGTCCTCAACATACTCAACAGCAGCCAAGTGATTATTGGCATCTTTTGCATCAATATCAACAATCTGCTCTTTTGGTTTGTTAGCTAGACCACAAGCAGCCTAAAAATGTTTGATCCAAATTTTATTAAAAAAAATAAACCACCGATAAAAAAAAAATCAAAAGCAGAATATCCAAAAAATTACCTTGCTTCGAGCAGTAAGGACTGAAGAAAGAGTGGGTGCTTTCTTCTTGGGCTTCTCTTCTCCTCCTCCCTCTTTCTTTTTCTGCAATTGCTTCTCAAGCTTATCATCTGCCTTAACTTCTTCTGTATCAGGGCTTATATCAATGATTTCTTTTGGTTTTGTCTTCACTGCTGCTATTTTCTTTGGCACTGCTTTTCCTGCTGCAGCCCTTTTCCCTGCAACAGCTCCATCAACAAGAGCAGCAGGCACCTTATCGATATTTACACAAACTTGTTTCTGCAATTCAAAGAAATCCCAATCTCATGTTAAAAGAATCTAGCAAGTAAAAATATATGCAAGAACAGAGAGGGGTCTAAAACAATATCAACCTTATTGTTTTCCGCGGCTGCTGCAGCTTGAGCATTAGCTAGTAGTTGTGCACAAAAACTCCTGTAGGATACAGAACGATCAGCCAAAAGGGACCAAGAAGTAGATATATATATATATATATTTATGTGTATGTATATATTTATGTGTATGTATAGATAAGAGAGAGGGGGAATGAAGGATGGGAAACCTTGTTATGGGACGTGTAATCTGGGCTTGAGGCTTGATCTCATTTCCTCGAACAGTTACAAGATTACCGATATCACCGAGTGCACGGCGGTTTCTTCCATCACCACCGTCTGCATTCTTCTTCTGTCTACCTACCCCTACTACTCCCTCACCTATGACACATCCATGAAAACCCATCAAAAATAAAGGAAGACAAAGGCATCGAAAGGCAAAATAATATCGAGTAAATCTGTAAAGAGAAACAAAGCACAATCTGCAAAATCTTTTTTGATTCTGTTTTCTGGAAAGCCAAACGGAACGTAAAAGAGAAAAACACAAGAAGATTTTCAAGATTATATTTTTCAGTCAAAATCCTTCGAACCAAACACGCTTAACAACAAGGGTTTTGCACCTTGTCCGAGAAAAAAAAATGGATACTTAATCTAGAGTCCAGATTAAAAAAAAATGGTACATTTAAATTTAAACGACGATAACCCCATAAACAGCAATCGAAGAGAAAACGGAACCCATAAAATCTCGACAAGATCGAAGGCGAGTAAATATATAATCATATTAGAGAAAACCCATTTGAAAGGAAACATCAACAATCACATCATGACGATTAACAATCAAAGAGCACCAAAGAAAGCAGAAAAAAATAATCTCTATACCTCTCGCTTGTTGTGGAACAACCGGTCTCGTAGCCATCTCGAATCAATCTCTCTCTCTCTCTCTCTTCCTATCTGTCTCCCTTGACTCTGTCTCTCTCTCCCTGAATCTTACTGTCTTTTGTTTGAGAGAAATCGAATGGGAGAAGGGAAGCGAGAGAAAGGTCTCCTTATGAAGCTGAGGAGCCGACGTTTCACTTACAACGGTCATATTTTGTTTCAATTTAAATCGTCCGATCTAATTTTGATCCAACGGCGGCACAACCATTTTGAGTTTATAGCCGTTGGGGAGTGCAGTTTGTGCAAAAAGGAAGAAAAAAAAAGTTACCGTTTGTGTTAAAAATATCACATCAATAATACACGATGTCAGGCTATCACCCCAAATTCAATGCCACGAATATGAATATCACGTGCTACTTGACCAACCGGTGCACGTGTATTCCTAAGACGCAAGTTTTTATTATGGGCTTTGTTGCACGAGGTCAATCATGGAACCATAAAGATAACCTTGTGAAATCCTAATGTTTTTATTTATGCTTTGGGTTTTTCAGTTTCAAAAGTGCCAACATTATTTTGTCTCTGTTTTAGGTTAAACCGCTACTCTTGTGGACATAATATTGACTGCTAGTCTTGTGGATATAATATTTTGGGCTTTTTGCCCGGAGATGTATGGCAGTCATACGGGATTTCATGTTTAGAACATATTTTTGTGACATTTTAAATTTTTTATAGATCATTTCGTAACATGTTATGATATGTATGAGAATCTTTTATTCCTGACAATTATGGTAGTTGCAGAGCCGTGTCAGGTGAAATTTTATTTTTAAAAAACAATTCTAAAATTTGACATGTTGGCAAAAATTAGTTAATCTTTTTATTTTTTTTACTTTTTGGTGTCACGTCAAACCCTTGACTGACAGAGAATGTCTATAATCTACTTGTAGAATACTACGAATTATTGGACGACTAAATTCTAACGTTTGAAACATTAGTGACTAAATTGTAACACAGATCGTCTATCAGTGGTCAAATGTATAATTTACTCGTTTTATTTTAAGCTCTCGATCTTGTCTTGATGTTTGTGCCTATCAAATTGTCAAAGAGGGAACTCTACAAAGATAATACTTGAGGTACATAAAGTAAGTGCATATCCTGATGTAGGACCGAGCAACAGTCCAGGGGCCTAACTTCGCACTAGAAAACCGGTTAACTAATGGAAGGATTGCCTGCAACTATATACCCACACAAAGGAGGATAAACCTTCGATGTGGGACGTAACGCGTCCCGCGTCATTCCCTCCCACAACAAGAAAGCACGTCCACGTGCGACACACGTGACTGAGCAGGCAAACCTGCCTCTGATACCATCTGATGTAGGACCGAGCAACAGCCCACGGGCCTAACTTCGCACTAGAAAACCGGTTAACTAATGGAAGGATTGTCTGCAACTATATACCCACACAAAGGAGGATAAACCTCCGATGTGGGACGTAACGCATCCCGCGTCATAATCATCCATAATTGATGTGGCATGCCACATGTATATGCTAAATCAGTAAATTCAAAAACTCATATTTCAATTTCAAAATATTTAGCTCACATTCCAATATTACTCGGACAATTTTAACCACATCAGTTAACACACTCTCATTTCTCTCTCATCTCAATAATTTCTTCTTATCTTAGCCATTTCTCTCAACATTCATACCCTCACTTCAAGCTCCATTTTTTCCGACGACCTCAGTCTTCCTCCTATGGTGGCTTCACAAGCGAGTTGTTGTTTTTTTACCTCGGCAAACAACAACAAAATCTGAAAGTTATTTATGGTATGAGGAAAAAAATAGATTTTTACCATGTCTGGACTCTCTAATTCAAGGATTGTAACATTAGTATTTAGTAACAACACATTGTATATACCATCTTACCATTTACTATGATTTAGTGAAATCAACGATAAGGGGTTCTTGATTCAGCCACAAAAGAATCAATCAATAAAAAGTTCATCAACTTACTAGTTAAAACAGATCAATTAGGCAAAAAACTATGCCTAACACCACATATTAGTAGAGACCTAAATATTAGAAAATTATCACACGCATACACATTATCTCACTCAACACTACCAGAAAAACTTGGTCAGTTTCAGTCATCTTCTATACTTGATCATCTGGTCCAGCAAGCATCACCTGTCAATCAAAATGCACTTTCAGATCTCACACCCTGCTCAAGTCAATATACATATAAAAAGGCAAAACTTGCAGACCGAAATTATTCGATGAGGCTTCAGGTACATTGTTAGAAACTTTGTTCTTTAATGGTGGTTGGGTAGGATCATAGCTACAGCATTTTAAGCTGTACACAGTATTTTGAGTAAAAAAGAATAGGTAGAAAGAAAGCAGAATGAATCATCATTATGTTCTACTGGCATTTGGCACAAGGCAAATTCAAAGAAAGGAAGAGGCGTCTCACATTGAAATCTTGAGCATATTTCCTTGCAACAATTATAGCTGCATTCCTTTCTCGCTCCGAATCAAATGTTAAAACATATGATACCCCTTTCCTTGCTTGCCAAAACAGTTGCCTGGCTGCAGCATTGCCGTCCGCTCTAAGTCCACATAGCTAGAGTGGGAAAGAGTAACTGTTAGAAAATTACGTCCTGAAAAGTACTTCATTCCTAATTACATGAAGGATGCCAATATCTAGTTCAACTTGAATATGTATATGATGAAGGAAATACGCCTTTTCCAGAAATTACAAGTGGTCCAGTCAGCAATTCCACTTTCTAAGCTTGTATTGGACCGAGAAATTACTTTCAAGTCTGAAATACGCCTTAATTAAATGAAACACGAAAGGATCTCTGTCTCCCAAGAAATAAGCCAAAATAACTACTAGTACTTGAACAATATCTAAGGAAATAAATTATGTCAAAAGCTCCTCAACAAATTCAATCATTTAGATCATGGTGGGATGATTAAATGTCCAAAGCGCCGATTGTTATTTTCCAATTTGTCAAAGGTTACACTGATGTTGTAAGTAAAATGAATAACTATAGCTGAGGAAAATACCTGCATTGACATAGAATAAATTTCTCTAGCTTTTGTGATCCACCCTCTACAGAGCTTTATTCTCATTTTCCCCACATTAAAGACATGAACAGAATGTGAAGGATGATCTTGTCCATTCACTTGGGAGATAGCTACCTACAAAATAAATAAACTTTGATTAGAAGTTTACAAGCAAAAGTAGATTTATAACTGCGAGAAACACTAGTGGATATGTCACATTTGACAAGTTCAACAACGCATCAGCTCCCAGCCATCGTTCTTGTCTTAAAGCTTATACAACACGGATATCTTAAATGAGAAACCATCAAATATAATTATATAACTACAACAATTTTGCTCTATTTACAGTTTCTTTTTTCAGGCTTATAAAGGAGAATGCTTATATTATAATCTCATTTTTGTTTCTTGTCCCACAAATAATCAATATACTCTATTATTCAACACAATAGTTTTCATGACAAAGATGCAATAAAGAATGGAAAGAAAAATGTCAGTTTCCATACATTAAATACAGAGTTAGACTTCCGCAACAGTGTCTCCGCATAGCTTCCCAATCCTGCAGCTGCAAAATATAGCACAATGACTATTGAGCCTTTATTCTTTAATATTTTAAGCATCAGTTCACAATTATTATCATTATTATTCACAATTATTATGGCAATCAAATCAATGCTCTTCGCTAACATTCACGACATCAGATGCACATTTACAATACAAACCAGGATCAATAGGGCCAGCAGTCGTCACAGTTACTTTTTGACCATTTGAGATTATCTCAGCTTGTAACATTCGTCCCACATCAAAGGGTTCAGGAGCATAAGCTGATTTTTTGGCACCTGTGAAATTGAAACTACAAGCCACTTAATTGGTGTAAGATATAGAAAAATGAAACCTGTGAAGCCTAAATTTAGTTGTTGAGTAAAAAAAAGGAAAAGAAAGAAAGAAATGGCAGTTATAAGGATCTCAGCTAAATGCATCAATTGCTGCCACTAATTGTACGTGTGATGTCCAAACTCAAATATTACAAATAAACCTGCACATCTAGCCATATGACATGCAAAAACTAGCCATTCTATCTTACTACTGTATCATTGCAATAGATTGGGTCTGAAATCCCCAAGTTACGGTCACAAGCGTCTAGACCTGGTCATGGGCATTGCCCAGCTGGGACAAGGCCCTATCATGGCCAATGTTTTGCAGCTCTTGTGCGTATCCTTTTCCTATAGATACACGTGAAGCCTCAGGCCCTCAGCCCACCCATATAGCCCCTGACTTCTAACTTCCGTAATTTGATTTTGTTCTTTAAATGCAATCATTTTCACAATCTATCTCAAAATTGTCACCTTACTAGCTCATTTTATCAACTCGCTGCTATAAAAGTGCGGAAAAGAGAAAGGGAACAATAAAACTATATCTTTAAGCTTGCTTAATATGCTAAACGAGTCAGTATCTTACTATGATCTGCATCAACCAAAATTTATGTTACCATACTACAATAAGGGATTAATGAACACCTGAAATAAGTTCCTTTTGGCTGCCTTCAGATGATATGCGATACCACTGAAATGAACACTTTGAAAGCAGTGGAGCTCTATCTGAGCAAGGCCGTAGTCGCAGACATGAACCTAGTGTTTCAGAACCATCTAACATATATAACCCGGATTTGTTTTCCTCTTCTTTCTTACTTATTGCAAGCTGGAAAAAAAGGAGGCATCAATAAGAAAGACAAATCAAAAAAAATTGCCAGCATTGATATTTTAATATATAATGGATGATTCACAGATCAACAAACAAGTATTAGAACTTAGTTATAAACAAAGTTCTCAGCATAAACAGAGCAAAGAAACGAATAAAGCAAGGGCCACTGGGCCAGGCTGCAGAAACATTAAGATGAAGAGTCATGAAACTACCTACAGCTTCTGGTGTCAAAGACGGATCATTAGAGTTTCCACACCTCTAGTTTCCTTTTTTCACCATGATAGATTAGTCGGCCATTTCCAGATTATAATAGATTTTGATATGATCATTCTAAATATCATTCTCTTATCTGAGGATATCACTTTGCTGCAGGATGATCAAATTTAATAATCCAGGAGGACAGTAGCTGATCAGCATGTCATGATTTCATCTAAATGGATCAAATGTTAATGAGTTGGCTACATCTGACAGAAGAAACCTTAACTCATTTCACTGCACCGAAAGTCTAAGCACTTAACGTCACTATGCCTGGAAATAGAACTTTTGTTTTAGTAGTACTTTTCCTCTATCGAGTATAGCTATCACTGTTTTCTATTAATTAAAGATATCGACATTTTCCCCCTTTGAAATGAATAAAAGGCCGCAGTCTAGGATAAACTGTAGTTATTAAATGGCCAAGACAAAAAGTCAAGTCAATACATAGCAACCTTAACAAAAGAGAAAAAGATTCTAGGGCGATAACAGTTCATGGAATTAACATTAAGAATTTCAGGATTAAGGCAATCATATAAACTAAGTATATTGCCTATGAACACAATAACTGAAAAATGAATGTGAAGAAGAATTTGGAAGAGGAAAAAAAAATGGTTTATGAACCTCTTTCTGAAGCTTAACAGAAAATACAGATTTCTCACGTATTTGAGTTCTTAAAGCGAGAATTTCATGTTCCATGTCCATCATCTGCATGAATAATATATTTTATAAATATAATCAGAAGGAAGAAAAAAAACCATTAGTAACTTACAAGGAATTAAGCAAAAAGAAATACTTGTGCAAAACCTCTATAAAATAATTAAACCATGAGCCTTGAGCATGGTAATACTCCTGTAGTCCTACTTCTGGATATGAGCAAAAACTATTCATAACCTGTGTGCAAAAGCAAAACTGAAGTAAAAGTGCCAGTTCACCAGTTCACCTTTGTTGGCTGATGCATCAATTTAATCCTTCTACCCTCCTGAACCTGCTCAATCAGTTCCTGAACGATCTGAAATAGGGAATATCAAAGGAAACAAAATACAAATTTTCTTAGTCAATGTCAGGTTTTGACTTCAATCAAATGAACAACAAGCTTGTGGTGCATCTCATTGTTCCTGTAAGTTCGAAATACCTAACGATCCCATAAGAGAGACACCTAATAACAAGTCTAACATTGTGAAAACCGATAGATGGATGCATAATACAAATTATAATTAGGATGCGCAATTTCTCCTAATCTGTCCTGTGTCAGTTTCATTGAATCTGCGGAAGGATAACTTAGTTTAGACTAACAAGTTAAAAACCTGACGATGTGTGATACTTGAAGCTTCAAAACAAGAATTTGACTAGAAAATTCTTAGTCCACCAGCTTTTTGCTTGTCTGCCTAAGTCGTGATTGGATTCTCTGGTCAAATTTTCATGATAAAAGGATCTTAGAAACTGAGTCGTGATCAGGTCACCCTCCAAGCCAGACCTAAAACGAGGAGATATCCTCCCAAAGATGGTTCAATATCATGATGCATAATGACAATAAACAACATCTACCCCTTGGTTTGTTAAATTCTGGAGAATGGATAATTCTGGATGATAAAATTAGTCACCTGAATAGATTAAAATGACAAAATAAAAACAATAGGAACTCACAGGAGCCTGGTTTTTGGAATTTTCAGATATTCTTTCTCCTTCTTCTAAAGCCTCCCCAAACCTCTGCACCACTCCTCTAGCACTTTCAATTTCAGCACAAGCAAAGGATTTTTCTTGGTTAACCAACTTTTTAGCATCTTCAGATGCCTGGATAAAAATATGTAACATAATTCAATGAGAAAGAATAATATCATACTATTAAAAAAAATTCACATAAAATGTGATCCTAAAAGCATGTCAATGACTTTAGGCTAAAGAGCGAGAGATGATTATGGAATCTAATTCAAAATGTCTCGAAAATTTAACCAAACTCGACCTAGAATTGAATATTAACCACACAAAATAATATTTCTGATCACTTCAAAGAGATCGAGGACCAACAGCGCCAGCCCTAGACACAAAACAATCAAACAGCCAATAGCACACAAGCATGAAGCACGCATATGATGTGTCTCCATGTAAAGTTTTGTGGGCTCTAAACTAGGCCATTGCAAACATCCAACTCCGTTTAACAAAAGTATACCTTGAAATATCATTGTCACCGAAGAATACCTATTACCAATTATTTTGGGATTATCCATGTCAATCCTTAAAAAAAAAAAAGATTAAGCAGAATCTCAATCTACCACATGGATTCTCCTTTGCCATAGTTTCCAATCTAAACTAGGCTCTCCAATACTTCAAAACCCCTAAGCTTATCAAGAGATGGAAAGAAAAATCATTTCTCCAGAAAAGTCTTGGGGAATATAAGAATATTAAAATGTCATCAAATGACCTGTTTGAGAAAGTTTGCTAGCTTTTTCACTTCAAACTTCTCTTGAATTAGTTCTCCTTCTTTTTGAGTCAGCTTAACTGCTAGAGCTTCCACCTGAAAGTAAGATGGAATTGACTGTGTTAATTGTAATGCAATCATAGGATGCCATGAAATTAAATGAGTACTTGTGTGTGAGCAATATTAGAAGAAAATGATATCTTTTTGAAATTGTAATACATGAAACTGATGCCAAATTAGAGTGAACCGATAATCATGATGGGCATTCATTGTAAATGAGACATGTGGGAGCTTACAAGAATGCTATTAGAGAATAGAAAAGGACGGCTAGGAACAACAACTAACCATAGAGATAGCTTTCTCTACATCTTCCTTGTTTCGTCCTGCCATACGGCCTCTTAAAGATTCTAATGCATCTCTTAGCTTCTTTAAAAGAACATGCCCTTCCAAAGAGGCAACTTCTCTAAGCTTTGGCTGTATTCAATGAAGGTAGTAAACATTGGGTGATCTGTGTCAGCTTAAATCAATAGTATTTTTAAGTTATAGGGAAAAGGAGCACTAAATGGATAAAATGGCAAACATGGGATATTGAAATTATGAATTACAGACATGGCCACCTCTAGTTAAACCATTTGTTGCTAGAGCATCCATACAATGAGTATAAACAGAAACTCAAATGATAAAACTCGTACAGGATAACATGGATAGTCTAGAAACCTCATCAGCTAACTTAGCACCCGCAGACAGGTTCTTGTCAAATTTACTGGCAAGATCACGAACTGAGAGGCGCTTGTGCTGCTCTGAGAGCTGGGAAGTTTCCCGTCCAACAACCTCCTTTAAGCATGGACCCCTGTTGTCCTCCTTAGGCTCATCCAAAATTTGGTTATTGGGGCCTAACTTATATTTGGGGAAATGGTTAGAGGCAAAGCTTACATCAGCTGATACAGGAAGAATTGCTTCCACCGGCATATTTTCTTCAAATTCAGGACTTATCTTCATCAATGGTTTAAAGTAGATTCCCTGTTCATCATAAGAAAAGCATCCTCAGTTAGTGAACATCTAACAGAATCGCCATCAAATCGCCTATGCAATATACCTTCCGAAAATAGAAATTCGACATCCGCAGATACAATGAAGTTTCTATTTCCGTCGATTACCCTATTGACCAGATAGAAATTTCACAATTAAAGCATCATCACATATTCCACTTTCATTTACAATTTTCCTTGAGAGGCAGAACTAGATCCCTCATCCCATGAATCCCCATAACTTAACAGGTCATCCATGGCTGATCAAACTTACAAGCCACTGTTTAATTTATGAAAAAAATATATATATTAAAAAGATCTATGTTGACACAAATGAGAAGACAGGATGAGAGAGCACAAAGATTTAACAAAAAGAAAATGGTCATAAAGAAAGCAATGGCAAAATAGAGGATTAATTGTTCTCTAAGATGCATTTGCAGATAAAATGGAAAAATGCAACAAAACTACAGATGTGATCTCACTCATCAAGGAAAATCATCAGGGACCAAATTTCAAAGTTTTTGAGTCACATCGCCAAAGTTACTTTTAATGGAACAAAATTTTCCAGCCAAAAATTCCATCTCTGTTTACTATTCAAAATCATCCTGAATCACTAGTAACTAGTAAGTATTTCAAGATATTGAAGAAGAAATAGAGAAGAGAAGATGCCGCTTTAATAATAAGTAACAAACTTATAACATTAAAGTGGATGTATGAAAAAGCAATATTTCAATAGTGAGAGAAAGGATTCATTCAGAATTATCCTCTAGGGCCTCTAGAGATATCTGCTTTTGGTCCTGAATCAAGTCGCCATATGCATATCTCTTAACTAGTTTCCAATAATAGGAACCCACATTGCCAAAATTATCCACAAAACAATAAATTCATGAATCTGTAGTGAATCTCTAAGAGCAAAAAATAAACAAGAAGCACCTCTCCTCCCAACCACTCATGATCACAGCCTAAACAAAGGCAATCCAAATCAATCCTAAAAAAACGAAAATCTAGACCCAAAAAAAAAAACCAGTAATGCAACAATAAATGTAGAAAAAAATAACCAAAAAGTCACTGATTATATAGCTCTGCTAACGCTGCTGCATGCTCAAAGATTCCTCTAGCTACTTGAGGTCAGCCGATGTTTAATGGAAGAAAGTTCAGAGAGAATGTCAAATGAGGAGAATGGAATCTGAGGAATGGTTTCTGGGTTTTGCTTTTTTAAAAGGAATACAATGAAAAAGAAAAGAAAGAGTAATTTATGTCTTCTCTCTGTCTCAGTCTCTCACTGTCTCCTCTTCTTCGACAAACTTGGGTTGGGTTCCTGCATCGGGCATCATTGCAATTTCTGCTACAAAATGTCTGGCTAAACCTGATTTTTATGAACTGTCAAATAAATTTTTTACTATTTAATAGAATGTAAATTCTAATAATGTATAAGTTCTTAATTTATTATTAAAAATATATAAAATGATTTAATAATGAGCTGAATTTTTTTGCCTCAAATAAAAATCAGGTTTAACATGAAAACTATAAACTTATGAATATAAATCTTGAAATATTCAAATGTCTTTTTTATATGAATTTGATTTTTTATTCATCACAAAAAAAAATCGTTAAAATTTAATCTCAATCAAAACATAATCATAACTTTTTAAAAATAAAATTTGAAGTGTTTTAATTGATTTATAACGGAGTATATTGTTACAAAAATTCAGCTCAGCAAACCTCGACTCCCTAGTGGTCCATATTGTGGGTGCTTCTCCAATTTAGGCGTTGTTTGGCATGGCCGAAGAATCTTCCTTATGTACTTATCTACATAAATGTGATCGTTTAATAATAATTATTCTTGAATGTCGGCTTGTAGAGTTAAAAAGGTAGGATATGACTAAATTAGAGACATGAGAGGATTTTTGTAAGAGCAAAATAATATTCCAAAAAATAAAGAAAAAATATTATAGTATGATCTCTTTTATGGAAGAAAGTCTTGACTAGATTAGTTTGTGGATTTTTTTTTTTAATTATATGATTGATAATATTTAAAATAAACAGAGATAAACTCGAGGCTTAAATGACAAAATTGAAATCAAAGTATATATATTAATGGAAGAATGAATATGTTCATTATTTTCTAGGGTGTATTTTCGTTGTATCCATGTGAACCAGACAATCCATATATTGATCTGATGTATCCAGTGAACCGGACAACCTAAAGCAGACAATATTGTTGGTGTGTGGGGGTGTGAAAATTATAACATGGTATCAGAGTCAGATTGCTCGGTCCACTTGTTGGGTCTGTGGTATAACACAGTCTACAAATGCGGGGAGTGTAAAGAATCCCTCATCGAAAAATGTGAGATGCAAAATATCATTTATAAGGGCTAAAGTTCACCTTCTACACTAACAAAGCATTTTCCCTCGTGTAATGAGTTGCCTCTAGCCCACGTGCTAACCCATATATGAGTCCGATGTATACAGTGAACCGGACAATCTAAAACGAACAATATTGTTAATGTGTGGGGTGTGAAAATTATAACATTTTTCTCATAAGTTATAAATACATGTTATAAACTAATATAAAATAACTCATCCTCAAAATCCAATAATTTATCCCAAAATTTTAGGGGGTCGACTGCATAAATGTATGAGAAAATTAATTGGAATTTATTACGTAAATTTGCTCCATTCATTTATATTTGGATCAAACATCGTCTATTTATAAGCTGAAATATTTTTTTTGAGAGAGTGTAGTACCAACTTGCTTTCTATGGACCCCTCTCTCTCTCTTCCTTTTATATACATGATATGATGATGAAGACAAGTTGTTTTTGAGGCAATTTCATCATAAAAAAGTCGGAAGACCCACAAAAAGTGACAATTTCCAATTAACCTATCAAATTCTACGTTGATTTTCTTTTTCTACGTTCCTACCATCAAAAAATCTAGTATCTATTATCTATTATCTATTATCTATCTATCTATTATCTATTATCTGTCTATCTATCTATTACTTATATATAAAGCTGGAAGAAGAGTCTCTCCAGGCGGCGAGTTGCGACTTCCTACGTATTCCCGCAACTGATCCTCATTCTAATGTCTAATGTTACCGTCGTTCTGGATAACGACAAGAGAAGCAAAACGACGTCGTCCCGAACACCACCTTCTATCCGCCCACCTCCTTCCTCACCGTGCGTGTTCTGCAATCTCCAACTCCTCCCACAGAACGACACTGTACTCACTCTGTGACCTTCACCTACGTCACCGATTTCCCCAGAGTCGGTTCTTGCATCTGCTTTTGGGACATCCTTATCTCTTCACGATAGTAATCGCAATGTTTCGACATGTATTTTGCAGTCTTTTTGTTTCATGTGCCTTTGCTTTCTCTCTCCTGTTGCGACCGTCACTGGTGTTCGGGCTGGGTTTTGGTGATTTCGCATATTTTTCACTTTTGTTGCTTCGAGCTTCTTTGTTTTCTTGATCGGGTGAGTTTTGTGTACATGGCTATTGTTTGATTATGAGAGATCGGCGATTCTTCTATTCTTTGTACAACATTTGTTTCTTCCTTTTAGCAGGTTCTACTTACCTTTGCAATTCCTGATTCTGTCCAATCGTTAGTGGCGATCTTTTTTATTTCTCAGCCTGTTCCAACCTCGAGCATTTTCTACCTCCGCGATCAATCTTTCGGATAGTCACTCCCGTTGCTTCAAGCTCCTCTATTTGCTGGATCGGGTGAGTTCTGTTTCCGTGGCTTTTGTTCAATTCTGAGAGATCGACGATTGTCCGTGACTTTGTTAGGTGCCTTATTTTCCATTGGTTCTCTGGTTTGTTCTTTGCCCATGACCGTAGTATGTGGTTGTCATTATCGTAGTATTATGATGATTCAGACTTTTGTTGGTAGCATTGACATGTCTTTTGTACTATTATTCATGATTTAACCACTTATCTAGGGTGTTATCCTCATGCCCATTGATGTTTTGACAGCTTTTTCTTATGGGTTATGGGAGGACAACTCCTAACTCTCTGTAATTGTCAACTTTTCTTATAGGTTTTGGAATTAGTTTGTGTGAAACCTAGAATTTGTATGACTGCATGTCATTCAATCATGTGTATGGCTGTATGTAGGTGCAGAGACATGCCATGTAGTAAACAAATTGGAACTAATCATGTGTACCCCACCCTGGAGCTTGAAGCTCACACTACTCCCACAACACAAGGTAAATGTTGTATTCCTTAGGCTTTCACCACTAATTTAAGATGTCCAAAATGGGGATACTTTTCTATGTTGGATTCTAATGTAAATTTATTGAACAGGAAACTGAACCCCGTAAAAGACAAACACCTAGAGGAGAACCTCTGCAGGGATTAATAGACCGGCAGAGGTAGTTTTCTTTAAAGTCATAGGGGAAAGCGTGCATCAATTACAAAAACAATTTGTTTCTCCCTGTAAGTCATCTATCTATATTGTTCTGCTTGCAAGTAACATGAAAGTGATGCCTAAAAGTTATTGATAATATGTGTGTTAGTTCTGCCAGTCCATGAGCTCCTTAATTTCAATAATTATTTATAATCTTTGTATTAATTCATATCGCAACGTTTGAGTCTATGTTTTGATAGTCATTATCAGTTAAATTATATATTAATGCACATTAATTATGACAGAAGGTCAAGCTCGGTGTTGATAGCTGACTTCATCAAACAGCAATGCAATGATTTTTTTGATCTTACGTAAGTGTATGTCAACATTTTCTTCAAGAAAAGGCTCAAAAGGATCATGAAATTGTTGCCAAAGCTATTGGCATCATAAGCAGTGAAAGCATTTTGACATCATGATGAACGTTGATATGGAGCCTGGTGTATGTGCTTATACTAAGATATGCAATTGTTAAATATCTTCGTTCTTGATTTGGAGTTACAGTTTCTTTTATATACTCTACACTTTTGAATTTACCTGTTTTTAGCCATTGCAAGCACAAATAGGTTCCTCAAAAAAGAGTGGAGAGAGGGCAGCAGCAAAAATTTATTGCTATTGTACATTTCTCATTGTTCTGTTTGAACACTGTAAATAGCAGTCTGAAGTATTTAGCAAACCTCTATGCTATCTAAAAATTTGAAGCTCTTAAAACTATGTTCATGTCTTACTGCATCTTCTAACCCATAAAGGTGAGTTTGAAACTATTTGGTCTCTTTGTGTTCACGTTTGCAATCGCTAAAGTTTTTTGGGTCCTTTGGTCTATCTCTATCTATGTTTTCCCTGGGTTCGTTAAGAGAATTTGATTACTGGCTATTATTTGCAGGTTAAATTACAAGTCTCTTCTACTTATTGTTAAAACCATCACAGTTTTGTCAGCCTATTTAGATGGTTTTAGAGGTTATGGTTTTCCTTGATTATCACCCCGGCTACTTTTTCTATTGTCATATTTGTTGCCCTCTACAACTGTTAAGACTGGGTGACAAATGATGATGCTTATATTTTTTTAATGCTAGCTTGCGTTTTACGTGCTTTTAGACTGATCTGCAAGAGGATAATCTATAGAGTTCCTCTCATTAATGACTGTAGAATATTCATCAGGTTAACCACGTATTTTTTAATTTATCCATCCGTTTTTTCCTTATGTTGTTAATAATAATTGGTTAATAGCTGGTAGTGAGGAATCATCTTCTGCTGAGGTGAGCATTTAATTAATAGTTGTCCTTCCTACCTACGCGTGCAAGCTATTAATCCTTTTTGTTGTTTTGTTTGCATCAGGAACCTGCAAATAAAGTGAAACCTGTAAGCAGTTCAAAAAACTTCAGATGGTGATTCTAATGATGAGGAGGTAAGGATATCTTTAGGACATGAAAGCATTTTTGCTCCTGTTATCTCTTGGTATATTAGTAGTTTTCTTTGTATGATATGTCTGAGAGGATGTTTGCACATATTGTAACAGTGACATCCAAGAATTTGCAAGCAGTTGCAGCCAAGAATGACTTATATGTTGCTCAAAAGAATTAAGTTGAGTCAAATGATGACTCTCAAACTGACACCTCAGATGCTGTAAGTATTTAAAATTGTTTCCTTTATTTCCTCATAAACTTAATTGCTTGCTTTAAGAATACTACGTTATAGGATATCAAATTTAGAGCAACATAATCATCTAAAACCATGGTTGTGGTTGCCACCAAGAACAATTCAATTGATATCATCAATAAAACTAATTTTTTTGCTGATGCAGGGGACCATACAAGTATGTCTCTATTTATCAATGTGTTATTATATGTCTCGATAGAATTGGAGGACCCAAATTGAGTATATGAATTCTTTCTCTCCCATATTATGACAAGAAATACATCATATATCCTTTCAGTACACTTTCAATGAGTTAGGTTCTCCCTAAATTAAAAGTTATGTTATGCATGTGCAAGTTTGGTTTAGGCCATAAATTGGTTTAAAAAAGCAGGATTCAAAGGGGCCCGTGCGCTAGAAGTTTAAGAACTTGATCCAAATGTGACAACAAATATTCTCAAGAAATTGGAAGCCAGGCACAGTTTGTTTCTTGAGCTATTCTTTGTGGGCATTTCAGTTTGTTTTGTCCCCCCTCATATTTCACCAATGTTTGGAAACTATGTTAAAAACATATTGAAGCATTTTTTATCAGTATTCTAAACTAAGTTTTTGCAGATTTTTACCATAGTCAGCCCTTTAGCATTGTAAGATAGACATGTAACTTTGTGTCATTTATTAAAACAAATTGGTCGCAATGATTTCAGTTTGAAATTGCTCTCTTCTTCTCTTGCAAGATATGTTAACAAGTAACGTTTCTTTCTTTGATGACTACCAATTGCATTATGTATCTTTTCTTAAAATTCTTTTTCGTTGGATTTTTTGTGGGCAGCTGGTAAATTATATTACAGATGGTTGAGCTCACTGCTACGATTACTCTTAGTTTCTGGCCTTGGTCTGTGTACAAATTGACCTCCCAAACTCTGTAGCTCCTGCTTTGCAGAATCCTTCACAGAATCATCAAGATTTCGAGAGTTCTGCATCACCTTCCGGTAATTTTCTTCTCCATAGTTGGATTCCTTTCTCCCTAATATAGTTTTGTTTATCTCGCGAAATTAGAAACATGTTTCAGTTTCTCTAACCGTGTGAAAGAACATGCTGTCTATGTGCCTCTAATTTCTCCCTTCGAATTAGCAATTTATCATCTTCAATTTGCTGCCCTTCTTTGACCTTTCTTGGATGCTGTCGTGTTTACAGATGTTATACATATGCTTATCTCCAATCTTCCTTAGTTCCTTGATGGTTTTGCCATTTAGCTCTTCTGATTTACATGTTCCTTGCTTCAAATTTCTGCCTCTGCTCTGGCTCATATCGGGTCAAAAACGCTTACAAACATATTGCACTGTCTCTAAGTTTCTATATTTTGGTTGTTGTTTTAGGCTAATTCCTCCCTTTGAATTGGCTTATTATAATCTTCAATTTTCTGCCCTTCTGTAATCAGGGTTTATGATGGCAATAGATTATATGATTAAAATTGTTGAAAAAGATCAAAATGACAAGATAAAAGTGTTATTGACTCTTCTTTAACAAGAGGTTGCATTAAGTAAATTTCTAGTAAATTGTGTTTCAAGATGACATTTATCACAAGATGTTCATAGATGGGAAACTAAAATGAACACTCAGTGATATTGGATCCTATATAAGGATGTAATGTTTGTTTCGTTCCACTACAGAAGTTCTTGGATAAGAAACTTAAAATTATTGATGCAGACTTTAACTTTGTACTTTGGTGCTTATCTTAACCATAAGAACACAAGAAATTTGTTGGAGACATCAAAACTAATAAATTGGAGCTTCAAACAATGCCTATACCTTTGCTTATTTTTTAGGTAAATTACTTGGATTTCATCAGCCTGTTTGAAGGCCACACAAGGTGGTTAGTCCTTTCAATTTTGATAATATTGATGAGCTTCAACAGATGTCGACACTTGCAAGTTGCAAGGATATTAATGTTACCCATTCTTGCAAAGAGTGATATTCCCTTTGCTTATGTATAGGTAAATTTATTGATTGCATTAGTCTACTTAAAGGCCACACAAGTTGGTTGGCTTTTTAAACTCTGAGAGTATTACTGAGCATAAACAGATGACACTTGCGAGGATATTAATGTTACCCATTCCTTTTTTGAGGAAATACATTGACTTCTAATACTGATGCATTGTCTACAAATGATGATTTGTTGCTTTCATTAGAGTTAGGCTATGGGATCATTGATTTTGGCTTCAAATACCCGTATCCCGCTTCAACGCACGGGTAAGACGCTAGTATGATTTATAATCAATCACAAGCGAAATTGTTGAAAGTGATTTTGCCTTTTATTTAGGCGAGTTAGGCTTGTTTAACAAAATGTTTTAGTGACATCTAATCTTATTTAGTATGCAAACTCGCATTGTTTTGGGTCTTATAAGATTAGACTAATCCACTTTTAGTTGCTTATTTCTGTTGGAGACCCACTAAAATAGTCTCACATTGAAGAAATACACAAGATTACTAAGTAGCTGAGCATCTCCAATGGTGTTGTTGTTTGGAGTGTTAGAAATTTTGAAGTGTGTAGAGATATTGATTTAAAAAATTGTATTGAAAGATGTGTAAAATTGTAGGAAAAAAAGTGAAAAATGGTAGAAAAAAATGAAAGAAATAATGTTGATATTTGGAATATTGGTGAATGGGAAAATGCAAAAATGTAAAAGTGACTAAACATTGTTGGCAGAACCCAACTCATCACCATACTTGATTTTGTGAGTAAATGCGTCTCTATCCACCTGTGACTTTTCATAACTCATAAAATTCCAATTTTTAGCCTACTAAGATCCATATTTCTAGCAATTGTAATTTTAGTGGGCTGACAAGTGAAAATTTTGTCTTTGGGCAATCTGGTGCTGGGAACAACTGGGCAAAGGGTCATTACACTGAGGGGCAGAGCTTATTGATTCTGTTCTTGATGTCGTGAGAAAGAAGCCTGAAAATTGCAACTGCGTGCCTTCAAGGTACAGAGGATTTTGGGAAGGCACAAGTAATTTAGGAATTTGCATTTTTGTTTTACTCCATGCTTAAGATTCTTATTTGTTCTTTACCGATATTAGATTTGAAGGATATGCTGGTATTTGGTTTCCAAGTCTGTCACTCTTTGGGTGGAGGGACTGGTTCCAGGATGGGCACCTTGCTCATCTCAAAAATTCGTGAGGAGTATCCTGACAGAATGATGCTCACGTTCTCCGTGTTTCCCTCTCCAAAGGTTTCAGATACAGTTGTTGAGCCATATAATGCCACCCTTTCATGCCATCAGTTGGTTGAGAATGCAGACGAGTGCATGGCTCTTGATAATGAGGCTTTGTATGACATCTGCTTCAGGACTCTTAAATTGACGACTCCAAGTTGTAAGTGAAAACAAATCTGTGTTATTCTACCACTGTCCTTTATGTTTCTTGATTGTGGTTGATTTGTGGTCTTGCAACTTTGTTTAGTATGCATACACACAGAGACGCCAAATAAAGGAAATGTGAGAGTTTAAAGAAGCAGATTTTACTAGCATCTGAAAGTCAGTGTAACGACCCCCCAGTCGCTACTGGTTGGCCGGGCCCATGGACCACTACCCCCAACCCCTCTCCTGTCGCACAGGTGGGTTGTTGAAGATGGGACTCGAACTACCCACCTCCCTTTAACATAGGGACCGCGTCCAGCTATGTCACCATGTTAAAGGGAGGTGGGTAGTTCGAGTCCCATCTTCAACAACCCACCTGTGCGACAGGAGATGGGTTGGGGGTAGTGGTCCATGGGCCCGGCCAACCAGTAGCGACTGGGGTGGTCGTTACAGTCAGCTTGGAAGATCAAAGCTTCCTTGGGATGGCAAGAGTTCCTGAATAACTGTGGAAATGTGATAGCCCACAATCCTGAATAACTGTGGAAATGTGATAGCCTGCAGTCCTGAATATTTGTGGTTTCCGTGCTGTCCCATTGACGATGATTATGTTTTGAGTCAAGTGCTAGGGATCCTAATGAATAATGACTTCGAATGATTTAAGCTTAGATACTGAAATGACTGAATAATGCATATTCTTTGAAGTTTTTTCTTATTGTGTCATCTGGAATGAGAATAACAAATCTATGAGTCATATTGGCTTACTGGGACATAAAATTATCTGATAATTGAAACATGTTGATGCAATTAACTTTTACTTGTCATGCATAAGGTTTCCAGATCCAGTTAATGTTGGGTCAATATCAAATCTATCTCCTTTTTATTCTGGAACCTAGGTGTAGTGATTTGTGTATGTCTGTGGTCTGTTACCTGTAATTGGCAGTATTTTATGAAGCCTGGTTTTTATTGCTCCTCTGAACACAATTTTCGTGGCTTTGTCAATGACATATTACATTGTACAAATCATTGTTCTCAAATAGGGTTGCAGGCTTGTAGCAGAATAAAATTTTCTCTCACTCTTTTAGTCTTGAAATTAATATTTACTTGTATAGATACATCGGTTGTAAGAAACTTAATTGGGAATGGGTTCGTTTTTGTTATTTTCCTCTGGTAATTATTACATGAATTGTCTACTCGTCCCTTCTAATAATTGTTGCAGTTGGTGATCTAAAGTCTAAACCATTTGATCTCTGCAACCATGAGTGGAGTCACTTGTTGTCTCAGGTTCCCTGGTCAACTCTTCTGACCTGCGAAAACTTGTTGTAAATCTTATCCTCTTCCCTCGTCTTCACTTTTTCATGGTAGGGTTTGCTCCTCTGACCTCACGTGGTTCCCAGCAATACCGAGCCCTAACAGCCCCAGAGCTGACCCAGCAAATGTGGTATGCTAAGAACATGATGTGTGCTGTCGATCCTAGGCATGGACGTTACCTCACTTGCTTCTGCCATGTTCCGTGGGAAGATGAGCACCAAGGAAGTCGATGAGCAGATGATCAATGTTCAAAACAAGAACTCTTCATAATTTGTTGAGTGGATTCCAAACAATGTAAAATCCAGTGTCTGTGACATTCCCCCCAGAGGGCTTTACATGGCACCAACCTTCATTGGTAACTCAACCTCCATCCAGGAAATGTTCAGGAGAGTCAGTGAACAATTCACTGCCATGTTTAGGAGGAAGGTTTTCTTGCATTGGTATACTGGTGAAGGTATGTATGAAATGGAGTTCACCAAAGCTGAGAGCAATATGAATGATCTCGTGTCTAAGTAATAGCAGTACCTGGATGCATCTGCGGATGATGAGGGTGAGTACGAGGATGAAGAAGAAGACGAAATGGATAATATATCTAAAGATGATGAGTGAAATATGGAGCCTAAGCCTTTGTTTATCACTGTGCTAAGGCGATGTATGCATGTCTGTTTTTCTCTGTGGTGGTCTTCTTTTGTATCGATCTGCCTACTTAAATTGTAGGTGTTAATATCCTGCTGATGTTGATACCCGATTTTTTGTGATTCCTTTGCTTGTTTATCGGCTTCATCGCTTGGTTTCCCGTTCTCTGCATTTTCTGCTTGAGTTCCAAAATCCTTAAGATAGATTAAAAAAATGCAATAACCCAAAAGAAAGCAACTTCTTGTCCTAAAGCAAAATAACCCAAAAAAAATGCAATAACCCCTCCATCTTCCTCTCTTCTTTCCTCTTTCCATGTTCTTCTTTGTTTGTTTTTACTTTTTCTTTCATGTTTTTAATAAAGTGGAGGTGAAGCTTTCTCAGATCTCTGCAACTGGAGCTGATGTGTATTGGTGATGAAAAGTGCAGATCTGACACTCATTCTCTCAGATCTGGATTTGGGCTATTTTTTTGGAATCTATGCAGCTGTCGACCCCCATCATGTTGTGTACTACCCATCGTATGGTAGTAATGTCTAGATTTGGCCTTTGTAGGTTTTATGGTGGTGTTGATCTTGTATTTTCCTATTCAGTATCATCTTTTGTAGTTTTCTTTCGATGTATATTCCTCCCTATTTTACTCTCCCCTGCAAGAAAGTAGTTGTTCTCACTTTGGGTGAGTTGTTCTGCCTCTTTAAGAGATTTGTTCTGCCTCTTCAGTGGACTTGTATCTCTCTCTATAAGGTTTGTTTAATGAAATATTTCTATTATTAACAAAAGAAAAAACTTCTTGTCCAACGTTTTAGGATGACGGATTAGACCACTCGATTCGAGAGCCTATCCATATTCTTCGGAATGGGCCTGGACTCAGTTATGGTGGTCACTGGTCAGATAGTTATGTATAAGTGGGCTCAAATATGCGCTCCTTCATTACATCTTAGCGTGGGCCGAACTATACGGCCCGTTTTCAACAACCCAAGACAGAGTGCAGGCAGCAAAAACGACACCGTCTTGTTTTGTGCAGACATGGTTTGTTTAGGTCAAAATCTTCAGCAGACAAGATTACGTGTGTTTGGTCTCCATATGCACAAATGCCATAGTATTCTATAAACCACGAACCAAGCCCCCAAGCTTTGACCCCACAAAACCCCACGACAAAACTCGTTGTTCCCCCTTTGCAGTCTTGCATTTTTAGTGCATGAACAAAAGCCTGGCCAAGCTGTCGGTGGGCTCAGTCCAAGCAGCAGCCAGGACTCAGGCCCACCCTTGAGAACAAAAAGTCAACATTATCATCACCAAGAAAGAAAAAGAAAGGAGGATATGCACACCACCAACCAGCTTCGTGGCAGTACATGCAAAAACAAATAGCTAAGCTTCCAATCAAATTAATTTTAATATATAATTTTTTTTTAATTTAATGATATGCATCTAACTGTATCAATACTGTATATATGTAGTTATTCATAAATAGGCCTAGTTGACATTGTGGCTATTTTAACTAGGGCTGGGACGGGGTAATGCTCAATCCAACTAATTGACATTTTCAAATATTCGCAATTATTATCGGCCCGACATTATTAGTCAATTAAAATAAATCACAAAAATCCATTTTTTATTGCTCAAAAACTTATTTTCTAAATCATGAACAATATCAAAATTATTATAAATTTATAATACATGTCTACATCAAATTTAACATCATAAGTTCATAATATGTTCTAACAATAATAATAGTTAGTCTTATATTTGACCCTTTTTTTTGTCAAAATAGTCGGTTGGCCGATAATTCAAGCGGACCAACAAACAAAAAACGGAAATTATTATTGAACAATTTGGACC
Organism: Euonymus europaeus; assembly: GCA_963580455.1. NCBI lineage: Eukaryota > Viridiplantae > Streptophyta > Magnoliopsida > Celastrales > Celastraceae > Euonymus > Euonymus europaeus. Next base: position 20,723,105 of record OY756965.1, read on the forward strand.
CATGATTAATTTTTGGCGGGCTGGACTTTCTGTTGTAATTGAAAACGATTATATGACTTAAACAGAAAGGTCAATTTAATATATTCTATGTTTGACTAATTAAAAATGATTAAACTTAATTAATTGCATTTTTTTGGGTTACAGATAATCCACCCCAAACCCGGATGCATGCGGCTAATCCGCACATACCAATATCTATATTGCCACCCATATTCATTAGTTGTACTTTTTTAACACATACCTTCAAATTCCATGATGAAAATATTTTCACAAAATATATGAATATTTTTCTCTTCATTGGGTGGAGAGATGGGATGGGGGACATTTTTTTGAGGTGTTAAGCACAATAACAATGAATACTTGATTATTGGAATCTTGTATTAATTGTCGTTAAATCTATTTGTTTTGATCAAAAGTTTCAAAAACATAAATGTTGCCTGCCCTTCAAAACCAAATTAGAAAATGACATCTCACTATACATGAGAGAAGGTGATAGCCAAGCCTTGATTTTGACATCAAATTTTCTTAATTCATCCGCATAATCCACCTACCCTGTTTATCACAAGGCAATATATTTGAAACAACTAATTACTTTTTAAAAAAATTTACTTATTTTCTCCATGACGGCGTGTGAAAATCCCCAATATTTTTGGACCGTCCAATTTTGTCCGAGTACCTTAATAAGTCGTAGATTATATTTTTGGGTTCATCCCCAATCAACTCGATCACCCTGAATCGTTGATTTAAAATCAATTTTATTATTGTAAGTGAATTTGAATAAGGAATGAAGCATTATATAGTTATTTTATTTTAATTTTCCTCTGGATGTGTCGAGACATGTATCCACCAATGCTATCTTTAGCCAAAAAGAAAAGAAGAACAAATGCTTGACATTGTGGTATTCTTCAATTGACCCATTTTAGGGTTTACAACAAAGAGGGCAAGTTTTGTCATGTAAGAAATGTTTCTTGTTGTGTAAGCAATATTTGCCCTAGTTTGCCTAATTTTTGAAGACTTTGATGGCCATTGCTTGCATTCAAGGAACTTCCAAAGTAGTACAAGTGGTGAGGTGGCAATTAGGATAAGAACATGATTATCCACTCTATTCCATTTCAAATAATCTTATACATTTAAATAAAAGGAAATGAATTTGTGTCGTATTGTGACACCACACAATTAAAATAGAATATAAAGGGACTTTTCTTGTTCTTTAGATAAGCCTTTGAATCATAAATTCATAAGTTATATGGGGTCCCAAAATCCCATGCCTACATGAACATGTGGCTACAATCATACTCTTCAAGGCAAAGAGAGAAAATCTTGGAATTTTGCCAAATATTTTTGATGCTGATCTTTTCTTGCTTGTTGATTGTGGATGCCAAATTTTAGTTCTAGTGGTCCATTAATTTATTCCAAGCTTTTTTCCCACATATTACACAAAAATTGTCAATTAGGCCCACGATTTTATATGGCCCACCACTTTATAATAATATAATCTCTATGGGTTTTTGTACAAGCAAACAAAATTGCAAAATTAAAATATAACTCTATTTATTTTTTGACAATCGAGAACTACACCATACGAGAATGTCTTTTAAACACCTGGTATGAACTTAAATTCGAACGGTGGACCTGCACGCAATGACCTATTACATATGATTTTAAATTTTTACAATAAAAAGGGACGTTGCTTTGAATTTATGCTTGTTAGTTTTTACAAGAAGTAAGGGGTGTTGCTTTGAATTTAGTGCTAAAGGCTTTAAGAATTAGTTAGTTAGTTAGTTGTTGTTTGGGTTTACCGACTAATTTGGTATATGTGGCTCCAAGTATGGCAACAAAATATCATAGCTAACCCTAATCTTATTGTTTTTGGTACTATAGAATTGATTATGAACTAACCAATATTTGTTGCCATTGACCAACTAATTATCATTTTTTAGTTATAGTAAAATGATTGCAATATAGAGGCCAAATAGAGAAATGAAGTGGACAAAAAAAACACCAAATATATTTCTCCATCTGTCAAATATTCAACCCCTTAAATTAATCAAAACATTTCGGTAAGTATTAATTAACTGTATCAACAAGTAAGTTTGCGATTGAAGAGCAATCACTATGTTTATATAAAGATGGCTCGCTCTTTCTAGTATGAGGTGGGTTTCCAATCTCCCTATCTTCAATTTTTCTTATTTAAAAAATAAAAATAAAAAAATAAACTGTATGGGTACGTGTTATGATTGTTTATCGGTACATGTTATGTATCTTTGACCTAGACAAACCAAAAAAAAGGAGGATATAAAAACCCTCGCCTGTGTCGGCTCAGCTGAGCACCGGACAAGGAAAAAAAATCTCAAACGCGTGGGCCTACGCGGTAGACTTCACGACTGAACATTGTCAAAGCGGCTCTTTAGTGTCAAACCCTAATTAAAGTGGACATCACGTGCCATTGGATTTAAAAGACAACAATTTTGACTTTTTTTTTTATTCTATGAAATTGAATTATGTTTTTATCAGTTATTTATTAATTTTAATCCCAGATTGGTTGGCCAATATGGACAAAACCAAAACCGACAGAAACGGAAACGTTCGATCATTTATTTAAACTACAATCAACATAATCGACTAAATAATTCGATCAAAATATATCCCATAACACCCCCTGATTAAAATTTAAAGGCGGAACTCCCTTTCCTAAGCTACAAACACAAAATGCAGTGTCTAAACATCTGAATATTGATCATCGTGGACTAACCTGTATCAACCACAAAAAGTTACAAGGCACCATTGATGGATCAAAAGAGACTAGACAGAAAATGGAACTTGTTGGATAATCAACGAGGATGAACATTCAACCTTCTTATATTATATTATATATATATAATATAAAAGTAGTTTACAGATGGTGAAGGGGCTTATTTTGTGCACATTTGCATGTGTAATGGAATGCTGCAACTGTAAGGAACAAAAATATTGAAAGAAATGATGGGAGGATCATCCCATTTACGATTCTTGAAAAGAAATTCGTCTCAATACCAAGTTAAACAATCCAGATATAGCATAAGCCATATATCAACCTCCAAATTTTGATCTAAAAAAAAGGTCTCTATACCTCAAATTTTGTTGAATGTAGAACCAGAGTTAGAGAAAAGAAAACTCTAATCGTCTCTCTCTCTTTTTTTTTCTATGTTTCTCCCTGGATTGTTCTAACCACATCAATGGATTTCTTCCAGTCAATCCTCGAGTGGGTTATGTCATGTTGAATCCAGGAGTTATTTGGTTTCTTCCGCTGAATTACAAGATGGAAGAAACACAGCCTGTGCAGATATACAAAACCTACCGCCGTCCCTGTGCCCATTGTCGGTTATGATGACCTGCCCGCATAGGTTGATTTTTATGGCCAAGACCCTGCTTAGGGATATCTCGCAACTCCATGACCTGGATCGTCCTCTGCTTCTTGGCTGTTAAATTCAATGGACTCTTAGATATCTGTTTTTAATCACTTTAAAAGTTCTGAACAACAGAACTCACCGGTCGATTAACAAATGAAGCAAAATGCAGTGACACAAAAAGGAAAAAAAAATACAGATCTTAGGCGACATACCATTCTCAGCTTGTTGATAACTTTCCTGGAGTTTTCTTTTTGTGGCTTCGAGCTTCCTTTGAACTGCGACTTCATCTGAGCACTTGAATTTCCAATTGAACCAAATAATGAATTCAGAACAATGCATACTCTTAGCTTCATAGATTCAGAAGTGGAAAATAATTAATACTCACGACCGATCTTTGCAGAAGCCTTGATTCACTAATGCCTTTTTGTTCCGTACCTGGGCCAGAAGCCACATTTGAGGGTTTCCTGGCTTTTACAACAGCTTCTTGTCTCTTAATTAGATGGCTTTTGTTCTCCTTCATAAGTACATTCCCAGCATTTGGAGGTTGCTGTTTCTGCTTTATGATATTTTTGTTCTTTGGTGAGGGTCTTCTTTCATTTTCACGGTTCTTGATGAATTCCTCACTATTACGAAGATCTGAAACAGCATTCTTGTTTAGAGAACCGAAGAACAAAAACTATCTAATGAGAGACGATAGCAAATTCAACTCACTTCCATCATCATCCATCCCATCAAAAAACTTCATATAATGGATCCAAAGTGACACCCGGAGAAATAAAGAGCAGTCAGTCCATAATCTTGATGGTAAATTAAAACTCACTTTCACAAGTGAAATTAATGAAGATTTCTAAAGAACAAAGGAAAATTAAATGAAATGGATACCTGTGAGAGCTCCATCGAAGTAGGTTGGGTAGCAAAGAAAATTCCTTCATCTAAAGGAGGAGAAGGAAGCCCTTCTTCTTCATCAAGAACCGATGGATTCACAGAATCTGGGGTACCTTCCTCTCCTACAAATTCTCGATCAAATCAGTTCAATAAATATTTTCTAATGTGAAATGGCATGAATTGTGATCACTGACTATATGTATACAATACGACAACGAAAGTACCTCCCGCGACAAATTTTGTGGCATTAACATACTCGTCCACCAATTCTTTCCATACTCTGCAATGCACAAGACGGAGTCAAATATCTTTAATCTCACTTATCGCAAAGTATACTAGTGAAATTGCCTATGGTGAACTAACTATCAATGTTAATAGCTCCAGCATCATTAAATTTCCAATAACAAACCAAATTAAATCCAATAGACATCGATGTATTTGGATGCATTCAAGTGGATAATAACAATACAGCTTATAATGTTCATGAATGACCAAAACATGGATGTTGATTCCATAATGTACTACACGACAAGAACGTAGCACATAAACCCTATTTATTCTCTGGAATAAACTCATACTCGATAAGAGTCCGAGCAAGATGGCGAATCTGACTTGATCCATGCTTTCTTAGGCCATTAACAGCCTTTCCAATCTTAGTTCCCTGGAGGAAGACAAACACCATGAGTCCAAACACTTGACTAAAAGAATCCCAGTTAACTCAAAGGCCAAGGAAAAGCTCAATCAAACCTTAAGAATGTCCACAGACAAAGCCATCAACTCAAGCCGCCTCAATGAATCATACAACACTGTATCAGACTGTCACGAGACCACCAAAACACTATCAGTTAATAAGAGACTCACAGAAATCAACCAAAGCCCAATTGAATAAATAATAACAGCATCAACAACTCATCAAGGAGTTCAAACACCATCTAAGATTCTCCAGAAACCACAAAACTCAATAATCCAAGCACCTAACAAAACCATGAAATTCAATTTCCAAGAAGAAGCCTTGCCGGAAAGTGAAAAGGCATGGTATTCGAAGAAACACAGAGTACATATATACCTGATCTTCACTGTTATGTAGAATGTCCTTGATCCTCAAGACTTCTTCAAGGGTTTGATGCGCCTCTTCAATCTCATCAGTCAAAGCCTCAGCATCTAGAAAGTTGTGGTTGCTAACCATGTGAGTGCCATTCTGCATCTCTTGGTCGTCTTGGTCATCTCTACTTGTGCTATTTACTTTACTTTCCTTGCTCCCTCCCGCCCCAAACTCACTCTGGAACCCTCTCTTGCACACTCTGCCGTCGTCCTCATCGTCACCGCCATCATCGGAGATAGCAGAACCGGGTCGACCCGTAACAGGTGACTCGACCTGATCAGAGCACCGGTTGAATCTGCAACAAAACAGTTTCTCCGCAATTCGATCCCTCCGATGCCGAAACTCCTTGGGACAATCCTCGGCGGCCACCATGACTGCATGTTCGATGATGTCAAAAATGCCGGAGTTCGCCGACCGGAAATAGTCCCTCCAGTGATCAAGCGACACAAACTGCATCGCTTATGACTCAATTGAGATCGGATTCAACCTAATTCGGACTAACAAATCGTATTCCAATGATCACCCAAGAATCAAAAGTAAGCTTTCATGTGATTTCAGGAGTACCCAAGACCAATATTCATGAGATTGTGATTATTTGATATCAAATAATAAGTTTCAGCTAATTCTGAAACAAACCCAGAAATCAGAGAACCGATTCTGTGGGGGGACGGATGATCGAGAATCAAAGGCTATAGCCTATAGGGGATTGAAGCTTCCTATCACAAATTTGACCTTGAATGTACTTTCCATTGAATATGCCTTTCTGCTCACTTTCCTTTCCTTTTTTCTTTGTTTTTAATTTTTTCCCCTCAATGTTTTTGCTCTGATAAGATGATGGAAACGTCACGTCGTCAAAGATAGGAAGGATAGAGGATATGTGAAGATGAGAAGAAAAATAAAATCAAAATAATAAAATAAAAATCAAACGCCGTGACACAAACAAACGTTTGGCTGTTTATATAACCGGAATCTGACAAACTTTCCCTGGAAAACCCCCCCTGAATTTTCTTGCGGAGAAAGACAAAAAATAAAAGAAAGAGAGAATGAGGTGCCGAACAAAAAAATAGAGAACCAGAATATAGAGAAATTGTTTTTTCCTTCTTGTTATCTTTTTGGAATTCTCAATCTTTCCCTCTCCATTGTTTGCTTTCTCTACCAAATACCAGGTGCTACTATAATCTTAATAAAAAAAGATGAAGTTCAAATTCTAATTCGAAATTAGATACGATCTAGTTCATCAAACTAAACTACTTGAGGTTCATTATTTTGATTTTATATCAACTTTATGGTTTCCAAATCTTTTTTATTAAATTATTTTACGTTTATGGTGGAGGGTCGGCGATTTAAGGACTGAGTTTTGATTCGGTTGGGCTTTGAGCCACCGCAACGTTCCGTTATCACTTTTTTAAAAGGTGCCGGGAGTTACTTTAGTTATAGAAACTGAAAATTATCACATTTTTTTCATGCTAAAAAACTAATTATAGTCCTGCACTTTCTCCTAATTTTTCAAGAATTTGGATTAACTTGCTCTTTTAAGGATTGAATATTCAAAATAATAATGTAAAAAGTTAAATTTGATATATTTACAGCAATGTATTGGGTTTGACCCAATTTATTTTGTAATCATGTAAGACAAAGAAAAAATGCATGGAAATTTAAAGTCCAACTTTGAACTGGTCAAATATGTAAGGACAAACTTATCTGATATTATTTTCGATTTTAAAAAAGTTTAATTTGAATCAAGCAATCTACAAAACATAATAAAAAAGTAAGTATATATATTACTCATAAATAAACCACGCGTAAAAGAAGTCGCATTTCAAGAACAACTTAAACGAAAATTTGGAAGGTGGGGTCTTGAGGGCCATTTTAGTAGCATTACTAATTTTTATCCCATATTTTTCTTCAAATATTCACGTGTTCTAATGAAACAACCCAAATTACCCTCGAATTAGTTCTTTTTGGGTACAATTTTCAGCCCTTTTGTTGTTCTTTTTCAATAATATTTTTGTACATAATTTGACACAACATTTCAACCAACATATATATCACTTATGAATTTGTTCACCAAATCAAGCCATTAAATCTTAACAAATTTGTAGCTTCACAGTTAAATAGATACCTATAAACCGTGAAAAAGATGCACCAATATTAACAAAACTATAACGGTATAAAATACTACCAACTTATCCTAAACGTTTAAAATGTGAATTAAAGGTTGGAAGGAAATTTTAAATCTTAAACAATATTTTACACTTTTTTCCTTTATGGTTGTGGACCCTGTTTAATTTCGGAAATTTCATAAAACCTTTGCTCATTATTTTTGTCATACGGTATATCTATCGACTCGTAGAAAATAATGATTTTAACGGTGAATTTTGGTCGATTTTTTTTAATAAGTCAAATTAATTTTTCATTTTTGATCAATTTTTACCTTGATTTTAGTGTTAATATGTTCTTTTTAAAAAAAACGATCAAACCATTCTGTTTTGATTTTGACAAAAAAATTTAACGGTCCTAATAGAAAACTCTCTATAAAAACTCCATGAATACTAACAAAAAAGACATAATTATAATTTTAAATAACACCAACTTTTTACTTGTACCTACTTATGAGTTATGTCTCTCTCATCTTCTATGATTTACATATTCTCTATTTTAGTTAAAAGAAACAATTATTCGAAAATATCTTATATAATTATTTATAATAAATTTGTTGGATTTATTGCCTAAAACGACACATGACTTGATAAATAAAGAAAACTATAAATACTTGATATTTATAAATTTGTATCGGATATTTAAATCTAGTAACGAAAGTAGTATGTAAAAATCAACAAATGGTCATAAATATTTACTCATAAAATAAAAAACAATAAATAAATAAAATTAAAAAACACGTGCTCTATACAGCAACTACCAGCCTCCAGGCGACACGTGTTTTGCATCTAATTTAATAAGCGACCAGACTGTCGTGTGAAAGTGAAAGTAAGAATAATGCATCCCGTGTGTATACGTGGCGTTCGACGCGTGACGCATCCACGTCAGAAAATTCGATAGCTTTGAGTGGACAGCTAAGAATAACGGTAGCCAATAAGGTTGCGCCACGTCATTTTTCTTTTTCTTGTCTAATCAACGTCTGTGAGTAGATAGATAGATGATTATTGGAGGAATTAGGAAAAAATTTCCACTAAAAAGGGATATATGCCATTTGCATGTTTGATCCAAACTAATTGATATTTAAAAAATTTAACTAATGAATTATTTAAAAATTAAACTACAAGCAATTGGATATCCATTACAATTAATTAGATTTCTATACTTAAAACCACAGTGCCCTGAGGATCCCCTACTCAACTAATTTTCTTGCGAACCAAACATTATTATCTAATGAAAGAAACAAAATAGTTTTCTGTCAGATTCATCCATTCTGATCTTATAATTCTTAAAAATTGAAAATAGCAATGCAGATTGAACTCAACAAACCCATTAACATTAGGGACATTTAAAACAAAAGGAAAAGAAAGTGGGAGGGTAGGTAATGTCACATTTTCCTGAAAATCCCCATTCAACTATATACGTATATATGTATTTATAAATGTATAGCTTGCCGTCTGAGCAAAGTCAAATGGAAAAACATAAATTCAAACTTCAAAGTCAAGATCTCAACTGGAACTTGACCTTGATATGAAAACTTCAAAAGTTCCAGCAAAAAGTCAAACTTCAAAAGTTACAGAAAATAAAAGTGAAGTAAAGTCGGCAAATTAAGAAGACAACTTCCAGTAATTATCCACCTAAATAATATTCTAGTGTCATACTGCATATCAGTTTCAACAGTATTGGAGAGTGAACTTTCACCTTGCAACAAAAAAGTTATCGAGCCACTGCTGCATATCCTGCAATCCTTCACGGAAGTAAACTTGCCCCATCAGAAAATCAAAGATATAAAAAAAAAAAAAAAAAAAAAAACATTAGCGGAGCAAGTAGAAGCATTCAACACCGCACACGCTTTCCTATTGCAAGCTGTTTATGCAAGAACTGGAATATAAAAAATATATTAGTCACTGAAAATTAAGTCATCTGAATATATCTTAAAGCCTATCAGCTAAACAAATCCTAGTTCATTAATTCTGAATACGACAAAAAGTTCATTCATGTTCAGCACACTCAGAGTCAGCGGCATACAAGGTTTTCGACACATGGGGATGGCTCCAAAGAAAATCAAGAGTTGAACCCAAGACCCTTTGTCTTTGACAAGGATTTATCCTAACAATTTGCCACCAATGCAACCCTCTAGAGTTGAAGCAACTCTTTGATCAAACACATGAAGGCAGTGAATAATCGAAAGAAAAATAATATGCATTAGCATCAACGTGAAGTATCTACTGCTTGTAAGGCAAGGATACAAAAATTCTACAAAAGATATTAGAGTTAGGTCCATAAGAATGTAACATATACAAAACATTTTGAGAAAGGCTCAAGCCTTGTACTACACATGGAATAATTATCCTCATAAAAGACATGGATATGACATGAGGCAACTGCCAACTATCATAGAAATACAAGGGTGCTCATTATTTTTCGGAGATGTCGCCCAGCCTAGTACTAATTAAGCCACACGAGGTTGCAGTGAACAACAAAATAATCTTCATTATCAATTTTAAATCGTGAACAAAATACATATGACAGATATTGTCAATCATTGTGCATATAGCCTATACACTAAGCATTTCTACAAAAAGCCTAGCAAGAGTTTCAGCATCCAATGGAATTATACAAGTATACATACAAGAGGGTTCAACTAAGACGCACAAACCACAATTGGCTTGCTAATATACATTGAAGATGGAACAATAAGATTTGAATGGAAAATATGAAGTTAAATGAGGGGGCATCAAGAAAATCAGTACATCATGCTTGCAGCAATGTGATCACTCTTTTCCAAGCGTTAGGAATCCTCCCCACCTCCCCTCCGAACAATAACTAAAAGTACTAAACAAGATACGACCATGCCCTTTCAATATCATCAAAAGGAGATTCAAATCCTTTAAATGCTCGATTAATTGATTATTTCTCTAAGGCCACATAGTCCAGCAAGTCATGAATCCCTTTATGATGCTTCTGCATCAGAGGTTGATGCAATCGTAGGCCCTTACTGCAGTGAGGATCAGACAAAAATGGAGTTTGCAATAATAGAACCTTGTATACTGGTGTTGTTCATAATTAATTGCAAGGCAGCTTTCATTTGAGGGTAAATGGTTAATGTATCCCTTATAACCACAAATGTTTTTGTTATGACTTTTGCATTCAATTTTTTTATTTTTTATACCAAGTTACCAACATTAAAGTTAGATCAGTGTTTGAAAGAGTCCATTCAAGTTCACAAGCCAAGTATTGACTTGTTAAAACAGCAGAGGCTCAACATAATTAAGATTTCGTTTGCACTTATGGCTATGAATAAGTGTAGCATAGTTAGCACTTCAGACCGAGTGACCGACCAAACATAAGACCCTAAAATGGGCCATTGAAAATCATACTTGCAAATCGATTCAGACTGAAAAACTTCCTGTGACTTGATGGATGCAGAAATCAGAATTATGGGAAAAAGAGAACAACTATTAATTATCTCTACATCAATTTTGTTAAGAAAGTTCATACTCAAGATGGAACCTGCTTAACTAGATGAAGACGGAGCAGGAGGCGAGGGAGACAGTGGATGTGCACGTATTTCCTTGACCACGGCTGCTAGCGCCTCCGGGTTTAGCCCAAGATCGCAGAGTGCGATGAGAACCGAGAGGGTGTGACGATCGACTCCAGTTTCTAGAATGTTCGACATATGAAACGCCAAATCCAGCGATTCCTTCGCCGTCTTCGCGGCCTCTGAATCCATACCGGATCTACAGAACCGTTGAGAGCAAGAAGTTTCACAGCAACAGCTATACGAAAGCGTGAAAAATAAACAATCCCAAATAAAAAAGATTGCGAGTTTTTCAAGTTTACCTCGTTAAAATACACTTTTACGCTTTTTACCCCATGCTTTTTACGCTTTTCAATGTTGTAACGAGGAGCGGAGAGAAGTGAGAGCTAAGGGCACTTGCAATGGGGTTAAGTTAATGGGCCAACAAAGTTATTGTGTTTTACTGATGTGGTTGTATTGAAAAATGTGTTTTGTTGATGTGGTTATATTGAGATATGTATTTTGGTGATGTGGAGGATGATGTGGCTTGACTTTTTGTAATAAATGTGGGACCCAGCCTTGATTTTGGTGTAAATTTGATGGGGATAGTATGAAAGATAAGAAAATTGTTGGGTTGGATAATAGTTTTGTATTGAAAGATGTGTTTTGCTGATGTGGCAGTATTGAAATAAGTGTTATGCTGATTTGATTGTATTGAAAATTGTGTTTTTGTGAGATAGATGTGGGACCCAAAAACAAAGTTATTGGCCCATTAAAAGGGCAACCATTGTGGTTGCCCTAATAAACTTCAGACTAGCGGTATTGAAAATGATTTGAGTATTTAAAGGGAGTGATAAAAGAAATAATTTGTAAAAAATGAAAAATCGTATTGGAAGATTTGTATTGGAGTGAATCAGGTGAAAAAAATACATTGAAAAATGTGTACACTTAATATTTGTAGAGTAATAAGAAAGAGAGTATGTAAAAAGTGAAAAATTTGCATTGAGAGATGCGTTTTGATTATGTGAATGACTATATGATTTGATTTTTACTATGTAATAGTGGTGAAATCCAATTGAAAATTTTGATGAGTATTTTGGAGAGTGCCCAATGCCCTTACTCGGAGTGAGGGGAAGTTAGGGGTTACGTGTGATTTGAATTGGGAAGGGTGTTAATGGAGGAGAGATGTATAATTTTACTTGGATTAAGAGTCCATTTGGATCAGAATGTTTCATAGAGTATAAACTCTCATAAAGCGTAAAAGCTGAGAGTGTCTGAGAATATGAGTGACAGAGTATACGTTAGCGTATATTCTGAAACAAACAGGGCTAAGAAATTTGAGGATGGAGAGGCAGAGAAAAAATTAATAAAATTACAAAAAATGCTCTATGCTTTTTTAGTCTACTAATTTAATCACTGCCATAAGCTTAGCTACTAAAGCTTAATAACTATATTAACAAAGGTCTTAACAAATGTAACTAAATTACCACTTTCGAACAAAAACAACAAATATAATAAATTATGGACACCAAAATCAAGCCTCCGCTAGCTTATACTCTGTCCCCATACTCTCAGACACTCTCAGCTTTTACGTTTTACGAGAGCTTATACTCTATCAACATACTCTGATCCAAACGGACCCAAGTCATTGTATTGGATTATCACTTCCGAACACAGCACCCATGGAATATAGACTTCAATTAAACATTGACTGAGCTCAGTTTATAAAACTTGTAATCGAACCCACAAGAAGAACAACTCTGTTCCAAAAATAGGACAAAGCACACACAAGAGCAGCAAAACAAGGCGAGCTAGAATTCAACACTGGATCCATAACAACTCAGACTAGATGACGAAACAAACTTACAAATAAAGCCCAGAATTCCTCGTTCATTATAGCAGAATTGAAGAATAACACAGCAAGTTCCAGCAGAATCGCAGCTGTTCGAGAGGAAATATACCAACAAGTTTCGAAGATTCATACCTTACACCACGATGAGAAGCAACATTCTAGTAGAATCGCAGCTATTTGAGATGAAATAAATCAGCAGCGGAGCAAAAAATTTTGGAGACAGAAGATGAATGGCAGGATCTATATTGCTAGGGCACAAGGACAAAGTTCGCAAAAAAAAAAAAAAAAAACCCTCAAGATTGGAAGATAAGGAAATTGACAATTTTGGAGTGAAGGAGGCGATAAAACGCCACTCTCTAACTTCCCCCAATCTCTACCCTACAATTTAAGTAAGGGCAAACTCTTATCCCTCACTTTAAATCTCCCACTTAACTTCCTTCCCCCTCAATCCAAACATAGCATAAAACCTAGATCCCTTGAACACCACATCCATTTCTGAGGACTTTCTTTGATTCTCTGCCTTGAACTTTTGTCCTCCTCCCCCTGATTAGTGCAAGCACTTCATAAGGTATTTACTGATCGCCTTGAGCAATGTATTATCATTACCTTGAGCCTCTGCCGAATGAAAGTCAAGTTGACGAAGATGTTAAGGGTCGGTGTTGATGAGGTTCATGAGTCCGGCACAGCCATAACACTTGGCAAGAAACATGGTGGCATTGGCTTGTGATTAAGGGGTTTTAATCCACTGCAAAGCGAGGTCTAATATTGCAATTCTCACTACACTCTTTTCGTAGTACTCGACATCTATTATTGCTCATCCGCATTTTCGCTCCAACAAAAGTAAACTATACAAAAAATTCAGGATGTGGAGTTTTCTTTTGAGGAGTCGGGGGCAACTTTTGAATGCCATGAAGAGCTAGGATGAAAAAGTACTTTTGTGATTGAGTTTTAGGAAAAGAATACATGCAACCCAGCCCTGTACAAGAAGAATGATTTTATTTTTACATGGCAGTGGAGTGCAGGTTACTATGTTCCAGTTCCACAACTCGCAGAGCTAATTGTTGGGGAAAGAAAAAAAAATTACAAGTGCTGTCAAAAATTATTATTAAAAACTGATAATAAGATAATCCCTCCAATTATATGCTTACTCGTGGCTTCTAGAATTGATATCAAAGAAAGTTTTTCGATCATTTTTTCCGAATGACTTCATGACTAGTTAGTTAGAACATCCGTTCTTAAACAAGGCCATCAACTCACATCAAGGAGACACCTCGACAGTGAATCGGAGATGCACCTTGGTGGCTCAAGCGTTCGAACACCATAAAAAACGAAATTCTAAAGAAGTTCAACTACCATTACAAAATGAATCTGTAGTTCACCCTACCAAATATCTATCTATCTATGAAGGTCTCACATTTGCTCCAGAGGCAAGAGAGATAAATTTTTTATAATTTAATGATTTTATTTTTAATTTTTTGTAAATAGAGCCGTCATTAATATAATTGCAATGACTCAATCCATTAATCAATCATCAATTTATAAATAAATATATATATATATATATATTAAAAGCTTCACAAAAAATTCACAGCTACGTAGAATTTAATATAGATGTGATAAGGGTTGAATTTCATTATTATTATGTGTTCTTTCGGACTCTTGTGAGTACCACTTTTGTTTATTCTACCGGGAAAATAAAGTTTGAGCTTATAAATGTAATCATTGTCATGGATTTGATATTGGAAATCCTCTTCTGGCGTTCACAACCGACATGGATATGCACAAGACGACTATTTCTGGTATTGTCTCATGGGTCGAGTGTCGATATCAGATTCTGTTTATGATCGTCACCACTTACCAGACTGTTTGTCGTTCCTCCAAGTTCTACAGCTACTACTTCAGAAAAAAGAGCAATTTCCGGATACTCGTGCCGCTACTTTTGAACTTGCTTTAGAACATATTGAAAACTCCACAACAATTCAAAATCCCTAATTTTTCATTATGTAGGGAGGCTTGACTGACTGGTTTCTTCCATCTTATCCAGTCGTTCTCCAGAAGTATATGATGTGTAAGTATGAAGACTAGTCCAAAAGGAGACTTGTCTATCATCATCTCGTAAGGTTTCGTCCAAGAGGTCCGCAAGTGTCGAATTTTCTCATATTTTGAGGCATTGATTCAAAATGATCAATTATTTCCACAAGAAACACGGTTTGTTTTTATGCAACAGCAATCAAATCTCACGACTGATGACCTTGCGTACGGTGATTCGATCTTACCCTTCCAATTCACTATAAATAGGTACCCTGGTCCTGCTTCATTTTTCTTGCCTCTTTTCAATTCAGAAACAATATGCAGAAACATACATGGATGATTGCGGTGATAGTATTATGCGCGATTTTCTTTCGCACATGCTTTGTTTCAGGAGACCCAACAGAGGATTTCAAGATTGGGAGGTTGCCGGACCAACCCAATGTCACTTTTCAACAATATGCAGGCTATGTCTATGTGGATAGTGCAAAAACTAGGGCCCTTTTCTTCTACTTTGTTGAAGCAGAAACTCAGCCTGAATCAAAGCCTCTTCTACTTTGGCTTGATGGAGGTGAACTTTTCTAGAACTGATTTGGGTTTTTGCTAGATTTTGTGATTCAATGCTTTAATTATGGGTTTTGAAGTTTCTACTCTTTTTTTCCTATTGAAGGGCCTGCTTGTTCAGCAATTGGAACTGGAGTATTTATTGAGCATGGTCCCTTTAGGCCAAAGGAAGATATTCTGACCAAGAATGAGTATAGCTGGAATAAAGGTTCCATAATCTCCCTGAAAAATCCATTTTATTTTCGATGTTTCTTTACATCAGTGACGTAAAATCAACATTAGTTTAACTTTTTTTATTTGCAGTGGCAAATGTGTTGTACCTGGACGCACCAGCAGGAACTGGTTTCTCTTATTCGACCAACGAGTCATACTACAACTATGTGAACGATGACATGACTGGTTTGTATATCTACACATTATGCACACTGATTATAGTTCTATTTGTTGGATATAAAACGGATCTTCGATTATATATATATTTTTTCCTTCTGAAGCCCAAGACTCTCTGTTGTTCCTGAACGGCTGGTTTGCCATATTCAGTAAGTACAAGGAACATGACTTGTACATTGGTGGAGAGAGTTATGGACCTCACTTTGCCGTTCCACTTGCGAAGCTTGTTGTTGAGAAGAAACCTTCTTATAAACTGAAAGGGATAGTTGTGAGTTTTTTCCCACTCTATTTAAATTTTCAAGTGAAATGAAATCCATTGAGCTTATGAGAACAATTATCTTTGGATCAGCTTGAAAATCCGCTTCTGGACTTCGACACTGACTTTAATGCGCGGGATGTGTACTATTGGTCCCATGGATTGATTTCAGACGATGTTTATCATCGATTCCTGACTGTTTGTAACACTTCTCAGTACTTAAGGGAGGCACTTAGAGGCAATATTTCTGAGGCCTGTAATGCTACTTTTAACCTCTCTGTCCAACAAGTTGGTGTTACTAATCTATTTGAAGTCACTGGTGATAACTGTTTATCTGGTACAGAATCCAATCCTATCAGTCCTCAGGCAAGGCCAACCTAATTGTCAATAACTTATTTCTCTAGTTTCATGGTGCATTGATTTTTTGTTTCTCTTCTGCCAGAAACTCATGTTTATCTCTTGCTTATAGAAATTTGGAACACATGTAGACCTCTGTGCATCAGAAACTACAACCAAGTACTTGAACAGAGAAGATGTGAAGAAGGCTCTTCATGCAAAACTCGTTGGAGTCACCTCTTGGACGCTTTGCAGCACGTAATGATTATACTATTTTATCTTTTAATCGGAGTTCTTTTGAATTGCATAGTCATCTTCATTCTTTTCCTATGTTTTCCAGAGTTTTGAGATATGATGAGAGAGACACACAGATATCAATGGTTGGCATCTTAAGTTCCTTGGTTAAGTCTGGCCAAAGGGCCCTTGTTTACAGGTAACTTAATCTCCTATCCAATTTCATCATTTCAAGCCGGAAATTATTGACGACGGTGATATAATCTTGAAATGAATGTGATGACAGTGGAGATCAAGATGCGGTTATACCATTCTTTGGCACTAGAACTCTGGTCGATGAAATAGCAAAGGAATTAAAACTGAATATAACTACTCCTTATCGAACTTGGTTTGAAGGAAGACAAGTCGGCGGATGGACTGAATCTTATGCGGATGGTATGCTAATCTTCGCTACCATCAGAGGAGGAAACCACCAACCTCCCTATAATCAACCAGCGAGATCATTTACAGTGTTCGATGCATTTCTTGCAGGGAGACCGCCGCCGCAACAGTGACAGATCAATGTATGTTTAGTTCAATAAATTATCATTTTATTCAGCCTTACTGTTTTAAGGCATGTGTGGTATGTACTACTGTGAGTTGAGAATGCGAAAGCATGTGTGATTTAAAGACACGTTACATATATTATGTGTAGAAATAAAAGAGTAATGTGGTCGTATATAAGTAAATAAAAGAGCAGCGCTTTCTCAAAAAACCGTCCGCTCGGTTGAGAATTTTGATCTATTATATTTTTTTCACGGAATTAGAGCCTGCTCATCACTGCCAAACTTACCCGGCAGAAGCTTGTGGCTCCATACTAGAGCTTTGTACTACACCATTGACCCCATCAGGAATACTGGAATAGTGCAGACAGCTTTGCTTCTCAAGCAAAGTCTACCTCATACATTGAGAACCTTCACAAGCTTGGACTGAATATGTTAACCTTTTCATCGTAGAATTTCATCAAACATTTCAAGTGTTTGCCTTCACCGCTCACTCGCCCGAGTATTTTAGCTCTACATCTTTCTCCTTAAACAACACTGGAAGTGACCAAATGATACTACCCTATGGGGTTTTCTGGAAAATGGTGGAACCATCTTTTTCCACAGGTAACAGGTTCACGATATGAAACAGAGCAGATGATCCTGATACCAATTTGGCGGCTCTGATGGCAGCTCTTAATTTGATTTACGCAACGATAAAAGAATTTGAGACTCAAATAGCTATGAATTAGTAAATCCATCAATCAATCAATACCTATATATAAATCATCAATATCAATCAATACCTATATATAAAGTTGGTGGATTTCTGAAGATTATGTGGCGAGTTCACTGTTATTTACGTACTCCCGTGATTTTGCTTTCTTTCATTTTTTCAAATTTTTTTTTACTAATCTGTCAAGCAAAATGGCGTCGTTTTACTTCTCACTTGGGCAAATCACAGTCGTCTAGCAGACAAAATTTTGAGGGTGGGCCGCCTGTTTAGCTATGCTCCATTTGTGGCCTTTCGTTCTCTTATGCTTCTTTTGATCAGGGCCGTTAAATAAGGTGCATTCACCTGTCACCATCATTCTTACTGGAGCGAAGAAACGGAGCAAACAACGAAGGAAAACAATTGATCAATCTGCTTTTACATACTCTCGCGTTTCTCTGTTGCGCGAGTGTTCCCGTCAAGCAAAACGACATCGTTTCCTATTTCCTCTCTAACTTTTTAGGTCTGGCTCTCCCCGGCTCTCTCTCGACCACCTCCGTCTCGCCCAATTTTCGTCACCTATTGCGTAATCTCGCGGATTCCATAGGTTCACTCATCTGCAAACTCTGGCAACCAATAAATTTCTTTCGGGAAACGTCTTCTCAGGAGACTTCTGGTAGATTTCATGACGTCGGACGCCGTCTTTGCAGGTCTCCAATCAGAGATTCATTGTTGTGAATTCATTCACAGATCTAAATTCTGATTATTGTCGGGTATTGATGTGCAAAACGGAATCGTTTCAGTTTGCTTCTTGCAGTGACTCGATTTCACAAATTCGACTGCTCCAAGCGAGTTTCCAGAGGTTAATGTATCTGCCAGGTCTGTCCTACTCAATTATTGAGTCTCTCAAATGGTTCAATCAATCAACGTCTGCTGTAATTACTTCTTGATGGAACAATTTTTTTTTTTGCGAGGATGACAATCAAAGCCCTATTTTCCCATCGACGGGTATTTATAAGACAGTGATGATCTTGGATCTTCATATTTGCGGACGTCTGTACCATTCAAGACTTGCGCGCCACTTCAAAGGTATGTTCTAAATACTGTTTCGTCGATCTTTATCCTGTTTAATGAATTTCGTTTGGGAAACTCCGCATCTACGCATCTTTCAAATGTTGTTTGAAATTCGTTTGCAATTTGTGTTCTATGACTTTCTACTGCTACATGATGTGCCTTTGTTCAATGCTAATTTTTTTTTATTAATCCGGTAGTGAAAAAGCTTTATTGCTTCAGTGTTTTTAGGTTTTTGCTTTCTTATTTTAATTACCTGGTGCAAAGCTTTTTTTTTAATTTACATTTTTAGGAAGATTGATGGGAGTCTGGTATTTTTCATGTAGTACTCTGAATTGCCGATCATTCAATAAAGTGTATGGTTGTTTTTCAGTTTATGTTGTAATATGAGATGTTGGAGCAATTTATGGCAAAGTACCCACCTTTTTTATTTTTTTGAAGCAAATAGTGTTGCTCAGTTTGTTTATCTAAAGCACTTAGCCAAACTCTTATGGCTGTTGAGCTTACTATTGATTCAAAACTGAATTGACCTCTTTTTAGTGAAATTTGTTCTCTTCGTGATTACACTTCAATGTCAGCATGCTTCAAGCTTTTTACTTTTCTGTTCTGATGGTGCTTAACTTGCTTTTGTTTTTCATTTCCTTCAATACAATAATTTTCTAAGGTTTACTTGTGGGCTTCTGCTTTTTCATCATCTGCTACGAGTATGCGGCTAAGGTATGACTTGATCTTCATCGTATGTTTCGGTTAGTGGGCTGGTTCGTTGTGTCATCCGTTTTCGATTTCCACGCTTTCTTCCTGTTATTGGGTTCTTTAATTTTTTTATTTTATTTGCTTTTGGTCATTCTGGGTGACCTTTCGTTTTGCATTATCCTCTTATTTTCACGTTCTATTTTCTCAACTTTAATGAATTCTTCTGGCGCTTTCACCAAAACAGTTGTAGAGAAATTCAATGGGATAAAGACGAATGCATTTTTTTAGTGGAAAGTGTACAAGGCTATATATACCCTCTCTGTGAGTTCCCCTACTCTTTTGGCTGCACTACGGTCCAGTCGAGTGAAATAACGGTATCATTACCGTTTATTTAATGACCGTTTGATTTGATTATGAAAGAATTATCAATCCTAATCATTCAATTAATAAATTAATTAATAATTATTTTAAAATTTATTTAATTAAAACGTTTTGTCAAAATACCTCAAATATCCTGACGCCATTACTAGACCAAAACCCAAGTGTAGTTATCGTCGTTGTCGATCAAACAAACATTGGTTGCCCAGATTACCATGCAAGAACCAGTTGAGTTCCAAAAGCCTCATACCTAAACCCAGTGCTTCAAAAAAACTCCAATCACCGATCTTGATAAACTTGATCTCCATCAAGCTTGTCAATATTGGCACGCAGGCAGGGTTTTATAGGCTTATTACCCAGCGTTTCGAGGATTCTAGATCTTACCCCAAAATGAGGAGGATGGTTCTGTCCGCCCTTTATTTTTGTTCTCTGTTTTCTGGGTCTTACTAGTAAGCAGAGTTATCCTACATGGTTGGGCTAGATACACGCGTTTTTACTTTTCTGTTATGGCTAATTTGTTGCTTTTTGGTGGTGGATACTATTTGACTAGACTCTTGTTTGAGTTAGTTCGACTGAAATGATAGCAGATTTGAGCTTCTATTGGTGCTTCGTTTCATTTTTGGTTCTGGACGACAATAGGGCTGCCGAGCTCATGCTTTCCGTTTGTGGTGAATTGTCAGGTGGTGTTGCTGGGTTGCAATTTGATTTGTCATTTAGAGGTGTTTTTGCTGCACTTGTTGAAAGGTGGGTGCAATGACATTGGAGCTTGGTGTTTGAATTTTGTCTTGAATGGCTTGATTTTGATGTTGGTCTTGAAATTCTACTTAAATTTGCATTCGAGGAAGATAAAGCTCTGCCAAGAAGAATCAATTTCAACATTAAAGAGCTTTGTTAATTTTTATTAAAAATTAGCAATATCAAATATGTTAAATTTTTCGTTAGTAATAAATTAAATTTTGATATCTATTTTTGTAATTTTCATTCCATAATAAAAATTCTAAAAAAATAGAAAACCATTTGTCCACGTGTCGTATATCTAAATGGACAATGCAGCGTCCAGTCTTTTGGCCAGACTGGACGCCAGTAAAACCCACTCCTTTGCTGATATGCTTTCGTTCTTGAATTTTTAGTATGGTTTTTTTTCTTCTAATTTTGATTTTTGAGTAGAAACATCAGGGTGATAAACATCGGAGCGGCCCCTTCTTGAAGCTAAAGCTGAAGCTGACTTGGGAAAACCTGTCACTGTTGCTGTTAATGATGTTTCTAAAAAAAAATTGAAATATTTGTTCAAGAACAGGTAAAGCCATTTTATTTCCCTTTATCTCTTGGAAACAACTATATTTAGCAATTGACGTTCTTTGAATTATAAAATGCGTGTGTGACCTTTGATTAATAGACGACGTTAAAGTTTCAGTGAGGAGACCTATGTCTAATTTTGACTTTAACAATGGATAAATAAGAGTTGAATAAGATTTCTAAGATGCTACTTATATTAACTTGCCATATGATTCACTTATATTTTTCCTTTTTTGTTGGACCTTATTGGCCTAAATCTCATCCAAATATTTGTTTTTGTGGTGCTTTGTGGGGAAGTCCCGATGTTGTTCTACTTCTGCGCTTCCAACTTTGGTGAGTTTGGTCTTCTCTATATTTTGGCTCCTTGGGTAGTTGGGTTTCTGCCATTTGGTGGTGCTTTGCCCAACAGACCATAATGATTTTCTGTAGGTTTCCATGTTTTCCAATTAATGGGTTCAAGGTTGCAACTTTTGTTGGTCCCAACTTTCTTTTTGGGTATTTATATTTTCCGGAATTTTAAGTTGTTTTGTTGATTCATTTATTGATTGTTTGATTACTACTTTCGTCGAAAACTTGAGCTCAAGTTTCTGCCTTTATACTTGGTTGAAGTTATGAGTTACCATTGAAATTTATTTTTCATTTGCTACTGTGGGTCATCAGTGGGACAAAGACTCATTAGGTTTGGCGTACTTTTGGTAATACACTGCAATGACTCAGTGTATTAATGCTATATATATGTAGATGCATAAGAAACACATTGCATTGACATTCTCTTGGACAAAGACTGTTGCTCCATGATTCTTTATCATATTCTTTGATTCAGTGATTTGGGTTTACTTAATTCAGTTTTTGTGTTTTCTTCTGCTTTCTTGCTCGATTATTGTGTTCCTTTTGTGTGTGGCTCCATGTGTGACTCCATTTGTGGTGTTGGGTTAAATGGTGTAATTTTGGTGACTGAGACTAATAGGGTTGTTTAGGGCTAATGGGGTTGTTGCTTAAGCGGAAAACTTGAGTTAATTTCTTGGTTATTTTTTTGTTTGTTTTTGGAGATACATCTTTTTTTATTGCCGCCTGATCTCATTTTGCTTTGTTTAATTCCAGTAATTGCTTTGATAGTTGAGTTATTATCTGTGTTGCTCTTCTTAATTTTTTTTCTTCATTTTCGATCAACATTCAAGTTTACTTTTTTTGTGCATTTGTTTAAGATTGTGGTTCAACAACTTACGTATCATTGGCATCCATTTTGCATCATGTTGTAAATATGAAATGAACATATGCTGAAGATGGGATCTAATGTGCAGTTGTAAACAATTTCCCGTTTGTCTAAGTTGAACTCTTTTTACTTCATCAACTACTGGATCATGAAGCAGGGATGATCACTGGATCGTAGTTTCTTCCAATATGCTCCCATATTTCTATGATGAAAATCTTTACATTTGCATTTACCAGAACTGTGATGTATTTCTGCAAATGGTTTAATCAAAGCAAGACCTGCTCTTTTAAATGATTGAGCCAATGATGCATTATTGGGTTGTTGAAAAGTGGTTGAACTTTTATGGATTTTAAACATTTGAATTTTTATGGATTTGGAGTTTGTGTTCTTCGACAATGTTTTCTAAAAATTATTGTTCAATTCGAATAAATCAATAATTATGAGTAGGTTGATTACATATATAGAAGTCCGAGTGGGGTATGAAAATATTGCACCCGCAGCAACGTGCGGGCTTCTTGCTAGTATGTTATACAAATTATGTTTCACAGTTTACTCCACAAGAAGATAACACAAGGTCACAACGGCAAGGAGATATCTGTATATTAATACTGATAAAAACAGTCCAACAGAGTTCAGTTACAGAGATCTTAAGTTTACAAAATGCAAGTGAAGACTAACAGAAGCAGGTTCGAGAAGGCCACTCTCCAAAGCATTTATCAGAATACAACCAAAAGACCCGAACCCTGACAAAACAAGGAACATAAATACCAATAACTGGACTGATCCTAGCCACCCAAATACACTGCATCAAACGGCCTACAAAAGAGAATACTAATATCAAACGACAGTCCCATAACATAATAGCATCTCAAGTATACTTCAAATTAAACGGAAAAAAAAAAACCTAGAATGGGCCATTGAAAGTTGCAGCTCCACACTATGCAAATTGATGCTGAAAACCAACTATGCCTAATGAAAGGAAAAATCAGAATTCTGGGAAAATGAGAACAACTATCAGGTATCTTTCGAACAATTTTGATACGAAAGCTCATACTCACGAAACCTGCTTAATTGAAAAATTACGGAGCAGGAGGCGATGCAGACGGTGGGTTTGACCGGAGTTCCTTGACGACGGCGGCTAGTGCCTCCGGGTTGAGCCCAAGGTCGCAGAGTGCAATGAGGACCGAGAGAGTGTGACGGTCGAGGCCCATATCTAGAATATTCGACATGTGAAACACCAGATCTAGCGAGTCCCTAGCCGTCTTTGCCGCCTCTGAATCCATCTTCGATCTTCCGATAGAGTGAGCAAGCAAAGTTTTGAAGCAAAAGGTGCGAAACGAAGCGGTACCTGTCGAAAGAGACAAAATAAGACGCTTTCTTGGCTCAATAATTGTTGCTCCACCGGCAAGTGCAAACCCAATAAGAAATTATTCTAAGCCCAATAGTTAAGTCAACAAGTGAAGAAGAACTGCCATTCAAAAACCCTGATTTGATTTCAAACCCCTAATTTGTTTGTCTTGGGCGGCTTCACTGACCTGGTTTCTTTAATCCTATGTTCTCTTTCTCCAGCAGTATCTAATGTAGGTCTGGAAGAATAGACCTGGTTTCTTTAATCCTATGTTCTCTTTCTCCAGCAGTATCTGATGTAGGTCTGGAAGAATAGTCCAAATCTGAGACAAGTAAAACTGTGGACTCTCCTCCTGCTCCTTCTCTATCACCATTGTCAAATTTTCTCATAAATATTATTATCAATTTCTCATGTTTTGGAAATGATTGACCAATTATTTCCACAAGTTTGTTTTCACGGAACATCAATTGACTTCAAGACTTTGGAGCTTGCATATGGTGATTTGAACTTGCCATTGCAATTCACTATAAATAGGTACTCAGTCCCGCTCCATTTTCTTGCCTTCTCTATATCCTTCCCTCTCATATGTACACAAGCAATATGCAGATTCATAAATGCACGAATGCAGTGTTAATCTTTGCAATTTTCATTCACACTTGCTTTGTTTCGGGACACCCAACAGAGAATTTCAAGATTGAGAGGTTGCCAGACCAACCCAATGTCTCTTTTCAACAATATGCAGGCTATGTTTATGTGGATAGAGCAAAAACGAAGGCTCTTTTCTTCTACTTTGTTGAAGCGGAAACTCGGCCTGAATCAAAGCCTCTTGTGCTTTGGCTGAATGGAGGTGAACTTTATAGAATTTATTAGGGTTTTTGCTAGATTTTGTAAATCAATGCTTTGTGGGTTTTGAAGTATCTATTGGTTTCCTGTTCAAGGTCCTGGCTGTTCAGGTGTTGGTTTTGGAGTATTTATTGAGCATGGCCCCTTTAGGCCAAAGGGAGATATTCTGATCAAGAATGAGTATAGCTGGAATAAAGGTTCCACAATTTCTCATCCCAAACAAACAGCAATTTTTGTTTTTTCTGTTTCTTTCGATCAATGAAGTGAATCAATAGTGGTGTAATTTGTTTGATTTGCAGTGGCAAATGTGTTGTACCTGGATGCACCAGCTGGAGTTGGTTTCTCTTATTCAACCAACAGGACTTTCTACACCTTGGTGAATGATGACATGACTGGTTTGTATATACGTGTTACGCACATTGGTTTTAGCTATTTCTTTTCTATAATAAACTGACCTTGGATTATACTTTTTCTGAAGCCCGAGACTCTCTGGAATTCCTGAACCGCTGGTTTACCATATTCAACAAATACAAGAAACATGACCTCTACATTGCTGGAGGGAGCTATGGAGGTCACTTTGTCACACAACTTGCGAAGCTTGTTGTTGAGAACAAGCCTACTTATAAACTGAAAGGGATAGTTGTGAGTTCTTTTTTTTCCCTTCCCTTTCTTAAATTTTTAAATGAGATTCATTGAGCTTATGAGAACAATTTATCATTGGATTCAGCTTGGTAGTCCTCTTCTGGAATTCAATACTGACTTGAATGCGCGGGATGAGTTCTATTGGTCTCATGGACTGATTTCAGACGATGTCTACCATCTTCGCTTGACTGTTTGCAACACTTCCAAATACTTTAGGGAGTCGGTGATTGTAGGCACTATTTCTGATGCTTGTAATACTACTAATAACCTTTCTCTAGAACAAGTTGGTGCTTCTACTGATCTAGCTGATGTGATTGGTGATACTTGTTTATCATCTGGTACATCACAGTCACAGACAGACAATTCCATCAATCCTCAGGCAAGACCAATACTATGTATCAACAATTTATGTTTCGTTTTGCTCACTGATTTTAAGTTTCTATTCCACCCTAAACTCATGTTTATCTCTTGCTTATAGAAATTTGGAACATATGTAGACGTCTGTGCAGACGAGACTACAACCAAGTACTTAAACAGGGAAGATGTGAAGAAAGCTCTTCATGCAAAACTTGTTGGAGTCGACTATTGGGAACCATGCAGTTCGTAAGGATTTTTTTTTTCTTTTAATTGGAGTTCTCTAAAAACATTCAACTCATGTTTCATTTTCTTTTAAAAATGCATGATCATCATTTTCACTCTTGTATTTTGTGTTTGTTTTCCAGAGTTTTGAGATATGATTTCAGAGACTTCGAGATACCAATGCGTGGTATCTTGAGCTCCTTGATTAATTCTGGCCATAGGGTCCTTGTTTACAGGTATCTTTTTCCTAATTTGATAATTTTATGCTGGAAAATTGTCGTTTTCAGTGATTCTAATCTTGAAAGACATGATGACAGTGGAGATCAAGATGCAGTCGTACCATTCCTTGGCACTCGAACACTGCTAAATGAAATAGCAAGGGAATTAAAATTGAATGTAACTACTCCATATCAAACTTGGTTTGAGGGAAGACAAGTCGCGGGATGGACTCAATCTTATGCTGATGGTGGGCTAACCTTTGCTACTATCAGAGGGGGAGATCACCAAGCTCCCTATAATCAACCAGAAAGATCATTTGCGCTGTTTGAGGCATATCTTGCCGGGAGACCACCACCGACACAGTGACTTATCTTTGTATGTTTATTTCAATAAATATTGTGATTCAGTCCCACTGTTTTAAATCGTTTGGTATGTATTGCCATCAATCCAGAATGTAAAAGCATTTGCCATTCCAAGTGGTTATATGTCACATTGTATATGTAAAAATAAAAGCGTGCAAGGCGGTTTGGTTGTATGTGAGTGAATAAAATAGTAGAGTTTTATCATCTCTCAGTCTTGACCAATTATTTTGAATGTGTTTCTTCTAACTATTGCAGATAAACTCTGATTACAACTCTATTCCCCAATCCTGCATCACATATGAACTCACAAAATGCAGACCTAAATTGACAGCACCAGAAAGCTACATCAGAAGCAATTTGAGCAATTTTGGTGGTGGCAAAGGGACCAGATGAAACCCCAAACTTGTCAATGCTGTAAGATGAAGTGGTGAGTGAATAATACTCCAAGTGACAATGACTGAGCAAAATGAAAATCTATCTCGATAGACATTACGACTTGAAAATTACTTGAATTAACTATAATAGAGTAGAATGAAGATTCATCTCGATAGGCATTATGACTTCGAAAATACTCCAAGTGACAATGACTGAGCAAAATGAAAATCTATCTCGATAGACATTACGACTTGAAAATTACTTGAATTAACTATAATAGAGTAGAATGAAGATTCATCTCGATAGGCATTATGACTTGAAAAATACTCCAAGTGACAATGACCGACCAAAATGAAGATTCATCTCGATAGTCATTACGACTTGAAAAATACTACAAGTGAGAATAGTTGAGCAAAATGAAGATCCACCACCGTAGGCATTAGGACTTAGAAATACTACCAAGTAACAATGACCGACCAAAATGAAGATTTATCACGATAGGCATTACGACTTGAAAAATAATCCAAGTGACAATGACTGAGCAAAATGAAGATTAATCTTGATAGGCATTGCCACTTGAAAAATACTCCAACTGACAATAGTCAAGCATAATGAAGATCCACCTCAGTAGGCATTGCCCCCGAATTTTGTTTTTAGAGGTATTTACTGAAAAAATTATCTAATTTCTTAGTCGAAAAGGCATCAATTGTATAAATACAAGTCACATATAAAAAATAAGTATAAAACTTAAGAAACAACTACAACACATGAAACAACTCCAAAAAACACTACATGTTTGGTGTTTCTCATTTGTCTAGGGCTGAACTACAAAAGAGTCTCCTCAAATAACGGTACAAAAACAGTTCTCATCTTTACCATTATATTAAATGTTTTAATTTTCATCGGTAAAAATAATAATTGCATAAATGTCTATATTGCCCCAATTAATAATTTGACAACGTTTATCTTACTAAAAGGAATTTGTGAATTATCAATTTTTTGTTGTTGGTAATCCTTAAAAAATCTATCGGTAATATTGATTACCGATCAAAAGTTTATGTCGTTAAAACCTTCGTAGGTAATCTAAATATAAAATTTTCATTGGTAATTACCAACATATTTTTTCGTCGATAATCCGTCTGCAAAAAAAGATTAAAAATTAAATTTCATCGATAATCTGTTGGCAAAAAATAAATTTCTCACGTAATACATTGGCAAAAAAATAAAAAATAAAGTTTTAATTCCATAAATAATTTGTAACCAATAAATAAATAAATTATGACAATAATTCGTCGGCAAAAAAATGAAAAAAAAAATTATTGTCATCGCTCTATTAACTTTTCCGTTAGTAATAAGTTAAATCTTTATACCTATTTTTATCATATCATTTTCATAATAAAACTCAAAAAAAAATGAAAATCATTTATGAATATTAAGCAAATCAACGTTCACGTGTCATGGAGTAAAATGCAAGGTAATAAAACCTGTTCGTCTAACTCTTATTTGGTCTTTCTCTGTATGTAATATGGTCTATTGGACCTTATTGTAGTTTCCTTGAATTAAGGACTTCCGTCTCCGTCTATGATTCTACGTAGGCTATTGGGTCCTTGGTACATGTAGTTCCTTGCCTTTCGTCTCTCTATATCATGTATATATGTATGTTTTTCCCCAAAATTTAGGGGGCATTGTGGCCTTATTGTAGTCTTTTCACTGTCGATAGGTATTACGATTTGAAAAATACTCTAAGTGACAATGACCAAACATAATGAAGATTCATCTCGATAAGCATTCCAACTTGAAAAATACTCAAAGTGACAATAGTCAAGCAGAATGAAGATCAATCTCGGTAGGCATTACGACTAGAAATATACTTCAAGTGACAATGACTGTGCATAATGAAGATTCACTTCGGTAGACATTCTAACTTAGAAAATATTTCAAGTGACAATAGCCGAGCAGAATGAAGATCCACCTCGGTAGGCATTATGACTTGGAAAATACTCCAAGTAACAATGGCCGAGTAGGATGAAGATCCAACTCGTTAGGCATTAAGGCTTGAAAAATACTCTAAGTGACAATGATCGACTAGAATGAAGATCCACCTCAGTAGGCATTACAACTTGGAAAAAAACTCGAAGTGACAATAGACTAGCGAAATGAAGATCCAGTACGCATTACGACTTGTAAAATATTCCAAGTGACAATATCCGAGCATAATGAAGATCGACCTCCATAGGCATTACAACTCTGAAAATACTCCAAGTGACAATGATCGAGTAGAATGACGATCCATCTTGGTAGACATTACGACTTGAAAAATACTCTAAGTGACAATGACCAAGCAGAATGAAGATTCACCTTGGTAGGCATTACGACTTGAAAAATACTCCAACTAATAATTGTCGAGCAAATTGAAAATTCATCTCGATAGGCATTCTGACTTCAAAATATTCTAAGCGACAATGATCGAGAAAATTGAAAATTCATCTCGATAAATATTACGTCTCGGTAAATACTTCAAGTGGCAATGATCAAACAAATAAAGATTCACCTTGATAGGCATTACGACTTGGAAAATATTTCTTGTGAAAATGATCGAGCAAAGTCAAGGTTGCACAATGGAATGAGGATAGAGAGAGTGTGAAGGTCGAGGCCCGTATCTAGAATATTCGACATGTGAAACACCAGATCCAGCGAGTCTCTAGCCGTCTTTGCCGCCTCTGAATCCATCTTCGATCTTCCGATAGCGTAAGCAAGCAAAGTTTTAGAGCAAAAGGTGCGAAACGAAGCAGTACCCGTCAAAGAGACGAAATAAGACGCTTTCTTGGCTCAATAATTGTTGCTCGACCGGCAAGTGCAAACCCAATAAGAAATTATTCTAATTAAGTCCATAAGTCAAGAAGAACTGCCATTCAAAAACCCTAGTTTGATCTCAAACCCCTAATTTGTTCCTCTTGGGCGGCTTGACTGACCTGGCTTCTTTAATCTTATGTTCTCTTTCTCCAGCAGTATCTGATGTAGGTCTGGAAGAATAGTCCAAATCGAGACTAGTAAGACTGTGGACTCTGCTGCTTCTCTATCACCATATATACTATTTTCAATTTTTCATGGGTTGGAAATGATTGACCAATTATTTCCACAAGTTTGTTTTCACGAAACATCAATTGACTTTAAGACTTTGGAGCTTGCATATGGTGATTTGAACTTTCCATTCCAATTCACTATAAATAGGTACTCAGTCCCGCTCCATTTTCTTGCCTTTACTATATCCTTCCCTCTCATATGTACACAAGCAATATGCAGATTCATAAATGCACGAATGTAGTGTTAATCATTGCAATTTTCATTCACACTTGCTTTGTTTCGGGAGACCCAACAGAGGATTTCAAGATTGAGAGGTTGCCAGACCAACCCAATGTCACTTTTCAACAATATGCAGGCTATGTTTATGTGGATAGTGCAAAAACGAAGGCTCTTTTCTTCTACTTTGTTGAAGCGGAAACTCGGCCCGAATCAAAGCCTCTTGTGCTTTGGGTGAATGGAGGTGAACTTCATATAATTTATTAGGGTTTTTGCTAGATTTTGTAAATCAATGCTTTGTGGGTTTTGAAGTATCTATTGTTTTCCTGTTCAAGGTCCTGGCTGTTCAGGTGTTGGTAGCGGAGTATTTATTGAGCATGGCCCCTTTAGGCCAAAGGGAGATATTCTGATCAAGAATGAGTATAGCTGGAATAAAGGTTCCACAATTTCTCATCCCAAACAAACAGCAATTTTGTTGTTCTGTTTCTTTCTATCAGTGAAGTGAATCAATAGTGGTGTTTTGTTTGATTTGCAGTGGCAAATGTGTTGTACCTGGACGCACCAGCTGGAGTTGGTTTCTCTTATTCAACCAACAGGACTTACTACACCTTGGTGAATGATGAAATGACTGGTTTGTATATATGTGTTACGCACATTGATTTTAGCTATTTCTTTTTTATAATAAACTGTCCTTGGATTATACTATTTCTGAAGCCCGAGACTCTCTGGAATTCCTGAACCGCTGGTTTACCATATTCAACAAGTACAAGGAACGTGACCTCTACATTGCTGGAGTGAGCTATGGAGGTCACTTTGTCACACAACTTGCGAAGCTTGTTGTTGAGAACAAACCTACTCATAAACTGAAGGGGATAGCTGTGAGTTCCTCTCTTTTTTCATTAATTTTTTAAAATGAGATTCATTGAGCTTAGGAGAACAATTATCATTGGATTCAGCTTGGTAGTCCTCTTCTGGAATTCAATATTGATGCCAATGCGCGGGATGAGTTCTACTGGTCACATGGATTGATTACAGACGATGTTTACCATCTTCGCCTGACTGTTTGCAACACTTCTAGAAGCTTGAGGGAGTCAATGATTGTAGGCAATATTTCTGATGCTTGTAATACTACTAATAACCTTTCTCTAGAACAAGTTGGTGCTTCTACTAATGTAGACGATGTCATTGGTGATACTTGTTTATCATCTGGTACATCACAGTCACAGACGGATAATTCCAACAATCCTCAGGCAAGGCCAATACTATTTGTCAACAATTTATGCTTTGTTTTACGCACTGATTTTAAGTTTCTATTCCACCCCAAACTCATGTTTATCTCTTGCTTATAGAAATTTGGAACATATGTAGACGTCTGTGCAGACGTGACTACAACCAAGTACTTAAACAGGGAAGATGTGAAGAAAGCTCTTCATGCAAAACTTGTCGGAGTCGACTATTGGGAACTATGCAGTTCGTAAGGATTTTTTCTTTTAATTGGAGTCCTCGAAAAACATTCAACTCATGTTTCATTTTCTTTTTAAAATGCATGATGATCATTTTCACTCTTGTATTTTGTTTTATGTTGTTTTCCAGAGTTTTGCAATATGATTACAGAGACTTAGAGATACCAATGCGTGGTATCTTGAGCTCCTTGATTAATTCTGGCCATAGGGTCCTTGTTTACAGGTATCTTTTTCCTAATTTGATAATCTTAAGCTGGAAAATTGCTGGTGTCAGTGATTCTAATCTTGAAAGACATGATGACAGTGGAGATCAAGATGCAGTTGTACCATTCCTTGGCACTCGAACACTGCTAAATGAAATAGCAAGGGAATTAAAACTGAATGTAACTACTCCATATCAAACTTGGTTTGAGGGAAGACAAGTCGCAGGATGGACTCAATCTTATGCTGATGGTAGGCTAACCTTTGCTACTATCAGAGGGGGAGATCACCAAGCTCCCTATAATCAACCTGAAAGATCATTTACGTTGTTTGAGGCATATCTTGCCGGGAGACCACCACCGACACAGTGACTTATCTCTGTATGTTTATTCATTGTGATTCAGTCCCACTGTTTTAAATCGTTTGGTATGTATTGTCATCAATCCAGAATGTAAAATTCCAAATGGTTATATGTCACATTGTATATGTAAAAATAAAAGCGTGCAAGGCGGTCTGGTTGTATGTGAGTGAATAAAATAGCAGAGTTTTATCATCTCTGAGTCTTGACCAATTATTTTGAATGTGTTTCTTCTAACTATTGCAGATGAACTCTGATTACAACTCTATTCCCCAATCCTGCATCACATATGAACTCACAACATGCAGACCTAAATTGACAGCACCTGAAAGCTACATCAGAAGCAATTTGAGCCATTTTGGTGGTGGCAGAGGGACCAGATGAAACTCCAAACTGGTGAATGCTGTGAGATGAAGTGGTGAGTGAATAATATTTCTTATGATTACAGTTATTAGGGTTTACATAAACAATGGGTGATGTCCCTATTTGGACTGTACCCCATAAATATATAGTTAAAAGAGGGAAAAAGAGACAAATTAGTAAATTACATATGTAGAAAGTTGTGTTAACATCCGAATTTGTGCTTGTATATGAAACTGTGTAATAGGTTTCATATATACTGCTCTTGGGAGATCTTTCTGTTCCTCAAAAAGTGAGTGTGATTATAGTTAACATGATTATATGCACAGTCAAAGAGACAAGAAAAAGAAAGAAAGAAAGTGAATTGTTAATGACAGACAGCTTGCCAAGCTAGCTAATTATGATTTAGTTGAAAGTTGAAGCTAATTAAGTTTAACACTTATAGGTAGCTAAAACAATATTATGACTAATAATTCTCATCAATGAAGATCTTTTTTTTTTTGTTATGCCTGAAATGACCTCATATTCTTTGTGGGGATAATGGATCACTAAAACTAGGTGCAACCAAAAACCATAAAAGTTTTTACTTGCTGATACTCTAATATTTTAATGAACATGGATTAAGAAAATTATTTAGGGCAAATTTTTAGGGATGTCAATTGTGTGGGTAATTGTGAAAATTCTCTTCTTTTTTATGCTACTTAAAATGGGTGTGCTCTGTTAGCCTATTTGGTCTGATGATATGATGGGATTTGATGAAGAATGGCATCACATGTCCCCATATACAATGAGACTAACATTTCTATGTTCAAAAGAGCTTATGGGGCTCCATGAGTATGATTAGCCATTAACAAAGCTGGGTAATTGAAGCTCATAATGAGAAATCTCATGGAGCAATTGTGTTCTAATGATGATACATATATATATATATATATGTCTAGGAACAAAGACTTTGACTGGGTTTGTGTGAGAAAAGTATTGCAAAATGATAAAAAGGAGAAACCCAAAGCTATTTGTTGCTTGAAGAGCAATATATATTTTCTTTGCCTCTAATCATGTCCCATTTATATACTCATAGCCACATTGCCCATCTAAGGATATACGCCATTGCTCACAAGCGGGATCCCGTGTCTAAGTTTATATGCGGTATCCCATTTCTAATCGTCCGATTAAATGGACGGTCAGAGTCCATTTCTTCTCTTCGCACCAGATCAAGGGCCTCATCGGTTTATTAATTAGAAATTAAAGCCATCCTGTGTACTGAAGATTAGTTCAAGAGTGTGAAGAAAAGCCCATCTTGATCTTCATCTCTCCTTGATGTTGGAGTCCAAATCTCCTCTTCGCACCAGATGAAGAATCTCATCATTGTTGAAGATTGTGATTGAGATGAGAAATCGTGTTTGAGCAGAGAGAGAATCTGGGGTTTTATGTATTTTGTGTTCTTGACCTGATGAATGTGTTCCAAACTTGATTTTCTACTGTAAGTATAGTAGGATTTTTTGTGTTAATTTGACTCTCTCAAAAGAATGTTCTTCTATGCAGTGAAGGTGTTTGTAATAATGTCGGTGTGGTTTTCATGAGTCATATATTGTGCTCATCACCCGCATGTCCATAAGACTTGCATCATTTGCAGATTTGTGAGACTTACACCATTTCTGAGAGTTTCACCATTTGCAGAGAAGACTTGCACCATTTGTAGAGAAGACTTGCACCATTTGCAAACTTGCACTGTTATTAGTTACTAAAAGATTCATACTGAGATGTCTAAATACATGAAAAAGCTTTACACCATTTGCAGATTTGTCTAAATACTGACGGAAACCCTTGTTGCCTCACTCTATGATGG
The DNA here is from genome assembly GCA_963580455.1 of Euonymus europaeus. Taxonomy (NCBI): domain Eukaryota; kingdom Viridiplantae; phylum Streptophyta; class Magnoliopsida; order Celastrales; family Celastraceae; genus Euonymus; species Euonymus europaeus. Next base: position 20,757,598 of record OY756965.1, read on the forward strand.
AATCGGGGGTCTGCATCGTCGGTCAGAGGAGAAGAGAGGGAATCCGGTGGGAGAGAGAAAGGTCATTTTCAGTGAAAATGAATTTATTTATTTTTTTAAAAAAAAAAACACAGATCTAGCCGTCTATTTAATCGGACGGCTAGAAATAGAATCCCGTATGAAAAGAAAGAAGCGGGATCCCGCATCTGAGCAATCCTCTAAGGATATATATACATATATATATATATATTCAAATAACTATTTTTATATATAAAAAATGAAATTCATAGCTTTGTGAAAGTCAATATGCTTGAAGAAATCAAATTCAGTGGTTGGGATTTCCAAAACTATAAACTTGTTAAAAGAGATGACAAAGAAATAATAATTATTTATTCTTACTTTGTTTTGGTCAAAAGAAAACCATTTCTACTAACATTTTTTGTAGGTGCCAAAATGATGATCAAGTATCCATAACTTTCATGTACGTATTTATCTTTCTTTCTTCAAAAAAGGGGGGAAGAAAGTAAACAAAAACATAATCATTTATTCTAAGAAAGTTATCACTGCATACCCCCCTGATATTCATCTTCCACCTCCTCATGACCCACCCCCACCATTACCATCTTTTTATTCTTTTTTTTTTTCTTTTTTATCATTTGATCTCTCAAACCAGGAAAACACCAAATCTCTATATATATATATATATATCTAAAGGGTCCACTATGACGTCCTAGTTTGGTCATGCTTGATCAAAATTTTCTTTCTACGGATTTAATTATGCCATTGACTAATGCCAATTACGTCCATTTCATGGACTCCCATAGTACTCTATTAGTGGAATATCAAAACGATGAGAAGATTATAGACAAATCCCTAAAATCCAGATTTAGAACAAGATATGGACTGAACACAAAAAAGTAAATTCTAAGGCAGAAATGAATGCAGAATTTTTTTTAAAAATTTCTGATTTTTTTGTTTGCTTCTGGGAGTGCATTTATGGATCCTAGAGGAGGAGGATTGGAAGAAGCAGCTTTTAATTAATTTTGAAATAAATGCAAAGAACAGATACCCCAAATGAAAAAAAAAAACTGATATTCCCAACATTAGCCCTAGAAGTGTGTATATACGTACACATAACTTCCCATTGAGTATATAAAACACAGAACATTCTCTCTACCAGTTAAAGGGAAGAGGCTTTTTCTTTAGCAAAAACTCACATTGATAAAGACTGACATTGGAAGTTGGAGAGCCTTTTAGGGTCATACAAAATTGAAATCCTCTCTCTCTCTTTCTTTCAGCAGCAAATTAGGGCTCTGAAATCTGTATAGAAAATGAGTTTCAAATACCAGAAACCAAGGCAGCAAATTCTATGCAGTTTGACTTGCTCTCTTATTTCAAAATCCTAGGCTGCTTCTTCTGGGCAAAGCCAAAAAGGCTACTTTGAGAAGGGAAAAGGAAGAAGAAAAGGAAAAAAATAGAAAGCAGAGTGTTGTTTTGGGAGAGAATCAAAGGCATCCAATGCCATGAAAAGCATGAGAAGATCTAGAAGAGGAGGAAGGGTTTGCTTGTCTGTGCTTTTGCTGATGTTGATGATGTTGATGGTGATGCAGATGGGGAATAATACTAGATGTTGTGGATTTGGTCATCAAGAGAAGAAGATAAACAGATTATTCAAAGGAGCTACTGGTACTGGGTCTTCAAATTCTGATCATCATAGGCTACCAAGAGTTCATCCTGTGAAGTCCAAAGGAGGAAGAGGAGGTGAAGGTGGTGGTGGAGATGATGATATTTTTGGAGCTGAAAAGAGGAAAATCCACACAGGTCCAAATCCTTTGCACAACAGATAAGTTGTAGAGAAACTGACAATCTTGATGATAAGTTGTATCTTTTCATGCCATAAAAAATTTATCTTCTTTTTTCTTATTGAGCAATATTTTCTTCATGCTTGGTGTCTCAAGTACTGTTGATTAATTACAGATGTATATGAAAATCTTAGGTATGATGATATTTTTGTGAGAAAAATACTCTATTTTGTGAGAGGCCAAAAAAAATAGAATAATTATATATGAAGAAATATTTTCAGATTATAATTAATGCCATTGATAAGGTTGTTGGAGCTATGAACATTAGTCTGCTCTGGTGTGCTCCAGTTGGGTTTTTGCATGTGTTTGTTGATTCTTGTGGCCTATTGTTCATATAATTTTCACCAGTAATCAGAATTATTATTTTGAGAAATTGCATGTGCTAATTAATGTGTTTCCATGCATATGTATACTTTCATGTTTTTCTAGGATGATTTTTCTACATAAATTTGGTTCACATGAAAACATTTGTTATTATTACTCTTGGTTTGCTAGATGAGATTTCCTAAAACTACAAAAATTTTAACCATATAAGTAAATTAATTAAATGATTGGGTTGGTTTGACTTGTCTACACAATTATTTAATCATCTTAATTCATTAATAAAGGTTGAGGACCCTAAAAATTATCCTCCATTTTAATCTCTAATTCACGCCCATATACATTGATTATGAACACACATGTAGGACCCTACTCTTCGAGTTAATCGATCTAACTTTCAAAAATTATTGTCACGGATCACATGTATGGGTGGGTTTTAATAGCACTGTATCCAAATCTTCAGATGCATCATAGTTAAACTATGGGTAAAAAATTGGGGGACGAAATTTTCATTTTTGATTTACTGTCATAGGCCCCACTGTGAGTTTGGTTTGGCTTGGTTTTGTTTGATGCATAAAACTACTGACATTAATTAAATCTTATTATACAAGTAATTGAGAGTCTGGTACTCTGGACTACTACTTTCTCAACCTATATATATATATAGAGAGAGAGAATTGTTGTGATGGTTTTGTGAGTGAGCCTGCATATTTGTATGGATAAATGTGCATGTTGTATCCTGCAATTTTGTCACCCACAAACTGGTGAAGGAGGGTCCATGAAATCATGGTAACTTTAGTTTCTAAAGGGAAGTGAAATTCTGAATCAACAATCAATAAGCAACCAAGCCATATACCCCACATCAATGCCATTCATCATCATCAGTCAAAACTAATCACCCCTCATCATATCAATACCATGGCAACTCACCCAATCTATACCATTTACAGCCAACAAAAAATGAACAACCCAGAAAAGGCTTTCTGAAAACAGAGACCTGAAAAGTGAAAACCCATAAATCCCAAACCAAACACTTAATGGGATTGATCAAGCAACAGACGTCAGCATGTCCTTGAAAACTATGATTCAATCCCTAACTGTTTTAACCCCAATTACTTCACATTGAGACAATGAAGAAAAGGTAAAGTGGCACCATTTTAATGTCAAGCTCACAGGTTCAAATCAGGTGAACCTCTCTGAAAAGTGCCTGGATATTATGTTAAAGAGGTACTGAATGCACACAAATGAAAGGAAGGAAAACAGGTGAAATGACTCAAAGCCAATGTGCAGAAATCTCACTTACTGTTCTTCCAGCGCCAACCAATCCATTAAGCAAATACATTCTTTGTTTCTTACTATTACGCCTTTTTTAAGGGCGATTTAACAAACCTATGAACATGAGTCAAAGAAGTAATAAGAACGGGTAAGGATTCAATAACTGGTGAAAGTATGATTCTAGATAAAAATGAATGATGGAAACAAATGCATCGATTCTCTCCTAGACTTGTGCAGCCGACCCTAACAATATCCCCCACAGCAAGTTGGGTTGAATACAGTTGGACGGCATAGACACATTTTACAGTATATTGGCTTTTATACAGCAGGATAAATGTTAAAGCTTGGAGGCACAAGCAGGGGTTTTATTCAGTGCAGTTGCCGTCTTTGAACCAGACTGTCGTCCCAAATGTTTGCAAATGAATTCCCAGCTAATCTGAGCTTCCCAAGATCCACATTAGTTTTTACCCCAAGTCCATTAAGCAAGTATACAACATCCTCAGTGGCAACATTCCCGGAAGCACCCTTAGCATAAGGACAACCCCCAAGGCCAGCAACAGACGAATCAACTATGCCAATCCCCATCTGTGAAGATATCAAACATATTTTATTTGAACATTCCTGATGATCAGATCAGTTGAAGACTAAAAACTATATGCTCAAAGTACCATTTGGAAGCCATCACTCAACAAGAAGAAACTAGAAAGAGGGAAAGAGTAAGACAATAGGATATTATATCAGCTTGCTAACGAGCCATTTATCATAATATTAATTTCGGTTTAAAATTACTTAACTTGATAGCCAAATTTACAGCAGAAGGGTTTCATGGATCTAAAACTTTACTATTCATAGCTCTCTCAAAGTGTCTTTGTCTTGGCTGCTTTCCACCATTTGCTCTTAAACTCACAGCAGGTGAGATTCATTATCATTTAACCTCTTACAAATGTGCACTTAAATCTCTCTCTAAAAGTCTATGGATGAGAACATCTTCACTTATACCACATGTGAAAGCACATTTATAAGGATCTGTGCCTTGGTTTGATGAAGCTGACATCGAACAGCTTCTCTTGGAAAGCAAAAAAGGATCCATCTCTCAGCAGCCCGTCAGGACACCACCACAGAGGAACTACTGTGTGAACCCTTTGCACAACCACAGTTGTCTCCCACGTTTTTTATCAGACATGATAAGATATCATAGATTACTTCGGTACTTTTATAGTTTATACTCGGTAAAATTTTATTCAATCATCTATAATCTTAACAAAAGAATAAACTCGTTGCAAATAAATTTTATTATTGATATCACCACCAAAAGCAAAAAATGTAGGAAAGAGTTCTCAAGACAATGAACTTGCCAGAAATAAGAAGACAAATTCATTTACCTGGAGTGAAGCGAGTATATTTGAAAGAGCTTGCCCATAAGTATCATGAAAATGGACAGCAAGTTTATCAATTGGGATAACATCCATAACAGCTTCAAGCATTGGAATGACAGTGCCTGGGTAAAGAGAACAAAGGAAGAAGACTAAACTGAAAAATTAAAATATTACACTACCTGAAATAAGAAAATTCTAAGGAGAAAGATGATGGGCAACTAGTCTTGTTAAACAGAAATTAAAATATGAACCCAGTCTTTGCAATAACTTTTCGTCAAGCAGAAAATTTATATTAATTAGTCATCTGAGGGCAAAAAAAGGAAAAGAAGCAGATCCTAAAAACATTACCCGGTGCTCCAATGCCGATTGTATCCACAAGAGAAATTTCAGAGCAACCCATACCAAAAAGCTGTTTGGCCACATATGCTACGTGTGATGGAGATACCATTCCTTCAACCGGACACCCCACAACACATGATATATATCTAACAACATTAGAAGATGTTTGTTAAATCTCTAAAAGATAGTGTTAATAAATCAAGCTCATGACAAGGAACTGAACAATTTTTATTTTTTTTCAAAACAAGGGCAAGGAAAACCAAGCTCCTATTTTTTTCAATAAAGAAGTTCCGAACACCAGATAATTTTATGTTGTCCAATGCACGATGGTATCAAAATGCAAATGTGTCTGTTTGAGTCGGCAAAGTTAACCCCTTTTATTAAGCAAAACTGCTCCTTCAAGTTGGGCCAGTGCTAAAGGGCCTAGCACCAGAATTCTAGATTTCTTTTAGATTCCCAGTCAAAATTCAAGAGAAAACTTCTCTTGTAGAAGTCTAGAAGATATGCTTAATATCAAATGTGAGTCCAAATACATACCCACGAACAGGAATTGACAGCTTTCTAGCAGCAGTAGCAACATCATGATAACGATTAAGACTATCTTCAATGGTGCAATTGATGTTTGACTTTGAAAAGGACTCAGAGGCTGAAGCAAAGACAGCCACTTCCTTAGCTCCAGCTGCAACAGCTGCTTCAAAACCCTAGATGAAAGCATACAACGTAATAACCCCAAATTCAAGTTGAATAGCTCAAACCCACTCACACCATCACCGCCAAAAATTAAAATCATTGTCAGTTTAAGGTCAAAATAATTTTAACCAAAAATAACTTACTCTTAGATTAGGGTTTAAGACGGGTAATATAGCTTCTTTAACATCTCGAACTGCTTCCATTACATCCTTTGCATCAGCGAGCTTTAAATCAAACATAAACTAATCCAATAAGGTAGAATCCAAACAAATGAAACAAATAAAATAAGCAACCTTAGATCATGGAATCCATCCTTGTTGCGGAAGGTAATCTTCAATGTTGCTAAGAATAGAAGAGGGTTACATCGTGTAGATAGACTCGAGAGAAAAGAAGGATTTAAGTGACAAAATCATTCATCTTAGCAAGAGCCTCTAACACTGAAACATTTTTTATCTTTGGCTTGCACATCCATGTTCAGACAATTAAAGAGTTAAAAAACAAATGTAGAAGAAATGAACTTAATGAAACCAGAAAGGTCTCAAACAGAACAAGGAATATCTCAAACAGATTTTAGTACAATATTGAATGGAGTTCAAATTCAGAAAAAAGTTGTCAAAAAAAATAGAGAAAGTATCAGATAAGTGTGCTAAAAGAACAGATTGAGCTGATTATTGCATTAGTGAATCACAAGAATTATAAACAACTAATTTGAGAACAGATAGCCATGGAACTTAATAAGTACATTGCAGGAACATTTTTATTCACTAGAAACAACAATGCCCACCTCCACATACCTGTGGTACCCATTTTGGCTAGACAAAACTTGTAGCCTCAACAACAGGCAACCCTGAAGAAACTAGCATCTTTATCAACTGAACCTTTGTAATCGTTGGTACTATTTCCTTCTCATTTTGCAATCCATCTCGAGGACCAACTTCGACTATCTTCACATATCGAGGAAGGGTTCCTAAAAGCTGCACTGTTTTCAAATCCATTACAACTCTCCAGTTTCAAAAATAGAAAATAGGCAATGAAATTGTAGCTGACTAGCTGTGAATGAATCCATTATGGAAATACAAAACTAAGACCATTCTGAGGAAATCTCAAACTCAGCTAAAATTAGACTTGCTGGAGCATCTTGTCCCTTCAATAAGGATTAAGACCAGGAGTCAGATTAGAACTGTAATATGAAATGCAGTGATCCCCATCTCTCCTATAACTGTACTTCAGCTAATGTATGTAAATTGCAAATGAGAACTATAATCGTCTGATATTCACCTTACTCGTAAATCTATCATCGGAATGTGAACTATATTGACGAATTGACGGACGCCAAGAATCACCAATATCACCATGTGCCCTACAGTTCCACGTCAACTTCCCATGTCTGTGGTTCAAGAAATCTTTCTGATACGCATTCCTTGTTTGTCCCCGCCAAAACTCCGACTTTGTAGTATACCCATCTGTGCGGGGTTGTGAAAACTTAATAACTGAAAATGGTAAAAGAAACGGAAGAAGCCAAAGCTAACAAATTATTCAACAAAAACCCATCAAGGAAGAATACGCCCACTTCAGTCTTGTTGTGATTTAATTTTGAATTATTGGGTGTTTCATTGATTAATGTAGAATTTAAATTGTTCAATCAACTCTGCTTACTTGGCACCTTCAATTGCTCGACAGCTGCTGTGTTCAATCTCGTTTGCCATGGCTATGCAAGTTACAGAAGATGTTAAGCTTTTGAGGATGAATGTGCTACGCTGCCAATACTTATCCAAAGCCTTTGCCCCGAGCATCTCATCAAGAAAGCAACTTTAAAATAAATAAAAAAACCTAATAGAGAATCCAATTTAGACTACAATCTTAACTACTCGAAAATCAAATACAAAGTATAATTTCGCAATAAGGGAATTCAGAATCAGAAGACGACGAAGGCGAAAGTACAGATTATTCTCGGAGGCTCCGAGTTTTCAGAGGGGTGGAAGAAACCGGACCGAACCGTAAATCAAAGTTCGGTTTGGTTTTCGGTTTAACGGTTCGGTTTCGGTTTCAGTTTTTTGATAATTACGGTTTTCGGTTCGGTTTCGGTTTTCTGAAATTATTTTCGGTTTTAAACCGAAAACCGAATTTATTTTATATGTTTTAAATATATATGTATTTAATTAGTTAATCTGTTTATCTCATATCTTTATTACTTTATTACTTTGTTTTTATGACTTTATTACTTTATCATATTTGAAATATTTGAAATAATATAAAGTATTTCAGTATCCAGTGACATGTATTCCACAAAATCGGTTTAAATCGAAAAACCGAAAACCAAACCGTTTCAAATATTTCGGTTCGGTTCGGTTTCTCTTGCTAAGTTCGGTTTTCGGTTTTTTCGGTTTCGGTCTCAAACCGAATCGAAAAACCAAACTTCCACCCCCTGTTTTCTCTTGAAAACATATGTATGGAGCTGGGCCGCAGATCACGACGTTGAAAGTTGAAACTCTACTTGGGCTTCATTTTAAGATCCATAAAACATGGGCTTTTTCAAAACTCAAAATGGAACCTCTCATGTCATGTGAGACTCTAAGAGGCCCACAAATCGATGGTTGCGTAGTGCTGACTGTGCTGTTAATCTGTTATATTATGATCCCTTCACAAACACCACACATGGACTGGACTAGTTATGGACTTGGGCCTCAATGTAGATGGCCCACCCAAAACCAACATAAATTATCACGATGTTGTCCATATCCGAGGAATTTTAGCCGACAGGACTTGACATAATTCGTCATTTTCTAATACCCACTTGTCTAAAAAGACACTGCTCTGCTACACAATAATTAAGCTAAGAAATAGGTTTGAGGTAAATAAATTTTCTTACAGTGATTATGTTTTTGATGGTGGAGTGTTTTAGGGACAAGCGGCGCCGCCTACTACAGTAGTATTATTATTGAAAAGAAAAGCTACTCCTACAAGGATACTGCAATGCAGTAATAAATTTGACAAAATGTGGCGATCAATTAAGGGAATAGAAGTTTTATTTTATTGGTCACTAATATTTAATATAAAGGATTTGGAAGGACAAAAAATAATAAACCCTCCATGCCGCTGAAAACCCTCTCTATACTCATCATCATTACCCTCTCCTGTCTGTCTGTCACCAGAGAGGCAGAGATGTAAAAGGGTCGGGTCGGACCAATTGGAGGATCACCGGACAAAAGATTCAAAGCTCAATTGGTTTTTATTGCATATATCTTGTTTATCCTTAATTCATCTCTCTATCATTAGATTAAGTATTATAATCTTCACCGTTAAAAAAAATACATAAATGTCTTTCTTGTCCCAATTAATAATTTGATATCGTTTATCTCACTATAAGAAATTCACGAATTAGTTATAGAATTTTCTATCGATAATCTCCTTTGGTATATTGATTATCGGCAAAAAATTTCTATTGTTAAAACGTCATAAATAATCTAAACATCGATGGAAAAAAATTGTTGATGTCAGTAATCCGTTGACCAAAAAAATAAATTATGCCTATAATCCGTCGGCAAAAATAAATAAATTTCATCAATAATCTGTTGGGAAAAAAAAATCATTTGTAATATGTCGATAAAAGAATGGAAAAATAAAAATTCATTATCATCGCTTTGTTAAGTTTTCTATTAATAATAAATTAAATCTTCATACCCATTTTTGTCATATACTTTTCCTAAAAAAATTTTGAAAAAAAATTAAAAATCATTTATGTATGTTGACCAAGTCAACGTACACATGTCGCCTATTGGAATGGACAGTACGGCGTCCAGTCCTTTGAGCGAACTGGAAGCTAGTAAAATTCCTTCTTCTTTTTTTTCGTGTGACTTAATGATAAATTTAAAAGAGTGAAACTTAAAATTTGCAAGTTTAATCCTAAAAATAGTTTATTTATAATAAATTATGTGAAAGTAAGGAATCCATATACTATGCTTATTTTTATTCTGACCTCCGTAAAAAACTTCATGCACAAGAGTTGTTTAATTACTTTGCGGGGTAGTTCAATATATGTATATGTTTGAATTGTGATTTTGGGTCGTGGTGTCACTAGTTAAATCGACCAAAAGTGCGTTAAGACATGGACATTAATTGTACTCCTAAAAAATTAACTTTGTGGAGAGACGATTTCATTGTCAAACAACATGATAATTAATGATAATTAATAATAATAAGGTGTTTGGAGAAAATTAGCAAATTGGCATGTGGTCAAATGAGAGATGCATAATTTGCTTGAAAAGTGTGTGTAAAGACAAAATGTTAGTTAGGTCTGCCTCACCAAACAAAACACTTTATAATTTTTTTTGCATGACCAAATTAAATGTGGTGGAATGCATGCAAGCTATGAACACATAATGTATATAATATAATATATGTGTGTGATTGTATTATTTGCCACAGTTGAACAAATAATTTAAGCATAATGTGGTTGTGATCGAATGAGAGTTGCTTTTGTTGAAAATAACTGCGCTTCTGGAGGAAAGGAACATCACTATACATCAAAGCATAAAGATGCTACTTTTTCCAAGATTGTAGTTCAAAAGCAACCAAATCTTTGACTATATACAAGATTTGTACAAGAAAACAATTTGATCGATTTAACGTTATCATCATATGTACTCTCAATCGAACAGAAATTAAAATTGAAAATTATAAATATTATGATTTTTTGAATTCATGATGTTAGACTCGTGCACACGGGCGAATTTACCCCAACAATGAGCGCTCAAGCCCCCAATCTTTTTTAATAAAAAATCAGGTTAGTTTTGAAAGCCCCTCGAAAGTTAAAATAAATTTTAATATCTAAGCCTAGAGATTCTTTAAAAAAAATTGTGGCATTGCCTCAAATCCTGTCAACCTTTCACCCCTTTCTTATAAATTCGTCACTCAACCATTAATCAAGTCCCTTAAATAAATTTGCTGGATTCCCCACTACATGATGACACAAAAGATATTATTCCAAGTCAGAATCGAATTCAAGATCTCATGAGTTCATACGATTCCATAAAAATTCGCCAATTAAGCTATCACCGAATTGGTTGAAAAAAGTTTAGGCCTACGCTTATAATTAAACAGCATACATTTGTGGACCACTTCGATTCATTTTCATGAACTAAATCTGGATATTGAGAACTTTTAAGGTTCGTATCTCATTTGGTGCTTTTGTTCAGCAATCATCATGCCCACCCATTTTTAAGGGAGTTTGATGTTTAGGTACTCATTCATTAAACCTTTTGGGAGATTACGGCTTTGATCATTAAAAATGATGGAATTACTATTTATTAGTCTCTTAAAGCACTTCCACCTAATGGAGTATTATTAATCGTAACCATAACAAAAATATGCCAAGACAGTACAACGAGGCTGAATCAATCAAAAAACGACATTGGTCAACATTGCGAGGTTTTTTCCACGGACGAATATGTGATTCAATGATAATTGCAATTATGTAATCTGAATATCATCGTAAAAAATTTTATGTATGCGAGTTGTTTAATATTTTTTCCAATCGAAATAACTAAATGTTTTTCCGTACTAAACAAAAATTTGTCGGAGTTAGTTTATTATATTCTCCTTACATACTTGACAAATTAAAATTGTTAACATGAAAAGTCGAATTTGAGGTATTTCCATTCAACTCATCCACTTTATAGTTTTTTCTTCTTCTTCCAATTAAATATTTTGGGCATTCTTGTGGGGAAGAAAACCAAACCCATGGACTGACACGTGGCAATTGGCATGCCAGAGTTTTTTTTATTTGATTTAATTCACTAGAATAGATTCCACAATTCCCTTAGATGCTGCAATGAGTCCAGCATTTGAGGATTTTATATGCTTTATCTTTCATTCAGTTTTGTCAATTTTGTTCTTCTGATTTGTTCCTTTCCATGCCCAGGAGAAAATTGTCATGTTCCCATCGATTGCCCACTGAAATGTCTTCTTCCTGTTCTTTGTTTTTCTCAAAAAAAATAATATGTACAGTCTAAGCATAAAAAGTGTCCTTTTTTTTCCTTTCTTTTTGGCGTATTGAAAAATTGGAATAAGGAAACTCAAACTCTAAACTTGAAATGAGAAAACTCGAACTCTAAATCGATATAAGATATTGACAAATTGAAATGAGGAAACTCGAACTCTAAACCTATATAAAATATCACATACACATAAATATCATCTCAGCTACTCGTGATTATTGTTCAAACATAAAGTCAGACATTCTTACAAGATAATGGATACGACACGAAAATTAGCATAGAAGGGTTGGCACAAGTTTTCCAACAAAATGTATAAAAATGTAATAAGAGAAAGGGGCAATTAAGGCGGAAAGAGGTATAAAGTGAAAGCACAAAAGTGTGATAGTAGTAAGAGAATCCTTTGTAGTGGATTGAAGCGCTCTTTCATCTTCTGAACTTTTTTATCTTTGATCCTTTGCTTTCCCTCTTCTCTCTGTGACGCTGTTGGTCATTTCCTTCTCTCAAACATACTGGTATAAGTTTTTTATAAACTACTTTTTCCTTTACTTTCCTTGAAGATTCTTCAATGTCTGCTGTCTCTCTCTCTCTCTTCACCATCCCAAAAAACAGACTGTAAGAGAAAAGCTTCTTAAAATAGTCTCCAGCTTTTATTTCCTTGTCTGCCATTAATGTTCCCTTAAATATAACATCACCTCTCTACATTTCCCTTCACTTTCTTCTCTCTATCTCCCTCTGTTTACTGTAGTGTTTCTGACGCAGGGAGTCCATTTCCCCGGCGAGTACTCTCGCTAGATCGTGTTCTGGTTTAGTTTCAATGAACATGGGATGAAATCATAAACACTTCCCTTCTCTTCGCCTATTTGTGAAATCCCATCTGGGATTTTCTCTGGACTCAATTTTGGCGTTTCTCATCTGGGTATTCCAAAAAAAAAAATCAATCTTCACCATTAACAACCCAAAAACCTCTCTTAAACCTTGAAATATAAACAGAGAAACAGAATGATAAGTCTAACAGATCTCTACCACGTCCTTTCAGCTGTGGTCCCGCTCTATGTGGCCATGATTTTAGCGTATGGTTCTGTCAAGTGGTGGAAGATCTTCAGCCCTGATCAGTGTTCAGGAATCAACAGATTTGTTGCTCTATTTGCAGTCCCTTTGTTGTCATTCCACTTCATATCCACCAACAACCCTTATGCTATGAACTACAAGTTCATAGCTGCTGACACGCTCCAAAAGATCATAGTCCTTGTGGTTTTAGCAATCTGGTCAAGAACCAGCTCTAGAGGCTCTCTAGAATGGTCAATCACTCTATTCTCTGTCTCCACCCTACCAAACACTCTTGTCATGGGTATTCCTCTGTTGAAAGGCATGTATGGGGAGGCCTCTGGGAGTCTTATGGTCCAAATAGTTGTTCTTCAATGCATAATCTGGTACACATTGATGCTGTTTCTTTTTGAGTACAGAGGAGCAAGGCTCTTGATTGGTGAACAGTTCCCAGACACTGCTGGGTCTATTATCTCTTTCAGAGTTGACTCTGATATCATCTCCTTAGATGGCAAAGAACCGTTGCAAACAGATGCTGAAGTTGGTGAAGATGGGAAACTTCATGTCACAGTGAGAAAATCAACTAGTTCTCGCTCTGAAATCTTCTCTCGCCGATCCAACAATGGTCCTAACTCTGGCATTTCACTGACTCCAAGGCCTTCCAATCTAACCAATGCAGAGATTTACTCACTTCAATCTTCAAGAAACCCAACCCCAAGAGGCTCCAGCTTTAACCACACTGACTTTTATTCCATGGTCAATGGGAAAAACCCCAGTAGTGCGTCTCCTAGACATTCCAACTTTGGTAACATTGGCTTTGATGAGGAAAATGGAGGCATTGGTGTGTATGGTGGTCCAGCGAGGCCTAATGGAACGGCATATCCAACCCCACCGAGCGCTGGACTATTCTCTCCGGTTGCTGGGCCTGGTGCGAAGAAGGCTAATGGGACAGACGGTGGCAAGGACCTGCACATGTTTGTATGGAGCTCAAGCGCCTCACCAGTATCTGAAGGAGGGATTAATGTCTTCAGAGGAGGAGAGTATGGGAATGATCCTCTTGGTAATGTGGGCCATCACCAAAAAGGTATAAATACTAATAACTTTCTCTGTATTAGTTATTTGGGTCTTCTTGTTTGTTTGTTTCTTAGCATAGTTGCATGTATTGATATTTGATTGCTGTCTTGGTGAATGAATGTGTAGTGATTTGGATGTTTGTGTTTGTTGTGATTTAACTGTATTTGTTTTCATCGATTTGGTTGTGTTTATTGTGATTTAACCGTATTTGTTTTCTTCGATTTGGGTTTTGAATTACGGGCAGTGGGGTTTGGTTTCTCTTGTTTCTATTTTGCTTTTGACAAAAAAAAAAAACTGTTCTTGCTACTCAGAAACAGAGTTCTCTGTTATTGTTTGCCCCTTAAGTTTTATTGACTAGCATTATTAAGCGATGTTTGTTAATATTCTTAGATTACGATGAGTATGGTCGAAATGAGTTCAGCTTTGGGAACAAGCAGGCTACTAACAAGGTGGACCGGGAAGGTCCAGTGCTCGCTAAGCTTGGTTCGAGCTCCACAACTGAGCTGCACCCCAAGAGTGAGACTCTTGAATCCAACAAGCCCACTGCTATGCCACCAGCTAGTGTCATGACCAGACTCATTCTCATTATGGTGTGGCGTAAACTCATTAGGAACCCCAACACTTACTCCAGCCTCTTCGGCATCACCTGGTCTCTAGTCTCATACAAGTATGCAGAATCATAATACCTTTAACTCTCACAATTACTAAACAAGAGCAACTGTTGTGTGTTCTTTGCAAATTAGGTCCTTGATCAATACAATGTTGCAGGTGGAACTTGGAGATGCCGGCTATAATCGCAGGATCGATAGCAATTCTATCCAATGCTGGTCTTGGGATGGCCATGTTTAGTCTTGGTATGCTAAGTTAACCTGTTTCACTCCACTGAGACTTCTCAAGTGATTGTTGATAAAAAAAAGTATATTGAAACTTTTCTGGACTTGGGTTTGCAGGTTTGTTCATGGCGCTGCAGCCAAAGCTGATAGCTTGCGGGAAAACTATTGCGTCCTTTACAATGGCTGTAAGGTTCCTTACAGGTCCTGCTGTCATGGCTGCTGCATCCATTGCTGTTGGATTAAGAGGAGCCTTGCTGCATGTTGCCATTGTGCAGGTGAAACAACAATCAATTCCAAATATTCCAAACCTTGATTTTATTTCTTACAAGTTGTAATCTGTCTACTTTTATTTTCAGGCAGCTCTTCCACAAGGGATTGTCCCATTTGTATTTGCTAAGGAATACAATGTCCATCCTGATATTCTTAGTACTGGGTACAAACATACACTTCCATATCAATTACCATGTTTTTTTGTTTCAATTCTTTCCTTTGGTCCAATTTCTGCATTTGCAAATTCACACTACCCTACCTAAATTATGCTTTTGCATATCTAATTTGTGAAGACAGTGCCATATGCTCTGAGTGGTCCACATACGCGCACACATGTATAGTATAATCTATTGTATGTGATGATGGATGCCTTTGTGACTGGCTGGCTGATCATGGATGCTTAGTGATGATTAAAGTGCCGTGATTATGTGTCGCTAATCATTCTTGTGTTTTGATTAAAAATAATAATTTTCATATGTTGCAGGGTAATATTTGGGATGCTAATAGCTCTTCCTATCACACTGGTTTACTACATCTTTCTTGGTCTCTAAACATGAAGACATAGGAGCTGACAAGGACAAAAGGCTTACAGGCAATGGTACAATATTAACCCATATTGGGTTTTTAATGTCTCTCTAACGGAACCTAGTATAACTTTCTGGAGATTCTAGTCTGGAGAAGAGAAATGGAGCACAAATATTGACTATTTTGCAGACCTAGTAGAATTTTGTTGGTCTTTTTTGGCTCTTATTTTGTGCCTTGTGGTTTTTGCTCTAATGGAAAAAAGTGAAGCTTGTTTTGTAGTTGGAGATTACGGATTCTTCACGACATTTTAATTTTAGAGATCACAGTAGAAATCCCATTTCTCTCTCTGTGATTGTTGTAACTACAGCGGAATGTATGAGCAAGAACATCAAGCTAATTGAAATTGATGAGAGCCAAACCAGGCGTAGTGATGTCCATTATTAATATATGTTATGTACACTAATTTGTCTCAATTTCATAGTTGGAATTTGTAAATGTTAGCCAGGTCTAGCCATTGATTTGGAATTAAAATTGAATCTGAAGGGAAACCCTGATGTTCTTCTCCAGGTGGTTGCAGCATTACTTGCTCAAAAGGTGAAAAAATATTGATTCATTCAATAGTATGTAGAATTTGAAGTGTCTGTCATGGAGTTTCATTGGGATCAACACTTACTCTGAGGATGATAAATTAAGACAGATTTATTAATTCATATTATTATATATAGTTTGAGTAGAATAATAAGGGTATGAAAGAAATGGCTTTGATGTGTTTTCTCCTTTTTGGCTTTTTCATCGATGTGTGCTTTATATGCATTCAATTCCTATACATATATATCACACGCAAAAATTAGCACAAATGATGATAGTGCATCATTTGAAACTATCAAAAAGCCATATTTTGAGATCAGCATGCTTTGAATATTTTAATTATATATATTACGAAAAGAAAGAAAAAAAAAGTGCTTTACAGACCTATATGACTACATAGATTATAGAGTACAAAAGTTTGTCTCTCCACTCAAAATTTAGTGTATTTTGAGGGTTTTTATACGGATGGTGAAAAATAACTCATGTTTTAGGAATTCAAATCTAAACAATAAGTGTTAAATTTTAAGGAAAACGAATTCGGTAAATCCTAATGAATTCGTGTTTTGAATTTTCATATTGTAACCTAAACAATGAGTGTTAAATTTTATTAGGAACGAATTCGTTAAACTTTAACGGAATAATAATTAATTAATTAAAATCATAAAATCAAATAAATGCTCACCGTATTGATTAAGGTAGTAGAATAATTAATTAGAATAGATAAATTAATATAATAACTAGATATAAATTTTCATAAGTTCCCAAAATATGTGCTATATCTCATTTTCCTTTTTTACAAATTTCAACTTCCTTTTCTTGTATTTTTCCTAATATGTATTTTCATAATCAATGGTTGAGATGTGACACATAAATTAGGTAAAATAATAGTCATATTTTGGGGATGAAAGCATTACTATACGATGCGTTTAATATGTCTGTATCACTGTACATGAAGGACCTTGCAAGGGAACATCAAGTTTCACTTAACAGTGTTGGGCCTACGAGCAGCCCATGATGAAACCAAGGTTAACCACTGAGTTAGGTTGGGCCTTGTAATGGGTTTTGTACTGGATTCTTCAATAATTCAAAAGAAATCTTCGTTCTTTCTAATATATAATTACTAGTACTTGGACCCACGCGTTGCTTTGGGGCCCGTTATTTTTTCATTGTACGGGCTTTTGAAACATAAGCATGAAACAATAAAAAAAAAAAGCTTCCACTGGGTTGCTTGCTGCTGAAAGCATGATATCTGGTGTAGATGGCGGAGATGGTCGTGCTCATTTTTCTACAATTTGTGGTCCTCTGTACATTGCTCTAACTACAGCTAAATCCTCAGGTTTCTCCCTTCTCTTAAAGTCGCGCATAACCTCCCCTCCTCTTCGAGCACTGCCAAACACAAACCGTGAAGACATATATGGCGTGGTTAATGAAAACTAAAATACAACAACAACGATGTCTCTCATGTGTACTTGGATTATTAGTTGAATATGTAAATAAAAGGTGCTCACCATTTTTCTTGTGCTGTGAAAGTATGGTAGCCTGCAATTAGCCTTATAGACGGAACTTTAGTATAAGAAACCAACAAATCACATTAACAAAAAATCTGGAAGTTATTTCAGAAAATAGCTATAATCTTAAGGTTTTGTAGAAAATCATGGAAGTCCCAATGACATCACTGCAGGCATCCATCATCATGTTACAAAATCTTAATTTTCATCATCTTTCCCAGTAATAGTTGGTTTGTAGAAGTTTTGTAGGTAAGAGTTGGTTTGCAGCTCAACCTTATGGAATCTTAAAACATTAACCCAAAAAGGAGGAATTCACCCTTTGCAGACTCTGATCTCAATGACAGAAAACAATAGCATTCTTAGTAGAAGCTATCACACTGCAACCTTGACGGTGAAACATTGAGGAGCATACACAGAACAAAAAGAACCAGAGAAACAACACAATTCAATTTAAACATTGGGGAGAGATATAACATCCTTAAGTGCCACCAAATACAACATTCAGCTATTAAATTTTTAAATTGCATCAGAAAAAATAAAAGAAAGATACACACCAGTTTGTCGTCCAATTTCAGAGTAGCTGCTCTAACCCATTTCTATTTGCAGGAGATCTACACACGATTGAAGAAGACGACTAAATGACAATTAATAACCAATAGGAGTTTCTCCTAACACAATAGACTTACTAATAACTGAATTTATCCTAACACAATTAATCGACATTCATAACCAAATACTCCGTACGTACCTCTAAGAAGCTCAGTGGGCTCGAAAGTTACAGCAGCACAGTCAGCAAGAGTTTTTCTACGGGATACAGATTGAAGGACTGCAAATATTTACATGGGTGTTGAGGGAAGATAGGTATAAGACAGATCGAAATATTGAAAGATAAATCAGTGATTGGGGATTAAGGGGATAAAGAGAAACGGAAGCGCAGGGTTAAAGACTTTAATCACGTGTACATACCGAGTAATACCCGAGAGTGAAGATTTTCCGCCGAGCATGGAGTGACCTTGAGAAACCCATCGAGCCGATAACGAATTAGACGATAAGAAAGTAAATGCATGAGTCGGTGATGGAGACGATAATCACCAACGTCGCGATTTGTTGAGAGACTGAGTCATGCCCGTGCATGTCTGGTAGCTGTCAAGCAAACGATTGAGAGTTTAAGCGGTTCTTGGCGACTCAAGAAGATGCATGAGTCGGTGACGAAGACAATAAGTGGCAATCTTTCGAGAGGCTGAGTCATGCTTGTGCATGTCTGGCAGTTGTCGAGCAAACGGCTGAGAGTTCAAGCGATTCTTGGCGACTATAGAAAACAGATGCTCACTCGCCACAGTTAGTCTCCAATCCAACCTGATGAAGAAAACAGGGGAGGTCGAAGCAACAAAAGCGGAAGAACTCGAAGGAAGTCGAAGAAAATGGCGACCGGTGAGGTGGTGTAGAAGGTGAAGAAAATCGAAGGAACTCGAAGGAAGTGACATATGTAGATTGTCGGTGAGGCGGTGATGTTGGGTGGAACAGCGTCGTTTCGGTCGCCAAGCTTTTGTGGAAAGAGCACAAGTCGCGAGAGTACCGAAAATAGACTCGCCGGAGTCTTGCACCGACACTTCCAATCTTATATTAGATAGAGATAGAGATATACTTCAAAACAAAAGCCCGATAAATTAACCGGAAATTATCCCAGGAAGCACCTGGTCTTTATATTACAGTTAAGCCCAGCCCACTTACTTCCTTTCTTGATTTAGAAGCCATGAGATTTTGTTTTTCTTATTCTAATTTTGTTTTGCCTCCTTTTGGTAAATCGATGTTCAAGACTTGGCCTTGAACTATCCAAATTTCACCTCGACTTTACGGTCAACAGCTAAGTTGGTCTCTAGGCTTAAGACAGATCACGCTAAGGTTGAACGTTAAATCAGCTGGCCGAAAGTACTTCTCTGGGATTTTCAAAGAAAATGCTTAGTTGGATAATTCCCCGGCCAAGAAAAAAAAGAAAAAAAGTCGACCCTTAATATCTAAAATTTTGGATTCATAAATGCATTCTAAATTTTTAATCCCCAAATCCTTAACTATAAACCCAAAAATTCATAATAAAATAATATTGTATTGAGACATTCAACAATCTGACCAAGTCCATGATGTCGAACTGAAGAAGGTCACCAACGTGAGTTTGAGACAGTCAAGTCCGATGACGGGGAGAAAATTTGTAGTGAGAGAAGTGAAATTTTTTTAGAAAGAGAATTAGAGTATAATGTAGTTGAGAGACTTTGAGGCTTGGACTACTCTTATTTATATTCTTCATATCACATGTTCGGCATGTGAGCAGTGAGCTGACAAAAATTGAGCTTGAATTGGGCAATGAGCCTTAGTTTGATGTTGGTTTACACTTGAATGTTATTTGTATGTACGTATGACCTACTTGTGGCTTTACAGGGCTAGATAGGCATTTGTGGATTGCTAATGTTGTATGGGCCTCAATAGGCTTATGTTCTATTGGGCCAAGCAAGCCTACTACGATAGAAGAGTTGTGTGAGCGCCAATCCAATAGGCTCACAAGCATATAAGTGGAATTGACTTAATAGTTCTCAATTTGTTAGGCTCGCAAATCTGATGATGAACAGGTTGTGTGAACCTCAATCTAATGAGCTTATAAGCTTTTTGTAGCTAATTCATATGTTTAATGAGTTTTTGCCCATACATCGACCGATACTGTCCGCATATATATTATTAGCTTGAAGAGGGATTCCGAAACCTAGTTTACTCCAGTTTAATTCATATGTCACATATAATCATGCTAACAAGACTCCAATTATACGGGCATAAACTCCTAATACATTATTAATTACGTGTACGTTATATATTAAGTATCATTTGGTGCATGAAACTAATGATTCAATTATACGATAAAAACATAATTAAGCGACCATCACCAAGATAATTAAACTCTTCATATACAGTCATATATGGAGATGCTGATGTGCTTATAGTTTCCTTGAGAACACAGTAAGTCAATAAACATGTTGATCAACTTTTCAAAAGTCCAGTAGGGTTAAAAACTATTGGCTTATACTCCTTTCATTTTTAAATATTTCTCCTGAAATTGCAATGATAACAACCATATAATCTACATTCCAATAATAATATGATATTATAAAGTTTAGATAAGACAATTAAGCAAACTTATAAAGCGCACGTCATATGGATATGCTGATGTTTCCTATTATAACTAATTTAAAGGTATTCACTAACTATTGATAATAATATATGAATAATTCAAAATGAAGGTATATTATAATTCGAATTTAAAAAATACATGTTAAATAAATTGAGAATCTTTGTAACATGTGTTTAAAAATACATGTTAATGGGTTCATTCATACTTCCTTGGTTCCTATTTGATATGCTGAATTTCTATTTTGGTTGGTATCAAATTGTAATGTACGTTATTTTTAATATGCTTCGTTCCTATTTAATATACACTCTTTTTATTATGCGTCTCTATCAATAATTGACATTAAATTAATTATAGCACTAATATGGTGTGAGTAATTTTATTATTTTAATCATATTAATTAAATTTTCTTAATTTATATAAAAAAATGAATTTATCAAATAAAGTCAGTACGAGTAATTTTTAACTGTACATTGCGTAAAAAATATTCTTCTATCTCATTGACCAACGCCCATGAATTAACACCGTCCTATTAATTCTGGTGGACATCATGCGGTGCGGGGTAGCAAAATCAGTGAATAATTTCTCCACAAATATCACTATGTCCCGCCACACTTTATATGGTCTGCGTTTTATCTAAATCGACATAACAAGTCAACCAAAACCACCACCGAAAGCCCCCATCGACATTCCTCACACTTTTTATCGGTCAAAAATCACACAATCATATCACAACCCCCCCACCAAGCACACTCACTCACTAGTTCACAACCTCAATCGCCGGCACCATGCAGCCGGAAAACACTCCGGGGGCGTCACAACTCTACCAATTCCTCGCCGAGAACGGCGTGATTGACGTCGGGTTTCCACCAGCAATGATGCAGAGCTTTTGCGGATCCTCCTCCTTTTATTATCCGTCCATGGAAAACTCCGTAACTACTACCGATCACGAGATGCCACAAGATAAAGCTCTTGCTGCGTTGAGGAATCACAAGGAAGCTGAGAAGAGGAGGAGAGAGAGAATCAATTCTCATCTTGACAAGCTCAGGACACTGCTTCCTTGTAATTCTAAGGTACAGATCGTAATTGTTGCTTAGTTTAATTCGGTCTCCGTTTGGTTGCGGAGAAACTGTAGAAATTAAAGCGGAGAAATCAGTTCTCCTGAAAGTAATTAGTTAGCTGGTTCTATGGCCTTTTTGACTAAAACTTCAAATCAGCCTTCACTCATTTTCTTGACAACCAAACTACGTGGATTTACATAAAAGTATTTTGAATTTGAAAACTGAATCGACACAGTTTTCGTCGTGCGTCTATAGCTAGTTGTTTTGTTTGTGACGCTTTTAATTTAGTTTAGGGTTTGCTTATATAATTATTGCTAAATTTCCTTTTGCCTGTTTGGTTGCCGATCGAGAAACTTTAGCAAGCAAAGAAATCGGAACTTTTTGACTTCTGAAACGAAAAACTTGACATCCATTCACCTAACAAACAGCTGACTTTCTTTGTGTGTTCGACTCACATACCAAACGACGTTACCTACAAGTATTTAGAATTTCAAAATAAACCTGATCTATATGCACACTTGTGTTTTTGTTTGGGAAAGTTACTGCGCTTTTAATTTAGGGTTTATAATTATAATTTTTTCTCAGACGGACAAAGCGTCTTTATTAGCGAAAGTGGTCCAACGCGTGAGGGAGTTGAAGCACCAAACACTGGAAATCACTGAACTCGAAACAGTTCCGTCGGAGACCGACGAGATCACCGTGCTTTCTTGCGACTATTCGAGCGATGGACGGTTGGTATTCAAGGCATCGTTGTGTTGCGAGGACCGATCCGATCTGTTACCCGAATTGATTGAAATACTAAAATCTCTACATTTGAAGACACTGAGAGCAGAAATGTCGACTCTCGGAGGAAGAATCCGGAACGTTCTTATTGTCGCGGCGGACAGAGATCATGCTAGTGTTGAATCAGTCCATTTCTTGAAGAATGCTTTGAAGTCTTTGTTAGAGCGGTCGAGCTCTAGCGAGAGGTCTAAACGACGACGTTTGTTAGACCACAAAATCACCATTTAGTTTTTGTTTTTTGATTGATTTCCTTGCATTAATGCTTTCTTGACGATTTTCGATCGTTTGACTGTGTTTAATTTCTGAGATATTAGATTGCATGTCATGTATGCTTGATTGTGTGTAAGAAGAAGAAGAAGAAAAGGCAAGAAGGATCTGAGGGGATTGTACGTATAGTGTGATTTTACTAAGACTGCTAGAAGAACAGCTTTTCTTCTTTGATTTCAAAGATTTGAATTTTATTTTCTGATGTTCATGACCAGCTGTGTGTACTGGGTGTTTTCATTTTGAATTTTTTTTTTATTCCCTTCTTTTCTCTGTGCACTGATTCTAAAGAAAGCATGAGAGAGGAAATAGTGTTTGAACTTATTTGAGTGGATACAGTGAGTGAAGATTGTGATGGTCAGATTTCATTTTATGCTTTAAAGCTAAATCCACAGCTAGCGAATTAAAAGGACAAAATATATATGCACAGAAGCTAGCAGTGCATACCAGCTGATCACCGTCAGTGGGTTTTTGTTTGTTTTTTTGTGTGGTTTAGTTAAGAGTCTCTGGAGTACTCTGGAGATGACGATATATTTTTGCAGAAACAAGAAACATTCTCTCAAGAATCAAGGAGGATCTTTTCAATCTTTATGCCTATATATATCATATGATATGACCCAGAATATTAGGTCACTGGTTTGTTGCATAATAAAGAATGGCAGTTTTAAAGTTGAATTACTGTTGTTTAGATATTTTGCGTTAGAAAATTGCATGCATACCCATTTTTTTTAAGTACATGGCATGCATAAATATGGGTGGCAAAATTAACAAAACTCTGTCTGACATAGGATAATCGATTTATTCGATCCGGATTAAACTAAGTTTGCATATAAGTTATATGTCCAAAATTTCGGTCCAAAAATAAAAAAATTATCCAGTTTAAAATTGGATTTGGGTTCAAATGAAAAAAAATTGTATCTGAATCTTAATCCAAATTAGATTATTATATGATTTACTTCTATGGAATTAAACCAATTTGGGTATGATTAATATTAAGTATGTTAGAAACTCAAACCAATCTGTATCCCGACATAAAAATATATTTATGAAGCACCATATATATGTTGTCCAACCTAGATCAATCCATGCCTGAATTTTTGTAACCACTACATGCACGTGCCGCTCCATTTCGTAAAGCTTATGTTGAAGCATATAAGCTAACAAGAGAAGCTCTACCATACATCATCAAAATGCTAGCTTATAAACTTCAAAAAGTTCCAAAAAAAAATGAATATTCTTTAGGAGGGAAAAGTTCTCTGATTCCTTGTTATTTTCTAGTTATTATTCCCTTTTACTATTATTATTTTTAATATATCTCTATATCATGTCACGTTTTATTTGTCATCGTTTTCCAATTATTTGGGTTTATAACTTCAGTAAATCCCATGGAAATGGATTTTTCTCTATATACATGTATACAGATATGATTTCCACTTTCCGACAAGCCAAACACAGTCTAGGAAAGTGGGACATGAGGAAGAAGAACAATCCTGAGAATTTCAGTGAATATTCTCAAGATATATAAAAGAGAGAAAAGAATGTATACAGTAAACTACTACTGTCTACTGACAAAGGCTATAAGGTAGTGGTCCAAATTGACACAAAGTGTGGGCGGGACGGAGAGAGTCAGAGGACTCAAAGGAGAGAAGAAGAAGCAGGAGAAGGAGAAGGCGTGCATAAAGGGGTGAGGCTGAAGCTGACAAAAAGGAGCAATCATCGGAAGTGAGGTTAAAAAAGACAAACGAATTAAAAAAATATGCCAAAATGTTGGAGTTTTTTTTTTCCTTTTTCTCTTCAATATATTATTATTTGGTGTGTACCTCTCTATATTCCTAGATCAAGTTATAGTTATGTCTATGCTCAATCCATTGATCAATCCACAAATGGTGAATCACTGCCTAATCTACGTCCCCGCATCCTCTTTTAGTCTGGACGTGCAAGCGGTCTAGGGTATTCATCGACTCTGGGATATGCTGTGTGGCCGGCTAAATTGACGTAACACTTGTTTCAAATGATGAATCTCAATGATCTCGAAGCATATGAGTAGAACGATACACTGCCACAAAAGACTATCCCCAATGCAAATATCTGGCACAACTAATAAATGTTTCGCAATATAAGGGGTCCATACAACTTCTACGTAAATGATGCCATTAATTTTGTTCAATGAAACAATATTGAAAATATAACCTCAAATTATATATACCTAATGAGGTAGCTGTCCATGCAACTCATCCTAGGCTTAAGTAAGGACATGTCCAGGATTATTGACGAAAGTTCGTGTCACTTTTCCATCTATACAAACACAACGGATGATCATTAGTACACTATAAATCAAAGAAATGGAAAAAATGGAGATTAAAACTTACTTCACTCCAATCGGATGTACAAGGTCATCTTCCACGAAATAGTTGTTCAAGGGTGGACTGAAAGGATGCATCTTCGGACGACATGCGTAGCCTCTTCCAATACCACAACTAGAGAAGCAGACCCCACCCCCTCTATTTGGATCTACTCAGACCTCAACATACGTTTTTGTATAGGGTCGCTAGAACTCCGTCGAACCATCAATAATGTACTGTCTGTTGCAGATCAACAACCAACGACAAGAAGTGAAGAGGCACACTGTCACTTGTATTCTGAGTTAATAAGATGCTCCCAAACATAGCCATAATGTAACATCTGACATATTGTACAAGAACCTCCTCGGGGTGTATGACTAGCCGGAGATGTCCAACCCCAAATGTCTCAGCTAGCCATCTCAATGAAATGGAGGCACCCTCCCAACACTCTAGAGGAGGTACAATACCCAATAGCTTTCACATCACTTCATCCCAGTCATTCATATCTGATCCAGTAACATAAATTTCATCGTCTAGCAATCCAAATAAAAGTCCTGCGTTCTGAAGAGTAACAGTAACCTCCCAACACACAAATGGAAGGAATGAGTCTCTCGTTTCCATCGCTCAACCATTGCAGTCAGTAGAGCATGGTCCAGCTTGATATTCGTAACATGTGTCATTCCGTAAAAATCAGTCTAGGTGACATAAGGCCTAACATGCGGATGATTAAGACCATAGCTAGTGCTTCCTAAAGACCATCACCAAACACGTTTGATGGCCACTTTAGATGTCCTTAAACCAATGACCTTTCTGCAAGTGTAAAACAGAGGGATCCGCTGGATCTGGACGCTGATCTCTCCTAATATGGTCGGTCGAACTTTGTCTTCAACCCGAGGAACAACCACCTTGTGTGAAAGAAGTGTGACCACCTCTAGTATGCGCCATTTATGTAGTCTATAACAACATTTATATTTCAATATGCATAATAAAAGATGATCCTTCCTATTCTCGCGCAACAAAACAAAACCTAAACCTAAACCTAATTTAGAAACACAACTTCTTACTATAAAATAAACACCCAAAATCATCTCTAAAACTTCAAAAGTTTTCTGCAGGTTCAATGACCTTCCCGAGAAAGCTAAAGGTTCTCTAAAGCTAGATCAAATGAGTGTCCTAGTGCTCAGATGAAAGCATTAGTCTCTTTCTTTGTTTGTTTTGCTTTCCTGTTCGTCTTGTTGTATTTTTGCTCTTATTATTTCCTTCCTTTTTGCTTGGGTTAGGTTTATGCCCCTCATTGTGAACCCCCTGAAGAAGGATTTTTCTTCTTCTTCTTCCATGATATAAAATTTCTATTTCCAAAAAAAAAAAAACCTAGACGACGAAGGTGATGAGGTGGGTTTGGGAGTTTTTTGAAAAAAAATTGATTTAGTTGAGCTGTTTGAAACAATGTGTTTCATTAAAAAAAAAAGAATTATACACAATATTGTTGTCAACAACGTGTATAATATAAAATTTTAAAACATTGATCACGCTAGCAATATTGGGATATAAAAATCCTAATGAGAATCACGTTATTGTCAATAGCGTGTATTGCTATATATGTAGAAAAAATATATTATTATTTCCGTAATTAATTATTTAAATAATGATATATTGAAAAAAATGCGAAATGTTGTTCTTTTTCCCAGAAAAAATAGATGAGTGTTCGGATTCCTATAATAAAATTGCAACTTACTCGTGGCGTTTAAAGTTACATAGTGAGGAATATGCCGTTGGGGTAGGAGCAGTCTTACGAGATGCAGTCGGTAATGTGATGTTCTGCTTTTTCAGAGAAAATTCGAGGCCGCGTCGATCCTTTTTTTGCAAAGTTGCTTGCGGTGGCCCATGCTCTCCGATGTCTTCAAACTAATGGCTTTCCTGATTTTGTTCTAGAAGTTGATTCTTCCAATGTTGTTACCGCTTTAGTCTTGGATGAGTACTTAGACTCTCGAATGAGACACTTTGTGCTAGAAGTTAAAGACTTGTTGGGTTGTCTTGGGATTTCTAGTTGTTCTCATGTTCGGCATTCTGGAAATTCGATAGCTCATTTTCTTGCTAGGAGAGCTAAG
Source organism: Euonymus europaeus (assembly GCA_963580455.1). NCBI lineage: Eukaryota > Viridiplantae > Streptophyta > Magnoliopsida > Celastrales > Celastraceae > Euonymus > Euonymus europaeus. Next base: position 20,785,008 of record OY756965.1, read on the forward strand.
AGTTCTAGTTGTTGCTTGAATGTCCTCCAAATATTGGTAATCTTGTTCAAAGAGACCTATGTCGAACAATGTAATTTTCAGGTGTTTTTTTGAAATGTCATTTTTCTCAAAAAAAGAAGAAGTTAGGTCTATTATTTTGTCTGTCCCAATAAAAATCAAATTTAAGGTAAAAAAAATCAAATAGTTAACGTTTTTATTGAAGAATCCAATTTCGTTTTATTTTTTTAGTTCAATCTGTTTTATTCTTTTAGTTTAAATATATATATATATATTAATATTTAGAGTCAGCAAAGTGCAAACTTGATCAAACTAATTCATGATTTTAAAATAAAATATGTAATGTCCTTTAAAAACAGCGGACCCCGGTTATCCAAGATTAGACGCATCTTTCTATAGTGTGGGGGTCCTCAATCGGAGACAAAAACATCGTTTAGCGGGAGCGACTGTCGGGAAGACGTGCGGTCTGTCACTGCCGCCTGGCGTGCCCTGCCTTCCTTCACTCTCTTTTATTATTACTTTCTACTGACTCTGTCTCTCCCTGTAATCATTACTCCCCCCATATTATCTCTCTCTGTCCTTTTTTTTATAAACAAACTGCGTGGGTTCAAGTTTTCTTTATCAGGGTGTATTACTCACCAAAAATTTCATTGTTTCAAGTTATATATCAATTCTAGGTCATCAAAATATTTTTGAATATAATCACTTCAACAAAATTTAAAATCTTATACATTTACATTTTTTTATTAACAAAATTTTCAAATGGTAAGTGTTTCTCATCATTTTATAATAAAACTATGTCAAAATCAATATCGATCCCACATCCTTTATAAATAATAAATCACATATGCATTCATATCACCGAAACACATATTTCAGTACAACTGTCATATCAATAAAAATACACATTCTCATACATTATCCAATATCATTTTCAAGAGCTGATTGTACATTAATGATTGTTTTGGTCAATTTTTTGTTGTTGTAATATTTTAGTCAAATCATTTAGTTTATAGTTTTTGATTGAATTTTAAATCATTTAAATATTTTTTAATATATAAAATTTAAAAAAAAATCAACTAAATGATTCAATTTGGATGGATTTTAATTTTATCATTTTTTTACCCTAATTAAAACATTGGACATTTCAAGAAAATTTCCATTTCCATGTACCGGTTGATAAAAGCCCAAGTCATATATCGTTAGCAAAATTGTAGGTGAGTCTATTTTATGAGATTTATTAAGCTTGAGATCAATCATTTAAACTTGTTTGCAACCAAATCTAGTTATTAGATTTTTTGTATTAATTTGACTTTTATTTTCTGGATTTATGGTATGGTTGGAGGCTTTCAAGAGAAGTACATAATAAATTTAATAAATTTAATTTTAAAATATATATTAATTTATCTCTTCTAATTAATTATTGTATTGTCTTAATCAATATGTTGAGCATACACGAGCTCTTTAAGGTTTAGTGAATTCGTTATCTTTAGAGTTTAAAACTTATTGTTTAGGTTACATCATGAAAATTCAATACAAGAGCCCGTTAAGGTTTAACGAATTTGTTCTCCTCAGGGTTTAACACTTATTATTTAGGTTACAACATGAAAATACAATACACGAGCCCATTAGGATTTAGTGAATTTGTTTCCCTTAGGGTTTAATACTTATTATTTAGGTTACAATAGTGAAAAAAATACAATCACTTAGCATATATATTGTCTTGTTAAAAAGTACATTTAAAACTATCGATGATGAGTAGGGATGGCAACGGGGCGGGGCCGGGTATGCTCTCCCCATCCCCGAACCCGAACTCCATCTCCGCTCCCATTCCCGAACCCGAACCTGATTTTTGGAGTTCGGGGAATCCCCGAACCCGACGGGGACGGGTATCACCCATCCCCGAACCCCAAAAATACTACAATATTATATGTATTTGTATTATATATATATGTGTATGTCTTAGTATGTATGTATTATATATATATGTCATATGTATATATGTATGTCAATATATATCTGTGTGTGTGTGTGTGTGTTTGTCAATGTGTATATATGTATGTATGTATATATATGTGTGTGTATTAATCTATTAGATATATGTAATATATATATAAATAATATATGTATTATATATATATTTAAATAAAATATTAAAAAAAGTTCGGGTAAGGTATTACCATACCCTACCCGTCCCTGGGCAATGGGGTTCGGGTGGCACCCGAACCCGACACCGAACTCGAAATTTCGGGTCCTCAACCCGAAATTTTGGGTCGGGTATCCGGACCCGCTGGAAATTTTGCCATTATGAGTCTTGTCAGAAATAGTTTTACATTCTATGTTCGAATAAGTTTTTTTTTTTAAATCTACATGTATTTTGAGAGATAAAATATTTAAAATTTTATTTATGAAAAAAATAAAAAATCTACAGTTGATTGAATACTTTAAAACCCATGAATTTCATTTTATGAATCGGCTCCCAATCTCTATATGTCATTTTAGTTTGGACTCTGTAGTCCCCTACTCATCCAAGCCCAGTGTTTTTTACGCTCCTGTATCATGATTGGGCCTAAAAATAAGTCCATTTCAGGTCCTTTAATTTTTTCCCCCTTTCCCCATTTTTAGGTTACTGGGCCAAAAGATGGCTCAAAATGGGCCCAAATAGATGCCCATTTCCGTGTTTGGATTACGCGACATTGATAAATTAATAATACCGGTATAATGCAATTTTTTTTTTTTTTTTTTTTTTTGTGAAGCAGCATATGAATATCATTTTCCCACTAATCGTGTACGAAATAGAAGTGCTCATTCTCGGGCTCGGCCCGGGCTTTTACGTAAGAGTAAGGACCGATTCTCAAGCCTAGCCCTGCAAGATCCGGAAAAAAGTTCAGACAACTTATGCCCAAAGCCCGGCCCCACTTGCCTAAGCCACCATGATCGCCTCTAATACGAATGATGCTGTGATGGGCGGAGCTAGGAGACGATGTTAGTGGGCTACAATCAAAATTAAATCTCTTTAATTTGTCCAAAAATTTGGGTAGGGTCCTGAATTTTTTTAGTACTAACCTAAGTATAACAAAACAATTTTAATTATGAAAAATTGTTTCGAATTAAGAAAAATTATCCATTTATTTACCTTTGCTAAAATTGTCACAATTTTTTCCCACGTATAGCGTCGAAGAAATGTAGGGGAAGGTTAGGGACTAATATGTTAGATATGGATGCTTCAATATATATAAATATGCTATAAACACCTAGGAACGTCAAATATGTTCCAAATAGATATATAAGATGAATTTAAGGTAAATTAAAGTCGAAATTTTCCTAAAGAAATTGAAACGAAAAATTGTACAAACAAGAAAGATCAAGATCGGGATAACTTATCTTGCTTTAAAACAATTTATTATATGTATCTGGGTAGCCGGGTTCTGCTGTAGTTTTCCTACAGCGGACCCTGCTATAAATCACTTTTTATGCATTATTTTTTTAAAAAATTATACATGTATTTTTGATAGAGATTACGAGTCCAACAATATATTTTTTGTGAGAAATAAAAATAAAATGGATCGTAAAAAAGTTACGACAATTTTAAACTGTTAAATATAAATCCGAAACATTATATCTCAATTTTCACTATCCATTTGATTTTTGTTTGACACAAACAATATACTGTTGGACTCGTAATCTCGATCATAACACATTTATAATTTTTAAATAATAAAATATTTTGTTCTGAACCAAAATGCCCATACTGCCCGTTCACCCATATGTATCCTCGGCTGTAATATCGCCCCCTTGAGCTCTAAATTAAAATTTTCCTTCAGGCTCAGGATGCTGATGCCCCCATAAGCCCAAGAAAGTTGCATTTTTGGTTTATGGCAGAGATTCTCCAATCCGAATGTCAGTCCAACACACACATAAATCTTTTTTGGGCAAAGAATAATCAGAGAATAAACCAACCACTAGATTATTTTAAAAAGAAAAAAATAAAAATTGGGGGAAGAAATCATAATAAGAAACCTTGTATACCCATTCAAAAAATGGCTGTCCCTTTCTTCCCACTCTTGGTCAATATATTTTCTCTTAATCTTCTTTTAATTTAATTGTTTTAAGAACAAAGAAAAATAAAATCTTGGGTTTAGTGGGTCACCTAACAATTTCATAATAAAAATAAAGTGGGCGGTTTGTTTCTCCCAAATCCTAATGATGATTGTCCACAGAATAATATTGTCATTTCTCTAGGCATTTATAATGCCAAAACCCCATTTTTAGACTACTTTTCTTTTACACAAATTTAATTTTGATTTTAAATAAAAAAATATATCATTGAATTCGTAAAAATAAATACTACACATGTATAGTTTTAAAATGAATATGCTACAGCATATCTGCTGTAATAAAAACTAGAACACAACCCGGACACCCATATTGTAAGACCAACAAACAAACAAAAAAAAATGACATGAAAATTAAAAGCCCTACTTTCCACATTTTCTCATTAGACTTTTTTTGGTCGCGATTATCGCTAAAAACACCATTGGATTCTCCTTTGATTATCAAATCTGTTTAACCAAAAACGTTTGACTAAAAATGGTGGAATATATATTGGAAACCATCTGTATTCCATGTTCTTGCATGTTCACTTACAATTTTAAATTTTTATTTTTATTTTTAAAAAACTTTTTCCCTCCCTCCATATATATCATTCTCTAATTTACTGTTTGTTTGTTTGTTTTCTTTTCCAATTCTTAATCAACTTTATTCCTTGTTTGGAAAAGAAGAGGTGGTGAAGAGGGTATCAAAGAATAAGAATTTCTTTCTTTTCTATCTTGTAAGCACAAAGCAACTTCATTCCTTCGATAAAAGGGGTGGGAATCACTGCAAGTAGCCCTTCTCTACTTTTGCCAATGTATGCTTATAATCAGAGCTGACCAAACTAGCTAGTATACACACACACATGTTATAATGTATGCATACATATTGTCTATTACTTACATGCATGCATATTGTCTATACATTGCAAAGACTGTATAAATGATCCTAGGATTTTTAATATATTCAAAATATATAGAGATTAAAAATCGAAATATCAAACGCCAGAGGTTTTTTTTTCTTTCCTTCTCATCGCTTGCTTCAAAGGTGGATTAAGTCATGAATTTGGTAGTATCAACATATGTTGGGTTATAGCCCCCAGGGCATATGGCTGAGCGGTATCCACCTTGTCAAAACTCTTAATGGGGAAAGTGGAGGTTGTGAGTTCGAACCCTCGTAGAGATATTCGACCACTTCTGAAGCGGTAGGTGATCCCTATCGTAAGGCTGCACATCTTGCGACTTACATCTGTCAGTGACTCCCAGGGCAGGGAACTGACAGACGGGTTTCAGTTTCTCGACCCCAAACCGAACATATGTTGGGTTATAAAAGAAACATTAATTTGTTATATATGTGTGTGTATATATATAATATATATAATGACACATTTTCACATGCAAGTTTTGGATAATTCAATAAATTGAGTGATAAACAAGTGTCATGATTCAATAGTTGCTCGTTTGAACACTTTCTCATGATACATTTGATGTTCAGGGTTGGTGGGTGGTCATGAGAAATCCGTAAGCATGCAAAAGATTTCATTTTTAAGGTCCAATCAACATTGTGATTTTGATTGAAGTCACCAACCCTATAACACAATATATTGATGACTTGATATAGTGAATATTTTATTAACTATTCGAAATTACATACTATTCGATTTACCAACTGAACTACCTGAGATTCAATTCGCATTAAATCAAATTCTTGATCCTCATAAATGTAATTTTTATCACAAGCCCGTGTATGATCTGGAATATGATATTTCCCCTCTAATGTAATTAAAATGCATAAGATAATAAAAAACTGACTTGTTGCTCCTTAAACTCTCCACCTAATATCATGTCCATTAACCCTGTATATAAAACTCCAACATTGGTTGTTATATATATTTCAAAATCCTTACTATCCTCTCTCAATACCTTTTGAATTTGAACATGCTTATACATATTTTTAATGGATGGATACATATTAGGTTAGGGTATGATAGATTTGTACAATACACATTAGCTTGATAATATACTTGATTACATTATGGATTAAAAACATGATCCATCAAAATAATTTATTTCATACTCGATTTTTTATAATTGAACATAAATTTGAGGGGGGAAAAACACAAGTCAACTCATTTGAGACAGACTTGCATGGGTTTAAAAAGGAAGTGGTGTTCCTTGTATAAAAACTAAGGAAAGTAGTGTGGTCTTTTGTTGTTAACCCATAACCTTTTTTTTTTGCTCAAGCAAATTAGCCGTTTATCCACTACACTAAACAAAGATTAGTACATTTAATTGTATTGCTTTTGGCTTTGTTCAACAGAGGAATAAAGAGCCTCAACAATGCCATTCTACCTTTATTCCCGTTATCACGACATATAAAAAAGAAGCAGATGCACCTACCTTTTCGCAAATCTCCACGAAAATAAATGGCCACGTTTCTGTTAAATAAATTGGAATTTGAAGATCAAGGAATACAATAAAAAACGAAGATAAAGAACATAGAGCCTTTCAGAACCCAACAAAAAGCAGGTCAAAGCTGGAACAAACAACGGTAGCTCTCCAGCTTTTTTCTTCTTCACATATCAAACAACGCCTGCGTACACATACAGATACAGTAGATCAATGTATCTCTTCGTCAAGTTTTTGGGGATTAATTTAAGGACAGCCTGGAAGGATCCAAATTCCAACCCCACTTCCATTATTATTTTGAGAGAAGACAATCAACATCTATATGTATTTACTCCCTCTCTCTCCCTCTCTCCATCAAACACAAAATGCACTCAAATACCATTAACAGAAAAGGCTTACAGAAAGCAAGCAAAAGAAGCCTTCATTGGTTTTCTTTCTTTAATTTTATTTTTCTTACTTTTCTTGCTGCCTCTAAGCATCTTTTGCCTCCCATCATCTCCTAGGGAAAAAGGGAAAAGACAAAAGAAATTTGGGTTTTTTTTTTCTTTCTTGTTTTTGATTCCTCTCATTCTCTCCTCTTATAGCTAGCTTCTTCACCAACAATCTGTTCTACCTCTCTTTCTATCTATCTGGTCACCGGAGTCTTGTCCCTTTCTTTTTTACTCCATCTGATTTCAACCCTTTTAATCATGTTCTTGTGTTTCAACTTTTGAATTTTCCCGGATATTGATTCGGAAGAGAATTCATAGTGCCATTCGCTTCGTGGGTTTGCTTTATTAAAGCTGTTTAATTCAGTTTTCTTTTTCTTACTTGTTCCGTGAATTATCACTCTATCCTTCTTAAACTCTTTAGATTGGTACAGAGTTTCGATTTTTTTTGAGCAATTACTCTCTTTTTTTTCTGCTTCTCTGTTTCAATGGGACTCTGTCATGCAAAACCCATTGATCACCCAGAAAACCAACCCTATAACTTTACAATCAGTACCGAGAGTGATCCACCACCGAATTCGCGCTCTAACAAGTCCTCAAACTTCCCCTTCTACAGCCCAAGCCCTCTCCCAAGCCTATTCAAGAACTCGCCGGCGATATCGAGCGTGATTTCCACTCCCCTGCGTCTGTTCAAACGCCCCTTTCCGCCTCCATCTCCGGCCAAGCACATACGTGCATTGCTTGCCCGAAGACAAGGCTCTGTCAAACCCAACGAGGCCTCTATCCCAGAGGGAAGTGAGGGTGAGATCGGTTTGGACAAGAATTTTGGGTATTCTAAACAGTTTGTGTCACATTATGAGATTGGCGAGGAGGTGGGGCGTGGGCATTTCGGGTATACTTGCTCTGCCAGAGGCAAGAAAGGAAGCTTGAAGGACCAGGACGTGGCAGTCAAAGTTATGCCAAAATCTAAGGTTTGATCCGGAAGTTACTTGTTTTAATTATGAAAATATTTACTGAATTTGCATGTTCTGTATATGATGCAAATTTCTGCGATGGAGAATTTGATCTGGACAGGATGGGGAGGCTGCATCTTTCTGCCACCATTTGCACTCCGATTTGTCTTTTTTATGACATTGTTTTATGTATATATGCGGGCATAGTGAGGATACTGATCTTTGTAATAATCTCATGGTTAGTTTTGTTACTTAGGAGATGGGTGTTCTATGGCATTGGCAGGGCTTAAAGTGGATCTAAATTATAATACCATGTCGTATTGATGAAGACAATAATGGATGCGTGCGTGATCAGCATCACGTGGAAATGACGCAGTTTGAAGATGGATACAATGATAGATCTTTGTACGTTTTGTTTGATGCTGACCTTTTGATCTAACCATTGTTTAGGCTTAGTTTAGCGAAAATCAGCTGTTGGTTAATGCTGTTATGATTTTGACATTATTATTCACTCCATCCAGAGAAGGCACTTCATTGGTTTATCCATGATGTTAATGCCATTTTCTTAATAGGAAGGTCTATTTCTGGTTCATTATTGGGTCTAAAATTTGTTAATAATTAATTTTTTCTTCGCCTTATATCCATGAAGAATTTGTTTTCTTCTGAAAAATGTTCATATTCGGCAGATGACCACATCTATTGCTATTGAGGATGTAAGACGAGAGGTGAAGATATTACGGGCTTTGACAGGACATAAGAACCTAGTACAGTTCTATGATGCCTATGAAGATGATGAGAACGTTTATATTGCAATGGAGTATGTTTGAGTTGCTTCACCTCTTTCAAACTTACTACTGTATTTTGGTTTAACTATAATATATTCATCGTTCATAATGACTGTTAGATCTGAAATTTACACGTGGCAATAATGCACAGATGTGAGCGTCATGTAGAATTTTACTTAATTCTTGCATATCATAGTTGAAATCAAAATTTTTAGTGATATAAAGCCAACAACATTGAGCTTTGTGCAGCTCTAAGCTTGACTCAATGTATACTGTCATTCATGTGAGCAGTGGAATGGGCCCTTATATTGTGTGAAAATGAAGACAAACCTGCCAGATTGTTAGTGTATTGCCGAATTATAGGTCATGTAGCTAGACTAGCCTTAAATTCAAAGTGAGATATTGAGATTTCTATAAGAACTTGTGTAATTTATCTAATTTTCCTTGTCAGCAGTCAGATTAATAAATAAATAATAAAATATTCAGCTTCTTATAAGGTTTTGGGATAAACAGTGAATTAACATGGTTTCCAGCTGCAGTTAACGCCCGCTCCTAAGTTTGAAAGTTGACACCTCCCAATTATAATTAAGTACTCCATATTTTAGTCCTCCTAGTTTAACAAGTTTTTCTTTTAAAAAAAAAAATTAAGCACGGAAGTCATAGCAGTGGTTGACATTTTGAGCTTAATCCCTAGTGTGTGTGATGATTTTCAGGTTGTGCGAAGGCGGTGAACTATTGGATAGAATACTCTCGAGGTACTCATACTGTCTTAATTATTTTTCTTCATGGTTAATCATCTCTTTCCTTTGTAACCTTTAATTCTCTATCATTCTATAAGGGGTGGAAAATACTCAGAAGAAGATGCAAAGATTGTTTTGGTTCAAATACTAAGTGTTGTTGCCTTCTGTCATCTCCAAGGAGTTGTTCATCGCGACCTCAAGCCCGAGGTAATTAACTAATAAAGATAATTTATTTTTATATTTGTTGACAAACATTGCTGTCAATGTTGTCTCGTGAACAAGAATTTGTGGGCAAGCAAGCTTGTATGTGAAAGCATGACTGTTAGAAACCTCGGTTGATTGACTTTTAAGGGTTAAAAGATATCGAAAACCATATTATTAGTTTAAAAAAATTGGAACTGTTGTAGAATGACAATAGGAATTGCTTGAACTCTATTTGGTTCTCTTCTTGAAGTTCTACAGCTTGAATAACCTTCCATTAGGAACTTTGCCTTCTTTCACCGGAACTTAGAGTTCTTGTGTTTAATTATGGGAGACATCCTCCGCTATGCAGTGGTAATGCTTTGTACATCTTTCCCTTCCCTAAACCCACATTCATTGTGGAAACCTTGTGCATGAGAGTAATTTTCCTATTTACACTAGGTTATGTTTCATGTATTTATTTAATAAAGATCATGTTTGTGATTTGACATGCTCCACGCTATTTGGGAAGTTCTAAATCTTTAGTATGACCACATCTGGTTTAGATTCTGCTTTGATTACTATTGTTGGCTAGTTGCAGTTCACACACGGTTCTTTGATATTTCATCACTAAAGAAATGAGAGATCAGAGTTTCTAAGTGATGTGTTTGCTAATGTGATTGGCATTTTGTGGATTTTCCAATCGGGTGGATTTTCCTTTTCCAATCATAACGAATTACGTTGTTTTCAGAATTTTCTTTTTACCACCAAAGAGGAGAATTCCACTTTGAAGGCCATTGATTTTGGACTCTCCGACTATGTTAAGCCAGGTATGACCTATTATACATGAGGACAGCACCCTCACACTCTCACACTGTTAGACTAATCATTTTCTTTACAGAAATGTAGGATTTTGACTGTTGAATATTTTTTGTAGATGAAAGGCTGAATGACATTGTGGGAAGTGCATATTATGTAGCTCCTGAGGTTCTGCATAGATCATATGGGACAGAGGCTGACATGTGGAGTATTGGTGTAATAGCTTATATTCTTTTATGTGGGAGCCGACCATTTTGGGCTAGGATGGAATCTGGCATCTTCCGAGCTGTCCTTAAGTCAGATCCAAGCTTTGATGAAGCTCCTTGGCCATCTTTATCGCCCGAGGCGATAGATTTTGTGAAGAGGTTGTTAAATAAGGATTACCGTAAAAGACTAACTGCATCTCAGGCTCTGAGTAAGTAACTGAATCCAATCTGAAAATTGTGGTGTACTGAAATTGTCTTCGTCCCTACAATGACGTACATAATCCTGGGCATTTTTTACAACCAGCATCTTTATTGTTACCACCATATGCTCTGTTCCTGCAAACTCATTTGGGATTTCAAATAATTTGATAATTAATCGATGGAAGGACAGTACTTTGATTTTCTTTACAAAACAAAAGTTGATGGAGAACATGAGTGTCAATATGTATCCACATCTTGCTAAGATAAGACTATAAGAGGATTCTAATATCAGTGTGGGGATTGTGTTCAGGTCATCCATGGCTTGCCAATCATCATGATCTAAAGATTCCATTAGACATGATAGTGTGCAAGCTAGCAAGAGCTTATACATGCTCATCCTCTTTACGAAAATCAGGGCTGGGGGTAAGTAGTTTATTTCCTTAAATAAATCCAATACTGAGTAAGGTTTTGCAAAATTTTGAAGTTCCTTCTGATTTATTGTTCATCATTATTTACGTGTCTGAAACTGTGCTGGGTGGTGCAAGAAATTTCACAGAGTAAGCTTCTCCTATTGTGACAGGCTCTTGCAAGGACTTTAACGGTATCTCAGCTAGCTTATCTCCGGGAACAATTTACATTGTTAGGGCCAACCAAAAATGGTTTCATTTCTATGCAGAACTTTAAAATGGTTAGCTTCGTTTCTATATATTTTACTTATGTATGATTGTATTCCTTTGGGTCTGTGTTATCGTCTTATATAACATTTGTATAACCTCATTTCATTCTAAATCTCGATGGAATAAGCAGGCAGTAGTGAGGAACTCCACGCAGGCCATGAAGGATTCACGGGTCCTTGATTATGTCCAGATGGTAACTCCATCTCATTAATTGAAATTAGTTGCTATTTAAACATTTATTTCCCGGAATTAAAATAATGATGAAAATCGTTGCTGATGTACATCCTACTTGCTCCAGGTTGGTTCCATTCATTACAGAAAACTGGATTTCGAAGAATTTTGTGCAGCTGCCATAAGCGTGCATCAGCTGGAAGGAATGGATTGTTGGGAGCAACATGCAACTCGTGCTTATGAGTTGTTTGAGAAAGATGGAAACAGACCTATTATGATAGAAGAGCTTGCCTCGGTATGCACTTTTCCTTTCCCTGTCCGTCCCTCGAATATGGTCTTTTACTTTTACTTCCCTTTTCAACGTGAAGTTGGAAGTAGAGTCTCAAAAAATTCCGTGTTCATGTTTTTTTCCAATGCTCCTAGTGTGAATAGGATGCAAAATCCAAAATTTCTCCATTTGTGCATCCACAAAAATACATAAACATGAAGCAAGAATGTATTCTTAAATCTGCAAACTGGTTGCGTTACTAATTTTTCTTTAATTTTGGTGCATTACAGGAACTTGGGTTGAGCCCCTCTGTTCCAGTTCATGTAGTTCTTCAGGACTGGATAAGACACTCGGACGGAAAGCTCAGTTTCTTAGGTTTTGTAAGGCTTCTTCACGGTGTTTCCTCTCTGTCATTTCAGAAGGCTTAAAATGAAGCCCGGCTAAAAAGCGTATACTATTATTTCCACTTTTATTATAACTCTCCCTTGTGCTGCGGAAATAGTGAAATGTCTTGAGAAGATGGACATCTTTCCCGATGTGATCTGAAACAAACCAACCTCAACCTGATCTTGATCGCAACAAAGCGGTTGCTACAAAGAGGTTGCTGCAAGTTCAAGTTATAGCCTTCACGCATCATTTGAATCAGCACCATTAGCACATTTTCTCCGTCAGTCTACAAAGCTCCCTCTCTCCCCTTGAATTTTCTCCCTCTCTCCCCTTGAATTTTCATGTTTTGTGCTTGTTTAGATGATATGTACAGATGAGGGTAGAATGAGAGTATATTTTAGGGGGTTTAGAAAATAGATTGGGACTGAAGTGAGTTGTGGTTTCTTGGGTTTATCTCTTATGTACCCATCACACCTTTTTTTTAGTTTTAATAATAAATTCCTCTTCCTGTGATCATCAGCCGCATGAAGTTAAGTTATGGTCAGAAGTTGAACATATATATTTTTTCCATAATGTGCACTCCTTGCTTTCTGCTGTCCTGTGCCTTTGAAAAGCCAATATATATATTCACTCATTATTTACCTCGGCAATCATAGAAGGTAAAGTTGTCATAAATAATCATGACTGCTTTTTCTTGGAACATCATGATAACTCGAATTTTATATGATCTGATTTACAGAATTTGGAAGGGTTTTTGTAATAGATTTGCCATGCACTCATGTAAGGTGGTAAAAGTTTGTCTAATTCTATGACGAATTTATTTGATGCGGATTAAATTAAATTTATACATAAGTTATATGTTTAAAATACGAGTTTAAACAATAAAATTGTCTCGTTTAAAATCGGATTTGAGTCCAAGCACAAAAATCTTGGCCGATTTATTTGTTTGGATGTTAAATCGGTTTAGATTATTGTTTGATTTACTTATCCGAATTTTAATCAATATAAATATGATCAATTAAATATGTTCAAAAAAATAAATCAATTCGAATCCAAACATGTAAATATTTGGATTCGTAAATATCCTATATTATTAGACCTAAATCTACCCAAACCCAATTTTTTGCCACCCTCACACTCATGCATGACTGGCTGAATTTATTGTCAGGAGCTGAAGATAATCTATGCAATACACCTATAAATATGTATTATCATTTGTGTGTATTTTAGTTAATATTCCAGTATGTAATGGTTTAATATTATTATGATGAGGATCCAAAGCAGCTCAGCTGGCAAGATCTAATAAATAATGATTTCGTTAGAGCAACTTCATCGCTTAGAATCGACTCAAACAAAAATAATGATATGCTCAAGTTATCCACTACTCAAGATCAAGATCTCTTCTTTCTCCTTCCGTCTCTTCACTTTCGGTTCCAATGGCGACAATTAACAAAACCCTTAAGCCCAAAACAAAACCCAGATCCCCAATTCTCACTCTTTTGATTTTCCTTGCTGCCACTGCCTTGCTCTGTTTGTTTTCCTCGCTGGTTTTCACTAATGGGTTCTCCTTGTCGTCTACGAAGACCACTCTTAAAAACTTGGTGAATCCCGGCGACAAGAATTCGAGAACTCACGTGTTCCCTGACAATGTCTTGTATTGGGGAAACAGAATTGATTGCCCTGGCAAGCATTGCGAGTCCTGTGAAGGTCTGGGTCATCAAGAATCTAGCCTAAGGTGCGCCCTTGAAGAGGCTATGCTCTTAAATAGGTAGTTGAATACTCACATCGTTTTTAACTTTATCCTGTTGGTCGATTCCTTTTGTAAAGTTGTTCTATTTGGTTTTCTGGGCTAGAAATCATTATTTTTTTCCAAAAATATTTATATGGCTAAATGTGACTTGTATTTCGTCGGAAATCTTGTGAAACTGTGAAAGTTCGAATTGTTGGTTGCGTGGAGATTTGTTGAAAGTTATCGGGATACCTTCTAGGATGTGTATCAATCCAAGCTATTTGGCTTAGTTTAGATAGTATTAAGTGGATTTTCAAAAGTCATTTTAATTTTATTCTTGCTTCCACTTTTATATGAAGTTAATATATAATCTATCTTGCTGGGGTCTTTGGATGTTCCTTTGTTAACGGGTTCAATGTTTTCAAGATCAAAACTTTGAATGAACTAGGATTCTTAATACATGGTAATGAAATACCTGTAATTACTTCTGCTTCTGTTTTCAATTCTAAATCGCAGCTCCTGTCTCTGTATTTTTTGCTTCAAGTGATTGCACAGTTTTGTTTTTTTTATCTACTTCAGAGTAATTATTCATGTGTAGTTGAATAAAAGATAGCAAGAGAATTCATGGATGTCAATAAATGGCATGACTCCTACATAAACACTTTTCGTTATTGTAAAGTTTTAGCCGTTTGGAATGCAATGTAACAGTAAAACACAGTTTTTTTGTTTCCTTTTCTGTAAATCAGCCACCATTTAGTGTTAATATACTGTTAAGTAGTCTTACTCTTTAGATGATGTTCCCCTGGATTTTACAATTGTCCGCCTATTGTTGCAGAACTTTTGTGATGCCTTCTAGGATGTGTATCAATCCAATACACAACAAGAAGGGGATCCTTCATAATGCTGACAATGCGAGATCACAGGAAAGGTGAATATGTGCGAAAAAATTATTATATTGATTTATTATAGAGGTGCTTTTTCCAGATGCTATAGTTGAATTTCGCACTTTGTTTCTATTAATCATCTATAATCATGTAATTATATGATCGGTCAGAGACAAAAAGAGTAGTGCATTCTGATCCGAAGTTCCGAACTTAGGTCTTTTTATTTTGTAGGTGGGCAGCAAACTCTTGTGCCATGGACTCTTTGTATGACATTGACCTCATATCCCAAACTGTACCTGTCATTTTAGACAATTCAAAAATGTGGTATCGGGTATTATCTACAAGTATGAAGTTGGGAGCAAGAGGGGTTGCCCATGTGGAAGGGGTCTCTAGAGTTGATCTCAAAGAGAACAGTTGGTACTCAAATCTCTTGCTCATAAATCGAACTGCAAGTCCTCTTTCATGGTAATCTAAATGTCTTTAATTTGCCTTTCTTTTCTTTATTTGTCCAAGTTAGAATTTGAGTTGTTTTTGTTTGTCTGGAGTTAGATTTTGAGTTGTGTTAGATGTATTGATGCTGGAGTTAAGTCCATTCAGTGATTCTTCTCATCTTTGTTATTTTAGGCTTTTCTTGTCTTCCCCTTTCTGTTGAAAGACCTTGCCCATAAACAATAAGTGATTATAAATTTTGAACCATTTTATAAAGTTGAATTGGATGTCACGTGTTATATTTTTGTGGTGCAGTTAAAAATTCAAAAGAAAAAGAAAGTTCATGTGCTTTTAGCATGGTTCTCATACTTCATTAGTCATTGATACTGTTTTTTCTGAACTTTTTTAATGGAACAGCTAACACTTTTTGTTATTGTTATGTTTCCCTCCCTCTTTTTGACCTAGGCTCTGAAACTCATGGTCGTTCAGGTTTGTGGAGTGTAAGGATCGGAAGAATCGCAGTTCCATAATGTTGCCATATTCATTTCTACCCACTATGGCAGCACCCAATCTAAGAGATGCAGCAGACAAGGTTTGTGATATGTAACATTACGTAGTTTTGTTTCTGGACCTGTGGTATTATTGCATTTGATTGGAATTTATTTATAATGCAATGACTTCCTCTCCTTTCTGCAGAATGTGCTCTATCCGCATACTTGTCATGCAATTCGTTTCATTAAACATAATTCAGTCCATTCTCTTGGTAGTATGCTTTTCAGTTACTGTGCTTGGACAAATAGTTAAACTGGAGATGTGCTGGGGGCCGGATAAATGTTTTCAATTGACACTAACAGTGCATTGTATGTTTATGCTGAGTACTTGTTAAAAACTAGTTATGGTGCTTGCCTAAAAGTTAACTTCGAGATGGATGGGGGCCTGCTAAATAAGTGTTAGTAGCAGGGCATCATATGTTTATGCCAAGTGCCTTGTAAATCTTATTTAGTGATTGAAAATTCATTAGCAGGAATTATTTAGTTGATGGAATTTATTTCTGTCTGCATGACCTTTGTGACATTAAACTTACCTGCTCGATGAAATCTACTTTCCTGTGGAAGAATGACAGTGTCAAGATGAATTCCTGCTAGCCATGGCATCTGCCAGCTTGTTTTGAAGTTGGACAATTCACTCAAATGAGGAGTCGAGTTCTCGATTATTGTCTCGTAAACACCTGAGAAAGCTCGAGTTTAAGTTGTATAAATTCAGGGGTTGCATCATCCCCACATGCCAACCTTGTCTTCCATGTTGAGAATATATTTTATTTGTCTCATTTTAACAGGTCAAGGCACTTCTTGGTGATTATGATGCCATCCATGTCCGCCGGGGTGACAAAATTAAAACCAGGAGGGACAGGTTTGGGGTTGAAAGGACCCTACATCCTCACCTTGACAGGGACACACGTCCAGAATTTATCATGCTCAGGATTGAAAAATGGGTCCCACCTGGACGAACTCTTTTTATTGCTTCAAATGAGAGGACTCCCGGTTTTTTTGCACCTCTATCAGTCAGGTAAATTTCTATCGAGCCTCGAGCTCCTCTTCTTATGGAGTTATAACTGTGAATATTTTTGTTCCACTGGAAAAATGTCTAGGGAAATAACAGAAAATATATGCATCTGCCTAAGGACTTTGGTGAAGTTCGTGTCCTTTTCTCTAGGAACTTGAAGATGTTATTTGGGAAAGGTCTTACAAATTATGGTTCTGTAGTTTGAGTTATCAGTTATGGCTTGGGAAAGCAAAAGGACTTTGAAAAGCCCAACCAAACATCAAATTTCCTAGTACCTATTGTAGAGTCATTACAAGGTCCA
This sequence comes from Euonymus europaeus, assembly GCA_963580455.1. Lineage (NCBI taxonomy): Eukaryota > Viridiplantae > Streptophyta > Magnoliopsida > Celastrales > Celastraceae > Euonymus > Euonymus europaeus. The sequence continues at coordinate 20,802,226 of OY756965.1, forward strand.
TGCTAGTGGAGGCTGCGGATTGTGAAATTAGATAATGGTCTGGAGCAGGGGGGCACTGACAGAGGTTTTAGTGTCGTTACTTGCTAGTAGTTTATGGCAACGGAAAATACCATGAAGAAATGGTGATTAAACAAGGTCGTTTAATTGAATGAATGCCATGATAGCATAAGGTAGGTATCTCTGTTTGATTTGCATTGACAATTAATTTCTTGTATTTCACCTCTTTCCCATTTAGGTTGAAATTTCAAACTCTTCTTCAAATTCTCATTCGAATATTTGGGGGAAAAAACCTTACTTGCAGGTACAAGATGGCATATTCGTCGAATTTCAGCCACTTAATCGATCCCTTGATCGAGAACAATTACCAGTTGTTTATGATCGAGAGACTAATCATGATGGGGGCCAAAACATTCATCCGAACGTACAAAGAAGATGATACAGATATCAGCCTGACTGATGACCCAAAGAAGAACACCAAGAGATGGCAAATACCTGTTTATACCACGGACGAATAGGGAAGCTCAAAGAACATCTGTAAGAGTTCTCATATATATATGTATCTTATATTCAGAGCATGACCACCCTTTTGTTTAGCTGTATGGCACTCGTGCGCGTAGCCATTCATGCACGTCAAAATACAAGCATGCAGTTTACACAAAGCTTTGAGCAAAGAATCATTATGAGGGTGTTTCTGATTTTTGCCGTTGTAAATTTTTGGTCCAATTACAATACAAAGTCTGTATGTGTTTCTTATTTGACTTAATTCATTTATTTCATGAAGAGAAGAATCTTTCAACTCTTTTCATGCAGTTCTGGTGTACAATGCATTTGTCCAATCCTGTTTTGCAAAAGAGATTTTTTTTGTTGATTAGTGAAATGATGATGATGACTTGTCCTATTTGTACAATTTATTTATTTTTGGAATGAAGATTAGCTGGTGATGTAGTAAGAACGAATATTTTTGAAATCTTTCGATAACCCTTCTTACATGCTAACCTGGCAGTCCTGGCTGTCAAAACTAGTGGCAGATTATGCATATCTGCACACAGGAGAGACAGCAAAAGGCGAATAAAAACAAAAGAGTGCCAATTGTAGAAGTGGATGATATCTACAAAATCTGATTACATATTTTCTAATAAAGTGTTTGAACAATTTTACAGGCTCCTAGTCTTAAATTAGTTTCACGTATAAATACTACACTCTAAAGTTGCAGGCAGCTACAAAATCCAAAAAGAAAATGAACAAAGAAAAGATAAACCCTTTACCCCTATACCCTAAATGATGCTCCTGATCAAAAATGGGAATATAGTTTTGACCATAAGCCTTCATATCAATAAATCTTGTTTCGTTGATTCATAGTCCTCGGTTCCTCTAAAAGCATTGATATATATTAGTGGTGGGACTGTGCCTCAAGAAGAGTGTTTGTAGCTGCATTAACATCATTTCTAGCATGCACAAGCGCCTGCCTGGCAGAGTTCCTGTCAAAACCCATAGAGACAAGGGTGGCAATGGCATCCTCTGGAGTTTCTGCGGCTGAAGGCGCAGGGTAGGTTCTCTGATACGAACAGAGTGAATGAGTCCTTCAGGTAATGATGTGTATAAAATAAAAAAGTAAAACACAGACTTGTTAAATTAAAGGCTGCTATACGACATGAACTTCAATTTAATTTATATGCACAGTTCAACTGAATCAAATAAGAAAAGCCACGAGAACGAAAAGTTTCAATTCAGCCCTGGGGACAAATCCAGGCAGAATTGGCTTGTCCAGTAGATGCTTGTCAAATCAGTCCATACAGCCACATCCATTTTAAGTATTACAAGAGAAATGACAGAAAAATGGTTTGGGATTCAGAAGCATTTAAAACGAATGGTCATCTCAATGATTCTGCATGCTTCAGCTATTCAAAATCAGACACAAGTTTAAACCAACATATCGTGAAATTTGAAAACAATGAACACAAATGGTTGCATATCATCATTGCAATTGGTAGATAATTGTATTTTTCAAGAAGATGGTATATGTAAAAGTTCATTAGGGATACTTGCCTCCACAAGGCGACCTGGGTTTGATGGTATAGTTCCTACAATATTTCGACTTGGTGCTGAAGGTGAACTCCCCATGGATGGCAAAGAAAATCGCGAAAAGAAAGAAGCAAAAAACTCTGGGAACTGTAATGCAGGAATTAGACATGCAAAATTGTGTATCAGTGAACATATGCCCAAAAAAAACGAGATTCCAAAAAGTTGAATATTGATTTAAAATGAAACTGAAAGTTGGAGTGAATTACTGGTGAAAAGGAAGAAAGTACTTTTGCAGCACTAATTTCACTTCGCATCTTTCCCAAGTCAGAGAGTCAAAGTACAACCCAGGTGGGCAGCTCAATAGACAGCCCCAGCTTTAGAAATTGAACTTTGTCATAGCAATCTCTCAAATACAAGAGCCCCTAAACTTAATGTCTCCTCAACTAAAAACACGCAGCACTTTCTATTATGGCTAAAAATCTAAAATCACATGTCACCTAAAAATATGTAAGGAAATTCTTGCAGGAAAGAAATCTGATCCAAGTAAATCCAAGTACCTTTTTTTATGGTTCTATCCCAACTTCTGTTCAAATTCGTAAGCATGCACTCATGAATAGTCAGAGCACAATGCTAAGCTGATATATAAAATTTGCTGACATATAGTTAAAAGAAAAAATGGACATCGCAGTTTCCTTTACTCAAGATAAAGAGTGAAATGTAACCTTTGATTTACGAATGTGGAAGATGTTCAGACGATACAATGAACCTGCAAGGATGCCACATATCCCTGGTAAAATGTATATTTTCCAGACTGATAATAGAAGCTGCCAGGGAGATATTAATATCAGATCCTTACATCTTGAGAAACAAAGCAGGTTTCTTACAATGTGCACCCTTTACCTGAAGGCCAGCAAGATATATGAAGGACTTGTCAGAGAAGTGAACATGGAAAATGTGAATCCATGTTGAAACTGGAATGTCGAAGTAAAAGGGCACAAACGAAGCAAATTAATATGAGGCCATAGGGTCCAGACGTGATTAGGTTCACCGCCGGATCTGCATAATAATAAGTGTATTTTAAGTGTAAAATATCTTTTCCATTAAAAAATAATAATAATAAGTGTATTTTACAAAAAAATTATACTCAAAATCTGCAGAAACACCCCCATATTAACACACACAGGTTTTTTTTTTAATTATCATGAGTCATGACGATGCTGCTGCAGCTATAAATGTTCTTGATCTATACACCATAGAAGTTCCAGCAAAAACATAAGTAAATGCGAATTCTCTCTCACACATGCATAGAGCCACAAAACTAGGCATTGAATCCCTGATACAAAAGGCAAGGTCTAAAGAGATTAAACTCCAGTGTTTTTAATTTTTAATTTTTTAAAAAGGAACAAAAACAAGAGGATTCCTTGGCGAAAAGGGTACAGACTCTAGTACTCAGCAAGGTCTTGTATCCTCAAGTAGTCAAGTGTAAATGTGACAAAGACTGTTGGAAATAGCTGATAGCACATATTCAATGCCTTCCGCTCATCATTATTTATAAAATTTTCACATTTTGCACTCCACAATTTAGGAAAGGCTGTGTATATTTTCCCTCAACAGAACCTATCATAGTAGTGGAGCCTCGTGCAAGAATTTGACCTTATATAAATTTGTTTAGGTTCTAAAAATTCTGCACATGGAATAAGGCTGATCACCAACCACAGGTACATCAGCCACCTGTCAATCTCAACTTATAGTTCACATAAATTGATGCTTATGCTTACAGTAAAATCAATAGTCATAGATATTCCTTTTGGTAGAAAGTAGAAACACAGTAAATTTCCAATAAAATCAGTAGTCACATATATAATTTGGTAGAAGCAGAACGACTTCAGCAACCTCATAACCTAGAAGAAAGAATCTACTACTCCCAAAATCGTTTTTTTTATATCTCCATCCTTGCTATACAAAAAAAGAAGAAAAAAAACTAATAAATATCTACCCCCTAACCCTCACTTCAGGGATTGCACAACCTAAGCACTATTTTATTCCACTTCACCATATAATTCCAAAAATATGCAGAGGAATTTGTTCCTCTCCCACAACATCTGCTTTCCAACTCGCCATCATCGTGGGAGCCTTGTGCAATGACCATTATCCATTCCCTTTACTATCCTCTCTCAAGTAATTTCCAGTACTCTCAGATTATCAAAATATGAAATTCCAAACGACCACATCTGATCAAGAGTGTGAGTAAAGAACCCATCATTCAGGCTGATACAATATCTAGATTCTAGAGGTAAGAAAGGGGGACTTGCATACTCTGCTCAGCTATTGTACTGTTACACAAAAAGCATAAAGCACCCTTTTCCTTATAGAACATGCAAAAGATCTTAAAGGACATGGACGTTTGGGAAGAGGCATACACAAGATAGGGCATTCCCCAATTAAGCTAGGAGGGAAAGGAGTATGGCAAGGTTATTTCTTAGAGAAAAGAAAAATGGATTAAGATGCCCAGCTGCAACCCCCAATGCCACATTAAAAGAAAAGAGTAAATGGAGAGAAGATTAAAAATGATGGACAAAGTGAGCTTATTATCCAAGTCTACACCAAGCTAGTTTCCTCAAACAAATTGGCGAGGCCATAAGCTTTTGGAAATAAATTAGGATTTAAGTTCACCATGCAGCAGGCACATACCTCTCAGAAGTGCTAAAGCTAGAACCTCGAGGAGTAGTGAAACTACTACAGAGAACAAGATAAAGACCTGCATTGGTAGAGAAATTTAAAGTAAACAAGATAGGGAAAAAAATCTCCCGAAGTGTAAAGCAATCATCTATTTTTTGCTCAATTGAAAAAAGATAGAAGGGAATAATTATATAGATATTCTTAACAAACCAAAGATATATCCATTGCTGAGAACACAACTCTGCAGAATCTCTAAGCATGGATCATATAGCAATCACAGAAAATTATGCAGCTAAGAACTCACTGTTATTCACTGCATAGACTCCCAAGTTCCAACCTAATTCACAGTTGGTCAAGGTCAGATGCAAGGACAAAGAACCAGGTAGTACCTTTCACAATTTGTTTGATTACAGCAAACTAAATGCAATCATGCCACATCAGGTGGGGACATCCATGCTGCTAATTACTTGTCCTTTCCATGATCAAAACTCAGGTTCAAATTTTCAAATAATAAGAGAGCCTAGAGTTGGGATAATCGGCACATAACACCATCAGCAAGTAAACCATTACATGGTCCGTTGTAAGTCATGTACACGGCATCACTGAAGAATATATTTTAGATCTGTGATTGATCAAACATAGCCTTTGTAGAAAATGTGTATTCATATTTAAGAATGCATTTTGTTTTTTATAAGTGGTGGTTATATTGTTAAATTTTGCAGGGAAGGGGAAAATAGAACCTTGCACCTAGTGCAAAGGCTAAGGAGCATGCCACCACTAGACCAAAAGAGCTCATTGTTATTGAATCATTTGCAGGAATATTTGTGTAATTCAATATACTTGTTGCATCATATGACACAGAGACTTCATTTGATAATCATACAAATGGTATGCCCTACAAGTCAAAGCTTTGTAAAGCCAACAAAAAGATACTTCCTTGTTAGCTAAAATTAAAGGATTATCGATATAGTAAGAAACTATTGATGTAGAATTTGTGTTACCCTGCATCAATTATAGGATAGTAACACAAGCAAGCAGATTTCCTATTTCTAAAAGATGCATCAAATACTCTTGAAGCCTGGCTTTATAAGCTACCTCATTGTTGTCAATACCAACATCAAGTTGCATTTCATATTATGCTCCCATTTACATATAGACAGCTGTCGGCCCACGTGAGCTCTTATACAAAGCAATCAAAGTAGAGTTTGTCGTAAAGCCAACCCCTATATCAGTAAACGATAAATATATAATCACATTGAGACCTGAATACCTAACACGTAACATTTCCCAAAAATTTTTGATAGATCACTCAATAGGATAATCCTCGACACCGATCCAGTTGCAATTTGGTATCTTGAAACTTCTCCTCCAATACATTCTATCCAAGGTCATATTCAAACTTCCTCAATACTTTAAATCATGCCATTATTGTCTATATTTTGCTTTTCTCATCCCTTCCACAGAAATATGATTGTCTCCCATTCAATACACCAACATGCCAAGTTCAATTTGCTCCACTTGTCTTAATGATCTTCAACTAATCATAAACCCAAATTCACTTCTACTTTCTTATTCTCACTCTCTAGTTACTTTACCAATCTTCTAGTAATCACTAGAGGACTCCATCCCTTTGTTCATATCATGGATTGTTTGGAAAGAGATAAGCACTGAGGCATTTTAGGAGAAAGAAACTCATTTTTAAATTATATAGAGTGGATAACCAGCTCTCACTTGTTCTTAATAAAGCAGATATTGGTTCCCTTCAGCACACTTTCCTATTCAGAAAAAGAAAAAAGGTTCCAGAGAGAGAGAGACCAATTAATTGAAAATATATAAACCAACATAAAAGGGGTTCCATTATCAAGCAATCAAACAGAGAGAACTAAATCAATGACAATAAGCCTCATATTTCAATTCTTCCTCTCACCCATCATGACAACTTACTTCAGCCACAAAAATTAGAGAACCTGAAAACTGAAAATAACTTTATCACAGCAGGTAAAATTACTCACCAAATACTTATTCGAACCTATCTGCCTCTCAAATACCCTAAAGTAATATAGCAGATAAAGTCCAAATACGAGCTCTGGCGTAGAAGAAAAGGCAAAAACCGACACAATTAATTTCCAAACATGAAGCCTGCCAAAAATATCCTGCCACAAGGACCAATAAAAAAATAAGAATCCACTCCAAATGTGACATCAGAGAACTAGCGGCATTTCATACAAGGAATGTGAAAGAATATACTTGACATCAATATCACCAGGATTTGCATGAGGAGATCGCCAACAAATGAGTTGGCAGGATCGTTATTACTTCTTCGCTAACCTACTCAGTTTCTTTTGACAAAGATCATAATAATATTCTCCAGGAAGTCAAATTTTCTCTGAAGTTTAGCCAATAGTAAATTAGTAATCCTGATTTTTATTGATGAATCTTAGAGAATTCGAGTGTTCCAGCAAGAAAATAACATAATCATTAGCTTACAATAGTGAATACAATAATTTTTGCTTCCATAATTATACTTTACTATATTAAAAATAAATAATGCTTAAATTTGCATCAAAATGAGACACTACAGAATACAGATCCCAATTCCCAACTACGTGAACCCATCACCATAATTATTGGGAGTACAAGCATAATAATATAGCCCAATATTAATCAGACAAACAATACGTCAAATTTTGAATCCGAAAACCAATTTTTTTTTATATAAAAAAAGTACCTGAAATGATAACTCAAGCTTACTAGAGCGACCTCGGATCCCAAAGAAGATAGTGAAGATAGCAGAAGCGATAACAAAGGCTCTCGTGACTGGAGCATTGTCTGTGATCCGGACAACCCGATAAGAACTCGATCAAAGCATTAAACACACAGATAACGTATATACGTATATGGGTGAATAAATTTAGAGTACGCACTGAAACCAGAGGGGCCGCCGTTCATCTTTCGCTTTCAGTAGTGAGAGCGAAGAATCAACGTCCTTTTCTTCAATTCTTCTTCGTCTTCTCTTGTTTGGGTTCTTTAATTTGTCATATTTACATTTTATATTTTCCCAACTAGTCCCGAGTCCTGACTCCTTGCCTCTTTTTCTTTATGAAAAATAGTTTGGCTGGGCCAAGCCCAAAGTTTGTTAATATCTACACAACACAATCCATTAGGTTGATGGTTCCTTCGGTGACTGGTTCTCCAGCAATCTTTATCAAATGAAAAGAAACGTATGTTGGGTTGGTGAATCTTGTTTTCTTGCCCCAGACTTGAAGATGAAGAAGAGAATCCCTTTGAATATCAGCAAAAAACCAATCATGATAATATTCAACATATAAATAAAAGAACCCTCATTGGATGATCAGATCAACTATTGGCTTTTAGTTGCATTATTAAGGTGAATTAAAAGCAATATGGACATTCTTTTACCTTCGAAGGCAAATCTGGGAAAAATTGAAGAGAAAAGTAGTCAATAAAGTTGTCTCCCCAAAATGAGACTCATATATTTCTAATACAGATCAGAAATTACATCATCTGCCTTGTACATTAGGTGCAAGTTTGTCAGGGACTGAACAAAAAGGTACTCTCCCCAGAACTGACTTCCATGACTTCGAACTCTCTAATCTCTTTATTCACAAAGTCAAGAGGAAACAAAGAAAGGAAGGGGCTTATTTACAGGATTCTGTAAGGCCTAAGAGTGGAAGAAGAAGAAAAAAAAAGTGGATCCTAATCTATTCATTCCAAGTTTTGGGCAGGCCAGAGGAATTTCCACGTCGAAATCTCATCTTTTGAGTAGAGCTTTCTAATTCCCCCATAAAAGCCACCAGCTTCATCGCCTTCTTCTCGATGACCCTTCCTGCTAATCGTTGTTCTTCTCCATCTTGAGCCCGGGGTGTACTGGTTGAACTCCAATATCACTGTATCTGTTAGCAGATAGACATTATTTGTTGACTTTTTACCATGACAACCATTAGAGATCATTGGCAACAACTAATGACAAAACGAAGTACACAATAATTTTCTTGCTTATGTATCTGTGACTGGAAGTTTTTGCAGACAAGGAATCTAGATGGAAAGATGCACCACAGTGTGATCCAAAATGCATCTAAATTTATTTGTTGATTCTGTTTAGAAGTCCTAATCAACATGCACGCATGGGGACAGATCAAAGGCCTCTTGCCTCTAAGCCAGTCATCATACCATTCTCGCATACTCCAGAATAGACAGTTCAAGGATATTACACAATTCATATAAACATAGATGTTCAATCTTAGCCACGTCTCTGATGTATTGTTGGAATTTTCCAGGTGGGGATAGGGAAGAACACACAAGTATCAGATTAAAAACTTTGGAACAACGGTGATAAAAGTTTCATTTGTCCAGTACTGATCCCCCATTAGAGGTGTCTTCATTGCAGTACGATTTGCTATGAGAGGGTGAATTTCCCATGTAATCATAGGTAAGTACCCTATGTAACCCAGTTTTGCCAAATACTAATCCTCAATCCGTAGTTTCACCTAGTAACAAGAGGGTCAAGAAGAGAGGTGCCAAGCTACTAATCCTACCACATTTTCCTCTCACAACTAAAGCAGAAAAATTCAATACAAATTCCAGAACCCAAAGAAAGAGACTAGAACAACAAAGATTTTAGAGAGTTTGCTTACCACTATATCGACAATGACAGTAGTTTTCATTTCCACTACATGATTCCAGATGACCAACAACACAATACCACCATCCTGCAACAAATTAGCACGTATAATCAGTACCATGACATTAATTAATATGTGTAAGTGTAAGTGTAAATGTGTATCCTTCATGAATTTCTTCAAGACATTAAATTTAAAAAGATTTTCTCAATATACCATATGGGAATTCCTTATTTCTTCTCCACTGGATCTCAACATGATCACCAGGATTTAAGTCACTAAGGCAGTCAGAGATGTGAAAAACATTAGAAGGAGTGTCAACAGCTGGTGCTCTTATCCTATCCCACCCTATACTTTCCTCTGTTGTACGCCTTCCGTGAGTTGAGTACCTGCAATACAGTTCCATTTTAAGGTCAAATTGATGGCAGACCTGGCTTTACATATTGGCTAATCAAGTGAAATTCAATTTTCTCCACTTGCATGGAAAATTTGAACCGAAAGGAATTGGCATTGGCCAACAGCCTAACATTTTGTAAATCTGAGGATTAAAAGACCCAAAAATCAGATAAAGGTGACAACTTTCATTAGCCCTTGGAGGTCATAAAAAAATGTACATACAAACACACAGACACACATATAGGAAGGACAATTTGAGGGAATTTAATGGATCATACCTTGCCAGGAAGGTGTCTGTCTGTGAATCATAGCTAAGCTTCGCATCATAACATGACAGCATAAACCCAACATTTCCATTCTGTATCATGCATACAGAGCAAATTATATGGAATTATAACAATAAATCTACTACTAGAAAGAAATACCAACAAAAATCTATGGGATTATTAAATACCTCTCGATTGTAGACCTGAGCTGGGAACCAGAATTTGCCACTTTCAAGGGAGAGAAAGAAAGCCATGATTGAATCAACTGGGAAAGAATTTCTAGACTCATTTTTACATTCTAATTTGGGTTTAATCCAAGAGAGAGAGAAAATTCTCTGAACAAAACTCAAAAGCCCCGTTTGTTTGTTTTCACCCAAAAGGGTTGGTCTCTTTGTTGAGGCAAGGTGACATTCCCATTCTCTATAAGCAGCATCACCAATCAATCTACCCCACTTTTGCTTCATGTGTTTCTCCCAAAAGTGGTCACTTCTACACATATCCCTCAAAGAAGTACAAACTCCCGCCATGCTACATAATCCAGCCGGCGAAACCCGCTCCAAAACGCATTCCAAGGCCAAGTCAGGTAAATCCAGCAAAGAAATCGTGCTCTCTTCCTCTACACTTTCCACCTTAGCACCATGATTGATCTTCTTTAATGGCTTGATCAGGGAAACTTGGTAGAAACCAATAGCAAGCCTACCTTTCTGCAACCAAGAGACAATGAAACTACATAATTCCTCCCAAAACCAAGCAGGTGACAACAATCTCCAGGTACCCTTCACTGGGAGGAAAGGCTTTAAAGATGAAGACTTGGAGAGCAGGAGAAAAGAAAAGCATGAAATCAGAAAGAAAAGCATTTGGGTGTTTGGTTTTGATGATCAAAATGAGATGATTCAGAGTCGGAACCAAGTAACCAACAGCCAATTACAGTTCAAGCCGTGGTTCTAACTTCTAAACGCGGCCACCATAAAAGGAGCATATAAGTAAGCGTAAGCGAATGTATGTATTTCCCTAATGAACGTTCCTTCAAACACCTTGGCCTTGACAACTAAAGGCCCACCAATGGACACGGGACCGTGCCAGTTAGGCTACAATCAAAGGAACTGTCCACTGCGGTTCCATTAATGAGGGACATCTGCACACACCACAATCGACAAAGCCTTAATTGCTGGTAGTTACAGCTCCACTGAGCACAGAGTAGCCACCCGCTTCCTTAAATGTGCAGTTGGGTATCTCAATACAGTGAATTCCCACCGGCAAATGGCAGTTAAAGAATCAAATAAAGAGGAGATTCTAGCTGCTCATAAAGACCCACTTGTTATCAATCTATGAGTTATAGGTGGACAAGCAAGAACCTTGAAGGAGAAAACAGATATGGTTAGGTCAGTTATGGGCCAGAGTTAGGTGACTAAAACACCAAAACTAGTCAAATATAGAGAGAATTGTAGTTCCCCAAACACCTGGAATTCAATATTTAAATATGACAATAAAATTTGTATGAGGAGATAATCCCTCTAAATTATGATCCTAATTCTTCCCTAAAGATGAAGAAAATGACCGCACCTGACAGATTGATTGATGGGTTTCGAATAGTTTATGTGGGTACTGAAGCAAGGTGTTAACTTTCTTGATGGCTGCCATTGTGATTTGTCAGAAACCCATAAAAGCTCAAGCTGATCCTTTGCCTAACTTCTACCAAACTATCAACATCTCCCCACCAAAGACCATAGCCATGTAAATTGCAATTACAAATCAGAAATGGAATGTGACAACCCTTTAAATATGAGTTTTCTGGAAGTGCCAGGTTGAATTTTATTGGTGGATTAAAAAAAATTTCTTTGGTTTTGCTCTTCTTTGCATTGTTTACATATGATGATGTTTCCAATGCCATTTTGTGTTGGGTCTTTCTCCTGCTTTGCGTCCCAATCAACCTAGTACTCTCCTTCCTTTTTGTTTATGATAAAAAAGTTTCTTAACTTAGTGTTTTTTAAAGTAAAACCCCACTAATGTTCCTTTGAAATTTCAGGGCATGAGTTTTGTCCTTTTCAGAAGTATTAATGTAATATCATTTTTTTTATATGAGCACTTTAATGCTTCTGAAAGCACCACTGTCATAGGAAAGTAAGAAAAACTCACAAATTTATAAAATTTAGATAAATTTTTGAGATGATTTATGGACCTTTTTGTCAATTTGTCCAGTGCAAAGATAAAGATAATGATTGCGTGTTTTGTAAAAAAAAAAAAACAAAACAACTCATCATATAATTGACTTTGATATTGATATCAATAAGTGGGAAAATATTGAGTAAATAATGACCTACCATAGCGGCCAAATTATTGGCATCACTGTATATATATGGAAATTTTTGGCAGGGATGACTTTGAGGACTGCGTCAAATGACTCATAAGCATGTAGAGGAGCCATAAATTGAGGGTACATTATTAGGACCACTCATATTTATGTACTTTGTCCAAAAAAAAAGTTTGCCTAAACCCTTACTCCGTTAAATGAAATGAATAAATTGACAACTATATTAAAAAATTGAAGAAAAACAAAATATTTTATAAGTTAAGATTTTAACATTTCTCAGTTGTAGATGACCTCTTTAAAACAAAATCGTGCGATTTTAAGATTCAAAAATACCTCTACAAGTTGTTTGAATTTCAAATTATAAGATTAAACTTTGCGTATTTTCGATCAACTCAAATGGAGTGTATGAAAAAAAAGTGTTATTTTCCAAAATTGATGCTCCAAATCACAGGTGCACCAGTTGGTGTGTTAAAGAACAAACCCTAGTAGGCCATCATTTGGCATAGGAAAGTGAGGAAACCCATAAAAGTGATGTCAATATTAATTCTAATGGAATTGCCACAAAGAAAAGAAAAAGAAAACCCTCAAACGGAGGGCCCAAATGAAAAGTTTTTTTTTTAGATGGTTACTTCCAATTGAGATTCAATAAATGAGATTTAAGGACTAAACCCATTAAGAAACATTGACGATGCACTACATGTGCTATCATATTGTATCATGTGGCCCTAAAGTTATATGTCGGGAAAATCCATGTATGTATATGAGATGAACATGGTTTTGTTCCAAATTATCCATCCAAACAGTCTGATTTTTCTAGGGTTTTCTCGTTTTGTGTTAAACTTTCTAAATACTGAAAGGATTATCTAAATACGTATATAAAAATTAATTTTCTAACTCAATATATATGCACAGTCTCCCCCCAACTATATACAAAACCAAGGCAACAAAAGTGGGTTTATGCAAGTAAAGTAAACAAAACACAACAACAGAGCATAAATATGGAAAAATAGGAAGAAAAAAAAAGTGCAATGGTTGGGGGCGTAGTCTATCTTAAAAAAACATGGAAATTATAAACTGTTCAATATAAATTCAAAACATTATATATAACACATTAACTATTTTAAAAAAAATAATAATCTTGTAGCCCAAATGAGGTACAGTGGGCTCCGACACCCTCAACGGTGAATCCATTTCTCTTATAATGACCAAAAAGAAAGAAAGGAGTAAAAGAGAAAAGAAAAAAAAAACTTCTTTTTTTTCAATGTGATTTTTCTAGCTAAGTTCCGATGACAAGAATGCCCATACCATGGAACCAAGATAATGACATGAATGAAATCCTGCGTCAATTAACATGATGATGTCAAAGCAATTTGGGGGAATCTGATCTACCCCAAATTTTTTTGGTTCTCTTGGACTTATTCTTGCACAACCACCTCAACTCATTAAAAAGATTAACTCTCAACCAATGGAATGAGAGAGCATCATCTTTTCAAAAAGAAACCCATCCCATTATTGGAGCAACTAGATTAGATCTTAGTGATCAGTTCAGCTGAAATAGAAAAGTATAATACCGTTCATTGTGAATTTTGATTCGTTTGAATGTCACAGGCAATATATTTATGAGTATGTTGCATGTGTATGAGTATGTTGCATGTGTATGAATACGTTGCATGTGTGCGAGTTCTATGTGCCCTAAAAAAGATTGGTATGATGTGGGGTGTCACTATGACCATATGTGGATCTTCTACCAACTAAGCAAATATGCCCTCAACAAAAAGTGGAGAATTCTCTCATTGGTGTGTCTATTTGCTAGTTTGATAGAGGATTGAATACAACATTTGAATCAAGGTAGGAACAATAATTCCACAATGGGTATATAAAACCAATGTTGGCATGAATGGAAGGGAAAACCAATGGAGTATTGAATAGAGTGTTCGGACAAGAACAACGACAATGTCACATGAGAATTGCCAACTTTGTAGAACCCCAATGTTGTTGTGAGATTTGTGACACCAACTGAATAAAACAATGTCTTAAGGCGACCAATATCTTCAAAGACATCGCTTTATTGTTGATGTTTTCTATGTTGGAAGGGATGTAACACCCCCTTTCAATCATTGTCACATACTTTATTGGAGATTAGTGCCTGAATAATCATATTAATACATGATTTGGCTATTGGAAAGTACAACAAATTACCTTGAAAGTAGTTTTGGCCAATGTTGTGATATGATTTAAGTGCTTTCAGGCACTTCCTTCCACACTAAACAGCAGGATCTGCATCCATCAGTCCCTACCTTAGTTGGATGCAGGACTGCAATTAAACAAAAGTATGTATAAAATAAGTTCCACAAGCTAAGAATTAAAAAGAACAAAAGCCAACATTAATGGTAGATACGCAATCTCAACATAAACGATATCCAGTATCATAAGAAAAAGAGATCCCAAGTCATATAATCAGTTGTAGTCAATAAGAGAATAAATCAAATTCTTCCAATTACTAGGGTTATAGAGATTATAGATATAGAGGCAATAGAGCCGAAGCAAAGACAATAATCATGATGGCGCCATGAGGCAGTCATAGATAGAACAAACAAGAAGACCCATATTATTTTTTTGCCAAAACCTGATATATCCAATAACAAAGCTAGTCCTCATGTGAAATAAGTATAAAAGAGCAAAAAGCATTGCTCTTGCATAATAGTGCAGCAAAATTTGAAGAAATATCTTTATGACATAACAGAAGGAACAAGTACAGATGCTTAAAGGCCTAAACCAACAGTCCGGCCATCTCTTCTTCGAAGTCCAGCAGAATATTGCTTCTCCAAATCCATCTGAAGTTCCTTTTGCTTTTCGGCTTGGAGGAGGCCACCAACCTCTTGGCTGTCGGGCTTGTGCTCCCCTTTGACATCGCCCTTCACACCCTACAATTGGCCATAGGTACCAAGGCAACCTCAGACTCTAAAACGTGTCAGTAGGTTTATAAAAGTACAGTGGAGAATGAGTTGATAGGAAAATTCAGTGAAGTTTGGTAACCACGTCACGGCGCAGAGCATAGTGAAAGACGCAAATATGAAATAATGAAAAAGAACTAAAAAGGTCAAGAACACAGTATTTACCATGAGTTTGTTGAATTTTTCCTGTCTTTCACGGTCTACAAACAGCGGAGCATCCCAACGATGTGTAGTCTGCTGAAAATGCCAAAAGGACATTTAATCAATTCCTCAGAAAGAACCAGCGAAAAACAATAATAGCATCGAGGAAGTAATTATGAACTCATCCAAAATACCTCTTCTTCATTTGTGTTCTTTTTGGAACCCCAGAGCAGCTTCTTCTTTTGGTCAGTAGACAAAACACCCAATCCGACAAGGTTCCTGTTAACTGTTTTATCCAAAAAAGATTTTAATGGAGAATAATACAATGGAGGTGTGATATTATCAGGATTTCATTCAATCAGTATCAATGATTTGACTGAGCTTTGAGGACACCATTTTCTAGGGCGTCTTGAGACAGACTTCATTTTCAATAGAACTACTGTTTATACAGTACGTGATAAATTAAACCTCTCATGGAATTATCATCAACAAAAAGGGTATCCATAATGACAAACATGTATCCACTCAATAATAGTACGGCTGCCATATTGTTAATCCTAATTCTAGTCATCTGTACAATGGTACAAGAAAAATTATTTTCACACTGAGAAGCCTGTAAAGAAATGATTCCGAATGCACTACAAAAAGCAGTGGATTGACAGAAATGCTAATATCCTCTCTACAATGTTACATGAATCCCAGACAAACAGAAAAGGTATCAAGCCCAGTGCCTTATTAGGGCAACTTATACATAGGGTGTCAATGGTCGGTTTTGTTCAGTTTTTTGACATATTTTGGTCAAACCATTTTGTCGGTTTTCGGTCAGGTCAGTTTTAGTGAAAAATATGTGATTTTTTTTTTAAAAAACAAACCCAACCGAACAATTCGGTTTCAGTTTTATCAGACATCAATCCAGCCACCATACAGCTGCAAAAGAGGTTCAAAGCAGACGCAGTATACAAATAAATAAGACTAGCCAACTTTCCCATGGGCCATGGCAAATGAATTTTTTATCCCCAGACCGTATCATAAGAAAAGACATCATGTTGTCAAGATATATTCCACCCAATTTAACTTCTACCCAAAATATTTAACATAAAACATTAGTTTTTTAGTTTTTTTCCTTTAATCATATTTGACTGTCCATTTCTAAGCAAGCCAAATGATCAAATAACAGTCAATTAAGAAACATATTGTTTTACGTAAAATAATCAACATGCTCAAGCACAAAGCTCATGCAAGAAGAGTACCATACAATAAGAAAGAAAACTATTATAAGCATCCGTAGCTTAAGATGTCCAAGGCTCCAAGCCACCAATGTGGATATTAGATTTATATGGAGGTGTTATGTACCTAATTCAGCAGCTTTCATTGCAGCAAACTTTGCAGAATCTAGATCAGTAGCTGCCTCTATGACATTTGCCTGAGCTTGTCCTTGGGTTTCACCATCAATCTCATGTGCTAGCTTTGAGCTCGAATGCTCCTTTTCAGAAGCTGTAGCTATTGGAATGGCAAAGAAATCATAATATGATAATACCATCAAATAGCAGAGACAGTAATATAAAATTAAAAATTAAAAATGAAGAAACATGAGAGACTATACCATCTTTATCATAATCAGTCGCCTTATCCGGGCTAAATAACTTTGGCTTTTTTACAGACGATTCTCGATTTTCAGTTGCAAATGTAAACCTATTCTCACCCTTCTCCCCTGCTGCTCTATCATGCCCATCCCTGTCCCTATTAGCTTCTCGATCATCACGTATCTTCTTTTCCTCCTTGACAAGATTTTGACTTTCTGTTTCCTTTCGACCTTCCTTAAAGCGATCCCTTTCAATTCCATGATCCCGGGATTCTTCATAGGAGAGTGTACGATCACTCTTATAGTCACCAGATCTCCTGCAGTAATTTCTTGTCTCATCTCGCCCATCTCGCCTATGCTGGTCCCTCTCCTTCTCCAAATTTGAGCTACAATCTCTCCTACCGGATGAAGTCCTATCAGCTGATGAATCCTTGTCTTTGTACTTCTGCTTTTCATAAGACCGATCTTTCTCCTTGTATCTATTCGCGGAACTATCATATTTATCACGATGATATCTGTCCCCAGAGTCTCTTGACCTGCCATACTCACTATCTTGTCTTGTATAGTCAAAACGAGTACTGCCTCTAGACTCTCGACCAGCATGAGAAGTTAACCTGTAGTTATCTTTTTCTCCATCATCTACATGCTTGTCATGTCTAATATTGTCATCAAGCTTAGAGTAACCACGGGAACTCCTGGAGGAATGACGATCAGAGTGTCTATGTGAATCAGAAGCTCTGCCATAATGTCTTCGACCAGAATACTTGTCTAATTCTCTCATGTCATCCTTGATTCTTGGCCGATTCTTTGAGACTTCTGCAGGATCTTTACTTGAAGATGATGGACTGCCTTTACGGCCATGCTTAGGACTCTCTGTATATATTCACCCCACATACAAAAAGGCAAAAAAATTTCTTTAACTTTAGCAATTCTTCTCATACAAATATAAATTAATGACTGACCAGATAAACCTCTTAATCTGGGCACACTTTCCAAGGTGACAAGGTCCAGAAGAACAATATCACTTAATTTTACATCAATTTTTAGAAATTGAAATTCAAGCGACAATTTCAAATGACGAGACTGCCGTCCTGATCGTAGAATGTTAACGCGATTTACAATCAACTTCACAGTATGGTTGCAAAAACTATTTACCTAACATATCCTGTCTAGAAATGGCACAGCATAAGATAATTACACCCTTCTTTAGCGACTTATTGTCAGCGCAAGCAAACTCAACTAGTTGTGAACGAGAGACAAAAGCATTAGGCACCTCATCAACACTCAAGCAAGGCAAGTTTGGTCATTGATGAGGCACTAGCTTTGGTGCTCGGTGCTCACATGACGGGGTTTTTTTTATCAGTTTTTCTTCTTCTTTTAATAACTATTAATTCGTTACAGCCTTACAGGACCTAAATTAGATGCCTACTTACATGTGGAGAAGACACGTTAGTTAGCCATAACACACTTGTTGGCTAATCATCCTCTTTCTTGGATTGATGGCAAAATTCTAGATATGCGCTGCTTTTTCCCCTGGGATGGTCAATACTCTAGCTTCTTCTTCATCTTTCAAGCAACCACCAGAGTTTTTTTTTTTAATATCTAAATCCCCAACTTCTATTTCCTTTTTCTCCATAAAATGCATGTATGTAATTATTTTTCTCCTTTGACTTTTCTTCCCCGCCTCTTTTCTCACACAAAAAATATATCTCCCTCACTTTTTCAAATTTATGACAAGCTAAACACATGCACACACACGTCAACACAAAGAGACTACAACCACCAAAACAAAAACCCGGAACATCAAAGACTTCCAAAATATTGGTTCCAGTATGAACAATCACTCGGCAAAAGGAAAAAGGCAGCAATTCAGGAGCAAAATTTAAGAACTAACCATCAGATGACGATGATCCACCAATTGGAGAACGCTGACGATATTTCCTACTAGTTGCATCACTTAAAGGCTTACGGAATGCAGTTTTATTGTCAGCAATTTCCTGGGGCGGCATCTGCAAATCTGAATCCATAACCCTAGAACCAGATGACACAGATATTTCAACATAAGCAAACAAAACAAAATCAACAGTAAAATATACTTGAATGAATGTGCACACAGGAGAGCACAAAAATGCACATGTAGAAGTACATACATTTATGCACTTGAACGAATGTGCAAGGCATAGATGACATGAAGGAAAACATTAATTTATCCTTAGGGTTTTCACTGCCAATACAATTTAATTAACAACATTGCTAATCATCTTTGTTTTGCACTAAAAAGAAACCTAGTCTGTTAGTCATAGCAAAGAATCTTAAATTCAGATTTCATTTACAGTTTTACACTTCAAAGTTCAAACTACTCCAAACTGGCACACATAAAATAGGCATTACGAGTCAAGTTAACAGCTTAAGACCACAGTGAGCTTCAGTTTCAAAATAGTTGTAATTATTACTCTCTGTACACTTCAAGGTGCTCCAAACTGGCACGAAGCTAGTTTTCCAATGCACACTTACAGTAGCTATTAAGCTAGTCAAATTAACAGCTTAAAACCACAGTTGTGATTCAGTTTCAAAGAAGAAGTGACTATTACTCTCTGTGCACAAACACGGGATCAATATTCGAGGCAAAATTAATTTTCAATCTCCCACCGGTAAACCAACAAAGAATGCTTCCTCGTTCAAAAATTATCACTGTTACAGAATTCTATCCCCATCCAACTTTCAGCATATAAAATAAGCCACTCCTATTTCGCATTCTTATCATTCCCATCTGAGTTTTTCTTTTTTATCAGATATCAAGAAGCAAATCTCGAGCATAGGATAATTATCAGCGACGAAGATGAGTATTTTTTTCAGAGAAAAAGAATCATCAAGGCGAATTTCAGATTGGCTAAGGCCTAACGAATCACGAGTTCAAGAATTATTAGTAACGCTTTCTCGACACAACCAGAGCCAACAACGAATCTGGGTTTCCGGAACACAATTTAAGTAAGCTGCGATAAATTCAAAATTGGACTGGAAAATTAAAAAAAACGAGAGAGGGATATTACCGTTCCTGTGACAGGGATTTCGTGCTTAAATTGAGAAGAGCTTCAATGAATTCGTGTAAGCTGCAATCAATTCTGACCATTAGTTTTTTTTTTTAAACAAAAAAAACACTATTTTTCTTGAATTATGGATCCCAGATGAAGCCTAGCCCAAGTAAGGCCCGATTATCTTCAATGGACGTTGGGTCGAAAAAGGAATCATGATTGGCCCACACATTTAAAATTTGGGCCGATTCTTTCTGGGCTTAGGGGATTCTCTGAGGTGTGGTTAGATATATTGAACAAAAATTCCTCACTGGCATTGCAGACTTGCAGCCCCAGGGGTTTCTTGGGTTTAATCAACTTGAGAGTTGAGACTGTGAGAATGTGAGGGTATTCACTTCCTCATCTCGCGGTCTAGGAGTAGAGTTTCATCAGAACCACAACTGGAGTCGCTTAATCTACTATTTGGGTTCTTCGTCGAGTTTCTAATTCCCTCGAGTATTTCTCTCCCTCTCCGTCATATATGTATGCATTTTTTTTTTAATTTTCGAGGGGTTTTGCTTCTTCTTTTTTTCAAATTCCGATGAATTTGCTAATGAAGGAAATGTGAGTGTTCTGCTGAGTTTTTGGGGATGGTTTTTGATGGTTAAATGTTGATTTTTTAGGTTCAGCGGATTGATCAGAGGAATCTTCCAGGCTTGTTGTGCTAAATCAGAAATATTATCTGGATATGGAGAAGGCAAGGCTGTCATTTCTGAGTCTCTTCTAGTAGAGTCTGATAGATGTCAAATATATTACCGTTGATGTTTGTTCAAACTTCTCCTTCGGGAGACGTGCCATTTCTTCCCAAGCTGGTGCGGAGAGCAGCGAAAGCGAAAGCGACTCGGAAGATAAATTCTTTGAACTTGGAGCACCGGCCAGTGCTGATGCAACTAAGGACCAGCGTGAAGTGATTTCTGAACCAGAGCCATCTGACGATGATTGTATGGAGGATCCCTCTCAAAATGAATTGGAACTATCAGAAACTGAAGTAGGGTTGCGTGAGAAAGTAGGATCAATGAAAAGGGAATATTTGGAACTCTTTAAGGCCGTCAGTGCTGCCCCAGTTTTATATGTTCAAACTGCTCTTAATAAGTGGGTGGAGGAAGGAAAATATTTGGGTCGCGAAGTGACCGTACTAGCCATGCTTAATCTGTTGAAATGTGGAATGTATGGAAGGGCTCTACAGGTAGTTAACTCGATCCTCCTTCAATTTTGCCGTTCTATCTTCCTTCATATACTCTTAAACATGATTGCATCTCTTCTTAGATCAAAAGGAAAACTTATTTGTTGTGTATGAAGACTTTTTTGGGGAAATGATCACTGTTTTTTATTGAATAAGGAAATGATCACTGATTATTGAGAAGTTTCACTAATGACTGCTTTTTGAAGTGGGTTGTAATGTGGAATGCAAAGAAACTGACTTCTTGATGATTGTTTTTCTTGTCTGGAAAATTGTTGATAATAAAAATGGGCAAGAGCTTTTAGGGAGACTTATGGTGGGTTGGTGGTAGGAAGAGTGAGGTAGTGGTGCATTTTCTTACCTGTTAAACGGATTTTATAGATTTGTCTATCTGTTTGTTCTGGGTTGTTTGCCCATCTCTTTCAAAAATCTTTTATTGATGAACTGCTGCCGTGGGATGAATTACTGCTTTATTTTGCACCTGGAGTCTTGGACCATCTTCTTATGGGTACAAGATAGAATTATGGTTTTGAACTTTTGATGCAGGTCAAATTCTATCATTGGTTCTAGAGAATATCTAGGCGAGTTCAGCTGGAATGTCAACTGTTTTTGACGCTACTACTTTACACAACATAATTTTAAGAAAATTAACTCCACTCCTTCTGCTAACCTTAGATGAATTGTAGCTAGTTGACCAGACTAATAATAGATAACCCCTAGACCAGCCAGAGTTGCAGACCCAGCTCAAAATTTTGTCCAAACCCAGGACGTGGGCTTATATTTTGCCCCAGCACAGCAAAAGCACTTGGCCAGGATATGACCTTGTTCTTGCTAGAGATAAGCTGGATACAAACGGTTCCAACGTGATTTTATGCTTACAAGTGACTTCTATCAAAAATTTGTTTCATTAATTTAATTACTGGAAGCAAAAGGACATAATATTGCAATATTTTTTTCATCAATTTTACTTCCAGAGCACATTGGCTTTGACACTTTAGTGGTTAAATTGAACCCTAAGACCGGGATTCCACTAGAGTTTTGTAGATGGCTTTTCTCTACCTTTTTTATGGTTCTATGACTCTTTAGTGACCTGGGCTAAGCCAAGAGAAATTTCGTTTATCGAAATGAGCTTTGTGAACTCAATGTCTGATTTTCCACTATGTACCAGAATCCCGAATTCGATTAGAGTGCTTCTGTTTCTACTTTTGTGACTATAAATTTATGGTGACTTGATTATCATTAAGTGGGAGAGACATAATGGCATTGATGAAGCTTGGTGGAAAGTGGAAACTAGTTTGATAGTCAATGTTGCTCATGGTTTTTTAAAATTTGAAGATAAAGTGTGTTCTGGAGATGGCCTGTGGACAGGGAGACTTTTACGGTTTTACCCTTATAGTTACAGTAGGTACTTTATAGAAATAGGCTTCTCATGCTATAGTTACTTATAGCTGAAGCTGTCATCATCTATAAACATTTATACAACAATAATAGAACTGTATCTATTGGAATTTAATCTATTTTCTAATTTATCTCTGTATAGGTCTTATGCAACATTATGCGTAGGTTCTTCCCAGAATTGTATTTGCTTCATTATGCATTGCTTTCAACAATTGTACCTCGTGTTCATGAGAATCTCAGTGCATTAGTTTCCTCTTATTACATGTCTTCTAACGTTTTTGTTCTCTCGCTGATCCACGTATTCTTGATTATCGTTTTCCATAATATTTTGTACTCCAATTTAGAGTTCTCCTTTGTTTTTCTTATTTGGCATTAGCTACGATATTTGCTTTAGTCTCTCTCATCCAGCAGCTCTGATGTTTGTGTGTTTCTGTTACCTATTTTCCAGGTCTCAGAGTGGTTAGATTCAAATAAGCCTCGTGAGTTTACAGAGAGAGACTATGCTTCTCGCCTTGACTTGGTAGCCAAGGTGCATGGTATCCAGAAGGCAGAGAGTTATGCCACAAAGATTCCACAATCCTTTAGAGGGGAAGTGATCTACTATACTCTGTTAGCTAACTGTGTTAGTGTTTTCAATGTGAAGAAAGCAGAGGAGGTGTTCAACAAGATGAAGGACTTGGGTTTCCCAATCACATCGTTCGCTTGTAACAAGTTACTCCTACTCTACAAAAGGGTTGACAAGAAGAAGATGAGGGATGTATTATTATTAATGGATAAAGAAAATATCAAGCCTACTCCCTTTACTTACACAACCGTAATAGACACTAAAGGCCTATCAAATGACATTTATGGGATGGATCAAAGTGTGGAGACGATGAAGGCCCAAGGCATTGAACCTAATGTTCATACGCAGTTTATTTTGGCTAAGTCCTATATCTCTGGCGGTCTCAAAGCAAAAGCTGAGGCACTTTTGAAGGAGATGGAAGGAGGCAACTTAAAGGAGCGTCGATGGGCTTGCAGGGCTTTACTCTCTCTTTATGCAGCACTTGGAAAGGTTGATGAAGTTAGGAGAGTTTGGAAGGTCTGTGAGTCAAATACCAAAGTTGATGAGTGCGTGGCTGCCATTATTGCCTGGGGAAGGCTGAAGAAAATTGATGAAGCAGAGGCAGTTTTTTAGAGGATGTCAAAGACATGCTCAAAAAACTCTTACAGACTTTATTCTTCATTATTAAAGGTTTATGCAAACAACAAGATGTTAACCAAGGGTAAGGATCTATATAGGCCCATGGCTGATAGTGGATGTGAGATTGGCCCCTTGACTTGGGATGCACTTGTAAAGCGCTATGAGAATGTAGGAGGGGTTGAAAAGGGCGACTCTGTATTGCAGAAAGCAGCCCAACAGAACCAGATGAGGCCATTTTTATGTTCCTTCATGGTCATTATGCATCAAATGCTAGGAGGGGAGATATCCATAATGCAGAAAAGATTTTTCATACGATTAGGCAAGCTGGGTATTTTTCTACAGTTGTGATGATTGATGCTCTAATGCTGGCCGATATCAATGCCAAAGCTCCAGCATATGGAATGGAAGACAGAGTGAGGGCGGATGACATATTCCCGGAACAGCGTTTGGCAGCAAAACTGGCTCAGGTCGATGCATTTAGAAGGACACCAGTGTCAGTTTTGCTGGACTGATATTTCTTTCCTTTTGGACAAGTTGAGCAAATGCAATGGTGCACTAATTTGAAGCGTCGGAAATTTTGGAGTGTGTAGAGATATTGATTTGAAAAAATTGTATTGAAAGAGGTGTAAAATGATATAAAAGTATGATAGATATAATGTTATGTTTGATATTTGGAGTGTTGGTGAATGAAAAGTTAAAAAAAATTATATTGAAAAATGTGTTTTATTGATATGGTTGTATTAGAAGACGTGTTTTGCTGATGTGAAAGTGGGATTTTATTGTGTGTAATAGAGGTGAGACTCATTGGCTCTTTTGCACATCCCTGCATTTGCAATTCTGCATAGTATTTAGGTTACGTGTTCTTAAGAAAACGCTTTTCCATATGATAATTAGTTATGTACTTTTCTAAAATTGCTTATATGACTAGAGTTCTACTTGGAAATAATTGGTTGTGGTTTCTTATCGTAAATATCCAAAAATATTAATTTAATGCACACCATATATATAACACCTTCCTCATATCAATTCATAGAAGCAGTTCAAGAGTATGAAGCATTTTTTTTTTTTAAAAAGGTGTATATTTGACCTACGTGCGTCGATGATGTAAACATTGATAAACGTCTATGATGCAAGTATAATTTGTGTATTTAATGTTTTGTAGTTAGAGTCTTTAACAGTGTACCGTATTAGAAAGAATGTTAGTGACTTTTGTACCTAACAATTGAAGAGTGGTGCAAATTTTTAAAATTTAATCCAATTAATTTTGAAAATTTTCTATTAAAATTAATCGATATGTGACATGACAACATGTGATTATTTCTATTTTGAGATTTTCATATTAGTTAATAGTATTGATTGATAACTAAAAAAAAAGTTGGACAGCTTTTTGACAAGTAATAGAAACAATCACAAAAATAGGCTCTTTCAATTTAGAAATTCAAGTTTAATTTATTTGTTTTAAATTGACAATTTGAACTTAACAAGACACTTGGGAAAATTAGGAAGATCTAAGTATTAACAAATTATCGTCAATAACAAAAAAAAAACACAAATACTTCACATTCATATATGCGCTAAATAATTAAAGAGTCTGTTTTATTTATTTTCTATTTTTTATTTCCGTGTTTTCTATTTTTTCAGAAAACGTCTTCGAACATATTTTTAATTTTTTTTTCAGTGATTTCGTGCCTCTCATGTGTTTTAAGATGGATAACCAAATATGTTTTAGACGTTATTTTGTTTGAAAAATGAAAATATTAATTGGATTGAAAACAAGCATACCAAATATACAATTTTGAAAAATAAAATTTATGCAATTGGACCGAACTTTGGTTAATAAAAAATATAAAGACAGATACAACCTGAGGAACTTTGGTATTATTGGGGGGGACTTATTCACACACATTACTAAAAACATCACATATGATACGTAGGTCCTCTTTTAATTAAAATTATGACAATAATTGAAATAATTAAGATATAGACAATCTCAACACAGCCAATGAAAGATTGCCATATCTAAAGAAGAAAGACAATCAACAATTCAGCAGAGCTGGTGATCAGTGACTGGTGAGCTGTTCCAACTTTGTATGGTCGGAGGAAGAAGACAACTTCCATGTGAATTATTCACAATTATTGGTACAAATTTCATGTGTTTAGCTAAAAAAATTATTAAATAATTGATTCACTGAGTAAATGGTCCAATAATTCACTCCCAAGTTCTTGGCTTATAATACTTGATTCCACAATTTAATAATTACACGATTCCATGAATATATTGTCCAATTCCACAACATTAGGTTCCTACTGTTTTGTTAATTTCATTTATTTATTCATTTTCATCAATTTAATATTCACTAGCCACAATATATAAAGAACCTTATTTGATCCACTTTCTTGTGGAGGTTTATAGTTTGAGTGAGTATAATTGTCTATGCTCTCCTATCCTTAACTCCTCTTGTTATTTGATTACTTTCCGATAATGACTATCTCGGGCCGGCCGACAAGGTTAGTGATCGAAACATTTCATCTTTATTTATTTATTTTTCGGAGTAGTATTATATTGTTTAAGGTTGAATATCACTTAATCAACAATTTTTTTTAATAATCGAGAATGACATTACACAAATTCTCCTTTTGAATTAACAATACATGTCTCATGAAGAACTCTCCGAACCCTCTCTCCTCCAACGCCCACCAACACTCATACCAATATAGTTCTTTTTTTAAAAAAAAAATGAGGTAACTATGTGTCCATTTTTTAAACTATTTTGTTGTTAAATATTTAGGGCTTATGGCCAAAGACAAACTAGGGATTGGTAGGAGTAGTAATATATGTGAATAGAACATGTCCGTGTTTCTTTTTTGTGAAGTAGTTTTTGCCCTTTGGAAGTACTCATTAATTAGAGTGTTAGATTGATATAAAATTAACAGCACTCTTTTAAATTCAAATTTAAAAAAAAATGAAGAAGAAAATGAATATATATAAAATCTAGTTAAGAATTATTATATATCCAAAATTCACAAGATGTGAATTTAATTGCAATGACATATATATGACGTATGAGCATTAATAAATGAACCTTGAGAACCAATTTAATTGTCGGAAACAAATCAAAACATATATGGACATAAAATAAATGAACGTCCAATTATGGCAATTTTGTTCAATTTTAGCTAGGCTACAAATAGAAAGACCACATGAGAGCCATAAGTGGAGCGACAACCTATTTATATTTACGGGTTTAGTGGAGGGTCAGTGCCTTTTGCACTGGATTTTAAGCAGTGCACAGATCTACACCATTAAACACACTTTGTGGATCTTTCAATAAATGTTTCTGTCTCTATATTTTTAATCTATGATAATAAAGTACACTAATAAATGTATTGCACTGACCCACCCCTCTTCCCTATATTTACTGTATATATGTTTTCCTCTCCAAGTTTGTATATTGTTCATTCATTCATTCATTAGTATTATTATCATTTTGAATTCCTCTCTATAAATACATTTGCTAGATCATAGGCTCCCTTGCTTTATCACTTCTATCTGCTTACATTATTAGCTTCTCCCTCTCTCCCTCTCTCTCTCTCTCAAATGGCTCCTCCAGCTGTTCTCCTCTCTTCTGGTGAAGCAAAGTATACCCTATAAACAAGTTTAATTTACCATTACTTGTTTGGTTATGTTATGTACATATTACTTTATTGCATTCTAATTATAATATACTAGATATGATTATTATATATATATATTTAATTGAATTCAGAATAATTTTTTGCTTTTTATTTATGCTTATTCATTGTGACCTAACTATATATAAATATAATATAATTATTAATTGTTGGATTTTAGTGTAAATGGGGTGAATGGGAATGAGGCCATAAATGAGATCCCTTATGGAACCACCGAAATTGTTCTTGTTCGTCATGGGGAAACCACTTGGAATTCAATTGGAAGGATTCAGGTTTTCACTCTCTCTCCCTCTCAATCAAATGTTAATAATTAAAAAAATTAACAATATTTAATATTATTAACAATATATATTGTGTTTTGTCTTATCTACACACAGGGAGCGCTTGAATCATTCTTAAACGATGTAGGACAAAAGCAAGCAGTTGCAGTTAAGATCCAATCTCGCATTCATTCTTTTCTTACAGATTCATTTTCTCTATTCGTTTATTTCTATTTTAGGATAAACAAATTAAGGATATTTAATTAACAAATTATAGACACTAATTGCAATTAAACATTACAGATAGCTGAGAGATTGGCAAATGAATTGAAACCGACTGTTGTCTATTCATCTGATCTCAAACGTGCCAAAGACACTGCTGACATGATTGCCAAGAAGTGCTATTGCCCTAAGGTACATACACACACATATGTATATGTATATATGTATGTAAAAATAATGAAATTATAAAAATGTATTATCAGTCCCCTCATAAATTGTTAAAGGATGATAATGTCTTTGGGCAGGTTATAGTGGTGCCGGAGCTGAAGGAGAGACATGTAGGGAGCTTACAAGGGTTGTATTGGAAAGAAGGAGAAGTGAAGGAGCCTGAAGCCTATCGTGCTTTTTTCTCCACACAAAATGATCTGGAAATTCCTGTGAGATTTAAATTCTTAACGGATATTACTACTTCGAAATTCAAATAATTCTTCATAATTAACTAGAAATGGTCAATGAGATTTGGATTTAGTTCACTTTTTTTCATCAATTACAGGGAGGTGGAGAGAGCTTTAACCAGCTCCAAGAGAGATCAATGAATGCTATGGAAAAAATTGCATCAAAGCACAAGGGTTCGTTTTTTTTCTTATTTGGATTGTATTATATATTGGCACAATATACTTGCGAATCAAATATAACTTTATTAATTATATCATAGGGGAGCGCGTGATCGTGGTTAGTCACGGAGGAGTGCTGAGAGCGATTTATCTGTACATCACAAAAGCAGCAATTGCTGGAAAACTGTTGAATGCCTCGGTGAATGTGCTTCACGTCTCTAACGGGGATTGGGATATCAAGTCGTGGAGCGATGTGATTCATCTTGATGACGTTGGATTTCTTGAGCGCGGATTCAATGGAGACTCGATCAAGGCATAATTAAATTTGTGATAATCATCTTGGAACTAATCATCCTATTTTCCATCTAGATGGAATATTAATTGTTGATGATAATAAGTCTCTTAATTTCTTTCAAGACATGGTTTTATCTTTAGTTTGGAATGTTTATATATCTTTAAATCAATATTTCATTGAGTCGAACAAATGTCTAATGTTTCTCGCTTGCTTTCATTTATTAAATCTAATTGAAATACACAAAGTTGGTATGATTATCACTTGTGGTGACTTGATGGATAAAAAATTAAATTTTAAAAAACTAATAATATATACTCATATCGTGGCGGATCTAGAAATTCCAGCCATTAGGACACACGTTGGCTTCAGAAAAAGAGAGGTTTGTTAGTACTAAAGATATAACGTGAGCTTTTAGTGAGTTTAAAAAGAAATAAAATTATATAAATTTAATGTATTCATAAAAATCGAATAATCATAGCTATGCGATGAGACCAGGTTTAATGGATGGAGATTACGTGAAATCATGTACAACCATGCAAAATCTCAATAATAGAAGAGTGACGTGGGTTGCAAATATTGGTTTGTTGGATGCGTGGGTGATGATATTGACAACTTCCATGTGCATTGTTAAGCAAGTGAAGTGGACACTTTTTAAAACTCCTTAAAATTTTTAATTGAATCTCATTTTTATTATATAAAAATTAAATTATATTCATTCGTATTATATAAAAATTAAATTATATTCATTCGTATCATTAATTTAATATAATTTTTTCACTTCTTACATATTATTTTTCTTATCATTTTACAAATATCAAATGTATATATACATCTGCCAATATAATTTTTTTTTTACTTTTTTTCACTCCAATTCATATTTTGCAATACAATTTTTTTCATTTTTTCTTTTTTATAGCTCTCTTTACCTACTCTAAAATTTATAGTGCCACCATTCTCGAGCAACATTGGAGTTGCTTATGATACCAAAATATTATTTGTTTGAGACGTAGTTGCATGCGTATTACCAAACTACAACTACAGTGTTATTATTATATTGTTTATAACGCAAGTGTCACGTGCGTCATTTTGTTAATTAATATATGATATGATTCTTCAATATTCTATCCAATAATTGATTTCCCAAATTCTTGGAAATAATATATGATTCGAATCTCTCATTATTCCACGTCAATTTAAAATTGCACTTATAATTTTTCCTTAATTGTCGATGCTAGATTTGCACCAAGTGTAATTTAATGCTTTCAGATGGATTGCTTAGAATGAATTGCTTAAGGATGAATTACTTAAGGAAAGAAATTTGCTTAAGGATCAAACTCAAGAATGTACGTGGTTCGGCAACTTGCCTACGTCCACGAATATCTGATATGTTATTAAGTACTCAAGAATCATTTATCTTACAAATGTGGATTTAGTAGACTTTTATAGAGGTGGGAGGTTAACCATTTCTTGTAACTCCTGTGATAACTGCTCTTGGCGGTTATCTTTTCTAGATAACTCCTTCTGGATAAGACCCATTAACTGTATGTCTTCTAAATATACGGATTGAAACTTTTTATCAGACTCTGAGTGTAATTCGTATATCTTATTCCACATTAATCTTTAATTTGGCCCCTTTGTTTTCGAGCTTGCAATTGACTCCTGTTAGTTTACTTATTTACTTTATTTGCTCGATTTGCATAATTTGGGTCGAGGCCGAACGCGTGGCAAGTGGTACGTATCTTAGTCGGCCCATACGTACTACGACAAGATGAATTGGGCTCTGATTCGAGATGGGCTTGATGGGCCCTGTCTCCACGAGTTACATCCTGCATATAGATTAAGTCAATGGGGGTAAATTAGGGACAACTTAAATAATCATGTTTACTCGATTAATTAACTTATCCTCGCATCGACGTCATATATATTTTGGGTCAAGAGTTAAAAGCAAACAAATATTCTCATGAATTAGCTGATAGTAATTGGGTGTCATTAAAAACCAATGAAATGCAAAACGATTTTTTTTAATTAAATGCAAAACATGATAACATAGTGATAGCAATCTAGTTGGGAACTTTATGGGATCAAATTGTATAGACTTTAGAGATCATGAGTTCGATTTCTCTCTCATAGCAATATCTTTGGAGTCACACATTAGATTTGGAATCAACTTACTCTATTATCAGGTAAATTTTTGTGTGTACGAGTATTATTAATCGAATTTAGTTTCATGTCGAATGTTCAAAATACGAACTTATCTAGTAATTTTTTTTTTTTTAAAAAAGGTGCATGGAGAAAGGCGTAAAAGTTAGGAGAGGAAATGATACAAACAATATCAGTATAAATTTTTAATAATAATTATTATTATTATTTATTAACCATCTAATATTTGATTTGAAAATATACTATTTTATTCTCTTCTTTTGAAGTTCCTCTAAGTGAAGATCATTCAATGCACTGCTCTGGGAACAAGAAGCCATGATAAAAGTACACCCACGAGAAAAGTCAACATCCATGAAGAGATTCAAATCCAACAACAAAATGAATATTGCCCAAGAACCAGTCCATATGCACCAACAATGGCGACAATATACAGCCATGACTCTCTACGTTTCCATGAACAGAACCATCATGAAGGGAAGATTCAATACTGAGAAACCCCAATTCCAGACTTGGACCCGGGGGGGTTGGGGTTGGGGTTGGCGGGTTGAAAACACACAAACAAACAAAAAATAAACTAAAAACACACCGAAATTAACGAAAGAGGAGGAATGGGAATTAGTTTTGGGAACTTCTGCTAATTGGGTGATTGGGTCTACTTTTTCTCATTAATCCACTTCTTCAAACTTTGACCAATCCACTCTTTCAAACTTTGAGCACCCTTTTTCTTTTCCTTCCTTGTTTGGAAAAAAGATTCAGCAAGTCTGAAACTTTGTGGGACCCTTTTGATGCAATAAATAAGGAGAGCAAGAATCCATGGATTGTCAAACAACATGAACATGACAACCCTCAAACTCACCAAAAAGCACCACAAACACCTGAACAATCCTTTCCCATCCACCCCAAGATCTTTACCTTTTATACAAGGGAGGCTATTCTTCAATTCCACGACTGTGCCTGAACACCAAATCTTCTCTATTGGGAATGATTTTCAGATTCTATGGAGCACCAGCAATGGCGGCTACCTGTCAGTTTCTCATCAATCTCAGCCTAGCAAAGCCCTATGGTCTACCATACCTGGACAGGCCTTTGTCTCTGCAGCATTGGCTGAAACAGAGGTGAAAGAAAGCAGGGGATCCTTTGTTATTAAAGATGGGGATGTTCATCTACTTTGCGATCATCAAACTGTGGAAGAAATAAGAATCATCAGTCAGGTGGATCATCCTTCGGAGGATAAAGATCATGATTACCCATCTGGGTATTCGACTTTGGACAGAAAAACAGATCTCGAAGACACTCATTTTCCAGCTTTGGTAGTGACAGGTTGGATTTTTAGCAGGAAGAGGAATAAGAGGGTTCAGCACTCTGGCAATTACAAAGAGATCAAATTGGAGAGAAGGGGATCCACTTCTGCTAGATATTGGGTAATTTTTGAACAGAAGAACCAGAACCAAATTGGATTTCAAGTGAGAATCGAACAACCCAACTTAAACTCTCAATTAAGAGCCTCTCCGCGTTCTTGGGGTAATTATTTGTGGTCAAAGAAAGAACTGGGACTCATTCGAAAACAGAGTCTTGGTTGGCGTAGATTCTTTACAAGGTTAAAAGGGTTTGTCAAAGTTTCCTCATCAGAGGAGGAGGAAATGGAGTTGAAAGTTTCAGAATTCACAGAATTCAACAGGGTGTTTATTACCCATGCAAGTGAAGCAAATGAGAGGTTCTATGGTTTTGGAGAGCAGTTCTCTCATATGGACTTCAAAGGCAAAAGGGTACCCATATTTGTTCAAGAACAGGGAATTGGAAGAGGAGACCAACCTATCACTTTTGCAGCTAACTTAGTTAGCTACAGGTAAATTGGCTCATAAGGCACAAGACATCAAATGAAAAACACTAATAAGGTAGACATGATCTTAACACTAATTTCAACCATTCTAGGGCTGGGGGAGACTGGAGTACAACTTATGCTCCTTCACCATTCTATATGACATCAGAAATGAGGTCTCTCTACCTTGAAGGCTATGATTATTCTGTATTTGATTTAACGAGAAAGGACAGGGTTCAGATACAGGTATTGGTAACATCTCATAACGGCAGAGATCATATCAATTTGTCAAAAAATTGGGATCAAGTATTATACATGACATGAAATGACACAATGAAATGAACGTCAGCTATGTATTGAAGAATCAGAAGATAGGAGCACAAGAAAAATGAACCATTAGGAAAAGATAAAGAAAGATAAAAAATTTGCCTCACAAATTATCAATCTCATTCATAGTTTAAACTCCCAGTTTCTCATTTTCTGTATACTGGAGCTTGCAGATACATGGCAATTCCATTGAGGGAAGGATAGTGCATGGGAGCTCACCTTTGGAGCTTATTGAACACTTCACAGAAACTATTGGAAGGCCCCCAGAGCTTCCTAATTGGATCATATCTGGAGCTGTTGTTGGAATGCAGGGTGGCACAGAAGCTGTGCGCCATGTTTGGGAAGACCTAAAAGCTTATAAGGTTCCCATTTCAGCATTCTGGTTACAGGTAAGGCCTTTATTAAAATCCAATATTTCTGAATGTTTATAAACAAATATTTTGACATGTACAAGTTATATCGACTAATCAAATTTTCTCTTTTAAAAAAAATGTTCTTGTAGTTTGGCAAAACTTCAGAAAATTAGCCTTGCAAAGTTCAGTTTTAACCAAATACTACCAGGAAAAAGATCAAGAACCATGTCCAACCATGAAAATATCATAAACTATACTTTATATTATAAAAGTGAATCAGTCATCACTTTGTCGCTATTGTTCTACAGGATTGGGTTGGACAAAGGGAGACTATGATAGGATCACAACTGTGGTGGAATTGGGAAGTGGACAGAACAAGGTACCCAGGATGGCGACAGCTAATTAAAGACCTCAGGGCTCAGCAGATTAACGTGATGACATACTGCAATCCTTGTCTAGCTCCCGTAATCCTCTTTTTCTCTCTAATGCCTCTCCATCAGTTGAGAATATGTAATATTGTTTTGAAGCCTTTCATATTCTTTTACAGACTGATGAGAAACCAGACAGAAAGAGAAACCTCTTCGAAGAGGCAAAGAAATTGGACATCTTAGTGAAGGACAAGAATGGAGAATCATACATGGTCCCAAACACAGCTTTTGATGTGGGAATGGTGGATTTTACACATCCAACTGCTACAAATTGGTTCAAGCAGGTTTTACAGGATATGGTGGATGATGGTGTTAGAGGATGGATGGCTGATTTTGGTGAAGGTTTACCAGTGGATGCCTCTCTATATTCAGGTCTCAAGATCTCAAGATTCATCATGTTTCTTTTACAGACTTATAATAATCAAAAATTGGCAAGGATTTTCAGCTCATGAAAGTGTCATCTTTTGAAAATTGATCATCCTTCTTTCTATGTTCTAAAGTCAAACAAAATCCGTTGTTGTTCTTTATTTTATTAACACTTTAGCAGTCTCTTCAATAAAGTTAGTAACGAACTTCTCCTCCATATCAGTCTCTTCTCAAACTTCTTCTCTCTCCCCACAAAATAACCACAAGAGAAGAAAGAAAATTTTATGGGCATGTGAGGAGTACATTTTCAGCCCAATATGTTGTCTACATATGTTTCCCATTTTTCATAATACATTCGCTAATTATATATTTTTATTTTTCTATCGATGACGATAACTCGTAGGAAATTAATATACAAAATTTTCGGCCAAATTTCAGGTGAAGATCCTATTTCTGCTCATAACAGATATCCGGAGTTGTGGGCCAAAATAAACCGAGAGTTTGTAGAAGAATGGAAAAGTAACCACTTAGGTCACGAGATGGAAGACCTCGAAGAGTCTTTGGTCTTCTTCATGAGGGCTGGTTTTAGAGATAGTCCCAAATGGGGAATGCTATTTTGGGAAGGAGACCAAATGGTCAGCTGGCAGGCTAATGATGGGATAAAAAGTGCCGTCGTTGGCCTACTGAGCAGTGGACTTTCTGGCTATGCTTTTAACCACAGTGATATTGGAGGTTATTGTGCAGTAAGCTTACCTATAATAAAGTGTCAAAGAAGTGAAGAGTTGCTTCTGCGATGGATGGAGCTAAGTGCTTTCACCACCGTCTTCCGAACACATGAAGTGAGTTTGAATTCTCTTTGCCTGAAATACATAAGCATACATGAAAACCATCATTTTGACACTATCATCACTAAGAATAGAACAATCTCAACTTCCAGAATCAAACCATTGAGTTACTAAAAAAACACAATAATACTTTTTTCCCTCTATTTATTATAATAAGAATGGTTTCATTGAGTTATTGTGCACATCTAAAAGTGGATGGTAATCTACCACTCCTCTGCAAAATGATAATATTATGTCTCGCTAACGAGCTCATGAATTCATGCCAGTAATTATATATTCTTCACCTAAGAGTTTATATTGTTTCATCTCCTACATTTACATATTCCATGCCTTATCCAAACAGGGAAACAAACCATCCTGCAACAGCCAATTCTACTCAAACGACAAAACTTTATCACATTTTGCACGGTGTGCCAACATGTATAGAGCTTGGAAGTTCTACAGAATGCAACTTGTAAAGGTAGCACCAGTAATTAGTAATTTGTATGGAATAATTTCTAGTCAACGTCAGTAACATTTTGAATCAGTAACTTTTTTTCTGCTATGCAAAAAACAGGAAGCTGCTCAAAAAGGCTTGCCTGTTTGCCGTCATCTATTCCTCCATTACCCAGAAGATAAACATGTACATAGCTTGAGTTACCAGCAATTCTTGGTTGGTAGCGAGATCCTAGTGGTGCCTGTACTCGACAAAGGCAGGAAGAACGTGAAGGCTTACTTTCCATCGGGTGAAACTAGTCCTTGGCAACATATCTGGTCAGGAAAGCTATATACTCAAGGTTGTGAAGTTTCAGTTGAAGCAACCATCGGCTGCCCTGCTGTCTTTGTTAAGGCCGGTTCCAATGTTGGAGAGACCTTTTTAAAGAACCTGAGAAATGTCGATATTCTGTGAAGGGGGAAAAAGAGAGGGAGCAAAAACCAAAAAAAAACCCTCCAAGAGGGTTCAGATAAAATATTTATTTTTCATTTTCATGTTTATAATCAATCAAGGGTGTTAGAAATTAAGTTTTTGAAGATGACAACATATCAATTGAAGATTTTTCTTCTCCATCCTCTTCTTGAAAAAGACATGCTCTTATCATGTAGAAATTCCTGACTTCGAAATATATTATCTGCAAACACTAAACTGTGAATGTGGTTAGTGTTAACAATTCCACATTCATGCCTGCCTAGTCTCTCGACCTTACATTCCCAAATAAGCATTAAGCAGTCCCCCAAGAAGTTAATTTATTGATGCGCTTTAACTATTGTGACATCAGCTTAAAATGAACTATTGTCAAACAGAACAAACTCAAACCAACCTGCTAACATACTTCAAGAGTGAGATGCGAATTCCCGCATTTCAACCACTAACCAGCTTTTCAGAGAAAATTAATCAGTCACTGTGCACCGATAAACAACTTTTGGAAACGCAGTAGCTCGACTCGGTTTATCAATGCGAACTATAATCATCAGATTTGAATTCCACAATTTATCCAGATTACTCTTGCAACTAAAAAAAGAAGACCGTAAGCCATTTTTTTATCAACCCATAACAATGGAGCCGAAGAAACATTACTCAGCAGCCAAAATTCGGACTCAACGAATCAAAGCAACAAAAAAGAAAAAGGATGGATATTGAAAGAAGCGACTAACCACAAAAAGCTGGTTCGATGTAAGCAAATGAAACTGTAGAAGACCCTTCGATAGATATCGGCCATTTTTCTTGACATGATGGATTAGGAATGGTTATGTTCCGTGGTTTGAAGTTTGAACTTTCAAAGAAGTGAGAAGCCAGGAATCACACCAGTTTTTTAGCATTTGGATTTCCGAATTGGATATTCTTTCTCGCAAATATTGTTTTTTTTCTTCCCTTTTTTGCTTTTTGAATAAAAAATGGCAAAAAGTTATTGCACCCATGAACTTTAGGTCAATTTGAATAAACACCCCTTGAACTTATGTATTTTTATTTCCAAACCCTTTCAGCCATTAAATATAAACACCCCTGTACTTTAGTCTATTTCTAAGACACACCCTCCAGCTTAAAAAACTTATATTTATATCATTAAATTTAAAAGTTAAAACTCATTAAATGGAAAATTTTAGAATGGAAGTATCAAGTGGGCAGGCCAGAAACCCACAGGCGGCCTGAGAACCTTAAATCCTCTAGCCCGGCACGCTTAGGGCCCAACGGACTGACCAGGCCTGCTGACAGGCATTGCTTGCCACTTTTTATTAATAATAAGGATTTGATCAATTTTATTTGCATCTCATTATTTTCTAATTACGCTCCAATTTTGATAAAATATTTTCTAACTACAACCCAATTTTGATCAACTTAGAATTGGTCTTATGTTTTTCAAAATATATGATGTTCATAATTTACTCATTCATCTCTCAATCGCACGCGATAACATGACTAATTTATATACTTAAATCGTCATTGTTTTCAACACCATGTCGACAACTTCGTTCCCCAACCACTACCTCCTTCACAACACCCTCCCTAACAATTGT
This sequence comes from Euonymus europaeus, assembly GCA_963580455.1. NCBI lineage: Eukaryota > Viridiplantae > Streptophyta > Magnoliopsida > Celastrales > Celastraceae > Euonymus > Euonymus europaeus. The sequence continues at coordinate 20,839,924 of OY756965.1, forward strand.
GAAACATCGATTGTGCAATCGAATGGGACATGAATGACTCAATCATTGTTTGGTTAAGTGCATTAAAAATGAAGCTTTTGATCGGGTTCCTAATGAAGCAATCATCCAATATTGCAAAATATGAAAACTCGAAAGAAACTACTGTAGGAAATATGATTTATAAGTAATATGGTTTCATACTAAATTTATTATATGATGTCTTTATTTTCTTATATTTTTTAATTTTTCAATTTTTTTCATCTATTAAGTTTGTTGTTTGCCCCCTCGCTTTGATTGCTGGGTCCGTCACTGTATGTAGATATACTGGGGTGCAATTGAAAAACAGTGAGATACAAATATAATTATCCCAAAAATTTAGAATAATTGTGTTGTTCAAACCTTATTAATAAATATTTAGAAAAATTGTGTCCTTCAAACCTTGAACCGCCTTACTGGTCTCTTTTTATTAATAAAAATTTAGAAGAATTTATATTCTTCAAAATTGATCTCACTTCGACCCGGCCCGTTTGAAACGTCTAGTTGGGAACTATATATTTCGAAATAGTTATAGAGGTTGGTGAATCATTGTCCTTTCACAATCCGATGAGGGGACCAAGCTTTCCACTAGATATAGACAAGAACAAGAAGCAAGTACTTCCCAAGTTGCAAAAGAATTAAAGAAAGGGATTTATATAGCTAGGAATTCAAAGAAATATACAATGTATTTGCATTTTGCACACCAATCTACCATTTTAATTATTCATAAGCCCGAATGCAATATTTTGAGTTTATATCCGACGTTTATAATTATCAATCATTTTTTATGTTAATTTTATTTTTTCAATAAAATATATAACGATTGAATTCATAAATCCCGAGTTACGCACAATTAATATTTTATTTGAGAAAAATGCACCCAATTAGAGTATGATGAATTCAAGGATTTTTTTTTGTCAAAATAAAAATCAAATTGTGCTCTAAAGTCAAATGTTTTGAGTTTATACATGACGGTTGAAATTGTCATGCATTTTTTATCCTGAATTTAACTTTTATTTTAATTAAAAAAATGAATCCCTCATACTAATTACTACGCATTTATAAATCTTTGAAATTATTTTTAAAAATTTTGGTCCACGGCTGAGTATTTTTTTATCACTGAATCTACCCATCCGTTAGATATACAATATTTACTACATGCGAGAGTATTTGCATGGTAGTGAAATTAATGGTCTGTGTACTCCTGATATTTAAGTAGGTAGGTAGGGTTTCCTTCGACCCCTCACCCACTTCTGCTGTAGACGTCTCATCTTTTGCTTTGTATTAATGGCGGCCTAACCAGGACAGCTCACATATACATCCTTAAAATTTATTATTATAAGATCTATATACAGAGGAATTCTTTCATTTGACAAGTTTAAACCAAATGAGTCCTTCACTAATGAAATATTTACCCCATTAAGAAAAAATTAACTGCATTATAAATTTAATGACAATTATATCCTCACTCATGTTTCAATTTGCAGATCAACATAAACAGTGTGACAGCCCCCTTTTCTTTCTTGGATTTATACTTATATTTAGCGCAGCTTAGAACAAAAACAAAGAGGCGTATTGAAACTTCTTTCAACAGTTTCACTCCACATCATGAGAAATTCATCGGAGAAGCAACAAAGATGAACACAGAGACTGATAGAGATTAATTAGTTGTAACTCATTTTATCTGGCATACAAGTTTATTGACATTTTTTATTCACGTGGTTTATGGTCTTTTCAGTTATAGCTTTCAAGGGTGACTTTAAAACGCTGTCAATTATATTGTGTGTGGTTACTAATTTATCGTGATTTATTTAAAAGAAATTTGAATCGAGGTCAAATCGTATATATAGACTCGTGAGATCCTATATTTGTGATCATACACTGAGTTTTCACCTAATTTACTCTCTCTATGTGCGCGAGCCTGACGACTTTGAGTGAATCATATTGAAGAGATAAAAGGCAAACTAGTAAGTTGTCGTTACCATCTGAAATTTGAATTACATGAAAGATGTACGGGTAAATTCTACTAATAATATATGTTTAGTAATTAAACTGTGCGATGTTTTCTAGTATGTATCCAATATTCCAATTAGATCACTTGACATAGGACCCCACGCACACGCATGCACACACAGTTGTCTACTTTTCTTTTATAATTGTTTGGTCTTGCTACTGAAAAGCACATCATTTTCTTACAGAAATTTGAAACTCTTTGAATCATGTGGCCAAAAGTTCAAAAGAGAAAGTAATTATAAAATCAGTGCTTTGTAATCATAAGTATGTACGTGGTGGGCTGGCTCGATCTATTTGTGTCTGTGAGTTGTTCAATTATATATGTCGAATTTGAGTCGTGTGTTTTATTATATTAATTAATCCTTCCAAAGCGAAACATTAGAAGAGAAAGCCAAAACAATATATATAAGACGACCCTCCATATATATATGATTCCACAATATTTCTGTTTCTGGTAGGGTGGTCTTGTATGCTCATGGACTAATTTTTTCCAATTAGTGAATTCCTCAACTTAATTAATTAATTAAACTGTCAAAGTTTGGCTTCTTCACTTGTACTTCTTCCATTTAGTTGTTATCATCGTCGTTATCATTCAAAGTACCAGTAATCAGACAATTAAGTTTATTATAGGAAAACTAAAATATCAGCAAAAAACGTACGTAGCTGTTATGGTTAAAAATTGAGATGTTACCTTTCGATTCATGTTTACGTCATATATTGAGCCACAGTCCATCAGATGTTTTAACAAATTATGTAGTTCATAGACCCAGTTTACAAGGCATCGGTACGACATAATCTGCTCGACACTAACGAGTGGTCCAAGTAAATTTATTTTGATTTAACTTTAGCATACATACATGCTATAATAATTGGTACGACTGTCACCAACTTTAATAGTACAATAGTTAACAATTAGCATTATAAATCATTTTATTGGTACCATAATAAGTGGTACAAACAAATCGGTATGACCGCTATTTATCAATGTAATAATTGGTTTGGTTACTCAAGTCTTTTATTCTCGTACGATGAATATGACAGTACTACTTTTAATATAAGGCGTCTTAAGTTAGGGTAGTATAGCATTTTCACATAACTTACAATTGTCCATAAATACCCCAAAAATACACATTAAAGAGATCATTTTTCTGTTCCACCTACTTATCTCTCTAAAAATCACTCTCTCTTACATCATCCACACGTCATTTACCTTTCAACTTTGTCTGCAAACTCCATACTGATTCTGACGCTCGAGCTTCTTTGGCAGGCACTATACCGATGTTCTCAAGTTGAACTAGTTCGTACGACCACTTTTCTTTCTAAACAGGAGCTTGACGTCATATTGCAACGCGGTCAATCGTTGACCTTGATTTTTGGAAAATTTACCCCAACAATAGCTAAGGTCATTCACAACAGATACTCTTAACACATTCCCTTTCTTATTAGACTATTAGACTGCACTCTCTGCAGAGCAAGACCGCAGGTACTGCAGTGTGTAGGCTTGTTCCTATATGTGTACGAACGTGGATGAATCTACGTGTGTGTGTGTATATATAAGTGGACCACTGCCGGCCATTTGTTCATTATCTCCTGGAATATTTCTATGGGTTCCACGTCTATTTACAATTTGAAGAGCACAGACCGAAGATATTTAATTTGTTTTGTAGCTAAAGACCGATAGAGATTAAATTGTTGTAGATTGACTTAGGAGGTGCGGATCCGGATACTTGACTTCAGTCAGTGTCTGTCACAAATACTCTATTTTTTAACAATAGACTCTCATAAAATACGTTAATTCATTGTATATGTGTGTATGTATAATTTAATGCAATTTGTACTGTACAACAGAAAATATATAATATAAGCTGATGATGTACAGAAATAAGCTGAGTAAATTCATTGTATACGTCAATTTATAAGCCCTACCGAACACCCGAATATATAGGAAGATAGCATTTTATGTATAATTGAATGCAATCTGTTTGCCTTCTTTGTGGGACGGGGTTCATTTAATTAACACACACACACATGTATATATTTTCAACTTACAAATGTATAGGACACGAGTAAAGAAAACCAGGTTTTGCATGTCCTCAATCCATAAAAACGTGCATAATAAGGTAATATGTCAAAATGATGTATGACAAAAATATTAGAAATGATAATCCTTGTCGGTCAAGTTAACTGTTGTATACACTCTTTTTCTAGGGTTAGTACATTTTCTCTGTGTCTTTCCCTGCTAGAAAAGGAGCGCATTGATTAATTTCTGCTTGTCAAAGAGGGATAGGTTGGATGTGAATGAACACTTTGCTACCAGATGGCGGACTCATTACTTGGTTGGTGCCCAAAACTATAGGATACCCTACGCCTTTTTGCTTTGCCCCAAACTTAAGGGACTGTTTGGTTAGTCTTATCCATTCCTCGGTTGTTGGGTCCTAAACTCTTTTGAGAAGAGAACTTCAAATCACAGTCCAAGTCTCTGAGATTGATTTAGCAATAATGAAGAGTTAAAAATCAACTAATTATTACTCATCGAAACAGGAATTAAGGAAGGAAGCTAACTAGACCAAACTGCCATTAAAGTCTTTTTTGTCTTTTTTTTTTCTGTTGTAGTTGAAGATTAAATAAATTGCACCAGCACGTACAAACAGATACAAAATTAGAGAGATTTAAAAGCTAATTAATTAATAAGATGGAATTTTTACAATATGATACACATATGTCACAAACACCTTAAACAAGATATACACCACATAGTGTGTGTGTGTATATATATATATATATATATATTTAATATTTATATATCTACACACACAACCACACAAAATTAATTAATTACATTGCATCAATCCCTCATATATCAAATCCACGTGAGAAAAATCAGAAAATAGAAACCCTGGTATGTTATTCTCATACGTCTGATGATAATGAGGTGGCATGATCAAAGCATTATGATATTCATCAAACGGCTCAGCGAACAGTCCCGGAGGAGGAGGACGATCAGGGCTCTCTGCTGTAGCAGTGGGGTCCAATGAGAAGACTAACCGATCACCATCACCATCAATCTTCGACCCAGCAATACTATCCAACGGCGGTGGCTGATCTTCAGTCTGATGATGACCGTCACCGACATCGTAACAATCGGGGTCCTCAAACTTACTTGGATCGGAGTCCTTGCCCGTCAGTTCTTGGACCAAGGCCATGAATTCAGTGGCACTGGTGTTGAACTTCTTTGGGTTGGATATGTACACCACTTTTATGGGATTCTTCTTCTTCTTCTTGGTTTTCTTCTTTGCTGTGGCGCCACTTCGTTGGTGTTGGTGCACATTCGCTGCTAGAGTAATATTCTCCATCTAATGTATTGGAAATGATTAAGGAAAGGTGGGGATAGGCTTTTGGAAGTAGAGAAGAAATTGGGTTTTCCAGGAAAATCCGACGAAGAGAGAGAAAGTTAGAGAAAGAGAAGAAGACCCAAAAGAAAAGAAGAAGGTGAAGGTCTTGATGGAGCCAATTGATACAACAAAGGGGGGCTTCATATAGCTGGGGATCACACTCCCAAGAGCCATTGAAAGCACGTCTCAACTTGTCCAATTAAATAGTTGTAGGGTACTGTACTCACTTTTTTGAGATCTCAAAAAATCTGACCTCCATTTAATCCCTGATTAATATGAATTGTTGGATTTTCAGTGATTTTATCATGCATTTATAACCAATAGTTAAAAATCACAACACATGTTATATAGATTTGGAGATAACATGAGAGTCATGTTTTGGATAATTTAACATTACTTTTTCTTAAAAATCTTAATAATTTATTGCAGAGTGTTAATATATAACCGTAAAGTTTGAGTTCTAAAAGATTCATCTGGGATAGAGGCGAGGGTAAAGTGCGTATAGTAGGACTCTTCATGTTTAATATAAAGACAAACGCTTCATTATCATCTGTAAAAAGATAAATACTCGCTAATTTTATAGGATAAAATATATATGTCATCAGCCTCTTACGTTTGATAAAAATACAAATACCCCTCCCATTTGTAAAAAATATAGATCTTCGGATATAAAATATCATGAATAATTGCATTAATAATTCAATGATATAAATCTATAATTTTAAAATACCAATAATTTAAGATAAATTATTATAAATATGAAATAAATTTAATTTTTAAATTATTATAAATAGGAAAAAACAAAAGGTCTATGCTTGGCTGCTTGCTTGTATTATTGTCGTTTCCTAGTATTTAGAAAGTAATTTATGGGTTAACATGACATACACGCGCCTAATGGTGGCGTGAAAGAAACAAATTTCTAAAAAAAGGGATGGATATGTATCAATAGTTCCACCACGTCCCCGAAATCTTTGTAGATGTGGCGACGTCATCACCCGGACGCTTGATGACGTGATATTGGTCAACCGGCAAATCTGTGGTTTCAATTCGCTCGGCTCGGCTAGGCTAAGAAAATGCCCGGACTCCGTAGCAAGTTGGCATGAAAGATCTGTCGCTTGCGGCTTGCCTACACCACATGTCCATCACGACTGATGAAAATGAACATACATACATATACATACATTTAATGTGGCATTGGTTTGCTTTCTGAGTCCCACGTAATTTTAAACCACGTAATTAAATTAATTTTTTTAAAAAAGTTGTTTTAAGGACGTGATTAAATTAACTGTTCAAAAGGGACCGTGTTAATTTCCCGCATGATAAAAATATTTCATCCATCCACACTATTGATTACAACTTATATACATTTGATTTGCTGTATTTTGACTTTATATAAGACGTGTCGGATTATAACATTGACTTTAATGTCTAATCGTGAATGCTATTGATATACTTACAACCTTGTTAATCACAATCTCTATCTATAAACCAGGAAGAATCTTTTGGTCTATCAACTAAAACTATATCCACTAGCTGGAAATTAGGCAATATTAATCAATTAATCTAATCACGTGTTTTGACATTCTTTTTCTTTGATTTTCCATGCCACCTCGGGCTGGCAAGATCGATTCCAAAATTTTGATTGCCAATTATATGGAAATACGTTGTGAGTTTGTGACTTTGTGGGTGTGGATAAATATCTATAAACAAAAAAGTCTAACTATATATATATATATCAAAAACCCAAATACATAAATGATTATTTTTTTCCAATTGAATGCGAAACTTTTTTTTTAAAATGATTAGGACACAACCCATATTATATCCAAATACATAATTTGGAGTATTTAGACACTTTCTCCTTCTGTTGTCTCATAAGTATGTAAAACCTAAACTACAATATCATATGGTTATACATTTTGAAATTTAAAATATTTTGACACATTAACTTCTATTATGGTATTGGAGATGTACATTGAATTCTTTGCACAGTGTGGAGATCAGCATGATGGTCCTCATATTTTAGGGGAGTATGTTTGATTAGTCGTTGCTCGACTTTTTCTCTTGATTAGTTGTTATGTGCATAGCTGCTTGATTATCACAAAAAAGAATCATATGATGTGTAGTTTTGACGTTTAATTCAGTCAGTAATCCGTCTAAGCTAGTTCATTTGAAGTGGTTGTCATTGCTCTATATTCGGCCTCAACGCGAAGGATCTGGAAACTGTTTTCTGTTTCTTATATTTCCATGATATCAATGAATGCCTTAGCTTGATGCAATACCCAACAATAATCCTTGAGTAATGCTTCCTTTTACATACCTTATAATTCTATTAGCTGCTGTCATGTGTGAGTTGGTGGCATTGTTTTCCAACTGTTTGCCCGCGGGCTTGATGGTGTTGGACATGAGTTTGGACTAAAGGAACCTTAGATGGTCATGCTTGGGATAAGCGTTGAGAGGGGTTCGTGAACAAGCAAACTCTTCCGAATCCTTACTTGGCTCGAACAACTCAAGATGTTCGATGAGGTTCACGAACCTCTCCTAACACTTCCCGACACCCTTTTTCTATACTCCTTAAAATGAGAGGTTGAGAGATATTCACTCACAAAACACTTCCCAATATCAAATAAGAGTTCAATTTTATAAACTCTCCCAACTCGACCATCATATAAGCATAGCATTAAATTCTTTTGTGGCCTAATGTATTTTATGTCCCAAATTCCAATTGAAAAATTAAAACAACGGGCCATTGGTCTTCTTTGATTTGGCATTATATTGACCTAGGCACAGGCTTGGCCCATTAACCGTGATATGCCCCATTTGCCTAAATAAATTATTTTTCCCAATTGGCCGAAAAATCCATATTAGGAGTTTTGGGCTAAGTCCATGATCGGGCGTTATTACCAGCTACCGGAGTCCAAAAGAAGACGAAAATAATAGGACTTGAAGTGGAGAAGGAATGACTGGTCGATGTGAATGGGAGCTTCGTGATGTCGGCAACCGCCTGTAGGAGGTTGACGTGTTGGTGACACAGCTCTCACTCTAATAAATAAAAAAGTTTTTTTTTCCCTTCTTCTAGGAAGTGCTAAATTCGTCCTCAGACAGGTTTCAAAATCTTGCATACGTGTCATGTCCAGATATTGCCGCGTGTATTCCATTTGGGGAAAACTTTTAGCCCCATGGCAAGTTACCCAATATAGTAGTTTTGGATAAGATAAATTGACACCGTCATTAAACTAATTTGATGATCAATAAAGGGAGGTGTGTCTAAGCTAGGTGAGATCGCGAGACTCAGAGGTCGAAACGAGCCTTTGTCTGAGTTGGTTGATTTGGATTTGAAACTAGAGGGTGAGGACATGAATTGAGGTTGATTGTCGAAGAGTGAAGATGAGATTTGATCAAAATTTGGGGTGGGTCTATTGGATGGACATTGTGACTTAAAACAATGCCGTTTTATGAGAGCTATCGTAAGGTTCGGTATGAGACAGATTCTAGCGTTGTAGCTAAGTGCTGAATAATGATACCTCTCTTTTTCTTTTTCTTTTATCTATTTCCAATCTTTTGAGCACTTGTAGGGTAGGGTTTGTTGAGACGTGGGTGGGATATTCAGGTGTTTCATTTTTATAGAGAACAAATAGTGTTGATGACGTTAAAAAGGTGTTAGTATCGATAAGACGATCAGTCGGTCAGACCTACAGTCCTGCAAGACTAGCAAGGTTGAAGACCCTTCCAAGGAGCCGACTTGCCGGGCAGCTGACCAGGGTTGAAGACCTTTCCAGGGAGCCGACCAGCCAGGCAACCGAACAGGGGTGAAGACCCTTCCAGGGAGCCGACCAGCCGGGCAGTCTAGCAGCCTACCAGCCAGGCAATCTAGCAGCTGACCAGTCAGGCAGTTCAACAATAGTTCTAGGGGTGCAGGTCCTTCCAAGGAGCTGACCAGCCAGACAGTCCTACACAATGAACAAAGATGAGCTAAAGGCCGCACCAGAGGTAGTCCTCTGACGTTGGCGCTCCGACGCTCAAGTCAGTTCGTATTATGAAATCAGGCGAGCTCCTTGGACTAAAGCTCTCTCTTAGTCAAAGTTCAATATTAAGAAGATAATACCTGACTTTGAGAGCTTTATATAAGATTCAGAGTCATTTTTAAGGTAGGTCCCCAAATTATGGTTGGGGATTGCACTTAAATGCTTTACACCTAGGTAGGTCCTAGTGTTTTTACTATACCGAGGAGGTAACCTCAGTAAGGCATTGCTGCCCAGCTGCTTGCCTTCTCTGCTCACCGAGATGACTTTCTGGTAGGCAAGGTAGCCCTTCTCAGACATAAATGACACGTGGCGAAATTTTATTGGTGGGGTCATTTTTGTAATATCAAGTGTAATGAACTCTATGTGTTCGGGAAAATTCCCCAAAGAAATAGGAATCAATTGTGTGTGCTTGAATGAAGGTACGACTTACTTGTAACTCTATGGCCATTGTTGTGAAGTATAAGTCCTGGAAGGAGAACCCAAACCACTTTCAACCTCTTCTTCGTCACTGGTGTTCCCACAACTGCTACCAACACTACCCATCTCAAAGTTGTTTACTTCTACATCATCCACACCACTCTCCAAGAAAAGCTCGCTTTCACTCTCCTTGTAACTGCTCTTCTCTGCTGCCATGTCTCCTAACTCCCACCTCAAACAAAAGACCAACCAAAACACAAAAACCTTAAACCCCTGAAATCCTATATATGCGTGTGTGCAGAGATACCAAAGAAAAATGTAAAAAAAGTAGAAAAACCCGGTAATTAAAGTGTGTGATTTTACAAGAATCGAAGTGCTTTTATCGGAATCGGTTAGACTGGTTTTGATTTGATTCTCTTGTTTTTTTATGGAGCACGATTTGCTAGTGTGTGAAGTAGAACAATGATTTGCTTACACATCTCCACATGTTTCATGGAAAAGCTGCCTTGTGGATCTTATTATCCTTTTTGTCTTCATGTCAACAAAACGTTTATTGCAGTCAACTCACTCTGCACTGCAGTGTTATTAGGGATCAGAAGAGGTCGGATATTTTTCCAATTAAGGAATAATACAAATGTTTTTATTTAAGGTCTTTTATGTCAAAATCGTTCTAAAAATCATTTAAATTTCTAAAATTGGAACTGTGACATACTTGTTTATCCTCGGGTACTCATTTATTGTTGTTTATTTATTTTTAAAATTTTCATGCATGTTCTCTTAGGAAGCATCTATAAAAAAAAAAAAAAAAAATTAGTGACTAAGTGCTTCAATTCTTTTATACAAGTTAATGATTCGAATACTTTTACTGCTAACATACTCACTAATCTCTTTCAAAACATAATTATAATTAAGGATAGAGTCGGATTTGAGAAGGTTTCAATTAGGATACCCTAACCATTTATTAATCGATTCGATTGGGTACCTTAAACTCGACATCAAAAACCAAAATCGACCCGAAACTGTTATGAGTTTGAAAATGAAAACTAAAACAATTTCCAAACCCTATATGATTGGTTATCAAATTTCAAACGGACCGGATACCCTACGTATAGTGTAGGGATTGATTTTTTTTCCTCCCATCCCTAGTTATTATTTTTGTAATCTTGTTTTTTTGTCTTTTGCTTTGATTTCTAAAATAAAGATTATGAATTCAATATTTATTTTCGTGTATATGAAAAAAATATTTAGGCTAACCACAATTGACTTGCACATTTCTTTTTCTTCTTTGACACATAAAAGGGTGGACAAAAAAATCATTGTAACTTTGTAATAACCACTGGGTAGTCTCGGATATATGACTTTACTATATAGAGGGAAAATAACAAGAAGAATGGAAATAGACGTATTTTTCCAGTATATTACCTAATGCAACGAATCCATATAGGAAAGATTGCAATTACATCACATAAAAAATATGTACAAATAATATTTTTGCACTAATTTTGGATGCAAATTCTTGACATTCCTTGAGCAAGTCATCTTCTCTATCACACGCATAATTGTATATGATTTATAAGTAATTGTTCTCAAATTTATTTATAACATTCTATGGAAATATTGGATGCAATGAATATATCATTATTTTTTAATTAGTTTTTGAAGAAAAACATGTCTATATTTGGAAAGTAAGACTGAAAATAGCAAATATGGTCCAAGGTTGCTCGTGTCCCTACAAATGTCGCGGCGTTCAGAGGTTGTAGGAGAAGAAAAAGTCATGATCTTTGAATCCAACAAGAGAGGAAAAACACAGGAGGAGAAAATGATGCTTTGTTGCCACACTCATCAAAATCTGTCACAACCATATCAAAATTATTTGAATAAAGAAAAAAGGACAAGATTTTGAGAGCAACTAACAACTTTGTTAATGAAAAATGCTTTCATTTGTTCATTTGCTCTTCTTGCTCCCCAAACACAAACTGTAGAGAGACATGCACTGCAAAGTCATTTCCTTTCTTGCATGTTATTGATTCCTCTAGTTTTCCATTGATTTTAAACACATTTTCTCAATCTGGGTATCCATGATTTTTGTCAAAATCTCTTTCTCCCAATCCTATTCTGTCTTGGTATTCGACGAAACTCCACAATGAGCAAAGAACAGAGCGGAGTGATAAAGGCATGGGAGGCCACAATACGCAGAACTCAAGCTGCAAAGAAGCGAGCGAATAGCATATTCGGCTCAATTTCAATTGCACACGCAGACGATGAAAACGAAGAAGGCAATGACAATAGTGGTACAACCAAATTGGAACCCTGTCATACAGAGAAAATACTCCCAAATGGGGATTACTACACAGGCCAATGGTATGTCAACTTCCCGAATGGACAAGGTAAGTATTTGTGGACAGATGGGTGTATGTATGTAGGAGAATGGCAGAAGGGGAAGACAATGGGGAAAGGGAGGTTTAGCTGGCCAGGTGGAGCAACATATGAAGGGGAGTTCAAGAGTGGGTATATGGATGGGATAGGGACCTATACTGGATCAAATGGGGACACTTATAGAGGACAATGGGTGATGAATTTGAAGCATGGACATGGTGTGAAGAGTTACACCAATGGTGATTGGTATGATGGGTTATGGAGAAGAGGGTTGCAAGAAGGGCAAGGGAGATATCAATGGAAGGATGGGAATTACTATATGGGTGATTGGAAAAATGGTGTCATTTGTGGGAAAGGATACTTTGTATGGACTAATGGGAATACATATGATGGATATTGGGAAGATGGTGTGCCTAAAGGTCAAGGGACTTTCAAGTGGCCTGATGGGAGTTTCTATGTGGGGAATTGGAGTAAGGATCCTAGTGAACAAAATGGGACTTGTTACCCTTCTGGGTCATCCTTGGAGGATAATATTGAATGGGATCCTCAAGATGTGTACAATGTGTATTTGGCAGATTGTGTTGTGTGTCCAGGAGAGAAAGTTTTGATATTGCCATCGCAGAAGAAACTAGCAGTGTGGAATTCATCAAAGGGTGAGGATAAGCTCAGGAGGATGTCTGTTGATGGGAGGGTAAGTGTTGGGGTAGAGAGGACGTTTGACAAAATGAATATATGGGAGGGTGATCATGGTGGTGATAGTAATTTTGATAGTGGTAGTGATAATGGGAATAAAAGAGATTTGAGGGATAATGATTTGTTGGGATTATATGGTGATCAGGATCAAGGAAGTAGTAGTCCACTTCCAGGGAGCATTCCACTAAGAGTACCAAAAATAGTGAAAAGGCAAGGAGAGACAATATGCAAAGGGCATAAGAATTATGAGCTTATGCTTAATTTACAACTAGGAATCAGGTAAATGTTGTTTCTTTGAGATTGTATAGTTTGTTGGCACATTTCATCGTGCACATTGGTTATCTTCACACCATTTTAGATATAGGCATCAATCTTCTTTGCCCTTTAAATTTTGATTGCTTAATCATTTAGCAGAACCATATATTCTTATATTAGGCAAAGTTGGACATAAATTCTATAGATGGAATGTCCTTTATGGGAATTGCTTCATAAAGTTCAAGTTGATAATATCAATCAAGAAGAAACACCACGAGGATCTACAAAATTCCATGATTTTGCCCTGCAGATCCTTTTCCATCCTAATTAATTTATTTGGAGAAATCAGTTTCGTTGTTTTCTTTTGCAATGATTGAGTTGCTTGATTTACATGAAACTCATTATCAGTCATAACGTGCAGACATTCTATTGGAAGACCTGCTCCCGCTGCGTCTCTTGACTTGAAGGCTTCAGCTTTTGATCCCAAGGAGAAAGTGTGGACAAGATTTCCACCAGAAGGAACCAAGTACACTCCACCCCACCAGTCATGTGAATTTAGATGGAAGGATTATTGTCCATTAGTTTTCAGGTCTTGCCTTGCATATAAATTGTGTTCAATTGTCCACTTTTATTTTTTCGTGAATGAAAACTTCACATATGATATTTGGAGAACTAAAATTACTTCACATTACTTTTTTCTCATAAGATCATATTTTCCTTTTTCATATCATGTTATATCCTAATCGATCCAAAATAATTTTGCATTTTAATTGAAAGACCCTATGTTGCAAATGCTGAATTACTGATTTTAGAATTTTCTATTTTTCATCTCATAAATTTCAGGACTCTAAGGAAGTTGTTCAAGGTGGACCCTGCAGATTACATGATATCAATATGTGGGAATGATGCCCTTCGAGAACTTTCATCTCCTGGAAAAAGTGGCAGCTTCTTTTATTTGACTAATGATGATCGCTACATGATCAAGACAATGAAGAAATCAGAAGTGAAAGTGAGTCTTGTATTGCATGTTAAAAGTATTCTTTTCAAAAATCAAAACTAGTTATTAACCATTATATATGGGTTGCCTTGATGACGACGTAATGATATAGGTGCTTATCAGGATGCTGGCAGCCTACTATAATCATGTTCGAGCCTTTGAGAACACTCTAGTAACCAAATTTTACGGGCTGCATTGTGTTAAATTAACTGGCCCTATCCAGAAGAAGGTATGTGCTTAAGCATTGCTGCATAAATGAATCCTTGTAATCTTCAACTTGAAATTTGGCATCATCTTTTCCCTATAGTTGATTTTGAAATTTCCATAAGTTGGTACAGATCCTTTGTAAGAAATGCAATTCTTGATAAATAAGGCCTTTTAAGTTATAATTAATATAATACATTGAATAACTAGGTACGCTTCATTATCATGGGAAATCTCTTCTGTTCAGAATATGCCATTCATAGACGGTTTGACTTGAAAGGATCATCTCTTGGCCGAATAACAGACAAGAGTGAGTTAGAGATTGAGGCAAACACTATTCTTAAAGACCTTGATCTAAATTTTATATTCAGACTAGAAAAGACATGGTTTCAAGAGTTTTGCAGGTGAAAAACCTTTTTTCATTTTGTTCATTGGTCTTAATGTCGAATGCAGGCATTGATAATTTCTGTCATTGTCTCGTAGGCAAGTAGATAGGGATTGCGAATTATTAGAACAGGAGAGAATAATGGATTATAGTCTTCTGGTTGGTCTTCATTTTAGAGAATCATCAGCTAGTGGAGACCTTATTCCTTCCGAAGGTCAGTCTCCTGGTTACTATCCTTTTTTAGTCTCTATGAACCAAATCTTCATCCCAGCTTTATGTTTTGCTCAGCTTGTTTTTTTTTTCCTTGTAGTTGAGCCTGAGAGTGAAGGAGCGCCACGGCTTTCTAGAGCAGACATGGATCAACTTCTTCTGGATCCGAGCAGGTAATTATTTTTTTCTCCATTAAACCATTTCCAAGTTATACCTAGTTTGAATTACTACAAAGAATTTAAGTCGAATGAACAAAAATGGAGGTGGAACTATTGAAGACTTGCACTAACTTCAAAAATAAATGCATTATGAATGTTTAAAAGAGAAACAAAGTATTTCTCTTTGACATTAGTCACACAATTGGGTATTGTAGTTGGACACGGATAAGATTGGGAGTGAACATGCCAGTTCGAGCAGAAAGAACTATAAGAAGAAACGATTGTGAAGTCCAGCTTGTAGGAGAACCCACTGGGGAGTACTATGATGTCATAATGTTCTTTGGTATCATTGATATTCTTCAAGACTATGATATCAGCAAGAAGCTAGAGCATGCTTACAAGTCCATCCAGTATGATCCAACTTCCATATCCGCAGTTGATCCGAAACAATACTCGAAACGCTTTCGAGAATTTTTATTCAAAGTATTTTCTGAAGATAATTGTAGTCCAACATAACAATATTTTCCTTTCAAGGTTTCACTATCGAAAATGAATTAAAGATGCAGTAGCCTGGAGCATTGGATGCATACTCCAGATTCTTGAATTTTCATTAGAACATCTTTTTTTTTTCGAATTCAATTATTTTCCAGGAAATATAGGAAGTTTCCTGGATTTTTTTGCCCTTTTTTGTTCACATGGAACTATGTATATATATATATATATGTATGTATATATATATATTTGATGTTACATGACCATAATGAAATAATATGATTTGTTGATTAAAGAATGTACTCTTTGTTTGGAAGTCTCCTGAAAAAATATTTCAGATGTTCACTCTCATCGTATACGATGGATCGAACCGATGACTTTAACATAAGCACATAGGAATGCAACACTTGGTCAAAGTTCAATAATAGGACATATTATTTTTAGATTTCGTCAATGTTTAAATTAGACTTTGTGCATATTCCGAGATTTTGTCAGAAAATATGATTAAAATGTTTGAGTGGTTTGATTTTCGTCCCAGGAATATTGTGTCCGGGGAGGTTCAAACTAGTGCTCTCATCTCTTTGGAAATCTAAAATGTATTTGGAATTATTTTTTTCACTTTTAAAATTAACTTTGAGTATAATTTTTAGAAATAATTTTTAGGAATAAAAATTAGTAAAAAATTCATTTGATTGGTGTTATTTTATTACGTTTTCAGAAACTCAAAACATGATTTAAAATTGAAATTTAATTGAAATTCAGTCAAATTAAAATGAAATTAAGCAGAATTAAATTCAAATTCAACTTCTAGTGGATGTAAAACAACTTGTGCCAGTCCGTTTGGGCCCGAGCCTGACACGACATATTTACTTTCGGCCCAATCCACGAATGATGTCAACGTGTCGATCTTGGCCGACGGGGTGCGGCTTGTTTGAACTACATCTGCTTCCAACGAATTTCGTCCAGTGAGAGATGATGATATTACAAAAAGCTGTTACTATTTTGAACGTATGACACGAGTTCATCTAATCTAATCTAAAAAAGGACAAGTCGAATAAAAAAAGGAAAGAAACTCATCAAAAAAGGAAAGAAACTCATCAACGACTTCATCACCCACGCGTCAAAGCACGCTAATCCAAATTTCCCTTTCAATTGCACCGAGCCCTAGATCTTCATCGATCTCTCCGACTCTCTCTCATGCTCTCCCCTTTCTCGCCGTTCTTCGGGATTCGCGATTCCACCGCTGGATCCTCGCCGATCTGATTGGTTACAGGTATCTTTCTTCTTCTTCTTTTTCTCTTTTTCGAATTTGCATTTTTTTTGGGTGGGGTTTATTGGGATTTTGGGGTTCTGTTTTGGTGCTATTGATTATATTCTGATTGCTTGCACTGCTGTTTTCTGATCGTTCTGAGCTTTTCCTTGAGCTCGTTGACTCTAATTTTCACGAGTGGGGTTCGGTAATGTTGAATTCGATTTTTTTTATGCACCTAATGTTTGTCATATGCATAGTCATTCATGATCTAAAGTTAGGAGTTGATGTTTTTGGTGATGCTAGAAAGTTCATCGAGTACTGTTTATATGGAGTGTCTTCATAACAAAAAAAGGAGGAACTTCTCGTGGTGGTGTCTCTGTTGTTGTAGGTGCATGGTCGTACCTTATATTGAATTAATTGATGGAGTTGTGTTGGTTCAGTAGTAGTCTGATATTTGGTTTGATTTTGGAACCCCATAAAATATGGCTATGGAGAACTATAATTATGTGTCAAGCTCTCTGTTTTTACTAGTATTTTTATTGATGTTTGGACATTATGAGATAGAAGCATTATTTTTGTGCTCTCCTTATATGTCAGTACATAGATGTACTCTCTAACAGGCAAGCATGTGGTCTAATAGTAGAGTTGCAGCAGTGCAACCTAGAGGTTAATGTGCAATAGGGAGTTGTTTACATTTACCGTATATGCACTCTATAATACATGCCACATTATAAATCTTAAAACGTGGCTCTCTCTCTTTTCACTTAGACGGAAGAGGTTGAGATTTCAATTTGGAAACATATGCCCCTTGGGAAGATGTTGTAACTTGTAAGTGCTGTTGCTCGGACTGTTATGAGAAATTATCTGTTGATGTGCTTATGAGTACATTCTTAAGCACATGACGACTGCAATTCTAATCCAGTGATATACTTGCTTATAAATACCATAAATTGGTTTGAACTTCTCCACTTATCTACATAGGTTTTTTGTTGAATGCTTCATACTGTCACAATATAATTGCATTGCATCTCATTTTATTTAAGCATGCAAGAACAATAGGCGGGCTTATGCTCTGCAGTTGTATTACAGGTCAAATGCTCCATATCGCAACCAAAACTAATGGAGGAACTTGAAGAATTGTATTTCTGTAGATGATGAAGATAATGATGGATAATTCACCAGATCTTTCGTCAAGAGAGCGTGCTCAACGCCTTTACAACAAGGTATTTAGATATGAGATATCTGTGCTTCAATGTTTTGGTTTATATGTGCTGTTCTATGTTACACTAAATCATGTATTCAGTAGTTGCTGGTAAGACACTTTCAGCAAGCCTTAAAATGTGTTCTATATGTTGGAAACTTCAAATCTATTAATTGTGACTGCCTTATCTGTACAAGGTATGTGGACAGAAGTATATATTTCCATATTTGGCATTAGTGTGTAGATTATTAGTTTCTTTTCCCATTTTATTTTAATTTTATTCAGATATGGTCTCTCTCACCTTCAATGTGAATGTTAAAAGGTCAATGAAATGAAATTGCGCCTTCTCTTCTATATTATAAAGGGAAAAAACAACTAAAAGAGAAAATAAATTATTCTTTTTTACTCTCTTTAGAATGTTGAGTTGGAGAGTAAGCGTCGAAGGTCTGCCCAGGCTAGAATTCCATCAGATCCTAATGCCTGGCAACAGATGCGAGAAAATAATGAAGCAATTATCCTTGAAGATCATGCCTTTTCTGAACAGCATGAAATAGAGTATGCTTTGTGGCAGTTGCATTACCGCCGGATTGAGGAGCTACGAGGACACTACAATGCTGCTCTTGCTCCAACTGGTTCAGCCACATCTCAGAGCGGGAAAGTTTCCGCCCGACCTGAGCGAATTGCAAAAATTCGTTCCCAGTTTAAGAACTTTCTTTCTGAAGCAACAGGATTTTATCATGATCTTATGCTCAAAATCAGAGCAAAGTATGGTCTACCTCTGGGATATTTCTCGGATGATCCAGAGACTCAAATTGTTCTCTCGAAAGATGGAAAGAAATCCACCCAGACACAGAAAGGGCTTGTTTCTTGTTACCGTTGTCTAATTTACTTGGGCGATCTTTCGCGTTATAAAGCCCTATATGGGCAAGGTGATTCAAAGACTAGAGATTTTGCAGCAGCATCAAGTTACTATATGCAAGCTTGCTCACTTTGGCCTTTAAGCGGCAATCCTCATCACCAGGTTTTCTATTTGACTCATAATTGATGATCTTGCTTAACCTGTTCGGTATTCATCTGGCCTTCCTATTATATTTATTCGATTTGGTTACTGTCAACTCATCTGTTACTTATCATCAGCTTGCGATAGTGGCTTCTTATTCTGGGGATGAATTGTTGGCAATATATCGCTACTTCCGGAGTTTGGCTGTTGATAACCCATTTTCAACTGCTAGGGATAACTTAATTGTCGCATTTGAAAAGGTAATTGTTCTTCAATAGTAATAACATACCGATTAACTCTTGATTTTCATATGCCTTTTGCCACTATTCATGGTTTTTATTTGAGCAGTTAGTACTCCTGAAATTTATTTTGCGGAGCAGTTTGGTATGAGATAAAATATGGTCTTTACATGATGTTCATATGACATTATGTTGTGCATTTTTAATAGAATCGTCAGAGCTTTTCCCTGCTTTTGGGTGATGCCAACGGTACATCAATGAAGAGTGCACCAACGCAAAGGAATGTGAAAGAAAGAGGAAAATTTTGGGCAACAACCTTGAAAGATAGTAAAGTGGAAGCTGGTACTGTGAAGGAAAATTCGTCTCCTACACCTAAAGATGTTAAAGCTTTCAGCATTCGGTTTGTGCGACTAAATGGCATCCTCTTTACACGCACAAGGTACCTCACTTTGACATTTAAATTTGGTCAATATCTCGGAGGCATGGTCATTTTTTTACCATATTAATTTTTTTTCCCCCAGCTTGGAGACTTTTGGGGAAGTATTCTCTACGGTTAGAGGTGATTTGATTGAGCTCCTCTCATCAGGGCCTGAAGAAAACTACAAATTTGGTTCTTGTGCTGCAGATGTAGGAGCTCTCATTGTTAGGCTTATAGCTATTCTCATATTCACAGTGCATAATATGAGTCAAGAAGTTGAGAATCAATCCTATGCTGACATTTTACAACGTTCAGTTCTACTTAAGAATGCTTTTACTTCCGTCTTTGAGTTTACAGGGCTCATTGTCAAGAGATGTCTACAACTGCTTAATGCTTCTGAAAGCTCGCTATTGCCTGGTGTGCTGATATTTATGGAGTGGTTAGCATGTCATCCAGATGTTGCAGCTGGAAGTGAAGTAGAGGAAAAGCAAGCTGCTGCACGATCATTGTTTTGGAACAACTGTGTCATACTTATGAATAAGCTTTTGTCCAATACAGTCATTTCAATTGAGGAGGACAGCGACGAAACATCTTTTTTCAACATGAGCAGATATGATGAGGATGACAGTGCGAGTCGGCTTGCATTATGGGAGGACTTTGAGTTAAGAGGATTCCTTCCCCTTGCTCCTGCTCAATCAATTCTTGATTTTTCAAGGAAGCAATCCCTTGGAAGTGATGGTATTGGAAAGGAAAAGAGATCTCGTCTTCAGAGGATTATTTCAGCTGGAAAGGCTCTAGCAAGTGTTGTTAAGGTTGGGCAGCAAAGCATGTACTTTGATTCAAGGAGTAAGAAATTTTATGTTGGTGTTGAACCTGAAATAGCTGATTATGAGCTGATTGATTCTTTTGAAGCTCCTGTTTCAAATGGTTTGATGGAAGAACATTCAGGTAAGCAGGAAATGGGTTTGGGACTTCTAGAGTCAAAGTCGCAGTTACACCTAGATGGAGAAGAAGAGGATGAAGTCATTGTTTTCAAACCCACTTTGTCAATGCCTTCTGAGATTCTCGAGCATTCTTCTAACGCTTCACATGGTGATATAGGAAGTTCTTTTGGTGCCATTGCAGGCCCCCATAATGGTAGTTTCGTGAGGAATGCTTTTGATGCAAATGGGTGGCCAACTACATCTCGTTCTACCATTCCATTGCCTTTGCAACCAATCCAACCTAGTACTTCAAGGTGGCTGAGGGAGTCTGAAGTTTCAATTGCAAATGGGTTAAACGATCTGAATTTGTCGGAGAATGGGGTTGTCTTGAAGCATAGGTTGCAAGAATATGTTGGAGTAGTGCAGCCTACTGCAGCTTCTCTTCCCCTCCCACTCTCTGTGGATCTCATTTCTCGCAATGGATTTTCCGATCAAGTTTCTGATTCTATAATATCATCTAAACTTGATTATGTCTTGCCATCGGAACAAAGTTTTGATGGTCTGCACGGGAAGTCGTCATCAGCCTTGCCCGCAGTTGTCAGAAAGAATCCTGTGAGTCGTCCAGCTCGTCGTGTTGGTCCTCCGCCTGGCTTTAGCCCCGTTCCCCCAAAACCTGTAAATGAGTTCTTGTCTGGTATTAGTGTAGATGGTAATATGCAGATGGATGATTATAGCTGGCTAGATGGATATCAGCTACCGTCATCATCAAAAAGCATGGGGTTTACTAATACTACCAATCACACAGCTCAATCATCCTATCATGCAAATGTGAAGAACAACATGACAGGATCTACAAGCTTTCCGTTTCCTGGAAAACAACTCCCAACTATGCAACCTCAAATGGAAAACCATAGAATTCTGCAGGAGTACCAGATTCCTGGTCATCTGAAGCTATATGAAGAGCAGCAGCAGCAACAACTTGGCAAAACAATTCAGCAACCTATGCCGCTGCCAGAGCAGTTTAAGGGAGTTCCACCTCGGGAAGGTCATTTCTTTGTGTGAGATCATTATGAAGAAATAGATGGTTAGTTTTCATGGCTCCATTTTCTGCTTGTAATATGACTGATTCTCTGCTGTGTAGCTGTTCTTTCTTTTTTTGTTCTTCAATTAATTTCACGGACCCATATTCTTTTCTTTCTTTTTTATTTAAGAATCTTTTGCAGTGAAGATCCTGCGGACTCACACAACCTGGTTCAGTCTTTGCCTTTGCAACCCTGCCAATATTTAGTAGTTTTTGTTGGATAATGTTGGTGTTGCAGGCACCTACGTCCAAATTGGTATCTTTCTTTATCTGCTCAAATATGTCATTTTGTACAATTTCTTCATTTTTTTGTTCGAGGATACTGCCTACAGTTCTCATTTATGTGTTTTTAGTTTTATTGGGGTACTGATTTGTCTAGTATACTTTTATTTCATTGAACATCTGTATTTTCAAATGGATGGATAGATTTGATGTGTGTGTTAAGTTGTGTCTAATTAGTAGATATGTTGAGCGTCCATCTAGGTTGAATTTTTCTGATATTATGCTCATATGTATGTGGCCTGGAAGCAGGTTGTGAAATTAGCTATGTAACATTCTTTATGCTGTGCAAATGTGGTATGATTGAGAGACCTGGATAGTCAAAATGATAGCAAGTTCTCATTAGATTTTAAGTTTTTTTTTCTTCCTAGTTTTCTGAAATCCAGTCTGTTGAACCAGCTCAATATTCAATAGGACCTTTTGCTCTGTGGTGCAATTTTAATGTAGCAGGTGAAAATTTGAGAAATTTTTAGAAAATAGTATGTTTACGTTGAGTAAATTAAGATAGTCACTATGTGCATGTACTCAATTACATATGCTAAAAATATTTTTTTTTTCATTTCATACGATTTTGGTGAATAATTTTCTTCTTGTCATACAGGTTTTGCTGAGCTTTCGGGTCGCTGTGAATGGTGGTTGTTATTGGGTTGGGGTTTGAAAATGTTTCACTTATGATGATACATCACCTTTCTGAATGGGTGGGTTGCCCATAGGCCATATAGTGTTTTGGAAGCATTGGGCGGTTGGTCGTTGTTTGCTACCTGGTGAAATGAAAATAAACCATAGATTCATTCCTTAAAACGGGAGGTAAAGGCATGTTGGAGGGGAATGGCACAACGCTTCTAGTCAATGGCTGTTACAAGCAGATGAGTACTAAAGGGGTAGAGTCATCAGGCCAGCTTGTGAGCCTGCCTTGGAGTTTCCAGAAGATCAAAATTGGAATTTTAGTGGAAAAAGGTTTTGTTCGTGTGGAGATGGACTTGGGATGTCAAATGGTAATAAGTATGCCAGCAGATATGCACTATACTATTTAAAATAGTTTTATTTTCCAGTTAATCTGGATGACTTGTGCTGCAACTATGTGTGGTGTGAACTTACTAGGCCGTGTGTATTGTGTTTATGGCGTTCTTACTGAACCCTTGTACCTTTTCTTATTTCTTTATTATCATCGTGTCAATCCTGTGGAACCATAGCAGTCTGCAAGCTATCAGGCTTACCAAGCTACCTTGTCCTCTTTAAGTTATCAGGCTTTCCAGTTAATCTGGATGACTTGTGCTGCAACTATGTGTGGTGTGAACTTACTAGGCCGTGTGTATTGTGTTTATGTCGTTCTTACTGAACCCTTGTACCTTTTCTTATTTCTTTATTATCATCGTGTCAATCCTGTGGAACCATAGCAGTCTGCAAGCTATCAGGCTTACCAAGCTACCTTGTCCTCTTTAAGTTATGCTTCATTTAAAATGGGTTCTTAACAGAAAATTGAAGCAAACTGGGAATTTGCACTTCTACCCTCCCAATTTATCTGGCAGGATGGCAACCAGAGGACACTGGGAAAACTTTCTCAGCCTTTGTCAACCAGACCACCACCTTGGTGGTTTGACCAATAAAAGTTTATATAGCAGTTAGACACTGAACTCTCTCAATTGTCGAATTATTCTTCGGAAGAAAACTAATACGGCGACAGATTTACACTCGCACCCAAGTGAACGCTTGAACCGAATTAGATAGAAATTAGTAAATTACTTAATAGTTTTACATTGTGAATGACCATGAACTTTCTTATTATTAAGCAAACGCTACCATGCAAGAGAGCCTACAATTTCAAGAGTAAAATAAACAGATGTCAGTCTGAAGCTCACACGTTTAAACTGTAGCAGCAAGCAAATAAAATCGGGTTTGGACTTAACGTTCCCTGTTATTTATGGATTCTCCGATTCTAAGAAACCCTATCTAAAAAAACTCAAGTCAGGATAGACCCCCATCTTCAATTATTCAAATAAAATCATGAGCACCCAAGTATATTTGGTTTCATTTTATCAAACACGGTTCTAATTTTCTTGCGGTAAGATTTTAAAGATTGGGGCTTCAAATCAACAAAAAAAGTTTCTTCCTCAAAAGATTTCTGAGTTCTTTCCTACTTCAAGCGCTACCGTGCACTCTTCTTCGACATTAAACAATCAAGAATCTATCTTTGTCCACACACATGGCTTCGCTAACGCCAAGTTCTCAGTCTCAATATGTTCTTAAGAAGTCCGCCTGAAACTATTAAAAGCCCCGATTGCAAATTTCGGCTCCAATTTTATACCCAAAAGTATTTTTCTTCAGTTTCGATTACCCATGGCAGAGAAGCCGAAGCGGCATTACCCAGGAGAGGCTAAGGGGTTTATGGAGGAGATGAGGGTTGTGGCGATAAAATTGTTAACATTCACTTTCTCATTGGACACCTTCACTCCACGAAACTTACCGACTTCAACACAATCCCCATTTTTCTCATTTGGGTTCCTTATTTTCCTCTTGCAAGTTCGCAAGGGTAAGAAAACAGACCCAACAGAGGAATCCAGGCCCCTTTCACTCCACAAAACTCATCGACTGAGCTCCGATTGGAAGTCGACGTTGTCCTTATCGTCCATCGTAAAGAAGAGAGACGAAAACAGAGACGAGAATCGAAGAGAAAAGAAGAGGCTAAAAAAAGGTAATGAGGTTGATGTCATGGGGTTTATAGAATAGGATTTTTGGGGAGGGGTGTAGATGAGAATTGCTGCCAAAATCTGTAATGGAAATCAATCCGTCACTTATTTGTGGCAAAAGAACCGTCTCTAAACTTTCAGTGGATGTTCCTGACATAATTTGTGACGGGTATTATGATAAAAGTTTTGTGGCAAATATTATCCATCACAAAATCTCTCAAAAAAACAAACCGCTCCTGCCACAGAAACTATTTCATTTTCTATTACAATTTGTTTTTTGTACAATGGAAGGTGAGGGATGCATATGAATTAACCATCCGATTAAAGGACTACAGCATTATCGACATTTTGAAATTCATAATTACGTACGGTTCCAACATTGGTTGTATAATATTCGTAGAAATCGCCCCCAGGGCATATGGCTGAGCGGTATCCACCTTGTCAAAACCCTTAACGGGGGAAGTGGAGGTTGTGAGTTCGAACCCTCGTAGAGGTATTCGACCACTTCTGAAGCGGCAGGTGATCCCTACCGTAAGGCTGCACATCCTGCGACTTACATCTGTCAGTGACTCCCAGGACAGGGAACTGACGGACGGGTTTCGGTTTCTCGACCCCAAACCGGAGGAATATTCGTAGAAATCAAATATTGAGGCATACAATGCGTATATTAATGCTTTGGCTTCTACGTGCACATATTATAATGGATCGACATGTTAAGCAGATTTAATTCGTAATGAGGGATTGTGTATATATATGTATATGTATACACACAGTTAGACACACGCTGAACGAAGAGCACAGTAATCAAGATTTAATGGCAAATAAATTATAAAATCAATTATCAGATCAACTTAAACCATAAAGCATATCAAAGAGAACAAAATTAGCACTTGCATGATTCTGCACAAACTTGTTTAATTTAAATATAAATTCTAATATAAAATTAAGTCATCGATCGATATGGAATGGAATGGGGCAATGTGAATTTAATTAGAACAAAAGAATCATGTATATATGGACAGCTGATGCCTGATGGGATAAAATTAATCTCACTGTTCATGCGGCAGCTCCATCATACATTCACACACACACACAAACATGTTTTGCAGAAACAAAAAAGTGATATATATATATATATGTGTGTGTGTGTACCATGCATCAAACTGGTGCTGCCGAAGCGGTTCTACTATTGTCTTCTGGCCGAGGTTTTGATGAAGAGAAGGCCACCAAAACAAGGAGGCTCATAATCAAGAGTGGTACAGACAGTAGGATCATCGGCGGCGGAGGCAGCGGCGGTAACACAAGTGGAAGCACCAGTAGAAATACAGTCAACACAAGCATCATCATCATCATCCACCTCAAACTGAAATACTTTAACATGCAATAATTAATAAATATATAAATTATGTACGAAAAACACAAGATCCAGCTGTATGTATGTATGTAGCTAGCTAGCTATCGAAATTACGAAATTATTCCAGGGCCACCGATGGATCGGAGATTTTTTCATGCTTATTTCTCGTCTTCCTCCGTTGACTGATGCACGAACAAAGATGGTGTTCACACACATATATATATGGAGAGAGAGGGGAGAGAGATTTGGTCAAATTAAAGCCAATAAAGGTCGGGATATATAGGAAAGTTTGATTATATGTCATCATACATATGTCTTGGTTCAATTACTAATTCCCATCACGTACAGTGGCAAATTAGATATATATATATATATATATATATATATATATATATTGAATCGATTTGGCCAAATTTATACTAGGTTTCTCTATGTCATTTCTTATTCCTCTTTTTTATTTGAATTACTTAATTTATTATTTAAGTCCAATTCATTGTCTTTAGTGATCAGAGGCATAAGCTAAAAAATATATATAATAAAACGAAAAAAATATGGCATCTCTCTTTGGTAAAACACAATTCTTAAATCATGGAAATGAATTAAAATAAAAAAAAATTGACTCCTAATTTTATTTATTCATTGGTTCTCATGAATCGACCAATTTAGCTTCAGTTTTCTAGATAAGCGTTACTTTTTTCTTCAATGCGTTGAGGGGCACGACACGGTTAAAAATAATACTCCCTCCGTTCCATTTTAATTATCACTTATTTCTTTTTGAGATGTTCCAAAATACATGTTCATTTTAATTAATGAAAGCTATTTTTCTCCATTTTTTATTTATTTATGCTTAACTTGAAAAACTCAATAACCTACGTATTAATTATAGTGTCAAAGTATTTGTCATTATAAATAGAGATATAAACGTCAAATTGAAAGTGTATTAAATATTTTCTTAAACTGTGTGAACAAAATGAAGGGAACAATTAAGATGAGACGAAGGGAATAATAAAAATTTTAATTTGTAAGAGAAGGAAAAAATTTATGGGCCACCGCGATTAATATCCACTTATTAGTTCCCTCGGAATCTAGACTATCAGTGTAACTTCCAGCCACAGGTGTTGCGTTCGTGTACTCAAAACCCGACACGTCAGACGACATGGTCCAAGGAGGGAGCCCACAGAGTATGATAGCATACAAGGACCACGACCGCTTTCATGTTTGACCACCTTCTACGCAATACAATGCATCTCTTTAAATTTGTCTCCTTTTTATTTTAAAGGGGAATGATTTCGGTCAGATCTAGTCCTTTCACTTTTCATTTGCATAGTTTTCTTAATTATTTTTTAAAAATTGCGATGATAAAATAAAATAAAATAAAAAACTCCACGCATAAATGAATAATGATACATGCATGCGTGTCCATTTGTGAAGAAGATTTGGCCTCATATTATATAATCTCGTTAAAAAATATATGAAATATTTTTAAAAATAATGTATAAAAAAAGGTAAAAACTTTTATTAAAATTTATGACTTGATTGAAATTATAGTGCACCTTCTGCAATTGATGGCAGGTAGAGATACCTTTTCTATTTGTTCATGCATCTAGTCCTAATCAATCCAAATGATATTTACTAGTGTAATTGACTATGCATATATATAGAGTTTGGTACGGTCAAACTCAGTAGACTCACTGACTTAGACACTTGCATACTGTTTAGCACTTACTAAGTTACGATTACGGATCATTGGGTTGACATTCAAAGGTGAATGAGGCGAGATGAGAGTAAAAATCACTAACTTTCTTGTTTGATTTATTTTAGAAAGGTGAAATCTCAAACTCAATCCCTCCCTCATTTTTTTTTACGAAGATTAGTAAAATTAACCAAAACAATGAGATTAGCTAATTTTCACAAGCGAGAATGAGTTTTGAAGTTGGATATACCATACATGATGCATTGATGCTGCTTTCATCTCGATTGTCCTACATCAATTTTTCATAGCTCTTCTTAGGCCCATTGAGGCCCAAATCTCAAGCGCTAAAAATAACTAATTTTAAAATTAATATTATTTAAAAATACACTTTCTTCTCCTGCAATGACAAAAGCTTCTCACTCAAAACCGAACTCTCCAACTTATAACTTATTTCCACCTGCAGCCCATAACACACAAAAAATCACATCAAATTATAGGAAAAACAAAACCGTGCTTAATTAAATATATCAAACTGAAATTAATTTACATATATAATTAAAGTGATTAAATTACCTGAAGATGTAAATTGTAGAAACAAATCCCTCCAGAGGACTCAAAGGAATTAGCATTAATCAACTGCAGGTCATCATCTTCTTCTAAGTTATTTATGATATGAGAAAATAGTAACAATGGCTTCCCATGCATCTTAAAAGCGGAAATTTGAACAGCAACCTCTGTGTCACTAATCCTAGTTGTTGAAACTGCTAATGAAGAAGTGTGATTAATTTTCCTCCTAAGTTTCTTCTCTTGATCAACTACTAATTGATCCAGGTCCCCGGATAATCTTGCACAAAGCTCTTCTTTCTTTCCAAACAATCTCCCCACCTGCTGTTGTAGTTCTGGTATGTACTCAATCACACGGCCCACTGTGGCTGGTATGCTTCCTTTCTTCTGCAAATTGCAATTAATTATTACTTCTCTTGGATTAAGCGCTGCGCGACAATGAATAAAATTCCATCTCCTAACCCAACTGGTCACCCTAGCTCACTCTACGATAATATTTGAATTAAGATTTTACATATTTCTCTTATAAGTTTTTAACTTTTTCAGACTCCGCATGTTTGACGAAAAAATGTTTATTCATGAAAAATATTTAATTTCTTCCTTCTTTCCAACCAATAGTATCGATCAGAATATCTACATATATATATATATACCTTTTGATCATCAGGAGGAAGTAATGATTGTAGCGATGAATACAAGCCGTTGATCTTCTTGCGGCGATGGCGTTCGCTGGCATTATGATTTAGCTTCTTATTATTATTGTTTGGGACTTGATCTCCAGTGCCATATGATGTGAAGGCATGAAGTGGCTCCAATACTTGTTGCTGAGCAGGTGGTCGAGGTAGATGGTATTGATCATCGAGAAGAGACTGGTACTGATCATCAGGAGCAGTTTCACGGCCTATTAGAGATTCCTCTAAAGGCCATCCAAATGTTGAAAGCATAGAAGGTGATAATGCTAACAATGCTTTGGTTTAATTTATTGATGATGATCGATATGAATTAGGTGAGATATGGTCATGGATTCATGGCATGAATATGCACATATATATACACACACAGGCACGACACTTGTGCAACCATATATCATCTCTACAACATTTATTAAAATTGTTAGAAAAAGGAAGTAATGTCTTCACATATTAATTTGCTCTTTATAGAGTTTTATGACTTTGTGTTGGGATTACAATACAAAAACTCATGATGATAAATGAAAATGACATCCTAGCTACCTTCCCTGCTCACTTGATGCTTAGCATGTATATATAATATATATATATATAGTAAAGTAATAATAAAGTGTTTTTTTGGGATATGTTGGTGTGACATGCATTTAAGTTATTAGTGTTTTTTTATCACTCAGAAGTCCGAATCCAAGATAAATTTCAATGGATTGTGTGGCTTGTGTCCTTTGCATGGTCACGCATGCAAAAAGTAGCTTTGTTGGTGTATGCACGTGCCTTGCTCCCATGTAGCGTGGAGGCCAATCAGTCTTCTCATTTCTAGTAAGTGCCTTTCAGAATTCAGTCAAAAAATTACATGTACGACATCAATATAATGTGTGTTTTACTGCCGGTTATTCCTCCGTTAGGCCATAGATGGGCCAGGCTAGCCTACAACGTATTGCTAGGCCTAGGAAAAGCCCTTATCGGCTTGACGCCTTTTAATAAAGCTTGACGCGTAGTTGCGTAATTGGGTGCAACTTACGATTGGAAGCCCAACCTAATCCCTGGTTTTTCTATGTTCGTCTCAGGCCTTGGGCCAAGTAGCAGCAAAGCATAAACCTAATGATTTAATTAACTCATATTGAATGTTTAAATAATAAATTTATATGATATTATTTTCAATTAATAAAAGATTCCTAATTTTTCACCCAAACCAAAAGGCATAAAGCAATGTTCTGGACTAATATGCAGAAATTAATTGATACTAATAATCCATCTTGGAGTTGACAGAAGCTGGCACATGAAACTGCAAATCATATAACACTAATACTACAACAAAATAAATGCACAAGAGCGCGGAGACCAATATATAGTAGGTTGTGGCTAAACCCCAACACCACCCTCTGAAATTCCTCTAATGGAATCAGACGCTAGAGAAGGGAAAACCACGTTGTCATACAAAACTCCTGCCACCGTGGCTCCAACCAAAGGCCCAACCCAATAAACTGCCTGGTTCTTGAAACTACCTGCAACAACTGCAGCCCCAAATGCGCAAGCCGGGTTCATCGAACCACCCGAGAAGGGCGCCGCTGCCAATACATTGGCTCCTGCCACAAACCCAATTGCTAATGGCCCGAGGGCTCCCAGCGGCCCACGCCTAGGGTCCCCAGCAGCATACACAGTGTACACCAAAGCAAATGTGACAACACCTTCCAAAATTGATGCCCCAAATCCAGTCATTTCGCTTGTAATTGTATACGTTGGAACATGCTGTGATTAATGTCAAAACACAAAGAAAGTTAAGATATTAGTGAAATTTAATTTCACTAAATTGGGTCTGTTTTGTGTTTACCTCTGAAACAGTGGAGATTCTCAAGAGAATACAAGCCATAACTGCTGCGAGCATCTGAGAAATCCAGTAAAACAGGGCAGTTGGGACACTAATGTGGCCTCCAACTGTCATGCTAAAAGTGACGGCCGGATTCACATGCCCGCCGGAGATGTTTGCCGCAATGTACACCGCGGATGACAGCGCAAATGCATTGGCAGTTGCGAGAATCAACAGAGAAGACGGTTCTGCCTCGGAATTTATCATCATTTTCTCTGCAATTCAAGAACAAGACGAAACACATGGAGAGTGACTTAAGTTAAAGTAAATGGTGTGCGCGAGAGATTCAAAGAAGACTCACGCGAAGCCATTGTTGATCCTACGACAGAAAAAACGTAGAGGAATGTAGAGATAAACTCTGTAAGATACGATCTAAGAGCATTTGGAGTCACAGATTGTTTGAAGCGAGAAGACAGTGAAGTTGGGGCCATTTTGAAACCGAACGTGGAGATTTGAACTTTGAAGTACCCAAAAATGAGAGATTGTGTTGTGTGTTTTTTCCTAATAGAGATTGCTTTGTGTTTAATGTTGATAGGAATAGAAGGAACAGGGAGCAGTTAATTTGCTTCAGACTCAGTTTTATAGGATGACAAGAGGTTTTTGTCTGAAAACAAATGGGTGCAACTCTTCAAGAAATTATGTTTAACCGACATGATGATACGTGGCGGCTGATCTTTGATTTGGGATCGTGATGCGGTTAGTTCAGTTAACATTTTTTATTTTAGAAATACAATTATGATTATTGCTCTTTAACCGTCCATTTTTATAATTTTCATATAAAATTATGATCATGCGGTTGGGCCAAAGCCCATGGTTTTCCCTCATAAAAGAAAAATAATTTTTATGGTTCGGTGGCCCTAAAGGGAGTCAATCATACCGCCGTCGAGCCGCGTGGTGGAGGAGCGATATGAACCCGAGCATAGCACGGGCATGTCAATGGCAAGCGCGTCCTCTCTGCGCCAGTCTCCAGCGGCCCATTTGCTCTTCTTCTCCAAAACTCTACAACCCACTATTTTTGAGGCCATCTAATTTCTCTGCCTCCCTATCGGACCTCCAAAAGTGGCATAATTGGGCCAAATCCCTTCTCTCTTCGGTTGGTTCAACCTTTTCGGAATTAGACAATGGCCCTGACTCTTCTCTCTTGTCCAGAGAGCTTAGATGGCTCGTACAGGATGCGCTTGAAGAACCCTCACTATTTCCCCAAATGGGTTTTCAAAATAATCGCAAACATGTCAAGTTGAGGGTAGATGTGGATGAGCTTTATAGTTTGTGGAAGCAGAGGATTGTGGAGAGGCGGCCCTTTCAGTATATAGTTGGGTGTGAGCATTGGAGGGACCTAGTATTGAGTGTGCAAGAGGGGGTTTTGATTCCGCGGCCAGAGACCGAGTTGATTGTTGATTTAGTGAGTGAATTGGTGAGGAATAATGAGGGGTTTCGAGGGGGTTTGTGGGCAGATTTGGGGACAGGAAGTGGTGCTCTTGCTATTGGTATTGGGAGAATTTTGGGGCTACGAGCAAGAGTCGTTGCCACCGACATAAGTCCAGTGGCTGTTGCAGTGGCAGGTTTTAATGTGAAAAGGTATGCTCTGGAGGATGTGATCGAGGTAAAGCAGGGATCTTGGTTTGAGCCATTGAAGTATGTTGAAGGAGAACTTGTGGGTATTGTGAGTAATCCACCATACATACCGAGTGAACATATCCCCGGGCTTCAAGCTGAAGTTGGTCTTCATGAACCAAAACTTGCCTTGGATGGGGGCGCTAATGGTATGGGTCATCTCCTCCATCTCTGCGAGGGAGCTGCTTCAATGCTGAAACCTGGTGGTTTTTTCGCTTTTGAGACGAATGGAGAAGAACAATGCAAGTTTCTTGTAGAATACATGGAAAGTTGTGGTAAAAATACCTTTTGTAATGTGAACATAGTCTCTGACTTTGCTGGTATTCAAAGATTTGTGACCGGATTTCATCAGTAGCATCATCAGATATCGATCAACCGGCAGGACAGGATTTTCTGGTTATTAATTCCTCCTTTTAGCAATTAGCTTTTACTTTCAAGTAATTGCAATAAAAAAAACAATGTCATGCATTTATGAGATCAAGAAGCACACAATCATAGCACAGTTGACTCATCTACCGAGACAAAAGAACTTAATCCGAAGTTTGTTTGTTCACTTTCCTTTTTATGTTGTAATACGTTCTGTTTCCTGCTCTCTGAATTTGTAGGAAAATTAAGTGTGAGACTCTTGAAAACGTGAGTTTGGATATACTTTCTATGGGAATTTTAGGGGAATATTAAATATTATATTTTTTAAAATGATAAATTTATTCTTCATTAAATTTGATATAAAATTATCAATTTATTATAAAAATATAATACAGTATTTTTATTTATATTATAATTCATTCAAATTAAAATTTATGTTTATTCTCGCATAGAATCAAACATACAAACATACAATATTTTATTTTTAAAATCATACACAGGTCACTTGTTTTTATTATTTTCTCTCATATTCAACGAAATATATACTATTTTATTTTTAAAATCATACACAGATCACCTGTTTTTATTATTTTCTCTCAATAAGCTCATAGCGAGTACATATTCGGCCTTAATAATTAACGGGTGTAGAACGACCGGGAAAAAATGGTGACACGTCATATAGAGTTTTGGCGGTTGAGATGATTCGTGTTTTGGATGACAAAACGTAGGCCTCTCACTTCCTCTCTGAAAAGATTTTAACTGAACAAAGGGTTTTGTCAAATGCCAGAGAAACAACGCCAATGAAAGCAATATCACCGTCGCTACCGGCAGCCACTGCTAGCGCAACCGTATTCCACTCCCACTATCTTCTGCATCTTCGTTTCCATGGCCAATGTAGGCTTGGGAGCGCAGAACGACGCCCTTTAAAGATAGCTTGTACTGCCAAAGCCACTGGTTCGGCCTCGGCTTCTACTGAGAAAACTATTGTTACCGATTCCGAATTCTCGCTTGCTAAAGTACGGATTCCTTCTCGATTTTCTTGTTATGTGATTCTTTTTAATAAGGGAGTGGGAAGCAAATTTGTGGATGAAAAACTAGAACATTAAGTAAATTTAATGGAATTATTCAAACCTGAAAGAAGTTACTGCTTTATTCCTTGAAAGCCTAACTAACTCTATCAGATGAATTTTGTGCAATTGCAACTGAAATTGTTCAAAATCATATATTTTCTTCTTCACTAGCAGACTGGGGATGTTGGTGATAACCTAACAGGTCCTTTTGTCTTCATGGTGTTGGTTCTTTCATTAAATAACTGATTGGACTGATGAAAGTTCAAAATTAATGAGAAAGAGGGCTTGTTGAAGGGATTTTGAATTTCATTTCCGACAAAACATTGCAAGTTTGCGATAGTAGTAGAGACAGGGCATGCGTATTGTATCTGAATGGGAACTGGAGTACTCAAGGATTAGCTTATCATTAATAAATCAATCCTCGATCCCTGGTTATGATTTATGACGGCAAGATTATCCCTCACCATATTGTGTTGTGGGTGAAGTTAACCAACCAGTAGTAAATCACTATTCTTTGGGTGCTTATTTGAGTCATTTCCCAAATATGCTTTATCTTCAGCACGACATGATCATGCCTCTCTTCATCACCTTCTGCTAATGTAGTACTCCATATGTATATATTTGATGACTGCTACAGGTCTCATTTGGTGTCATTGGTCTTGGTGCTGGAATTTCACTCTTGTCGTGAGTTCCTTATACTTTCATCTACCTGTTAGTCTAAAGTATATTTTACAGAAAATTTACCCCCTTTTCGTGGTCTGTTCTAAGGTATGGCTTTGGGGCATATTTTAACATTCTTCCCGGATCTGAATGGTCAGCAATAATGTTAACATATGGCTTCCCACTTGCAGTAATTGGTATGGCTCTGAAGGTAAGGGTTTCTTTCTAGCTGCTGGAACTAAATTATGGATATGGAAGAACATGAAATAGCATTTCTCTTATCCACTAATACAGATTTTTGGGATTAAACTTAGACGAGGTTCCCTAAGTCATATTAGTAGTGGAATAAACTGGTGCCTGCTGAGGCAATATGAGAAACTTCCTCGAGCCCCAGTTATTTGCCGTTAACTTTCTTTTTTCAGATCCAACCTCCTCAAACACCACCCACCAATAAAAAAGGAAAGGGAAATAGACCATGTCTGCTGTGGTTGTGTGCTTCAGACTCTTGCCTTCATGTTCAATTACCAATGCCTGTAAAAACATAAGATGGAAATATCTCAAGTACTTATTCAATCAGAAAATGCAACAATGGACTTTGAATCTCTGTTTTGGAGAACTTATGAGCTAATTAATTGTCCATATTCAATTTTCAGTTTCATTGAATGCCTAAGCCTTGAGGGTTTTCTTTGTAATGTTTAAGCAATAAAAATAAAAATGCACAAGAAAATTACTCGATTGATTTTGTTGTTGCATATGATATTTTGTTAATTGGTCCAGACCTTACCTTTGCTTTGATTCTTTGTGTTTCCATTCTAGAATGGTAATTCCATGTTTACCAGAAGTTCTACACTGTTTGCTCCTGAAGTTTAGTGGTTGCAGTGCTTAATGCTGTGTTTCTCTTTTATCACAATTTGGCTTGTTGACTATTTTGTAGTATGCTGAACTCAAACCAGTGCCGTGCTTGACTTATTCTGATGCTCAGATGTTAAGGGAGACATGTGCCACTCCAATCCTCAAACAGGTATAAATCTGGTTCTGGATTACATATAGAATAATTCATCAAATTATATTTCCCAGAATATATTTTCTCATCTTGAATACCTTAACTATGAGCCACTTTGTACGCTTGTTTGAGATCAGATGAAATTAACCCAAGAGGGAAGCCTGTTATTTCATGTAATTTGTAGAATGAACTTTCCATTGTTCAACAAGAACATTTTAGTTTCGTAAGTTTAATGAAACCACTGATTTATTTTAATGACTGTTGCTGTTGAGTCTTATTTCACTGTTAGCAAGCTAATTGGAAAGTTTTGAATCAAAAAAGAAAATGCTGGAGCAGAGATATATGATTCTACAAAGTTTAATTTATCTCTCTTTGATAGTTTCTTCTTATATTCTAACATAGTAACATATTATTTCATCAGTCTCAAACAAAGTAATCAGTTTGATGCGTCACAGCTCTATTTGAGTTTAGGGAAACTAACTAAAGGAAGGATTTTGGTGCCCTTAGATTAGTTGGTTAATTCATTTTTTTGATCACATTATGTCTGTTGTGGATATCATATATCATATGGCTATCCAGTAGCAAAAGGAAAAGAAATAAATTGGTCTCTACTTTGCTTCATGTCAACAGTATAATTCCTCCAGTGACTTTCTTATAGTTTTAATTAGGTAAGGAATGATGTCATACGATATAGATACGGAGATGAGCAACACTTAGAGGAGGCATTGAAACGGATTTTCCAATATGGTCAGGTATGATTTTTAATTTATACTGATTACATCCTGATACTTTCTTTTTCCCTTTTTTTTGTTTTCCTTCGGTCTTCTGGCTGGTGGTGGGGAGGTTGAGGGGCAGTGAAGAGGAAATGTTATTAAGCAATTTCCTAGGATTTCCTAGGAAAGCTCGTTGAAAGTTAAAAATCCTCTCAAAGGTGGCCTTTTCCCTTTGTTTAGGAGGCCTATTAGGATCAGATACTGACTATTGTCAACTTGGAAAAAAAATTGGTATTGAGTTGGCAAAGAGATAATGCCTTTGCATGGCAGGAAGGACTCAGTTAACCAATTCCTCCTTCACCATAAATGGATGAAAAGATTTTCTGATATGGTGCTACAGGCTATCAATATTTTTGGGCTTCAACTGCTACCCTAATGCAGGAAGTCGTGCATTTTGTTGTTTGCTTGGAGGTAGAAAGCGGAACGGCTTCATTTTTTGGCAGTTTTGTTGGTGGTACGGAACTTCAGGAATAAAAAGGCAAAATTACCATGTGCCTTTCTAGGACATTGCTCTTCTTACCTTCTCAAAAGATGAGGGGTTCATTTAGAAAACTGCCTTACCATAGGTCACTTCGGCAGTTGGGCAACATTTAGCATTATTTTGAAGTACATCATTTGCCTTTCTAGTACAACATTCTTATTACCTTCTCATTTAGAAAACTGCCTTATCAGAGGCCACTTTGCCAACATCACATAATGCTAAATTATTGTATGTAGTTGAATGTAAGATGGCATAAAATATTATAATGATTTCTTGAACTTTTGATTTTTCTTCAGGGCGGTGGAATTTCACGGAGGAGTGCTCCTATTCTACAAATGATTCGTGAAGAAGTAAGTGTTCTCATTCGAGAGTTGAGACTGATTTAAAATTGCACTTTTGTAATTTGTACTGTAAAAGTATCACTACTTTTTTATGACTTTATACTCTTTTTTTATAAATCCCCATCACACATATAGCCTTATGTTTTTACTTTGTGTAGGTTGTGGAAGATGGCAAATATTGTCTTGTACTTGTATTTGAGGCCAAAAATCTGCAATTGTCAGATTTTGAGAAAAGACAGGTAAAAGAATGCATGGGGCTGCAGAAATATGCTTCTAAAATTATTAAGCTGTTTACTCCTAATATACATCAATGTAATTGCCTGAATCTTGCTGTAGCTTTTTAATATCCTTGGTTTGGTTGGAGTTCGGAATGCTAAGTGTGTCTAGCAATGCTATTTCAAGTCTTTTAATTCTTAGAGCTGCAGAGAAGAATAGATGCGTACTGATTTTGATCCCTTTCAGGCAAAAATTGCTTCATTTTTTGGACCGGGCATCTCAGCGCAAGTTGGTGAGTTCCTAAATGTTTTTCGACGATGCTGTTTTAATATGAAATAACTAAGTCTGGAAAGGCATGCAGTAGTAGTAGAATTATTCAAATACATACAATTTTTCAAAGCAATACTCATAAACTAGTGGGTGCAGGACAAGGAGAAAATAATCTGTTTGAAGTACGACTTATTTCTGAGACAAAATCCAATGCGGCATCTTCTGGAAATGTTTAACGGGATTTCCTCATCGGCTGTCCGTTCTAGTTTTTCCTCTTTAGTCTACAAACAGTTTTATGTGAAAATTTTGCATACTGTGTTGATTCAGTTTGTTACACACCTCAATGTCAATATTTAATTGTGGAGGGTACTGTGATCATCATTTTGTAGCAAGAACAACTCCTTGAAACCTTATAATGTGTTGAGAAGTTTGTTTTTGTGGTTCAGAAGGAAGAGAATCTGCATCTGATTTCATCAGACCGACCTCCCTTTTTCATTACTTCCATGTAGAAACACCAAGTCTGATCACCTCTTCACCGCTGTCTATTCTAGGAACCCCTTCCATGCCACCATCTCCTCTCTGATCTCCCCCATCACCATAAATACTTCAAGCTTTGTTAGTTTGTTAGATGCATCCGTCCGTCTTGTACTTGCCTCCATCTCTCTGTGGACTGGAACAAGAACCAAAGTGCGCAATACCAGCTTGCAGGCTCCTGCTCCTGCTATTTAGGAAAAAGGTTACGTATATGAATTGGGCTGAACGGGCCTGCCTAATGAGAAAAAAAGGTGAACTTTTATTGCTCAAGGACTCAAAGCTAAGTTTGCATAGTTATATAAGCCAAAACATTTGTCAAAACAAAAAATATAAATTCATATTAAAATCATGTATATTCGCGAAATTTTTTGGATAGATAGATACATTATTTTGTTTATGGTAATTGGGGTTTTAGCCCATTTGTTGTGTTCCGGTTGTTTAGTCTAGCTCATTGTTGGGCCTTTATGGATTTGTTAGGCCCATGATTGCTAGAAGCATAACCCATATGTGTTCGGCCCAGCCCATCTTGAACCCATATTTTTGGAGGAAGATTCTCTCACTAAGGTATTGGAGACAATATTTTTTTTTAAAAAAATTAGTAAATAAATCTGTAATTGCCATTCAAGGTGAAATCATTAGATTCCCACAAACTTCAAATAAAAGCATTGCATTAGTAGGTTAGTTTTCCATTCATGACCTAACTATAATATATATGTATGGCCCTCTAATTTCCTCTCTTGGTTGGATAACGGCTTAACAATAAATTATTATAAGTGGGGTGGTTAACGACCTTTTTCCTCACTTTTTAACTTATTTGGAAACTCCATTTGTGACATAGGGCCTAAAAGTAATTGCTTTGACGAGGGAGCCTTCTCCACTTAATAGCTAGCTAATTAATCTAGTCACAACAATAAGAGCTAGGATTTATTAT
Source organism: Euonymus europaeus (assembly GCA_963580455.1). Taxonomy (NCBI): domain Eukaryota; kingdom Viridiplantae; phylum Streptophyta; class Magnoliopsida; order Celastrales; family Celastraceae; genus Euonymus; species Euonymus europaeus. Next base: position 20,879,059 of record OY756965.1, read on the forward strand.
TAATGAATGAATTATGGAAGTTACATAGTCAAGAATTTAATGTGCAGAGGGGAGGCATGAGAGGGAGTTTCAAGCAGAAAGTTTGGTGTAAAAGTGCATGCAAATTAATTTTATTGTTCATAGATGGTTGTGATGTGGCAACAGAAAGTGCTCATCAACTAAAGAAAGTTACAAATTGCCAAACTTTGATTTGTGTCAAACCTAGAGCTAGAGCTATTTAAATTCACTTGAATTTGTGTGTTTAGATATGTTCAAGGCAGATTAGTGCATCCCTTAAACATGGAGAAATCACAAACCAAATCTCCAAATAAGGTTTCTTTATATATATATATATGCTATTTTTTTGTTCATGCTCTTTAATTTTCCTTTCTCAAAATGCAATGTTTAGTTAGACATTTTTTCACATAAGGTTGTTTCATTCTTTGTGGTAGTTCAAATCCTTAGTCGAATCCTATTACTAAAGTTGTTGGAACACAAACCAAGTTTCACATTACAAAAAAAGAAAGAAAAAAAAAGAGAGAGAGTGATCAATGACTGATTATACATATGAGTTTGGACCCAATTCATGAGCCATGACTTTTGAAGAATGAGTCATTCATCCACCTATTTTGTAGGCCCCGTTCCAAATTTGCAACAAACGTAATAAGGAGAGACATTTCACACTTGATATATATATATATATATATATATATTAGTTCCTATATATACATCACATGCATGTAGGTTGGTAACAAGTAATTTTTATGTGTGTGAAGATGGGAAACTATAATTGTATAGTTACTATTAATTGGCTCTATAAATTTCGAAGTAAAAAAGATGATCAATTTTTTTTTTATACAGACAAGAAACGAAGCCAAAGATCGTGTCGACAAATCTAAGGTAATTAACTATATATATTTATATACACACACACACGCACAAACTGGAATCCATGGTGTTTTTCTTCTTCTTCTAAATCTCTATATGAATAAGGGTACAAAAGGGAGTTCATTAATGTTGCAGGGTACGCCACCAACAACAACAAAGGCACAAGAATTCAGACTCCACACTGGACAAAGAGCTCTCAGACGCGCAATGTTCAATTATTCGGTGATCATCAAAATCAAAACTAACTCCAATGTTTCAACATGGATTTTGCCATAAACTAATTTATTTTTTATTTGTTAATCACAGGTTGCGACCAAGATATACCTGACAGAGCTACAAAAGAAACAAGTTGAGAAGTTGCACAAGGTATATATATTTTTTTTTAAATTATTAATTTGGGATTTGATGCTAAGTAATTATGTATATATGGGTTAATTAAATTGGTGCGTGTAGATAATTGAAGATGAAGAGGTTCGGATGATGAGAAAGGAGATGGTTCCAAGAGCCCAATTGATGCCTCTATTTGATAGGCCCTTCCTTCCACAAAGGTATATATCCACATAATGCCGATTTGTATATGCGAAATTAAACTTGCTATTTTTAATGAACGCAAATATAAAAAATATCATATCTCCAATTTACATTTGTTATAGTCGGCGGAGCAATAGTTTCATATATGAGGGATAAATAATAGTGTAAACCTAATCGTTGCACTCTTAATTTATGCATATATGTGTATTTGCAGATCAAATAGGCCATTAACAATTCCAAGGGAGCCGAGTTTTAAAATGTCTAACAGCAAGTGTTGGAGCTGCATTTCTGGCGATGAGCTCCACCATTTTCAACATGCTTTTGGCTTTCAAGCCCATTAAGTACAACCATGCACATTTTATAATTCTAGTTATGTGCCTTTTGTGTAATTTTCAATGTATTGTATGTAGTTGTGTAGATAATCTTTTTAAATTTTCTTAATCAGAATTGTGCTGCGTACCTGTGACTTTTTGTCATATATAGAAAAATAATGTGTGAATCAATGCAATTTTACTTTTGTGCTCCACACCACATGAGATTTTATAATGCTTCAATAATATTGACGAGTGATTGTGGACAACTATAATTTTTTTTACACGGAAAATAACACAACGGAAGACATTGAAACACAAACCCATCATCATCATCGTTAAAATATTTATTCCATATAAAATCAGCAAGACACAAATCCCGATCGAACATTAGGGTACCATTTCACATCACAACTCGAACCCTAGCGTGGAAATACTATTTTACTAATTGTTAAATACCTATTTTAAAAGTCAGGTAAAAAAGAATTAAAAGCCCAATTTAGACCCTCATCTCTTTATTGGGCTGGCCAGTTAAGTCCAACCCATACCTGGCCCATCCTGCACATAACAATAATTTCCCGTAAGTCCGTTTTTTAATCTGCTCTGCACTTGTGCTTTATAGAGACTCGAAAAAAAAGTCTGAAGCAGCAAAATGGGCTGCACTTGGCTCTATACCTCAACCTCTGCGTCATCTTCTTTATGCAGACATTTTGCACCTCATCCTCCCTTGAACACCATCTCTTTCTCTTCCTTCATATGAGAGCTCCCAACATAGGCGGGGGCGTGTGTGTGTTTTAGGTGTTAGCCGTCACGACTCGCTACCAACTCCATCAGCATAGTCAATAAGGAGCGTTAGCCACCCAAACACGAAAGAATTACCTTATTCACAAAAGTGTATAGTCACTTTGTAACGTAGCTATCCCGCCCACGACTCAGTCGGGTCGTTGGTCCAAATCCTTTTGGGTTGAGTGGGCTGGGATTTATTTATTTGGAGGCGGCTTAGAGGATGTGTGATTTTCCTCCATGTGTATAAAAAAAAATTAATAATAATTATTTGTACAAAAGGCTCCGACAGTGAGCAGGGCAATAGGGAAAGAAATGTAAAATATATGTAGACAATACACCTACAATGGATATAATAATAATTAAAAAAATGTATCAGATTTGGACACTAATACCTACTTTTAAATAATTATAAAATTATAATACCAGTAGTTGCATGGATAACCCATTAATAATCACATTCCATGGTGTAATAATTTTCCATGGACCATTTGTTGACTATTGTATGTTGTTCAAAGCTACAGAATCTTCTAAATCAGTAGTCGTAGTGATTTTACAGACAAAAAATGGAAATTAATTCACAATTTTAATGACCCAATTAAATAAGTTCTACCCAATTTAATTTTCTTAATTAAAAGATCAAGATTCAAATGTATATACACTCGAATTTTTTTCCCAAATTTTTGTGTCAGTTTATTATAAATCAAATCCAAATTAAGTAATGGTGAGAAGAGTCAATTTTATGTATTAAATGGTACGTGGCTCCATTGTTTCTTCATTGAATTTGGCTTTCGCACGCAATCAATTCAGATGGAACCTTGCAAGTAAAGAGCACGGTGTTCCTATTAATTATGGTACCTTCTAAGACGATGTAATCCAATTATATACTACACTTTCTTTCCTTTTTTATCAATATGAAACACTCAACCATAACCATGACAATTCATGGCATGTATGTAAAAATATCACTTTATGGTACAATGTTTATTTAAGGGTTTGGGTACCAAAAATTCGGCATGTATCGATCCCAAATTATGACGGGTTTGAAAATCAAAACCAATTAATCATAATCGTTTCTAAATCCTATTAGTAGAGGCGGCAAAATCTGTCCGACTTGGATGACAGATTTTTCTGACCCGAATTAAATTAAATTTGAACATAAGTTATATGTTTGAAATTCAGGTTCAAACACAACGGTTTTGTCCGATTTAAAATTGAATTCGGGTCCAAACACTAAAATTTGTTTCATTTAGTTGTTCAAACCCTAATCTATATTGAATTATTGTTTGATTTACCAGTTAGAATTTACCAATTAAGGTATAGTCAATTAAGTACGTTCGAAAATTCAAATCAATCTGGATTCGGATATGTAAATATATAGTAAACACTTTATTTTGTCCGACCCGAACCTGAATTTTTGCCAGCTTATAAGATCGATTTTCAATTTTTCTGATCGATTTTTTTTTTCTTCATTCCAAATAAAGAGAAGACTTTTACTATTAATGAAGGTACCTTTTGTTAGGAATTTGATCAAAAAGTTCGACAAGTTCTTTTGCTACAAAAGGAATCCTTGTTTTGTGGAAACACGTTTTCAAGTTGGTCTCTAATTATGAATGTAACTGGTATCATATTTGTAATTGGAAACTTCTTGGGTAGGAATTCCTAGGTAGAATAGAATAAGGAGACGTGACACTTCTATAAATACTAGTGGTTTACTAGGTTTATAAGTGTGTTGTGGGTGCAAAAGATAGAGACTTCTACACCTTTAAAGACAATATAATCCAATTATATCCTACAATTTTTTTTTTATCAATATGAAACACAAACATCATGACACGTGCCTGTAAAAATCTCTCTCTATAGTCTAGAAGCATGAATATTCAGCAAAAATTTGTATACAAACGCGTGGTTTGAACATTTTGTTAACCAAGGTAGGCATGCGAGAAAGTAAGCTACCCAAATAAGAAATGAAAACAAAGACGACATGTAACCTCCTAAAGTCAAACAGATGAACCTTCAGACCATCCACATTGTGTTGACTTGATCAACCAAGACCTCTTTAAAACAACAAAAAAATCCATTCACCTTAGAAATTCTAGCACTGCAGGAGAGCGGTTGCTTGTTTTCATCAACAATGGCAGATAATAATCAGCAGAGAGTGTTTCCTGTTCATGATATTGAGGCACCACAGACGCCAACAGCTCCATTGATGACTCGGGGGACCTCGAAATCCGACAGGGGAAATCCGATTGACAATCAGCAGCCACCCCCGATTCAACGTCCGATTCCCGTGAAGCACGCAAAACCACCCAAGAAGAGAAGTTGTTGCTGCAAATGCTTCTGTTGGATATTTAGTATCCTATTGCTTCTGATAGTTCTAATTGGCATTACTATTGGTATCTTATACCTTGTGTTCAGGCCAAAAATACCAGACTTCTCAATAGACGGATTGCAAATCACCCAATTCAATCTCAGCAACAATAACAGCTTATACGCCACGTTCGATGTGACGATCACTGCCAAGAACCCGAACAAGAAGATTGGAATATACTATGAGGGAGGAAGCCATATAAGAGTGTTATACACAGACACAACACTATGTGAAGGTTCTTTACCAAAATTCTATCAAGGTCACAAGAACACAACTGTGCTTAATGTGCTTTTGACTGGACAAACACAGAATGCAACCAATTTGTTCACGTCATTGCAACAGCAGCAGCAACAAACTGGTTTCATACCTCTGAAGCTTAATGTTAAGCAGCCAGTGAGGATTAAACTGGGTGACTTGAAGCTCTTCAAGATTAATACATATGTTAGGTGCAAACTGGAGGTGGATAGCTTGTCTACTAATAATGCTATAAGAATTAGAAAGAGTAGTTGTAAGTTCAAATTTAGGCTATAAATTCTTTCATGTGGATCATGCAATACATATGCTAGGGGGGTTATAATTTTTTTTAAAATTTATATTTCTACTATTTTTGGTTGGTCTGTTCTTTAAGCTGGGGAAGCTTTGTATTAGTTCTCTCCCCAGTCTGGGTCATACCATGATGTATTTTTTAAAAATAATAATACCTATGCAGGCATAATATATTTTCGGGTTTTCTTCTAGACATGTTTGATCCAATGTTGGGTTGCTTAAACTTCTAAATTAGTTCCCAAAGTTGGCAAAACTGTATTATTGAAATTCACATGACTTATGCAAGTCATTTATACAGATAGAGGTAATATATCTGCTTAGGCATAGCAAAGGTACATTATCCTGTTCTTCCATATGTAATAGGTATCCATGGTACCTTTTAAATTTTCAATGATGTCAGATACAATATTAGATTTTTTTAATCTACTAATTAAACCCTATTAAGGAAATTGTACACCTGCTCACCAGGATTTATGTTAGCAAGTCTATTAAGAATATTTGCCAGAAATTACAGTGAATCTCAGTTGAATCTTCTCGTCTATCGTCTGGGAAAGGTATATGTTCAGCAAAATCAAGCAGGAATTTCCAATAGATTGGTATGACAAACGCAAAAGAAATACAGAGAGGGAAAGTTTCAAAGTCTTATGTTCCCATGATATTGTGTATTTTAGAATGCGACGCTTGGTTGAACTTTGAAAAGTTTAGATGTAATTGTAGTTGACATTAAATTTGAACCAGAAAATTTCTCGAGAAAGTGCGAAAGAAACACGTAAATAATATTCTTACGTCATTCGATTCTCAATGTAACATAGCCTAACCTCCATTAAATTTTTTGCCACCTTCTCAGATTAAACCAGATAGTCTTAGTTCTGGCTAGATATGCATCTAAAAACCAGGTACTTGACATATATTCATCGGTTTGCATAGGAAGAAAGAATAAGAGAAAAGAGAAAAACGTACACTAATCCTTTTATGTAGAATGGAAGATAGTCATGCAAAGGATAGGCCACCTTTGTGAAACAAGAGTGAGAAGTCCATGAAGAGAACCAGCTACTCCACGACGCTTGCCCTGTACATATATTTTGAAAATGGTATCAGGTTGCTGAAACTATTACCAGACTGAATGTTAACCTACACGTCATTCAAACCAAACTAAGTAGAATTATATTAGTCATTTCATAAATAAACGAACTGTAAAATGAAACAATTGGTTGCAAAGAACATGATTATTAAAAGTTAGAAATTCATAAAAAATTCAGCATAAGATTAGAAGGAAAAAAGATAATATACGAAACCATGGAAGGGGAGAGAAAAATGGATCCCTGTCTTCTTTGACTAATAATTCATGAATCCAACGCCAAATATTTTCAATTAAGGCAAGTTGTTGTTGCTACGACCCAAAAGTCTCTTCAATCTGCTCTCAAAAGATTTCTACCATAAAGCACTCAGAACATGAGATTCAAAATCTTGCCAGTCTCCTAAAATTACATCCCTCTCTTCCATGATACAGTATCGTCAAATCCCGAAATTCTTGAGCATGGAAACCCAGATACCATTTAACCTACTGCCAATAGCAAAACCAGGAGTCAATTGCTTGAACCTCATTCTTCCATCTTAAATAATTCCCAAGTCCCGCTTCGAACATACTTGCTTGGCTAACTGCTATTCTCTAGCCTTTGCTATGGCAGACCTGATATATATATTTCACTATTTCTCTCTCTGTTTTCCTCAGCATTTTAAAACTTGCAGCTCCGTAACCCAAATATTCCTCTCAGGACACAGAGGGTTGATGTTGTCTTTCTCCTAAGTCCTAAAACTACCTTTTAAACTTGTCTTTTTTGCAATAGCCTCCTTTTGGCCCAAACAGGCAAACAGGGACCCTCTACCCATTATCCGAATGGTGGTTTCTGCTCCCTTCCCTGTACCTTAGAATGCAATTTAGGGTTGTTCCCATCAAATTCAGTTGACTCTCTTCAACCCTATTCCCAGCTATAAAACATACATTCCATGAGCTTAACTGAAAATTAATTGCTATAACCACAAGTGGGAGGATTATATTGCTTGTCAACATGGAAAGGAAAACGAAAAAAGAGTAGAAGAAATTGATTTCTACAATCGCATCCTAAAAGATGACGCAGCTACTTAGTTAATTTGATAAATTAATGCATGGAAAGGAACTACTAAGATCATTACCTTGTTCAATCTTTTGAAATTCTAAGCACTACTATCTGGCATGCAAGATGTGATGGAAACAGCAGGCTTCAAATCTTTAACAATTAAATATTGACTGTAAATAACATCAGAACTTCCAGACATAAGTTTCAATTTTGATTGCAGTCAAAGCAACTTTTCTCCCTTTTCAAAAGAAAAAGGGATCGCACAAAGGGAATTTTGATTTTGAGCAACTCTGGTGCAAATCCTAGAAATTTATTTCCAGATACGGTTTTGTTCTATGTCTACCATTATGTGTTTTTCCATCACTAGTTACACTCATCGATTGTTTTTTTATTGTTAAAAGCCTTATCAGTATGCAAAACCAATAATTTATCAAAGAAAATAAAGGAAAAAAAAAAGTGTACTGCCTCCCCCATGCAACAATTTTTTTTCAGAAGAAAAAACCCATAAATTGGACTGCCAAAGAGGAAATTTACAGTCAGCCAGCATATAATGTACCTTTACGACCCACTTTCTAAATTCCCTTATTAAAGATGCATTCACCTGTTAAAATTTAACACATACGCCCAATGAACACATAACCAAGAACGGTCAATCTTTAACAACTACTAAGATTGAAGTTACAAAAATACAGAGGAGCAAGCTTAGAATGGTGTAATAAAAAGAAACCTGAGACTGTGAGGGGGTCGGCGGGACCATATTCCAGACTTTGAACTAAGCCCAAGTGACGGAGACAATGATCGGCCTCGCACTCTCTTTAATTTTAACCCCTCTTGCAAGCTTGTAATTCTCTCCAAACCTGCCCAATTAGGGCATTCCCCTCGATGCTTGCAAACATACATTTCATTATTCATTTTCATATCATCCTTTCAATAAAAATAATATATTTTATTGTTCTAGTTTAGCATTTTAAATATCAAAAACTATTTCTTTGGGAGATCAGTGAACTTGTCTAGTCTCCACCGGCCAGAAGAGCCCCTCCCAAAATTTACCAAAAAAGAGAAAAATAATGGATAATTCTCACTCTCATCGACCCTCTATATGCCAACCTGGTTGCATGACAAAAGAACCGACCCCTAAGATCATTACACAATCCAAATACAGAAGGCACAAAAAGGTAATGACCAAGTCAAGTTAATCGAGTAACATCATCCATCAATTTCTAAAACATCTTCATTAGATGATTGTGAAGATAACCAATCCTCTGGATGAGGCCATCCAAAATTGCGGCAAACATCATGAACCTATCATGCATGCCATGTACAATGAACCAGAAACCCGCTACTGCAAAACTAAGATTCATCCTTGTCTGGTTTTTTATCAGGTGAAGTACGTGATTGTTCTCCGTGACCATCGTTTTCTGCTGGTTGATCTGGTGGGGGTTCGTCTGCAGTTCCATTATTTTCAGGATGGAAATTTATGGGAAATTTTGTCACCCTGGGCTTGTCGGTTAAAATGTTCCTTTGAACCTTATCGATCAACAGCTTAGGAGGAGGTTCTTCTCTTAACTGCTCATCATCATAATCGTTGTTCACATAGTAGCCCACTCGAATAAACTCCTGGCCTACATAAGAGCAGGTCAACAGAAGCACTGTCACACCAATAATATCTTCTTCACGAATCTTTGATGGGTCTGGTGGGTCTGCCTGCAATGCATACGATCCAAGTGTATAATAAAAATGGACTATTGAAACAAATTAAATAGGTAGTTAGGTACATATTGTATAACAAACGGAGGATGCAGTAAAGATAACCTGAAACACAAAACGATAATTGCCAACATTGACAGGACCAACGAGAACACTCTCCAGAAGCTGATCATACGTTTCATCCTCAGCAGATCCCACATAGATAAGTTTCCATTCCAAATCTGAATGGGTAAAGCAAAAAGGTTCATTAGAACCTGTAAAATAAGTAGTGAAGTTTACGAGGCTTCAAAGAAAGTTATGAAGAAGAAGAATCTGTTGAGCAGATGCCTTCTCAACATTTATTTCGTAGTCCTAACCCCTACCCATAAAATGAATCCATATTACCATATTCATGATAACAAGTGCAAGTAATTTGTTGAGCAGATACATTTCTCAACATCAAATTTGTAGTCCCGGCAATTCTTCATACACTGAATCCAAATTATACAAATAATAAGAAGTGCCATAATTTGAATGAGGACCCAAATCCATGAAACAACTTTCGGAATCAATAAAAAAAAAAGGCAAATCATAACAACCTAACTCTAAAAGGAGGATTACAGATCCACTGACATGGATGTAATTCCTCGATTGAGTCTAGATTGTCTGTTTGAAAAGTAAATCGCAAGTGTAAATGACTAAAGGAGACCTTCTAAAACAAACTTTAGCTATAATTAACCTATAGATAACCATCAGCACATAAAAATCATAACCATCAAAATAAATTGAATCCAGATAATACTCATAATAAGAAATGCCACAATTTGAAAGATGACACAATCCCGGAAACAACTTTCAAAATCAATCAGAAAAAGGCAAATCATAAAGATCCACTTACATGGATGTGATTCATACAGATCCACTTACATGGATGTGATTCCTCGATTGAGTCCAGTTGTCAGTTTGAAAAGTAAATCACAAGTGTAAATGACTAAGGAGACCTTCTAAAACCAACTTCAGCAATAATTAACCATCAGTACATAAAAATCATTTTACTTCTGTCAACCATCAACACAACAGGATCCCACAAAAGACACAGAGGCACACACATTAGAAGAGACGATCACTACTGAGATTCTCAATTACATCCATTATCCACCCTTGAAATTTTTTCGTGATTACTTTAGCAAAACTTTGAAAATTGAATTGGCCAACCAATGGATAGGGTGACAATCGAAGATCAAGAAAAGAAAACACAGCAAACGATAAAAAAATAGTCAGACCGCAGTCAACTACCAACAGATAAAAGGACATACACAAGCAAATAGGAAAAGAGAGCATATTTAAATATCAGAACAGTAAACAGTGGATACAGAAAAGGAAGAAAAAAAAACCCTGCAAAGTTGCATGCCAAAGAAGAATTTTAGCAAGTCAGCAAGAGGTTACAGATGCAGAGGTAACAATGCCACTAAAGGAGTCAATGGGAAACCTACTGCTTAGGTTCACTTTATTCTAACAAGATTCTCAGATATCTTGATGAAGATGAGGGTAAACAAATGAGGGTGAATCTGATTATGATCCAGTAAATTTGCAAGAAAGTGAAATCAAGAAAAGATGATTGAAGTACAACAGATTCAAGAGCCTAGCTTCATCGCTCAAGATGGGAATTCAGTCAATATGGCAGTGCCAGTGCAATCTAAATAAACAACAGAATCATTACTCATGCAATTAGGCTATTTTGACAATTTCAAATGTCCATGTCAATTTTTCAGAAACATGGCAGAGTGATGCAGGCAACCCAAAATACGACAACTGAAAGACGAAACTGACGTTTTAGTCATGGAAATTCTGGAATTTTCTTCAAGGTTTTGATTTTATTTTATCTGGCTGATCTGCATTTTCATATGTACGCAGATTCGCTAGAATGTTTTCATTATCACCACCAGAATTTACCATTTGTCTCTAATAGGTTTAAAAATTAGTCAATCCTCATCATTTGCTGTCCTATTAGTTTCCCATTAGGAAATAAATGACTCAAAGGAAGAAAGCATCTAAAAGTTACTAAGCTGAAAATAAATATACATGTAACATCCTCTCTTACAAGGAATGAATGAGCATCAAAGAATCCAATTTTGTGACTTGCCAGTTCTTAGGTGGATGCCAAGAAAGAAGAAACCCCTGGTGATTTTTAAGAACCCATAATTCCTTGTTTTCTTCTACTTAATTCATATATAGTTACAGCAGAAATATAGTCACCTTCAGGTCTGACTCTTATTCATTTGAACTCAAGGATCCTAATTTTAAGCCAATGACCGACGATTTCTAAGTAAGTATGGAAACATGAATAAACGAAACAAGTTCTATGTTCTAGTACAATATCGAAGATTTTTTACATGGTTGTAACATTCCAATGCATCTACGACATGATTAGTTATTTGCAAAGGTGTCAAAGCATACATATTCTCGAATAGTCGCTCAAGTGCGTTCCACACAGTTTGTCACTCATTTTGCAGTTTTCCTTTTAAAACATCTATGCTTCAGATGAGACATGAAGTATGAACCAAAAGAAAATATAGCACAATTTCACCCAATTAGAAAAATTCAATATACATCCTAACAACAACCATATCAGGCCTAAAATTCAGACAACAACCATATCTAGCCTTCAGCTCCATTAGAAATTGACTATCATCATAACTTCTGAAGAGGAAGCCTTGAATGCAAAATTAAAATCTAATTAAGTTCAGCCATCAGAGAAATTCAGGTCTGTATACACATGACCTTTGAACCAGCTGTTGAAGTTTCTGCTGAACTTATGGCAACCCATGCTCCTGTATATGGCAACCCATCTGTATTCATTGTATATGGCAACCCACAACTGTATTCATTGTCGCTGTACACATGTATATCTTAGCGCTTATAATGAGATCAGTAGTAGTGTTCTCATTTGGGAACCTAAAGATAATTGTGTGTACTCTAAATTCAAGTCTTTCAAAGTAGAAAAATCATTCAAACTGGCCTCAGCACCAGAGGTTGGAGCTGGGACATTATGTTCATTATTTATGTCCTTAAGCCTCTACTGAGTCCTGAATCTTCCAACCCCCATGGTTACTATCCATTCACTTAATAGGGAAACAAAAGGGAAAGATAGTCTCGTTTTAAGAAGCAAATAATCTTAAAATAAAGTTGTAGCAGAATATCATATAAAGTGTGTTCAATCAAAATTTTCCATCGCCGCCTCAAGACGGCTTTTCACACCTCTATTTCCTCCTACAATCTTTAAGCAAAAAACAAAACACAATTTGCAACATTAAAGGAATAACAAGGACTATCTTCTACAATTTAACAGTACAATTTTATGTCAAGAATCTCATATTACTTGAAATAACCTACGTATATACTTGATAAACCACGCAACAGATCAGACAAAAAAAAAATTAAAATTCTACCGATTTAACGACTACTGTAACCGAACACGCATGCCAAATTGCCAATCGGCAAGGATTAGGGTTTAGGCCAAACAAATAGCCTCAATTCGGTCCTCCAGACAGCCAAGAAGAACATGACCTTAAATGAAAGAAAAATGAAACAGATACCAAATTCAAAATCAAAGAGGGGCAAGACAAGGACACAGAGAGAGAGAGAGAGAGAGTACCGTCTTTGAGCGGGGTCAAGCATTCGTAGGAAATCTCAAACTGGAAAGGAGAGGAAAACGGCGCCGGATTATCCAAAACCGTAACGTTCGTGATGTTAACAGCACTCATTGCTGCGAATCTGGAGAAAGCAAGGAACAGTCGAAGGAGGGTTTCAGGCAGAAATTTATAGGAACCCTAGCTTCCACAACCTTCATCGAACTAAAACCCAAAACCTAATAGAAGAAATTATATATCGCTAGCAGGTTTTCGAAGAAACCAACCGAAATGAGAAAAATAAAAGGAAGGTTTATTCGGTAACCGGGGAATTGTGAGTATGAGTGACCGGAGCAGCCGGTGACACTGCTTTGGCGGGAGAGTTGCAGAGAATGAGCGGAATAAAATCAAATCAACGTTGTGAACTCCGACGGCCGACCCACCGAAAAAAGAACAAAGGGAAAAATATCTATTCAATTTTAGGAAACCACTTCTTTCCCGGGAATTTTGCGAAAATGACCTAGTTGACAAAGATTTTTGGAAAAATGACCTTGTCTCAAAAAAATCGCATTTATGACCCTTTTAAAACGGTTAAGTACCGAAATGTCCTTTATGGGTTACGTCCCTTCCCATTCCTGTATTCCCACCGGATTCACATCATTTTAAACAAAAAGACGCAAGCATTCAACAGAGAGCAGAGCACAACTGAAACGACAGCAATTCAACCATTTATATTCTGCGAAAAAATCCGAAACCGAAGCCAATTAGCAAGGGATTAGCAATTGTGAACACACTCGAGTACCTTTGAGGTATGTATATCTGTTTCAGTTATTTTTATACAAATTTGTATGTAGGTTGTGTGTATAGGTTTAGGGATGGCATTTCTTGCTTCTTCTTCCTTTTTTTTAATCTTTTTGGATCATAATTGAAAGTTGTTTCATGGTTTTTCTGCTTGTTAAGTGGTAGTGTCATCATGTTCATATATTTTTTTGCCGAATTTTTCTACGGTCGTGCGTGCCTATTTATCTGGTCGTGCCTGTTTATTTGGTCTGCCTGCTTTGTAAATGGTCATGCCATCATGTTCTTTGGTCGTGCCAACATTTTCCTTGGTCGTGCCAACATTTTCCTTGGTCGTGCCAACATGTTCTTAATATAAATTGGTCGTGCCTGTTTTTTTGGTCATGCTAACTTGTTCACTAGTTTTGCCTGTTTTGTTTGCTAGTTCCTAGCATTTAACTGGTCGTGCCATCATGTTTTTCTGGTCGTGCCATCATGTTTTTCTGGTCGTGCGTATCTGTTGATTTTGTCTGTCTGCTTTGTACATGGTCGTGCCATCATTTTAACTGGTCGTGCCTGCATTTTAACTGGTCGTGCCATAATGTCACATGGTCGTGCCACAATTTTCTCTGGTCGTGCCATAATTGTTCTTTTTTTTGTGCAGATTAATCATGAATTATATCATTGCTGAGGAGGATCATTTTACTGCAAAGGTTACAATTTTTTCAAATATATCACATGTCATTGCACAAATAAGGGATAATTTGAGTGATAATCAACTTGAGTTATTTAGGAGGACATGCTTCGGCATTTTCCTAGATGTTGGTGATCTTTCTGTATCAGGACAGTTGATACATCAGCTCCTATTAAGACAGGTTGAATCCCCTGATGTTGATTCTGGAGTCTTTGGAGTTAGATTAAATTTTAAGATCGCGAATAGGCTGACATCTTTTGGTATTACAGATTTTGCCCTCATAACCGGTTTAGTTTGTAGGGATGTGCCAGAAATTGGTTCATTAGTTGATATTGATGTACATAAGTTGAGGGATTTGTGGTTTGATGGAAGTGAGAAGATTTCGAGATATAATTTGGAGGTCTGTTTCTCTCGTATGTGCAGAAGGGGTGGCCATGATGATGAGGATGTGGTGAAGTTAGCTCTTGTGTATTTTATAGAGTTTGTCCTACTTGCTAAGGAGCGACATAGGTTTATAGATGATAAGTGGCTTCAATTGGTTGACAATTTGGAGGCATTTAATAGATATCCATGGGGGACGGTGAGCTTTGAACGAACCGTTGACTCACTTGCAAGAATAATGGTCAACCGAGTGGAGAAAAGAAAGAAAAGACCAACAAAGAAGGAGCAGTACTGTGTTTATGGTTTCCCTATGGTCCTCCAGGTATTATTTCTATAATATTGGTATATTTTACGGTGAACTTTTTTATTGCAAACTAATAATGTTGTTATTGATTTTAGATATGGTCATATGAAGTTGTTCCCCATATCGGTTCGTTGTATGCCTCAAAAATAAGAGATGGGATTCCTAGATTACTCAATTGGAGCAGCCACCACACACCGGATTGGAAAGAACTCTTACAGAATGTATTCCAACAAGCCAAGGTAAAAAAATTTATTTTTTTTATATTTGTGATAATTCTTATGGACAAAATATTAAGGTGCTAATGCTTGATTCTCTATGTTGCAATAGCTGCAAGTACACACTATGCTAGCTGCAAATGGGGTTGAGATGGAGCAGGACTACTGGATCAACGTGAGTAACAAGGTGGGAGAGCGAGCAATGAATGAAGATAATGAATCTGCAGCTTCTTCTAGTGATCACACAGCTCCTGTGGAGCAATATTTGGATGCACAGGGTCACATTGAACCTGTTGTGCAATCCTTCGATGCACATGGCCACACTGAACCTGTGGAGCAATCCATTGATGCAGATTATCGAGTTGTTCATGAGGTGATTGTGAAGCTTGATAATTTGAAGAAACAGGTTCATGAGGGAAGCTTGATTAGTGCACTTAAATCTGAATTTTTATATACTATGACAGTGGTTCATAAGTGCGTTGATGATGCGGTGTTGGCAATGAAAAATTTTACTAGCGGGGGGGAAGCAGTTAAATTCCCAGTTCCTGTTTTAGTTGCTGATGTGGGGGTGCAGACGGATGCGGATGAGGCTGATGGTGATGTGGTGAGAGGGAGTAATGTAAAGGGTGGGGTTCCTGTTTCAGTTGTCGATGTGGGTGTGATGACTGATGCGGATGAGGCTGAGGGTGTTGGAGGGGGCAATGTAGAGGGTGTGGTCTATGAGAAGGTAGAAAATGCAGATGCTGCGGAGGTGGAAAATGTAGAGACGGTGGAGGAGGGAAAGAATGGCAGTACTGTGGTAGAGGGTGAGGTTGATGCCCCTGTTGATGATGCCGAAGAGCATAGAGACCTTGATGTATTGCATACTGGTCTGAGCTCCATGGCTTCCTTTACCCCACCTGGAAAGAGTCAAGATTTTTCCGGGGTCCAGGTTGTGACACCATCAAAGTTCCCTCAAGCACTAGAAGGGGGTATTAAACCCTATGTGAGGAACAAACAGAAGCGCGCGTTGAAGCCTGGACCTCTGAAAAGAACACCATTTACATCTCCATCCTTGAAGAAAAGAAGAACAACTGATCTCAATGTTAAAGATGTCTCAAGTAAAGAGATTATAAAATTAGACCTGAAGAGGAAGTGGCCAGAACAATGGGCAGATGAGTTACGTGCATTCATGAAAGATAGGTCCAGGGATGGAGAAAGCTTAAGTTGGCCAACATGTTCAGTAAATAAACAGTGGTTTATGGAGGCCATAAGGTTGGACGGATGGTTAACAGACCAGGTAAACATACATTTTTTGGTAATAATTTTAATTGGTCGTGCCTGTTACTTGCCTGGTCGTGCCTGTTAGTTAAGTGGTCGTGCCTGTGTTTAACTGGTACTGTCCGTGTTTAAGTGGTCGTGCCTGTTAGTTAAGTGGTCGTGCCTGTGTTTAACTGGTCGTGCTTGCTAGTTAAGTGGTCGTGCCTGTTAGTTAAGTGGTCGTGCCTGTGTTTAACTGGTCGTGCCTGCTAGTTAAGTGGTCGTGCCTGTTAGTTAAGTGGTCATGCCTGTTATTTGCCTGGTCGTGCCTGTGTTTAAGTGGTCGTGCCTGTGTTTAACTGGTCGTGCCTGCTAGTTAAGTGGTCGTGCCTGTTAGTTAAGTGGTCATGCCTGTTATTTGCCTGGTCGTGCCTGTGTTTAAGTGGTCGTGCCTGTTATTTGCCTGGTCATGCCTGTGTTTAAGTGGTCGTGCCTGTTAATTTTTAGTTAAGTGGTCGTGCCTGTTAGTTAAGTGGTTGTGCCTGTTACTTGCCTGGTCGTGCCTGTTAGTTAAGTGGTCGTGCCTGTGTTTAACTGGTCCTGTCTGTGTTTAAGTGGTCGTGCCTGTTAGTTAAGTGGTCGTGCCTGTGTTTAACTGGTCGTGCCTGTGTTTGCATTACATGTGTACTAACATGTAACAAGACATCTTCATACAGCACCTTGATGTAGCCATGTACCTGATTAGGAAAAGAATGGCAAAGTTCCCAGGCTGTTTTAAGAGAGATTGTGTTGTCCTAGACTGCCTGTTCTTTGTAAGTTACACCCTGTCATTAATACTTCATTTTTTTAATCATTTTGTTCGTGCTTGATTATTCCTGCTTTTATGTATATTCATATGATTACAGACCAGGGTACAGGAGAAGTTTGAGTTGTTCAAGGCAAAGCCGGATGATATTGCCAGTTGGGACGAGGAAAGCATATTTTTAGATTATGTTGTGGGGCTACTTCCAATTGAATCTGTTGCCTGGGCAGGGTCAAAGTTTGTTTATTTTCCAGCAAACTTCAACAATCAGCACTGGGTTGCTGTGGAATTGATAATTGAAAAAAAGACCATTCATGTCTACGACTCACTGCCCAGTCTCACAAGTAGTGCTGCATTGAAGACCATATTTGATCCCTTGACGAATATGCTTCCACATATTTTGCATTCCACTGGTTTGGGGGATGGATTGTTTGCTCCATGGAGATTGCAGCGGATACCTTCATGCCCTAGACAAACTGGAGGGTAAGTTCCTATACCAAGAATAGTGAGCGTTGATACTTTATTATGTATGCTGATACTTTTTTGTGTGTTCATTGTAGAGGAGATTGTGGCATGTTTGCCTTCAAATTTATCGAAGCATTGACGGCTGATCTGCCAGTAAAAATTATTGAGCAAGGGGACATGAAATTCTATAGACAAAAGTTTTGTTCAGAGGCTTGGGGACAGGAGTTCATAATGTGAATATTTTTTTTAAATGTGAACTGTGAATTATATAAATTTAAATTCTTCCACATTTTTTATTGGTCGTGCGAGCATTGTAACTGGTCGTGCCTGCTAATTTTTTACTGGTCGTGCCAGCATTTTATTCTGGTCGTGCCTGTTAGTTAAGTGGTCGTGCCCACTATTTTTTAACTGCCCACTATTTTTTAACTGGTCGTGCCAGAATTTTAGCCTAGTCTTGCTAGCAGTTTAACCTGGTCGTGCCTGCAACTTAACTGGACAGAATTTTACATATATAATAAATACAATCATAGACTGACAGCTTTCAATAAAAGCAGCATTGTAGGAAGTAACGTTTAACAGTTTACAGTACAAAGTAAATGTTTAACAATTTGAATCGTCGATCACTGGTATTATACCCTACCAGTCGAGGCTACCGGCTCCTTACAAGTCTGTCGGTTATGGCCAATTTTTTTACATCTTCCACACTTTCTAATTGCTACAGATTCACCGGCGGATGGTATTCTTCTTTGTTTTGGTCTCCCCCCAGGTCTTCTCGTATCAGGTGGTAATAACCTTTGATCTTCACTTGCATGCCGATGGTCTTCAATTGGTACTGTGTTAATCGGTTCAGCATAAGCTAACATAATTGCCTCATTTGTATAGTAGCGTGAACACATGGATTGCGGATCAATGTTACGTGTTCTACACGCAGCCAACGCATGAACGCAAGGCAATTGTTGCATCTCAAATTTCCTGCAGGTGCATGTTCTGTTGTGCAGATTCACCTCTCCACCATCGAATCCATCCCTTACATAAAACTGAATATGACTAATTGGTTCAACAGACATACGCTGCGCCTTGTCAATCCGCTTTCTCAACTTCTTATCAATTTTCTTGCAAAGTTGGGTTGTAATGGAAGCTGCTTTAGTGCGACGCTCATGGAACCATCTCTGAAGTAACGATCTTAGATGGTCAACCAATGTTGTAATTGGAAGACATCGTGCTTCTCTCAAAACAGCATTCAAACTCTCAGCAATATTAGTGGTTAGTATACTGTACCTCCTACCTGGAAAATGTGCACGAGACCACCTTTCAAATCCAGCATCAACTAAATAACGATGTGCCCTGCCATCTTGAAACCCACGCAATTGTGTCATTAGATGCTCAAATTCTGAAACACGATATGCCTTCGCTGCCTTAAAATAAATTGGGAAGACACTATCATCAATATTTTTTGCTTTCATGTTTTGCTTGATGTGGTGTATACAGTGCCCATGGTATGACTCTGGAAAAACCAAAGCGACTGCCCTCTCAATGCTATTATGTCTATCTGATATTATTGCCAACTCTGAGAAATCTTCAAGATCAATAGCTGATCTTAGTTTTCCCATGAACCATTCCCAAGATGCATTATTTTCTGAATCTCCCATTCCAAAAGCAACCGGATAAATTTTGTTGTTGCCGTCTAAAGCAGCAGCCACAAAGAGTGTGCCCATGTATTTTCCCTTGAGGTGAGTACCATCAACGGCAATGACACGTCTCAAAGAACTACGAAACCCTCTCAACGATGGCCCAAGAGCAAGGAAAAAAAATTTAAACTTAAAATCATTATCGAACTCTATATGAGTTACTGTACCAGGGTTATTTTTCTCTAACACTGCACAGTAATGTGGCAAATACGAGAATGATAATTCTGGTGACCCTCTTACCGCTTCCAAAGCAAACTCCCTAGCCCTCCAAGCTTTGTCGTAGCTTATATTCACACCAAACTCTGTCCGCACATCGTCGACTATATCTTTTGGCCGATACGTACGACCAACCCCTTCAAATTTAGACTTAATGCATTCTCCAATGACCTTTCCAGATGCTTGTCTATGACTTCGATTGATAAGGTCTAGAGAACACTCATGCTTGCCATTAAACCTTGTTATCTTAAAGAACTCTGAATCTTTCAATTTTATTGCTCGCAAGCGCCAATCACATCCCATATCAACACATTTGACCGCATATAGAGTTTTCGTTGATTTGAAGACATGAAACATTCTGTTCTCTTTCATCGCATACACAGCTATATTTTTCTGTAATTCTTTCTTGTCCATATAAATCTGCCCAACTGCAACATGACCACCGGATGAGCTACTAATACTATTGCTCGCAACAACACCTGAAGGCCCAATAGAATTTGAGCAATGATTCCTCTGATCCTGTGCCGCAAAGGTGGATTGATTATGTGATTGTGGTTCCCCGTCATCAAATGGATTTTCCCACTCTTCACCATGAAGACCCTGACTATCATCGTCATCATTAACCCCATCAATATCAGCGTTACCAGTATTTCGAAACTCAAAATCAGAGAAGTGAAAATCGCTGTAGTTATTAACCTGCTCGTCATCACCATCGTTGTGTGCTACAAATTTACTTGAAAATTGTGGTAACTCAGGAGAAACAGAACCAACATTTGGTCCAACAAATGTTTTATTTTCCATTGGACCATTGCTAGCATCTTGTGAGACAAACTGATAACTCGCTCTCTGCTCCGTTGTTACGCACAGTGGAGTACCAGGTTTAACTGGATGATCATTTTGCCTTAGGAAAAATTGCAAGTCACGTTCATTCTGTAGCTTCATCGGTTCCATTTTGAAATGTGTATTATAGACAAACTTCATCACCAAATCGAAGGAGTTAAAATCGACTTCAATCAACTGGTATATGAGTTTTACAAATTCAGCATATGTTATTGCATTAGACACAATTACACCCTGACTTCTCCCGCCTTTAAAAGTGTGCATGCCCCTACAATTTTCCCACTCTCCACCATATAACAAAACAAAATCGATCTCAGAAGCCATTCCTGCACACATAATAATATATTAGAATGAACTTAAAAAATTCAAAGGAAAATAAAAAAGCACTGGCACGACCAGATAATCACTGGCACGACCACACTATATATTGGCACGACCAGATAATCACTGGCACGACCACACTATTTTTTGGCACGACCAGATAATCACTGGCACGACCACACTATTTTTTGGCACGACCAGATAATCACTGGCACAACCACACTATATATTGGCACGACCACATAATCACTGGCACGACCACACTATTTTTTGGCACGACCAGATAATCACTGGCACGACCACACTATTTTTTGGCATGACCAGATAATCACTGGCACAACCACACTATATATTGGCACGACCACATAATCACTGGCACGACCACACTATTTTTTGGCACGACCACATAATCACTGGCACGACCACACTATTTTTTGGCACGACCACATAATCACTGGCACGACCAACAAAAATCTGAGCGACCAACAGAGATCTGAGCTTCCAAACTTATAACATGGATACAATCTAGTTAATGACGGATACTAATTATCGAGCATCCACAAAAGATTTCACCCTAAATAGCTCATGAGTAATAAGAAGATATACAACACATTCAGCTAGCCACGAACGATTGCACAGGAAATAGCTCATGCGTAATAAGTCGATATACAATACATTCAGCTAGCAAATGAACTTACTTGGTGCACAAAAAGAGATGTAGAGCGGCTGTTTTGATCTATGTATGGATCGAGAACGAAAAATGCATCGCAGAGCTCAAAACCCAAAGTAATAAATTAAACCCAGCGTAATAAATGTTGTTCGATTTTATTTTGCCACATAAGGGTATTCTAGTCAAAAAAAAGGTAAAAGAGGTCATAAATGCGATTTTTTTGAGACAAGGTCATTTTTCCAAAAATCTTTGTCAACTAGGTTATTTTCGCAAAATTCCCTTCTTTCCCCCTTTCCTTTTTAAAATTCTACTTTTCCTCCCCAAAGTTTCGAAGTTCTTTACAAAATTACCCAACGAATTGAGTAGAGCTCCTACAATTCTGAATAATTTATGAACGCAATGTCCTGCGAATCAAAAAAAAATAAAATTTGATTGGATCCATACACAAATTCGCTATTTATTTTCCTTCTGTAGTTCATATAAAACATATACAAAGGATCACGGAGTTGGATATTCAATTCTCAGTAGTAACAATCATCTTCCGGGGCTGAGAATTGAACATCTCAGCTATATCTGAAGCTGTGCTACAATCCTCTGGATTTCTATCTGTCACGGAGCGAATAAATCTTGGAAATCTCACCGAGATGCCCCGAGATGGATGGACCAAACCTATAGCTGCTTGGTGAACTTGAGATATGGTGAATTCTGCACCTCTTATTTCCCAAACAAGTTCCGGAGGAAACCACATATCAGGGATCTCAGATGTTTGATAGTAAGGTGGCTTTTTCGACAAGATCTTATCCCCAGTAAAGAATTCTTTCATCTGCAGTGTGATTGAGTAAAGACCCTTGGTTAGCAAAACAATAAATAAAAGCAGATAATAAATTGATGGAGATCTTCACCAATTCAGTTGCTGAATTGTTTGTAGTTTGTACTAATCAGAAAAGGTAGCTCAATTTAGCAGGTTTATTTGTATTAATGGAAGACAACTCCCCCTTGCCCCCCCAAAAAATGCTTAATGTGCTCTGAATAGGCTATACTGAAACTATATAACAAAGAACATGATGCTAATGTTATGTCAATGCAAATAAAAATTAGATATGAGTTTTCAGTCAACACAACCATCCCTGTCTTTGACAACTGATACTGCAGTTAAGATTTTTTCGATCCTCCGGAAACCCATGGAATCCAAATTATAAATAATGGATATCAAAATGTCAAGCAAGCCGCCAATTAACAATATTCCGGAGGCTAGCTGATGAGAAGAAAGAGAGAAAATGCAGTTTCTCATATCTAATCCATTAGTCTTTAAAATATAGATGACAATCACATTTACAATTTACCTCTTTGTAGAAAGAATCCGAGAACCCAGACATGACACGACATACACTTTGGAAATCCTCAGTCTCAGGATTGTAACAAGCCATTAGGAACGGACTATACCTGCAGTAATAACAATAATGGCATCAAATTATGTAGCACAGCACTAATTCTACATGTCAAGAATTGAAAGCATATATGAATATAGCAACTCCAGTATGTCCACTTTATTTTCTGAGACTTGTCTTGGCAATCTTGCACTAATGAGACAACAGATTCCTTATTTCCCTCTTCGTTCTTTCTTTGGAGACGTCATAAGTTCTCAAGTATAACCTCTGACTGCCAAAAACCTTTTTGTCCCCGATCAGTGGCTTATATAGGATAGTAAAGTATACTTAAGCAATGGTTAAGCTAAACAATGGATAGGCCAGAAGATGAAGTTTATGCAGTCAGTCGTTCAGTGGCAAGGTTGCCCTTCATGATATCACTTGATTTTTCATTCTAATTTGGCCCTCTGTGAACAATTCAAGACAAAACAGGGAGGACCAAACACAATTTTTTTCGAATAGAGAATTAATGAAAAAAATCTCCTAATTTCCAGAAACAAACAACAATTAACTACCGTGAGCCCTATTATCATTGCCAAGTTCAACCATGGAAATTGCATAACCCAATTCTCTAATCTCAAATTGGCCAGTTTTGCCAGTGAGCCACTCACCTTCACTAACGAGGACAAAGAGCCATGAACTTAGTCACTGGTTTGTTGATCTTTAATCTAGACTAGGTGACTAAAATGTCATGTTTTAAGAATTAGAGAGCATGTTTTTTGTTCGAGTGTGTTTTTAATGTAGAAATCTTATTTCATATATCAATAAAATGTCTCCTACAAAGATTAGAGTAGTACTTGTACATCCATGGCACATAACACCAGATTAAAGAATTGGCTATATGTTGCTCTTTGAGCACCATCTTCACAATCGCAAAAAATAAATCAAAAGATTCAAAACAAATGAAGTCATCAATGTCACTAATAGGAAAACCTTTGCGCCCAATTTCGAAACCCTACATCAATAATTGTTTGCTTTAAACAAAAAGGCAACATGATAAAACTACCTTTGTTTGGGCCAGCATGAAACTGCAATTTTATTGGATGAATAAACACAAGAAATGCAATCAAGAGGAGGAAATAAAAGCACAAAAGAATGCAAATAAGAAATGGAAATAGAGAAACTAACCATCCTGCTTTTCTCCCATTGCCATGCCATGCACCAATTGGAACTAAATCAAGGGAGTCGTTCAATCCTTCCACATAATCTCCCTTGACCTATTAAGAATACACCAGCCTTAGTAACTACTAACTAGAATCATTTTCCATATCTCACACAGAGAAATAAATATCAAGCAAAGTATCATCTCACACCTTTAACCATGAATAAGCACGTTTCGATGGAGAATATTCAGCATCGACATCCAAATATTTAAACATGATTCCTTCACATGAAGAATGCAATGCTTCTTCAAGAAAAGTGTTTATCTTAGTTAATGTGAGTTCATTCGTCAAACCAGCTTCATCTGCTTCAACCTATACAAATCAAAAAACATATAGTAAATGCTTAGACGAGATAGATTAGGTGAACACCTTATTTTGGAGTACATACTGTCATTTCCTTTGCATACTCGAAATATCCCAACTTCTCATCATATAACAAGTCCTTCAAGTCTGCATTTTTTTCAAAAGAAAAGGTAGAACAAGAGTTCAGATAATGTACATTTTGAGGGAATAATAGAATCATGTTCAGTTGAAAATTTTTCCTAGGAAAGAAGAGTGCATACACTTTCGTCTTTGACGGAGAGGTAAACCCAACAGCCTGCGACAGAAGCTTACATTAGCCCATCAGCAAACACTTCCCAAAGTTCATGGACTCTAGGGTGCATATTCTTCAGTTCAAAACAGATTCTTAACTATGAGGGAATATGTTCTACAGAAAGGTCCCGTAACATCTTTTCATCTGGGATCCCTAACAACCTAAAACTATAACTCTCACTACCAATACAGACTAAAAGCAGCAACCCTTATGAAAAAACCAATTATTACCAACTGAATAAATTATCATTTGAGTAACTCATCTTGAATTACCAGACAGAAGAGATGCATACGTGAATTAATATGTACTCACAAAATCAATGGAAAGTGTAGGACTAATCTGTTGGTCTCAGATAAAAATGCATTTAATAATAGACTTGAACAAGTAACTTAACATCATTGTTTTTGGATAAATGTAACTTGTTGGGGTTGTAAATTTGAAGAGACTTTTCAAATAGTCATTTTAGCATGATAATTTTCCTGCGGAATAAGATGTACCCTCATGTTACTTGCATTCAATATATCCCAAAGAAAAGTTTGATTGCAAACTTCACCTACTGCTTGACTATATCCATTCCAGTTAACCAGAAGTGTGGAGCTGGCATTTCAGCCATGGGAGGAATGGTAAAACAATGGATTATCTTCTTACCCATGACCTGATTCCTGAGTGATTTCGTACTAACATAATAAGATTTATCTCTCCTATTTAGGTCTTCTCTGTAATTGGTTATTTTAGTTATTTGTTTTTAAGAAATGAATTTACGTGGTCTCAAATCTAATGACATCGTTCATGAAGCCAGTTTACTAAAATTAGACACTTCAAATATATTGTCCTAGGCCCGTGCCTCAGTCTACATTTAAGAAACTTTGAAAGAGAAGTGTTATAGACTTACTGCTCTCCATTGGCAAACATAATATCAAAGACAAACACACAGATGTCAACCTGCATTCAGTAAAAATATCAAATAATAAAATCAGAAATTCAAACAGAAAGGCTTTGTAAAAGAAAGGAGAAATTTATGTGGAGGACATCAGATAAGGCAATAAGAAATGTCATGACAAACGCTGAATGTATAAAATGGAACAAATTAACTCACTTATAAAAAAGCATGCCATTATATTCTGCCACCTATTCTCTCCTCTCTTCCTCAGGCATTTTTATATACAATTATATGCAAAGAGTGCCTCTGGCTTTCTGAATTTCACAAGGTTACTTTTGCTCTTGAAAGTGAAGAAGAGTACTTAATATTTGTCAACATCTGTGGAGGACAAACTCCTAGAGATATTTTGAAGGGTGGGAAAATAAATTTTCAAACAAGGAGTGGAAATTATCAGTAACTAAAGTTTCATAGAAAACCAGGATCTTCCACAAATCATTTGCATCAGGCCCAGACAACAGGGAGTCAACCTCCTTCTAAAATAATAAATAGAAAAAGCGTCATAAGCTAACGGGATGCAAAAAAAAAAAAAAAACATTTGCAGTTACTTCAAATGAACTATCAGCATATGACAACATTTCAAATCATTGCCTATTTACATGCCTTTGCTGGAACTTCATATCCCAAATTACCAGGAGCACAAAATCCTTCAAACCAAGAACAAACCAACCCCAAAAAAATCTTCCAACGGGAATGAACAATCTACTCAAACCCCTACACTCGGCAAAAGAATCATTTATCGGAATTTACATCAGGTTTTTAGGATTATGTTGCAGGATTTACATTTTCAAATGTTTAAGAGTGTAAAAAACATAATGATTGACTTTTTTGCTCAAAGAACCCCGTAGAACTTGATAACAGATGATATATCAAACCTTTATATTGTCCACTGTGATCAAGGAATCTTTGCTTCCTCTCTTTCTTGAAGATAATTCTTGGAAAGACAAGAGCCTGAAGCCACTCTTTCTATCAACTCCAACTACCTAAAGCCAAAACAAACAATAAATCACAAGTAACAAATTTATGTTCAACATAAAAGGCAAAGTCCATAATTACTCCATATAACTATGTAATATGCATATAATCTTAAAGTGGGGTAAAAGATGCATGACAGGATCTCCATATAACTATGTAATACGCATATAATCTTAAAGGGGGAAAAAAGGTACATGACAGTAATATATCAGACCTCTGCATCCAGAATGAAAGTCACAGCAGCAGGTTTACAAGACTCCTTGACTATATCAATCAAATCTGGAAATCTTGAGGTAGTTTCTTCCCCATTTCTTGAGAAAACATGGAAAGTTCCATCCGCTAATTTGTGAATTTGGGCACGTTGACCATCGTATCTGAAATTATGTACACATAGACTAGTCCAAGGTCAGACAAAGTAACTTAGCAAAAGCAAGAAGTTTACTTCCAGAAAAGGAAACTACTGGCAATGGTAAACTATTGCAACCACCCAATAATAAGTTAGAATAAAAGTAAATTACTATAAAATTACTATAGATAGACTTGCTAAGGGTACCGATGCAGCACATTGTTCAAGTTCCCCATTTATTTATCTATAACCCAAATGGAAAAAAGAAGAAGAAGAGGAACTATATTCTGAAACCTATGCATTACATCCAAGAAAACATCCGGAACAATACCAAGGAACTCCAACCAGAGAAACAGTGAGGAAAAATTGCATGTTTGTACAAGAGAAGCTTACTTGTATTCACATGTAAACGCTTTATTTTGAAAGAGTTTCAATGCTCGGGGAACTCCATTGGAAATTCTATCATCACAAACCGCCAAAAAACAAAAAGAAGGGAAAACATACTATCAGTAATCAAATAAGCATTAAATGAAAATAACAAGTGCAAACAGACAAGTATATACTTTGCAAGCATGGGCTTAATTGGTATTCCAGCAACCATGGACAGGGTTGACGATGAAAATTCAGTGCCTTTGTTTATGAGAGACAGCACAACCAAATCCTGTTCACAATAAATCAAACAGCATACATGGGTTATTTACAATATGATAAAACTGAAACAATGCAACTTTAGGATTCAAACAGACAAAAAGGCAACAAAACCCCACCCCCCCAATGTACAAAGCTTGCATGGGGCAAGTGTGCAACAAAGATAACATATAAAGAAATAGGGATTTGAAATGCCTTAAAACCACTGTTTCAAGAGAAAAACAAAGAAAAAAAAAGAAAAAGTGCCATATGAAAGCGCATATAGAAGCCAAAACACGACAAGATTCTAGTTCTAAAGAGAATTTCAATAACACAGTCACAATGACAGAAGGAAACGTATAATGATTTTATTCCAAACCCGATGAGGCTTTTCATGGTTCTACCATTCTATTTCTAAACCAAAGAAAAGTCCAAGAATGTCAATTTCATATAAAGAAACTCACCAAATTTGGAAGTACAGTATATGCATCAATTACTGCAGCAGAAAGACACTAAAAGCCAAGAAAAAGAAATAACAGATCAGCCACAAAGTTTTTCTTTAAAAAAAAAAGCCAAAAAAATTGACAAGCTCATATATAACAGTAGTTATTACCAATAGAAATCAAACCTGAAGCTTTCCCTTTAAATTGTCTACTTCAAGGTGCAAGGGAGGACAGGCGTTTATAACAACTGCTTGAGCCAATGCAGGCAGAACAGTTCTCACCATTGCCCCAATTCTTAAGTTTTTCACCTAATGACAAAATGAAACCAGACTCATAAATGGGCTCCTTCACAAAACTAGAAGTCTCTAAAGAATACCACATTTGCTGGTCAAAATCCATCATTTGAATAATATGTACAAGTTGCGAAAATTGCTACTTAAATAAACATCCAAAAGTCACACAGAGCTGAAATCTTCACACAAATCTTACCAAAGTTCTAACAAGAAACTTCATCTCCATCTCCTTACAAGAACGCATGAGATTCACAATGAGGTTTTTCTTTCGACCAGTGCTTCCATTGCCTGTTTGTACGCTGATGAATGCTATGTAAGAAAGATGAGCATGAAGCTAACAATGAGCAGTCTGAATGCTTATGGTTAATTAAATGTCTTCAATCATATACAAGCTATGCCGCAAGTGTTTTTTTTTTTTTTGCTCACTGACATGAATATATAAACAAATCCATTAAAAAGGAGATAGATCAATCTCTAAAACCTATTCCAGGCAAAGTTTAAAACATAAGATGCCATTGAAAAGTATTTGATAGAAAAGATTTCCCCCTTCGTTGTATATACTCCTAAAATGTGCTATAACCAAAAACTCAACCCTAAATTCAACAACATGGGGTCTGAGTGTTCTGTGCTAGTAGAGTGAGAGAACAAGATTGAAAACAATTGTCTGGTTAATATGTGGGATTAACAATGGTACATATAGCAAGTACCTCCTAACTCCTAAGATCATGACGGTACACTTCTTTGGAATATACACCAGGGTGCAAGTCATTTGAAGTGATCTGTGTATATCATTTGAGCCTATTGAGAAAATGCAGAAAATAAAGAATGGAATGGGAACAGCAGCATTCAGTATTAACTTTAGATCTTAGAGACCTGCAGCAAAACCTAGGCAACATTTCCAAAAAAAAGGAACATTAACAATTTAATTAAGGAAAAAAAAGAACAAAGCATCACACCAGGTGGAGGTTAAGTGTACAAGGTCATGCACTGCAAAAATTTAAAATTTCAAGATCGTGATGAAATGATTTTGGGAGTTCAGTTCTTAGTTCTTGTTTCCTTAGGGGTTACACTTCCCTGGGTATCAAGTATCACTATGTTCCTAAAACACAAATATAAATCCGGGAAATTCAAAAAAGAAGCATTAAACATTTCCATATAAGTTCGTAATTATCACAAAATATCATAAACAGAGCAGATTGTTTATACCTTATCTTTCGCAGCACACTAAATACGTCTTTGATTAAAAGTGGAGGAGGAGGAGCAAGTACAGATTGTGTTTGTCGGCACACTTGAGCGACATCACCTTCAATCAATATAGACTACTTAGCGGGCCATCAAATTAACTTTCTAACAAAAAAACAGGAAGAGAAAAAAAAAGACAAATGGCTGACAGCTTCTACCAAGATCACCCATGGTATTGTACATATCCCTTATTTTAGACCGTTTTGTTCCACAGGCCTCTTCCAAGGCTGATGCGACCAAAGCTCCACCAATATTCAGTTCCTGCATCAAGATTAAAATGAAAACACGAATTCTTTTAAATCACGCTTCAGGGTAAATAAACAAAAGACGCTGAATACAAAATCACAACTATAAAAGGTCAAGAATGTCCAGAACAGCACTGGTAAGCATGAATACACAACAAGAAAAATAAGGGGAAAGATGAACAACAGCTGCAGTAATAGGGATTATAAAATCCTTCCTATCTGAATCAAAATAATCCGACTACACCCCACCGTATCCCTTGTAAATGTATTTCAGTGATGATAATAAATCACATTCTACCAAACATAATTTACTCTTAACATATAATATGAGAAATTCAAGACTGCCAATCATTTCATGCAAGGATTCCTTTTCAAGGCATGATATTGGAAATTAGTACATACAAAACTAGACAGAGACATTATTCTCATCCAAGTGTTTTGCAGAATGGAACTTCTAATAAATTGATGTTATTTCAGATAGAAAACAAGAGAAGGATGTTTGTGGAAAATATAAAATTAGATAAGAGCACAAACCATATTTTCATGGTCAGCAGCAATCTTATTTGTGCACAGATACACTGCAGACAGCACATCCTCAGGAGACAGGACCAGCAAACTGAATCATTAAAAATGCACGAGACAGACACCAATCAATTTATTACTTCTAAATGCAACCCTTATCTCATACCTAGAAAGGAAACAATTTAAGAAAGAAAAACACATTGTAACAAACCTTCTAAACATATTGCACAGCATGGAAGTAGCTTTAATCTTGCCCTTTTCACCTTCAACCAGGTCGAAAGTTCTTGCAAGGTGGATGTATGGAGTAGGCTGTCCAAGTTTCCAGCACGCTGCACATTTATTGCGGTGTCACGCACATCGTCCAATAAAATTAGTGAAATCTGTAGAATCTAACAAGAAAACAACCATGCTCTACAGGATTATATTTATCTGGTGGTAGTGATACAAAATTTGTGTCAATTGTATCAGTTGAAGATCCCAGAGCAAACGAATCATCCACACGTCCCAATTTCTTTGCTAAATATTTCTCCTGGCCAAGAGAAGAATTATTAGAATAGCATTGGATCTCAACAGCTTTGCTACAGCCTACCAACTCCTCTATATCATCAATGAGGGTCCCCGGAGACTTTCCATAATACATATCCAGTGCCATGTTAACATCTCCTTTTGTCTCCTCCATTATGGTGGCAGCATAGCTTTGAGATAATTTGTTACAATTAATTATCTGAATAAACTGATCTATCTGCTCCTTGTATGTGACTGTAGGGTCACTTGGAAGCTGAAGTTCATCTTCAGGGCACTGCTCAGACAAAGATCCAATTTGATCATCTTGACAAACATCCCGAGAAATTTTACTAAAGTACCTAGTAATTGTAGATTGCTTTGACATATCAGAACCCAATTTTAAATTAGTTTTTGACTTTTTGCTTGGCCTTTTGTCAATTGTCCTTTTTCTTTTTCCAGGAGAGAGACTGCTCTTAGTTATAAGCTTAACATTAGGCAACTGGTAGTCTTGACTTGAAGGAATATCCATATTTCCATGACTGCTTTTGTCTAATACTGGCTCTGGATGTAATGCCGTATCATTAAGTGAGCTAGTCTGCAATGCAGAACCAGAGCTCATACAAGTAAAGGCTTGTTCATGAAATTCAGTTTCATGCTCGTAGAAAAATGAAACTGCATCAACAATATTACTTCCCGACTTGTTAATTAAATCCAGCATTTGATCTCGAGTGACCCATTTCGGCAAACAATCACAAAGCTCCTGTAATATTTTCTCTGTTTCCTCGTCATTCAGAAGAGTCATGTCCTGTGAATGTACTGTTTTCTCAGTTTCCTTTTCAGCCAGAACAGTCAACTGCTCTGAAACGGGTTCCTGCAAGGGAGACAGTGAGTTCGTAACAATTGCCAGATTATTATTCTTGAAAGGCTTTGTGCCAGATAACTCCAGCACTTCCTCCTTGTCCAACAGCATACTCATGCCAGAACCAAATTCCACTTCATCCTTTTCATCATTTTCACATGATCCACGATAAAATCCCATCAAAAATTCTTTCTTGTTGGCCATTTCATCAACCAACCCTGCAAAATGCTTCTTCATCTTATCAACATGCTTACTGTCAAGCTTCTCAATATCCATGCCAACAGTAGGAACGACACGCTTGGGTTTCAAAAACTTTACATACTCTCTAAGCTCATCATAATTTGAATGTTCACTATACGGCACAAGATGGATCTCAAATGAATCCTTAGATCTCACGGTGAATTTGTTGCGTTTTACCTCATATGTCCAGCCTGTTGGCACAAAACCAACAACCTTGGAGTACCCTCTTTCCATCATAATCTCTTTCATTTTGGCGAAATTAGGCCTAAAATATGGCCAAGTCTCACCCAACACATTCCACCCAACAACATGAACATCACTCTCGCCCTCATCCTCCGTAAACACGCCACCCTCGCCATAACCCAGCACACATAAGACCTCCATTTTCCTATGGTCCACATGCACTTTCCTCTTACACTTGCGGGCAACTTCTAGCAAAATCTTCTCTTTTCCTATCACATAAGTAGCAATGAGAAACAACACGTCCTTCCTGTTACTCTTATACTCCCCACCAATCCTCTCAATCACCCTCACAACATACTCAACTGACTCCTCTTGCAAGGGAAACACATGTTTCTTATTACAATAAGTCGTATCCAAGAATATTTCATTGCAACCCACAAATTCCCTAATCAAAGGTTCCAACTTCATTCCCTCACAAAACCTAAAATCACCAGTATGCACATACCTTTCAAATTTTCCATCAGAACTCGGAATCTTGAATAAAAACTGTACCGCACCGGGGCAGTGATTTGCGTCAACGAGGACGACAACACAACCATCGATAATCACAGTTTCTTTTAGGGGCAGAGAAACTACGAATTGAGAAGATAACTTGAGAACCTCAACGAGGAGGAGGGCGGTGATGGGGGAGCAGAAGATGAGTCCCTTGGACCAGTTGGAAGAGAGTCCGGCATAGTGATCGGAGTGGAAGTGAGATAGGAAGTAGGAGACAGAGAAATCACCAGCGTGGCGGAATGCATCGACGAGGAAACGGCTTCCGGGGATGAGTTTGGAGGGAGGGAGAAAAGGGGGTACTGGAGGGGGTAAGAGAGAGGATTCTGTTGGCGCACCAAGCGAGGAGAGGTAGAGCTTCATGGAGTCTATGGTTTGGGACGCCATGAGAGAAGCAAAAAGGTTTCAGTGGCGCCAAGGAAGGACTGTGATGTCATGTGCTTGCCAGAAATGGAACGCAAAGCTAGCTTGTTTGATCAAATTTGTATGTGTTAGGTTCGATGGAAATTGGGAAATAACTTGTTTGGATGGAATGTAAAATGACAAAATTATACTTTTGGTTCATCATATCAATTGGTTTCACTCTCATTCAAACTATTCATCCCTCAACTATCAAAATGTATCTAGTTTGATTTTTTCCATTTTCGCCCCTTAATTATCATAATGTATCTCGTTTTGATTTTTTTTCGTTTTCATCTCTGAACTTTGAGCATATACCTCATTTATTCCTAATGTGAGAAAGTCAATGGTCAAATTTTACGTGACACATAAGAGAAATCTTATGTGGCTAACTATGTCAAATTACTCATCCATAAATTATCACCATATACATCATTGTGTCCCTAAACTAATCAAAAATCAAATATGTTCCTTTATAGCAATAAACATAACAGAAAAATAGATGCTTAACATCAAACCTGACATTCATGATGCCATCACCATTGTCATTATCAATGCTAAACTCGATGTCATTGTCGATCTCAACTTCCTCTATCCTAAAGTGTCATCTTCACTAATTGATACACTAAAAGGTCTTGCCTTTGAAGTCCGTGCATGTCTTCATCATTTGACACTTCCTACAAGGACACACATGAATAGACCTCTCATAAATCCTAATTTACTGTATCACGCAATAAAAATTGCACACAAAGTTGTGCACACATAATTGAAGAAGTCGAAGAAGAAAGCATAAATTGAAAAAGGACACTCGAATAAAAAAGGAAATCGTAGAAGAACAAATCCTACAAAATTGAAAAGATTGTACAGAATTGAGGGCTATCATCTTACCTTTCAATTTAAGAGGTTGTTGTTTGGAGCTTTGAAGATTCACTCGAACTTCCACGGCTACTTGCCTGCTACAACAAAGTCAATGAAAAATGTGAAACATGAATGAGCAACTGCAACCAGAATTGCAGATGAAGGAATTTAGTACACTTGTACTCTCTCTCCTACATGGATAACTAAACAAGCCAGCCTATACAAATTAAACCAACTGAAATGTCAAGTCAAGTTTTTTTGTTACCGAAATAAGTTCAGGGACAAATGGGTACATTCTAATAATTGAGGGACGAAATTGAAATATGGTGTATAGTTAGGGGTGAAAAATGATGTCAGGCCTAAATGACCAATTTGTTTGACTTGGATTAAACAAAGTTTGGACATAAGTTTTATGTCTAAAATCGGAGTCCAAAAAAAAATTTTTGTTCGATTTTAAATCGGATTCAAGTCCAAATACAAAAATAATGTTTTATTTAATTGTCTATAATCTAACTTGGATTGGATTATTATCCAAATTTAAACTAATATAGATATGATAATTTAAGTATGTTTGAAAATTCAAACCAATTTTAGATTTGAGCATGCAAATATCTCATAAACATCCTATGTTGTCTAACCTAAATTTACTAGGACCTGAATTTTTGTCACCCCTATGTGAGGTTGTAGAGACTATTAAGTATTAAGTCTTCAAAAATAAGAAGGGGCAAATATTAAAAATATATACATTTGATCTAATCTCACAACTCAATGTGGGGGTTTTAAAAAGTGAATAAACAAGAGTAGTGGATGGCATGCCCTCTTTAATCCTCCCCCTCTAATCCTAGGAGGCTGCGATTCATCCATCTCCTTGACCCACAAAAGAAAAAAAAAAAAAAAAAACTAAGAAGTAATTAAGAATTTTGAATTTTAACGGGTACAATAAAGATTAAAGCGTTGGCTTATAATGCATAATAAATTGATAGATATTTTATGGGGAATTAGAACAGAGTCCTTATCTAAATATTTAATTCCATTAACTACAGACTTCACAGCTCTTTCCAAATTTTGGGATAGATTCTTCAGTTTTTTCAAGGACAAAAATATCCATATTTAAAAAAAAAATATCACTACAAATTTCTCTGTGTTTACGTCACATCGTTTTCGTTTCTTTTTATAATATTCTTTTAAACGAAAGTTCAAAATATTTTTCCACTCAAAACGCATTTCCAATGAGATTCACTGCTGATATTTTTGGAACAAAATAAACTGACAATTTCGTAAAAATAATAATAAAAGTGGCAAAGCAACAGTGGAATTGGCGGAAAATGACTAAATTAACATTTTTAAAGTCAAAAAGTAGAATTTTAAAATAGTGGTTTTAAGCCAAAGAGTAGTATTTTAAATAGTGGAATTGCAAGAAATTTTGCAATTATCAATGCAATGTTAGTTAGGATGATGACGTTGATCGTGGTAACTCTCAGCAAATGTGGAGGTCACAATTCATCTCTCACACCTAACAGCTTTTGTGATATTTCTTACAAGGCTTCGACACAGTCAGTGTTTTCGTCGGTGTAAACTGACTAGTTATCTACTCAATATTTAGATACAACCCATCTATCAAAATTGACTCGTTGTGCTAGTAATTTTCATTTTTATTTTTGTTGTTGCAATTTCGTTGTTTCTCATAAAACTTAAAACAATCAAATTTGGCCTAAACATTCAATTTTACTATTTAAAAAACAATAAATTTATAAAAAATGAAATTTCACTGTTTTTATATGCTTAAAATAACAATAAAATTTTAGTCCAAAAAATATCGATAATGTATTTCATTAAAAAAAATCCGCTTAGGCCTTTTGAACCTAGACCACTATAACCCTAAGTTGAAGTCAAACATGCGGATCCAGACTTTCTTCATCCCTAAACTATGTTTGGATCGGGGAGGGGAGGGGAGGACAAATTTGAGGGGAATGAAAAATGAAGGAGAGGGGAAGAGAAGTTAATTTTATCTCCTGTTGTTTGGATACTCAAAAAATAGAGGAAGAAAAAGTGAAAAAAAATATTTTTATGATTTATAAGGTTTAAATAAATTTACCATTGTACTCTTATTTCGAGAATAGTTATGATAGATATGTGTGTGTATATATATATGAATTTGTTATTGCATGCTTAGTACATATACATATTGCATGGCCCCATTTGTTTTATTTTATTATTATATGCGAGGGATAAATTCGTAATTCCACCAGGAAAATATGTTGTTGCATGGGACCCACACCTATTTTCCTTCATGCCACATATTTTCCTCCCGATTTTGGAGAGAAAAACTGGAACTGGACGGGGAACCACCCCTATTTTACTTCCTAATTTTCCTACATAATTTTTCTCCCCCTCCCCCAAACAGGTTTCATATCACCTTAACTTTACCTCCTAATTTTCCTCCCCCTCTTTTTCTTCTCTAACCAAAGAGGGGCTAAATCAAACCTAGAAATCCCTAAATCCACCCAAATATAGGGTAACATACCAGTTCTAATAATGTTGCCTCCTGAAACTGAAACGACTCACTCTCAATCTTCAATATTGGTATGTGAGATAAAATTCTAATCCTAGCCTTATGTGTGATCCACATAATCCAGGTCATTCATAATTTTTTAAAAACATATGTGCAATGTCATATTGTAGGATCCACGTCAGTCAAAATTAACAAAAAATGTGCAATAAGAGCTAATGGAGCACGTTTGTTGGAGTAGGAGGGCCTAAAATGACCAATTTAGGAAAGTGGGAGGCCAATTTTGACACTTCACCCCCTTGTTCTAATGCACTCATTGTTGACTATTTTTTCAGCCACCAATTAACCCTAATTATTATCATTCGTGTGCACCCGGACTAGAGCTTATCCATTGGATGCTTGGAAATAGATACTTAATTAAGTATGAGGATGTGTATTTTTGATAATATGGTTGTATTAAGATATGTGTGTTTAATCTTTTTTTGTAAAATATATGTGATTATTATTGATTTTAGTGTAGATTTGTTGAAAAATGGATGATAAACACTTTACATTTGAAGTTTTTATTAATGAAAAAAAAAGAAAAATATGAAGAGATTATATTTTATTATATGATTATATTAAAAAATATATCTTAATAATATAAATAAATATATAATTTAACTTTTTTGTATAATAAAAAGAAGAGAGAGTCTACTTCCTCTAATTCCACGTCGAGTTGTTTAACTCGTGATAGTAATAAAAAACTCTCTAAAAACAGAAGGGCTGGAACTCTTGAAAAATAGTACTCCTGCATTTCTGTCAACGCAAAATCTTCTCTAAACCCTCTCTTCTTTAATCGTTCCCTCCATGGCAGGAATTCGGATTCCACCAGAAGAAACAGACGTCTCACTGCAGCAGCAACAGCTGACAAGAGTCACCGGAGATCTGGTGTCGGACGACGAAAGGTCTGTGGCAGCGGACTCGTGGTCCATTAAGAGCGACTATGGAAGCACGCTAGACGATGAACAGCGCCACGCCGATGCAACCGAGGCGCTCTCATCCGGTAATTTCCGCGCTGCCTCAGATTACAGGTATGTTGGGTTACCGGGAAAATGTAGGAAACGGAATTATGATTTTAGAGTTTTTGTAAATGTAAAATCTGTTAGTGATACAACGTAATTATGGCTTTATAAATTAACTACTAGACTATCTTTTTCACTCATTATAATGAGAGCGCGAAGCGTAATCATGTCAAGTCTATCGGCTGCATACATGATAGAACTAATAAACTTGATTGTATACAGGTAGGAGTAATAAAGTTGATTTAATTGATTTCATGGGATATTCATGGATGACGCATTCTGAACTGTATTTTTGGTGTCTTGAACCTCCTTTGAATTGGATGAAATAAAAAAGAGATTAATCTAGAAGGTTACGTAATTCCTATGAGGTCCTTCATGTGTGTGTGTGTAACCATGAGATTTTGTTTCAATGTTTTAAGTCCTGACTCTTTGCTTGTAAATCCATTGAGTTAGGTATAGTAATAAATGGCTTTGTCAAGTTACTGTATTCTATGGAAATGAGTCGTTAACCTTTTTTGCCATCTTATCTAATCTCATCGTCCAAATCAAAATATGGTCTTTTGGAAGAGCTACTTTATGAATTCTTATCCCTTTCCTCAAATCCTTTTGAATGGATTTTGAAGCATTCTATGTACACAGTTCTGACAAGGAAGAACCAGATACTGAAGCAGTAACGTCGATGCTCGGTTTTCAGAGCTATTGGGATTCTGCTTATGCAGATGAATTGGCAAACTTCCGTGAACATGGCCATGCTGGTGAAGTTTGGTAAGGGTTGCTTTGTTTGTGTAATTTTCCATGACAAATGTGTAACCTCTACTTTTTCCTGTACATTACTCTAAGCATGAGATGGTTCCTAACCGAATATCAAATTGTAAATATAATGGGTTTAATGTGGGTAATTTATTTAAGTTTCAGCAGTTCATTATCATCAGCATGACTTGGTTTTGTGCAATTAACTTTTTCCTCAATCTCTGAGCAGGGTTTAGTTTCTTGAAGAAGTAAAGTCTCTTAAATGAAAAATTTAAATTATTTATAGGGTAGAGCATGCCCCGGAAGTTGCGATGTTGGTCTTGGATCCCTTTAGACATTATGTCTCTATAATGCACATAGTATGATAGATTGATAATCATTTATGATTTGTTTGAATAACTACGAAAGCTGAAGGTTTTAAAAAAAAATAATAATATATGTCATCAACTTAATTATCTTTGTGGATGTAGATTTATCTATAAAGTCTTGCAGTTAGTTATCTGACATCTTTTATTACACAAGAATATAAAGAAATCAGCCTTTCGTCATAACAATTCCTATAATTATTCTAAACCTTCTGTTATTTTTTCCATCCATTGCCGTGTTCTTTTACTAAGTCTGACTCACACAAAACATTATTGTCTTTCTTTGGAGGAAGCTTTCCCTGACCTTTTTGTGGACAATTTATGTTTTTTTTACGATCATTATTAGTGTGAAATGGGGCTTGGGCTTGATAGCTCATTTTGGTCAATATCATAGAACATAAGTAAAAAAGTCAGAAAAAGGTTTTCAACATTTTTTTTTGTGCTGGCTATTGTACTGTTTTTTAGCCTTTTATTCTGGTATGATATTAGTACACAAACGGACATGTGGCTCAGCTGCTCAGTGGTAGAGTTGCAGGGGTGCACCTAGTTTTAATTCCTTATGGTATTATTGTTTCTTGACCTGAATTGTCTGATTGTTTCTATTTCCACATTTTTTAATTTAGGTTTGGAGTTGACGTCATGAATGTTGTTACTTCTTGGACCAAAAGCTTGTGCATTGAGATTTCTCAAGGTGAGATGCCGAGTCAAGTTGGTGATACCACATCTGAGCTCGTTGAACAAGGTGATAAATATTTGTCTGAATGGAGTGTGCTCGACATTGGAACTGGCAATGGCTTACTTCTTCAAGAGCTTGCTAAGCTAGGGTATGCTTTGAGATTTTGCCTGTACTTCTGGTGATACCAGACTGGTATTAAAGTTGTTGTAAATTTTTAGTCCAGAAGAATCTATTGTCTGTGTTCTTAATCTACAGTAATTTTATTCCCTTAAGAAGAGACGAAGTGCTGTGAAAATTCTTAGATGAGTCATACTTAGGATTTGAGTTGGTTGTTATCAAGATGGCAGTAGTAAAGTATTTATTCCTGTAAGGTTAAAATTATTTAATAGTTAGTTTTTGTAGAGTTTATCAAAGATAAAATAGGAAAGAAGAAGAATATTTGATGTTCATACTTTGTTGAACACGGAGATGAAACCCAGCCCACCAATGCCCTCAAGAAGCTTGGACAGATTGCCACTGAACTAGATGGTATTTTTTTCCTTAATTTCTGAATCACCCAATTTTTTTTTGTTTTGAGTAGATTTCTACCTGGTTGCAACTGTCTTTGGCATGGGAAGTGAGGAATGAAAACTTTGGGGAGCTTTAGAAAGGTTGCTCTATATGAAAGCTTATCCACCTTCCTTTTTGAATGCTAATTTTTCTTCCGCCCAGAGAGCTTCTTTCCAAATTAATGAAATGAGATCCCAAATCAGACAAATACAGGAGTGAGAAGCAAATTTTTTTGCTTTTTTTTTTTTGTGTGTGTGTGTGTGCGCTATCTTACATGGGCTATGGCTGTAAACATGATTGGTCATCTTGGGTTGTGGAATAGGAGATTCCTGATTGGTTAGATATTCACCTCAAGGGAGAGTGTATAAGAGTAGTTGATTTATTTCTGTTAGAATTTTGTAGTATTACTTTGAATAGAGAAGTGCTTTTGATGGAATAAATTGTTGATGCGGTCGATTAAGGAAAAAAGGGTTGAACACTTGAACAATGAATTTCATTTAGTTTCCTATGAAGTTGTGATGATTATTGATGGGCAGTTGGGCAACCTCTTCGTGCCATTTTCAATCAACTTTTCAAGATTCAATAATTTTCGAGAAAAGTCCCATATTCATGATTCTATTAAGAATTAAATTTTTGATTAATAACAATACTTTGATGTCTTCATGATAATGAATAGATTGCCTAAAAATCAAGAGTTTAGTTTGGCGAAGGCTGCTTTTCTTTTTCTTTTCTTTTTTCCTTAAATTTTTTGGATCACTATGGATCACACTGTCTGCCTTTTTCTTTTCTCTGTCGTCATTTTCTGAATTGGGAATATTTGAAATTTGATTCATATTTTCTAAAACGAAAATGGAAATGATAATTGCAGCCTTCTCAAAGCCAATGCACTATAAGGTTTACCTTGTCTGGCATTTCTTAGGTATGCGGGACAGATGGAAGCAGTAGATAAAATGATAAGGGAATTTCCCAAACTTCTCTGTGAAAGAAAATAAGTAGAAGTAAAATTTGTTTCCAAAATTTAGTAAGATTGGATAAGTAAAGATATAGAATTGACAATCCCTGGCAATGGTATTTCTTATTCACTTATTTGTTGAAGTGTTCATTTATCATCAAAGAGATAAACCTCTGCTGTTTCGTGTTCAGGTTCTCTGATTTAACCGGAACAGATTATAGTGAAGGTGCTATTGATCTTGCTCGAAAACTTGCTGATCGTGATGGGTTTTCTAATATCAAAATTTTGGTATGATAACTTTAGTATAGTATGAATTATTTATCTTGTCTGTTTATATTCTGCATGAATTGTTCTTTTCCAATTTATTTCTATGCTTTATAACTGTTTAACTTCCTTTATCTCTCAATTCTCATTAGACATGTTTTTGTTCTTTGATGCATTTCAAATTCATATATTAGTTTTTGGGCTTAATTATGTTGTTTGTTTTTAGATAAACACAAAACATATGGGAACAGGGGCAACGTCTTAGTACTGCTGGATATCCAAGAGAATCCCAACTTATTGAGATATGGCAAAACTATTTTTTTGGGGTCTCCTACTTGTAATTGTTACTTGTGATTTAAAGACAGAAACATAGCTGCTTCTCATCTTTATGACTGTAGAGTATGAGGCAAAAAATTTACCCCGGCTTTGCACATGTTGCTTTTCATTTTTCATTTTTTTGGGTTGGGTTGGAACTTCAGAGGGATGGGGCTTGAACGAACCATTTATTATTTCCAGTGCTAAATCAGAAGATGATCAAAATGATGTACTATTTGAAAATTTTCTAATTTTCTTCAAACAAAGAAAAACTGAAAATATAAAGTAAATAATAATGGTTCAATTATCTTTGAAGTTGGGCTAGGCACTTTTGGGCATAACTTTGTTTGCCAGATTTGCTTGATCTCATAGTCCATGATACCTCAAAAGGGTGAGCATTGAAGCAGTTTATTGGGCACTACATTTTGGTAAAGTGCACAACATTTTACTTGTTGAGGCACTGTTCATTCTTCATACTAACGAATCCTGCCAATGAGAGTTCAGCTATTCAGGACCAGGTCACTTGAGCCCTTTTAAATTTTTTAGAATTTTAGGTTCTTTTTCATTTTGGGGATTAATACTTTAAAGTAAGATAACTTTTTTTCAAAAGACAACTTCCGGATTATAGAAATTGCTCCCAAGGCCATGCATGACTCCGGACCCCATAAAAACCATATAATGGCTGAAAATGAAGTTGACTTGTCATATCCAAGGCACATCTTGTCTGATGCTATCAGTTGGCAACAAAGCTTTGTTGTTATACCTCTAGAATATGTGAGACCTTCGCAACATTTAACCAAGCTTGATGGATATCAGGACTAGTTATGTAATTATGGGTGGAGAGATTGTTGATTGTAGGTTGAACCATCTTTACTGTAAAATGTCAATATAGAAGTCTAATATATACTCCCTTCTCCTGTACTTTTTTTTATTTTTTTATTTTTTTGCTTTCAATGTACTCCCATGGTTTTCTCTACCTCTTATGCTTCCATTAGTCCATTGGCATCTTTTGGCTAGCCCATTCAGTACAATCTTGTGATGGTCTTTGCTTACCCAATGCGTTCCTTTAGCGAGCTTTTCAATTCTGTTTGATTCATTTTAGTGAGCTTTTCAATTTGATTGATGGGTTCTGAATGATTTTGATTGCTTTCATGGAGAGAGAAGAGGATGAAATATTTCACATACATTCAGGATATCATAGATTATCATTTTTAGTTTTCTGAAGTACTGCAATAATGAGCGTTCTGTTAATTAATAGTCTGGATATCGCTCTTTAGACATGTTTGTAATCTATGCATTTTTGAAAACCAAGTCAATGGTTAAGTGCCATTTAAGCTTGTCAAAACTTAAAAATTATTTCATGTTCTAGGTTAGATATCATGTGTTTGGTGTTGGAAAACTTTTATTTTCTCTTCTTTTGGCGCGTGTGTGCGTGTGCTTGATGAAGCATACTTTGAGGTTAAATTACTTCTTGATTTTGATAATTCAGTAAGTTGGATTTTAACTGATGAATTTGCATCAGATCATCTCTTCAAAATTTTTAACTTTTGCCAGTCAATTGTTTCAGGTTGACGACATCCTTGAAACAAAAATTGAGAGGCAGTTTCAACTTGTCGTGGACAAAGGGACCTTAGATGCCATTGGATTGCATCCGGATGGCCCAATTAGAAGGTTAGACAACGGCATTACACATCTGGTCCTCACTCTGCTATTTCAATTTTCAATATCGCACTCTACTTGTATCTAATAATACAATCAGTCACTGTTGTCACGGAGCCTTCATTTAATCACTGTTACGTAACAGTGACACAATGGATATTCTTCTTTTCAGGATCATGTACTGGGATTCTGTTTCAAAATTAGTGGCTTCTGGTGGGATCCTAGTAAGTGTCTGTACTTTCTAATTAGACAGCATTATCTATTCACACTGCATTGCAATACTTCCGATGTAGGACTCAAGTCCCATACCTTGCAATTGAGATCCTAGCACTTGTCTAGATCATTCTCTTCTCCAGCCTTCTTCTTTCTTTCCCTGCTCCCCTGAACTCTAAAAGCAACTTGTGCTATTGGTAGGTCATCACATCATGTAACAGCACAAAAGATGAATTGGTTCAAGAAGTGGAAACTTACAATCAAAGAAGGATTAAAGTGACCCAGGATCCTGAGAACCTCAAAGACCAAGACGGGTTCGGAGATCCTCCATTTAGATACTACAGTCATGTCCGCACATATCCAACATTCATGTTTGGTGGTTCTGTGGGATCTCGTGTTGCGACTGTGGCATTTCTCCGGAACTGAGCTTTAGGTATCTTTATTGGGGGGTGATACTTTGTTATGGTTTGAGATGTTCATTTTTTTGGCATGGAAGTTTTTGGAATGGCT
Organism: Euonymus europaeus; assembly: GCA_963580455.1. Lineage (NCBI taxonomy): Eukaryota > Viridiplantae > Streptophyta > Magnoliopsida > Celastrales > Celastraceae > Euonymus > Euonymus europaeus. The sequence continues at coordinate 20,922,748 of OY756965.1, forward strand.
TTAGGTGTTCATGTAATTCACTTGCTTTTGGAAAGTTGTGTTTAAAAACCATGGACCTTAATGGAATTCAGGATTGTGGATAGTACTGGGTTTTTTTTCTTCCCTTTGTTCGAGGATTATTTCTCTTTATAAGGTACTTGGGTTATGCATAGATTGGGATTTGACATAACTGTTTTGAACTGCAATTGGTTTATGGTTTGTGACATTCATCCATTCTTAGCCATGCAGGGCCTGCAAGAGAACCCAGCTTTGGTAATACTGATACTGCTAGAACTAGGCGGAATGAGGATGGCAAGGCACATCTCACTGATACATAGCGTCTTCCATGCTTTCCATTTGGAGAAGAATTCAAAGAGTTTAAGATTCGGATCACTCGTACAATCTAAATCCCAACAAAATTTCATTAAGCAAGTGTGAGGACAGATTTTTTATGGATCAACGAAGCCTTCCTTTTCAATCCAAATGTTAGTCACCAGCTTTCCTTTGAAAACTATACGAAGCTTAGTCAGAAAACAGTAATACATAAAACACTTAATGAAAAACACAAGTTTATCTCATTAAAGATGAATAAATATTTTGAACACTAATTCTATTTGATAACCCCATCTCGCCTATCAACTTTTGCTGAGATTATATGTTGCCCCTGTGACCCTCACTCGTCTACGAATCTCCAAAATATGACTTTCATTTTACTCTCATATTTATGAACACTTCCCACGCATTAAAATAGAATGAAAGTCATATTTTGAGAGTCTCAAGCATTATTTGCTTGCAATGCAAAGAATGAGCTAATCAACGCAATCCTACTAATATGCACATTTGAAAAGAAAAAAAACCCTTTACCTGGAGCATATGATTCACAAAGTTTGACCCCACTAGCAACTTACAAGAAATTTTGAGCAAAGTCCGTGATTTGACCACTGAAAAGGGAAATGACTTTTAATCCCTTGCTCAACCAACTGGGCTACAACCTTTGACAGTAAGGAATAATTTGGTAGAGGACCCAGTCTGGATAAAATCTTAAAAAACTTCATATTTATCCGAAGCTATGAAAGCTTTGGCATGACAATTGAACTATATACCTACCATATAAAGTCGACCTAGAGAAAGTGACGAAAAATGTGAGAGAATGTAGTGGTTGAAGGATAAATAAAAAACTATCATTAAAACTGGCTTTAGAAAAGAGACGATAAAAAAATAGTCAATCATCGAACGATGGAATTGCTGTAACTCCACATCAACTGGAACCTCTAGATCCTCAAATGTCTGAAACGACGATGAAATATCCAGCCAAACACTTTCCTACATTGCATGAAAACCCTTACCTTCCCACTTCATTCACAGCAATTGCATAACAAAGATCCCATGCATAGTCACTGGCTCATCTCGACTAAATTATGGGGGAATTCTCATTAGATTGAAAAAATGGAAAGTAATGAGTAATCATCATTATCTATGAAAATGACATCCAAGCAAGCTCTCAAGCTCTTGTTTCAACTTCAAAAGAAACAACCCCACAAAAACATGCATTTTGCACCAAACACTGCAATATTTGAAATACAAGTTGTCCATTCAGTTTCCCAAAGAAAAAAACAATACATTCAAATGGAGTAATAATTATGGAACAAATGTAGAACTATTAAGGATTCACAAGGGTCCTTTTTCATTTTGTCAAGTACGCTCTTTGATAATAAAAGACAAGAAATAATGTCCCATGTCAGAAAAGTCGCGAACCACTGAGGTAAATTAGGTTCCATCATCCATGGTCTCAAATGCATAAATGTCTCTCTTGCTTCTTTTTTGGTGATATTGAAACGTCATTACCAACTTTATTCTCAGAAACAACAGTGGAATTTTTAACTCATTTACCTATATAGGTATTAGGACAACAATCAGCAGTCACCCACATAATTAAAAGCCAGCATAAGTCCCTCATTCATTCGCAGCTGTCTCCTCAGATGGAGTACTTCCCCCATCTATAGAGAGAGGGAAAAGGAAAAAAATGCGTTAAGAGGAACAAAAATGAGCTTGATAATGTGACAAGCACAATGAGAATGGGATGCTAACCTTCACCATCTGATGGGGCATAAGGAGATTTCCGGTATCGTGTCTGCTGTTGTGTGGGCTGATACAGAAGTATACAAATTATCAGACACCCTAAAAACATTACATACCCAAGACATTCAGCTAACATTTTTCAAAAATAAGCTAAGCATGCAAAATTTATTTCAATATCTATTAATTCCTGGCTCTTCACAAGAAAAAATTGCTATTATCCATATCTGAGGCATTGCACCATCACCACCACCAACCAAACCAAGCACAGGACAAGGGAAAAAAATCATCAAAACCCAAAAACTAGTGAAGACACATGTTACAATTTTCACAGGCATCACACAAAGAAATGTGCTAAGCATACACATATCATTTCATTTTGAAATGGTGAATGATTGGAAAACAATTTAGCTATCCATATCTGTTTTAATATATCATATTGCTTTCAAGGTATTCAGCTCAAGAACTCAGAAAACATTCATGCTGTCCAGTAAATAGAAATATTGATATGCGACCACACTACCCATTGAAAATATGTAAATGTCAAGGTTATGCAAACTGAAATAGGCATAATCCAAATCCAGCTGATATTAATTAATACCTGCAACTTGGGTCGAAGGGCTTCAAGAGGTCCCTTGGGCTTATCTACCCCTTGCTGTTATCCCAAAAAGCATCAGAAAATGTTAAGTGATTAACTCAGCAGAAAACTATAGCACTTTTGGAATAAGTACAATTGCGAAGGAATGTATCACAGTAGTACCTTTCCAAGCGCCCAATCAGCAGAATCAAAAAAAGCACGTTCATGGTCCTGACAAAAAATCAAGCTTCAGCTGGAATATACAGCATAAACCAGCAACTCCTCAAACTCACAAGTTATAAATTGATTACAGCCAGAGATCACCTTAGAAATTAGTGGTGGTTTCTTGGGCACAATTCCTCCGTACTTCTTCTTTATTGCTTTCTCCTAAAAGAAACATTGCCACAGTAAGAACCCTTTCTTCTGGACCATTTTCCTAGTCAATTTTTTTTAATATTTGGTCATGATAAATAACATATTCAAATTATAGAAACAACCTCCTCTTCAGATGATGGCATGGGCTTTTCAGACTTGTCTTGGCAATTTCCATCTACTTTTTCTTGCTCTTTAACATTCTCCACACCTGACATTATGTCACATGCACCACTCAAGAAGGAGCAGCTGCAGCAGCATATCAGTTGTTTGTATTAAAATTTCAGCAGCTTTAAAAACTTCACAAAAAAGTGAATTTCCAATTTTTAAAAATAAAATATGAGAAGAATGAACAGTATTAAGAGAATCCCATCGTGAACCAGGAGAAAAATGACAAACAAAATGCTTCAAGACGAGCATGGACGCACTAGAAAGATACATTTCAATGAAGGAAAAAAATGGCAACCGAATGGGATCACTACTCTTGGACGAGACAAGATCTGCAACACTATTTGGCATCTGATTGGGATCCATTGGGTCTCCAGGTATAGCTTGGTGCCTGAATTATAGCTTGGGGCTGGTTTGGAACGAAAAGAACTAAAGGAAGATTGCTGGCGAGCTTACAAATGGCCACCTGCTGGCATATTTGGCTGAAAAGTGCAACAAAGTATTCTCTTACAAAGAAGCTTCACAAAACCACTTTGAAGAAAACTGGCTTGCTACTGTAAGACCGCGGTTATCTGAATATTGTAATAGTTTCTTTCATGACATCAGTTTAGGTATGGGCTAATCATAGGTCCTTAAGAGATTTTGTTGAAATTTCTCTTTTTTCGTGTGTTTTCTTTGTGTAGTAATATTTTTTCTGCTTCTTGTTTCTATGGGTTGCAATCCCTTTGGGCCCCATTTTGATATTTTCCGTTGCATTTAAATGGTAAATTTTCATTAAGGCACCAGAAGGTGTAAAAACAAAATCACAAACTACACAGAAGCTAAGCAAGAGATCCAGCAATGATAGGGAAATCCATGAAAATGATTAAGCTAAAACATGAATTAGTTACACAATATAGAACGCACAACAACATACTCCTATGAGTCATGACGATCTATTATGAAGATGATACCCTATCTCATTATCTTCTTCTCTCCATTGAATGCATATATGTTAAACCTATCCCCAATCAAAAGGAATCCTTAAATAAGATGATTGAATCGTAATCAGCACAAGCAATAATGTCGACATGAAACAAAAGTAATAACAAGTGTTACACGAATGAACCATACTACAAGCATTTCAACCATCTTCATTCTTAGAAAGAAGTGCAAGTTCATACGGAAGAAAATGACAACGCATACCTTCCATCTGAGTCCAAGGACTCAATGCATCTTAAACGTCAGAGCATTCACTTCCAATTAAAGATTTGATTTCCTTTTTGCTTTTAATTTTTCCATTAAGATTGATTTTTCACAACATTAACCATCGGAAAGACGTAAATTTCACATGAAAACTATGTGGTATCGGATAAACAACCGAACCGTTTGACACTAACAAAGCTCTGCGGAATGTTGACAGATCTGTAAAATTGAAGATGAAGATCACATACCTGTCTTGTATTTGTAAGTGCACAGGCTACAACTCTTCTTTCTGGATGTGGATCAGGGTTTGAATTCCTGTGTATCTGTCGTAAGCTGAGGAAGAACCGGACAGAGAAGAATGATCCGTTGTACTTGTATGTTCAGAAAAGGGCAAAGGCAAAGCCACAGGCCCACAATCACCAACAGCAACAACCAACAAGTAGAGATGTCAAACGGGCCAGAGGAGCTGGGGAATGAAGCGGGCCGGTTAGTTTGGCCTGCTCCCACGAAACTAGTATACCAGGCCCGGGTTCTCCTAAAGCGTATCGCGAGATGTGGCGAGAAAATGGAGCAACTGCAAAAACGGTGTGAAAGAGGAATCGTGCCAGTCGTGTGTTTTTGCCGTTGAGAATCTCCCCCTTTTCTCATTCAGAACGCCCCAACATATTCAAGGAGGGAAAAAGAGATTGATTTTATATTGGTTTTATTTGATGTGGGTGCAAACGACGAGGACACTCGATCTCTTGCTTCGTTTAAGAAAACACCCAAAGAGAAAACAAGGGAGAAGCCGAGAAGCGAAGAAGGCTTCTTTTTCTTCTCTTGGCAGAAAACCCTCTTTTGTAAACTTCTCTCTCATATTAATTCTTCTTCACATGTTTAATCGAATCATGTGTGTCTAACTGTCTATCCGTTGTTTCTTTCATTGTCAAGGTGATAGTTTTTTCAACTTCTCTGTGTCTTTTGGCTATTTATAATTGCATCTGAATCTGGGTTTCCTTTTATTTTTCCTCTCTGTGTTGGAATTAGTTCTTTCAGTAATGTGGGTTCATTTTGATCTTTTTTTCTTCTTCTTGTCCTTATCGAACTTATCCAACTGTGCCTTTTTCTTTCCGGGATTTGGGATTTGAAGGCATATCTATGACGCCTTTCCATTGCTGGGTAAAGGTACCTCCTCTACTTTCAATCTCTTTCTCTTTTCATTTTTCTGTGTTCACTTACCTCATATATATCAAATTATTGCTTTTGTTTGGTGAAGCTTTGTCGTTGCTTTTTTTCCCAATGACCTTCCCTTCTCTTGTGAAATTATTTAAATGACATTTGTTTTGGATCAAATACCTACTCCTTAAGATGGTTTCGGTTTTCGGAAACCAGAGGGAAAGACGAGTAAATAATCTCAATTTTTACACCTTGCACTACTTGTTAATAGAGATGAATATTTTTCTTATACTAAAGTAAAATAATAGAAGCAGTTGAGGATTCTAGTAGCATGCAGATATAAAATTTGATCTTCGCAAATGTATTTACTTCATTCACCTACGTTGAGCATTTGGGTGTTTGTATCATCCTAGTCGTCATCTTTGTCACATTTTTTTTTGTTTTGTGTGGATTCATATAAATTCAAGAAGCTTTTTCAATATTTCTGTCGATTTTATTCTCAACCAAGTGAAATGTATTGATATATAACAATATAACATGTGGAATTGCAAAAGTTGGAGTGATGAGACGCAGCGATGACTTAATTTAGTTGAGATTTCGTTGTTTTAACCTTTGTGAATCACTTTCTTGTGTAATTTGAAGGATGGGTGATCATTTTGTGTTACTAGTGGATCGGTTACTCACTGAATCCACCCTTGAAGCTGCTATAGAGAATGTGAGCAAGTTGCAGCAAGCCACACCATCAATCTACAAAGAATATATGGCTGAATCTCCTTCCTACAAGATGGACTTGGGTATGGTTTCATCTCCGCGAGAGCTTGTGCAGTGTAGGATCTGCCATGATGAGGATGAAGACACCAACATGGAGGTGCCCTGTTCTTGCTGTGGCAGCTTGAAGGTCAGTTACATATTTACATTAATTGTGTTACCGATTGATATTGTGCAGGCTTAATAGTTGTAATGGCCTTTTATTTGCTGTCCATTCTCTGAAACCTTTGTCCATCATTCTTTAGTTTTGATAACCAGGTGTTAAGTAATTTTACCTTATTAGAAAAAACAATGCCATTTAATCTATTTGTATTTCTAGTGAACACATCTAGTCTGAAATTGACATGTCCAAATGCATCACGGCCAGTTAAAAATTGTAATGCTGCATTGATTTTACATTTCTCACGTTCCTATCAACAATATTATTCAAGTTTGAGATTATGGGTTTTTGATAGTTGAATAAATATTTTCTTTCATTTAGTTTTCATAACCCCTATATATGAAACAGCCTCTCCACATCCTGACCTCGCCCACCATGGGTACCTTGTGCACGGGAGTTGTCTACCATAATCTCTATATATATTGTTTCTTTTTCTTCCCAAGTGAAGACGTGTCTTACTTTTGCGTGCACACGGAAGCCATTTTTAGGAGGAATAACTTTACCCTTGAATGTGTAATTTTTTTTTTTTTTTTATTCTTTTGCTTTTTAAAATTCACAAAAATGGGTCATTTATAAAGGAGGCAATCAGTGAGTTGTTCACTACACATGAAGCATGAATATCATCATGTCAACCATCTCCACTGATAATAATAACAATTTTATGACGATGACGATGACGATGACAAAAAGAACTATAATGTAACTTAAATGCTCTCTGATTTGAAGATGATAATGGGTTAATGTTGAGTTGATAGTAAGAAAATTTAGTGTAAACTAGGGCATGGAGATGTGATGTAACAAACTTTAGCATGAGCAAGAAATTATAATGTTGAGATCATATCTTTATATGTGCAAACCCTTGAGTATTGACTATTGAGTGATTTATTCTGTCTACGATGTTAACTGAACAACCCGTTGGAGGGGCAACCAAATATTTTTTTTTTTTTTGAATTTGTTTCTAAACTGTTTCATTTTGGTTTCCATTTTCCTACTATTTTGTTTAATTCTTGCAGTATGCCCATCGCAAATGTGTTCAAAGATGGTGTAATGAGAAGGGTGACACTATTTGTGAGATATGTCACCAGGTTAGCATCTTCTTATTTATAGTATCTCATTTTTTGGCCTCAATAGAATCTCTTGTGTTGCTCTTTATGGTCCATACAGTAGAAAAAATAAACAATCAAACAAATAAACCAACAATTTTCGTGCATAAGGCTCCCATAGGGGGTGGGGTTGGGGAATTTCGGAATGTACGCAGACCTTACTCTCACATCATATGTAGTAACACTCGTGCACAAGACTCTCGTAGTGGAAGGGGTCGGGGATTGGCAGGATATAGGTGAACCGTACCCCAATTTAGTACCATTGTTTGTAGTAGAAAAATTTATCTTTTAATTTAATATCAGGTTTTTCATCCTTTTTTTCTCTCTGTTGTTGAATTGTTTCGTAATTGCAGCAATTTAAGCCCAGCTATACTGCTTCTCCTCCTCCGTTGTTTCATTATGGGGGCATTCCAATGAACTTCAGGTATGTATTCAATTCATTTATATTTTCCAGTGCAGAGTTCCGATTATTTTGTTGTGGTAATTTCACTTTAATACCTTTTGCAATTTCCATTTCAGTGGAAATTGGGAGTTTTCCAGAAGGAATCTGCACAATCCTCGATTTATGGCAATGGTCACTACAGATAATGAGTTTCTAGATTCTGACACTGATGAATATTCAGCTACAAGTTCTAGCAGCCTCATATGCTGCCGCGTAATTGCAATAATTGTATGTCTATGGCTTTCTCCCTCTCCCTCTCCCTCTCTTCCCGCTCGTGTATGTCAATATGCCCTCATTATTCAGACATCCTTGTCCAGTTTATGGCTCTTCTGGTTTTGCGCCACACTCTTCCTTTCATCATTACTGGAGCCGGAGAATACTCATTGACTTTGTTCACTGTGAGGACTGTTCCATGCTTCTTTATTTTCATTTCCCCATTTTTCTTTCGGACTCTTGTGTAATGTCATGGAAGATATCGATTAGCATTTGGTTTATATTTCAGCTACTAATGCTGCGGACCATTGGGATTCTGTTGCCAATCTTTGTCATGGTAAAAGCTTTTATTGCCATCCAACGTCGCCATCGCCAACAGGTCAGTGATCATTTCCTTTTTTTGGGTCTGAGTAACTCGGACTTGGCTGTGTATTGCCTCAGCTATTTCGATCATCTTAAGCCTAGCATTAACTTAAAGATGCTCCTATAGGCCTTCTTTGGTATTTCTGTTACTGATATAGAAGCAGCTTGCAAATGTTGCTTGTAAAATATTTATAGGAAGTGCCTCATCCCATCTTGGTTTCCCACCAAGCTCCTTTGTCTGTGTAAAACTTGGATTTGACTTCTAATACTTGTGTAGTAGTTATGCAATTTACTTTAGCTACATGATAGTAGAGTTAATTTCATTTCATTTTTGCTCGTACCAGGATCCTCGTTTCTCTCTTGCATCATCAGATGAAGAAAATGATTTGCCACAGTTTCAGCCTCAATCACGTTTCATCCAGATTCGGTGATTGCTGCAGCAACTAATCTAGCTAACAAGAATTTGATGATTGTGTATAGTGTACATAAGGGAGCATCATGGTTTACTCAAGTTTACTGAGACTCTGAAGAAAGCACGGTGGCATTATGGTGTCTATTCCAGCATGTTCTGGGCTTAACCATATCGCGGAGGAATCAGTAGGTCATATGGCTAGTAAAATAAAAAAGAGATCGAGATGCCGCTAACAAAATCTTCATGCTATGTATAGACTTATTAGGTTTGAAGTTATGTACTCATGTTTATATTGAAGAACACTTTATAGGCTAAACCTTCAATGTGAATGATGTGCCTCTTCCCAAAGCAGGAACTCTTTAGCTTCCTATCAAGTTATTGTTCCGGGAAACAGGAATGCAAATCAATATAGTAGACTTCTATGTGTTACATGCACTACATATTGATCATTGGAAGATCACTATTAGACATAAGAGAGCAGCTGATTGAACTAGACAATGATGTAGAATGGAAGTGAAAACAAGGCAAAGCCATGCTGCCTGAAGAGTAGTACAGAAGCCTCCTTGACTGTATACCTTCTCCGGCTTGCAACAGCGCCCAACAAGATGGCACTTGGCGCGTCATGTATTGCAGCAGAAGCACAAACTGGTATAATCGATCATCTTTCACCAAAGGATGCCATTCATCTGCTAAACAAATGACCCCAAAATTCCTGCTACAGGAAGTACCGAAGGCCTTGAAACAATGATCCCAACTATAGTTCGCATCCCGAGCCGTGAATCCTTAGGTCCCTCAGCAAGCATTCCTCCAAGTATGAACATCCCAAACGGCACAGCAGCCTTAGCCAGGATATCTAAACTGCCTCTAACGACTCCTACTGGAGTATCATCACCATAAATTGCGGACTTGACCTGAGGAAAGATTCCAACAAGAATAGCTAAGAAAGAAGCAATGGTTGGAGGTTGAAGAATTTGTTGAATTGGTATCTTCTCTGTGACAACTCGAATTTTCCTCACCACTTTAGGCTCTTCCAAACATCTTATGAACTTATTTTCCTCCACATCAATTGATTCAAGATCGGAAATAATCCTCCCTGAATTGTTGGATTCACTGTTAAAACAGTCTTGCAATGAAAGGTGTCTTGCAATGCTCAGTCTCTTTAGCCCCCATAGCTGGCCACTCTGCCTCAACCAGAAATGGCCTACTGACATTACTTTTTTTTATTTTTTTTGATAAAAGAGGACGGTACCTTCAAATTTTATTAATAACCTCGCTTATGACGGAGGAATACCGTGGAAACAATTAAAGAAAATAACCTAAAAAAAACACAAAACAACAAAAACACAAACCAATGGAGGCTATTATCATATATTTCCACAATCTCATCATCTTCATCCTCAACAATCTCAAAATAAACCAATGGAGGCTCCATCATATATATGATACACAAATGTGTACGCAAGAATAATAGCAATCCATTGAGACAGAAAAACATATGCCACACCAGACCACTTACATTCAGAACCAAATGGGTTATCTGGATTATGACACACTTATCCAACAACGGCTAGAGGGATGTTGCCTTTGTTACCAAACCCGGTCATGATGGTCCGGCGGTGACCGGCATAGCAGTGCCACCAGGTATCCCAGTACACAGCCAGTGACAGGAATGACAACAACATTTACAGTTAGGAACTACCATATATAGGATGAAGTTCTTGAGAGTAATTGATGGACCCAAGTGTACTGTTCAATCATGATTAATGATGTTTTATAGACAAAACAACAACAAATCTTATTTTTTAACAAATAAAAAAACATGTATTAGTTTTTTCCTCTTGTAATAATTAATTACTCAGATCAACCTATTTGAGAACCCAAAATGAGGATTTTCTTCACTACTTCTACAGCACAAAACAAAGCCATCCCAGAAGACACGAGCACACTCAAAGAAACAAATGTCACAATCCCCAAAGCCAAACTTGGCCTTGTATTCAACACATTTTTCTGCAACAAGCCAATTGCTTCAGAAACATCGACACAATAATCCACAGAATAATACTGCTTCTCCCATTCCATCCAATCGGAAGGCACATTCTTACGTTCCTCTTGCACCTTCATTTCCCTTATCCGCACCCTAAGCGATCTCATGTCATCGTCGACAAGCCTGCCGTCGTGTTCTCGGTCGTCCGTTCCTCTCATGGAGACCACGATTAGGCTGTTGGATACTCTTCTGCATCTCCCAAATTTTAATGAAATTGGCCTGCTGGGTGTAACTGTGGGGAATGAAAACTTTGTTGCTTGCATTGTTGTGCGCGGTTTATAGTTTCAAAGGAGCTTACGCCAACATGTGTTATATATATATATATATATATCGATATAAACACAAGATCGATGTTGCGTGATGAATTTATCATATATTTTATAGTTTGTAACGGCAAGGAAGGGCTATGTGTATTGGCAAGTTCAACACGTACAAGTATGCGCGTTTATTGTTTTCTTGTTTGCGGAAGCGGAGGCGCCGGCGACGGCCGCGAGTAGAAGTTTCCAGAATTATTATATGTAAAATAAGCCGTTCCTTTGTAGAGTTTAAAAATAATTTAGTTTAAAAAATAGAGTTTAAATTAACCATTACCTTGTAGAGGTTCGAGTCTACCAAGGCCAAAAATTTACATCTTGTAATTTGGGATGATATGTTTGTAAATGAAATGTTTTTTTTTTTATTTAAAAAAGGGTTTAACCCGAGCATCCTAGCAAGCGCGAAACATAAGCGGTGGAATTACAAACAGAAGAATAATAAATACTGGACTAATAGTGGGTAACATCAACAGAAAACACTGAATATATTCAAATAAAAATAATCTCAAGATAAATATGAACATAGTAAATAAAAAACAAAGAGCAAAAACACTGTAGGGAGTGGATCAAGATTCTTGGATTTCTTTTATTAAGAAAGACCGATCTCCACCAATTCTAAGAGCTCAATTACTATGTACCAAATAATTATGTTGGACACACTAGAAGAATCAACATCGAGAAAAAAAATCAAAACAGATGGATGAGAAGATTCATACTTCATGACAGACGTTGTGGTGAGGAAAATTGAGACAAAACTTATTTAGCATAAAACAAACTACATATCTATGCCAAAAACTACAGATCTATGCCAGAGAATAAAGGAGAAACAATGGATATATATACTAGTGGAGGAGGAGAGGCGGGAGGCTCGTCACTTTTCTCCTCCCATGACTTTAGGACTTGCTTGGATTGGGGGTTTGGAGAGTTAAGTAGGAAGAGTTAAGTTAAGTAATAATAATGTGTCTTAGTTGGATTAAGATGAGGAGGGTGTACTTTACTCTCATTAAGTGATAATTGTAACCCCTCAATTTGAGAGTTTATGAGGATAGAGTAGGGGATCATAAGTCATTTTAGATTTTTTAATTCTTTAATATACATTATTTTACCTTGCTCTATCTTCTATCCAAGCAAAGTTAATAATTTATATTTTAATTAATTTTTAGTTTATCCAATCAAGTTAGAGTTTCATTTGATTATTGTACTCTACTCTGCCCCACTTAATTCTCTCTTAGACTACTCCACTTAATCCTTCTTTTTTTTATCCAAGCAAGCTCTAAAAAAAGGAAAAATATAAAATAATTAAAAATACGTCTAATTGTCATTTAAAAAAATACAAAATATAAGAATTACTTGAAAATAAAATAAAAATGACCTTTTTTAAGAATATAAAATAAAAAATACAATCACCTCACTCATCGCTTGATTCTCTCCCAACTATGTGACACATTAGTCGCAGCATTTGCGGCAAAATCAAGGCGAGTACCAACTGTTCATAGTTGGATCGTGCGTTATATTGATGCGGGTTCGAAAAATGATGTTGTTTACTGCGATGTGTAATCTCTCCCTTAACGTCGTCGTTTTCTCAATTATCCTCCGTATCACCGATGTGGGTCTTCCTTAGAGCGTCTCCGATTCCTGCTGCACTCGCGCGATCGTAGTTTTCATTCTAATAATTGACGGCTGATCGTGCACAAATTACTAGATCCATCTCAGAATCTTAAGGTAGTAAGTCAAACTTAACTTCTCCCATTAAAAAACCCAACCCAACCCATAATTGAAAATTGAGACGAGTCCGACGCTTTGAACTTAATGGCAAACATGTGACATGTCCACATGGCAAGGATTTGTTTTCTAGTTGTAAAATGTTGATAATAATTGTCTTAAACATTTTCAAGTGTGTGTTTATTGCTTTTGGTCAATGCTTTTAGCTAATAATGCAAACTAATATGCTTTTCTTTAGTCAGTGTTTACATACATACATATATTTACATGTGAACCTCCACATAATACGCCACACAATATGTAAACAAATCATACTATAGGGATTCTATATATGTTGCGAATCTAAGATTAAACTAATAAGATTATCATTGAAACAAACCATGAATCACCGACCCTAATTGCCCCCTGCTTCCCAAGGCAGATAGCAGCAATCAAATATCGACACTCCTATTATGATTCTTAAATTTACAAAAATGATAAAAATTTCAGTGATTTTTATCTTAAAAGTATCCTATCAATATGTGATATTCATTTATTTGATGTGATTTTAGATGGAACCCGTGCTATGATGTCATTACCACCAATGAATGAGTGTCACACACTATTATGATGTTTTTAGAATGAAAATTAATGGAATCCCTAACATTATTGTTTAATTTAACCAAAACGCGGAGTAAAGCCACGTGTCAATCACCCATCACGCATATTGCCTCTCCTTAGATCTTGAATCTTCATCTTCATATCTATAAATATAAAACCCCAGTCCCCAGAAGTGGATTTCTCCATCAACACAGTGCTGAATAGAATTCTCAAATTCAACAATGGAAGCATCCACTATTTGTTCTTCTTCACTACTTCATTCTTTATACCCCAAATTAAACTGTCATAGAAGGTCTACTTGCAGCGTGGTCATCGCTGCAGCTAGACGTGGCTCCTCCGATCAGAATTACAGGTCACAACTTTTCAATGAGAGCATGATCGTGCTGAGAAAACGCATACACGAAATGAAGATCATAGAGCGAAATTATGATCCTCCTGCAAAATGTATGGAGTGGGAGAAGCAATATTATGCGTGTTACAATGAAGTTATATTCAATGCAGTTGGGTTGCTGTAGTCACAGTTGATGAATAACAGACCTCGCACCAAGTGTTGGAAAAATGGTGGTCAACCACTATTTGATCAATAATTATTTATAACTAATTGAGTATTAGTTGAATGTAATTTAGTGGGTTCTAATCTTCAATATGAAGATTAGAAATTGTAGTTAAAAGTTGTCCAAAACCATTTTTTGGTTGGATGAAAATTGACTCCAAAGTGATCATATTAAACATGATATATTGAGTGCAAAATAATAGAAATGTGGGAATCCTACATTTTAGAATTATGTTGTGTGACTTGAGTTTATAAACCTCAGTGTTGGATGTAAAACTTGGGCCCAATGATACCCAAACTTTTGTGAGGGAGAGAGACTCTACACAATGGACTTGGGCTCACTAGAATACACACGCGTGGCCTCGGGCTCGGGTTTGGGCTTACGTAGCCCATCTAGACTTAATATGTTGCACTAGCCCACTACTCAGGTTCGTTGAATGTGGACATAAGGCTTATTCAAAATTCAAAATTTCAGTTATGAAATTAATTCAAATTTTCGTTACAGTTTTAAATTCAATTTAGTACTGTAATTCATTTCGGTATCCCTAGTTTTTAGGGTTGGTTTTCCTTGGGTTCTACTATAAATAGTAGCCCAATGGTATGAGGAAAAATACACTAAATTTCCAAAGCTTCACTCTGCTAAACTTTTTCTTCCATATTTCCTTTCGTTCCAAAAATCTGAGAGTGTTATTCATATTGTTGTTCGACCGAGTCTGTTGGTGGGGTGTGTCACTCATCTACAGTTCAAGAAGTGTTGTATCTTGGGAGGTTTATTGCTATTGCTCGGAGGTAGAGACACCAGTGGCTGGACAATTTAACATTAACGAGATTCGTTGTTGCGTACCTCACTTCTCTCATTTTCATACCGATCCGGGTTATTTGGTAACATCGGTTGTTCTTTTGATTACTAATTTTATGCCTATTGGTTTCATATGATATCTATTGTTGAATTATATATATGTGTGTGTGTGATTATTTGTTGTTAATATGGAGTTCTTATATGCTATCTCTAATATCCAACACTAAGTCCTCCTGCATCGACTGCCATGATCGTGCTGCGATTCATCGATGCTCCAAATGGAGTTTTTTCTGCAATTCATAACATTCTTTGACAATACTGCGAAATACTGAATATTTGATTGAATTGTTATTCTTATTCCAATACATTTGAATCGGATGCGGCCAGTGTTTCTTGGCATTTAAATCCAAGATAAATTAAAAAAATAGGTCTTTGGGTGTTTCATCTAGCTATTCAATGATCAAGCAATGCTTAAAAACACATGGGATGCTTTACTGGTCTAATGTGAGGTTAAATCAATGTGGTGAAAAATGTCAACCAAAACCCACAAGGAAAAGAGAGAGAGAAATCTAAATGCAAGTTTTGAGCCCCAAACGCAAAGTCAATCAGAATAAACTTGACCTTTTCAAGTGGCAAGAGCTGTTGAATTCTTGATCTGGAATCAGTTATGAAGAACAAATATGAAGGAAGCTTTCTGGAGAATATTTCTGTAATCACTCTTATTCAAGTTGAGAGATACAAGTTGTGTGTGCACTTATATACTATATATAGCAACTTAACTAACCAGCTGTGTAAAAAACTTCTAAAAATAGAAAAAGGAGGTTTCTGTTAAATACAGCTAATGTACACTTCCATCTTAACAGAATGATCTGGTCATCATTCTATCGTGGCGTCAATGTACGACACCATTGCATATTGTATCAGTTAGTAAGAGCCAAGAGTCATTTGAATTGAAATTTTAGGTGGAAGCATCTAAAAATGGATAAAATGGTGGCAGTGTATAGAATCATACGTCTCCAAGTTGAAGGATAGTAAATAAGACCATAAATCTATTACAGCAAGTCTTCATTCAGTAATAAAGTTTTCATTAAATTTACCTTAGCAACCCCTATTTGGGTCTGACTTGCAGCTTTACTAAATTTTATGCCATTCTCTTCCCCTTTTGAGAGGTCAAAATCATCTGCATCACAAGATACTGGAAATCAGACCACAGAAATCACTAGAAAAAAATAGAACACTGGGTCAAGAGTGACCCATATAGGGGGGCATCTATAGATCATCATCATTATCATCCTAGTCTTTATCTTAAAAACTATATGAGTATATGAGAAAATCAACGGAAATCCACTACGTGTTTAGGGCATATATAGACACACACACAAAATATTTAAGTCAATTTAGAAACTCAATAATGCATGAAAATCTTGCTAGCAAGTTGGGCATATCTTCTGATAAAAAAAAGTTGGGCATATCTTGACTTGAATTCTACACACACTACACATACATTGACATCCTTGAATGTGATAAAAAGGTCAAATGCAAAGGACTGACACATAGTGAGCATTTGGGTCTCTAGCAGAGTATGTAGAATATATTCCATTTATTGGCATTTGGCACACTAAAAAATGATGACAAGGAAAAGAGTGAGAAGGGACTTATTGGTTACGAGGCAATCTGAATCTGTTCCTTGCTCTTTGATAGGCTATAAATACAAGGTTTGATATAAGGTTTAAGCATCCACTGGTAGGAGCTATGAGGAAGTTTCATAGGAAGAGAGGTCTAAGATGAAGATAAGGTTTTGTTTGATAGCCAAGGATGACTTGCCTGCTTTCTGAGATGGTTTCATACAATTGCATTAGTGTTTTGAAGCCTCTTGGGTTCTCAGGCAGTCTTCTTGGCTAATCAGACCAGCCCTTATCATTTATCTCAGGCCTTCTCTTCCATTACCATTTACCAACAAGCTCTTAATTTCCTTTTTCATTAATTTGAGGGCAGTCCACGCACAATGTAGCTACTTTGTGCAGCTTCAAGATAGTACATTTGTAAACTACATCCTTATTGCGGGGAGATTGTTTAAGGCTTACAGTTATGACATCTGATTGCTCCAATGGGTCATAAATATTGAAGGGAAGAGAGGCCTTACATGAAGATAAAGAGTCTTGTTTGGTAGCCAAGGATGACTTGCCTGCCTCTTTTTCGAGAGGATTTCAATATTTTATATATAAATCTCTCGTTGGATTCCCAGGCAGTCTTCTTGGCTAATCAGATAGGCTCTTTTATTTCATGTAAGACCTTCTCTTCTTCGCAGAAGCTCTTAAAAGTTCTTTAGGAAATGGAATGTTGAAAAGAAGAATGAATTTCAGAGGAAGAGAGGTGTTTGGTAGCCAAGGATGACTTGCCTGCCTCCTTTTGGAGAGGATTTTCATCTTTATATATATAACGTCTCTTTGGGTTCCCAGGCAGTCTCCTTGGCTAATCAGATAGTCTCTTTATTTCATGTAAGGCCTTCTCTTCTGCGCCGGAAGCTCTTCAAAGTTCTTTTTGGCATGGAATGTTCAAAAGGAGGATGAATTTTAGAGGAAGTGAGACTTTTCATGAAGATAAGAGTCTTGTTAGGTAGCCAAAGATAACTTGCCTACCTACTTTCCAAGAGTGTCTCAAACGCTTCGAATCAATATATGAAACCTACTGTTGGGTTCCCAGGCAGTCTCCTTAGCTAATCAGATGGATTCCTTTTTTTTTTTCATGTATGGTCTTCTCTTCTTCGCCAGACACACTCTTCATAGTTCTTTTGGCAATGTAAAGTTGCAACCAAAAACCAATTTGAGAGGAAGAGAGGTTTTGCATGAAGATAAGGATGACTTGCCCGAATAAAAGTAGGCAAGGATGACTTGCCAAATCCTTTCCAAGAGGGACTCAAACACTAGACCATAAATATATGGAACCTCATGTTAATTGGGTTCCTAGGCAATTTCCTTGGCTATTCAGGTTGGCTCTTTTCTTTCATGTAAGGCCTTCTATTCTTCATATGATGGCATCTTACTAGTTCTGTTGGCACTGGAATACCAACACAGAGAATGAATTTGAGATGAAAAGAGGCCTTCAATAATGTCTGGATGCAAGGATTACTTACCTAGTAAAATGTCTGCAGTCATGTTTTTTTTGATAAGCAAAAGAAGCTAATCTGTAGTCATGTTATTTCTTAGAATTTATGGTAGATAGGTAGAGAGTTCTCAGCCTGGTGTGGTGACGACCTTGTTTTGGTTTCTCTTTACCATCATGGCCTTCAATTATACCTGTACAGTATTTATGCAGGATTTCTGGATCAAATTTTTCGTAAAATCTTTATATTTGGTTCATATGGACCATATGTTTCACAGGAGCACCATTAGATTATCAATAATGAAGGTCAATTACTTGGATTTTTGTTGTCAGATTAAATAATTAAATAATTCGTTGAGATTGTCTGTTAAGTCTAGAATCAACTAATGAGAACAAATAAGAAGGGTTTTTTTTAAAAAAAATAAAAAGAAAGAACATTATTTCATTAAACCGAAGAAAATGAACAGTTGTCGGCAATAATCCGATGAATAAAAGCTGGAGAGAGACTCTCCAGTCCAAGTACAAGAATAAAAAATGGAAAGAGCAAATAAGAAGGTATCTTATTAGTGAATTATTGGAAAGCAGTGCTACATTTGGTGAACAAGAATGAAAACAAACACAATTCACACAAGTAAAAAAGAACACTCCGGAAATTCTTTCCATTTCCTACAAATCTAGCCCAACCCATTGCCATAATTTTATTTTATTTCTCAAGAGGCCAAGATCAATGTTAAATATTTCTATTGCCCCAAAAATTCAGCTACTGCTTCTTCTTCTTATTTTTCCAAATAATACATTTCTATATATAACAAACAAACATATATTTAGGTATATCTTCTTATCATTCACTGTTTTTTTTCTTCTTCTTCTTCTTGAATCTTCACCTAATTTTTGTGTCAAAAGTTAAGGAACTCTGCAGGTCTTTTTTTTAGTTACTTTTCTATGGTATTTGATCAGAAAATATTTCTATTGACATTCCCTATGCCTTAATTTACCCTAGTTTGAAGTTTGAAAGGTAGGTAGCGGTGGGTACATTCAAACTGATTGATACCCTTAAGATCTACTGAAACCAGTCACCTCTCAGTTGTATAATATATAATATAAAATATTATACTGATTGATGTACTAGACAGTATAATAGAGTCTCTTTGAAGAAGACAAACTATATATATATAAGGAAATGCGGTATAATTATAGAGATGCAACCAATCAGTCAATCTATATAGGATCAACACCTTATAATGATTTTGATTATTTTAAGCCTGAAATTAGGATTTGACATAAACACTATCACCTAATTTTCCACATAATTATGTTTTGAAGAAGAATTTTAGTGTTTTGAGAACCAATCCCTCCCCTGATTCCCTGACTAGTGACTACCCTTTTCTTCTTCGTCTTCTTCCATCTACTCCACGCATAAAATATGTATTCTAATGTTTAGGTTCTTCTATGCTTTGATGCAGCTACCACAAACGTGCACCTAAACACTTGAGTTGGGAAAGTTAGTTGTGATTTTGTAGATAAAAGCAATACCCACTAACATATTTTCACAGTACTACTTACTCACTCTTCATAGTTCGTGATTTTTGTGGTACTGTTCTACATATACATACAGAGCACAATAACATGGGAGGAGAAGGTGAAACTGTGTGTGTCACTGGTGCAGCTGGGTTTATTGGGTCATGGCTTGTCATGAGACTGCTAGAGAATGGTTATGTGGTTCGAGCCACCGTCAGAGACCCTGGTTCGATCATTTAATCACAAGTTAATTTTCAATATTCTGTTGTAGTCTCTCTCTTTTAATGTTGTTTGTGGTGACAGATAACATGAAGAAAGTGAAACATTTGTTAGAACTGCCAAATGCCCAGACACATTTGAGTCTGTGGAAAGCTGATCTTGCAGTAGAGGGAAGTTTTGATGAAGCAATTAAAGGATGCACTGGTGTGTTCCATGTGGCTACACCTATGGATTTTGAGTCCAAGGATCCAGAGGTATTTGTGTTGTATTGATCTTTGTTTGTGTTCATATATGGTGGACTTTAAGGTACATGTAATCGAAAAAATATGATTCCGATTTTATCAGAATTAGCAACTGCAACGGTCAAATTTGACTTTTTTTTTTCTTCCTGATATGAACATAATATGTCTGGTTTATTTGACAGAATGAGGTGATAAAGCCAACGATTAGCGGAGTAATTAGCATAATGAAAGCTTGCGCGGAAGCTAAAACAGTGCGAAGAATTGTGTTCACATCATCTGCAGGAACTGTCGATGTTAGAGAACAGCAGCAGTCTGAGTATGATGAGAGCTGCTGGAGTGACCTGGAATTCGTCAAGTCCGTAAAGATGACTGGATGGGTTAGTACTCACTATAAATCCTACCAGATTATACAATTCACTAGTTGAATAATGACGATAGAAACAATCTTTTTCCTCCTTCTGGAATCAGATGTATTTTGTGTCAAAAACATTGGCTGAACAAGCTGCTTGGAAGTATGCCAAAGAGAACAACATCGATTTCATCAGTATCATACCAACTCTTGTGGTTGGTCCATTTCTTATGCCATCAATGCCTCCTAGCCTTATTACTGGACTCTCACCAATCACAGGTACATTTAACATATATATACACACTACCCACTGACCCACACACATTATAGCTCTTAACATGTTTGGTTTCAATACAGGAAATGAATCCCACTATCATATCATAAAACAAGGACAATTTGTGCACCTGGATGATCTCTGCAATGCTCATATATTCTTGTTTGAGAATCCCAAAGCCGAGGGCCGATACATTTGCTCCTCACATGAAGCTACAATTCTTGAACTGGCAAAAATGCTCAAACACAAGTATCCTGAATACAATGTTCCTACCAAGTAAGTCTCCATAACTTTGGAAGATCACGTGGTATAACACGTATTTGGCTACTGTGGCTAAAAAAATTAGGGCATTGTTTTTCAGGTTCAAAGATGTTGATGAGAATGTGAAGAACACTGTTTTCTCTTCTAGGAAGCTTAAAGACTTGGGATTTCAGTTCAAGTACAGTCTGGAGGACATGTTTACAGATGCCATTGAAGCATGCCGAGCAAAGGGATTGCTTCCTCTCTCAATGGTCGATCCCGTTGCTGATGAAAACAACGTCAATGCAACCAGCTAGAAAAAAAAAATCTGATCTGCGCTAGTTCTGTTTGTTTTCTGTCTTTCAATGAGTCTTGTGCCTTCTCTCCTTTTTGTGTGTTTTCCTCGTCAACTAAGTAAGCTCAAGATGAAATGGCATTCATGAAAGATTATTTAGCCGAATCAATGCTCCTTTTTTCCCCATTAAGACTGTTGTTGGTGACAGAGTTCGTTGCAAAACTTGTCGAAAGTCAGTGCAGAAATCTGCATAACTTAGCAATAAGACATTCTTAGGCCTTTCTGGTAAGCATATGTTTAAGCCAGAGAGCGGAAATCTTGGGGTGCCTACTCAGGTCATTGCAGTCAACATAGATTATGCCAAGCCTTGAAGTATATCCCGTCTGCCACTCGAACGCAAAGTAGCCAGTCACATTAGCCCTCTTCAGTTTTGCACAAGTAGGCCTTATAGAACCTTAATCTGTTTGTGTCATACAATTCTTGCGCAAGAGTAACATTGCCAGGATATTCCATGCCTGAAATTGTTCATGAACAATATCAGTTTAAAAACCTGAACCATCTCACCAAATCAAAGCAGAATAAGTTACCGTTTTCAGTTATAATCATGGTTGGGTTTCCGTATGGCTCTTTTCATATATGTAACTGCCTTGTGGATTCCCCATGCTACCACATAAAGCCAACTAGATTGTGCTTTTGTTTCAATGGGCCATTCTTCTCATCTGTGAATATCACACACAAAATAGAAAACAAATCATCATTAACAATAAGAATTAACTGACCTAGTGATTCAGCCATTTCTCTCATAAGAGGTTTGTACCAAACGACCTCCAAAATGATTCCAATTCTTCCCATTTTGCTGCTCCTAGAAAAGAAAAATTAGCATTACACATGTTGATGAAGTAACTGATAACGACTTCAGCATAAAAAACCGAAAGGATTGCAAGTTTCTTGCTTGGTATTTGGTGCGGTATCTGTGAACTGCGGCATCATGAGCTAAAATGATGTTGTGAGCTGCAATGTAGGGCTCGGTGCCAGAGCTTCCATGACTCCATTGTCCATAGTCCTTGGAATATCTACTAGGAAGGACTATACCAGTCCCATAGCAGCAGCAATCCTATCGCCAAATGTGCTGAAACAAAATTCTGCATAATCTGCAAAATCTTTCCTGCAATATTTTAGTCATTTTGTCAACTCATTCTGAACAGCTGGAGAAAACGAAAAAAAAAAGATGAAACTTGCACAATTTTCTCATTGAGGAATCCACCATCTGTCGTCTGTCCTGAAGTGCTGGAGGGATCGAGATCAAAGTGATACAAGGTTGCATATGGAGTGATTCCTTCAAGTTTCTCTTAGACTCAGTTTCTAGAAATCATTACTGCGGGATGATAATTGGGTTGTTAATTCAAAATAAATACCTTTCTTGATCATATAGTCAATCAAACTATTGTAATAATCATCTCCTAAGTCCTAACATGTTCACTCTTCCAGTACCATCTGCAGGAACAACAAAATTGAGTAAGCCTAAACAACTGAGGAAAAAAAAATCTTAAACTCGTAAATTCGGAAACCAAAAAATGAGAATAAAAGCTTCAATTGCTTGGAAATGTTTTTGACCACGAAATCGAGTACCGATAGGCATCAAAGTTTAGCTTGCTCATGAGATCAACATCTTCCTGTAATAAAAAATGTGTGTTCTCACTCATGCTCGGCAAAAGAAGACCTCATGGGAGATTGGAACTGGCGCGGTTTTATCCGTGCAAAATGAGTTTTTTTAGACGGGATCTTTATTATATAAATCACATGAATGACTTAGACACCAGTTGTGAAGATAATAACAGCACTCCTATAATTCTCTCTCTATACTATGCTTTGTTATAGATTTGTAGTTTCTAACATAAATTTGCAGTTTTTTGTTATTTTATTTTAAGGTTTGTGTTAGAATTTTTCGCAACAATGTCTCCAGAGCGTAAAAAGATGCTCCTTTCAAAGCTTACTAATTTATTATGTTCTTTTCAATACTCAAATGAAACGTATACAACTTAATATTTCTACTATAACTTTAAGTACTCATAGGAGTAATTTGAGAATTTATACGTTATCATAATTTTAATTATGCCAAACATTAAAATTTTATTTGACAGCTTACACGTTAAATATTAATTTTACAACTTATACGTTATTATAATTTTCGCTCTACCAAACACAAATGAAATCTAAATTTTTCCATTCATTTGTATTTCTTTATCACACCACTTCTTTTGATGTGTTAGAGATAATTATTAGATAGACAATGATGAAATTCTTTGATCTGATGGAGATAGTTTTTGTTGGAAGAATCTTTTTGATCAAGTATTGCAGTCCATGTGGTGTTTTTTGCTTTTTTATTTTTTATTCTGTCTAAATTTAATCCAATGTTAATTGGGTGTTTGTTTTCAGTTTATAAGGTTTGCTTTCATCAAATCAAATGCTTCTTTAAAAAAAATATATTTGGGAAGCTAATGAATAAAGGTGCTTTACAGTTGAGGCTCACACGGGCATGGACAATTCAAGCCGGTATTTCGGGTTAAAGTCCAACTCGAGTGACAGTATGACCCGGCTTGTTAAGTGTTGGGTTACCGATCACCTGATCAAAGTGACGGTCCACTTTTCTCATTGACTTGTTGGATTGGAGAGGAGAGACCCCTTCCGCACTGGTTCGAAAAATCAGGACCCCGGAGAAGCGGAGTCACGAAGTTGAAGATCCCAAAAAAATCTCGAGAATGAAGCGCAAGAAATGGTCAGAATTGGAGGAACAAACTCTTCTCACTAAATACTCCGATCTTTTCAATTCTGGTGCCCTAAACAAGCTTAAAACCCGTGAGAAGAAGTTCCGGCCCATCGCCGACCATGTCAACTCCGTTCACCATATCCAGGACCCAATCACCTTCCCCTTCAAGTGGTCCTGGCGCGACGTGTCTATTAAGGTCCAGAACATGAGGCACCAGTACCTTGGTGTGAAGCAGAAGATCAGGATTTCGAAGGATGGGTTCAATTGGAAAGATGGGGAGAACCACTGGGAGAACTTCTTGAAGTATAAGGAAGTGTTTGGTGATGTGGAGCTTGAAGTCAAGGGTAGTAGTAAGAAGCTTAGCGATGGTGGCTGTGGTGATTTGTTTGGGAGTTGTGGGGATTTGGGGTTTGGGACTGATAGTGATGATTTGGAGGAGGAGGAAGAAGAGGAGGATGCTAATAGTGCAGATTGCGGTGCTGGTGGTCAAGGTGGGAACGAAGTTATTAGTGGTGAAGAGAGATTGGAAAGTGGGGGTGAATTTGTGGGAGAGGGGGAGAATGGGGAAAGGGTTACTGGTCAGAAGAAGAAATCGAAGAAAAGTTTGGGGCGAAGCAGGAGATTGAGGTTGATAGGAGCACAAGTGATGGATTTGAAGTCTGTGGTGTTGAAAAGGGAAGATAAAAGAAGGGAAAGAGAGTTTGGAAGAGCGAAGGGTGCGTTAGATAGGGAAGAGAAGAGAAAAGAATTAGAATTTCGAAGGGATTCATGGCATAATGAGAAAGAGGAGAGGATGGAGAATTGGGAAATGGACTTAGAGGAGAGGATGTTGATGAGGGCAAGGAGGGAAATGGAGATGAGGGCGAGGGTCGAGAGGGAGTTGGATGAAGAGAGGAGGAGGAGAATGAGAATGGAAGAAAAGAGAGAGGAGGAGGAGATGGAATGGAAGGAGAGGATGGTTGGGATGCAGATTGAACATGAGAAGGCAATGTTGCAAATGCACGCTGATGCGTGCCAGAACCAGATGCAAATTCTTGGGGTTATGGCTAGATTAGTTTGCCAGTTTTTTGGTTCTGCAAATGATGGTTTGGGCAGTGCATTGGGTCTGCCGCCTCAGGTTTTGCAGAACTTGCAGCACTCTGGTGGATTGGGGGATAATGGGAAGCCTGATGCCAATTCTCCTTCTGAATTCATGTAGAGGGTGATCTGAAGTTCCTTGGTTACATTATGTAGTGGTTAATGAAGATCAAATCGGTATGTCGTATACTTGAGTAGAATGATAGTTGAAAAAAATGGTCTTTGATGGTTGAAAGAAATGATTCTTGATAGCCTTTGTCATGGCAAATAATTTGGTTTTTTCTTATGTGCATGTAAATGGTGAGATCATATTTGTTCAGTTTAGTTACTGAGTGGCTCTAACAACTGTCTTATTGTATGCAATGTTAAACATAATTTTGTTCTGTACTTCTGTTGCAGTCAGTAAACAACGTATTATACCCATTGGCATGGATAATTGCCCCAGCGACTTTTAAAATATGATGGACTGTATCACTGTATGATGCACTGTTGGTACTTGGGGGCACCCCGCTGGTGCTCTTTTTGACAAAATATTTTTTCACTTAAAGAAGTAATTTGCTTTATGAAATTTAATTATGTGATTTCATATATTTTACTGTAATATAAATGGTAAACTGGGTGCTTTTCATTTTTTAATACTGTGGTAATCAGCTGGACCTGTATCTGAATACTCTAAAGATGAATGAGGATTGAAAGGTTTCTTTTAAATTTGTTGTGCTTTCTTTGAAACTAGTTTACTTGATAAGCTGGTTATTACAATTTCAGTTGTTTGTTCACCTGTTTTAAGTTCAAATGAATTGTAGATTTGTTTTAATTATTGATTTTTGAAGAAAGAGGTGCTTGCCAAGGGCATGTCTTGTGATATTTTAGTATGGAAATATGTATGTTTTTTAATAATGTTTACATAATCATCTTATTATTTGTGTTTACAACTTTCTATTTTGATTTCTTATTCAGAAAAATTATTATGGAAGACCATATTTGACTTGTGTTCGCCAAATAATTTTTATACTGATTATATGCGGATTATATATACAATTTTATTTCCTTATTTCATATACATTTCTGAAGCCTGAATGCAATATTAAACTACTGCAGTGGAATTACATTGGAAGCTTTTCAATGTGGTCCTTAGTGTATAGCTAGAGCATTGCATGTCTAAATCTCTTGAGCATGGTATTTATGAGCACAATTTATTTCCTTCTGTTTTTTCATTGCTAGCTTGTGTTCAGTTCAGCATTTCTTTTCTTTTTTGTTTTCGCTTAATTCATGGTTGCAGGCAAAAACATCATTTGGGTTTAGTGTTATCATTAAATGTTTCCCATTTCTTGCATCTGGTGTTTTCACTAATACTTCACCATGCTATGAAAAGAACTTTTGAGCAATCGGGCTGTGTTGTTTTTATTGTTCTCTGGTATTTGGGTACCATTCAGTTACCGTGGAGTAGGGAAAAGGCTATGAATTGGCTGATTTTAGTTTTGAATTGCCACTGGCACAATTTAAACCCTGAACAAATTTTTAGTAGTGATGGAGAGGCCAAGTTCATTTTCAGTTTTTGGAGGGGGTTTGGCATTTGAACATTTGCAGTTCCCATGACTCCATGTATTTCTTTATCGCTGTTTTGTTCCACTATCTTTGCCATTGTTGCTCGGCCAGCCATGGTTTTAAAATTCGAACTGAGGCGCCGCCTCAAGGCGCGCCTCAGCCGCCTCGGCCCCATCACCGAGTCGCACAAACTGCCTCAGTTCAGAGTTTGGTCAAACTCGCCTCGGTCAACGACTCGGCCGCCTTGAGGCGCGCCTCCGCGCGAGGCGGTATGAGGCGTAGGTGAGGCGGAGAGAGAATAAAAAAAAAATCCCTCGCCGCCAGAGAAATCCCAGCAGGTCGCGACCCCCGCCAGAGGCATCCCAGCAGCTCGCGACCCCCGCCAGAGACATCCCAGCAGATCGCGACCCTCGCCAGACACCTCCCAGCAGCTGGCGACCTCCCCAGCAGCTCACGAGCTCGCCTGCGACCTCCCCAGCAGTTGCCAGCTCCCGTGCCCCAGTAGCTCCCGCGCCCTCGACAGACAGCTGTTGTTGAAAGTTGAAACTTGAAAGGCTATTAAGATATGCCGATTCATCCAGCCTAATAATTCAATAATTCAATTAACTAATTAAGCTTATTTCTATATCAGTTAAGCTTATTTCAAATTTTCAATATTTTCAATAACTAAGCTGTTAAGCAAGCTGCCTCTATGTTGAACATTTTCAATGTTATGAATATTGTGGATGCTTTTATATGTTGAAAATCTTGTTTTTTTTAATTTGGAATGAGGCGACCGCCTCGATCGCCTTGAGGCTACCGCCTCGCCTCAATCTACCTTGGCCGTCTCAAATCGCCTTTCGCCTTTTTAAACCTTGCGGCCAGCTAATAAAATGTCAAATGAAAACATAAATTCCAGTTTTAGAGAAATTTGATCGCCGTGATTTCGTTAGTTCGTTGGAGAAGTTAATTGCCTCTACATCTTTTTATGAGTTTGTAAATCTCGTGGAAGAGCACCATTTGAATGTTGATGAAAACAGCTTCTTTTGGGTTTGATATTACAATTGAAATGGTGACTCTGGTTGGGTGCTGTAGATGCTTGGTTGGAACTGCATGTGTGATTTGTGCTATTGTCTTGGATTTTTTTTCTCCATTCTGAAGTTTCTGCTCATATTCTTTAGCTTTTATTTGTAGGCATCTGATGCCCAGCACAACCAAATAACATGCTCTTGATTGTTTTGACTTATCAGTCTATCTGTTTTTGCCTGAAATATCGCGCTTGTATACTGCAGCCTTTGAGTAAGGGTTAGGTGCACAAATGAAACCTGTTTATTCAGCAGTGGCCAGAAAACCACGAGATG
The DNA here is from genome assembly GCA_963580455.1 of Euonymus europaeus. NCBI lineage: Eukaryota > Viridiplantae > Streptophyta > Magnoliopsida > Celastrales > Celastraceae > Euonymus > Euonymus europaeus. The sequence goes on from OY756965.1 coordinate 20,950,721, forward strand.
GATCCGCTGGTGAACCGCGTATAGTTTCTGGTGCGTTGGGTGTTTGCCTTGTCGATTAGTAATTTACTCTGTTTCTCATTAACTTGAGTCGTTCATTAGGTGGGAGGATTATTTGTTCTTGCTATATCACATCCTTCTCTCATTTTCTCCTCCTCCCCAATTATATCCAAACTAGTAATGGTTGTGTCTGGTGACAAATATGCATATTTTAGTTACAAATCTTTAATGATTATTCTCAGGTCTCCCAGTTGTTACTCTAAATCGTCTATTTTTATTGGACACTCATTAATATCTTTTTAATCTAGCAAGATTTGTACAAGCACCCATTATCATCAAACATTCTTCTTGATCAACATTTCCAGGAAATGATTCTCAATTAGCCCTAATTGAGGTGTAGAATATCACAACTAGCTTCAGGTAGAGCACTTCCTTCACCAAGTCAAACAGAACTTCAGTTGCCAAATTACTGATTAGAACACGTTTGACAACATTTTCCTGAAAATAAGTGTATGAGAGAATGTGTTGAGGAAATCAAAGAACAAGCAACCAAACAACAGGTTACGATTTGCTACTTTTTTTTTTTTTCTTTCTTTCTCTTCCAACTATATTTAAACAACTCAATTTACTAAGTTTAGAAATAAGATAATAACTTTATTTTCTTTAAACCGATTGATTTGTAAACTATATTTTACATAGAAAAAAAATTATGAATTTATGGATATAGCTCATTTATGAATTAATTTCCACCCTAAATTTATATTAGCTAATTTTATTAATTAATATTTAAACTCTATAATTTGACTCCAAATTATCATCATAGCAACAAGTATGAAATATCTAAAATAAAATATAAACTCTAAAACAAAGAAATATTAATTACCATTCCTGAGTTGTGCACATCTTGAACGCTACGGCTTCAGTCAAGAAAGCTAGAGATTTCGTGGTTGATACAACTAATGATTTGATTTTGAGTTTAGGTTATGAAATTATAAATCTTTATCTACTCTACCATCAACATTAATTATTCTCGCTTGTAGCATAAATCAAACTTATAATCAATCAATAATTTTTAATTTGCACCAATATCTCAGAATTTTTTTTGTAAAAGTACTTGAGTTAAAATTGTTTATCCAAAAAAACATGGAGATAATTTGAGGATTTAATTCAGAGTCTTATAAAAATTGTTCATGGTGGAATTATAATCACGAAGTTAAAGTTCTTATAAAAATTATCGTGACATATCAATAAAAATCATGAATAACATGCATGATAAGGCTTCTCCATCATTTAATTTATGCAAGTATGGCATATAACTTTTTATGTTGAAGTTCGTTTGCAAATGAACTTGCGTATTTCAGCCTTTTTTTAGTTATATTTTACGGGCTGATAATAGAGTAGCGCATTATCTTACTCAACTATTTAAGAATTTTGATAGTTTACGAGTTCGTTTTTTTTTTTGAAACAAAAACAAAATTTTATTCAAGCATTTGAATCAAAACGTAACCTCTCAACAAGAAAAGAAGGGGGCTCACAGCACTACTCCCTACAATCAGACACAGAATCCGCCGCTCTAGTTAAACTATGAGCAACACAATTTGCTGATCGCTTAATAAACTGAACCTTCCAGTTCACAAAATCAGCCAGAATAGTCTTACAATCATCTACAATCAGCCCAAAATAGGAAGAATCTGTACGAGAAGCTTGCAAAGCCAGCACTAACAACTGAGAATCCGATTCAAAACAGACATTATCCAGTTGTAAAATTTTTAGCCAACTCAAAACTTCGCGAAAATTGAGAGCTTCCCCAAGAAGAGGATCCATCGGGAAAAATTATACCGCTTTATGCTCCATTTGTTTGTAGAAAAACTAACATCTCATGGAAAATATATCTTAAAGAAAAAGAATTCATGGAAAAACAACTAATTTCTAGTATTTGGAAAAAAAATTGCTAATATTTTTCATTATTTTGTGAAATTCTAGACTGTTAGATGTAAACTCAAAACAAACAATTTTTCAAATATGATGAAATTAATTTTTGTTTTGAAAACGAAAGATATATCGTTGGATTGTAAAATTGATCAAAGTATAATTATAATTTTTTCATATTTTTTTATAAAAAATTTTGGACCTCAAAAGTTAGAACCTCATTTTAAGACTTCATTTTAGGACCTCAATTTTAATATATATATATATATTGTATATTTTATATATATGCAGTATTATGTATAAAAGATATAATTTTAATTTAGTTTATTATTGTTCTCATGTATACATTGACAAAAAAAATCTTAATAATGATATTTTAATGCTATAAGGAAAATAACTTCCCAAGGAATATAAGGGGAGTTGTTTTCCATCTTAGAACCCTTATTATGAGTTGACTTATTATAAATTTTGTTTGACTGATTTTATTTTCTTATCTGCAAACACTACAAAGTTAGAAAAACATTTTCAAGAGGTTGATTTTCCTCCAAACAAACAGAACATTAGTTGCTCGTGAGATTGTAAAACTTTCTTTTTCTTGATTTCAATGAATTATGCCTTTAAGATGATGTAAATATATTTATCTTAAAAAAGAGATATTCTTCTTTAAAATTGGGATCAATTTACCAAAAAACAATCCATCACCCAATTTTTGCTTTTATTTCACCTTTCTCCAACTCTACTTATACTTCCTCAACCTACAAGCTTTAGCGATTAAGTAAGGAAAAAAAATCAAAAAACACAATAGTAAAAAAAAAGACAACAAATAATAATAATGAAAGATTATTACATGATGTGGTTTCTTGGAAGAGATTCGTGGAGAATATTTCCTTGAGAACCATAAGCAATTTCGCCCGAAAATTCAAGGGGACGACACCGTTCTCCCATGATGATATTCTTCCTCCAAACACCTCCGCTATCTTCTTCTGTATTTTCTCCTCCTCCTCCTTGCCTCCATGAAATCGTCTTCACCATCAGGAGAGCTTTACTACTAATATTGCTATTCAACTTTGGCAGGACCTTCTTGTGGTTCGATTGTTGAGTACTAGAACTACTTTCTTCTTCATTTTGTTTGAAATATCTTTTGGGCTTGTGGATAGATCCACATAGAAATGTCACAATTGAAAACGCTGAAAAGATGGCAATTAGGGCGAAAAAAAGTGTGATGGCCGGTGTAGATGGGAATTGAAGATTGTTTGGGCTAGCCATTAGAGGCCTTGCCATGCCAAGGAATCAAGATAGCGAGGGTGTATGAAGAGAAAGTAGATTCGAATTCCAAATTCAACTCTTCACACCAACAACTCAACTCGTGATTTAAAGAGATACTTGAAAAAAGTAAGACAATTAGCTCGTCAACAAAAATACAAAAATATATTTTAAAAAAGGGAGTATGCTAACAGTGGGTGGTGGTTGAAGTCTCATTTTTACGGTAACGTGGCAAACCAAAGTTTGGGTTGAAGTACTTGAACCCCAACCGTGGTGACATCGACTTGACCATAAGACTTGGGTACTACTTGAGGCAAGACCTTTGCTTGTTTTGAAGATGAAGGTAAGAGATTGGAGAAGCTTCTAAGCAAAGACAGGTTGCAAAAATTCATATAATAATTAATTATTTTGGAGTTTCATGAATATCTTAAAGCAAAGCGTATTAGAAACAAACTAGTGTTAACTAATTAAGATAAATGTGTCTATATATGGTTGGTTGGGTAGGGCAAGATATATGGTCATGGTAGGAAGGTGGATCCAATCAAGATGTTAATACAAGTAGTTTTCATATTGTTAGTTTCATCTATTTATATCTATCTTCAATCTAAAAGATTGAACTTTTAAAGAAAATCTCTAGTATTATTATTAGCGATTTAAAATTTATTATTTAAAAATAAGCTCCTAAAATATGAATTATTTATCACTATTATTCTTTCTAATTTTAAAGATCAAATCTAAAATTAAGATTGAATGTCTGTAAAATTGTTGTGAATAGTGTTGAGCCCGCGCTTGGCGGTGGGCCGTTTATGTAGCCTACTATTTCGGCCTTGTTTGATCAGTTTTTGGGCTTTATATAAGAATAAGAGGGCTTTTAGTTACTTCTGGTTTTTTTTGGACATTGCAGTGGTTTATGTTCGCTGTCACTGGGCACTGGCAGACAGCCGACAAAACGAAGAGGTAAAAAAAACTGTGAATTTCCATGCCTTCAAACGCCTTTGTGATTACCCACTCGTTTTCTCATTCAAAAAGAAAAGCATAGGAGATGCGGGCATAGAAAGCACCGTCCGACTCGCCACGAATTACGTTTTTTTCCAAGATAGATAGATAGATAAGAGTAATAGAGAACAAGAAAAAATTCCCTTTCAACAAAAAAAAAAAAAAAAAACCAACCGACAACTTTATTATCATCAAAGCCAGAAAAACTCAGAAACTTGTTTACAAAAGAACATAATATAAAATCAACACCTTTAAATGGGAATGGCATTGCTGACCTTAGGATACACAACCCTGGCCGGATGCCCCATGATCCGGCGCCCCTTCATGTGCTTGAAGCAATAAACCAAAGCCCCCACCGGCCACTCAACGACTGCCGCCACAGCGAATGCCAAGAACCCTAATGTTGGACCGACCACCTTGCACCGGCAAGGGTTGCTTCTCGTCCCACATTGAACACAAATTGGCACTCCAATTATTCCACCTGTCATGATATATAATTGTTCGACGACTGTAATTAAAATCAAGTAGTAGTTGAAATTTGTAGAGAAGAGGGTGAGTGTATGGCTGTGTGTTTGTGAGGCAAAGAGAGCAAGTTTTGTTGGAGGATGTATGTGTGGTGAGTGTTATGTCTTAATTGAGAATTTTATTTATAGGATTTGAGATCTTTAAGCATGACCCTATGCTTATCTTGGAAGAAAGCCTGCTACGTGTCGATATGAAGCAAATTAATAGAGTGTTGGATGCGTGTTGTGATGCATGGAATGAGGTATGGTAGTACACGTGTTGGGCAAAGAGCTGGGGCGGCTGCACCCTATGCCAAGTTGGGGCAGCCGCCCCTAAAAGAAATAATTGGAAAGATAATTCTTTTATTATTTCAAATGGTCTTTTTAAATATCTAAAGAGTCCAAACTCAGTTCAAAAAATTCAAACTTAGTCTAAGTCTCCAAAGAAAACCTTCAAGATAGTCAAAATTGTAGTTTAATGTTATGTACGTTAATGTTATCTCCTTTGTGATGGTTTGTAGTGAGTGTTTGTTTGCATAGGTTGCGTATTCTTGGATTGGTGTAGTCCAATAATGGAAATTCTTTTCAAAAGAAAGACATCAGCGGAATCCAATAAAGTGCATGATTCCAACTTGAAAAGGACATGTATGGATATTGATTCAAATTGTAATTTTTTTTATCAAGATTATGAATATTATTTTTACTCTTTTGTTAATGTTAATTAGTTGTGTATATTTATAATCCAAAAAAATCAGGGGCATCACTCCTCCGGAACTCGCACAAAATGTGGCCACTAGCAAAGAAGTGTAAATAATCAATTTTGAAGAAAAGTTACCTTGGTCGAGTCAAAATCAAATGAAAAAAATGACATTTGCACACTTCCTCATTTTTAGAAGAACCTTATTCTTGAAGTATCAACTTCTCCTAGAAAGATGTTTATGAGTGGAGGAATCTGTTCTTGATGTTTAATTGCATGAACTGATTCGTGCTAAAGTGGTAGGGATATAACAGTCCTTCGATCTCCTACCAAGATATTAATCTGATGGTAGAATTTTAACCACCAAGCACCTAGGATTGATCCTATTCTCCAGATTAAACTGCATCAGATTGCCTATTATATTCTCTACTTCATTAAAATATCGATTTTGATCGGTGGGCATTGTCGGATTGATTTTGAATAACTGAGGCAGGCAGTGTGTGCTTGAATAGGTTGCCTATAGCTAATCTAACCCTACTTTTAATCAGTTCTCTAAAATAAAGAAAGAATTATGTTTAAGTAATCTGGTATAGATATTCTTAACCATATTGAGTGGTCCTTGAGAATTATGTTTTCACATCACACCCAATCTAATCCGTGACTTCCATGAGACCAACTGAATCAACAAAATGTCGCATAAATCAATAAGATGAACTTTCAAAACATGAACTTCCACTAACTTTCATTATCGAGCATCCACATGATCCTAAAGAATTCAATTTAACAGCACTTTATTGGGCTGCCATTATATTATTATGTTGATATATTTACTGAAAATGTTTAGACTTTAGAGGGGTGTCCGATGGAATTAGATTTTCTGGAACTCCTGATTGTATATTTGTATCAAACAAAAAGAGAAGTGGGTCCATTTCCAAATGCTTCCTGGGGGGTTGTGAGGCTTTTGAGGGCAGTAGATGCTGGTTTTTAGTCCCATTAATCCAAGCACACCCAATAGCAATTAATGTGACACCTGTTTGTACATATCTTTATCTTTTAGCTTGGTTGATTGAGGTAGCAAATTGGATCAAATTACATATGGAAGGGTGGCCCTGACATGTTCTTCCGTAACTTGGACTAATATCTTTATATTTTTTGTTCTGTCACTAGTAATGAATGTATTAATCTTTTCTTTCATTTTTTTTCCTTGTAGTTTTTCTCTCATTGATTTTTGAAACAAAGCCAATTTCTTCATTAGTTAACTCACTCAAATCATGTGAGAAATCTTCAAAAACAGCTGAGAAATTCTGTGCTCTTATAGAATCTCTATTGAGCTTTAATTTTAGGGTTAAGATAAATAAACACCCCCAATTTTAAAACCCCATAAAACCTTGTGACTTGTCTTGTCAATTTTCCATTTTTCTTCTAGATTTTTCAAAATCTCACACTACCTAATGTTGACAATCAAAATCTCACACTACCTAATGTAGACAATCACACGTGTGGCCCCCTAGTTGACCACTTTGATTGGATGTCATCTGCTGCAACCCTAAAAATGGAACAGACAAGTATTTTTCTTCTGACTTCTAATATATAGGGAATAAATCAATAAATAACCAAAGTTGAATCATAAAATAAACAAACAATAAATTGCAAACTCAAATTAGAAATGAAAAAAATCCAATATATATATTTTTTAAATGATAGATCATTCACAAACTCAAGTGTTTAGTTGTTGCCTAATTTTTAAGTTTATTTTACTCCCTATTTTTTTTAAAGAATCAATTAATTAAGTTAGTAACAACGAGTTATTGACTAAGATACTGAATATTACTATGATAACTCCTTATAATTGTGGGAGATCAAGAGTTCAATTATAATGAGTATCATTTTCGGTAATTGCGTGAATGAGTTATTATTCAGCCCGCGTTATATTTATGACTTGGGTTTAGACCCTTCTCGTTATTGCTCCACAAGTTTGTATACACCATCTCGGATGGGCCAAAATTTGGAGACAGTTCAATCGTCACAATATAACTCGTTGAGCTCAAAATTTCCTCGTATACAGAAATAAGTAATTAAGTGAATATAATTTTACTTGCTTATTTCTTTCTATTTTAATTAGATTTTAACACTTTCACATATCTATACAATTGTTTATAGTAATTAAAAAAATATGATATTCTTTCACTTGCAAATTACAAGGTTCATATAGTCTTAAATTATAAGCAGGTGTCGCTAATTATGAGTTGCGTAAGCTAGAGGAGGAAAAAATAAAAAAATAGGAAAAAAATAGTCATGTCTGTATAATATATTAGGTTGAAATATCATGACTGTGTTAGGGTTCTCAGTGACATGTTGCATGTCACCAATACAACTAGATGGTGCAGTTCAATTGATATATTGAGACAAGAAGAGACGTGCATGCAAGATAAAACATTTATTCTGACAAATGCCTCCATTTTACTAGTCACCAGGATATCTTAGAACATAACTCCCATGAGTGAATCCTAAACAAGTCTCACATGATGGTTCTTTTGAATATTTATGATTGTCAAACTCGGAAAAATAATTTATGTTGAATATTGATGCAATTAGTATCCAATTTGAACATGCAAGATAAAACATTTATTCTGACAAATGCCTCCATTTTACTAGTCACCAGGATATCTTAGAACATAACTCCCATGAGTGAATCCTAAACAAGTCTCACATGATGATTCTTTTGAATATTTATGATTGTCAAACTCAGGAAAATAATTTATGTTGAATATTGATGCAATTAGTATCCAATTTGAACCATGACATAATTCTTATTAATTAAAAAAAAAAATTAAATCTTAAACAATGTTATATGTTTTTTTTAAAAGATTTGATTTGTTCAATTTACAAAAAATTTTAAATAAAATATTGTGGATATTGTCTTTTTTATTAAAAATTTAAAAAATAAAACAAAAGTTGAAATATGACAAAAAAAAATAAAAACTGAGAAAAAAAAAATACATCAATCAATCAACATCACAAGAGTCTCATATCTATACTTTGGTATGACAAGGGGGTTTACCTAGGGGCTGGTAAGGGGTTTGAATAGTGCTACCTTAATTTTACAGGTGCATAACTGCATTGATTTCTGAAGAAGGTGGAGTGCTTGCAGTTGTTGAAGTTCTTGTAAATGGCTCTCCCCAGAGTCTGGAGCATGCAGTTGGGGCACTGCTAACTATGTGTCAGAGGGACAGATGTAAATATAGAGAGCCAATTCGTGGAGGTAGTGTAATTCCTGGTCCTCTTGAGCTCACCGTTCGAGGAACACCCAAGTCTCACGCAAATGTACAGATCTATGCCGTTGCAGTTACTGAGGGACTTTCCCTATCCTAGATCAGAGCTTCAACCTCACACGCTCGAGAATATTGTTTGCACGATTATCTCTCGCGGAGATGATGAATCCAGTAATGCAAGGAAGATGCTGGCCGAATGGTGCAAGTTAGCATGGAACAAAGCTTGTTGGAACACTTGCAGCAAAGAGCTATGGTATGCACCCCAAGCGATCTACCTATTGTAAGCTGTACTTCTGAAGTTTCTTCCAAATGATGTTTTTGAACAGCAAAGAATCTCCAGAACAGAGAAAAAAAATATATTGAAAAATGCCAGTCCTGGCCATCATGAGGGGTGCATCAGGTGACTGGTGAATGTCAATAATCTGAAAAGTGTATCAAACGTTATACAATTATTGAAGCTTTCAATTTTCTCATCTCTACTTTTTTGGGGGTTCTCCCATGGTTTCAATCCGGAAACATGTTTGGTTGCTCATTTTAAGAAAAAAATATATACGTGAAATAGAAAAGTAGTTAAAATCACTTCAAACAAAAAACGGAAAATAACCGAACGGACCTTCAACATTATTTAGAATCTTCCATGAGGCTAAACCCGGCCACCAGCTTGGAATGCAGCATGAGAATGTATAAAATAGAGCATGAGTCCACTTGCTGAAGTTGAGAAGGAAGCATCCTCGCAATAAGTAATCCTTGATAAACGTGTGCCATGGCGAAAAATCCGCCGAGGCTTTTGCTTCATTGCTCTGCTTAGTGCCTCAGTCACTTTTTCCTCTCTCTGTTTATCTAATAAAGTACTACTGCTCCTACTTCATCTCTGCCAGCTAACTTTCAATCCAAAAAGATTAAGTATATAGAATAAATGAAAGCTTAGCCATTGCAGAAGTAGTAAACCTCTGCATCTACAAATAGTCCTTGACTACTCCACTTGAAACAGCAAAAAATTAAGCCACAAAATTCCAATACTACTAGTTCATCAGGACTTCAATGGGAGATCTCTCATCACCTCGATCGAACTTACCGATTCGACCACCACCGCGACTATCAGAAACTAATGGTGGAGGAGGAAATCGGACACGAAAAGATCTCGACGTCTCTAACTAGTCCAAGTAGCTCTAATTCTGATGGGTTTGTGCTTCAGGCCAGTAACTATCAACAAGAAGACGTTCACTCTTTGATCAACTTCAAATCCGGTGCTTATTACGATCAATTCATGAATATTAATGGATCCTTGCTCAGCTATGGTCAAGATGATAGAGCTTCTCAAGGCGATCGAGATCAATTCAAAGTTAAATTTCACAAGGAAGAGAGCTATTCTGTTTGGGGCAAGAATGTGGTTCACAACAGTACTGGCGGCCATGGACGCCTGTTGGACGACGACGACAACAACAACAACAATGGAGATTGGTCATACTCTGAATCAATTTTCGTCGCGGATAGCATCAATCGTGAAGAATTGATCAGCAGCGTTCCATATTTGGTATGTAATATAATGTAATCTGTGTTCATAGTTATAGGGTCATAAAATTGGCAATTTATTGCATTGGTTACAGGAAGAGAGCATGATGCAGGCTCACAAGAAGCAATGCACAAGTTCTGCTAAGAATCAGAAGCCAAGAGCTCCATCAAAGGACTCACAAAGTATTGTAGCCAAGGTTGATTGATTAACATGCTTGATTTCTAATCAAAGTCGGTCTTTTATTTTATTTCTTTGTTGATTGGAAATTAAGCTAAATGAAGAAACATAATCATTTGGTTTTGTTGGGAATGTCTGTCTTTCAGAATCGACGGGAACGGATTAGTGAGCGGCTTAAGATACTGCAGGAATTGGTGCCTAATGGTTCAAAGGTACGTTTTTTAATTATTATTTTTGTTTCTCAAGATAAAATTAATCGTATCATTCAGTTTCTAATTAGATATTCTGCTTCTTGTTGTTGTCTTGCTCAGGTTGATCTTGTAACCATGTTGGACAAAGCAATAAGCTATGTCAAGTTCCTTCAATTGCAAGTAAAGGTGATAAGTCTATATACATTATCATTGTGGGTCTGTGTGTGCATATATTAATATATATGTATGTGTCTCTGCATGTACGTGAACCAATTTTATGTGGGTGCAGGTGTTGGCAACAGATGAATTTTGGCCAGCTCAAGGTCGGAATGACCCTGATATTTCTCAAGTTAAGGAGGCCATTGATGCCATCCTTTCATCACGGAGAGACAGAAACTCCAGTTCAAAGTGATCATTGGGTTTGTTTACCAAGAAGTAGATGTAGAATAATATTGAGAAAAAAATAATATATACTGTTGGGTATAGATAAATTTTAAAAAGACCCCCTAAATTTCCAGTCGAGACCCTTTCGAAATTAGAAAGTATTTCCTTAATTAGTCCTTTGTCTTCTTGAATTGTTTGTCTTCTTGATTATTTGTCAATTTATTGTGTAGTGTTAATTATTATAATTTTCAGTAATTATTATATTACTTATTATATTAAAGTGAAAACACAAGTTCATGCGGCAATTTATTTATCCTTCAACTCCCGCGCTAATTTAATTGTGTCATAATAAATTCAGGTGCATACTAATTGCGACCACCTTAACATTTTTTTCCCGGCTTCGATTGTTATTGTTTACATGTTTTGAATTGAAACTTATTGTAGGAGTTTATTATGATCAATGTGTATATAGATCAATAGATGACATCACTTGATTCAGTTCTTCATATGTACATGTCTTACTAATATACAAACTAATTTGTTAAGTCAATTTGGTTAGCTCTGTAACATTTTAGAAAGCGACTGCTTTTGTGAATTGTGATTTGTGGGGCACCATGAAGCACATGTAGTGACTTAATAAGGATCACATGGCTCAAGACCGAAGCACATGCCCCAATCCCATGTCAACCGGTTTTGCACTGAATTCATGCATTCAGATTAATTAAACTGCAACTGTTTCTGTTCATGCTATATAATGAAGTTGTCTGTTCATTGACTCATTCTGTGGTGACATAAAGTCATCATATACGGGTGAACATATACAACATACAAGGATACAAGGATAAGTGACGTGACTGTCTCAACACAAAATGTCCAACTGATTGCAACCCTAAATAATTAATATAATTATGTACAAACCAAATCAAATTAATTGAGTCATCGAGTTGGAGATAAATCCTCCTAATAACTACAATTCTAGCAAGTCTCAAGAAGTCTTATATAACCTTAGTCATTGTGACTGTATAGGCAAGTTCATCTAGGCCCAATATGTCACGATGATAAGATCAAAATCAAAAGCCCGTAAGAGGTAAGGTCAGAAAGTCCAAAAAAGACTCAACATAAGTCCACAGGGCATGCCAAAATAATGGAAATATCTCGTGTCAACATATGAGACAACCAAAATAGTTGAACGTCAATGTCCGATGGCGATAAATAACAGCTGATGGACGAAAGCTGAAGGCACAACATCATTAGTAGTTACACTCTAAAAGTTGAGTTGATTATGTAACCTCCCCCAACTGTTGTAAGCCAACTAAAATCATCCCAAACGGGTATTAAAGAAACAAAATCACATGTAAAGGGAGAGGCAATATCTGAAGAAAAACAAGTAATAAAATGAAATTTGTCTTTGATACCGTGGACGTAAGTCGCCAAGACCGAATCACGTAAATCTTTCTCATATTTTACGATTTGGTTCACATTACATCCACATTATCGATTGTCGAGATTCTCACATCAACAGTGACTTCTAATAATGTTGCGCATCGCAGTACAATTTATTTTTTTCAGTTGTCTTAGTCTGTGTGTATAAATTGAGTCTTAATTATTAGGCTTCTTGACTTCAAGAAGCTGTACGAGCATATTATTTGCCACTAATTTTTAATAATATGCTTCTCTTCCTATTGAAAAAAGGGCTCGGCATGGGAGAAGAAAGTTTCAAATGCTTAAAAATTTATTTGAAATTAAGACAATCCTTACGTTCAACAATCGAACATACATTTTTTATAGTGCGTTTGTTTTACATTTCACACAGCTTAAAATTGTGAGATCCGCATGAACTGCAAAATATGAAACCAAAATTTACAAGGTAGATAACTAATGAAATATTTTCTTTACAGGGGGCTGCAATCCAGGTTCAATAAGGAAAGAAGTTGCTCCATAATTGAAGGAGGGACTACTTGAGGGTCATATTTACACTGGTTAGAAGATTGAAGTATTGTGCTGCAACTTCAAAGTAAAAGTTTATTTTCTAAGTTATATAAACTCATGTAGAAAAAACAGTACTGTCGTTACATAGTGGATCCTCTGAAAATACAAATTAAGTCATAGTGTAATAGCATGTATTTAGAACAATTGATGCATACATTATCCCTCTTAATTGGAGACATTTGCATAATTGCATATATAAAAGACATTATGCATATGTTCCGTCCTTCAAAGTGACAAAAGGTACAATGCCGACCCAACGCGTGGGAAAAATTCCTAGTTATATTTATGATGGAATAAACGTAAAAAAAAATTTAAAAAAAAATTCAACACTTTATAGCATCAATTATAAATTTTACTAAACACCTCGCAACTTATTAGTTAACTTATTTTTCACAACTTACAACCTACCGTTGAGGATATAAAAAAATAAGCTCTACCAAATGGACAAAAAACATATATATTTTTTATAATTAAGAACGATATCACACAAATTAATTTTTTATATATTTGATATGAACCTAAACTTAATTTGTCAAACATACGTGCACTGAATTCTCTACCTGATAACATAGTAAGTTAGACTACGCCTAGCACCTGGTCAAAGGTAGACACAAAATTTTATCAAAAGCTATGTGGGGGGTTTGAGACAACACCTAAAGTTTTTTTTTTTTTTTTTGTTATTTGTGTTGGACCAAATATTGGATGATTAAACAACATTGTACTGCTATTTGAATGCGTTTGTGATGAATTTGATAAAAGCACATTGTAACCTACTCCCTTATATGCTTGATGGATGCATGAAAATTGTTATATAATTAAGTTGTCCATATTTCACAAATTATAATTGCAAAAAAAGGCTTCCCTTCCTTTCTTTTTCAGCAACCGTAAAAAAGGACATAGCCAAACTATTAAGGTCATGGGCATTGGCCCATAACAAAGTAAGGAACTTTGAGGGTGGAGCCCACAGGCCCAAGTTTAGTCTAATAAAGCAATCACAATAATGGAAGGTCCAATCGAGACATATGGGTCAAAATACGGTGTTGTTGTGTTAATATATATTTCTTTCATGCCATTTAGGGCCGTTTGTGATGTCAAAGTACTCTCAAATACATAAGTGTATTACTGTAACATAAAAAATAAAAGTAAGATATCGATTTTACAGAGATAAATTTAAGTCAATATCGTACCGATTTTTTCAATTAATATAAATAATAGCTAAATTAAAGATGATGATTGCTGATTCATGAGTACAAATGAGTAAACAAGGAAAATGAGTGGGAAATTCAATAAGAAAATGAACTAGGGTATGATCTCACCAAGCAATTCTATTGTAAATCTAAAAAATAAAGCAACAGTAACAATTCTGATTTTAAGGTATTTTTTCTCTCAATTGTGTTGATCCATGGATCATAACAACAATACGTATTATTAATCATAAACTAATTTTGTTTTATAACAGCCTTTAGATGCATAATCAATAATCCATTAAAAACAGAAAAACCATGCAACCAATTAACCCCATAAACTCTTATCGTAGTAGTCGATAGTTAATCTTCATAATTCTAGTTTCATCAAAAGACATAAATACAGATCGTTTACGTGATTTGACTAAATGAGTATATATGCAAATTCAATTGATGGTTAGCCAATGCAAACAAACAATATATTTTAAAGCACAACAATTAGGAACTAGAACAATCAATTGAATTGAAAGCTAGAAAAAATTTGATTTGCAATAATCATGCTTGGCTAAATCATACCCTAATAAGGAGTTTAGCTACTAATCATGATAATAAACACCAAAGAAAAGGAATAAGAAACTATTGATTGAATGCTAGAACAAATAAAATTAAGTAGTCGTCTCACAAGTGAGGGTGACTTGATTCAAAAAATTAAGTGAGTTCTCTTAGGTTTTGAAACCTACTTATAATAAATACAAGGCTTAAGAAACTTCTTTCAATCACCCTAAACCATCCAAACAAATTGAAACCCAAATATGAATAGTTTCCCCTTATTTTTAACTCTAAAAATCGCGTCTAACGGATCTGGCGCTCTAGCGTCCAAAGGGCATGGGAAGGGTGCATTGCACTGGCAAGATGTTGTTTTTTGGTGTTGGATCCACGCTCGAGCGTCTAAAGGGCGCACAAAATGTTTTTCTTCTCCGAATGTGCTCCAATTGTTGCCCTTTCTTCATATCAACATCCATATATCAAAAACACAAGAATTATCATAATATCAACTCAAAATAATAGAATTGTGATTGAAAATATATGATTAGATGTGGTACAAAAATACACACATCAGTTTGATAGAGCGTATGGTAGCTTATAAGCTCATTTTCTCAAAAAATCCCTCAATTTTCTCTATTGCTCATGTCTCTCTCACACATTTATTATCTTGTTTCTCAAAATATATGTTATTATATATTCAAACTCAAAGCGTAAAGCATATTCAAACTCAAAGCGTAAAGCTCTTTCTAATGAGACTCATCATTGATCGTTTTTATTTCATTATTAAACTAGTCTACGTACCTCTAGTAGTAAATTGACAACTTATATTCTATCATAAGCTTATGCTCTACCAAACATCAGACAATTTATACACTTTACAGTTTATACGCTATTAAAACTCATGCTCTACTAAACACCCACTTAAAATGTGCACCTAATTTTTCGAATAGAAGACATTTGTTAAATTTTTTTGAAATATATATATTTATATTATGATTGGTTTTACAAATTCAACGATATATCTTTTGTTCAAAACAAAAATCAAATTCATCATGATTGAAACATCGAATGTTTTGAGTTTATATCTGACAGTTTATAATTGACATGTTTTTTTTTATATTGAATTTGATTTTTGTTTCGAACAAAAAGTATATTGTTGAATTCGTATAATCAATCGAACATAAATCTACTTTTTTAAAATTAAACAAAATATATTTTGAACTTCAAAAGTTAGGTGCACATTTTAAATTCACAAAGTCTTGGGAGCACAAGAGTATTGTTATCACAAGAGTATTGTTATCAATGAAAATTGAACTCAAAATCAAAACCTTATGACTACATATATATTCGATTTGATTTCATATAAATTCACCGCAAATTTATCACCTTATAGTTATGTAGTAACCGGTGACAACTCTTCCCAAATCATAAGCTCCAACCTTTTACAAAACAACAGAAAAGTCAGAGAGCCGGTGACCGTCCAAGACGCTACGAAGAGTCCATCTTCTGCACCAGTTTTACCAAACTATGATTTAATCAACCCTTGCATAAATCTTAATCACATGTACATCAATTTTTGAAAATTGCATAGATTGTATTTCAAAACGTGTACATATTATTCAACAACATATTACATTATCTCTCGGGACATGTATATCTGGGTCTTTTATTTTAAAATTAAATACTTATTATTGGATCCCTAAACCATAAAGATGAAAGCACCCCCTCGCACCCCACAATTAGGAGTGGTAAAATGTTATTTTATCCGGATTAAATCAAGTTAACATAAGTTTTATATTTAAAATTCGGGATCAAATGCAAAAAAACTGTTCGATTTAAAATTGGGTTGAGGTCTCAACTTCGAACACAAATTTTTTTTTATCCTATTTAGTTATCCGGAACCATACTCGGATTAGATTATTTTCTGATTTACTTGCCCGGATTTAAACCAATCCGATTATAATCAATTAAGTACGTCCAAATATTCAAATAAATATGAATTTAGATATACAAAATTGCATAAACACCTATATATCCGATCCGGATTGACCAAAACCTGAATTTTTGCCACCCAACCACAATTCACAAAGCGTATATCAATCAAATCACCATTTTTAAAAGGTGATTTGCTACAAGTCAGACGATGTCGTTGGGCTTGAAAGTTGTTGGATGGTCACCAAACTACAATGTCATGGCATTTTTAGTAATATCATTTTCACATGTCTCCACACTCATTTGTTGTATCCCCCAAAACCCGTAAACACCACCTCTATGTTTTCCCAATTAAATAACACACGCCCCTCCACATCTCTCTCTTTCTCTCTTGACTAATTTGTAAAACCAAAACCCATGTCCCACAACCTTAATTTTTTTTTCATAATTAGCATTGTTTCTCTTTCACTCATTGATTCGTCTACATTCGAAGTTTATCCACAAACAAACACCAACCTTTGTGGGTTCTATTTGTCCACTTAACCCTCAACAGCAAGAATCTTTATTTTATCAATCTCTCATAAAATAATTAATAAATAGCATAATTCACTTAAAACCAAACTATAATAATATGCATTAAATTTTGAAAATCCATTTTTCCTTTGTGACACTTCTCCTACATTTCACCTTCCAAGAACCTTTAATTAATCACAATCCACACATATTTCTACAATCTATATGTTTGTATAGATAGGCTATACCCATGTGATGATTTTGATCTGCTTTTCTCCCAGTTTGTGTACATTGGGGAAAATTCCCTCCCACCCTTGAAGCAAAGCAGCTTTCACTTTTTCATATTCTCTCTTTCCACACTTTTTCTCTTTTCTCTTTGGTTTTTGGGTTTCTGTGCCTTCACTGAGATCGGCTACGAAAATGGGTTTTTATCTAGGGACTACTTGCACTGATTCTAGAGAGCCAACATATTTTCCAGCAACGGCCATATACGCTACTTCTCCCTGCGTACAGATAGATCGCTACAGTGAAGATGATGATGAGGTCAAAATGAAACCTCTTTTGAGAAGAATGGTTTTTGAGTTTGGCTTGGGCTGTATTCGTCCTACCCGTCTCAAGAATCGGAGGGACAATGACGATAACGAGCACAATGTTGACAAAATGAATTGTAACAAGAATTTGGAGCCCGACAAGGCGTGGTTGCTGGCGGAGTCAGGTGGGTGTGGTGGTGCTGAGCTTGGCAATGCTGATCCCCAATCAGTGCACTCATCTTTCAGGTTCAGTCTCTGCTCTCAGGTTGAGCTTGAGTCCTTAAACATGAATCCAAGCACTGTTGCTACTGTATTGATGGTTAATTTGGATGGTGGATTCAATGAAGACAAAGCAAGAGAACTCAAGTGGCGCAGAATTGAATCTTTGGAGAGGAGTATTTCTCCAGTGGCCAATTCTTTAGTTAGATTCAGCTATGGTGAAATTCTCGCAGCTACTCGTAACTTCTGTAAAGGTACTTAAATGGGTTTTGTTTTATCATCTCTGAAAGTTTCAATTTTACTTTGCTGTGTGTGATTGTAACTGAATTTGTTGAAATGGATAGGTAGAGTTCTAGGGAGAGGAGCTTTGAGCTTTGTGTTTAGGGGAAGGATTGGATTCTTGAGGACCACTGTGGCTATTAAGCGGTTGGATAAGGAAGACAAAGAATCTGCAAAGTCATTCTGCAGAGAATTGATGATTGCCAGTTCTCTTTACAACCCAAATATTGTGCCTCTTATGGGTTTTTGCATTGATCCTGAGGAAGGCTTGTTTTTGGTCTACAAATATGTCTCTGGTGGAAGCTTAGAGCACCATTTGTACGGTATGTCTGATTTGTTATCTGTAATTTGATTTGGATTTTATGGAATTATAGTGATTTGTGAAATACCCATTTTCAGGGAAGAAGAGGGGAGTAAAGGGTAGATCAACACTTCCTTGGCCACTAAGGTATAAGGTTTCCATGGGAATTGCACAGGCAATTTCGTATTTGCACAATGGGACAGAAAGGTGTGTTGTTCACAGAGACATTAAACCCTCAAACATACTTCTATCTTCCAGGAAAATACCTAAGGTAATTCAATATGTATCATATACTACTGTCTTTCATTTCAAAGATTGAAGGAGCGCAATTCAGTCTCAAATTTATTTGTTAAGTGTTTTTGTATGGATGGTGTTTGCAGTTGTGTGATTTTGGATTAGCTACTTGGACATCTGCACCTTCAGTTCCTTTTCTTTGCAAAACTGTTAAGGGCACATTTGGGTATGGTTAGCAAATAAATAATTTTTTCTATTTAGATTGTTTGCCAAAGCGAAAATGTGCTCTGTTAACTGAAGTTGATCTGAATCTACAGCTATTTGGCTCCTGAGTATTTCCAACATGGGAAAGTTTCTGATAAAACCGATGTATATGCTTTTGGGGTGGTGCTACTGGAACTCATAACTGGACGGAAACCCATTGAGGCTAGAATGCCTCCGGGAGAAGAGAATCTAGTCCTATGGGTAGGTTTCTGAACTTAATTCTTTATGGACTAACCTTGGGATGTATTGACTTGGGATGGCTGGATAAATGGTCCATTATTAGCTTTATTAATTACTTGAGGGTCCTCTTATTACCCGATCTCAAGGGCAATACTAGTCAAACAATGACTGAATACAAGATCAAATTCTACTAGATAAAAATTTATGCCTGTCATTGAAGCATGTACCGCAGAATTGAACTTTTTAGTTTTTACGCACTTGAAATTGCCTGCATTCCATATTTTGCCGTTATCTGTGCTTTTAAATTGCTGGTCTGCTGGAGAAAGGATTTCATGGTGTGCTGCCAGGTGCCATGACACAGCAGCATTATCAGTTTTGATAAAAGTGCGATCTCATTTATTATTTGGTTAAGAGAACACAAAAAGGAGAGGTTTCTTGGGAAATTCCCTCCATAGTCATATGCTTAGGGATTATACAAGTGCAAATGTTTCTTGCATTAAGCATAATGCGAAGGAGTAAATCTGATTCACACTTGCATTTGTTTGGGTATTCATAACTATTTGTTTGTAGAGTATCCAATTTAGAGTTCTCAACTCCGGCATGCTTTCTCTCAATTTCGATATCTATGTATATTGTTGGGGAAAATCAGCTTATTGAAACACGTGCTCAGCTGGTTATTGCTTATTCAAGCAGAAAACTTTATCCCTTCTCTGCCGTTGGTAGCTGTACATAACTAGGAGACTAAAGCATTCCTTAATTGGCTCCAATTCCTTCTGCAGGCAAAACCCCTATTGCATAAAGGGAAAGGAGCAATTGAAGAACTGCTTGATCCACGACTAAAATGTAAGACGAGACATTCAACTCAAATAACCCGGATGATCCACGCTGCAGCTGCATGCATAAATAGCGAAGAATCTCGGAGGCCTGGCATTGATGAAATTATAGCCATACTAAGAGGTGAAGAGGAACCCATTTTGTCTGGTAGGAAAAAATCCAACTTTTCTGGTCTTATTGAATGTTGCCCTCAGTTACAACAACAAACAAAAAGCGAGATGAACAGTCACTTAGCTTTGGCCATGCTAGGAGTTTCAGAGTTTGAGGATGATGATCACCTTTACTGTCGGTGAAACATCAAATAACATCTAACCTCATTGTTTTTCCCGTTTTCATTTTCTTTTTTAGTGTGTTGCTTGCTTGAATATTATATAGTCATAGGATCTAAAATTGAAAGGAGTGTTGATTGAAACTGTAAATAGGATCATGACTGTCTTTGGTCGACGGAGCAGATATTCAGTAGTTGTCATTTAACTTTCCCTGATCTCATAGTTGAGGGAAAATGTGCTAATAGATTTTCCATTTCAAGCTTAGAAATTCCATGTGCGTAAGTCTCACAGGCGAGACAAACCCTTGAAAGTTGAAACGGCCACCACTTTGAAAATATCTGAGAGGGTTTAGAACGCCGGATGCCTGCACATATAGAACGCCTAAGAAAAAGAACTACTTTTGCTATCACAAATTGAAGAAACATGAGCCTACATATATATATATATAGGGGTTTGCTCAAGTGAGGGATTCCGCACCTAACAATCAGTGCGGGATCCCACTATTTTCTGTCCGACCGTCCTATTAAATTGGACGATTAGTTCAATTTTTCCTTTAAAACACCCTCTTCAACATTTGTTATGCCTTTCTTTGAAATTCTCCAACATCTTTGATTTTTTCGCCGTTCTCCGACATCTTCGATTCCTTTTTTAACAACAGTTCTATTCAAAGTTGTCTTTCACAATTGTTTTGCCTTTCACCATGAAAACCAGAGTTTTGCAAAAGAAGCTTCACAAGCTTTCCAATCTCACCAAGTAAGGATTTTGAGACAAATCAAGCACAATGAGCTTAGTGAATTTTCAAAGAGTAAAGGAACCCTACTTGAAAGCAAGTTACTTCCCAAGTTGAGTACTTGCAGCTTACCTAATGAGCCAATGTTTTTTTTTGGATCTTCCCCTGAACATGGTATCTGTTTAAATCAAACACTTTCAAGGAGACCAACTGAGAAATCTGATATGGGATTGTTCCCCAAATGAGATTATTATTTAGATTCAGAGATAGAAGCATGAATTTCATCAGAAAGATTCAAGATTGGGAAGTCCATAGATAGAAGTAGAGATTTCACCATAAAGATTTAAGCTTTGCGACTCCACAAAATTTACAGAGAGTGATGGTGTGGAAATGCAAAGTGAGTTCCGATTTAGTTGAAGCAGAACAAATAATTAAGAACGCTAAGCTCAAAGAGAAAAATAACGGGCAGAGATAAATCTTTGGTTTGAAAAGAGAAAGATGAAATGTGAAATTTTACTTTTATAAAAAATAAAGATCTGGCCGTCCATTTAATCGGACGGCCAGGAGAGAGATCCCGCACAAAGACATAAGTGCGGGATTCCTCACTTGAGCAAACCCCTATATATATATATATATCCATTTGCTTTTGTTCATCTTGAAAAACATAGCATGAAAACAAACAAAATACAATCGAACACTCTCTTCCTTAGAAGACCCATATATGAGAGAACTTTAAAAGACAAAGCAAAAATCTACCATAAGACATCTTCAGTTGGATTAACTTTCAAAATGTGCCTCTCACATGGTCATGACCAACATAGATTGATAGAAGTATCAAAATATCTTGGCAACATCTTTCATGAGGCCACTGTTTGCCTCGGCAAACTCTGTGAATTCCTCAAAAGAAATGTAGCCATCGCCATCAGTATCGATCTCTGCCATCATTCGTTTAATCTCCTCCGGTGTGACAGAGCCGAGCGTCTTCAAGCAGTCTCCGAGCTCCGTTGCAGAGATCTTGCCATCGCCATTCAAATCGAAACACTTGAATATGCGCTCTCGCTCTACCTTTGCCTGTTCATCAGCCATTTTTTTATATCTCTGATACTTGAATTTCTTGTTTCTCGTTGGATCTTGGATTTGCGAAGGACTGGTTCTTAAAGAGATGGACAGTGAATAGTGCAAGGCCATCCTTCAAAGTAGGAAACAAATGCTTTAGGACCGGATCATCAAGTTGCTTTAACCAAATAAATTAGGTGAATATGAAATTAAAGTAAATGTATTTTTCATAAGCAGTGGTTAACCAATTAATGGGAAAATTGGTTAGCCGATCTTGTGTTTTATAATATATACCTCTTAAAGGAAAAACCAACTTAGCTGAATTGGTATAAAATAATCATCTTCCATGATTTATAACTTCACTACATTTCTCCTTTTGCTAAAAGATGAGTGTCTTCAAAAGCTCCCTATTATTAGTAGTTCAGGTAGTTTTACTCAAGTAGTGAATCTCACACTTTTGGGGCTTTTCACACAACTGATAATTAAGTATATGATGTCATGGGAGAAGGATAAGCAATCCAAAAGGAATATAATTATTTTTTATGACGAGAATCTACTGGTTGTAAAAATTTCAAGTATTTGGATTGTTCGGCTCTTTTAGAGTATCTTGAAAATTAGCATGGTCTAAATTAATGTCAAGAGTCGAACTCGAATCCCCAATTCATAAACAACCCTGTTGCGATTGAATATTAAGAGAGGACTGACTAAATAAATGACTCTAAACTATCAATTCACCAGCAAAAAGTATCATTTTGTGTATAGCTCTAAATATCAACCCTATTTTGTTGCAACACATATACGTTGCATTTGGCACGCGGGATAGGTAAGGGGATTGGACTCCCATAAACTAGTCCAATCCTATGTTTGGTGCACTTCAAAAGTCACATGAAAGTAATAGACGCGATCACATGATTCATCAAAACTAAAAAAAGTGGTCTCAAACAAAAAATATATATATAGATGCTTCTTGCGAAAAAATTTAGCTAGCAGAAAATTAAGATATTGATGATGTTTAAAACCGAATTATTTTTGGCGACATATCAGGTGGTCAGGCAAGCTATTAGGAGATGATATTAATTTTTTTTTTTTTGGCAGTGACCTATTTTTCGATCTTTCATCCAATAAAAAGGTCCAAAGAGTACTGATATGCTCAATCCCAGAAGACCGCTGCCAAAAGTGCCCCCACATGATCAAAATTTTCGTCTAGCTAGTTGCCCATGTGTCGGTGCATGAGAGCACATCCGACCATTTTTAGCGATGTCAACATTGTCAGTCCTTTCTTCACTGTGACCTCCCACGCCTTGGCCAACTGCCACCTACTCACTTTTTTGGGCTCCTCTGATCCAAATGCGACCCAACCTTCAGATAAGTAACTAACTAACTATGGCTTGGGGCTTGATTTCTTAGGCCGAGCCCGCCAGAAGCCCAACACCATGGGCTAGATTTGGACTGGCCAGAGCCTGAGGCCAGGCCCAAATATAATATAAACCTAGTCCATCACAGCACAGCTATCTCCAGGTTCACTTGTATCAAATATACCTCAGATTTCTCAGACATTTACAACTGGAACAAATTTCAGTGGACCTTGAGCACAAATCTACACGTCAAAGATATTCTAGAAGTAGTTCTATGAATAACTTTGAGATCATATTTAACAAGCAGGATCTACCTTTTTCTTTCCTTAAAAATTTGTGTATTACTGGTTTTGTGTTGTCCCTTAAAGCATATTTGATTATTTGTTGGATTCTAATGCAGCGTGGATAATCGTATTTCTTCTGCATGGTTAAATGGAGCTGGTATTTCTTCTGCCAAGATCTACCATTGGCCCGAGCTCTTTAGGCCCAAGCCTGATCTGGGCTTAAGAATCACTCTCAAGCATGGCTCGAACCTCGAACTAGATTTTTGGGCCTGCGCCCAGGCTCTAATATATTCAGGCCAAGCCCGCCTGATGACGACCTGTTTGTATATACGGCGATAAGTTTTTCATGGTATTAACTCTCATTGGCCTCCGTCCTAATTTTGAGTCAATCAGGGAGCATATTCTTGCCACAAAAGTAGAAGAATCAAAGTAATTTAACATGAAGAATTGATATTCTATTGTATTATATCATATAGGGTGATGTAAGAGTAAGACGTGATAAATTGGAATATTTTGTTATTCTAAGTACGTTACAGAGAGGGAAAAAAAAAGAATCTTCGTCGATGCACGCAACCTGAAAAAAAAAGAAAAAAAATTCTAGGTTTATTATATTCCTTAAAACTATAGAACAAAGGGTTTACAACCTATTGATAATAAATTTACAGAAAACTTCAAAATTCTAATTAAATAATAATTTTTTAATAAAAAATATTTGACTCCTAAAAATACTATCCTAACATATACTACTTGACTTATAATAACAAAATGATGATAAACAACTAAAATCATGACATTTTTTTTATAAAACTTGTTGATCTCAATCCGAATAAAACTTGTTTGCATCCGTCTGTTTCGTCGGTCCAATGACCCTATATCAGTTTGCCACTTCTCCATTGGACATAAGAAATCTCAATCTAAGTTCATACATATTATTATAATATACTCTATAAGTGATGTGAAATTCTCCGACCCAACACGTTAAATTGTTGGGTTAAATATGTTAGATATATCTAAATTTTAACATCCCTATTCGTGTGATTGACTTAACTTTTAATTTTAAAGCTTTAATTTGCCCCCAACATTTGTGGGGTGTGTGATATATATATATATATATATATATATATATATATATATATATATATATATATGATTAAGGAAGTTAGGGATAACTAGTAGTACTATCGCTATTTACTACAATGGTTGTTTTTTACTGGCCTACTAAATTCATATTTTGGGTCTCACTTCTATTACACAAAATTCAAACTACACACATTTTTAAACATAGCTACATCAACAAAACACATTTTTTGAATACAACCACATCAGTAAAACACAAATCTCAAAACATTTTCTTCTCACAATTTTAGTCAAGCCAACTACTTTTCTATCCTCCATACTATCCCCATCAAATTTACACCAAAATAAAAACTGGGTCCCGCCTTTATTACAAAAAGTCAAGTCATATCATCATCCACATCACCAAAACATATATTTCAATAGAGTCATATCAACAAAACATCAATATAGTCGCATCAGCAAAAACACACATTTCCACACAATTTATTGACCCAGCAAAAAGCTACCGTTGTGGTTGTTCTAAGATGGTATCAGAGCGGGAGCTCTTCAGCACAAACCCTAGATTCCATAATTATAATATCTCATTTTTGAATTTTCCATGTATTATGTATCCATTGAGAAGTTGGGCCATGTTTATAAGACAAACATCATACAACTTTTATGACTTGAACATTTTTTTTTTTTTGATAAAAGAGGACTTGAACATAAATGTGAATAACTTTTATTTTATGTATTACAATCCATTTAACAGAATCTTCAAAATGAAGCTGCTTCTTTTAGTGTATTACCACAAGATGCTGTCCGTTCCCCATCTTTTGAAGAATCGAACAACTTTTGCAAGCTTCACTTGCAAGTTGTAGAAAAAGCAGATTCGCATACATGCACGAATTAGCCTGCTATATGTACATATAACTTGGAGCGATCAGTAATGGTAAACTAGGGAGACGCATACACATATTGTAATTAAGTCAGCGTACGTAATTAACTAGACATGCTGCAAGCAATTGCAACTGATGCTATCTTAGGAACCCGTCCCAAACCCGTTGACAAAAATCAACTCATACCGGGTCAACATATCTTTGCTTACAGGGCTTTGGGCAGCTACTCTCATCATGGTACGTACTCTCTCACATTCACCTCTACTTCTAGATATATTTTCCCTAGATCTTTTCGCTTTCTTATTATAAGTAGTATTCCTTTTAAGGATACTGGTTAGCAAAATCCTAGTTATCAAAATCCTGTTTTCAACTCTATATATATATATATATATATATATATATATATATATATATATATATATATATATATATATCAGGAATATATGTGGGCAGAGATTCAAAAAAGTGGCATGTTCAATACGTGATCCACTTCATGATCACCGGCGCCGCAAAAAGTGGGTCATCATCAACTAACTCGCAAAAGTGCGAAGACTGCAATTACCGGACGAACGTCGACGATGGTGTTGTGAGGACTTGCCTGAATTGCTTCATGAGCAATGGGGGTTTGCTAGGAGGAACAGAGTTGTATCTATACCATTATGGGGTTTCTTTTATAGACAAGCTGGATTCTGTTGGAGGGACTTGTAGCTGCCAACCGGCCAAGCCACTCGAGGAAATTGTGAAAACTGCCTATGAAAGGCTAAACAACCCAAAAAGTAGGTCGTACGACCTTCTTACGTATAATTGTGAGACGTTTGCAACAGAATGTTCCACAGGGCGGGGAGAGAGTGGACAGGTATTTAACGTTGCAACTGTTTCTCTGCGCACTAGTCCTTTGTTCATGTTGCTAACGACTGCAAATAGATTTAAAAGACTGCTGGAAAGATGAAGAGGAAAAAGAATCAAAATTAGTCCGCCAACTAATGCAATGCAGAGGCCTGAGTATCTCTGTGTCTTCCTGTAATATGGAAGAATAAAATCTGTGGTTGAAAGCTCTAAATTATTATATATAATATGTTGTATGAGTGTGGGGTTTGGAATAATTATAAGTCACTGTACTGTATGAATATAAGTTCTGTGTTTTTTATTTTTGAGAAACTAGAAATTTTATATCATAAAGAGGAGAATTAAAAATCCTTCTCTGGAGATTCACAATGAAGACTAGACCTAAATCCATGGACAATAAGAACAAGAGTATTATTGACATCCAAGAAGAAAAGGCACTTGTCAAAACAACAACAAACCAAAAGGATAGAAAGCCCACAGACTGAACATTAATTAATAAATAATATGTCTCAGGGCAGGAACCCCATGGACTCAATTGCAAAGCATACCTTTAATTACTTGAAATATGAGATCCTTGAACCTGCAGAAATAGTTAGAATGTTTACTTCGAAAAGACTTAGTTGCAAGAAAATCTGCACAACCATTAATTTCCTTATAAATGAGCTTAAATAGAAAATTCATAGTTCCACAACTTTCTTCAATATCCATCATATAAGAATTGAAACGATTCTATCATTGTCTTATTAGAGATTGTTTCACCTTATATATAGACTTCTTTAGCTTGCAAATAATATCTTTCATCCCAAATTCTTTAAATTCCTCTGGTTGAATCATGAAGATATATTATCGTGCACTTTTCATGTTCAATCTTACTTTTTTTTTGACCAAATTTTTTTTATCGTTGAATTAGTAAAACCGATCAAAATACAAATATAAATTTAAAAATATATTGGAGCCCAAAAGTTAGGTACACATTTTAGAATTCTTCTATATAGGAATTCTAAAATGAGGTATACATTTTGGGGTTCAAATTATTTTTAAAAAATTATATTTATATTTTGATTGGTTTTATGAGTCCAACGATATATTTTTTGTTCAAAATGAAAATCAAATTCATTGTGATTGAAACATCCAATGTTTTAATTTTATATCTAACGATCTAGAATTATCATATCTTTTTCTTATTGAATTTGATTTTTGTTTCAAACAAAAAAATACTGTTGGATTCATAAAATCAATCAAAATATAAATATTTTTAATTTTAAAATAAATTATTTGAAGCCTAAAAGTGAGCCAAAAACAATGATATATTTTTTGTTCGAAATAAAAATCAAATTCATCGTGATTGAAACATCCAATGTGTTTTAACTTTATATCCAACAGACTAAAATTGTCATTTTTTAATGTTGAATTTAATTTTTATTTCAAATAAAAAATACATTTGTATTGGTAAAAATCAATCAAAATACAAGCATATTTTTTTAATTTTAAAATAAATTATTCGAACCCTAAAAATGAATCCAAAAGATAAGATCCAATAAGATAATTCCTCTATATATATTTATGTTTATGTTGTGTAATACCATCAAGTATTGAATATGAATGCTAGCCATGTGTGCCATGTTTTATCAGAAAATTAGACACATGCATTGCAAAAGGAATTGTTGTAGCCTATGGAGGGTCGAACTACAAAACAGTCTAGTTAAATAATTATACAAAAACAGTCAACATTCTTACCATTAGATTAAATGATATAATATCCACCATCGAAAAAAATTAACATTTAAAATAAAATAAAATTACAATACGCATGTCATTGCACACTAAATATTCAGTTTGCCCCTAATTAATATTTTCAAAACATATACTTATTCAAGATATGCGACACCGTCTCCTATCTACCATTAAATTAAATATTATAATCTCCACCATTAAAAAAAATTGCATAAATGTCTATCTTGCTCCAACTAATAATTTGACGACGTTAATCTCACTAGAAGAACTTTACGAATTATAGAAATAATTTTTGTTGGTAATCCTAAAAATCCATCGGTAATATTGATTATTAATTGAAAATTTTCATCGTTAAAACCTTCATAGGTAATCAAACACCGATAGAAAATTTTTTGTTGGAAATTACTGATGAATTTTTTCGTCGATAATCCGTCGACAAAAAATAAAAAATAAATTTCGCCTGTAATCCGTTGGGAAAAAAATCATCGGTAACCCGTTAGCAAAATAAAAATTATGTAAATAATCCATTGACAAAAGAATGAAAAAAATAATAAAAAAATATTTTCATCTTTCGTTAATAATAAGTTAAAACTTCATACCCATTTTTGTCATATCCTTCTCATAATAAAATTTTCAAAAAAAAAATTAAGAATTATTTATAGATGTTGACCAAGTCAACATCCACGTGTCGTCCAATGAAATGGACTATACGGCGTCTAGTCTTTTGGCTAGACTGAACGCTGATAAAACCCACCTATGATACCAAATATTTACACTTACAATTTCAATTTTGCACTGAACGGATTTGGCTGCCTGTAGTACGATTATAGTAGAATTTGAGTATTTTGTAAATATATTAATTCAAAAATGAAACTCATTTGATTGTCAATACATTTTCTATGTTTAGGATTTGAGAAAATTATAAATATTAGTTTAGGATTTATATATGTTCATGTATATATGCATGATGTACCTCGACATTCCACGTGCACTTTCCTCTCTTTAAATATTGTGGGTGCACGTTAACAACTCCAAATGAAGTATTCTTTTTTTTGAAAGGGAATGAAGTATTCTTGACAAGGGAAATAGTTAACAAAATTAATCATGTTTTCAACTATATAGATTTTCAATTATATATATCTTAATATTTTAACTGTTAATATTTAGAGAATTTCTGATTTTTTTTGATAAATTTCGAGGATTTCTTATTTTCTTCACTTTTTTGTCAATTTTCTGGACCATCAGAGAATTTTTGGTTTAAAATTAAAACTGTATATGCCAACATTCAGAGAATCTATGATTTTCTGTTAATATTCAAAGGATTTATAGTGTTTTCTTTATTTTTATAAATTGATCTTGACTGTTAAGAGGAAATATATTAAAATTAAACTTAATTGTTAATATTCAAAGGATCTCTCTTTTTCACCTTTTAATTTATATTAACATTCACAAAATTTCACAAATGGACAGACAAAACATTCGACAGTGGCTTTTATTGAAAAAAGTTGATCAAATTCTGAATATAACTTTAATTTTTTTTTACCTGTATTTTAAGAGAAAACGTTTTGAAGTTTTTTAAAGATTTTTTTTCTTCTAACGAGGTTAAAAGAAGGAACGTGCATAAGAACTTATTGGTATAAGGAAACTTTCGTACAAATTTATTTGAATACCAAATCACAGTGCTTATTGAAATAAGAAGTTTATTGTAAGGAAGTATTCCTAAAATCCCCGATTAAGATTCCTAGACTGCAAGTGAGTCTGCGGTTGATCGACAATCACTATGCATATAAAGATTGCCTCTTCCAATAGGGAGTGAATTCGAATTCCCCCATCCCCAATTCCCCTTGCTAAAAAAAAGAGTCTTAGATTGACTTTATGATGTTATTAGATATATGTGTGCTACCTATGTTGTGATTTTTAGTATAGGGTATGTTTTGTTAGGAGGTCGATTTGATGACCCGACTCAAGAAGATGAGTGGATTTTTGGGCGGATTTTTTTTAGGGCTTTATTATTATGTTTTTTGGCCCACTTATGATGTGGCGTTTAAGGGTGTTCATAAGGTTTTAACCCTAGTCGCACTTTGAAATTCTCTTTCTCTGAAAATAGTGGAACTCATCACGTAGACACAATTGACTGAACCTCGTAAATTTGTATTTTTCGTTTTCTTTGCTTTTATATCTGTATTTGGCTGCGATTTTCTCTTAACCACCTACCAATCCATAAAAACCAATGGTTGCAAGAAGAGTGACGTGGAGTAGCTATAAAGAGTCGTCCAAGCTAATAAGACCTTAAGAGTTGGAGCTGAATTCCACACCAACCGTTCGTGCGGTGCAGACAGTGGACATCAACATTGAATTTCCTTTATAGGTGGGGGGATGGGCATAGATCAACGAAAGATTCAAAAAAAATCTATATGTAGGTAAACGGCATCGGATGTTGAGATGCATGTCGTTGGTCTTGAATGGAGTAGATTAGAGGCAATTTAAACTCTTGCTCCGACATGACTGATCACTAATTTACTACTGATTAATCATATTAATATGGATTTCTTTGTTGTTGAAAAAGGTCCAAAACAGACCCCAGTAGACTACAACCCTACCCAAAAGTAGGCGACGCCAAACTAATACATTTCCTATAAATAAAAGTAAATTGTTGGGTATGCACATGTGATTAAGATCATATAACGGTTAACTATGAAAGAGTTAAGTAGTTAGTTGTAAATAAAGGTCCATAATTCTAGTTTTATGTTCTATATATCTTAAATAATATAGTACTTATGAGTGTGGAGTAATTATTTAGTGGTCATGTCA
This sequence comes from Euonymus europaeus, assembly GCA_963580455.1. Classification (NCBI taxonomy): domain Eukaryota; kingdom Viridiplantae; phylum Streptophyta; class Magnoliopsida; order Celastrales; family Celastraceae; genus Euonymus; species Euonymus europaeus. The sequence continues at coordinate 20,981,688 of OY756965.1, forward strand.
CATCATATAATATATTAATGTGGTGCACCAGAATCAATGAGATAATGTCAAAGGTTGTTGCATTTTTAAAATTTGAATGTCAAATTATATATTTTCATTCTCAATTATTCAATTATTATCACTAACTGTTTGTGAATTGACAACATTTCATTGATTTTAATGTACCACATGAACATTTGATACCATATGCAAGGACAATTGAATAATTTCTCCATCTATATACGGGTAGACACTTCACGTGCATTTAAATATATATATATATATATATATATATATTTTAATCTTAGAGAATGTCTGATATAATATAAATTATACAAACATTTAACCAAATAGACATATAGTGTACATTTTGAGATTTTGGTGACGCACATATACCATACCAAGAAAGAATAGAGTGCTTAAAACTACAGCATCATTGTCGCAGTTGCTTTCGCGTGACGAGCTCGTCCACAAGACAACCCATATATAGTAGCACCAGAACTGGTTGCTCAGAATTGCAAAGATATATATTTTTGTTCCAATCCCACGCTGTTGTACGTCTCATCAACTTCCACATCCCTAGCTATACACACAAAGCTTCTTGCATGGTTTCTATATTATACTCTGAAATCTATGGATTGTTTATGCTGTACGCTAGAAAAATGCCCGACTTACATTTAGTGAATACTCAATGAAAGGTATCTATATAAATCATATACACACACACCATATATATATATATATGTATGTATGTATGTATGTATGGCACTGAGTATTTGTTAGTTTTGAATTGAATATCTAGCGGGGGAAGAATGTTTGAGATTGTTCGGGATTGGAGTCTCACATCAAATAATTATAAAATAAATAAATTAGGTTTTAGAATGTAATATCTTAAAACTTTTGGGTCTATACGAGTTTCGAACATGTATGTATTTTTTACCGGAATATCAGTATTTTAAATACCAGTATGATCATATTTTCATACTGGTATTTAAAATACTGGTATACCTAGCTCTCTTTTCTTCTAGCTAGTCAATGTATTCGTTATTAGTAGTTCGAACGCTCCCTGTTATCAGTAGTTCGGGTACTTTTACTCAAGTAGTGAATCTCACACTTTTGGGGCTTCTGACACAACTGATAATTAAGTATATGATGTCATGGGAGAAGGATAAGCAATCCATAAGGAATATAATTATTTTTTATGACCAAAATCTTCCGGTTGTAAAAATTTCAAGTACTTCGATTGTTCGGTTCTTTTCGAGTATCTTGAAAATTGGCATGGTATAAATTAATGTCAACAGTCGAACTCGAATCCTCAATTCATAAACAATCCTGTTGCGATTGAATATTAAGAGATGACTGACTAAATAAATGACTCTAAACTATCAATTCACCAGCAAAAAGTATCATTTTGTGTATGGCTTTAAATATCAACCCTATTTTGTTGCAACACATATACGTTGCATTTGGCACGCGGGATAGGTAAGGGGATTGGACTCCCATAAACTAAAATAGTCCAATCCTATGTTTGGTGCACTTCAAAAGTCACATGAAAGTAACATACACGATCACATGATTCATCAAAACTAAAAAATTGTCTCAAACAATATATATACCGCTGATACTTCTTGCGAAAATATCGATGATGTTGAAAACTGAATAATTTTTATGACATAACAGGTGGTCAGGCTAGCTGTTACGAGGTCTCTCTTTTTTTTTTTTTTGTTGGTGACCTGTTTTTCGATCGTTCACACAGGGAAAAGGTCCAAAGAGTATTAATATGCTCAAACCCAGAATACCGCTGCAAAAATATAATATAAACCATTAGTCCATCACAGTACAGCTATATCCAGGTTCAATTGTATCAAATATACCTTAGATTTCTCAGACATTTACAACTGGAACAAATTTCAGTGGACCTTGAGCACAAATCTACACGTCAAAGATATTCTAGAAGTAGTTCTATGAATAACTTTGAGATCATATTTAACAAGCAGGATCTACCTTTTTCTTTCCTTAAAAATTTGTGTATTAATTACTGGTTTTGTGTTGTCCCTTAAAGCATATTTGATTATTTGTTGGATTCTAATGCAGCGTGGATAATCGTATTTCTTCTGCATGGTTAATGGAGCTGCAACGGATCTTTGTCATTCTTTATTTCAGTCAAGTTGAAATTAGTGCGTTGTATTGTAAGACATGCCAGCGAATATGCTTGAGGCCTAGTTGGCCCATTGGCCCGAGCTCTTTAGGCCCAAGGCTGATCTGGGCTTAAGAATCACTCTCAAACAGGGCTCGAACCTCGAACTAGATTTTTGGGCCTGCGCCCAGGCTCTAATATATTCAGGCCAAGCCCGCCTGATGACGACCTGTTTGTATATACGGCGATAAGTTTTTCATGGTATTAACTCTCATTGGCCTCCGTCCTAATTTTGAGTCAATCAGGGAGCATATTCTTGCCACAAAAGTAGAAGAATCAAAGTAATTTAACATGACGAATTAATATTCTTTTGTATTATATCATATAGGGTGATGTAAGAGTAAGACGTGACAAATTGGAATATTTTGTTATTCTAAGTACGTTAAAGAGATAGGGAAAAAAAGAATTTTAGTCTATTATTATATTCCTTAAAACTATGAAACAAAGAATTAACAACCTACTTATAATAAATTTACAGAAAACTTCAAAACTCTAATTAAATAATAATTTTTTTAAAAAAAAATTTGACTCCTAAAAATAGCATCCTAACATATACTACTTAACTTATAATAACAAAAAATGATGATAAAAAACTAAAATCATGACATTTTTTTAACGCACATAGGTCAAAACTCTTTGGCGATCTCAATCGGAATAAAACTTATTCGCATCCGTATGTTTCGTCGGTCCTATGACCCTGTATCAGTTTGCCACTTCTCTATTGGACATAAGAAATCTCAATCTAAGTTCATATTGTTTTAATATACTCTATAATCTATAAGTGATGTGAAATTCTCCAACCCAACACGTTAAATTGTTGAGTTAAATGACAAAGAAACAAATTATAAGATGAAATATGTTAGATATCCCTAAATTTTGACATCCCTATGCGAGTGATCCACTTGACTTTTAATTTTAAAGCTTGAATTTTCCCTCAAAATTTGTGGGGTGTGTGCGCTATATATATATATAATATTAAGGATGTTAGGGATAAATAGTTGTACTATCATTATAAGATGGTATCAGAGCAGGAGGTGTTCAGTACAAACACTAGATTCCAAAGTTATAAACTCTCAGTTTTTGAATTTTCCACGTTTTAGGTATCCATTGAGAAGTTGGGCCATATTTATAAGAAAAACATCATATAACTTTTATGACTTGAACATAAATGTGAATAAATTTTATTTTATGTATTATAATCCATTTAACATAATCTTCAAAATGAAGCTGCTTCTTTAGTGTATTATCACAAAATGCTATTCGTTCCCCATCTTTTGAAGAATCGAGCAACCTTTGCCAGCTTCACTTGCAAGTTGTAGAAAAAGCAAATTCGCATACATGCACGAATTAGCCTCTATATGTTTATATAACTCGGAGCGATCAGTAATGATAAACCTCCAGAGAGACGCACACACATATTGTAATTAATTCAGCGTACGTAACTAGACATGCCGCAAGAAATTGAGATCGACGAAAATCAACTCGTACCAGGTCAGCATATCTATGCTTACAGGGCTGTGGGCATCTACTCTCATCATGGTACGTACTCTCTCACCTTCACCTCTACTTCTAGTTATATTTTCCCTAGATCTTTTCGCTTTTTGATTATAAGTAGTATTCCTTTTAAGGCTACTGGTTATCAAAATCCTGTTGTCAACTATATATATATATCAGGAATATACGTGGGCAGAGATTCAAAAAAGTGGCATGTTCAATACGTGATCCACCTCATGAACACCGGCTCCGCAATAAGTGGATCATCAATATCTGGGTCATCAATATCTGGGTCATCAACATTTAACTCGCAAAAGTGCGAAGACTGCAATTACCGGACGAACGTCGACGATGGTGTTGTGAGGACCTGTCTAAATTGCTTCCGTTCGCCAGGACTTTTTGCTTTCAACTGGCCAATGTTGTATCTATACCAATATGGTGTTTCTCCTGAACTGGATTATGTTGGAGGGACTTTTTGCTTGCAACCGGCCAAGCCACTCGAGGAAATTGTGGAAATTGCCTATGAAAGGCTAAACAACCCAAAAAGTAGGCCGTTTAACCTTATTGTGTATAATTGTGAGACGTTTGCAATAGAATGTTCCACAGGCCGCTGGGAATTGAGTGGACAGGTAGTTAATGTAACGCGGAAGCCTGCGGATCGCTGTGTCATCCTATAATATCGAAGCATAAAATCTGTGGTTGAAAGTTCTAAATTATTATATATAATATGCTGTATGAGTGTGGGGTTTGGAATAATTATAAATCACTATACTATATGAATATATGTTCTGTGTTTTTTTTTGTTTGTTTGTTGAGAAACTATAAATTTTATATTATAAGAGGAGAAAATTAAAAACCCTTCTTCTCTGTGAGACTCGTAATGAGATACTAGATTTAAATCCATGGACAAAAGTGCTAACATCCAAGAAGAAAAAACACTTGCCAAGACAACAACAAATCCAAAAGGATAGAAAACCCACAAACTGAACATTAATTAACAACTAATATGTCTCATGGCAGGAACCCCATGGAGTCAATTGTGAATCATACCTTTGATTACTTGAACTGCGAGATTGTTGAACTTGCAAAAATAACTAGAATGTTTACTTCGAGAAGCCTTAGTTGCAAGAAAATATGCACAACCATTAATTTCTTTATAAATGTGTTTGAATTGAAAATTCACAATTCCACAACTTTCTTCAATATCCATCATATAAGAATTGAAACGCTTCTATCACTGTCTTAGAGATTGTTTCAATCCATATATAGACTTCTTTAGCTTGCAAATAACATCTTTCATCCCAAATTCTTTAAATTCCTCTAGTTGAATCATGGAGATATGTTATCGTGCACCTTTCATGTTGAATCTTACTTTTATTTGGATAAAAAAAAAATGTCGTTGAATTCTATTTTTTTAACAATATGAAATTTTATATCATAAGGGAAAATTTTATATCGTTGAATTAGTAAAACCGATTAGAATACAAATATAAATTTTAATTTTTTAAAAATATATTGGAGCCCAAAAGTTAGGTACACATTTTAGAACTCTTCTATATAGGAATTCTAAAATGAGGTATACCTTTTGAGGTTCAAATTATTTTTTAAAAAATTATATTTATATTTTGATTGGTTTTATGAATCCAATCAAATTCATTGTGATTGAAACATTCATTGTTTTAACTTTATATCTAACGATATGGAATTGTCATATCTTTTTCTTATTGAATTTGATTTTTATTTCAAACAAAAAAAATGCCGTTGAATTCATAAAATCAATCAAAATATAAATATAAATATTTTTAATTTTAAAATAAATTATTTGAACCCTAAAAGTGAGCCCAAAACAACGATATATTTTTTGTTCAAAATTAAAAATTCATCGTGATTAAAACATCCAATGTGTTTTAATTTTATATTCGACGGTCTAAAATTGTCATTTTTTAATGTTGAATTTAATTTTTATTTGAAATAAAAATACCTTTGGATTGGTAAAAATCGATCAAAATATAAACATAATTTTTTAATTTTAAAATAAATTATTTGAACCTTAAAAATGAATCCAAAAGATAAGATCTCATAAGAGAATTCCTGTTGTGTAATACCATCAAGTATTGAATATGAATGCTAGCTATGTGTGCCGGGTTTTATTATAAAATTAGACACATGCATTGCAAAAGGCATTGTTGTAGCCCATGGATACCAAATATTTACACTTACAATTTCAATTATGCACTGAACGGATTTGGCTGCCGGTAGTACGATTATAGTAGAATTTGAGTATTTTGTAAATATATTAATTCAAAAATGAAACTCATTTGATTGCAATACATTTTCTATGTTTAGGATTTGAGAAAATTATAAATATTAGTTTAGGATTTATATATGTTCATGTATATATGCATGATGTACCTCGACATTCCACGCGCACTTTCCTCTCTTTAAATATTGTGGGTGCACGTTAACAACTCCAAATGAAGTATTCTTGACAAGGGAAATAGTTAACAAAATTAATCATGTTTTCAACTATATAGATTTTGAATTATATATATATATATATATTTATATAGACACACACACACATATCTTAATATTGTAACTGTTAACCTTTAGAGAATTTCTGATTTTTTGATAAATTTAGAGGATTTTTTTTATTTTCTTTCACTTTTTTTTGTCAATTTCTCTGGACTATTCAGAGAATTTTTGGTTTAAAATTAGAACTGTATTTGCTAACATTGAGAGAATTTATGATTTTCTATTAATATTTAAAGGATTACTGGTGTTTTCTTTATTTTTTATAAATTCCTCTCGACTGTGAAGAGGAAATATATTAAAATTAAAACTTAATTGTTAATTTTCAGATGATCTCTCTTTTTTTTTCACCTTTTAATTAATATTAACATTCACAAAATTTCACAAATGGACACACAAAACATTCGACAGTGGCTCTTATTGAAAATTTCTTATCAAATTCTGAAGGTAATTTATTTAAAAAAATTTGACCTGTATTTTAAGAGAGAACTTTTTGAAGTTTTTTAGAGATTTTTTTTCAACGTGCATATTTCAACGTGCATGCATAAGAACTTATTGGTACAAGAACATTCTCTTACAAATTTATTTGAAACTAAATTCTTTTTGAAATAACAAGTTTATTACAAGGAAGTATTGCCGAAATCCCCGATTCAGAGTCTTAGACTGACTTTTTTTTTTATATTATTAGATATATATGTGCTACCTACCAATCCATAAAATCCAATCAATGTTTTAAAAATCAGACCAGACCGGCCGATTGGACCGGTTTGACCGTGAATCAGTGACCATTCCGGCCCGATTGGGGTTATAAAAGCCGGTAAGGCAAAAAAAATCGCGATTTTCTAAATCTAATTTCAGAGTTCAGACTTCGACCGTTCGGCGTCTTTGCCTTCTTCCATTTTCCATTGATTGCGGCATCGCCCTCTTCAGCTCTTCCAGATCTAGAGTTCTAGTTTCATCACTCTCTTCATCTCTTGTAGATCTTGCCTCGGCTGGAGATCTACGAAGAGAAAGAGAAATCACAATAGATGGAGAACGACAAAGAGAAAGGTTGAAAGGGTAATCGCACCTCCAGTTCCTGACTTGATGACTTTTCTTGTCTCTTCATCTCCACCTTCGTACGTCCCATTTTGAGGATCCGATGTAGCCACCAAACCAAAGAAGAGCAAAACAACGCGCTCAACAAACATCAGTGAGTAGAGGTAGTCCACGACGAGTTTAAGCAAAAACCAACTTCTAAGTTCTAACTCGAAGGAAACTGGAGAGGAGAGAACCCACGCAATATACTAAGGATGCCTTTGGCTTGTAGGCTGCAACATAGAGATGGAGAAGTCCAGTTGTTGGCCACTTGGCCATTATAAATTTATATTTTTCAACCCAAATAACGCGGATGATCCAAGTTGCAGCTGCATGCATAAACAGCGAAGAATCTCGGAGGCCTGGCATTGATGAAATTATAGCCATACTAAGAGGTGAAGAGGAACCCATTTTGTCCGGTAGAAAGAAATCCAACTTTTCAAGTCTTATTGAGTGTTGCCCTCAGTTACAACAACAAACAAAAAGCGAGATGAACAGTCACTTAGCTTTGGCCATGCTAGGAGTTTCAGAGTTTGAGGATGGTGATCACCTTTACTGTAGGTGAAACATCAAATAACATCTAACCTCATTATTTTTTCCTGTTTTCATTTTCTTTTTTAGTGTGTTGTTTGCTTGAATATTATATATAGTCATAGGATCTAAAGTTGAAAGGAGTGTTTGATTGAAACTGTAAATAGGATCATGACTGTCTTCGCTCGACAGAGCAGATATTCAGTAGTTGTCATTTAACTTTCCCTGATCTCATAGTTGAAGGAAAATGTGCTAATAGATTTTTCATTTCAAGCTTAGAAATTCCATGTGCTTAAGTCTCACAGGCGAGACAAGCCCTTGAAAGTTGAAACGGCTACCACTCTGAAAATATCTGATAGGGTTTAGAACGCTAGATGCCCGTACATACTTGGATTGTTCTGCTCTTTTCAAGTATCTTGAAAATTAGCATGGTCTAAATGTCAAGAGTCGAACTTGAATGCCCAATTCATAAACAACCTTGTTGCGATTGAATATTAAGAGAGGACGGACTAAATAAATGTCTCTAAACTATCAATTCACCAGCCAAAAGTATCATTCTGTGTATGGCTCTAAATATCAACCTTGTTTTGTTGCAACACATATAGGTTGCATTTGGATTTGGTACGCATGATAGGTTAGGGGATTTGACTCTCATAAACTAAAATAGTCAAATCCTATGTTTGGTGCACTTCAAAAGTCACGTAAAAGTAACAGACACGACACATGATTCATCAAAACTAAAAAAATTGTCTCAAACAATATATATGCCGCTGATACTTCTTGCGAAAATATTGACGATGTTGAAAAATGATTCGTTTTTTATGACATATCAGGTGGTCAGACTAACCGTTACGAGGTCTCTTTTTTTTTTTTTTTTTTTTTTTTTTGTTGGTGACCTGTTTTTCAATCTTTCACCCAGGGAAAAGGTCAAAGAGTATTAATGTGCTCAAACCCAGAATACCGCTGCCAAGAGTTCCCCCACGCGCTCGAAATTTTCGTCTAGCTAGTTGCCCATGTGTCGGTGCATGAGAGCACATCCGACCATTTTTATCGATGTCAACATTGTCAGTCCTTTCTTCACTGTGACCTCCCACGCCTTGGCCAACTGCCACCTACTCACTTTTTTGGGCTCCTCTGATCCAAATGCGAGCCCACCTTCAGATAAGTATTTATGGCTTGGGGCTTGATTTCTTAGGCCGTGCCCGGCCAGAAGCCCAATACCATGGGCTAGATTTGGCCTGGCCAGAGCTTGAGGTCAGGCCCAAATATAATATAAACCATTAGTCCATCACAGTACACTATCTCAAGGTTCAATTGTATCAAATATACCTCAGATTTCTCAGACATTTACAACTGGAAAGCACAAATCTACACGTCAAAGATATTCTAGAAGTAGTTCTATAAATAACTTTGAGATCACATTTAATCACAATTCACAAATTGAGGTTGAACAAGCAGGATCTACCTTTTTCTTTCCTTAAAAATTCGTGTATTACTGGTTTTGTGTTGTCCCTTAAAGCATATTTGATTATTTGTTGGATTCTAATGCAGCGTGGATAATCGTATTTCTTCTGCATGGTTAAATGGAGCTGCAACGGATCTTTGTCATTCTTTATTTCAGTCAAGTTGAAATTAGTGCATTGTATTGTAAGACATGCCAGTGAATATGCTCGAGGCTCAGTTCTGACCTGGCCCACTGGCCCGAGCTCTTTAGGCCCAAGCCTGATCTGGGCTTAAGAATCATTCTCAAGCATGGCTCGAACCTCGAACTAAATTTTTGGGCTTGGACTCAGGCCCTAATATATTCAGGCCAAGCCCGCCTGATGACCACTTGTATATACGGCGATAAGTTCTTGATGGTATTAACTCTCATTGGTCTCAGTCCTAATTTTGAGTTAATCAGGGAGCATATTCTTGCCACAAAAGTAGAAGAATCAAAGTAATTTAACATGAAGAATTAATATTCTATTGTATTATATCATATAGGTGATGTAAGACGTGATAAATTGGCATATTTTGTTATTCTAAGTACGTTAAAGAGGGGGAGGGGGGGTGTGAAGAATCTTAGTCTATTATTATATTCCTTAAAACTATGAAACAAAGAATTAACAACCTACTTATAATAAATTTACAGAAAACATCAAAACTCTAATTAAATAATAATTTTTTTTAAATTTTTTTTTGACTCCTAAAAATAGCATCCTAACATATACTACTTAACTTATAATAACAAAAAATGATGATAAAAAACTAAAATCATGACATTTTTTTAACGCACATGGGTCAAAACTCCTTGACGATCTCAATCGGAATAAAACTTATTCGCATCCGTCTGTTTCGTCGGTCCTATGACCCTGTATCAGTTTGCCACTTCTCTATTGGACATAAGAAATCTCAATCTAAGTTCATATTGTTTTAATATACTCTATAATCTATAAGCGATGTGAAATTCTCCAACCCAACACGTTAAATTGTTGAGTTAAATGACAAAGAAACAAATTATAAGATGAAATATCCCTAAGTTTTGACATCCCTATGCGAGTGATCCACTTGACTTTTAATTTTAAAGCTTGAATTTGCCCTCAAAATTTGTGGGGTGTGTGCGCTATATATATAATTAAGGATGTTAGGGATAACTAGCAGTATTATCGTTATAAGATGGTATCAGAGCAGGAGGTGTTCAGTACATATCCTAGATTTCATAGTTATGAACTCTCAGTTTTTGAATTTTCCCCGTATTAGGTATCGAGAAGTTGGGCCATATTTATAAGACAAACATCATATAACTTTTATGACTTGAACATAAATGTGAATAACTTTTATTTTATGTATTACAATCCATTTAACAGAATCTTCAAAATGAAGCTGCTTCTTTAATGTATTATCACAAAATGCTGTCCGTTCCACATCTTTTGAAGAATCGAACAACCTTTGCCAGCTTCACTTGCAAGTTGTAGAAAAAGCAGATTCACATACATGCATGAATTAGCCTATATATGCTTATATAACTCGAGCGATCAGTAATGAGAAACCTGCAGGGAGACGCATACACATATTGTAATTAATTCAGCGTACGTAACTAGACATGCCGCAAGAGATTGAGATCGACAAAAATCAACTCGTACCGGGTCAGCATATCTATGCTCACAGGGCTGTGGGCATCTACTCTCATCATGGTACGTACTCTCTCACCTTCACCTCTACTTCTATATATATTTTCCCTAGATCTTTTCGCTTTTTGATTATAAGTAGTATTCCTTTTAAGGATACTGGTTATCAAAATCCTGTTGTCATCAGGAATATACGTGGGCAGAGATTCAAAAAAGTGGCATGTTCAATACGTGATCCACTTCATGAACACCGGCTCCGCAATAAGTGGGTCATTAATATCTGGCTCATCAATATTTAACTGGCAAAAGTGTGAAGACTGCAATTACCGGACGAACGTCGACGATGGTGTTGTGAGGACCTGCCTGAATTGCTTCATGGGCAATGGGGGTTCGTCAGGAGGAACAAAGTTGTATCTATACCAATATGGTGTTTCTTTTGGAGACTTTCTGACTTCTGTTGGAGGGACTTGTTGCTGCCAACCGGCCAAGCCACTCGAGAAAATTGTGAAAATTGCCTATGAAAGGCTAAACAACCCAAAAAGTAGGTCGTACGACCTTATTACTTATAATTGTGAGACGTTTGCAACAGAATGTTCCACAGGCCAGGGAGTGAGTGGACAGGTAGTTAATGCAGTGCAGAAGCCTGTGCATCTCTGTGTCATCCTGTAATATCGAAGCATAAAATCTGTGGTTGAAAGTTCTAAATTATTATATATAATATGCTGTATGAGTGTGGGGTTTGGAATAATTATAAGTCACTGTACTGTATGAATATATGTTCTGTGTTTTTTTTTTGTTTGTTTGTTGAGAAACTATAAATTTTATATCATAAGAGGAGAAAATTAAAAACCCTTATTCTCTGGAGACTCATAATGAGAGACTAGACCTAAATCCATGGACAATAAGAACGAAAGTGCTAACGTCCAATAAGAAAAGACACTTGCCAAGACAACAACAAATCCAAAAGGATAGAAAGCCCACAAACTGAACATTAATTAACAACTAATATGTCTCATGGCAGAAACCTCATGGAGTCAATTGCGAATCATACCTTTAATTACTTGAATTGTGAGATTGTTGAACTTGTAAAAATAATTAGAATTTACTTCGAGAAGCCTTAGTTGCAAGAAAATATGCACAACCATTAATTTCTTTATAAATGTGCTTGAATTGAAAATTCACAGTTCCACAACTTTCTTCAATATCCATCATATAAGAATTGAAACACTTCTATCACTGTCTTAGAGATTTTTTCAACCCATATACAGACTTCTTTAGCTTGCAAATAATATCTTTCATCTGGTTCAATTATGAAGATCTGTTATCATGCACTTTTCATGTTGAATCTTACTTTTATTTTGAACAAAAAAATGTCATTGAATTCTTTTTTTTAAACAATATGAAATTCATAAGGAGAAATTTTATATCGTTGAATTCATAAATCGATCAGAATATAAATATAAATTTTAATTTTTTTAAAATATATTGGAGCCCAAAATTTAGGTACATATTTTAGAATTCTTCTATATAGGAATTCTAAAATGAGGTATACCTTTTGGGGTTCAAATTATTTTTTTAAAAAATTATATTTATATTTTAATTGATTTTGTGAATCCAATGATTTTTTTTTCAAAACGAAAATCAAATTTATTGTGATTGAAACATCCAATGTTTTAACTTTATATCTAACAATATAGAATTGTTATATCTTTTTCTTATTGAATTTTATTTTTGTTTCAAAAAATATTATGTTTTAACTTTATATCTAACAATATTGAATTCATAAAAACAATCAAAAATATAAATATAAATATAAATATTTTAGTTTTAAAATAAATTATTTGAACCCTAAAAGTGAGCCCAAAACAACGATATATTTTTAGTTCGAAATAAAAATCAAATTCACCGTGATTGAAACATCCAACGTGTTTTAACTTTATATCCGACAATCTAAAGTAATACATTCAATGATAGCATTCATTTCAAACCATGTAATGGAATTATTGCCATAATAATTGGAAAAAGCAGCGATGAACTTACCTCTGCTTTCTCTAATGATCCCTCCACCTCAGAGTGACCAAGATTGCCCAAATAACTGTCATCACAATTAACTTTAACAACATTGGGGGAGGGGGATAACAGTATAAAACACTTGTCTTATGTTTAGGCATAACATGATTAGAATTTAGAATGAAGTGGATTTTTCCTGAAAGGAATGCCAAATATTTTGCAAAAATAAGACCAAACATTTGCCGCAAGAGAACCATCCACCAGAAGATATTGTGTAGCTTCATTTTGGGGGCTGACTTGGCAGCAATGACATTTAGAAACTATAGGGATACATATGTGCTACCTACCAATCCATAAAAGCCAATGATTGCAGGAACGGTGACGTGGAGTAGCTATAAAGAGTCGTCCAAGCTAATAACACCTGCCCCCCGTTTGGATCAGAGTATTGTCGTAGCTTATAAGCTGGCGGATAAGCTAGTGTTTTATAAGCTGTGAAATAAGCTTTCAAACAAGCTGTGTGGTGTTTGGATGAGAGTATGTCATGCATAGAGTATAAGCTGTTCAATTTACCTTTAGGGGTATTATTTAAGCAATTCTTCATACATGTATTTATAACAACATTGTTTAATTAATTTAAATTCTCGAACTTCCATTAAACTTCAAAATTCGAATGAAAATTATTATAAATATTTTTTAACCAAAATTTAAACAAACAAATAAATAAATGTGGAAAATTCATACAACATAGATTGAACAAATAGACGTACACACGAACATATATTAGCAAATTCGCAATATTTTTTTTCCAATCACACATACGAATACATCTTTCACAAATACACGTGGTACACATACATACATACATCACAGTTGAACGTGGAATTTTTTTTTGAATCAATCATACATAGAAGATACATGTTCCCTTACACCTATCGTAGTGCAGCAGCAATTCTATCTCTTATTGTACCCATGTTCTGATCGTCAGTAACGTCGTCACCCTCTCCGATATATGTCTCTGTATCATCCATTGCGGAGCTACTGGAATCTCCCCCCACCTCCTCTAACTGCTCATCAGTCCCAGTCCGCTGACGAATGTAATTATGCAACCCACAACACGCATACACAAAGTCCACCTGTGAAGGAAATCCATAATTAGACATATCCCGTAAAATCTTCCATCTTTGTTTGGTGACCCCGAACGTCCTCTCTATGACATTACGGAGATGTGCATGTCTGCGGTTGAATCTCTCTCGTGGTCCGCTAACCCGTCGTCCATTAATCCAGTCCGGCAAATGATACCTCTCGCCCCGATAAGGAGCGAGGTACCCCGGCTTGTTTGCATACCCCGAATCGACCAAGTAATATTTTCCTACATCAATTACAAGCCCGTCAACGTAATAGAGATTATAATATTGAATCCAAACTCATGATTCAAAAAAATCAAACTCACCTTCCGGTGGATGAGGGAAGTCAAACCCCGGTATCGAAAGAACGTGGTCCAAGACACGTGCATCATGCCCTGAACCCTCGAACCCAGCAGCAACAAACAAGAACATCATGTCAAAATCACATATTGCCAATACATTTTGGCTCGTTACACCCTTCCTATTAATGTACGGAATTCTTTGATCCCGAGGAACCACTGCCGGTACATGAGTCCCATCCATAGCTCCTATCGTATTCCTAAAAGGATGTAATTTTCGATCTCTCATAATCTTAGCCGGGACTTCAGAGAATTGGTTTTCTCTCGGTTTAATCACGTCCACTGCCAATAACTTTACAGAGTCAAGAACTCTGTGGACCAACCTATTTACTGTCTCTGTGGAGTGTTGAAACCGCTCTGCTGCTAACCTGTTGCTACCACCCTGCCCCAGTGTAAATAAAAATATGCCCACCATCTCTGGTATAGCCGTGTTTTGAGTTGGTGCTAGCCTGTAGTGTGTGGCAAGATCATTACAAAGGGCCCAAAACAAATTAACTGGCATTCGAAAACTTTCCTGGCACCGAGTGGGATGTCCAGTTAACACTTCTCTCACAAATTGCGCCCCTGTAAGTGCGGAATTCCGACAACGGACTCGCGGCACAGCTGGTCTATGTGCGGCATAAAATTGAGCTGCAGCTGCGGCAGCTAACACAAATACATCATCCTGCTCATCTTCAGAACTCGAACCATTGTCCATTTCTATATAAAAGAAAACATCCATATCATAATTCATTTGATTAAAATGAATGCACATTCTGCAGTATATGCAAATGAGGAAAAAAAAATCATGGGAAAAAAATAATATAAGATGACCTCTCCAACCCTGTACAGGCCAAAGGTTGGCAGCAAAAAAAAAAAAAAAAGACAATTGTACACCAAAACAGTATGATCTCTAATGTAAAGACATTCAAAACATTTAAGGCAGCATCGACTCTTACAAATGTAGCTCAATTAAATTAATATCCGAATCAAACAACATGTCTCATTCTCAAACAAAAACACAAACAAAAAACACAAATGTCCCACAGTCCCAAATAAATAACAAATCCAAACCATCCGAACAACATAAAAACAAGTTCATAAGCTACTCTCTATCACTCTCAAACTTCATGATAATGTAACCACTACGGAAAGAAGGCAGCATGTCTAGGAAAATTCCCCTATACCGGGGTTCAGTCACCAACTCCAAACCAAAGTAATACTGCGCCGCTGATAGCTCTCCAGCGGACATTAACTCATTGAGGGCAGCCCTGGCTTCATCTCTTTTTTCAGGAGCTGGAGTGGCAAAAACAGCTGCAGTGCCACCAGCAGCGGAGCCCGCAGCAGATGCTGGAGAAGATGCAGGCGCTGATTCATTTCTCCCCTTCAGCCTCGTAATACTGATCTCATTATGGACCTCCAACGCACTAGCAATCCGGGTCATTGTTGCATCATCTTCAGTTGCCTTTGATCCGGATTTTCGCTTCCTTGAACTTGAACTGATTTTTTGACTTGCAGAGGGCATGAGCGGGCTGCTTCTGTTCCCGGAAGCAGGGGCAGTAACTCCACGCCTAGAAATAGGAGTAGTGAAATCATCTTTGCTTGGAGAGGTGGCTGTAGATCTCACATCATCCATAAGGGCATCCACATCCACGGGGAGCGGGGTATAGACATCATCGTTGTCAAACCAATCTGTCTGGTGCAGGGGTACTTCATCTGTCTGAGTATCTGGGACGAGGTTTCCAGCTTTAGGAGGGACACAATACTTGCCAGTTGCAACACCTCCAGCAAAGCAGAAATCTAACTGGTCACGATACCGGAAACCATGTTTTTTGAACTTTGCGTAGTCTTTATTTTCCTGTGAGAAAAACAGGGTTGTGAGAAAAGTATTGTAGAATAACCACACATAAACGAAATGATGCAATCATAAAGGAAATTCACAATACAAGTACTTGTTACCTTAATTTTTAATTGCCACCAATCATCACTCATATCAACTCTTCCGGTAAGGGGGTCCCATCCAAGACCAGTATCGTTCTTGGTCATGCG
Source organism: Euonymus europaeus (assembly GCA_963580455.1). NCBI lineage: Eukaryota > Viridiplantae > Streptophyta > Magnoliopsida > Celastrales > Celastraceae > Euonymus > Euonymus europaeus. The sequence continues at coordinate 20,998,129 of OY756965.1, forward strand.
GGTCCACAAGGTCCACTCCTTTCTCAATTGATCCCATTTATTTTTTAAGGCTTCTTTTTTGAAAGCCAGCCCAGTGCGTGTCTGAAATTTGTCTCTGACTTCCACCCATTCGAATTTGGACACCGGGGAACCGGGTGTCCTTATGACGGACTGAATAGTTTCCACGCATATGTCAACCAATGCATCAACTGAACTCTCATCCCATCTGGCCTTTTCAGCCTCAAACTGAGAGCATGACTGCTTCCCGTGTCTCAACATTGTCTAATTCGAAGTCAATTGGTGTCCAAAGAAGTAAAGAGAAGGCACAATGAAATCACCAAAAATAAGCAAACAACCAATCCACTTATCATGAAAATGCAGCTCCACATTCTGGAGATAAAAATTGGGACAGCACAATACCAAGACTGCATGCATGTAATTACAAATACATATGTAGATCAAGATATAAATTTGTCATCGAAGTTGGAAAAAAATTCCCATTGCAGGAGAATAATATATGTTGTGCCATCAAAATATCAATTCCATACAAGAGAAGAGAGCGCAAGTAGAGAGCATACCTTCTGTAATTATGTGTTATCACAAGCCTTGCATACGAGAAGAAGAGAGCCCAAGACTGCAAAACAGGATTTGAATCAAGCCTTGCATGTATTTTAAATTTTGTTGTAATTATGCAAGAGAGAATAACAATATTGTGTACTGAAATAGTGAAAGGAGGAGCAGTGGCTAGGTTCAAAGAAGAAATGCCTAATGAATTTGTGTTAAGAGCTTTCAAGGTCATCACATCATTACATCAAGTTCCAGGCAGCAAAAGGAATAAAGTTATGTAGGGTAGATTGACTAATTGTAATTTATTACTGTGTACAAGTGTTGAGAGACATATATGTACATGCATTCTTTTGTGGACTACAGAATTATTTGATTACTAATGGCTTCATGAAAATGTAATGATTCATTAAGTAGCTCACAAGTATTAAATATTGTTATCACTAGCAACATCGATGCCTAACAAGTAACAACTAAACCTGACTCTAAGATGACACAACTTTCAAGGCTGCGTAGTATTTTAGAAACAATGTTGACTCTAAATACTTTTGGTTAAAACTCACATCATGAAAATGTAATGATTCAAAGCAAATCCATTCTCAGATTCATAAAGAAGAAAAACCATGTGAAGGTTCAAATATCTCAGATTCATAAAGCTTTTAAATACTAAACACTTTTAATTACGGTTTTCATGGACTATTGAAAGGAAAAAAAATATTATTGCTTACTTGATCTCACACTAAAGAGGAATCGCCTTACGACTAGAATTTAGGCTGTCAAGGAAACAATACAATCCCCTGCTCCGAAGTTGCACCTAATGGGTTAAAGGATTCAATGTGTCATCCTAAAAAATCCGGCAGTTTAATGGAGGTTTATAAAGAGAATAAAAAACAAAGGTAGTCTAGGAGATGAATCAGTTTTTCACATTCATCTAAGAAAAGAACAAAAATAATTAAGCGAAAAATTGCCTATAATGCAGAACCAGTAAAAAAGCACATATAAGTGCTCTCTGTTTCCCGACCTTACGGGACTGTCTTTTGGTTGCACAAGAAGCAGCAATACAAACATATACAATTTCAGCATAAATTAACAGAAAAATCCAGATATAGAACAATGGCAGAAGCATAAATGGCAATTAAATGCAATTTCACCATCAATTTTAAAATAAAATCTAGAGATGGCAACTATCAATGGAGCAGAAGTGATCCGAAATTTACACTAAAAAAACAGTCCTTCTTCAACATCAACTCGTGAAAAGCAGAGCTTCAATAGCAAATAATTAAATTTTCATTAATGAAATTCATCACAACAAACTCAACAATGCACAACATTATCCAATGGAGAGAATGAGAGAGGGAATTAAGACAAAAATTTCGGCCAAACCTCAACAAAATCATTAAGGTTCCAGAGAACCCTAAATTTGCTTGTAGGTGATGAGATGGGGGAAAGTTGGGTGGAGGGGAAAACGCAATGAAGGCGAGAAGAACATACCTGAACCCTCGATGTTGGTCGGCCACGCAGAATCGATGGCAACAGACTGCGATGGGTGAGAGGCAGCCTCACTCATACGTTTGCGAGAGATGAGCAGGTCTGTGCGAGGCAGGTCTGTGCGAGGGGATAAGCTTGGGGATAAATTTGTCAAATGCGTCGAGATTTCAGCGTCTACATTGACACGTGTGCGAATCTCGACCCAGCGTTCAAGTCAGCGTTCCAGTCAGCGTAGAATCATGTTTGGCATGGATCAGCGTATACAAGCGTCATACGCTAGCGTATACGCTTATACACGCTGATCCAAACAAGGCCCTGGTTTGCAAAAACTGCATTGGCCACACCAACCATTGGTGGGATGCGGACCGTGGACATCAACATTGAATTTCGTTTATAGGTGGGGGATGAGAACTAATAGCAAAGGTATGGTCTCTATTCTCTACTTGACTCCTCCCCTTATTAATTTTGACGGCAGCGCTATGAGAAATCCTGAAGATTCAAAGGAAGGTGTGATTTGAATTAGTAATGGAATTTTTGTGGCTGGTTTTTCAAATTATTATGGTTTCAATTCTATTACCTTTGCTAAAATTATGGCTACATATGATGACATAAATCTTGTTGTTTCCTTAGGTATCTATAAGCTCCTCGTTGAATTTGACTCTTTAATTGTTATCAACATTCTCTCTTAGAAGGCTATATATAAATAGACACTGGTCATAACAAATCATATTAATATTAAATATAAATATTAGTATTGTTGGGTATACACACGTGATTAAGACTATATATATCGGTTAAGTATGAGAAAATTAAGGGATGATTATATAAACAAAATGTTCATAACCTAATGTCTTAATATTTTAAAGAGATAAAGGCTAGAAAAACCCGTATACTTTTAAAAAGATTAATTAAGCCCTCATATTTTATTTCGAAATAAATGTCCTCTCGTACTTTGAACATTGCGCTAAACAAGCCCTTTAGTCCATTTCCGTTATCACAGTAACGACGTGACAGTTAGATACATGTGATTTATTTCCTTTTAGTAGTTCATCATGAGTAACGTGGCACACTAGTGTCATGAACCAATAAAATAAAGATTTCTTTATTTTAAATATGTTTTGAAGAATAATAGTTTTACATTTATTACTCAAATTAAACCTAAAATTGAAATAAGAATCATTCTTCCTCAGATCTAATTGAAATGATATCCATTAGCGATCAAATTGAAACTTCGTTGGATTTAAAGGCACCATTCTTCTCACCGAGACAATAACCATAACCGATCTCATCCTAGTAGCTATCTTCATACAGCTATTATTTTTGCATAGTGCTCCTCGATGATTCCGTTGTAGCAACCCTAAATTGAAACAAACCCTATAAATTGAAACAAACCCAAAATGGAACCCTAAGTTGAACAAAACCCAAAGTCGAACCGAACCCCAAACGACTTCTGGCCTTTTGACCGCACTGATAATGAATTGGACGAAGGAGAGGGGAAGCTCCGCCACATCGCCGCATGAAGACGGGAGCTAAAAGTCGGAGAGGGAGAGAGGTTTCGTGAAGGATGAGGGGCTGGTAGAAGATTGAAGTGATTTAAGATAATAAAAAATTGCAAAATCTAATCGGAGGTTGTTGTTGAAGGAAGCTTACACTGGGCGGAGATGAAGGAATCTGGATAGGAGCTTCTTCCATGATCTTCGCTTTCCCTTTTTTATTTACATTAAAAATGTTTGATTTTAATTTTCTTGGGTTTTAAAATAGGTGGGTTGTTTAAATTCATGTATAATAATTAATTTACAGTCATTTACAATCTTCTTTCTTTATATGAAAGACAAGTCAAATATTATGATTACAACAGTTCATAAGGGCTAACGGAGCATGAAATCTAAAGTATAGGGGCTAGATTGATCATTTTTTTCAAAGTACAAAGGGCTTTTTTAGCCCTTACCCCTATTTTAAAAGTGTAAAAATATTTTATGATTACATAAAGGTTATTTTTATATAGAATATTATTGTTGAAATTTTTTACTGTATGTATTTGATATACGAGAATATCTATACTTATATACATGCACTCTTGACATGCGTTTATTAATTTGTGGTCGCAACCCATCAATTTTGCTCTCATACATATTTTAAAGGCGGACTTAAAAAACGGACTTTTAATTCTAGCCCTTAGATTAATACAAGTGATGAGATTTAGATGACCTTCACTAATTCTTCTCCTCGCGTCTTCCGTCTCTCTGTCCTCTCTGTCCAGCATCGCTCCTCTGGTATCCTCCATCGCGAACAACCCAGCAGCGGCGTCTCCTCCATCGTGTCCAGCAATCGCATCTCCTCCAAGCCTCTGGCGGAGGAGTTTGTGGGTTGTTTTCTTTTACTTCATTGGAGTATGGATCCAATGAATCAAAAGAAAAGGAAAAGGATAATGTTAAAGAGCTAAGCTTGGAGATAGATGGAGATCATAGCGACAAGGGTGAAGATGAGGACGAAGAGAATCACGACGAAGGAATCGGTGCAAAAGAGGATGACAGGGAAGATGATTATGTCTCTGTTTTTCCTCTGCAAATTTTGTAAATTATTGCTTTTAATGTTTTTAACTTTTAATAGTACTACTTCTTTGTTTTTCAAAGATAGTATTGTTGGTTCATCTCGAGGTCTAATAGTTTTTGTATTACAATATTGAAGAACTGAGTTCCTATATATATATATACATACATTTTTGTGTAATCCAAGCTTCTCCATGATTCTCTTACTGTCAACTTCAAAGTTATGAACCTGATAACTGTATCCTAGAGGCTGTACGAGAGAGTCTAGTGAGCCGCGATAGAGATCTTGTCGGATTTCGGAGCTGGATCAGGGAGTCTCGATGGAGGAAGACGCGAGGAAGTTGTCGTAATAGATTTAGCTAGGTAAGAGCTGGACCAGCCGTCCCTGACCTTCAGATTCATCAAACGGCCCTAAACAGAAGTCCATTATTTCAGTCCTTATTATAGGGCCGCAGGTGAATTGTCCCACACAGTACTTGTATGCATTTCAGCAGCATATTAACTCGACGTCGCAGTACAGATTAATTGCTTTGCGCGTGACGAGAATTACGACAGTGACATTGCAAGTAACTCGACTTTCCACATGGACCACCCCACAACCCATGTGGGGGAATCCTCACGAATGCATGAAAGGTATATCTACATTTATATATCTATGTATATGGACGGCACTGAATATTTGTTAGTTTAATTTGAATTGAATATTGAGTAGGGGAAGACTACATACGTATATTGCGAGTCTGCATATATGGGTGTAGTAAAAAACTTGTTTCACCCAGTGTTTCAAATATCGGTTTGTGCCGGCAGGTTGAATCGGGTATCGAGGATCCACCGATTTTATTACACTTAAAATATGATCAGGTTGTATCACGCCGGTTAAAACCGATTGAACCGGTGTTACGTCGGTTAAAATATCAGTCTGCATCATCTCACATTAGCGGATATAAAATACTAGAACTAATCAGTAGTATTACATAATGAACCATGGAGTGCCATTCTCACACTCCAGCTAGGAAAAGGACAATAAACTATCACCAGGTTAATTTTTTTTATATATATTTTATATCTAGTAATATTCCCTTTTCTTGTTTTCCTCGTGGTGCTCTAAATGCTATAAATATACACGCACAATGTCACAACTGTGACAGTATTGTACAAATATATATATGTATGTACTAATACATGCATATGTGCATATATAATGCGTGATATATATAATAAATATGTATGTATATTAATTTAGTATTAAACCCAAGATCCGATTATTAGTTTGAATTAGTTGGATCAAGGCGAGGTTTGGCTTATCAAATTGTCCTAAACCCCGGCCCGAAGTCCGAAGAGGGTTCTCGGACTTAGGCTAAGGCCGAGCCTGAGCCTAATATTTTCAGGCCGACCCCTAGAAAGAAATGATATAGACTGAATACGAATTGATGAAAGAACAATCTTATATAAAATGAACGAGGGCAACGAATATACGTTAATAGATTTCCGTGTGTTTTTAGAGTCTTCGCAAAGTGGCTTTACTACTACCATCCTTAAAAACCAATGACTGCAGGAAGCGCGACGTGGAGTAGCTTTATAGAGTCGTCCAAGCTAATAACACCTTAAGAGTTGGAGCTGAATTCCACACCAACCGTTCGTGCGGTGCAGACAGTGGACATCAACATTGATTTCCTTTATAGGTGGGGGGATATGGGCATAGATCAACGAAAGATTCAAAAAAATCTATATGTAAACGGCATCGGATGTTGAGATGCATGCCGTTGGTCTTGAATGGAGTAGATTAGAGGCAATTTAAACTCTTGCTCCGACATGACTGATCACTATTTTACTACTTAGGTTGGGGCGGGACCTAAGGACCCGTTCACTGACCCGTGCCCTCGGAATGCCAGTGGAATGTAAGTCGCAGGTTATGCGACACAGCGGCAGGGACAGCTGGGTGGGTCATGTTAAATCACCAGGAACGTTCGGCCATTGACACGCCTCGAACCCGGGACTCCGCCATCCACTCTAAACCTTAGACCCCAACTGGTGCCGCTGAGCCATATGCCCATTAATCATATTAATATGGATTTCTTTGTTGTTGAAAAAGGTCCAAAACAGACCCCAGTAGACTACAACCCTACCCAAAAGTAGGCGACGCCAAACTAATACATTTCCTATAAATAAAAGTAAATTGTTGGGTATGCACATGTGATTAAGATCATATAACGGTTAACTATGAAAGAGTTAAGTAGTTAGTTGTAACTAAAGGTCCATAATTCTAGTTTTATGTTCTATATATCTTAAATAATAAAGTATTTATGAGTGTAGAGTAATTATTTAGTGGTCATGTCACATCATATAATATATTAATGTGGTGCACCAGAATCAATGAGATAATGCCAAAGGTTGTTGCATTTCTAAAATTTGAATGTCAAATTATATATATTCATTCTCAATTATTCAATTATTATCACTAACTATTTGTGAATTGGCAACATTTCATTGATTTTAATGTACCACATGAACATTTGATACGATATGCAAGGACAATTGAATAATTTCTCCATCTATATATGGATAACTGTTTGTGAATTGGCAACATTTCATTGATTTTAATGTACCACATGAACATTTGATACGATATGCAAGGACAATTGAATAATTTATCCATCTATATATGGTAACTGTTTGTGAATTGGCAACATTTCATTGATTTTAATGTACCACATGAACATTTGATATGATATGCAAGGACAATTGAATAATTTCTCCATCTATATATATGGGTAGACACTTGACGTGCGTTTATTAATTTGTGACAGCAACCTATAAACGCATTCCATGTGCATTGTCTGACACTAATACGTATATATGCATTTGGGCTACATTAAAAATATGCTATGGATTGTTTATGCTGTACGCTAGAAAAATGCCCGACTTACATTTAGCGAATACTCAATGAAAGGTATCTATATAAATCAGATATACATATACATACATATATGTATGGCACTGAGTATTTGTTAGTTTTGAATTGAATATCTAGCGGGGGAAGAATGTTTGAGATTGTTCGGAATTGGAGTCTCACATCAAATAATTATAAAATAAATAAATAAATTAGGTTTTAGAATGTAATATCTTAAAACTTTTGGGTCTATACGAGTTTCAAACATGTATGTATTTTTTACCGGAATATCAGTATTTTAAATGCCAGTATGATTATATACCTAGCTCTCTTTTCTTCTAGCTAGTTAATGCATTCGTTATTATTCAGAGTAGTTGCGTACGTTTTCTGGGGAAATCCTTCCGTGTAAAAGACTAGAGGAGACTAAGGTGATCAAAATATATGCCTGCACTCATTAAAAAATACTCTTTATTTTTCCCTCAAATTATCTCGTATTAGTGGATATATAAAATCTCACTCTCTAATCTCTGATTATAGACTGACTTAATTGTTGATCTCCGACTTTTCCCCTGACAGCTACATATCAGTATATACACACTCACACAAAATATTGTAAATGCATAGTGGTTAATAGTTACATCCAAGTGTCCAACACGAAACACATCATTTGTTGTCTACTTTTCAACCAAATTGTTGTGATTTAGTTTGAAGTCTGTTTTGTTTAAGGTCTATTTTGATGACCCTTTCTGAAAAGATGTTACGGATCCTGTGAATGAATTTTTTGGAGGCTTATTTTGTGAAGCGGAGGTGAGGACCAATAGGTCTGAACCGGAACACTCACAATCCTTTTCTGAGTCCAAGGGCTGTGCACCCGAGATTTTTTTTGAGACTTTATTACTATATTTCTCAGTCATTTATTATGAGGCGTATTAGGGTGTTCATATGTCTGTATCCCTAAGCCGTCGTTTTGTAATTTCTTTCTATGAAAATAGTGAAACTCCCTGCAACTCCTATGAGGTAAGAATAATTAGCCAAAACCTCGTAAATTTATCTTATTTTTCATTTCTTTTGCTTTGATTTCTATGTTTTTTTTTTCATTTTTTTTGATAAAGTCTATTTTGTCTGCGACAATCTCCTAACACAGATTAAAAAAAAACTGCTTAGAACTTTGGAAAGCGTTCGTGTACAGTGTGAATTATTAAATAGCTAACATATTTTGCTGTTAGAATTTTTGGACTGGTAGTTAGGAAAAGAAAATAAAAATAATAATATAAAGTACACTTGTACTTGAAAATAATAACAATAATATAAAGTGCAATAAGATACTTGATTGATAATGATACTTGATAATAATACTTGAAAATTTTGAAGTGTATAGTGAGAGTGATTTGAAGAAATTATATTGAAAAATGTATATAATGATAGAAAAATATGAAAGAAATAGTGTTAATGCTTGATATTTGAAATGTTTGTAAATTGAAAGTGAAAAAAATTGAATTGAAATATATGTTTTGTTGATATAATTATATTAAGAATCATGTTTTGCTGTAATAGAAGTGGACCCACACCAAAAAAAAAATAGAGTGGTTACCATTGGAGATTCTTATACGCCCACGTTACAAGGAAAAAAGACCTCATTTTTGTGGATACAATAGATGCACGTGTACGTGGTGTCATGGAGCATATACAACTTGACTAAGCATATAAAGTGTGCTACTGTAAAACTTTTAATGTAAGTTGTTACTAATCAGGATGGAGAGCTCATTTGGAGTGAGAAAGGGTGCATGGACTGTAGAAGAAGACAACCTCCTGAGGAGATGCATTGAAAGCTATGGTGAAGGAAGATGGCATCAAGTCCCTCTAAGAGCAGGTTCGATCCGTCCGCGCTATGCTTACCGTTATCACGCCCTACTCTTTTTCTTTTTTAAACAAACCAGATATTTTATATCATAAAATGGAGTAGAAAAACCCTTTTTCCTGAGGCTCATCACGACCCTTTTTACTTCTTAGAATTTATTTTGTTTATATAGTTATCAGTTTATGAGTGATCGTTTGAACTTAATGTTCCCAGAGTGTATATATAATTCTCATCCCATATGAGACAGTTGAATTATATGTGATGCTGATTTCTTGCTTGGATTTGGAATTGGCAGGGTTGAATAGATGCAGGAAAAGCTGTAGATTGAGGTGGCTGAACTACCTGAAGTCGAATATCAAGAAAGGAGAGTTCTCAGTCGATGAGATTGATCTCATTCTGAGACTTCATAAGCTTCTTGGCAACAGGTAAGTCAATTAATACTGAGTGCAAGGTTCCATGAATAACATAATCTCCTAGATTTATTACTAAAAAACAGTGAAACATTAAACACGTGATTCATCTTTTGGGTAATATATAGTTATGACTCAAGCAGAATATTCTATGTTCCTTTGATCACGTCCGAGTGTTATTCGCTTAGCTGCTTGCCCTGCAGGTCATCGGATTTTTTTGTTGCTATAGAATATATGATTGTTAAGATGGTAGACAGTCACTTGGCTGCTGGGTTGTCTTTCTGGCTTGGGTTTCTTCTAGCCCTTTTGGTGTTCTCTGCTGTTTGGGGCAGGTTTTTCTCAAGGTTCTGCATTGATATCCTTCTCTCTTGTATGGCTCTGTTATGGGCCTTTTCCGATTGTCTCTTTTTGGTTCTAATTAATAAAATTCTCTTATTTATCAAAAAAAAAAAAAAACAGTGCACTATGATTATATATAATATGCTTACTAGAAATGGTATTTCCTATAAATGAAATGGAATATGGGACAACAAGAATGCCACATCAGTGGATACGTGGCATTTTATAGGTCCGCCAAATATATCGACTTTTTGACACGTTCCTGATGATAAGGACTAGTAGCTAGCTATCAGTAGTATAGTAAGACTGATTCGTTTTGACTTCATGCCTCATGGGGTTTCAGTTATGAGACATATTTATTGTTGATGGTCTTTTCTGGTCTGCTGTTGAATTGGTTTTGTTTTTCTTCTTCTTGCTCTTTTGAGAGTTTGTACTCTTGCTCTGTCGCTGTTGTTGTTCATAGGTTTTGGTCTAGTCCTTCCATTGTGAGCCTCCCGAGAAGAGAAGGATTTTTCTTCTCCATTGTATGATATAAAATAACTAGGTTTGCAAAAAAATAAAAGAAAAGTAGTAGTACTAAATGTGGTCTCTGCAGGTGGTCGCTAATTGCAGGGAGAATCCCCGGAAGAACAGCTAATGATATCAAGAACTACTGGAACACCAAACTGCGCAAGAAGATTTACGAGGAGCAGACAAAAGCAACCGTGCAGCAGCATGGTAATATTATTGATCAATCGAAAACTAAGGTCATAAGACCTCGCCCTCGAACCTTCTCCAAGAACTACTCTTCATCATCTCTCGTGATCACCGTTCCCACTACAACTGACAACAATCTGAAGGCTCCAAAAAGCATGGAACACAATGACATATGTGGTACCGACAGTACAAGAGTAGCAGTGGCAGAAGCATCCGTGGAGGTGCATGAACCAAATTATTTATTAAATAGTACTGAGTATGATCATTTCACAAGCTTGTGGGATGAAAAGCCAGTGATGGAGTTGGGGGACAATTTCATGAGTGATTTGTCTTTCGATGTGGACTTTTGGGATTTTGGTACTACAGAGTACAGATGAAGCTGCTCCTGAAGCTCCCCCCTCCAATCAGTTGTGGTCCCATAAATTGCCCTACTTTAGAAAATGAAATTTAATGTTTGATATGGGGCTGGGTCGGTTATACTGGTTTTTATCGGTTAACCGATCCAATATTAGCCTGTAACACCCGATCCATAAGTGTCGGGCCAAGAATAATTATCGACACGGTTGGGTCGGTTAATGATTTTCATAAATGTAATCGATCAACCGACTCTTTTGACAAAAAAAAGGGTCAAATAGTCCAATAAGACTAATTATTATTATTGTTAAAACATGTTATGAACTTATAATGTTAAATATTTAAGTTTTTAAGCAATGAAAAATAGATTTTTTTTGATTTTTTTATTGGTCGATAATATTACTAATCAGACAATGTTGTGCCAATAATAATTATCAACCAAACAATATTGGGCCGATAATGGTTGTCAATATTTGACAATATCGGCTAGCCGGGTCGACCTATCCGATCCAGTCCCAACCTTTATGACACCCTAACACTCTCTCTATATATATGTATATTATATATGTATTTGTATATGTATGTATCAAGTTTCAAATACAATGCAATTTGTATCATTTAGAGTATTTGTTCACTATTAAGAATTTTTACTTAGCTTCTAATTCACTAATTGTAAAGTTGATGGCAGAAAAGGAAAAAGACAAATTAGTCAAGGCATCGGATGTTGACATGCATGTCGTTGGTCTTGAATGGAGTAGATTAGAGGCAATTCAAACTCTTTCGCTGACATGCGCGATCACTGTTTTAGACTGGTTAATCATATTAATGTTAATCATAGCATTCTAAGTATTTCTACAGGTGGAAGGATCTCCCAGCTCGAGTCAAAGGTATGATTAGAATTGAGTGTATGAGGATTGCCATTATAAGGCATATCAATAATTAGTGCTCTTTGTTTAGGACTTGTTGTTCCTTTTATTCTTTTTGTTCATGGGTTTCGGTCTAGTTCTCACCATTGCGAGCCCCCGGAGAAGGGTTTTTCTTCTTCTCTTTGTGATATAAAATCCCTATTTTTTTAAAAAAAATCATATTAATATTAATATGTAATATTGTTGGGTATGCACATGCGATTAAGATCATATAACGGTTAACCATATATGTGAAAGTTGAGTAATTAATATATAAATAAAGGTCCATAACCTATTGTCTTAATGTTTTAAGTTAATTTGGATGGGTACGAAAAATGTCATAATTCTAGTTTTATATATGTTGTATATATATCTTGAAAAATGTTCTATATATCTTAAATAATATAGTATTTGATCCTTGGGGAGTCATTAATTCATTGGTCATGTCAGATCACGTCTTACGTTAATATGGTGCACTAGTATCAATGGGACAGTGTCAATTCATGGTGGTTGCTGCATTTCTAAAAATTGAATGACAAACTAGCATGCATTATCACTAACCGCTCGTGAATTGATAATTTTTTATTGATTCTAATATACCACATCAACATATGACAGTTTAGGTAAAAACTATTAAATAATTTCTTGATGTGTAGATGTGTGTATATATATATAACAAATTTTTTATTTTAAAAAAGGAGATTATTTCATAAAGAATAGAAGAATAATCCTTCTTCGGGAGCTCATAAGGAGGACTAGATCGAAACCTTTCAAAAAGAAAAAACAAACAAGAAACTACTTCCTAATTCTAATTCTTGGAATACCCATCTTATCAATTTGAATAAAAATTTTAGCTTTAACTGGCTGATCATCGTACCTAATTCTAATTTTTGGAATACCTATATATTCTTGACGTGCATTTATTAAGTTGTGGCGGCAACCTAAAGACACATTCCACGTGAATTGTCTAACACTAGTACATGTATGCAAATTTGAGCTACATTTTAACAAGCAAGTGCAGTGCAGTGGGACTCTTGAAAAATCTGTTGTAAAGCATTTTTTCGAGTGCTGCTTCACCACAATGGGCAAAAAAATACTCTTGTGCGGCTTTCACGCTTGACATATATATGAATTAAATTACAAATTTGAACCCACTTGACAAATACAAATTAAAGAAGATACATCACAAACTGCTAAACTTTTTTTTTTTCAATTCTTCTATCTACCCGCAAGACCAATGACGTGTTCAATATATATGTCGCAGTCCAGACTAATTGTTTTCGCGTGAGGAGAATTACGACAGTGCTTGACTTCCACACCACAACCCATGAGATTCTTCGTGGTTCATCTCTTGCTCAACCCATATACAGTAGCACCAGAACTGGTTGCTGAGAATTGCAAAGATATATCTTTGTTCCGATCCCACGCTGTTGTACGTCTCATCAACTTCCACATCCCTAGCTATACACACAAAGCTTCTTGCATGGTTTCTATATTATATACTCTGAAATCTATGGATTGGGTATGCTGTACGCTAGAAAAATGTCTGACTTACATTTTTTGTGAATACTCAATATTGAAAGGTATCTATATAAATCACACACATATATATGTGTGCGTGTGCGTGTGCGTACAAAATGCCGATTGAACCAGTGTTATGTCAATCTTAATACCGATTTTCATACGGAAATATTTTTTATACTAAATTTAACTTTTTAGTTTATAGATAAAAAAAATTTAACTAATATCCTAGACTTTTAAAAGGAATTCTCAAGTAGATTTTTAATAGTGACGACTTTAACGAGAACTACTGATGGCTTTATTATTCATAAGATTGATGGTTGTAGGATTCTTTGAATTTTTTGATGTAAGATGTTTGTTGTATCGGCTGAAAAACATGTTAAAAAATTAATACAATTAGTGCTTAATTGAACTTGGACTCGCGTAGGAAATCTCAAGTCTTAAACACGAAGGCGACGTAATTTGTGCAGTCTTTCTTATCTTCTACATACATGCATGTATAATATTTTTTCTTCAAGCGAGTTAATGCATTCGTTATTATTGAGAGTAGTTGCGCGTTATCTTGGGAAATCCTTCCGTGCAAAAGACTAGAGGAGACTAAGGTGATCAAAATATCTAAACTCATTCAAAAGATTCTTTATTTTTCTCCCTACTTATCTCGTATTAATTAGTGGGTTAAATCTGACTCTCTAATCCCTGATTATAGACTGATTTGACTTGTTGATCTGCCGACTTTTCCACTGACAGCTACATATCAGTATATGTATGTACACACACAAAATATTATAAATGCAGAGTGGTTAATAGTTTACATCCAAGTATTCAGCACGACAAAAATCATTTGTTGTCTACTTTACAACCAGATAAAAAAAATTGCTTGGAACTCTGGAAAACGTTGATGTACAGTTTGAACATATTGTTGTTCGAAATTTTTGGACTGGTAGTTAGAAAAAGAAAATAATAATAATAATAATATCAATACAAAGTACAACTATACTATTGTAGGATATATATATATATATATAGATATTTATATGCCCATGTAATACTGAAAAAGGAAATACCACTAAAAAAAGGACCTCCTTTTTGTGGATACAATAGATGCACGTGTACGTGGTGTCATGGAGCATATACAACTTGACTAAGCATATAAAGTGTGCCACTGTAAAACTTTTAATGTAAGTTGTTACCAATCAGGATGGAGAGCTCATTTGGAGTGAGAAAGGGTGCATGGACTGTAGAAGAAGACAACCTCCTGAGGAGATGCATTGAAAGCTATGGTGAAGGAAGATGGCATCAAGTCCCTCTAAGAGCAGGTTCGATCCGTCCGCGCTATGCTTACCGTTATCACGTCCGTTTGATAGTTTATGTATAGTTATCAATTTATGTTGTCAGAGTGTATAATTCTCATCTGATAGTTTGAGAGGCATACCACATCACATTACACCGCACTTCCATTTTCTTTATTCGACTTATTCTTCATCCCATTAGATTAGATGAGAATTGTAAATCCTGAGCAGAGTTCCCTCGTCCCATATGAAACGGTTGAATTGTATGTGCGTGATACTGATTTCTTGCTTGAATTTGGAATTGGCAGGGTTGAATAGATGCAGGAAAAGCTGTAGATTGAGGTGGTTGAACTACCTGAAGCCGAATATCAAGAGAGGAGAGTTCTCGGTCGATGAGATTGATCTCATTCTGAGACTTCATAAGCTTCTTGGTAACAGGCAAGTCAATAATACTGAGTGCAAGGTTCCATGAATAACATAATCACCTCATTTTATTACAAAAACAGTGAAACATTAACCACGTACGTGATAATCAATGGGCATGCGGCAGGCGTAGGTTATGTTATGATAGACACACACATATACCATTTACATGAAGTCATGAAAAAGTCCCTTGTGAGTTAATGCATTAGTTTTTGTCCAATTAGGGCAAAATTAAGTACTCATCCCGTTCCTAAATAACTTTCAGTTAAGATTTTTGTACAATAATTAAGAAAGCTATTAAATAGCCTTAATATTAGTCAAAGATAAATGCATTGGATTGAAATATTCTTATTAAAAAGATGAAAAATTAATGTGTGCAGTTATTAAACTCTTAATGAAAAACAAGAATAAGGGTACAATTGGGGAAAAAATATTAATTATGCTTTGAATTTATAGAATGACAGATATTTTGGAACAAAAACAAATTTCTAAAACGACAATTATTTAGTGACGAATGAAGTATATATTTTTGTTTGTACCCTCTAAGTTTTTTTGACGGATTCATCTTTTGGGTGATAGTTATGACTCTAGCCGAATATTTTATGGTTATTTGATCAAGGGCGGACCAAGACATATGGTATGGGGTCCATTGACCCCACTAATTTTTTATATAAATATATAATAAAATTTATTTTGGATCTCACGTAATTTTTATCATTCTTAATGCTTAATGTTTAGTTGCGTACCTGGGTTAGGATTTTTCTTAAAACCTCAAAGTGGTTTAGCTGCCTATTTTGGCCCAAATATATATATATATATATATGTGGGTAAGAATCCAAGGCTACATGATTTTTATGATAGACATGGTTAGATTATTGACACAAAATGATATGAGAGTTACTCTAGTTACAATCACTCTAACCCCACGTTTGGTTGAAAGAAGGGAATGAGTTTAAGATTAGTTAAGCATGAGCTTATTGGTCTGTTTTTTTTACAAAAAAAAAGAAAAAAAAACATGAGCTTATTGAGAAGGGGTGAATGAGTTTAAAGAAAAAAATTTGTATGTTTGGTTAATGTGAGAATGAAGATGAGTTTTGGTTTGAATGGATTGTAATGTAAATAAAAATATTGTATTACATTTTTTCTAATAAATTCATAATTTTATGTGATTTTAATTAAATGATAAAATTGTCATTTTAAAAAAAAAGATATTTTCCAAACAAGAGAATGAGCTTTACCCTTGTTTCACCCTCTATTTTCTCCAACCAAATGTGTGGTAAACACCGCACAATTTACTAAGTTCATCAAAATAGACATTAAATAAGGACTCCTTCAAATTTGGTTTCCTTATGCGAATGCTGATTTGCACACATTTTTCTTATTTTTTGAGCCTTAAAAAATAAAAGTGATGAGTAAAGTGACTTTTATTTTTCTTGGATCAATCATAATTTTTTCATAAACAATCCTTAAAAAAATCAGGGGCAGCGTATAAACTTTTTATCCTCACTCTATAAACCCGACCTCATAAGTTGACTAGGTTGGGTCTGCCCCTGCCTTTGATCTTTGGAGAGTTGTTTGCTACTCTGCTTGCCCTGTAGGTCATCTGTATCTTTTTTTAAAAATTGTTGCTATTAAGTACATAGAATATATGATTGTTAAGATGGTAGATAGTCACTTAGCCTGGCTGCTGGGTTGTCCTTCTGGCTTCGGTTTCTTCTAGCCCTTTTGGTGTTCTCTGCTGTTTATTGTTGGTGGATAGGGGCCTGTTTTGGTATCGCAGTAGTTGTAGTAGTGATGTTGTCTCTGCAGGTGGTCTATAATTGCAGGGAGAATCCCCGGAAGAACAGCTAATGATATCAAGAACTACTGGAACACCAAACTGCACAAGAAGGTTTGCGAGGAGCAGACAAAAGCAACGGTGCGGCAGCATGGTAATATTATTGATCAATCGAAAACTAAGGTCATAAGACCTCGCCCTCGGACCTTCTCCAAGAACTACTCTTCATCATCTCTCGTCATCACCATTCCCACTACAACTGATAACAATCTGAAGGCTCCAAAAAGCATGGAACACAATGACATATGTGGTACCGACAGTACGAGAGCAGCAGTGGCAGAAGCATCCGTGGAGGTGCATGAACCAAATAATTTATTAAACAGTACTGAGTATGATCATTTCACAAACTTGTGGGATGAAAAGAAAGTGATGGAGTTGGGGGACAATTTCATGAGTGACTTGTCTTTCGATGTGGACTTTTGGGATTTTTTTGCTACAGACCAAGCTGCTCCTGAAGCAATCATACGTGAAGCTTCCCCATTGATAAGTTTTTGTCCCATCAATTGCCCTACTTCAGACAATGAAATTTAATGTTTGATATGTGACACCCTGAATAATTCTCTTTCTATATATATATACGTATCAAATTTCAAATACAATGCAATTTTATGAACACATATATTTTTGTGGACATGACAATGCTGCGCTCCCGAGGGTGACACCACGAACACGCCAGACTAAAATCTTTCATACCTGAATTTCTAAACAATTATTATAACACTTTTATATTTCAATATAAAATCAAATTTAATTAATTAGAAGCTTAACCTCCACAGTGTACCAGAGTTTGACAATTTTATTCGAAAACATCAAATTCGAGAAATAATTAAAAACAACTAAGTTAAGCTTTACTAAACATTAATTTGACTTCAATCCAATATCTCCCATCTCATGCATGCACCCCAATGCTCAAGCCTCATCGTCTGAATGAAAATAATTAAAATAAAAATGAGCTACAAGCCCGTAAAGTAGTTAAACCAAACTCTAATAAACAACGTGCAACTTTGAACTACGCTTTACACGGCTTACAACAATCCTTGTAACCAATACGTCAATTTTATGATAATTTTATCTGTTTATTCGCTGAAAATACAGGGATATGTGAGTCAAACTCATGGCTATTCAGAAAGCACAAGAGTTATCGGTCTTTTCTCCTCCGTTAGCTGAAGCTCACATTATATATACTAGAAACGGACTCTGCAAACGCATGCAAATGGGCAAGTAAATTAAAGAAGGTGATCATATCCCTTGGATACTAAACCGTATACATAATGCAATATGGTTAGAAAAATCTAGACTCAAGACATTAATTAGAACTTAGAAGTAGTCAATATAAGGAGAGAAAGTAATGGCTTTAAAAGGAGAGAGTAATGACTTAGCAGACATAGCCAAGGCATACAAAAAAATGCAGACGTATTTCCGAAGCTTAAGTCTGCATGATAAAGGTCAGAGTCAAAAGTACTAAAGCATTGACACACTGCATATTCATTTCCATTTAACAGTTTCTAGCTAAAAAGGAAACTTTAAGAACCAAGCATAAAATATTTCTCAAGACTCCCATCAAATTAGAAAAATACATGGCCAAGATACTACTAAAATGTCATAAGTTAATGCATAATAGGATACCAATTTCCACACAACAATCTCTAAGTCATAAACAGAACACATATCCGTTCCCTTCTAATCCAAAAAAAATACTAGAACTAATTGCGAAATGATGCAGCGCAACGTGTTGGAAAGATTGTCTCTACTCTAACCCTTTTGATTATCGTCTCTCAATTTTCAATCAATAACATAAACTGTCTTATTTGTATAGCATTTACAACTCTTAAATAATACCAAAGTCGAGTGGTCAAAAGCGACAGACTGTAAATCTGTTGAAGTTTTTCTACGTAGGTTCGAATCTTGCCTCTCCGGCTCTCCCACTTGTTTGTTGTAGGCTTCACAGAAAAGAGAGAGGAGGCATTCGTCAGAGTAGGAATTGGCTCACGGAGCGAAGTTTTTTTTTTCTTTCCATGCCATGACAAACAACTAGATCTATACATTAATTCTCCATCTATATCAAATCCCAACAAGAAGCGTTGCTTCTGTTTCTCGGTCCGTTTCACTTCATCCCTGCGATCAGCTCAATCCGCCGACCTCAACAATTGCGAAAATGACCACCAAGTTTCCTTGTTTCCCAATTTTCCCATTCCTCTCATATTCCTCCAAACAAGTACGAGCAATCCACATCGATCACGAAAATGCTACAAGGAAAGGAACAATCAGCATTCAGTAGTATTACATAATGAACCATGGAGTGTCATTCTCACACTCCAGCTAGGAAAAGGACAATAAACTATCACCAGGTTAAGGATTTATTTATTTATTTATTTATTTTGATATCCAGTAATATTCCCTTTTCTAGTTTTCCTCGTGGTGGTCTAGATGTCATGAATTCTTGAGCTAATAACATATTCATACTCTTCTATTCTATTATCTTTTGGAACAAGACTTCTCCACATAGTTTATTGCACGTGAGACACGGATCAAAGTGTCCAGAGAAAGAATTTCTGTCGAGCAAGGAGTCCTTTTCCAGGATAACAAGTAATCCTCCACTTGGGCTCTCAACTTCAGCTTTCTTTGATCAAATTGATCAATCGCCGGCCAAGAAGAGTCAGCTAAGAGCCTAAGAATACAACCGCTTTGTAGTCAATCGTTTTAGAATCGAAACCAAACTCAAAGTTGAGCACGGACGTTCTGGCAGCGCCAGGTGAAGTCAGGACAAACAAAGAGGGCTTGAGGTTTATCGTTCTATAGGGCAATCCCTTCCCCACCTCCATCTAAGCATGCATTTTAAGGCCATTATAAGCACCCAAGAAAAATGGATAACATGCAAAAGTTCAAGATCTTATTCAAATGAATAACATGCATCTTCCTGAAATTAGATTTAGGAAATAACTTGTTCTTATCATTTTAGTTTCATTGGAATATATTTATCTACGTTTTATCAAATGTTGTTTTTTCATCTCTTTTTGATGGGTACACTTATGTCCTCTCATTATGAGAACAATTGCAATGAGAGATTTTTAAAGGAGAATGAATAATGTATATGAATATGTGCTTTTGATGATGTGATTGTATATAAATGTGTGTTTTGATGATGTTGATGTGTATATAGTTTTATTTTTTATAAAAAAATGGGGACCCAATATTAATTTTTGTGTAATTTTGTTGAAAAATAAATGGTGAAATATAAGAGAAGATGTTTTGTTAATGAAAAATAAGGAAAGTACATAGAGATTTGTGTTTTGATAATTTAATTATAATAAAAAACGTATTTTAATAGTATGAATAAATAAGTAATTTAAATTTTTATATAATATAAATAAAGAGTCAAAATTGATTTTAAGGAGAATGAAAAATTTTGCTGATTGCAAATTCCCTGATCTTAGAGAAGGGCTTCTTTTTCCCCCTATCAAATAAAATTATAACTTAAAAAAAAGCACCCAAGAAAAATGGGTCGCGCAAAAGGTTTCCGGCGAATGCCGATGCTCTCTGTGATTGTAATCATCTCGTGGCCATCATCAGTGACAGTTGAAGATACAAAGAAGAAACAATCCCCAACAGGAACATGGAGCTTCACACAGACAATGACATTCTGGAGTTTGGTTTTGATTTGCAATATACATTGCTTGTTGACAAAATCTGGGTTTTTCAAAAGATTACGCAGAGCCTTGCATACACACCTGAATCGCATCAATGATTTTACTAGAAAATGGAAGCCAAACGAGTATCTCCATGACCAAATCCTCTGGGATATCTCTGATCAACATGGCCGCCATGGAAGCTACTAGTGGTGATGAAACTCGGAATAGTTGAGAGACAAAAATACCCTTTGTGTAAAATAAATTTTTAAATAAAACTCCACCACATTCGAATGACGTCGCCTTTCTTTGTCGTGTCGGATGCACTTGCACTTGCCTGTCAATCTGTGCACAAATATGCCACGAAAACGCAGAAACCAGATTCACGCTCTGCACGGCTAACTTTCCCCGACTCCACACGGTTTAAATTGGTGAGTTCTTAAACCAAATTTCAGTTCTTTATAGTGTTCTAATTATTTTTGTTAAACATAAATGTTTGGGTTTATGAAGAAACCCATTTTGATGAGGATCAGACTGTTGAAGTGCGTTCTTGCATCGTGGTTGCATTGAATGTGTTTGAGAAAATGATTCATGGTTAGAGTAGGAATATGAGCTTTCGATTCAAGATTCTAGCCTGAGAGACTCTTTTTTTTTTGTTTAATAGGTCATGGTATATAACTATGTGAGCCGTATATGATAAACGCAATTGTTTGAATCAGTTAAAATAATTTTATAAGTGGCATTGATATGCTTTCTTAAGTACAAAAACATTTTTCAATTCCCCAAGCAATTTGATAATTTAGAAGTCTATGGAACTGCTAATCAAGGCTTTAACTTGAATCTCTATAGTTGATGAGTTTGTTAGTTGTCTTTCCATCTTACCATAGCCTGTTCTTTTTTTTGTAAAATATGAGAATGTCTACACTTAGTATAGACAGAAGGAAAAAATACCTCCTTTGGCATGGAAGTAATGTGGGGGATTTTAGAGAAAAGAGGAGTCTTGATGTCGGACTATCCCACATCATTAAAGCTGGAGTCCCAAGTCTAGCTTATAAGGGCGGGCAATCCTCTATCTATCAACCACGGTTTTCAGTTATGAGTTAGGCCCAAACTTTTGACATTGGGACTGTCCCAGGCCCACAAAACCCTCTTGGGCATGTAGGGCTGTGTTGCATCAAGTCTTGATTAGTTAAATTACTATGATCAATGATATGTTTGAGGGAGTTGTAGGTAGTATTTGGACTCATCGAGAAGTTATAGGGCAATTTCACATCACAATAGGTTTGCACCAAGGGCCAAGCACTAAGCATGTTCCTATTTGTTTAGTGATGGATGTACTCACACGACATATCTAAGGTAAGGTTCATTGGTGTATGTTGTTTGCAGATGATATAGTTCTAGTGAATGAGATAATGTAAAGAGTTAACTCAAAACTCGATATGTGGAGGCAAGTCGTAGAGTTTAAAGAATTTAAATTAAGTAGGACTAAAATAGAATATATGAAATATAATTCTAGTAAGTGCGCACAATGGAACGAACAAACGATTGAATTAGATGGGAGAGAAGTAACAATAAGTAAGATTTTTTAATATTTTGGCTCAATTTTCCAAGATGGTGGAGACAATAGTGAAGATGTAGCTAATAGGATTAAAAACGAGTGGATGAAGTGGATGAGTGCATCTGGGATTTATGCGAGCAGAGGATTCTTTTAAGGTTGAAGGAAAAATTCGATAGGTCCGTTATACAACCCACGATGATGTATGATTCTGATTGTTGGGCTAATAAGAGACAATGTATCCAAAAATGATTGTAGCAAAAAAGTGAATGCTTCATTGGATACGTGGCAACACGAGGAATAGAAGAAATATGGGATAAGAAATGAGATTATTAGATCTAAGGTAAGTATATCACCAATTGAAGATAAGTTGCAAGAAAACTGTTTAAGATTATACGGGCATGTACAACATAGAGATAGTAGTGCAGCGATGAGGATTATCAAAAGAATTTGTATAGAAGGGAGTAGGAAGCAAAGATGAAGGCGTAAAAAGACATGACTTGAACTAGTAAGAAAGGATTTGGATTGAATATGAGTTCATGAAAGTACAATCTTATATGAATGATGGAAATGAATACACGTTAGTGAATTTTCTCATAGACTCATTTAGCCAATACCAAAATTTTGGGATAAAGGCTCGGATGATGGCGATGAGAATGTCTGCATAATCTTTCGTTGATGTATGTCACACATCCCACATTGCATGGGAGGGGCCTAGCAAATCGCTATATAATTGACACCCTTGCCCTCCATTGGTAGGTCCTTTTATTAGAGGTATATAAGGTTGTTATGATGTTTGTAACTATTGATCAAATAAATGCCATCAAAAAGTAGTAGGCTTTCATAAAGGATATTTCTCTTCTAACGGTTTTTTTTCCTAACATGATAATTAGTTTTGTGTGTGTTTTGAGTTTGCTTCTTATACAGATTCTACTTTAGTTAAGATATTTATCTAGTCTCGATTTATGTTCAAGTATATGTTATTTTGTTGATAAACATTAATTCTGTCTGTATTTGGAAATGGAGCTTGTGCCTACCTTTCAATCAATTAAGCTCATGTACACTTCTTTTTTGAAAAGAGGCAAAATGTGTTAACTTGATTATGGCTAGTATGATATTAGTTCGTGCTTGGGTTGGTTCTATGAATCAAGAAGTAAGTTTGTTTTCCAGTGCCTATCAGTCACAGAGAGTGATCCTCTTTGTCAGATATCCAGGTTTTCTTCTGACCTCTTATGCATTGTCAATATTTAGGGCTGCTCTACTTGACTAAGACTTTCTATTCAGCGTGTGACATCCATATCTTGCAAAAAGGGTTTCTTCAACATGGAGATAGGCATTACAAGGTGAGAATTATTGATGATCAGTTACATAGTGCCTATGTGTATCTAAGCTTGTATTTTGTCAATTACTCGCTTGTCACTAATTTTGCTCATTAGAAAAGCAATTTTAATTCACTTACTGGTGTTAAAGTTGTTATTACCAATGAACAGTCAAGTAAATTACTAATTACAATGCCCCTCCTTATTTCTCCCCTTCCCTCTTTTTTCTCCTTAAATATTCTTCATTGCTTTTAGCATCTGAATAGGTACTTTCTCATGACCTTCTCACCCTTTTTTCGTGTTTTGGACATGTTAGGTGTTGTCTTGACAAAAAAGTTCCAGGGTTTTCATGGAATTCACAAATCTTGGATTGGACGGATATTCATAAACTTTCCTTTACAGTTAGTGCCCAAAATTTCCGGACTAGCTATCCACAGCTTACTCATTTGCGCCTTATTTCAACCGGGAAGGATAGACCGAGCCACATGTTCCCAGTGACATACTCCTTGCCTATTGATAAGGAGCAATCTCCATGGCTGCATTCAGAAGATTATTCGGATGATGATGCATCTAATTCTAAGGACTCGCAGGCAGAGCTTCTTGCTCAACCATTGAGCAGTGATGAGGTGAATTAAAATTGGGTTCTTATAGTTTTCCCATTGCATGCTAGATAGAAAATGCGTGGTCTCTATCATCTTCGTTTTTCAACTATTGCAAATCTGTAGCACCTCTGCTCTGTAGTCAGTGAACAAACTTCTGGTATTTTGTGTCATTGACTTTGTTTCCTTTTGTTGTTATTAATTAATAATCCTTTTCTTCTTTTTAATTTTTCCTGACATGGGATATGGGGCATATGATTCTAAGTTCTTAAGTCATTCTGAAAACAAAATTTTATATTTCTGTCTAAGAATCATATATTTATAATTTAAATCTGGTCACCCTCAACATTTTTGTTAGATGTTTTAACTTTTAAGCACTTGTTACCAGTTACGTTTCTGGAGTTCAAAGTCATGTATTGGTTTTTAAAGAGGGTCAGTAGCTTGCTTAAAGATATTTTATCGCCAAGAGAAACAACGTGGGAAAAAAGGGATCCATTTGTTGATTCCATCATTTAGCACCATATTTTATTTCTAAGGTAGGAGATACATAGCTTAGATTGAGGATGACATATTGTTATGTTTATTCATAAAGGACTGAAAGATTTTTGGGGAAGAAGAAGGTGTAGAGAAAGTAATTGTGTTTGGACTTCAGAGATGAATAAATGTCTCGACTGTTTTCTTCTGCCACATTGCAGTAATGGTGACCTTTAGACAAGAATTGTAACCTTTTTTCTGGAATTGAAGATGATATATTAATTATGTGAATGATTGATTAAGTGGGCTTTCTTTTCTACTGTTAAAATAAGATTATTTACCATCATCAAGGTTGTTTTGATGGCATGCATGCTCATTCTCCTTTGGCTTGTTCAAGTTAC
This sequence comes from Euonymus europaeus, assembly GCA_963580455.1. Lineage (NCBI taxonomy): Eukaryota > Viridiplantae > Streptophyta > Magnoliopsida > Celastrales > Celastraceae > Euonymus > Euonymus europaeus. Next base: position 21,023,205 of record OY756965.1, read on the forward strand.
CATGCTCATGCCAAAGGCGTGAGACTTTACCTCTCAAAAATTCAAGTAGGACTGCATAAATACGTGTAGAATATTTTTTTTATTGTTTCCTTTTATAGACTATTATTTAAGTTTTTCTTTTTTGTAAAGTGCATCCCATCTTATTCTTCTGTTTATCTGGCCCTTACTTTCATTCTTTATTTCTTTTTGATTTATCATCTTTAACCTTGTTGTTTGACAAATTGATCATTAATCTTTGTTTTCTCTTCCCTGCACAAGAAACGAAAGGAAAATGGTTCCACAAATTATTCTTGTAGCCAGAACTATATGTACTGCATGCATGTGAGCAATTTTTATCACTTGCTAGGTGTAACAAAAATTTTTTTGAACTAGTTGTGCTCTTGTTGTCAGCCAGAATTAATGTGATTAATTGCATGTGGTATTGTTGGGTTTTTTGTGGGGGTGGGGAGATGATAGTTACTTTACATGTGTCATAGTTAGCTCAAGTACTTTATTCTCCTTAAGGAGCCGATAAGCATGGATTAAATGCGACTACCTGGAGGTGCTGTTATATGCATTTTTGGCCCTTGTTTTTTCGCTCATTTATAGTACTTCCTCTTAGAGTTATGTTTTGGTTGACCGCTCTGCTTACCTAACTAATGATTATTCACTGAATGCTCATACCTAGCTATTTTGATGCTGTGACCTGAGATAAACTATGACTGCCAAACAATGCGGCAGCATTAACTGTCAGATTATTCTAATTATATCAGATAAATCGTTGTCGGTGCAAGAATAAATTCCTGGATAAATTTTGTGCGTATTTTCATCAGCATTGGCACTTGCTGTATGTCCCAATTGTTTGACAGTTAAAGACACTGCTGGCTGATTCTGAAAGAGTGAGGTTGGTAAGAAAATTAAGTGAAGCCAATCAGCAGAATCGTTTTCTCAAACGCCAGGTTTGTATGCATTGGCATTTAGTTATTGTTTTGATTTCTTTTCCTTCATAAAAACTGGTAGTGTTGTACTATCAATATCATTTATTGTATAATTTCTTACCAACCTTGATATCGTTTAACTGTTTTCGTCAGGACACGTGCATCCTAAAAGAAATATTATATGATTATTGCCTTGTAATTTTTTTCTAAGTAAATTTTCCATTAAGTTGGCTCTATCAATGATGTGTACTTGTCTTAGCGATGTTGCAATGGCTAAAGTATATTTAATTATAGTCGGTGGCCGAGTAAAAAAAAAATCTTTATAAAAAATCTATGTTTATGTAATTTTGTATTTTTATTTTAGAGTGAGTACTCAAGCAAAAGCCCCCTCAAAAGTAAAAAACTAAACTCATTCCACATAAATTTAGTGATAAAATTTTAATTCCTAAACCCAAATATTTGTTCATTTCCGTTTAGTTTTCAATAAATAGTCCTAAAAAAATTTCGCCGTCAACCTTTAAGCTCTCTCTTATAAATTTTTTACTCTACCACTAATCAATTCCCCGCCCCTGCCAAAAAAACTATTTTCTAGATTCACTGCTGATTATAGTGATACTAACTGAATGATTAGTGCCAAGCTTTCAATTTTTTCCTTTTTTGACTGTACACATGAATTCTCGTGATCAATTTGTTTAGGTTATTAGGGCAAAGTTTGGGTTTCCAATCCTCTTTGTAGTAATATACTGCATGATTATAATAGTTAAAGACATCATCTTCATGGTTGCTTTTATTTCTATGTTCTCATAGGTTACCCTTTTTATTAGTTATGTGTCTCAGTTGTCTTGTCTTTCAGAGTAATGATAAAAGTCTATGATTAGTGATAGAATGCAACTTGATGTAATGATGAGATTTGCCTCAACTTTTAACATGGTGAATTAGCTCAGTTTTTCATATTCAAGACGACAGACCTTCAGATCCAAGTTATTTACGAAGATTTTTCTCCTGGAAAAAGCCCTTGAGCTAACGTCCTGTTTTATCCATGTTCCCAACAGCTGCAGGACAAGGAGGCAACTTTGGTTAACTTTAAAAGTGAACTTGCTCTGATGGAACTTCAAGTTCAGGTAGTTGTATCTCTCTCTCTCCCTCGTGTGTAATACATTTTTTGTGCCCTCATCCTACTGACTCTAAATTAGTGAAGAATTTATCAACATTTGCTTTGCACCTGCTCCTCCAGGAAGATCAATATTTCGCCTTCCATGTTTTTCTTAACAAAGAAATAATTACGCTGGAACTTGTGCTGACTTCGAAGGACCATTTGTTAGGTTTTCAACAGTACCATTTGACAATTTTTTATACCTGAACTTAGGGCTATGCTTAATTTATTCCTTGAACTTCGTAATTGTTCAATCAAGTCTCTAAATCTTACAAAGACAGTGGTTCTATGCAAATTTAAATAATGTGAAGTCGCAAATAGTACTGATGCCCAATCATTTTCACTAAAACAATGATTGATATTACTGGCATTTATGTTAAAGTGACATGGAAAAATTTAGCCATTTTAGCAACTTGCTAGTCTCCTTTTTCCTCTCTAGAGAAAGTCATCTCCATCTCTCCCTTAAATGCATCAGCATGGGTTCTTTTGTTCTTGTTTCACGTAAAAGCTTTTGTCTTTTGCATCTTATAATAGAGTGGCATTCAAGCTTTTCAACGCCAAAGGTTTTTTTGCTTTTGTACCACATGAGCAGGCTTTAGCCACACTGGCTGAGGAAATATCTAAAGGCAGCATTCCAGACGGTTCAAGGAAGATAAATGGGAAATACATTCAATCTCACCTTCATTCACGCCTAGAAGGTATGCAATTTTCCTTTTCATGGATGGTCATTGCTTATTGGATTGCTTAAGTATTCATTCTTTTTGAACTTTTGCCAATTTTATCATAACAAATAAATGGAATACACATATCCTTTCAAGCGAATAATGAGCATGGATATATCATTGAGTCAAATTCCAGAAGCTAAGCTGTCGAATGGACTCTTCTTTGTCTTCTTCTATTAGTTTCCCTCTTGTTTTTTGATGACTGTGATAGGCTGGTTCAAATGAATTTGCAGTGATAATGCAGTCATTTAAATGTTTAAAAGTGGAACTCGATTAGTTACTCATTTCTTAGGAGTTGTCTAGCCTTTTCTTATGGTGCATGCATGAGGTCTAACATGCACTGTTGAGAAAGCATCTAACATGCATGATGATGGATTTTTTCTGATAAATAGTTTATTATTATTATTATTACTAATACTTTATTAGTGTGAGTGAGGGATTACGGAGACTAAGATCTCAGCTTCTTTAGAGCACATCCAACACCTTAGAGACTTGTAAAGAGGGATTATGAGATGGCACCAGCGGCGGGCCAGGGAAATCATTGGTTGCTCTATAGTTGAGAAAGCATCAATTTTACTTGCATCAAAAGATTTTTTGAACCCTGGTTTGGGGCTGGACTCTGGAGGCTGGAGCAATACAATCTCTTTGTTTTTTTTTTTGTCAGGGGAATTGGGGATGGGGGGATTCGAACCAACTCCCTGTTGGAAGGGTCGATCCTTACATGCATAGTGATTCCCGCTCAACCGCAGGCTCACTTGCTATACAATCTCTTTGTTATTAATATATTAGGGACTGTGTTGAGGACTGAGGAGTTCCACAAGTTCAAGTGGTCAAGCTCCTCAACGCCCCGCCTAAGGGCAGGGGTTCCTAAACCCATTCTGTTGAAAAAAACAATATTGCTAAGGAATTAATTAACTTCTTTATAGAGTCTATCCTGTTTTCTGCTAATTAATGAGATTTTGTTCTGCCCGACCAACAATGATTTGTTTTTGTAAAGTTCTACATGAGAAATTGAAAGAGCAGCTAAAGGATGTGGAGGCTGCACGGTCTAAGGAGGTTCAGTTATTCTGGTGTGGAATGGCGGAGGTAAGCTTGCAACATATTGGCTTCATGTACCTCAATCTTTCTTTTCTATAATCATGCAAAATGAAGTCGTTTAATTTTGGCTAGTTTCTTCATATTAACATTACATAGTTTAGGTCACTTGTTTAGAAAATGTAGTGTGTTCTAGGACCCAGAAAACTTATCATATAAGGATCTGAAGACAAAAACTTGTGATGGCTCTACATCATTGTTCCTTATCATATATTTTGGCATAATTTTAGTTCTGGTATTCATGTTAAAGAGTGTACGCGTGATGGGCTCGTTCGACGGTTGGAGTCAAGGGGAGTACTTATCTCCAGAGTATGATGGTTCATTCACTAAGTTCTCCACAACATTGATGCTTAGACCTGGAAGGTATCAACTATCAATCTATTGAGTTTCTTGTTCTCCTAATTCCTTCTCTTTCTCATCATTCTTAATTAGTTAATAGTTTTCATGTGTTGAAAGGTATGAAATCAAGTTCTTGGTGGATGGAGAGTGGAAACTGTCCCCTGAATTCCCCACTGTTGGTGAAGGATTAACAGAGAATAACTTGGTTGTAGTAGAGTAACTCCAGGTTTCCTTTCCCATCTCTTTATATGCTGAGCAAAATATCTATGTACAACACTTTACTTTCTTGGACCAACTTCTTTGATATTCTAGACTCTGAATGCTCCATCGTAAATAGAAATGAATTTTCTCCGATTTTTTTCATAGCCGACTTTAAATTTTTAGGATAAAGATTCGGACAATGATGATAACCCAAGTTAAGAAATGACAGAGTGGGACACAAAGCCAATGACTCATGTCGAGAGTCAATGTGAGAGTTGTGGTCGACCAAACTTCCTTGCAAAGCAACACTGGCTCACACTAATTCTTTCTTGACATCAGTGGACAAACAGTACATTGACACGTGGCATTTTAATATGGATGAGAAAAAATTGCTGGACTAAAATGATTGCAAGCTTTCCAATAGTGGAGGACTTCTCATCAAATTGAGCAGTAGCAGTAATCAATCATTTCAATCCCAAAAAAGTGTTTGGTTAGCTTTAACTACAGATATTGACACTCAACTCCAATCAGCGACTACTTCTGTAGAATTAGATTAGATAAAAACAGAGGTTGACATGTTGGAAAGCATTTTTACTCTCTTTTTTTTCCTTATGGTGGAAAGCATTACTTATTTTTATTGTTCGCTATCAACACAATTGATTATGGGGTCAATCAGAGTCTTTCACTCCAAGCTTACCATGATTATCAAACTATGACACTTTTGTTTAATCGGGAATGACATCATATAAGTTTATTTTTTGAATATTTGATATAGACTTAAGCTTGAGCTCTCAAAACCGCACACATAAAAATTCATATCACTTCTAATAAAAATAAACTCAGAACCTTGTGAGTCCATGCAATTTGGCTCAAAAAAAATCTCAGTTGTTTTTTTACCACATAATTATACTTAGGTTGGGGCGGGACCTAAGGACCCGTCCACTGACCCGTGCCCTCGGAATGCCAGTGGAATGTAAGTCGCAGGTTATGCGACACAACGACAGGGACAGCTGAGTGGGCAGGTTAAATCACCAAGTGAGCGTGCACATTGGCCGACTACCACATAATTATACTTATACTTAGAAGTCATGTGCCATTTATAGAACAAAGGGAATAAGGGTATACATTGATTAAGAACAAACAACGTGGTCCTCTTACGCATGTTCCCTAACAATTAATGGTGCAAACAGAGTGCATCCTTCCCATCATTCTTTTCCAAAATGTAGACTCAATCTACATTCACCAAATTGACCTATAATCATCTCTTTTTATCTCAATTTCTGCATTTATATTCTAATCTTCCACTTTTTAATTATTGATGATTTTGCTTATCAAAATTATGCGCGATCTAAAATATATATGTGATTTCATCTAACTCGAAAAAGATGTATAATTATTTTTTTTAGCCAATTATTGTAATGATTGATTTTAATTTTAATGTAATGAAATTTAAAGTAAAAATAATCTAAACCTCTCAAAATTTGATTTTAGCTATCAAAAATTTCATATATCATCATCATCATATTTTATATTTTGAAATTTTAATGGAGTACAAGGCCTCCAATGAATTTTTGGTCTAGGACCCCTAAAAGGGCACGGCCAGCCTGCGGAGTAGAGAGCAGAAACAAGAAATGGTTTCTGTAATCGTCATCCCAATTTGTTTCTGTAACGACTTGGAAGAGAAACAACAAATAGTGTGACAAAAGCCCTGATTGCAGACATGTTCTAGAATCATCGTCTTCATTTATCATCTAAATTAACACCATAATTTAATAAATGAATATTGAAATTCAATTATCAAATTTGCTTAAAAAAAGGAAAAAGAAAAAGGATTTTTCTAAAACTAGAATTACACATTTGGTTTAACAAATTAACACGCTCTCAACTCGGATTAAAATTGTCAATGAGCTACGTTGAGTCAGCTCAACTGAGTTGAACCATTATTGAGTTGCCAAGCTGAGGTGGCGATTAGCGGCCGTGTGTGCCATCCGAGCATCAGACACCCATTATTCTCTTCCACTCTGTACCCATCTCCGCCACCAAAGAGAGCCAATAACATGCTTGCCTGCTTGAAAGCGTTGGATCCCAGATGAACCGCCTCGAACCCGGAGGATTCCATCCGAGTCCGCCACTGAGTTAATGTCTCGTGACGCTCAACTCGGTCAGCCCCTTCATATGCTACCACGTTGCATATCTGTCTCCCTAAATACAACTCGGACATAACCAGGTCTTGACTCGGCGCCGCCAACCCCGACGAACCCTCCAACGAGTCAAACAAGCTCGAGTAATAATGTAATGCCTCGGTGAACCTGTCTAGGAAAACCGGACCGTTGTGGTTCGCTTCTTGTTCCACTAGGGTTACGATTTTGGGTTTCAATGCTTTGATTGACGAAAGGACTTTCTCAATCCCACCAGAACGAGTGAGTAGGGGGTGAAGCTCGAATACAGAGTTAACCGCGATCGCCTCCCCATCCACGGGTCGGATCTCGAGTATATCCGGTTCAAGATCCGCCAAACAATTCGCGACGAATCCGCGAAATTCGAATTCAACACCAATTGTTCCAGCGAGTTGGGCCAATTTCAACCCAACTTCCTGTAACGGGTCGGTGTTATCCGGCTGTGGTGGGCCGATCCCTGTCAATCGGAAAGCCGGTGGGCCGCCGGGTCGTAATGCTAGTGCTTGCATAAGTGCCGGCCACTGCATTCCCTGTTTGAGCCCGAAATCGATGACGTGGACCCTGTTTGCGGTTGCAAAAGCTTCGAGAATGGCTTGATTGGCTGTGAAGTGTGCGAATTTGAGGTACGGACAGCTCTCGTAGAAGTGCATCTGGAGAATATCATTACAGGAGGAATCGAGGGAGTCTTGAGGGTAAATCTTGTAAATTCGGCGAGCCAAGGCTTCGGCGAAGTAGGTGGCGACCTTCCTCATCGCGCCGACTTGTGAAGCTGCTAGGATCCCTACGTGCTTCACCAATGCATCCGCGAGCTTCAAATTTTCCTGTTGAACCGCCTCTGCACAAGCCATGAGAGTGTGGACCAGCCGGACGCCTGTCTCCTGAGAGTCACCTAGCACCACGGGCCGGGCTGATTCGGACGACACAGTGCCACCGGAAACTGCAATTTTTGATGATTGTGGTAAAACCAGCGCCGGAGAACCAGACCCAATTGAAGTTCTCGTTCGCTTCCTGCAATCTCTAATTTCTGATTCGGGCTGGGAGAGAACCACCGGACCAGGGATTGCTCTAAGATCAGAATCATCCGTATAAACGCGAGACGGATGTTGCTGTGGCGAATTGGAGGAATTCGTTGTAGCAAGCAGAGGATCTGGACCTGGATCGAGATCAGTTGTGTTGAGCTCCGAGAGCATGGTCTGCACCCATCCGGAGAGATCAGTGGGATTATAGTGAATAGTATCAGAAGCAAGATGAGAAATCCCATCTTCTTGAGCTGAATCCAAGACCATCTCCAGCCGTTCAAGCTCATGCGCCACGTTAGCCATATCGGAGGACCGAACCTTGTAACCCAAAACCGCCAACAACTCATCGACACCACCTGCATCTTGGTCTTCCTCCCACATCTTACCTTTGCTACTGCTGCCATAGCTAGTACTACCACAGCTGTCTGAGTCTGGGTGATCTCTCTTCATCTTGGTTTATCTTCTCTTCCTTCCTTTTGATAGACACTAGAATTAATCGATCATGGCAGAGAATTGTTGGGTTTTATTTGAAAATAATAAAAAAAAAAAACAAAGAAAGGAGGGAGGTCCAATGGAGGAACAGAATAGACTGAGTATGCGTTTGGATGACTCTGTCACCCATACTCCCACACACTCTCAATTTTTACGCTTTACGAGAGAGTATACTCTATCACCCATACTCTCATCCAAACGCATGCTTAGAGTGGTAGAGATGAGTTAAACGATGGAGGCCATAATAATGGAATTTTTATTTATTTTAAAATAATATTTTTTTCTGGCAACCATTTAAAAAGCATCAAAGAGAAGTAGCAGCACCGCATTGCTAAAAAAGATGCTATTTATTTTTTCGGCAAAAAAAAGATGCTGTTACTGATTTGATAAATAAGTATATACATAAAAATATTAATATTTTTAAAAAATATAGTTTATAGTTCCCAAAAAAAAGTAAAAACCCCCAAATCAGGTGGGCCTACCCTTTCTTAATCAATTGAGAGTTTTTGGGACTCAGAATGAAATGTGGGTCCAGATGTGCCGGTGACTGTGAATGCTTCCTCATCCTCCTTTATCAGCGCGTCTTTTGCACTCATGGTATAAAATGTAGGAAGGAGATTGAGTGTCACGCGGGATTTCTCTTTCAGTTCAGCGAGAGTGAGATTTGTCGTTTCACTACCCCCGAGACCTGTTGGGTTTTGATCATCTGCTGTGGTGGTCAACTTTAGATGGAACGGCTTCGTTACGTGTGTTAACGCAATTAGGATCACGTGATGTCACGCACTTCTATCTGAGAGGACCCATCACAAGATTTAACGGCGTTTGGAGTCACAGTCCGTCGACCGAGTCTAGGCTTTCCTCACGGCGGCGTTTGTGCGTGAGTTTGCCGATAAGTACACATCAGGTGCCGACTTGCCGTTGTCATGGACTCATGGGACTTTATTTTATTTTATTTTTGAAAATTAATTTTTATTTACGATAGAAAGCTGACAGCTTCAACTCTCATGTTGGCCGCCAAGATCATGGATATGTGATTCTGCCACGTTGTCAAAGTTGTAAAACCGAACGTTGTGGTCCACACCAAAAAAAAATTCGACCACAGGAGAAGGGACGGACACAATGGATGCTCAGAAAACAACATTCCACAAAATCAGTGATGAGTACAACATAGTAGTGCATTAAATGTGAAATGTCCCCTAAATAATATCAATTTCATTGTTCATTTGCCCTAAATTTAACATTGTTGTTAGAACATGAAAATCTCTTTCCACTAGAGGCGCTATTTAAAGGATAACTTTGCACAAACTAAACGGTTAATATCCGTAATTATGTGTCTGTTTTTTTTAATCTTCGTGATTAGTATTATCGTGAGTGTTTTCTTTTTTTAATTAACGTGTGTGACTTTAACTATGTATAAATCACAAAATACAAACATTAATAAATAAAAACTGTATTTTTAGAATGTTCCTTCCCATAGAATCTGTCGATGCAAAAATCTGCACCGACGTTAGAGTTTCTTGGGTTGAATGAACACAGGCTAAGCAACTGAATTGAAAGTAAAAGCACACAAAGAATTTACGTGATTCGGCAAGAATGTCTACGTCCACGGGTCTGTATTTCTCATTCACTATATCTTCTCAAATGGTTGCAATGGGTGTTATTTATACTATAGTCAAGTAACCGCTCTCCTGCTTCCTCTCCACGCATCAAGCGTGTAATCTCTGTTTGAATTTTGAAGAGCAGTTCCACTTGAATTTTGAAGGAGATGTGAGAAGATCACGATCTTCACCAGAGGCAGGATGAGGTTATTCAAGTTACGTATGACACTTGCAACACGTCTTGTCGTCTTGTGCCACGTGTAGTCTCTAGGTGTCGACACGTGGCATCGCACTTTTAGGCTCTACAGAATCTAATCAAGAGAATTGAATTGAAACAAGCTTGACCTGCTCCAAAACAATTCAAACCGGCAATTAGATGCTTTCCAACTAGTCCGTCCAATCAGAAATGTTTTCTGAACGAACTTATAAATTATAAATGTTCAGGAAATATAGATTATTCATACACCATTTAATTAATTAAAACTTTATTAGCACTGATCTGGTCTTGTTAGCCAATATCACGAATTAATTAATGATTAAGGAAATACAAAAAGCACAGTCAACAGTTATTAATATTGTATGTATATACGTATGAATGTACACGTCGTTCAAACTGAAGTCAAAAAGATTCCTTAAATGTAAATTAAGATCCTCCCAAATGAATGCCACGTTGTCTTATTATTTTCGTGGGCTTTTAGTGGTTGAATGAGTCTATTTGAATTCAATGGGCCGGACCAGTCCAACTAATGTCCCTTCTGGACCATGGTTGGTCTTTTAAAACCGAAGAAAGGCAAAAGCACAAACAATTTAGCGGCAGATAGATTCAGAGCCTGAACAATACAAGCAAAGGTTCCCGAAATACCTGCCATTGAATAACGAATAATGTCAACAGTCGGAATTCAATCCACAGTCTCAGCCACAACAACGGCCGCCTGCGCTTTCTCCTCCACAAACAAACACCTTGGCTTCAATTTTCGCGTTTCCCGAAATTTCTCCGACGTCGCCAACGAAGTGAGGCGACTGACACGCCATGGAACCAAAAGGAACCTCACTCTGGCAATGTCGTTTTCCCCTTCTAGTCCTTTTGAAGTCTGCGTCAAAGCCTCCATCACCACACCAAACAGGCTCGGCGACTGTACGAATTCTATCTCACTGTTGCTCTGTTTGGTTTCCTTTTCCCCCTTGTTAAATTCCTATCTTCAGCTTATTTTTGTTTACTAAAAATTGCATCTTATACGTGAGAATGTTGTTATGAATTGAGGTAATTGGTTATCCTGTTAGTGTTCTCTAACTTTACAAACACTCAAAGAAGCAAAGATGTTGCAATTGGATATGATGGTAGTCTATGATATCCGGCATCTATTATGCTGATCGTTATTGAAGCTCCTGTTATGAAAAGTTTTATTTAACTATTTAGGGCTGAATCATGTAGCTGTTGCTGATTACTTTGGTAATATTCTGCTCTACATATTTTCTTCAGGCCCATTTTGCCAAAGAGTGTTGCTGACTATGGAGGAAAAGCATGTTCCTTATGACATGAAGTTAATTGATTTGGCAAACAAGCCGGAATGGTGATTATGAAATTAATTCCATTTGGTTCCATTCAATTTTCTGAGTACTCTGATCTGTCAAGTTTGATCAGAACATTCCAAGCATATACTGAAAAATAGAGACGAGAGAGAAACATATGTAACATAGTAAACAGACTACTAGTCATTGGGCCCTGCTTTAGGTTTCTCTGTGCTTAAAACTCTACTTTTAACTTTCCAGGTTCTTACAAATTAGCCCAGAAGGAAAAGTTCCAGTTGCTAGACTCGATGAGAAGTGGATTCCAGATTCAGATGTTATTACTCAGTCACTAGAAGAGAAGTTTCCAGAGCCACCGCTGGTTACCCCTCTCGAGAAGGCTTCAGTGTATGTGCTATATGTTAGAAATAACAGTGATTTATGGACAATATTTTCGTACTTTTGTTAGCAACAATTCTGTTAAATGATGATTAAATTTTGTTTCTAATGGGTATAGAATTGCTGTTGTGCTTATAGCATTTTTAGAAAAAGAAAATCCTTGCAATAAAATTGTTGGTCCCTTCTCCTTCTTTTGTTGGGTCATGGAGGTGGGGGAAGGGGAAGCAGAGGGTAATAGGATATTTGAGATCTAGATAAGTGTAACATAACTGGAAAATCTTTGTATTAAATTAAAGAATGTGACACTTAGTCATCATCTTTAGACGTGTTATTGAGTAAAGGTCAGAAGCTAGGATAGGATTATGTTGTCACTTCATGTTGTTATTTCATTTCTCTGTTTGTGTAGGTCAGTAGGTGGCATTACTAATGCTACAGTTCTGCCAAGTTTTTTATATGATTTTCAGAAATCATGTGATTTTTTTAATGTTTATTCTTCTACTAGTAATTCATAATCAGAGAGCTATTTCTTTTGTTCCCTTCTACCAGCATCAGTGGGTCTCTCTTTTGTTTGCCCACAATTATAATGAGGTAAAATGCTAAAAATCACTGAGATCCCTCAAATTGTTTTCTAATTATATCGCTGAAGTAGAATGCAAACCACAACCAGTGCAGGTTGGAAAAAAAATATGTTCACCTGTTATCACAAAAAATTGAGGCTCTGCCTGTAAAAGCAAAGAAATGTTAGGATTATCATTTTGATGGGCGATTCATGGACAGGGGATTTTATTATGGCGACAACTTCAATAGAAATTGAATTTCATTAATGCCAATGTGGGCTATATAATTGTTCAAAACCTAGGAAGTCCAGTACCCTCTTTGCACATTTCTTTCTTTTTTCCTTCCATTTGTTTATCCTGTAAATGCCTTTAGACCATTGCACTGTCTTATGTTTAGCTAGATAAAATTTTGAGGATAGTTTATGTTCTATTGCGTACGAGTTATTCATGTCATGGCAACTCAGTAACACATCTTTTGGTTCTTGCTAATATTTTTGCTGCTCCTGGTGTCATTGATCTTTGTGATTGATGCATGCATTTTCCACCTACGAGAACTGAAATGTGGACTAAAAAATTTACTATTCCAGTTGTAGTGTTGTCGTAAGCCCCTATTTGCAAACCTTTTTTAGTTATTTCCTTCTTATTTTTAACCTTATGGCGGACTTTTGTGGATGTTGCATTTGCAAAACTATAACATGCTTTTGCCATCTCTCTCTATAATTTCTGCTTGGTCAAATGTTATATAATCAATTTATCTTTTCTTGAGAGCTGATTTGCTTTCAAATTTTTTTAAAAGATACAATTCTATCATGAATTTAAAATATCCATTATTGCTAAATGTTCCTGGCAGAACTTCCAATTCTCATTCTAATTTTTGTTCATATTGCTATTGAATTGTGAACTGAAGTTTTCATGGCCTCTATCTTAATTTTTTCAATGCAGTGGGTCGAAGATCTTTTCCACGTTTATTGGTTTCCTTAAGAGCAAAGACCCCAGCGATGGAACAGAGCAGGCACTACTCGATGAGCTGAGTTTTTTCAATGACCATATAAAAGAAAACGTAAGACTTTACATCTTGCTCTTGTAATTTTCCATAGTTTGACTAGCCTTTGTGGAAAAATATTGCTGCCTAAAACTGCTGTGAGCTTCTACTGATTAGCTCATCGAGTAGGGCCTGCTCTCTTTTATGGCATTTAAAATTTCGGCAGCTTCTATTCTTTGTCTGCCCAAAACTGGTTGGCATCGAGTTTCTATGTGTGTGCATAGGGCTAAGCCTAATTCCCATCATATGTGTCTCAAAAGTCAAAACTAGTGGCCACCAACCTAAAATTAAGATGTGGATACCACCACATCATAGGCTCAAATATGACACCAAAAAAATACCTTGGCATAAAAAAAAGAAGCAACTACAAACAAAGAATAACCTTCATCACTATCTTGGACCTTCTTTGCATTCCTGCTAAACCTTTGTAACTTACAAAAAATAGCTCAATCGTCACTTAGGGGTCACAAGTTCAAATCTTAGAAACCATCTCTCTGAAGTACAGGAGTAAGACTTCATGCATTTTTCTTTTCCTCCACCCTATTTCAACTGCGGGAGTTGTATGCATGGGAATTGTTTCTGCCTATAGGTCCTATACTTATTGAAGTTGAGTTGCTCTAAAAGAGATGCTGATGCAGTTTTTAAACTGATACTGTCGCTTTGGTTTAGGTTCGAGTGAACCAGAAACCTTAAACCCCCAAATTAATTCCAAAATCGAGAACCCTAGGACAGAAATTCCCAATTCTCAGGTTTTAAAATTGAAATAGAGCGTTCAACAAGCAAGAACAGTGGCTGAATCATTAAATTATAACAGTAATTTCTCAGGTAGGGTCGGATAAGCTCACCAATTGCAAATTGTTGCTGTAAATTCAGTATACTCCATTAATGAGCCAAACAAAATTTTTAAATAGAAGGCACAATGAAATCCTAACAATATTAGAAAACGCAGAAGCACATGGGCTAAGGGCATAAGGCTCAAGGCCTGCCTTTATTTGACAAAATGTAATTAAAAGGGAATCCTCTTCTAAAAAGGATTTACGACCCTTAATTATTTTTTTTTAAGAAAACATAATACTAAAGTCCCTGCACGATTTTAAAATGCGTCATGCTAATTAAGGATGAGCTACCCCATATAAAACACTTCATAGCTTACTACCTAAGCAATGTGGGACGAAGAAATGACTAGTCACCTTCCACTAGAAATTGGAAATGTTCTTTGCTTTTGCGAATGATCTAGTACTAGACTGGCTATTATCTATGTTCTCTATCAACTATTCATTAATCTTCTATCTACTAAATTGTACATCCAAGGAGACACTTAAAATGCCAACAATGCATGTTGGTGCTTGCTTCTGTTCTGTCTTAAAATATCAACTTTTTATCTTATTCATTCATCATCCAATTAGAACGTTTTCAGGTGTCAAACTGCAAGTTGCTGTGTTCTGAATATTTTATTGAAACACTAAATACAACCAAGATAAAGCCGCCTGCGTCATGCATACATGATGAAGCAATAGAGGCAAAATGCCCTTATCAATGTCATCCAAACTTACTGCGAGGGGATCCCTGGATATCTTTAACTGACCCAGGCTTTGAATGAAATGTATTTCAAATGAAGGGTTTAGGGGAATAGCACACTTGAATAAGTGACTCAAATAGTTTAGTTGCTGGTTTATTTGCGATGCTTACACAATATTGAATAGATTAGCGCACACATACATAATTCCTCTTCACAATTCATCCGTGACCATCCTAGCATCAATTGATGTATCGTTAATACAGGGAAACCTTATTTTTTGGATCGTAAATAATCTTCTTGTTAGGAAAGACCCAAAGTCAGTAACTGATTTTTCTTTCATTTCTAAAGGGACCATTCATCAATGGGCAAAAGGTTTCCGCTGCAGATCTGTCCCTTGGACCAAAGCTACATAATCTGGAGATTGCTTTGGGGCATTATAAGAAATGGTCAGTTCCAGATTCACTCCCACATATGAAGTCTTACATGGAGGTATGTGCACTGTAAGCTATACTTGATATGTTTGATATCACGTGAGTTTTTTTTTTATTAATGCTAAAAACATTTTTTTTACCTTGCGAAACAATTTTATATGTTCTTAAATGGTACAAAGCAACTGGAATCATCTATTGGTTTTCTTGGGTACATTGACTTAATTGCTTGCGAGGGAGTGTGGATATGTCGGTTTTTCTCCATCATGATCTAGGTACCACAGCATCAAACTTCATTAATAGCATATCTATAATGTATGATTCATTGATTATATCTGTTCTTAACAAATGTTATAGTGGTGGCAGGAATTCTTGCACACTGGAATTTTTAGTAATATGCTATTTACCTATCATTTGTGTAAACCGTCATCTAGGCTTACAATATTCACATCTTTCATCTGAGTTTTTAGTTATCGCTGAATAGGAAACTGATATAGACCATTCTTTGACTCCTACCCTGTGTGCTTCCCACTCAAATATATGAAACAAGAACCTCATCATTACTGTAAATTTTACCATGAGTTTGAGCTTTCTTTATAGATTCGTGGGCCTTGTGGTTGGACTTTCCTAAATGAGGAACCATGATGGCTTCTTGGTCAGTTAGTTGGGAAGAGATAAAAATGGTAACTGACATCTGGAAGGTTTAAATTTTTAATTGGACTTATTCTCATGCTTTGAATCACGAGTCCACTTAATTTAAGCCAAAATATAATTTTGTTATTGTTTTCAAGGAAGACAAAAAAACTTAGCATTCATGCTGCTTAACATTTTTCGCAAGTGACTCTTGGGGTGTGATTGTAGCTATCCTCTCATGTGCCATTGGCAAAGGAGGTATTGGTGTTAATTTTCCCTCTATTCTTAATTTTATTCTCCTACTTTATTTTTATTTTTTCCTTTTGTGTTTTTTAACATTCTCTATTTCCATTTTCTATTTATGTTCTTTTTGGTGCTTTGATTTTCTTGGCCCTTTTTCCTATGATCAAACTTTTATTGTAGCTACTAGCTACATCCAAGGACTACCAGCAGAAGCTTAATTGCTGGTAAATAGTGGTAAACAACACCCACTCTCAGACCTTACCTTACACAACCGGGAAAAAAAAAAAACAATGCTGATGAGTACCAGTTGTCACTGATAACGATCAGTAGCAGAGTCAATAGACAACGTAAATACCCTCAGCCACCGCAAAATTACCCAGATAACGATCACTAGTAGAGTCAACTAGACAACATAAATACCATCACCCTGTTGTTCCTGCACAAGCTAGGTTTACTAAATTATCCACCATCAGTAAATACTGGATCAAGCAACCTCTGGTTGTCATCTTGTGCCGTAGCCGGTTTTTACTCCACACAAAACTAGTGTGGCCTGTCAATTTCTCGGACCCAGCACTGCCATGAAACCATCAAAGTCCATAGAAACAATATTATACTAACCTCAGTATTTACTGCTCAATTCTTCAATTATCGATGGCTACAAAGAGAATGTAAAACCACTGCCACGTAGGCCACTCACCTTGCTCGAACTCAACCAATCAACAAGCCTGTAGCCAAGCAACCGACTGAAAGTTAAATAGAATGCTAAATTTGGCTTATAGTGGCCAATATACTCTCCCTAAAAGGACCTATTAGAGAGAGGAGAGGCAATCACATGCATGCACATACAATTCACCCAAACTAGACAATGTGAGACATTTATCTCTTAACAAAGCCAAAATGTTTGGCGTCGATTGAAGTTTGCATGAGATTTAGAATCTCAAGAGTTACGTTTGTAGAGTTTTGTGTAAACCATTTCAAAACAAATAGATAGTGCTGTTTATTTATTTTAAAATTTGTTTTATCATGAAAGTGAAAGTGTTTGATCAGATGAGAGTGTAGACAACTGTAAAATTTCCGGTGTGAATGGAGTCAAAAAGTTTAGAGAATAACAGGAGAGAATTTTAGGAAGCAAAATTACAGTGGTGGTGTTCACTAGATGAATTCTCTGACAGAGTTCACTTTGGAAAAGAACTTGGGCATTATCGCTTAAGTACGAGAAAGGTGGAGATAGAGCTGCATGGAAGAATTTGCAAAGTCGAGAGAGGAGAGAGGAATGGGTAAAATAAGAGAGAAAAGTGGGAAAATCCAGCCATATGGCCTTTTAAGAAGTGATGGTGCGTTGTACCATCTTCTTTCACATCTAAAATGAAGCAAAAAATTTCTTTTCCTTTGGCTCAGTATAACAATCTGTTAATTTCGTTTTCTTAAATGTATACTCTAATCATTTAAGTTTCTTTTTATATATCAATTTTTTCTTTCATATTCTTAGCTTTTTCCAGAGCACTTTCAGAAAGTATCCACCCTGAGTCAACGAAATAACACACTGATGATATTTTCTATGGAATAGGATTTATTTTTCCTCTTTTTTTTTTCAAAAAAAAATATATTTTGGATGCCTTTCGTTTCTAACAATGCTTGATTCTGATGTGTTCAGGCAATTTTCTCTATGGATTCATTTGTTAGAACTCGTGCGCTCCCGGAGGATGTCATTGCTGGGTGGCGCCCAAAAGTCATGGGTTAATGTCTGTCTACCGTAGCCGGTAGAAGAATTCTGGTAACTCCCCTGATCTCCACAATTCGATGTCAAGTAGCATATATCCTATAAACCATCATGTGAACTTCACAAAATGTAAATTTGGCCTTGAAATCAGATAAAATAAAAGAGTGTCACCAAAATAGACACGAGGAAAACATGTCTGCTTATCAGCGTGTAAAGTAAAGCAGACCATTTACTAATAAAGGTTAAGCTGTTATATGGTACCCAGAAAAAAGAACAGGGTATGCAGAACACAGTATACTTCTTTCCAAGAGAGTTCAAAAATTCAAAGATGTCACCACGTCTGTTGGCTATGAATTGAAACAACTAGAGCAGTAGGAGCAATGGCAGAAATTCAACTGGGATATCAATGCAATAAGGAATATCGGTGCAGTGTGATTCTTAGTGGCAGAAGCAAAATTGTTGCATCGATGGCCATTTATGTTTCATAAGTACAATCAATGAATGAAAGGAAGAACACGAAGAGATAACCATCATTTTATAACGCCTAAATTGAACACCAACTATCAGGAACTAAAGAGAAACTTAAATCAAAAATTGAAACCAAAATTGAAAGGATGTACCTGAGATTGCTTTATCAAACCCAGAATCTCAACAAACCTGGACGATCTACTCTGGTAAAGAAAAACAAAATAAAACCAAATCGAACGCAGAATCAAAGACAAGTTACCTAGACGATCTACTCAAGCGACTACTCCATATTGTGCCTGGGGGAGGAATCCGACTGTGATTGAGTAATTTTTGTTGTGCCATTTGAGAGAGAGGGTCGAGAAGAACAATTTTAATGTTAAAAATGAAACCGCGCAACTCCTCCGAAGGCCCAATATATCGATTACTGTGCAATAACTGGTGAAGGAGAAAATGGCAGAAAACAACAAATGAGACACTTCAATTTAACGCTTGGGTGAGCTTTACCATTACTGTTGTGGAAGGTCTAAGCCTAAAATCGTGAGAGTGGTATGTAAAATCTTTGAGTTAATTACTTGTTTTCTGGTCCCTTAACTGCATATATTTCTATTAACCGATAACTGAAATTAGCTTGTGCTCGGTAGAGTGTGTGTTATAATAGCATATAAGTCATAAAATTAATAATTAGCATATAAGCTATGTGATATTCAACAAAAATTATGATAGCGTATTAAAATATTTTTTGTCAAATTATTATTATAAGGGAAAGAAAGAAAGAGGAGATTTTTTTAAAATATTATATTTTAAATAAGTTGTACAACCTACTATGTGAGTATTAAAATGATTAAATGGTTACTTTTGGGTATATCCCTGCATTTTTACTTTTAAAAAAATTTAAAATGGAAACTGATTGTGTTATTAATGACCCTTCCCAGCTGCGCTCTCTAATCCAAGTGACCTAAACGGCGAAACCCGGTCACTGTGCAGCATAGGCTAGGCTCAGACCGAGACACCAAGCCATGAACACCAAACTCCCCGTCAAACGCAAAGCGCCAGACCCCAATTCCCTTTCCCTCGACGATGCAATCACCACTGGTATAGTCGCTGATGTTGATTTAGAGTCGAAGCCCCTTCCCTTCAAGTTCCAGCGAATCTGGACGGAGACCGACGAGATCCGTCTCCTTCAGGGCCTTCTAGACTCTGTCTCACTCGGTCTCTCCTTCCCCAAAGACCTCTCTATCTTCTTTGACTCCTTCTCCAAGTCCATGTCCCAGCCCTACTCCCGCCCTCAGCTCTCCGAGAAGCTCCGTCGACTCCGCAAGAAGTTCCGGCTCATCTCTTCCCGCCTCGACAGCGGACTTTCTATCTCTCGTTTGTCTGATCACGATCGCGCTCTCTATGAGTTGTCTGAGAAGCTTTGGAGTCCTCAATTGGCTTCTACCTCTCCTTATGGAAATGGTACTGCTACCAACTACGGTGGTGGTGGCAATCTGAGCGGCGAGAATTTGGTTGGTGTTAAATTTAACTTATCACCCGTTCTACCTTCCGGTTTGTATCAGAGTCAGAGTCCTCGTGTGAACGAAGTTGGTAATTCGGGACTTCCCCGTGTTTTTGATGCTGCTTGTGGTGCTTCTTTCGATGATTTTAGTGTGGGTGGTGATGGGAATGTTGGGCTGAGGGATCTGGAGATGGAATATGATTTTAGTGGGCAGGAAGGGAAAATGAGTGTGGCAAGTAGTGTAGGTGTTGGTGGGATTGTGGCAAAGTGTGTTTTGGATGCATTTGATCAGTCCTTGAATGAGGTGAGGAAGTCTCTTACTCATCATGGTCTATTTCCTCTAGATAAAGGAAAAGAGAGAAATTTTCAGCAGCGATGGAGGGAGCAGAAAATGGCAGAACTTGGCATTTTGGCTCGGAGAATGAGGTTGGTTCTTGACAACTATCTTCATGTGCAATGAGTATACATATATTTTTCTTGTTTTGGATGTAATGTGGGTATATCGCATTACAATTCGGGTATTTTGGAAAAGTAGCACTTTTGAAAAGCCATTTTGTAAAAATAACACTTCTTTTCAATCTAATGAAATCTAGCACTTTTTAGACATTTTTGCCCTCATTAATAACTATACACAGACAGCACAACTACACAAACCTAAAAGAAAGAAAGAAAAAAACATACGGGGTTCTTCTTCATTGCATCAATTCTCTCTGTCTTTTTCTCCAAAACGCGACACCGTTCTTCGTCTTGAAGAGTTACGTTTTCACTTTTTTCTGTTCGACGATACTTTTTTAGCTCTCAAACTTCTTCAGGTACATAGTTCTTTTTTTGATTGCACTTCGGTAACATGTTTTGCACCTCTATTTCTCTTATTTAGTATGCAAACGATGATACATTGTTGGCTGTGGTATCTGGGTTTTGTGTGTGGTGTCTACACTGATTTTTGTTTCACTTTTTTTGTTTGGCTATTGAAAAAGTATCTGAGTAGTTCAAATACCCTTCGAGGTTATGGTCTCGTGCATTTGAGTATATAGAATCTTAGGTCGAGCATCTGTAAATTATTGTTCGAGTAGATTAAATTGTGTGTTCGAGTAACTAAAATCATATGTTCGAGTAGAATAAATTGTGTGTTCGAGTAGAATAAATTGTTGTTCAAGTAGAATAAATTGTGTTCTAGTAACTGAAAATACATGTTCGAGTAAATGAAATTTTTTGTTCGAGTATATGAATCTTTATGTTCGAGTAACTTAAATTTTTTGTTCGAGTATATGAAATTTTATGTTCAAGTAGGTTAAATTACTAATGTAGGACATGATATTATGTGTTTTTGGAGTTGGTTGACATGAGTTTTGGACCTAATTGCAAAACTGTATCTTCTGTGAACTTACTTTGATCAACCCGAAACTTGGCTGGGTGACTCCTTTCGAGGTGGTCTACATGACCAGGAAGTTATGCCTGGCCCCACCCTATTTTACCCTAATTCGACCGTTTAGGCCTCCAATTTTGCATTTTAATGTTTTAAGGACTAAAGTGAACTTTTTATTTTAATTGTGTAGGATAATTGAAACTCTATGTTAGAGTAATTGAAACTTTGTGTTCGAGTATAATATGTTGTGTGCTCGAGTAACTATAATTTTTGTTCGAGTACCTTTTATTTTTGTGTTCGAGCATATAAAATTATTTGTTCAATTGTTCGAGTGACTTAATTTATTCATTTGCCTGCAGATTTTATTGAAATGGATTTTTTAATCCCATAGGAGAACTTCAAGACAAGATCGTAAGATGTTGACCTGTCATCCAGCCAAAACACATAATATCATGTTCTACAAGAACAATTTAATCTACACGAGCAAAAAAATTAAATTACTTGAACAAAAAAAATTTAGTTACTCGAACAAAAATTTTTAAGTTACTCTACAACAAAAATTAAGTTACTCGAGCAAAAAAATTTCAGTTACTCTAACACAAAAATGAAGTTAGTCTAATAATAAAGTTTTAGTTACTCAAACAAAAAAATTTAAGTTACTCTAACACAAAAAATTAAGTTACTCTAACAATAAAGTTTTAGTTATTCGAACAAAAAATTTTAAGTTACTCTAACACAAGAATTTACTTGCACAAAAAAAATTTAGTTACTCGAACAAAATTTTTTAAGTTACTTTAACAAAAAAAAGGTTACTGGAACAAAAAGGTTTAAGTTACTCGAACACAAAAATTAAGTTACTCGAACAAAATTTTTTGAGTTACTCGAATAAAAACTTTATTGTTACTCGAACAAAAAAATTAAGTTACTCGAACTTTCAAACCCAGACACCATAGTCAACACCATAGTCAACCCATAATCATTGTTCGCATACTAAATAAGATAAATAAGGGTGGAAAACATACTACTAAAGTGTAATCAAAAGAAAAACTACGTATTTGAGGAAATTTTAAGAGCTTTGAGAACTACGTAACTCTTAGAGAAGAAGAACGGTGTCGCGTTTTGGAGAAAATGACAGAGAGAAAATCATGTATATGTCGCATTCACTTGCGATGCCTTTTTATGAGTTGTGTTAACTGTAATGATGAAATGAAGAAGAACTCCGTATGTTTCTTCTTTTTTCTTTCTTTTAGGTTTGTGCAATTGTGCTGTCTGTGTATAGTTATTAATGAGAGCAAAAATGTCTAAAAAGTGCTAGATTTCATTAAATTGAATATGAGTGTTATTTTTACAAAGTGACTTTTCAAAAGTGTTATTTTTACAAAATACCGAACTTGTTTTTTTTTTCTTTTATTTTTTTCAGTCAGAGAAAAAATGTACAGGCGTAGAAGATGGGTTAAAGTTGGTTTATAATTGCACTTGATTATTTATGAAAGTTAATTCCTGGCATTTCATTTATTTGTGCTTTCTTTACTCGTGACTTTTCAATATTCTGAGTCGCTGCATTGTTGATTAAGCGGGCCGTGGATTGCATCTCTTGTGAATCGAATTTTTCTTCCCAGAAAAATTCATATAGTTGTGCTGTATTTCGTATGAACTGTGGCATGCTATATATATATATCATGTGCTAGAGTGTTTGCAGTATGGATGAAAACTTTTGTATGCAAAATTTATTTTTGCCGTCTTCTGTCATGACTTTTCAACATTCTGAGTCGCTGCATTGTTGATTAAGCAGCGCTGGATTGCATTGCTTGTGAAATTGAAGTTGTCTTGTCAGAAAAATACATATAATTGTGTTGTTTTTGGTATGAACTCCGGCATGCTGTCGTGTTTGCAGTATGGATGAAAACTTTGGTATGCAAACTTTACGGGAATTTATTTACATACCCGATCAGGTTTATCTTTATAAGCAAGTCAGTAGACTTCATACCGCTTTGAACTCCTCCGGGAATCGGATGATTGGAGTTAGTCATAGTTTTAAAAGAGTTTTGAACTTCATTTGTTGAAAATAGTACAATAGGTTTTGGTGGGTTATCAAGTTGTTCCCAACATCTGGTATATCTTCCAAAATCCAAAGCTAGTGCTGAGTAGCTTTTCCCGTGAATTTCTTGAACTGCTATAGCTTATTTGTAGTGTCAGATCATTGCTCTTCGAGTAAACATTGTTTTTTTCCCCTTGCTCTTTCATTTTAGCTCTTCCTGTCTATTAAGTCGTTTAACACTTTTGGAATCGAAACCCGTTGGTGATTAACTCTATTTTTTTAATATAAATTGTGATTGTCACTACTTGATGGATGGATCTTATTGTTTTCCAGGAAATATAATTTGTCCTTTAGATTTGGATGATTTAAATTCAAGTTGCTCGTGTTTCAATAGTCAATAATTTAGGTTCCTTGTTCCATTCTGCAATCTGAAGCTTGATTTCGCGGAACAAAAGCAGCAATCAAAAAAAGTAAACTCTCTAATTTTATTGTCCCAACATTTTATGGATAAATATTACTTTTCATCGTATGTTATGACTCAAATTGTTCTAAATGATCAAATAGTTATAAAATGGTCACTGATTTTGCATAATCGTTCTCCCTTTCTCCTCCTCTCTGTCTCCACCATTTCCAATAGTCGTTTCCTTTCCAAAACAATGAATGACGTGTGTCGGGCACCGGAGCAATTTCTCTGTGCAGCAAATCGGAATTGAAAACCTCAGCAACTTGACGGCGAGTAGGGGAGGAAGAAATGGATAGGAGTTGTTGGAACGGATGAGAAAAGGAGTTTTTGTTTCAATCTGACGGTCTTTGATTGCACTTGAACCATCTCAACATATTTAATGGTAACAATATTATATATTTAATGTTTTTTTGTTTGGTCAAAATGCCATGTGTTGACGTTAACTGATCAAGACTCAAAAAAAATTGATTGAGAGACGATTATGTGAGATTAGAGAACTAAAACATAACATAATCTTTCGGTGACTAGTCAATATAATGTAAACAATCTACATTTACTCCAACATTCATAGTCCTAACTTTGGGGAAATAGTTATAAAAGACATCACAAGATGAGAATTACTAGAAGGCCTGGCCTGGACTTCTATTTGACTGTGAACTAACAGAGTTAAGGAGGAAGGGGTTAGGCCAACTATCGTTTTTATTGAGCCTTGTTGGCATTCAATATGTACGACTTTAATTTTAAAATTTGAAAATCATTTAACATGTGTCAAATCTTATGACCGTCTCGTAAATTAGGGATGTTTTATACTTCATCCGTTCCGTAAGAATAATCTTATTTTCTATATTTATTTTCTAAAAGACCTCTATTTTAGTATTCATTAATTAAGGGCGTATTAAGAAGTTTACACGTAAAATTTAATTTTTTCAATGTATTAATTAGATTTCTTAATCTCTGTGAAAAAATAAGTAAGATTATTTTTATAGTAGAGAGGGAGTAGATGATTTTTTTTAAAAGATATTTAGTACCACCTCTATCTATATTTGATAGACTCACTTTTTATTTTGATTTGTACCGAATTTTAGTCAATTTCTTTTATTCATAATGGGTAAAAGATGACTAGTGTGTTACCTTCCGCCCTTTTACTTCCCAATCCCTCAATATATGCACGAGACGATTCTTACCTGACTGCAAAACAACACGTGTCACTAATCGGGTTCACTTGCACCTACCCTCCTCTGTTCAATTATCCACAGAATGATCTCTGAGAAAAAGTGTAACTGCGTTTGCAGAAATCAAACTCGGCATACGTACAAAAAAAGTCGTTATCTTTCGCTCTCTTTTTTTTTTCTTTTTTATCTTTAGATACCCTTCACCAACCACCCGAAATGATTAATAACTATTAATGATTTTATACTTAATAACAGGATGGAAAGAAAATGATTCTCGACCAGACAATATGAATGTTTACGAATATTTGTATGTTTTGATCGGGATTGATTCAAAATTTAGAACGTACGTAATTGATTATATATAATTTGTTCGAATTCAGATATGTAAATTAAAAAATAATTTAATTTGCATTAAAATTTGGAGAATTAAATCGAAAAAAAAATAATGTTTAAACCCAAATCATGAATATCTATACTATATATTCAAACTTAATTTAATTCAAATCGACCAACTAAATCGGATATAGTTCTGCGACGCTACTCAATAGTCTGTTATGGATATGATATGACGAGGTTTACTGCTCCTGTGGTGTATTCTTTTTGAATAATAGAATCACGTGGGACCAATATAGTAAAAATGTGGAAAATTCCAGATGGCTTGAGACAGGGCCCACGAACTTAAACGGACAAGATCCTCGTTCATATCGGACTCACTTTATTCCCATTTTACCCTTCAAAGATCCACTTACATTCTAAGGGCCTGAAATACCTTATTTGTCCATCAACTTTTACAAAATACTTATCATTTAATTATTTCATATTATCATATATGGAAAATCATTTATGAGGTTATATGAAAATATCTGGGTAATTACCAAATTAGGAATTTTTATATGGGGAAGGAAAAAAAATAACTATTTGTAGTTTGAGACACCATACAATTAGAAAAACACATTTTTGGTATGAATAATATTTATATCATTATTACATTCTCCTTTTTCATTGATCACTAAAATTGAAATTGGTGTCTAAATCAACTGCAATTAAGTTATCACTAAAATTATGATTGATTTTTGTTACTCTTTTAATTTGTGTATTTGGCAATATCTTCAATCAATTATGTTCGTAAATCCAGCTGTGAAAAAAAAAACTACTTTTCTTGTAAATCTTCTTTTATAATAGTAGTATAAGAATTGATAACTTAATTTATAAATATTTTCTAACAATATAGGAGGAAAGGAACAAGAGAAAGTGAGAGAATTATTTTCTCTTTCTTTTAGTATTTTTTTTATCTCATTACACTTCTCTTTATATAGTATTAGTATACAATAATCAAATTAATGATTTAATTACCTCTTAAATAGTCTCCTCCAACCATTAATAATATAATTTTAAGCATCTAAATAACCTCCATATATACTAAAAAAATGGCAATCCACTAATAATAGCATAATAATTTCCATTTATTATTATTTATATTTCCATTGTTCATTTGTTCACAAGTTTAAACTGACAATGTCATTTTCGTATATATATTTTATCAAAGAGGGTAAAGTCGACCAAAAAATATTTTAGTCCACGTGTTCTTTGACAAAGACTCCTCCCGTTCTTGTCATTGTCATCGCCTACAAAAGCCCGATCCGCCCCCCCTCACTTTTCTAGTTTCTCTCATTAACGTATTCGCGCGCTCTCTGTCGTCGACTTGAACGAGCACACTCTTTCCCCGTCGTTTTACGTGGAGAGGAACTGTTGTTTTCCGCCATGGATGAGAATTCTGCTCTTATAGAACAAATTCTCAGAGAAGATGAGATTGAGAGAAACGGTGGTTCCACCACCAAGCATCACAACGACGGCGGCGACTGGCAAACTGTGTCATATAACAAACGTAATAAGAAGCCTTCGAGACTGGATAATTCCGCTGCCGATCACCGCCCCAATGGCTCTGCCACCACATCTGATGTTTTCCGCTCGATCGAGCTCCACTCTGAGGATCGTCGCCGGCGAGCAATCGAGGCCAAACTCGCCGCCGGAGAGGATTCCGGCGCAGTCAGATCGAACCGGAATTCGGAAAAAGACGGAGAATACACAGACGAGGCTGCCTCCGCCGGTGAAGGTGGCGCTGCAGAGGCCAGCTCGAGAGAGGCCAAGCCCAAAAAGCCAAAGAAACCTAAAGTGACGGTGGCGGAGGCGGCAGCGAAGATCGATGCCGGTTACCTGGGTGCTTTTCTTGTTGATATAACGGCGAGTGTTCTGATTTTCATAAGTGGTTTCGCCTTCCAATTTGCTTCTGTAGAGTTTGATATGTGCTTCATTTTACTGTTGTGCTTCGAGCCTTCTAAGATGTGGCCATGAAGTGCTTAACCCCTTCGTTTTTCTATGTTGTCTTTCTTTTCTTTTCTTTGTTGTAGGCATCTTACGAATCGCAACAGGACATACAGCTGATGCGTTTTGCTGATTTCTTTGGGCGCGCATTTGCGTCTGTGACTTCGTCTCAGTTCCCTTGGTTGAAGTTGTTCAAGGAGTCCTCAGTTGCAAAAATGGTTGATGTAAGTTGCATCTACGAAAGTTTTAGATTTGTCAAATATCAATGTCAGTATCAATTCGAAAAGTTGAAAGGAAAAGGCAAGTCAAGGTGAAAAGTATGGACTTAGTGGTTGGATTTGTGTGATTGCAATGGAAGTCTATCTTAGCTGTACGATAATTTTCTTTTTCTTGTAAAATGTTAGAATTAATTTCCTGTACACACTCACTTTTGTTTTTGGCTCCGTGCAGATTCCCCTTTCTCACATCTCTGAAGATGTTTATAAAATATCGGCTGACTGGCTCAACAAGCGATCACTAGATGCAATTGGTTCCTTCATGTTGTGGTCTTTGGATAACATTTTGGCTGACTTCGCAAGTCATCGAGGACCTGCCAAAGGAACAAAAAAGGCGGCTCAGCAAGTCCCATCAAAATCTCAGGTAATTTTCAGGGAAACCCCATTGAGTATTCTAGCAGCTAGCTGTATAGTTTATGCTAACTGGTTTTATATATTTTAAACTAGCCATAAGTTTGAATGCCGGTATACTTCTGTTCTTTGGTTTTTCTGTAAATATAAGACCTTGAATATGCCGGCAGTTAAGTAGTTAACTGCCGATATCTTTAGGTAATGGATAACTTGACCAATAAATCTTACACGTTGGCATAGACATTAGACAGCAAATGTGACACATGACAACATCTCGGGTATATCTCATTCAATCAAATCATTAAAGTTTCCCACTTGGGTGGCAGTATACCATGTACCCAATAGAGTACTAACCATTAAATACGGACATTTAATTAATGATATTGTGGATGCCTGATTAACTGTTTTGCGTGAAATTGATAAAGGACAATGTCAAGAAGCATTTGCACATCAGAAGTTCAATTCCGTGAAGCAGTTGACATGCTAGAGCATGTTAAGAAAATAATTGGTGGTTTAGCCGGAACTCTAGAAGGAAGGTGGTTAAGACTCCTTTTGCTAGTTATTACTCTTCCTTTTTTCGACATGTGACATTTGCTCGTTGTGAGTTTTGACATGCGATATTTAGCGGTTATGGATTTTATTCATTTATTCATGCATACTTTCTATATATAAGCTACCGGTGTCTTTATCTTGTGGTCGATTTAATTGATGCTAAAGTCCATGACGTTTGGCCTCTTGGAACCAACTCTCCTTCCGGGGTTAAACCTTGTTAAGAAAATGGCTTGGTATGAACTCTTGAGGTTCTGTTGTTAGTTTTACTCTTCATTTTTACTTTGTGATATCCATTATGAGTTTCAAAATATGAGTTTTTAGCACTAATGGAAAGACTCATATATGCCTTTTGTATATAAGGTTCACATTATTGAGCCCGAGTGAAATGAATTGAAGTTGAAGGTGTAGACTACCCAACTCCACTAAATGAAGTTTAAATTCCTTTTTTATTGACTAGAATTTGTATAAGGACAATTTTAATTACTATCTTTATTAGTGTGCTGTCAGTGTTATAATTGCAATGCCCTATTTCTATTCATTCTTTCAATGCATCTTCACTTTTCATTTTATTCTGATATCCACTGGGGAAGAGGATTCAATCCCTTGACCTCAAGGAAAAATGACGAGGATCCGACCCAGGAAATGTAATGTGTTTTAATTACGCAAGGAATTTGAGAGTGCTACTTTTGTTAACTACCTCCAGAGAAAATGAACAGGATTTATAAAAATGCAAAAAGCTTCTTCGGTTTTTTTTTTATAGTTAATTTAGTGTTTAAACTGGAATTTTAAAATATCGATGTTCGGTTTACCTTTAAAGAACAATATACCAAAACTTTAGCAATATCCATCTAAATCACTTTGCCAAATCAAAATATTTATTGAAACTAGATTTTTCAAAAACTTTAATCTCCAGAATATAGCTATTTTATTGCTAGTAGGTTGCAAAAAAAGAAGAGTAGTAGGAGGTTATATTAGACATTAGATTTTCTTCATAGTGCCATGGAATCATGCTTTATGTGTGTCCTTTTCTATTTTACCTTTGGTTGCATCTTTATATTCTCATGATCCGGAAAAGGAATAAAAGAAGGCACAGTGTACCAGTCTAGTGCTATTTGTTTTGTTATCTCATGTATTAGACTATTAGTGATGATTGAGATTGATACAATTCAACTGTTCATGTATAACTAGTGGTCCGATAAGCTTGTCTAATTAGTGGCCTCTTCCTCTATTACATGTACATTGTATGGTACAATGGATAGGGAAGTCTCACAGTCTCTACCAAGTAGAAAACCATAATCTATGAAAGTTACTTAGCTGTAGTGGTTCAACTAATTGTAGATCAGATCAAGATTGTTACGTGGATGGTTTGCTTCCTGCCTCGTTCCGTCTTTGTCCCATGATTATTTTTGTTATGTCTTTTCTGGTTGAAGACGAAAAAAAGAGAGTTTTATTTGAAGCTGAAGATCCTTTCTCTTCTTTAAAACTGTGACATTCTGATTAGTATGGAAATAATAAAGCTTTTTTGGGGATCGGAATAATGTATCATTTCAGGGCTGCTAAAATTAGAAAATATCCCTTAGTCAGCCTAGTAATTAGTGTATTGATATTTTAAAGAGCCCGCTTTTTGGGTTTTCTTCTCGCTCTCTATGCAGAGCAGGACCAGTATTTGGATGAAATAGAGTATCATTTCGTATGTTCAACTTTTGTTTATAGACTAGCAGAGAACATTTGAGGTCTTTCCTTTCAGGATTGCCAATCTCACCCATTTGCAGTTTTAAAATTTTCAGTGCAGCCAAAGTTTTAGCATTATACCTTTGTCAGCTTGGTAGTTCATGTGTTGATATCACATTTAAAAATGCAGGTTGCAATTTTTGTGGTTTTGGCCATGGCATTTCGGTGTAAACCAGATGTGTTGATCAGTCTACTGACTATAATAAGTGAAAATCCAAAATATCAAGGACAGGATAAACTTCCAATTACCGTCTGGATGATCGCACAGGTAAGTTTGAAGAACATTAGGAGTCTTAACTTTCAGATGAGTTGATAAATGTTTTTGGAATATTTCTTAACATGGTTTGAGCTTTGGTTTCCCTAGGCCTCTCAAGGAGATCTGGCTGTTGGTTTGTACTTATGGATTCATGTTCTCTTGCCTATGCTGAGTGGCAAGACAAGTAATAATCCTCAGGCCAGAGACTTGAATTTGCAGTTGGTCGAGAGGTTTGACATTATTGCAAATAGAAATAGCTTCTCATTTTATCGTTTCCCTTCTGTTTATCTAATGCAAAATATAATTCATCTGCAACATGGATCTCATATTTTCTCTTTTCTCCCTCTCATTTTTATTTCTCTCTTCTTGCGAAACATTAGGATTTTGTCTTCCCCCAAAGCGCGACCTATTCTGATAAATGGTGCTGTTCGAAAGGGTGAACGCCTAGTGCCTCCATCAGCCCTCAAACTTCTACTGAGCCTCACCTTCCCAGCACCCTTGGCTCAACTAAAGGTGGGTATTTTTGGAGAGCTTTGCGCCATATAAGAATGAATCATAAATTTTCTCAAACATCTGAAATACGATGAATTTGTGCGACACATTCTGGCAGGCAACCGATAGGTTTGCAGCTGTTTATCCTACTTTAAAAGAGGTTGCTCTTGCGGGTTCACCTGGAAGCAAAGCAATGAAGCAAGTTTCACAACAGATGTTGGACATTGCAGTCAAAGCTGCCGGCGAAGGTAATGATACACTAATGAAACTGCTTCTTGTTCCTTATTCTTCTTATCAATGGTTCACAATTGGGGGCTTGACTGGCAATGTCACGCACAGGTGTCCCTGACCTATCAAGAGAAGCAAGTGACATTTTCATCTGGTGCTTGACTCAAAACCCTGAATGTTACAAGCAATGGGTGGGTATCATTTTTTTAAATATATAAATTTGATAATTTTTCTCCACATCTTTCATCCCTTTCGGGCCTTTCAACTCCTATAAATGCTACTGACTTCATATGGCTTCTATTTACTGCTCAAAATTAGGACATATTTTATCTGGACAACCTCGAAGCAAGTGTCCTGGTTCTGCAAAAGATGTCTAATGAATGGAACGTTCACTCTGTTAAACACCTTACTCTTGATCCTGTGAGGGAAGCTCTGAAGAGTTTGAGGCAGAAGGTAATATCTTCCTCTTATGTCTTTGTTGACATTATTTGTTTTACGAGCATCAAATGAAACTCTGTCAATATATGTCATGAAGAGGATTGATTTGTTAAATATTTTCTTCCTTGTTTTTAACAGTTCCCATAAATATGTCTAGATTTATTATTGATATTGGGCATTTTCAATGCTTATTAAAACAAACACTTGCCTCTCCTTGTCTTCACATCAGCTAAATTGACCCTTCCACGTCAAGCCCAAAAAGGAAAACAATAACTAAATATATAAAATGGGTGCTGGAAACTTGTTTCAGGTTTCGACTTTTTCTTTACTAGTACCAAATGGGGTTATTAATTTTTATTCGACTTCTCTTGTATTGAGCATCATTGGAGCCTAAGAAGCCATTTTATTGTGGGTTTATTTGAGCAGCTGATAGCAAACTGTGGAATTCTCAAACATGACTACTAACTTGTGCATTTTGCACCCTTACAGAATGAAAAAGAATTGATGAAGGCAGAAGGTACTGCCCGCCATGCATTGTTAAAAGATGCCGACAAGTACTGCAAGGTGATTTTGGGACGATTATCTGGAGGCCATGGATGCATGAAGAGTGTGGTGCTTTTATCTGTGGCACTAGCTGTGGGTGCTGCCTTCATGTCCAAAAATTTGGGATCTGGGGACTTGCAGAAATTGTCTGCAATGTTTAGATCACAATGAGACCCTTTCACCATGGCAAGTTAGCTCATTTCTTTGAGATGGCCTGTATGCAAAATGCGGCGAGGTACTTCTAATTTAATCTTTGACTTGATCCAATGAGATTTAGGTCAGACTACAAACAGGAATAGTACTGGGAGGACCAAGGCACAAAATTGCGTGGGCTGAAGGTCCTGCTGCCTCTGGTTTATGGTTTCAAGTCAGTTCAGTGACTTTTCGTTCTGAAGACAATTTTAGTATTTTACAGTTGCTTTTTAAAATGGTTGAAACATTTTGAATGTGAAGCTGAAACATGGATATACAGAATTGGAAAAGCATGAGGGACAGTTGAAATTGTTTCTTTCTTCCAACGGTAGATAATTTTTTGTCTAAGAAAATGAAAATTTTATGTTGACGTCAGTCTTTGGGGATTCTTTGGAGTGTGCATTTTCACTCTCCAGTGGTATATGGCAGGATTCGGTTTGATCAGTTGATCGATTTGTCCGATTCGGATTGAATCAAGTTTGGACATAAGTTTAATGTCCAAAATTCAGATCCAAACATAAAAAGTTTGTCCGATTTAAAATTGAAATATAAGTCTTGTTTGATTTAGTTGTTTGTCTCCTAACTTGGATTGAATTATTATTCAATTTATTTGTCCGAAATCCGGATTTAAACCCATCTGGACTTCGAACTCCGGATTTAAACCCATCTGGACATGGTCATTTAAATACGTTTGAAAATTTAAACAAATTCAACTCTGAACAAGTAAGTATTTTATGTTTAATCCAAATCGATCCGGATCCGAATCCAAATTTTTGTCATGCCTGGATGGGTCAGGTGGAGTAGGATAAGAGGTTTTTCTTTTTCTGAAAGGCAAGTGGGATTAAAGTTAGTATGGAGAACCCTAAAATCTGGTATTAAATGGAAAAGGATTACGCTTCAATCAGTGTTGCCTAACAAACCGGTGTCACATGTCATGATTATTTGGTTACGGACTTGCCATATATAGTAGGCCACTCACTAATATCACTAAGGGCATCTTCTCTCATACGTCGGATGTCCATTGTTGGCATCACGCACAAATAAAAAAAGTCTCAGTTATTTATTTATTTATTTATTTTGTAAGATAAAACAACAAATAGTATAAATATTATTATAAATGAAAATTGTCATTGGCTGTTCCTAATAACAACACAAGTCTCACTTTCAATTTCATCTGAAATTTATATTTTTAATATTTTAAAAACCCACGTAAGAAAATTATACTTGAGTTAGAAGTACCAATGATCAACAGAGTGAGACTTAAATATCATGAGTATTATTAATGTAATTGTTGTTTGCGTGATTCAAATTAATCTCGTAAAATGGTAAAAATATACCTTTTTTTTTATGTTAGCTGAGCTGAACACTAGTGTTATTGTAACTCTTTAACTGAATGTTAAGAAATAATCAAAAAAATTCGAGGAAATTTTCTTGGGTCTGGGGTTGGTCCAATGGGTAAAATCACTGGACGCCTCCAGTGTCCCTAATTTGGGTCACTAAATTTTTTTTTTGAAAAAATAATAAACGTGCGGTGTACATCGTAATAATTTTAATTGTATATTTTTTATTCGAAACAAAAATCGTAATTATTGTGAAAAATGTGTGATAATTTTAGACCGTCGGATTTAAAATCTAAACATTTAATTTTAGATTACTATGATTCTGTTTTTTGTTTCGAATAAAAAATATATCATTGAGATTGTTACGATATACACTACACATTTATCATTTTTTAAAAAAATTCAAAAAAAATTAGTACCCCAAATTGGGACACTCAAGGAGTCCAATGGTTTGACCAACTAGATGTACCCAATATGATTTTCTTGTCTTGAGATGATGAAAAAGGACATAACAAACATGCACATCAAGCTTGAAAAAAAGGCAATACCAAACAAAGATGCCGCATTCATCGCTCACTTTATATAATCCCCAAATTCATGCCTTAAACATCGCCTAAATAATCTCCAAATCAAAATCACTATAAATACCCCCTCTATTTCTCATTTTCAATTCATCCCCCATATATTTCTCTTCCTCTCTGGTTAGAAGAAGAAGAAGAAGCAGCAGCAGCAGCGATTAAGAGAAATTGTAGCTAAAATGGCCACTTCACGTACTTCACTCTTCTTATTAATCTCTCTTTTGCTTCTCTCTGCATTCTCTAATGTAGCTTATGGTCGTGGCAACTTCCGTCCTTCAGGTATACATACATATATATATATATATACGTACATACATGTTTTAGGAAATTAAGGTTGTTTTTTAACAATGGTGAAGCTTGATTAATTGATTTGATTTGCACAGATTGCTCACCAAGGTGTACGTACCGGTGTTCCGCAACGTCGCACAAGAAGCCATGTATGTTCTTCTGCCTCAAGTGCTGCTCCAAGTGCTTGTGTGTTCCTCCTGGTACTTACGGCAACAAGCAATCCTGCCCTTGCTATAATAACTGGAAGACCAAGGAAGGAGGACCCAAGTGTCCTTAATTACAACAAGTACCCCATCTTGCAACAAGCAAGTCTGCCGCCCTTGCTACAATAACTGGAAGACCGAGGAAGGAGAACCCAAGTGTTCTTAGCTACAACCACCCCTCTTGTATTAATCCTTAATATAGTACGGCAGTGAGAATTACTCAATATATATACATATATGTTTCCCATTATAGCCATAAGGTGCACAATTTATCCATTAATTTGCCTTCCATGGAGTGTTTTCAATAAATGACAGTGTTTCAGCAGACAGCACGTCCTTGTACAATGCCCATGGCTCTAGCCTGGGTTGCAGGAGTAATTTATACGGCGTACTAGGTCGGCATTTAAGTAAGAATGAGACTAGATAAGGGTGAAAATCACTCATTTTGTAGGGCATCCTCTCCTTTAATCTCTGTTTATAATTCTCGTCTTCTTTACTTTACAGTTTACAGAGAAGTGGTTTGGGGGAAAATTCCCACCTTATATAGCTCATAAAACCATTGCGGGCCCGTTGGACAAGGCCCATTCAATATGAAAAGTCTAAGACGTCTATTTGACATAGGCTCCAGCGGTTCAATCGACATAGAAAGCTCAAGAGGCGTGTTCGACATAACTCACATTCGACCACTATAAATATGAGAGGTCTCGGCCCCATTAGAGGATTCTCAACCACTTGCTATTGTCTCTCCCTAGCTATTCACTTCTCTTAGTACAAACTCTTATTGTCATTTGACTTGATCGTCAAAGTGAGTAGCAGAATTTACACAGGTGATCCCTTGATGATCGACTTTTTAGTATTTTCTTTCATGTCGTCAGTTGCCTCTCTCGACTTTACAAATTAATTGTAGATTTTTTGATGCATAGGAATACCATATGGAAAATTGATGCATCTTTCTGCAGGGCTAATATGAAATCTAGTGACTATCTTTTGTTGCATTGTAACTGATATGGGGCCATATAAAATACTCTTTGTAATTTTGTTAGTCTGCTCAGATAGTTCCTATGGCTGCTATTCTTTGGTGTTTATCGGAAGGAAACTAACATGAGAACAGTTTGACAGTACACATAATGTTCGTTCGTTAGTTAGTGTTTTTATGGAGAGTATTTGTTTTAATTTTAATGATTTATTGTTCTTGTAACAATATTTCTGGACGCCATATTCTCGGTGGCTTTATGAATAAAATTCTTTTCCTTATCAAAAAAATTATCCAATCAAAGACATTTTTTTTATTTTTTAAGGACAGTAAATAGACAAAAATGCCCACTACATTCCAACACGTAGTTCGTAGCGTTGGCGATCACTGGTCCACGGGATTTGCTTGTGGTTGCAATTCTCTTCCCAGTTTTCTCTGTTCCCTTTTATAATCTGCTTTCCTGCTCCTCCGACCCTCTCTCACTGTCTCCGGAAAGTTGTTCTTCCCGCATAGCACAGGTCAGTCACTGTCTTTGTAGTTTCTTGATTTCCAAACTTACTTCCAGCGACTCCGTGCTTGCCTTTCTTACTTGAAGGAAAGGAAGTTGTATTGTTTAGTGTAGATAATCTTTAATTTCTATCAATGACCATTTCCAGCGACTCCATGCTTGAGTGGTTTTGTGACAATTTATTTAGAGCATTTGAATGATATTTATATTTATACAGAATCTAATCCTGTTATTATTGTTGTTCCTGTAGCTTTGAGATGTGGTAAAGGAAATGCTCGTTAAAACCATTTAAATTCACATCTTGATCCTTCCATCTTGATCCTTCCATGGCACTTTCTGCAAGCAAGGTTGCAGGCTGTCCTATTGTACCTAAGGGGACAGCTAAATCAAGATCATATGGAGCTTCTTTTTCGTTTGGGCAATCACCACACCATAATGAACATTCTACAATTGAAGCAATTGAGCAGAGGCAAGTCAGTAATAGACATCTCTCTTCAGAAAGGTTGAGCCACCTCAATAAAAGGTTGTGGCACAAACGTAGAGAATCTCTTAGTTTCATTACATTGCGGCAGTTCTCTGTTTCATGCCAGTCAACGGGGACACATAATACTACCAAATCAAAAGAAAGCATTAGACCCTATGGCGAATCTTCGGATGTATCTAGGTAAAAGTAACTTGATCTTCTAATAGCTCATCAATTCTTCTTCTTTTTCCTCACAATGGCTGTTCATTGCTTACCAATCAAAATCATGCTTTGACTTTGCTAGATTTTTTTTCCCCTCGGGAGTTGTAATATTTCCGAGTAACTAATTTTTTTTGGCCACTCGTCGAAGTTATTTGGAACAAGCGCCTTTTTCTCTTCTGAATTGTTTGGAAATTATTGTTTTTGATGAATGATGATACTAGAAAATATTTCAGCATTTTAACTTTGATGGCACTACTATATTTTATCTTGTACAAAAATATTCTGTAACAGTGTGGCAATTGGAGGTACGGACGATGAACATCCAGTTGTTCCAGGGAGAATCATCGCTTCTGGACAAGCCTTAGCTGAAGCTTGTAAATATGCTTGCAATGATGCAAAGTTTGTGAATGAGAGGGCGCGTAATGATATTGTCTTACTTTCTCGGTAAGTTTGGTAGTTTGTAACTCTGAGAAATTAACTAAAATATCTGTCCTCAGAAGTGGTACAGCCAATAATCAGAGTCACAATCTGCGATATCTAGTTCATATATTATGTCATATTATAAAAAGAACTGGAGAATATCCATTGGCTAGATTTTCTACACCTCGATTTCTATCAAATTCCGTTAGAAAGTTCAAATGTATACCTACATGGGGATATGTATTCATTGTTTGGATTTTCACCAGTGGCATATTGAGTTTGGATGCACGTGCACGTAAAGATGTTGCTATTATTGGCTCTGGTTTTCTTAAGCTTGACGGTAAGTTCTTTGCCCCTCGCCATTCTTTGTGGGTTGTCATTTTTTCCCTAGAACTTGCGATTTCCTAATTTTGGCTATTCTCTGGGTAGCTCGAGCGAGAGAGGATACTGAGAAGATTGACCGTGACGTTAAGAGAAAAGCTGAACACCTGAATCATATTGCTACTGTACGTGTATCTCAAAAGCTTGCTTTTGGCTTCCACATAGAAGTTAAAATAAAGTAATTTTCTATCTGTGGATCATGATGATACAATTGATGTTTCCTCTTGCAGCTATTGAAAGCCAAAGCCCAGTTCAGATTGAAAACTGCAGCTGATAAGCATTGGAGTGATGGAGCCTTAGAGGTGCCTTGTTGTTTTCTCTTATTAGTTTTTACTGATTGTTTCATTCCTAGCTTGCAATACTGGTAATGACATTGTCTGGGAAGCAGCTAAGGAGAATAACCACCTATATCGGATGTTTGCATGAAAGAGCAGAACTATTTAGTGGATAAAGCAGACGGAGAATGATTAGTTTTCATACTGAGGCACCTGTGGAGAGGGAGAGAGAGAGAGAGAGAGAGAGACTAGTGCCCGGAAACTTGGTATTTTGATGGAGAATAATAATTTCCATAGCTATTTGACTCCGGAAAGTAAAAATAGATGCATGAATGTTTTGTGTGCAACCTTTAT
This sequence comes from Euonymus europaeus, assembly GCA_963580455.1. NCBI lineage: Eukaryota > Viridiplantae > Streptophyta > Magnoliopsida > Celastrales > Celastraceae > Euonymus > Euonymus europaeus. The sequence continues at coordinate 21,061,352 of OY756965.1, forward strand.
GTTTATTAACTTTACCTGGTGGTTCGACGGTGGTATGACATCTAGACTCTGATCAGTAATTGGTTCATTTTTCAGGCAGATTTGCGTCGTGCTGACTTTCGTGCTAAACAGCGTGCAATGGAAGATGCTTTAATGGCTCTAGAGGTGAACCGATATATATTCATATCTAATAAGTTGCACTCAAGTTCTGGAAATATTTGTGGGCTCCTCTTTTTACTTTATGTTTAACAATAATGAATTTGATTACATTTATTCTTCTTGTTCTCGTACATAATTGCACAATCAATGGTGTCTGCATGCAAGCAAAGGAGAAACTTTTAGTTGTTGCATTCATGCAGTTTGTTGAATCATTGTGTTATTTCGCTTTACCTTGTCTCAAGTTGAACATTTCATTTCTTCTACTCATTAAACTTCCTGCATTTCCTAATTGACTTGTATGATATATGCAATTGCTCTTGCGCTTCTGAGAAAGGAATTAAGTTCTTATAATTTTGTGACCATGCAGTTTGTTAAAAATGTTCATGATATGATGGTGAGCAGGATGTGCAAATTGTAAGTCGTTTTTGTGTGGGACATGAATGTTTATGTTGTCATAAACTTACATGGCCTGAAACTTAAACTTCTGGCATTTTCTTTGCATTCAGAACTCTACGCAGGGAAGAAGGTTATCTAGCAGCTAATGACATAATTGGACATATTACGCTTGAAAAAAATGGTAAAACTCTAAATTCCTTTCCAGGAGAAGTGTCCAGTGGCCGAATCACTGCTATTCAGGTACTTATTTAAGAACCATTTATGCCATTTGCTCCACCAATGGCATATCAAATCTAGACATACATGGTTATATACAGGAAGCTTACTGGAGCATGGCGTCTGTACTTTCTGAGGCTGATGGAATCGACTATACCGATCCTGAAGAGGTTTGAATCTCATGTATTAAGCTCCTGATTTGATTTCATATACCTTTTCATTTTTTTGTTTATTTACTTTCTTCATCCTGTTTGAGCAGCTCGAATTATTAATTGCAACTCTTATAGATCTCGATGCAATGGATGGTAAAAGTAGTGTATCATTATTGGCAGAGTGTTCCAGCTCTCCTGATGTGAATACTAGGTGAGCCCTTCAGTCTTAGGCTATTTTGTGTTGCTGTAGAAGTAATGATGTTCATTAAAAAGATGCTAAAGTTTTACCACAATGTATTAACATGATCAAAAGTCTGGGGAAACAGGTTAAGCCGTTTGTTACTGCTTGAAAGAATGGATTTGAAGAAAATCATTTGTGTTGCATCCCCTGCTACTTCACTATGTGCCACTTGTATTCTTATGAACAAATCCTTCTGTTTCATTGTTTTAATATAAAAAAACCAAAGCAACAAATCATAGTTGAGTTATAAACTATAGCAAGACCATAATATTGCCAAAATTAGATAGTTTTGTTGATAACAAAGCACGAATTTGAACCATCAGATGATTGAAGTTATAAATCTTCAATTTTGCGAGGAATACCTATGCTAACTGGTAATCCTGTTGTTTGGACCTGTTACATTCATTTTTCCTGGTATTTTGTGTAGGCAAGCATTAGCCAATGCATTGGCAACGGCCCCGTCCATGTGGACTCTTGGAAATGCAGGCATGGGAGCATTAAAGGTAGGACTGTTTCCTGCTCTCAAGTCATCAGTCATGCATAATAATTGTTTTTATTCATCTCGTGTGCTCATACTTGTTCCTAATCAGTAGAGTGGTATTTTTGTATCCCACTGTAGAGATTAGCAGAAGATAGCAACCCAGCCATTGCTGCAGCAGCATCAAAAGCTATCTACGAGTTGTTAAAACAATGGGAAATAGATGAAGGAGACAACTGGACGTTTATGATGAATCGAAAACCCATGGCAGATATAGATGATACAGAGAATGATGACGCAGATATAATATGACCCATGTTAAATCTACACCTAGATATCTATATGATGGTCTAGTTAGTTGTCAGATAGAGCGACTGATCACAAGTAGTGATCACTGCTGATGTAAATAATATGCATTCTATGTTTTATTAACAGTTACTGTAATCCTTCATTTTTTCAAGAATTTCTCATAGAAGATTCAAATCTAATTGCCCAATTTAGATGGAACTCTTAGTTCTAAAATGCACCGAGTCTGAGAGACTACTATGCAAGATGATAGTGCCAATATTGATGTGAAAAAAAAGGCCATTCAGTTATAAATCAGAAGCATTTGGTTGTACGGATTGAATTTTTAGTGAAATTCTCTTACCTGAATACCCACTTTGATGCTAGTGACATGCTTTTTAATTAATTTTAGCAAAAATGGTTCTTAAGAACTGTGAGACGGATAGGATTGTTTGGAGACCAACTGACTCTAGATTTGTCGATGTGTGCAACTACATGTAGAATCGCTGATGTCTTTTAAGGTTTTCTTGGCACTTAATTTGGGACAGGTTTGTTAGAGCGGCTAGAAGACAGGAACCCACATGTTAAAATGTTCATTAATCATTTTCCTGTCAAAATGAACATTATTTAAGCAAAACGAAGTGTCAATAACAAGGTCATAATTCCTCTACTTGGACAGAAAATCCACAATTACATCGTTTTATACGGACTGTATTGCTTTCATCAGAACTCTGATCTTCCGTACAAAATACATGTTCATGGTCTTCTATGACCGCCACTGATGGATCCTGCGATTTCCTTTTGTGTCTGCCTTCACTCTGGCAGCCAAAGGATTGCGTGCCGTCCTGGCCAGCAACTGGTGAATTTGATTCCATGTTCACATTCTGGATATTGCTAGGCATTTGTGCCGATGAACTCTCTCCATAACGGTTGTTCAACCTTTGCCGAGTTACAACGGACGAAAGAAGTTGATACCACCTAGAGAGAGCTTGTGCTTCATTTCTCTTCTTTTCTTCAGCCTCTCTTCTTTCTTCTTCTTCAGCAAATGCCTGCAGAACAAGAAATCAAGGGATATTCTGATTTCATTTATGGAATGTTGCTGCAATTCATCAAAACTTCCAAAAAAATAAAGAATTCACCGCAGATGAACGTTAACAGTCATGGGACATAACACCATCAAAGAGAAAAAGAACATAATTTTCCCAGAAAAGCTGTTTGAAATTAGTTTCACATAGTAATCTTCAAAACCCATCAGGTTTATTTCATCCTTTTTGTTGTCAAAATTAGTATTTCATATATCAGTGATCACACCCATTGAAAGGAAAAAGCAGTCTCATCCTCCGAGGAGAAAATTTTTAGTCAAAAATGCAGCACAGTAAAATTGCTGATTGTATGTGGATAACCATAAATTAAGGTTCGAACAGTCATGATAAAATGGCATTATGAGATTTGAACACTCCAAAGAAAACCAACGCCACAAATTGCAGGACATTTACCTCCAATATTGCATCCTCGAACTCAGCACACACCACAATACCATCAAAAACAGGTATAGAGCTGCCATTCCGAAATTCAAAACCAACCATGGCAGGTGCATAATCAATTCCCAGCCTTTTGGCAACAGAAAATACCCTAGGCAACCTCACATGCACAGTCCCCGGGGGAAGACACTTCTCTGACCACACCTCGACATTACCACGCTCATTCTAGATGTCAATTCAGAATTCAAAATGTCAGCAGTGATACAACTCATCACAGAGAGAGAGAAAAGGGGATAATATTAAGAGTTAATTGGCTGTCTCGTAGGGGATAATATTAAGAAGCTGATTGCTTGTCTCATACAAATTATCTTAGCTTTTCAGCATGATCAGGAAAATAAAACAATTCACCTTTGGCACAATCCCATTCACAGCACGAGGTAGGCACAATGGTTCTAGTTGCCACTTCCCATAAAGTTCAACAATTCCTTTAGAATCATCTTCACCATAATCATCATCCTCTGAGAACTGTGTTTTCTTAAGCTTGGCAGAATGTTTTAACACCTGTAAAAAATAAGCCAAGCTATGCTGATGAGCTATCACAAAAGCCTGATAAAATTTATATTAGCACAGCCATGCACATCAGCAACAATATACCTTAGCTGGCACTTCCATAGATTTAACCTGCAGCCCTTCGCACAGCCATCTATGTTTGGTCCTAAGCGTTTGTACACAATCCCGAGGGTAAACTGGATGACTGGAACAAAAACCCAAAATTGGACCCTTCGGATGGAGTATTTGATGTTTTGTAAGCCATTTCTCAATTGCGTACAAATGATGATTTCTATAGGCCTGCATCAGGCAAGCGAGTTTCTAAAAAACTAATAAAGAATATTGGCAAAATAGCTTCTGAGATCTGTCTTTCCTTACCCATCACTATACCTGCATATTAGTTGGAAGAGGCTCAGTGAGTGCTCTAGTTTCCAACTCCATATCTTCAAGATAATTCCTGGTAGAAACAATAAAATTCATTTCAAAATGTTCTCTTTCCATCTTCACTGAGATTTTTTCTTGGGTGGAATTATCAGGAAGTGCAGATGATAATAACAACCTATGCACATCTGGTGTGTCAACATGGTGTTTCTCCACATGGATTATACCTCCAGTTTCCCTGGACTCAATCTCCCTCAATGGTGCCAATACTGCATCCCACCAAGTTGAATTAATCCGCTGTGATGCTATCTTGTACCACTTTGTACAGTACCTGTATTATTAACATGATACAACTCTGGATATTGTTGAATGCACAAAATTCGGTTACTTGCACTAACTTCTTCAAGGTTTTAAAAAATAATAACAATAAGAGAACGTTTTTTAAGGTATTGTAACTGTATTAAATGTACTAGCAGGAAACATACAACACAGGTCGTCTCAAAAGGAATATTTGAAAACTTTGTCCATTTTGGATATGATTAGGTTTAACAGAAAATTAAAAACCTGCGTAACTGAGTATTCAACAATTTCAAAAATAGAGTGGTTCAGTGGGAATCAACCACCTTTGAGATTTAAGAGTACATCAAACAATTTCTTAGAGAACTTGCAATTTACAAACATGCCACATATCACCAAGGTCATCCAAAGCTCAGTTGTGGACTCCGAATGGAAGATTTCAATAGCAAAATTTCATTAGAGAGAGATCGAAGCAAAGGGATGGGTGTAGTAGGTGGGTCTTCGATTCAATGACTATCAATAAGAACTCAAATGTGAAAAGAAAATATAGATATACTCTTGCAGAAAAAGGCTGACAACCTGTACTTATGACTAAGCTCAGGCCTTGCATAAAAAGTCGAGATACATCTTAACTCACACAAATAGAAAAACTGTGAAATCAGAGGGATGCAAAACCTGCGGGTCACATCTTTAGCTCCACGGCCAGCAAAAGCGACTACATATCTCAAAGATGTTCTGCATGCAGCGGCAGCAGCTTCGACCCTCTGCTCTCCATCTATAATTGCATTGACAGCATCGACATGAACCCACTTTCCTGTCGATGTCTCGCCAGTGCAGAATACTTCAGCCCAATGTAGTGGAGATCCTACTTTGCCCGCTCCAACTGCAACGGAGATTCCCGTGGAGGAAGAAGAAGATTCTTTATTTTTATCTTTTCTTAGGATTTTAAGAGCTGAAGGCTCACTAGATAACCTAAAATTGATCTTTTTCACATCTGATGACATGCTATTGCCAGTAATCCCAGCAGTAGTTGCAGAAAGAGCCATCTCGAGCTGCATCTCAAATTCAATATCTCCCTTCCTCTTTGAACCCTGAGATTTCTCTTTCAGGAATGCTTTAGAATCGTCACACTGTGCCTTAGGGGTTGATGAATCAAGCACTCTATTATTTAGCTCAATGACAACAGAAGGATCTTTGGATTGAGTATTTTTTCCTCTAGAGTCATCCTGACTTTTGCATGAGGTCCTCAAAGAGCTTTCACAAGTACTGTCATTTTCGACATACACAGACCTAGCAGGATGTATAGGAGGAACCTGTCTAGTTTTATCTACCATCACTGTTGAAGTATCGAATATCCCCCTACGCACTCTACATGCATCTCGACTTGAATTTTCATATCTGCCAATACTGGGTTTTAAGGATCCAACATCAAGAATGGACACAAACCTGGAGAATGAAGATGCACTTGGTAAAAGGATAAGCTCCTAAATATCATCGTCAGGATAAGCGAAATTCTATAAACTATATAAAACATGGAAGATAAGCCACATCTGAGATGAGAATCAACAAAGGTGAGAAGGCTGTTAATTTTATTGAACAGCAATCTGGACACATATTCACCTTAGAAAATTTTGAAAATAATATTTAGGACAAGAAATCCAAGGATTTAAGTATCAAAATATTACCCTGCTTACATTCACTTCATAATTCAAAAGAATATAAAGTTTGAACACATTTTATTCGGCAGAAACCAGACAATTTTTCTTTTACCAGGAAAAAAGGATAATCGTAACCACGATGTATTACCATCTTAAAAACTGTGTCCATCTTCAATCACCTTTCTCATTCTGTAAATTTTCAGACTTCAGACTCGAGGAAATGAGAACCAAAATGTCTAAATTAAGACAAAGTCTCAAATCACTATTTAAATTTTAGTAGTTTGGAGCAGACATTGTGATGCAGGAGATAAAGAGGTCTCAAAAGAGCAAATTCAAAGACTCTACACAATGTAAATTCATGGCCTATCCACAAGGTTATAGATCCAACTCAAGTTAGTACACTATTGGGTCGGTTTTAATTAAGTTTCATTTAATTTTCATTCACAGGGTATTATACTATCATCAGAATTTCTGGGTATGCTAGAATTTCCAACTTAACATTACTTAATAGTAATTTGCTTCGCGAGTCTTTTATTAGGTTATTTTGTTAAGTTCTCTCATTGTTAGAATTGGAACATATTAGTTTACTTTTAGGAGTTCTAGTATTATTTGAAGGAAGTTTTTTTTTATAAAATTAGGATCAGTAGGAGTCTATATATATGGATGTAATCTCTCAAGAATTATGATGATGATGAATGAATAACATTAAGATTACTTTCAAGCATGTGACTTGCTTTTCGATTGTGTGATGCAATCATCCTTTGGTTTGATACTTAGGTTATCTATCTTTTCTTTACTTTGTTTTCTCTAATTTTCCTGCGATTTCATATCTGATTTTTGTTTTAAAGCCCTAATTTATTGCATAAAATCCCTCGCAAGAACCCTTTAATACAAGGTTAGCAAATGCTGTCCTACGTCACCATAATTCCTAGTGACATAACCTTTGTAGCAGATCAAATGACACCAAACATGTTCACGAACCGGTTATACCACAAGAGGATTAAACTAATAGGTGATCCATAAATGACCAGTGAGGATCATGTATTGATCCAGCAGCTTTAGCCATCTTTATACTCTTGAACATTGTATTCATTGCCGTACGAAGTCATACACATGCATTAACACATTTACCAAATCATATTTATTTGTAATGGATATGAATGGATATCACAATCATGTTGCAAAGGCCAGTGTATCGTCAAAGCAAGAGGCGACACGAAAACAAAAAGGAAAGTGCCTTTTCAGTCTTGGAAGAGTTTTACGATATCAGATTTGATTTTTAGTTAATTGTTTTTGCTCAGGAAAATATCTTACACGTCAAGAATTTCAATAATTAAAATTTTAAATTGAGAAACTTTTAAGTGATACCAAGAGGGCGAAAATCAGCAACCAAGGTATAACATTTTGCACTGTTATTGTAGGGACATACCGGGTTGTAAGCTTCAAACCTCTTAATAATGCCACAAACAATGCCGCAATCTGCAAGTAAATTGAGCCTTTAAGTTCTGCATGGAATAATCAAAAGAAATATTTTTCTTTAATATGATTTTCAAGACAAATCAGTTAACCATCTGAGATGCAGTTTGTATTCATCAAAGTTTTCCTATCAGAAAAAACACTAATTGATGCCATCTATCATTTTGAAATTTCTAACCTCAATCCTTGTCACTATTACATACAAAAATTGCATAGCATTGAAATTCAGTCTCGTAAATCAATCATAATCTTGAAAAGTTTCCCAAACAAAATGGTTCATTTAGCTTCATCCCAGCTAGATTTTACATCAGGCTTGAAAGCATCACATTTTATAGCTAGAATAAAAAAAAAAGACGGGAACATATTTGGAGTTTAAAGGACCAAAATGATCAATCTAGGCCACACTAAAAATTTTAGTGTATGTAAGCTAATAATGAGAAGACGCCAGCGATCTTTAAGCAGAATTTTGTAATAGAATAGAGATCAAGATATTACCTCCTCTGAAGTTCCTCCACGAGTTTCAACAGCGAAACACAAAGCTGAGTGAAATGATTTGTTCCTCCTGACAGAACTTGTAAGTGTAACATGAAAGTTATCATGAAACTGCATGTTTCCAACAAAGGTGTCAAACCAAATGAGGCAAGTAATGCAACAAATGTAATAAATAAAAAGGTCCTCAGAAAGCACGCAAAACCTCACCCAAGTCATAAGGGGAGATAAATCATGGACAGTAAGTTTTGAGACCTCGGATATCTTCAAAAACTTGGCTGGTAGCAGAGAGAGTAAGGAAGCCTGTCAGGAACACCACCAAATTTTCTAAGATATCAGATTATCAGGAACTTCCATTTGTTTAGCTATGAGTGAATTCCACTTGCCTTTCATGTATGTATTGGGTGGGAGAGAGAGAGAACAGAAAAGGAAGATCAAGCAAACAGTCTCTTATAATTAATTATTTTCTGATGTGGAGTTGTGGACAATAAACCATCAACAAGGCAAGTGATGTATATAATCACTTTGTTGTTTGAAATATAAACGAGAATTTATTGAAGCAGGAAGGACACAAAAACGTGAGAACAGCAAGGAGATGAGGCTAATGGCCTTGAGTTGTACAAGTATTGAAGCACAAATTTTTTGTGCCATTAATTATTAAGCCAATTTACAAGATAAGCGTCTCCAAATTATTATATTGCGTCGAATAGCTTGTTTCTTTCCTTCCAGAACAGCCACATAATTTCCCATAGGAAGACACTGACGGATTGTCCTTGAAGGCTTGAAGCTTAGTTTCTGAAAGGACAACTCCAGGCTTTGACCTCTTCTAGAATAACACCAATTAATTTAATTCCCACGAGTTTCCAAACTCTCTTCCATACTTGTCTATCCCCAGAGCAGTAAAAAAGGATATGGCTAATTGATTCGTCCTCAACTTTGCAGAGGGCAGCACTACAATAGAAAGCTAGGGAATAAGGAGTCTATAATGGTAGTAGTTGAGTTTGATCAGCTTTTCATAGTAAGAACTAAAAGCAAAACGGTTATATTTAGAATGCCTCTTGTAGATTTTTACTATGCCATATTGTTAATCCTGTGATTATAAAAAAGCTCCCAGAAATTTATCATTGATTCTATTTCCGAGTCTTTAGAAGCTCCACTAAAAGAGATGTTCCAGAATATACCATACGGTGTAGTGCTAATCAGGTCATTGATTAAGGTTACTTTTTGAGTCAACATGCTGATCAGGAAAAAGTCCACTGAAATTTCAAGTGGCTAGCCATAGGTTTTTCAGAGCCTAATGGACCTCCCATTACCAGCTTTGAAATACGACTAAATGAACCAGGGGGTGGAGAGTCCATGACACAGGCCCACAGTGATGGAGGCCCGACCTCAAGCGTTACAGGCTGGGCCTAACTCTTAATTGAAAACCTAGGTTAACAGTTTAAGGATCGCCTCCCCTTATAAGCCATCTTATAACACTCCACTTGCCTGATGTGGGATTTTCGCACTGGACTGTTCCCACAGTGGGATGCTCCTGCATCACTAAACTATCCATCCCAGCCTTCCAAATGTAAATCCACAATCACTGCCATATAAATCCCCTCTCAGATTTAAAGCCCATTCATTATCTGAAGTACCATCTTTTTCTACTATGACCTCCTCCAAAAATGGTTCTTATTGTGATTGAACTTTCATAACCAACTTCCAAGAAGAGCTTTGCTAACAGTTATTAAGGAGGTTTAAGGAGGAGGTTTCACCAAGCCCCATTCTCCAATAAAAGCATTAATAGAATCACATTTGACCAAGCAAAATTTCTGTTTTCCGTCGCATCATCAAAGGAATTCGCATTCGATAGCTTGGAGTTCAGGACCCACCTATTTAGGCATGGAAAATAGAGACATCAAGTAAACAGGAAGATTCGAAGGCATTTAGAGTTAGTCTACCAGTTTTGGATGTATAGAATCACAGACTTACCCTTGCCATATAGACTCATTCCATGGTACGAACTTGTAAAACCTAGGTTGTAGTAAAACAATTTCACTGCCGCACCAAGGTTTGCAAACAGGAAAAAACTATAAAAGTCTCAACAAATATGATAAGAAAAACATTTTTAAAAGAATATAATTAAAAGCTGAAACAAGATGCCAGTTAGATAGAACTAATAAAGCTTGTCAATTTAGAATAGGCGCAACAAGCAAGATCAGCAGAAACTGCATGGCCAACGTAGAAATCTCCTAAAACTAAATGGATCACATGATGGCATTGATAGACTTGGGCTCATTAAACAGGTATGGGCCCAATTTTGCAAATAATAGAATACGAGACGCTATAAAAAAAACAATAGGACATGTGCAAAAACATTCTAGTACAAAATAAAAGCATATAAGTTTGACCTGGATAAGTGGATCGTCACAAGCATTGTCAATTATTCTTCCCCTCGCAAGTAAACAAAGTAAATGGACCTTATGTACAAGCTCAGCCAGCTCCTACAGGATAAAAGAGCAAATGCTTTCAAATTCATTCAACAAAACTCAACCAGATACCATATGGATTAATATAGCAAGAAGGAGCATTTCACCTTCTCTTCAGCAGATGCTCGACGAACAGGCTTCCGTCCAGCAGAATCCGGAGCTTCATCAAATTCAATGGTCACCTCTTTAATGTGATCATGAAAACGATCACCTCCCTGATCCCGGGGGGAAATTGAACCATCTTCCCAATCTGAGTTTTGCATATCATCATCCCCACTCTCTAAAAGAAAACCCTGAGCACTTCCCATGCCAGCATTCTGAGGAGTGTTCCCCTTCCTATTTATGCGAATAACATCTTCATCATCTCTTTCCAGACCATTCTCCGGCTGAGGGGGGGAAAAACAAATGGTAGCAGAAACCACTAATATAATTCTCTCACATAATTTGTTTTTAGAAAAGAAGTCAGTAGATGGTACTAACCACACCAGAAGAAACACTTGGTTGAATGATATCATACTGTTTCTTCTGCCTTGATTTATTATGTGAATGAGCACGTTTTTCAAGTGTCTTCCGTCCTAATTCAGAGAGATTTCCCATATTCAAGAATTACAAACAGTTAAAAGTCAGAATTCATGATTTTTTTTCCTGCCACCTCCACTGCAAGGAGAGTACAAATTAACCCCAAAAAAAAATATAGAGTAAGAAAAAATAGCCCTAAAAATCGATTGATGGCATGTGATCGATTTCCCTATAGTAAAGTTATAACAATAAGTAGCCTTAAGGCAACAAATTTTGACGGAGTTCAACAAATGGAACCAAATTTTTTTTACATATATAGGGTTTATTCAAATAAAAACAGAAAAAAAAATCATATCAAAGAATCCCAATAATGAATCAATCAGAAATAACAGGAAACAGCATTGAACATAAAAGTTATTAGCTTATAAAAAATAAAAAGAAGATATTAGAACATCTATATTCTACTCGATTTCCAAGGAACCAAAGAAAGGCAAATCCGAGAAGAGTTAGCGGCGATTAGGGATTTATTCAGAATAAGAGGAAACGAAGATACGCACCCGAGGATTGTTTATCGTTATCAGACTCGTTCCTTGTTCTCATTATGTTGCGGAGACAGAGCCACGCAGAGGAGAAGTTGCAGTCGCGCCTAATACTGTTGAGAGGGTTTTACTCGCAGAGTACTAGTAGTGTTCCCTTTTTTCTCATTTTATTTTCTTGTAAAGTACGCTTATTAGTATAAAATTAAATAATATACAGGAAAACTTTTCATTCCATCGAGGAAAAAATAGATTTTTTATTTTTTATTTTAAAAAAAATCCTTTTAACTTCTATTTTAAAAGCAAAATAGGGATTATGATTCTCTCAATTTCTATTTTTAAGCAAATACGCATTATCATTCTCTCAATTTCACACTTTTTGGAGGATTTGGTCCCAAAAAGAGAAATGATCTAAATCGTATTCTTCATTTATTAATAAAATGCATAAAGCTAAATCTATATATATAAATTTGAAATCTCGTCAACTCAGACTCTGCTCGACAAATATGAGAGTAACAATTTTAAAACATTTTCAAAATAACAGTCATGATCGATTTGGAGTGTTTTAAAAACACTCCGATTCTAATCAAATTAATATTATATTGATTTTGAGAGTTTAAAAATCTCTCCAAAAACAATGTTTCTAAAAATAAATAAGGATTTTCATAATTCCTCATTTACAACAACTTAAAAAATTTCTTATTTTTAATCATTTAGAGTCTTCCAAGCAGAGTCTAAAGTCTTTTTTTGTTAAAATCAAAAGTTACTTTCGTTTTGAATTTGATTTTTATTTTTATAAAAAAAATGTAATTTTGAACTCGTTACTGACCCGATAACCCAAGAGAGCGAGTACCAGACAACAATTTTCCACAAGCAAACTCTTCTGCTGAAACCAACATGGTCGTCACAGTAAAACCACCGACCATCTAGTTCTGTAAAATATTTTAGGCATCCGCTGACACTAACACTAAATGCCCTCACAAGCTTGAGTTCTTTTGGAATCAGAACCCAACTTTCGAAAACGATTTCATTTACAGTACATTCATACATTATTATTATCTCCATCTAAACCCAGTTAACTCTGGCTTAAACTTAAAAATGCCCATCAGAGCAAGCAAAAACATCACAGAAGGCCCTCAAAATATCTAACTAATATCATCATATTATCTTAGCCATAGAAATAAAGTAAAAAACTTCTAGCTTGTCCAGTACAGAATGTTAGCAGCACTGCAGCAGATCTCCAGAACCATAAACCTGAGACAGTTCAGCTGAATATGGTCACAGGCAAACCAAGAACCATGTGCAGTCCATGCATTTCAAGCTCGCTTTTCACCTCTATTGGGGAAAAATGAAATGATTAAGGACCTGGAGGAAGCAATGATTTATGTAGAGAACAAAATTATGGTGACCCTGTCATCCCGGGGAAGAGTTCTGATATCTTGTTGAAAACATCCATCACCTGAAATGGAAGACGAAATTCAGATTAAATTTCTGAAGTTTAACATTGCATTGATGATTGTTCCAAAAACACAATGTTAAGCCTGAGGAGACAGAGTTGAACTCAAAAGATAACATTTACTGAACAAGCAGCAGAAGGCAGTCAACCAGAGCACCACGGAATATATATTTTTCAAGTGAGAACCTATTTTCAGTATCAATATCAACTGAAACAATGCATCTAAATAACCCAGAGAAAAACAATCAAAACATTGACATCAAAGATTCTAAAAAGATACTAGAAAACATAAAAAATTTAACATGAATTAACCCAAAGTGTTAACACTAACATGAAGGAAAACGCAGTCTAAGATGCGATGTTTTTTGGCCATACCTCTTTATCATTTTGATATTTGACTATACTCATCGGATTCTGAGAACACTGCAAAAACAACAAAATTATAAAGAACTGACAACAAAGGTTGATTAAATACTTCAGTTACCGTAATCCCAAACCATTCATTAACTAGAAACAATGAATATGCCATGTGTCGATGGCATAACCATCAGCTCGAGTGGTCAGATTGCAAAAGTGTTATTATGCCCCCATATACAATATTGATTATAAATGAGCTTTTAACATAAGGAAACAATAACAGAAAACAATATCATTTATAGATTGAGCTTGATGATAATGGTAACCAAAATAATATTCTTTTCACCACTCAGCTTTTGTATGTTAATTCATGTTATTTTACCCCTACCATTGTACTAAGACTGATTTTTCTTAATATACATATGCCAGTACTTTGAGGGCAGAAGCTAGAGCATTTACACTGAGAGAAAAAATTCCATCATCTTTTAAGTTGAGTCAAAAGCCAACACAGTTCAACTTCCTCAAGGCAATCATGTCAGCAATTTGGATTCACCAACACTGCTAATAATGGTTTTTGAGATAATTCTCATAAGTAATTAGAATAATGAATCTAGACTTGAACCAAACCACTCAACATTTTCACCAATGAAATCAGGCCAGGTGCTAAGTTTAGAACTTAAAGAAACATACTTCCATTATTGCTTGTTGAACTCTCGGATTTTGAAATGCCATAGCAACTTCAGGATTAGCCAAAATTTTTGAGATTACTTCTTCAGGAGTAAGCCCAATTTGATCTGAAATGTAAATACCAATGTAGCTGATGAAATATTTAAGTATAAATTATCAACCAGGAGATTATTATACGAGTCAAGAGAGACAGGAAGAAAAAAAAACAAATTGAAATTATGAATGCAATTCCAATTTTAAATTATAAACATGAGTCATCGTCATCAACATAGCCTTAATCCCGAACAATTTGGGATCCACTAAAAAATAAACAGATGTTTTTGTAATATTCAGACTGCAACAAGAACAAGCACATTGACATATATAAATAAAACGAAGTCCTTGGTTACAATAAAATGAGTTCTAATCATAAGCAGAGATTTATGTCAAAAACCCTCCAATAAATAGAGCAATTCAAAGTAGCCAACACAAAATATTGTCCAACATACAACCTTTTCAAAGTCACATCTAAAGGCAGAACCATAGGCCTCAATAATTTTTAACAATCACACAGCAAGTTGGTATAAAAGTTAAAAAGTAGTTTCAGCACTACTTCCATCCTCAACCAACAAAAGTCAGGCCTAGCTAACGTGAAAGGAGTGCAATTAGAGGAGAAACTAGTTTATATTATTCATTCAGGGTAATGTTAAAAATATAATGGCAATCAAAATTGAAAAAGGATCTCTTAAATTTAGAAAAGAAAAAAAGAGTATAAAATTACAATTTAAGATGCCAAAAACAATTTAACAGCATTTACTAAAGAGTACTAAAATTGACTAAATGGATCATGATACTTTAACGAAATGGACCAAATAATCAGGTACTCAGCAAGTCAACTTTCCACAGAACTGAACAATATAAGTATGTTTTCACTCATCACCTTTGTTAAACAGTAAAAATAGTGTTCGCTTAAACACGAAGGACAATCAAAATCAGATATATCCACGTAAAAACACACGGACTACCCAATAGATAGCAAACTCACCAAATTGCTGCTTAACCTCTGGGCTGTTCATGTCAAAATTCTTTAATGTATCCATCACACTGTTGTCCCATTCACGGCTTCCACCCATATTTTTTCTAAAACAGATATCAAGAAAATGTAGGATGAGAATATATTCATCATAATCTATAGAGGTCTTATGCTATGCTCATAACGATGAACTTATCATCAGAGACAGCACTGAACCTAAAGAGGCAGAGGAAGAAAACGGATTCAGTAATGGGACACCAAACCAAGGTTGTCAAATCGAATTGAATCGTATGAATCGATTGATGAAAATTTTGAATTGTGAATATTGAATCGTGAATCGTAAGATTCACTTAATTTATAATAATATATTATAAAATATATAAATATTCATATAAAATAAATTTATACTACTTAAGAAAAAATTATAATAATCTATCTTAATTTTCGTTGATAGTTACACTGTATAAGAGGAGTCAGAAAATAATAAATTACTGTTTGAATAAAAGAGTATTTAACTTAAATGAGACTCACCATGAACTTGGACTTAAACTAAACAAGTTGAGTCCAAGACTAAAAGATGAAGCCCAAAAGATCAAATGGCATCGAAGGTTTGCTAGAGGAAGAGCACTACAACAGAAGAAGGAAAGAAGAAGTCGAGTGATACTTTGAAACTCTATGGAAGACAACCTCATGAGAGATTTTATCACCCATCCTCTTGAAATTTCATAATGGAACCCTCCCTTTTCACTGTGCTCTTGAATCGCACGAATTGTATGAATCGAATCGAATCGTATTGATTCTGGTGATTCAGTTTGTGTATAGCCCGATTCATGTTGATTCACGATTCAAGCTATGATTTGAATCGTTTTCTGTCAAAGTCGAATCGAATCGTGAATCGTACAATTCGTACAATTTTAACAACAATGAACCAGACTAAATTACAGAATCAAGTTAACGATCAAGAACAACATTTTAAACTGCAATATCAGCGCAAAAGTTCCCACAATATGGTGCCAAGAGAATAATGCACAAATCTGAAACCAAGAAAGGAAAAACACGTCATGCATTGAACTTTAAATACAGATGGAATACAATACTGCGTGATAACCTAAAAATTATAGCCACGTCAAACACGGAAAGAAAAAATATGAACATGAAAGAAGGCCTAGCGTATATAGAAAAACAGCAGAATACAAATCCAATATAATGCTAGTCCAAAGCCAAAAGGATTAATACAAATGTTTAGGACGTAAGACACTGCCGCACATTGATGCTTTCCAAGAAACATTACAATAAGACTCATGTTTTAGGATAAATTGCAAGTAGTTACCTGTTCGGCTGTTCCTTTAATAAAAAACTTAAGCAGCACAAAGTACAAACCCACAAAATATATGATAATAATATTCTTGAGCACTAACAGCTCAACATAAGACAATAAAATTAAATAAAAAAAAGAGGAGTTTGAAAGGAGCTCACAGCATGTCTTCGAGTTGTTTACGGTATTCTGGATGTTGCAGCATCCCTATCAATCCATAACAATTAACAATGAAAGAGGAATTATGTAAGCATTTATAATTATCACATTGTATCTTAAGATTGATTAACTCACACCATGTAACTACTCTTGCATTTGCAAAATAAAAAAAATATATAAAAAAAGTGAGCTATCTGCTAAAAGAACATGAATAATAAAACAAAAACAAAATGAATACCACCAAGTAAAGCATATTAGGAAGAATTGGAACAGATAATGGGGTAAGTTCCCCTTCTCGTCCTCCCCCATACAACCAACCCCACCCCCACCCTCCCGGCCACCTTGAATGAAGTTTTTGCCGCACATATCTGATCCACTAAGTCAGAAGTACCCGTCATAAGGCTAATGGAAAGTATATCCACAATTGACTAACGCTAAAGATGAAGAATTTCAAAACTTGACCCCCGTCCTTTTGTAGTACAAACTAACATCAACCATCCTAATTCCTCGCTGACTTTTCAATTTGTGACCCACTTAATCCAGTATCAGTAGATGGTCCATTTTTCGTTAGTATAGAACTCGATCTACAAGGGACAAAACTTGATGTAAGCTTTCTCGAAACATATTTTGCTGGTGCGTTCTCCAATAAATTGCTCTCCACACAGTTTTCACACCCAAATAATTATTCATAGTTCGAGTGATAGAAGTATTAGTGAATCTTCAAAGAAGTTGATCTTGCCCTCATTTTTCACAGGCTCTACATTCTAGCATTGACGCACAGAGACAGAGCTGCCTAAGTGTTATTCGAGGGTGAGACAGACCCAAGATTCACCAAATATTAGTAAGTTCACACATTTCTCTTACATTTGAAGGTAGTAGGATTCCTCATCTCCTCAGGCAAGTATCTGCAAGGTGCAAATATAAAATTAAAATTGCAACATAAGAAATAATAGTAACCAACTCATGTAGAATCAAACAAATATTGAAAGAACAAATATCATTTTTATGGGGCATTAAAGTTCCACAAAATGAAATGAAGTTAAAAAAAATAAAAGAGATCAGAAAAGGTCCAGCTCATATTCATATCAAATTGATTTGACTTGGAGTTTGAATAAGGAAGATAGGCTCCTGTATCTTTTGGATATTAGTAATGAATGTTTGGCCATCATTTTCTTTTTCAATTTCACTAGCCCCTGCAGGAGTGATACAGGAACCTATGTAAGTATATTTGAGACAATATTAACCAACCAGCAGTTGATTCTTCCAGTAACCTACTACTACTGATACTTGTGCGCCTTTGTTATGTTGATGCAATTCGTCTCTGCCAAGAAACTTTGGAAGTTTCCTAATAAAAGCAGCTTATTGTTCTAGCAATTAAGTGTACTAATTTGTTTCATCTGCCCATTAGTTATATCAGGTTTCACGAGTCGCTTTTCTGCCTGTTGTTGCAGCAAATTTACTTGTGGAATTGGCTTCATAACTTCATCTTGTGGTTCTTTTCCTGTTTTCAGCTCTAATTTCGCCACAGAAGTAGCTATTGTTTCCATTCAAGATTAGAACATCGAGTTGTGCACAAAAGAGCTCATCTGATTCATCACATCAAACTCAATATAAAGGCTCCTTTTAGTTTTAGATACCAAAGTTGAAGCTATCCATGATGCTAACTTGCTTCGATACCAATATACATAAGACAACAGCTACTTGATCCCACGAAAAGTGAATAGAGTAATTTGTGAATTTCAGACGATTGGACTTAACTCTAACAATGGTATGGGATTCTGAAAGTAAGATATTCCTACTTGGAATTAATGCAACCAAGACTCTTATCTTGTGGAAGAAATAAATTAGAAGAAAGGCTGCAAATATAGGTTCCTTGGAATCATACCAAGTGATTAACTGCATCCTACAAGGCTACAATGTTTAAACATATTTTTCCGGCTTATACTCATGTTTAGAAATTTCAGAATAATCCTAATCCTATTAAGAACTGTAGTAATACAAATCCTATAAGTACTTCAAAATCTTAATAGAAAATAAAAACCTTTTTATTAAAATCCACCCTTTTCCCAGAAAAACACTTGAATGTATGTCACAAAAAGGTAAAGGAAAACAACCCTTGAGCAACACGCAGACCTTATTCAGAATATATAGAAATCAAATTATACCTAAATAGAATAAGAGCAACTCTACTTTAGGTGGCAAAGTCCTTTTGTCATTCTAAGATAAATCCATCATTCAAAAACAGACAAAAAACTTGGAGGCAAGGCCAGAAAGGTAGAGCCATATTCCTATCTATTCCATAATTAAAGATATCAAAATCAGAAAAGTAATAAAAAAAAAGGGTAAAAAAGAAGAAGTAGCATTACGGATAAACCATCTTCTGCACTGTCGGGTCCTCCATCATTTTCTCCAGAGCTTCAACTGACAAGACAGAATCTGCTTTTCCAGTCCACAAAAGCAAGCATAGTTGGATTATTTTTAACATTAAAACACCAGAATTAATATAAAAATGAAAGCTGATTAACAACATTTCAAGGGCAGAATAGAAGTCTACAAAGACTCGAGGTGATAAACTCCTTGTTCAGATTAAACTGAAGCCAGAAGTACCAATAATCATGAATACTGTAACTAAAAGAACCATCTAACCACAGGAGCAAAATTCAACCTTAAACCTTATATGATAATGCAAAGATGAACTATCTTCAAGAACTGATTAGATGGTAAAAAGGCCATTCAGACAGATACAGATGGATATTCAGATGGACACAAGCGTATTCTAATTACAGGAAAGCATACAAAAATCTAGCCAAGCAGTGAACATTATTCATAAATTCAGCCTAGGAAGAACCTCCACATGTGTTAACAACAAATCAGAAAACTAAGAGCATAAATAAATGCCGACCAGGATTCTAAACTTGCGTTGACAAGCAAATGAAACAACCAGAATAAAACCAAAAAAGAAACATAATGCAGTGGTGCATAGAGTTCTAAAAATTCAAGAGGATATACCAAAAAGAGAAGGAGACCCCAAAAGACACGGATGGAAAAAAAATTAAAAAAAAAAAGGACATGAACTAGGATTAGCTGAGAGTGTGGCATTTTATAAGTCTGAAAGGGAAAAATAAATAATGTGATAGATTCTCAATAATTTCTCATATGGGTTCACATCGCCAACTGTACCATTGTATGGGATAAAGGCTGATGATGATGATGACGACGACGACAATGATGATGATAATGCAATAACTCTAAAGGACTTTTGAGTCAATAAAATGAAATATAGATGTAGTTGACGTCTTACTTACCAGCAGACTGGGAACCCTCGAAGGTGCCTCCACTCTGCTTAGACACAGCTCCATTCTGAGAAGTCATCAGATTATTTGCAAACAAATTAATCCCTACAACCGTGAATCAGAAGTGCCACATATTCTGCAGAGAGTGTACTGATTGGGACTTACTTCCCTGGCAGATTGAGTATCCTTTGACGAAGTAGTCTCATCCACATCTTCAACGCTTTTAAAAGGACTACTTTGAACAGTTTCTTCAGGAGAAACATCAACAAAAGCTGCAGACCAAAGGTACATAAGAGAATCAAGTATAAAGCACTTCTTATAATTTTTGCATGCAAGAGTCCTAAATTTAACAAGATGACAGACGTTAGTGAAGATATCGCTAATAAGATTAAAAATGGGTGGAAGAAGTGGAGTAGTGCATCCGGGATTTTATGCAAGTGAATGATTCCATTAAGGTTGAAGAAAAAATTATATAAGTCAACTATACGAGCTGCAAGATGATGTATGGTTATGAGCATTAGAGAAACTATATCCAGAAAAGATGCATGTAGCATACACACGAATGTTTCGTTGGATAAGAAAAGAGATTATTAAATCTAAGGTAGGAGTAACACTAACTGTAAATAAGTTGAGTGAAAACCGTTTAAGATGATATGGGCATGCACAACATAGAGATAATGGTACGGCGGTGAGTAGAATTGAGAGAATATATTTACAAGAGAGAAGGAAGGCGAAGAGGAAGACCCAAAAAGACATAGCTTGAAGTACTAAAAATGATATGAATTCAATAGGGAGTTAATAAAAGTATGATCCTAGATAGAAATGAATAGCGGAAACGAATACACGTAGTGGATTCTTGTTGATTTTCTCATATACACATCTAGCCAACCCCTGGATGATGAAGAGTCTTGCAAATACAACATGCACGGATAACCAAAAGGCATATGGCTAGCAGAAAACATGTGTATTTACTTTCTAACAAGTAGCAAACTTGTGCAGCTCTAACAATCATCTCCATGTATGACAGTTCAGGAGGCAATGCTAGTTTTGAGTGAGGGCAAATTCATACACACAGACACATACATCATACATGCAACCGTTATGAGCACAGTGGCATATGAGAGAATGATTATACTCTCAGTATAAATGTACGTATATAAACCAGAATAGGAGTTGAAATCTACCCTCAATTTCAAGAACTGAAATTTTAGGCATTTAGGTATTCCCAGAGAAGATCCACAATCAGCACTACAAATTTTGTATTGCAAGCATTAGCTGTGGGTTGAACAGTGAATATTCTATGTGTGACACACTGCTCCTGATATGGGAACAATACAGAGAATTTTGATGGTTAACCCCCAGAAGGACCAAATTAGAATTCGAAGCAAAACCCATTAACCTGGCACCTGAAGGAAATTTCTTCATTAATAAGCAATGCAGTGAACCCAATATCTCAACCACTAATTCTACTTTCAAGATTGGGTTCATTCTCCAAAGTTCATCAGATTTCCCCCCTTTTTATCAAACTTATGAGATTGAATAAAAAATTAGATAGTTTAACAGTCAACAATAAAGAATCTTTTAATCTAAATATAATGAAAATGAATTTCTAATAAATTTCAAAGAAACGGAATTGAGAGATCGGATGATACTACCCAAATATATTAAACCTGAATATCCAAGACGTTAAAGGGCGTCAAATTTGATCATCATTATGAGTAATAAAGCCACAATTTACACTTAAACTATAGCATGCACATTTCGGAAGAGTTCCCCTATTACCGTAAGTCTTTTGTTCCTTCTTTGCTGCAGGTTCAACTTTCCTTGTTTCATCTTTTACTTGTTCACCTTTCCTTTCTTCTTTGAATTCAGTTGTTTGAGCTGCTTCCACTTTTGTTGCAGGAATATCCATCGTAAGCGCAGGTTGGGAAGCAGGCGAAGGTGATGTGGTAGGCACTGATCCTGGAGGCATTGGAAAAGGAAAAGGCGAACTCGAAGGAAATCCAGCATTGTTAAATGGACTATTTTGTGTGTTGATTTGGCCCATCAAAGTTTTCATAGCTTGCTGCATAGCATATTTCTAAAGGAAGAAATAGACAATTGGATGAAAACACTGTTAGTTCCTATATATGACAGCTTTCTTGCACATCTACAGACAAGTAAACATGCCAATTCAATATGTCAGGATACAGGGTGAAGAAATTTATGGTACAAATTCTTCTCTTTTCTATGGAGATAAAAATGTACCAATGTATCCACATATTCAAGTTCGCATATATCTCAAGAGAAAAATAAACAATATCAGCAAGCCATAATCTCAATTAAGTGGAAAAGGTACATTATTCCTCAAAAAATCTACTTGAACTTGAACTCCATAGCAAGAATTCACTATCACCAATCAATCATATCCAAGTCTACACACCCTCCACGGATCCTACCATATCTTTCAGCATTTATATCTTCTTTGCATGAGTGTGGCAACTGATGGTAAAATTGAATCTCGTTCAGCAATGATACTTACCACGACACAACCCTGAGCAATAAAATTGTCCCTTAATAGTTTAATCAGGATTTTATTCGAATACTATAGTTTGTATCATAGTTTCAATTTTCTCTCTCTAAGAAGTTTCCATCTTTTTTCTCTCTCCATTGCTTATTGATGAAAACAATGGCGAAGCATTTGATGTGGCATAACCCAGTACTAGGGTATGCAGGTTTTTCTTATTAATGACCATAGAACTAATTACATTATAATATAATCTATTTACAACACTTATACTCTACCCATGGCTGTCTTTCTTTTTTTATCGGTCTTCCTGAGAACCATGGATCTAAATATTGCTTTCTCATTATATCACTCAGTCACTCCGGCTCCAATTTCCCATTTCTCCTCTTGCTTCTATTTTTTTTACTATTATTATTATTTTAATGATTTTGATAAGTCATGGAATTATACGTAAACATACACATACAATGGCCATGGTGTAGTGTGTCCAGCGGAGAATGTTGATAAATTTATGACTTTTTTTGGATAAGTCTTTGGTGGATATGTCATTTAACAGGTGAGAATTCCTGCCTTTTGTTTTCAGGTATATTGTTGTCAATTTTGGGGTTATGATGTCTAATAGGATGGTACTGTGGGGTTCACTTTCAACTTCGCTTTTCAATTTCTCTTGCCTGTCCTTCCTTTAAAAGTTATTTCTTACAACCAGGTTGGGTTGGATGAATAAGTTCATTATCATCATCATCAACAAGGCCCTTAACCTAAACAATGTTGAGATCAGCTACATGAATCCATAAGAATTTCCTTTGGAAATTGCAATTCATTCCTATCGAAAGCTACATGCTTCCTCACATGGATCTGCGACTCTCCTTTGCGTAGAAAACTATTGATGATGTTATTCATTCCAAAATCAGTTGGAATCCCATCACTATCTTTGAATTCCCTGGAAATCTTGAGAATAATTGAATCTTTTCTACTGCTTTGAAACTGTTGTGTTGCTCTATTGATGCCCATGTCTGGAGTTTAGTCTCATTGGATCCACTAGTGTTTGGCTTTGTTTTTTGGGCTTCCACGGTTTGGCGGAAATGGATGTGGATTTGTTATTGATAAGTGGGAAGCTGTTGGAACAAGATTTTAACACATGTATCTCATGTAAGAATGATTCAGGAACTATTTATCACATTCAATTACACTGCATCTGGACCCAAAAAAATGGAACACCATATGGAATATGATGGGGCCAGCGGGGTTACAAGTGAAAAAATTTCCTCAGAGTTAATTGGTGGAGTTCACTTATCGAGGAGAGAGGCAAAAGGAAAATTCTGCTTGGTATTCCTATGATCACTTGCTGGTTAGTGTAGCCGGAAAGAAATACCAGAATCTTCGATAGAAAAGAATCTGAATTGGATAAGGTCATCGATAACTGGCTCTCTATGACTAGGTTTTGACTCGCAAGAGATTGTAGCAATTTTAGAGAAACACCGAGATTTCATGCAACTAAGTACTCCGTCTGCTCCTTTCTCTTTTCTGCATCAGTTGTATCTTTTACCTCGCTTACTGGGTAGCACTATCTTAGTTCACCTTAATAAACTTTCTTTTGCATTAAAAAAAACTGCATTCTTTTGTCTCACTACATCGTACTCCTCTCTCAACTTATTCTATGAATCCTTCCTAAATGAAAATAAAATTCAGATTGTTCATCTAATATGCTCTGCACTTGCTAAGTTGGTTAACAAATGCTTGTTAATCAAACGGTAATAACAATAAGTAAGAGATAGTCCAACACATTCATAAGTGAGACCTGAATATATTTAGAATACATGCAACTATCTTTCTACCGCAAATGCACACACATTAAATCAAAACGTCTTTTAAACTTTGCAAATGTGGTTTACCAGACGCAATTAAATTGATAAATTATCCATGACAGACCATAAGCAGAAGTAACTTGCTGAAAGCTTTACTAAAGCATGAAGACAAACTTCATCAGGTAAATTCACTTCAAGCCATCAGAGAATAAAACCACAAAAAATGGAAGTTCTCCATAGTAGTGATAAAATAAATTTCCTGCTATTGAATAAAGGGATGCACCAACCACATGATGAATGGAAATTAATGAAATTAATTTTGAAAATGACTTCTCTAATCAAGCAACATGTTAAATTCAAGCTTCACTCAGAACCAAGTTAATAATTCCTAAAGCAAAAATGCAAAAGATCCCCATTGTTTGATGTTATGATGCTAATTAGCAATGGGAATATGACATAGTCAATACACTGACCTAGTAGAAGAATAGCACTCACCTTTAAGTTTGCAGCAACCTGTCATTTTAACCAAAAATCAATCAATCTAACCAAGAGAAGAAAAAAAACTCCAGAAGACCTGTGCTCTGCTCGATAAAATAATATGACAAAATAACTTGAATTGCATTAGTAATCGTTGTCCTCACCCATGAAAACAGTGCTGATAACCCAACACCAACTCCAATCCAGAAAAGCGGTGAACCCCTACAAGCATTATCCAAATATTATAAAAAACTTGAGCAGAAAGGAGAATGGGAGGGGAAAAGAACAAAAGTAGGATAAACCCCTACAAAATTGTGGATCCATGATTAACTGTATTAAGCCTTTTCAAGAAAAACTAAAGAAAAGAAAAAAGTACTACAATTCAAGAGGATGATTCAATTACACGTTTGAAGCTGGGGGAGGCAATGGTTGTGGGTTAACACCAATAGACGACATCTCTTGACTACTCGAAGAAGAAATGGTAGCAAAACTTTCAGCACCTAATTCCCTCAGAACTGTATCACAAAATAGCATCAAGAACTGTCACAAATATAGAAGCAGAAGAACAAGAACAAGAAGAAAATGATCAAATTAAGAAAACTTAGAGCAATCCCACGAGGAAAAGAAAAAAAGAACACAATAAGAAACCTTTGATAAGATGAAAACCGAACTCAAAGTTGAGTCTCGGAAAATTGTGTTCCTTTCACTTATATTCCTAGTCCTTTTGATTTCATGAAATTCTTCTAGGATTACAAAAAACAATTATTTCAGCAAATCATCATATTCTTACAGGCCCGCGACTCTTCTTTCTTTCATTTGGGTGGTTCAGCTCATAATGTGGGATCAAGAGATCAATCAAAGAACTATTGCATTTTAGGGTTCATGTAAGCAGTTCTAAAAGGCCAAACTCTTTCGGGTTCATGTAAGCATTTCTAAAAGACCAAACTCTATAACGTGTTTCTTATGTGCACTTCCTTTGCATTTTTCAAGTTTGCACCTTTACCTTTTCTTCCAGTAAAAATATCAGTGAATTCAACCAGTTCCAAGAGATTCTCCAGCACTAGTCATTTTTCAAACTTAAAAGAATTGGGCATTCTTTTACTGGTAATATAACCCCGACTTCACAAGTTACTTTGTTATTTATTGGAGAGACTAAAATGTAGGTAGGAACATCATCAGGTGTGACATATCAAATTCAGCAGGGATAAGCAAATAATCACCATCCAGGTTGAATTATAGGCTTCTCATAAAATCTTTTAGTTTATGCTTCAGTTAATTCTACAATTCAAGAAATTGTTAACGTGATATGGAATTACCATCCTGGGAAGTTCTTGGAGTGCCTGCAGTGCTTCGGCGGAATCTATGAGAGTGAGCAAGAGCAGAGATGGAAATCATGTAACCGCGAGGTACAGTCCGGGTACGTTGAACCGACGAAAGGCGAGAACCAACTGGGGAGATTCTGGAACTTTCTCCAATAGGGTTTTTCATGGAAGTGAATCCCAACATCAGCTTCGGAAAAGAAGTGGAAACCATAGCCAAATTGAATGTCTCCATTATTCAACAGTCAATCTAGGAATCCAAAATTATATTATATTATCGACTCTGGAGTCTCAGAATCTAGAATCACATACAAATAATGCACACAGCTCTCCTGGTATTCAACGAAGATTGGAATATAAGGTTGGAGTGAGATGAAGAATTACTCGCGCCGAATTCTCGACTGCAGTCGAATAGAAAATAAAAAATATTAAAATAACGGAGGATTAGGTGGAGCGGGGTACTCCTCGCCGCTCGAGAATGGAAGTTCTTTGGGAATTCCGGGGACCTCTGTAATGGGTTTTTAGCTCATTTAAAAAAATAGTTTTTAATTTATTTTTTATCAAGAACAAAAGTGCGACAACATATAATTTATGTCAAACAAAATCACATTATCATTAAATGGAGAGAGAAAATTTTACACCGTTAAATATAAACTCGAAACGGATTTCACGATGTATTTGATTTTTGTTTAAAACTAATAAAGTACCGTTGAAATCATAATTCCGATCGAAACACAATCATAATATTCAATAACATAAAATAAAAATTAATTTTTTAATGGATAAAAACCCATTTACTGCTGTAAAAAAATTATAACAGACCCTCATGAACTCAATTATTTGCTCCTGTACGGGTGTATGGCAAAGGTTACTTTGGAGGGGTTAATTATAGGAATAAGTACCAATAACTACGAACTGCTAACCCACCACCCACCCCAAAAAAATGTTTAAAGATTAACCGGGATGCATCCTGGATGACAACTAGTTCAACTGCAGGTGCTGGTGCAATAATCAGGAACGATTATGAACGTGTTATTTCATCAACTCTCAAACCAACTCATGCTGGCAACAGCCTAGAGGCCGAAACATAGGCCTTCCATTTTGTTCTTGAGTAAGCTTTATGCAAGTGATTGCAAATTATTGTCACTGCCATCCTAAATTCATCTGAGACTTATACGCCAGATGGTCTTATCTTGGATGAAATAGGGAGACAAAGAAGTCTTATAGACTGCTATTTAGATTATGTAGTCAGACTAGCAATGCCACTGCCCTCTATATAGTCGAGAGTTCTGAGTTCTTCAATGAATGATAGATACCTTATGGTTTTTCTATAAATAAATAAAAAAACCATCGTCCAAGCACGATTTGTTTTATACAAAATTTAATGGATCGCCTTCTCTAAGCACTCCATGACTACACCTACAATGGAAGATAAAAACTACTACTCCCCAACATCTTACAGAAATTCTTTGAACGATCACCAAAAGAAATCAACATTTGATGATCTACAACTACAAGAAAGCTATGCTCCAAAGTACAATTCCGACGAGCATTACAGGTGTGAAAGCTCCACGATGAAGTTTGTGCGCTGCAGAATCTGAAGCCGTGGAGTTCATAGATGGGGCAGTGATATTCGACATGGTGGCGTTGATACTTCTGCCAAGGCTGCATGAACAAGAAAATGATAAATGCTTGAAAATGTAAGTTAATCAGTTTGTTGGAGCTTCCATGGATACCCCATCTATACTTGGTTTACCTTAACTTTGCATGAGACGGTGAGTTGAATCAATCATATATTAATACAACTTACAAGAAGTGAAAGACATTCAGTTAAACATAGCTTTTACCTTCCTGGGAAGACGCATGAACCATGACCTGCACAAATGAAACAGAGAGGGGTTTATTAACTCGTAGAAAAAACGCCTCTTGTGCAGAACAACCCAAGCCTAGAAAGAACGAAAATTGGCAAGTAATGAATTATAGATGATAAAAAGTGTGATCTTACTCGGATCAGAGGTAGTGACTGCTGCAACTCCGTTAAAGTCACATGTTCCAGGAGCCTTCCCCATCTGATGATAGTAAGTGTCGAAGGCATAGGTTGCATGTGCAATCACATTGTCTGGTTCATAGCATGGTTCTCCCTGTGACAATGCTGAGCAATCAACCTTGCCAGCTCCACATGCCCAGTCTAAAGCAGCCTGCAGCATCTTAGGATCCGAGCCTTCCTTGGCAGTGCAATACGTTTGGTTAGATGTATCATTTGCCAACACTGATCCTGACCCTGCCAAGTGCAATACATATACAGGCTCCCCGTTTGCGTTAAATAAACCCCAGTTCTTCTCTGAGACTGGACCTGGCTTTGTATCCTCATTATAGAGTTCATATATGTAAGTACTAACAGCAATGCCAGGGCGTTTTGGAGTTCCGGTTTTGTTCAGCACATGCCTAATCAAATTGCTGTTGTAAGTATTGGCATTGTCCAAAGTTGCATCTGGTTCATTAGAGTCACCCTTTGATGGCCACCCCGATTCAGTTACCACAATAGGAATATTAGTGAAGTTCAAGAAGGCCATGGCAAAGTATGCAGCATCAACCATAGCATCGAACACATTGGAATAGTGGACAAGGGTGTTAGCATCAACGGCTTCTTTGTTTGAAGGGAGAGGCTTGAAGAGTGCATAGTCTAACGGAATTACACCATTTGATTTCATGTAGTCATAATAAGGGTATATATTGAGCATGAGATAGGAACCTGTGGATTGCAAAAAGTTGAGCATCGGAACCAAAACTGGATTCAATGAGCGGTTAAAGAAGGCTTGAGAAGGAGGGAAAGAATCAAGAATAATAGAGGTAGAAAGAGGCGTTGAAACTTTGATTTGGCGGTCTAGATTGGATGCTACCAGTGCTGAGTGAATGAACTTTAGAGCATTCGCAAGCACTGGTGCAGCATTAGGGAGGCCGGTTAAGACTTCAGACCCTACACATATTGCAGTGATGTTGGTCGCTGGGTAATGAGCTACAACATTACGGGATACCCAATTTGCTGCAGTTGAATTCGATTGACCAATCCCAAGGAGCTGTTCGTTTGGAACAGAAACCATGACTCGAATGCCAGTATTAGCTAGTGCAACAAGCATGCCCTGGTCAGCATTATATAAACGGACATGTCGGATTTGCTGGGCTTTAAGAAGAGCCGCTACTTGAGTTGGGTGCGGCATGTCTGAAAGGTCTGTTCCTATATTCACACCAACAAAGGAATCTGCAAATAGAAATCAATAGTGTTAAAAACTTCACGGTGAGGATCTGTTCGTATGTCCACACAACTTAAGGCATGTCTAAAACATTGACCTTCTATGGTACAGGTTGAATAAAAAGAGGGATCATATAATTTTAGGAATAACATTTCAAGAGTGTGATAAAACATCCAACCAAAAAACTAAGGCATGAAAATGAGCAGACCTCTAATTCTCAGTCCTTAACGAAATATCAAGACAAGAATGCAGTCTACCTAATGACATGAAGATGTCGACTTAAAAATGATTAGAAAAATGGTGGTCCGAACCCCAATCAATGGCCAAATATAGCTAGCAAAGAAGCTCAGAAAATCTGTCTACTATCCTAATAAGTTTCTAGCCACGGACTATTTTTTCGGCTCTTTCCATGTGTTTCATTAAAATAATTCTGGAGAAAATTCCACAAAACTAATGTATGAAACTGTGAATATAATAAATACCAATATGCATCATCATAGCCTCTATCCGACACAACTTTGGGATCAGCTGGATGAATCCATATGAGAAAGTTAGTAGGGTTCCACAATGTGAATTCTCACACAATACATTTCTATCTAAAACTTCATTCTCTGCTCTAGTTCAATTAGTGTGTTTCGTTTCTTATCACTTCTATCAATTTCTTTATTTGGGCTCTCTTCTCTGGAAAAAAGGGTCTACTACAATGAGCCAAATGGCTCAGAAAAATTAGTTTACTGTCTGATTATCAGACAGCAAGCCAATCTAAGTCACATAAAATTTAGATAAAACTATATCTTGTTCCAATTTTCACCCTTTTTTAAAGATTGTCAGTTACTACAAGCCTTAATGAGAGAATCAAAATTTTGGATTAGCATGCTTTTCTAGAATCTCTTTTCTCATTCACCTTTCTACATATTATCGGTCAGATTATACAGCATTTGTACTATTGTGGTGCTAAAATGCTAAGAGACTTTCGATGCCTGTGCTGCATAGGTGGAAACTCACCACTTCTGAGCCATAAACACAAGTGCCTAAGTTCAATAATGTTAGACATTTTGCATTGCACTTAGTTTGCAAGTAATGGTATCACAATGCCAAACAAGAAGCAATCCCAATACCAATTTTTCTATGTCAATGTATTTCTGAATCAAATTATCATCTCCTATGAAAGCAAACAGAAACCTCTTTTGCATTGATATACCAGCAAACCGCAGATGATCAAAAGATCCAGTAGTACTATTCACATAGTGAAATAGTTAAACAGAGCACATTTATCAGACCATACTTGCTGTGCTGGTCTAGACTTGAAACTATCTTCCATTTCAAATAAATCTCTTCTTTTGGAAAACAGCAGTATGAGTCCACATAATAGAGTGAAAAAAAAAAAGAGGATATTTACAAGGTTATGGAGAGACATCAGAGGCCAAATTCACTATCTTTCTTTGGCTAGAGCAATGCTACTGACCCCCAATTTATGACCCCTACTGTAAGACCCGCTTAACATCCAATGGATTTGAGGGTACAATGGGGGTCGGTCTCAAGCATTTTTCGAGTAGAAATTCCATAACCAACTGGCTTCCTAGAGTCATGACATATAATTAATTTTCATCTCCTCTTTTTCTTTCTTGTTAATCAATCAATTAATCAAATAATTAGTTGTTCTTTTTGGTAGGTGGAGGGTAAAGAGTCAACACAAGAATATAGTAGTATGCAGTAGAGAAGAATATTTAAAGCGCCCAACTCCCATTCCATCATCCTTTAATGCCTAAATTAATTAAATATCCAACCTACAAAAACCTGACATGGAAGCAAAGAGAACACTGAAATATTGCACAAAACAGAATCTCTCTTGGTGAAGCAAAGCTTCCCTTTTCGTTACCCAGAACCAGAACACAAAACATTACTCAAGGCTACTAATTAAAAGATAAATTCAGAAAAAATTAAAATTATTTTGAAACGGACAATGTAAACCCAAAAAGGATCAGCCCCACATAGAAAATTAAACTCAAAACATCAACAAAAAAATGAAGGCAAGCAAGAGAACCTGAAAGAAAGTTCTCACCTTCATCAGCTGTAACAACAGAAGATACAAAAAGAAGAAGTAGAATCAACACAGCCATAGATTTTGCTCTTCCCCGAACACAACTCCGATCAGATAAGCAAATCCCAGCAGTGAAGACAGGAGGGAATAGAGTGAGTGAATGTGTGGAAATGGAAGCAGACAGAAGTCCAAGAAAAGAAAGGAGTGGGGGCAAGAGGTGGAAGAAAAAAATAATTTAAGGGGGGAGAAAGAGAATGCTTGGTTTCCTCAAATCACGTTGAAAGATTGTCAGATAATGGACGGCCAAGATATCATCTGCATTGGTTCAATTACTTTTTTGTGTCAACAAACCCAAGACCACTTTTGTCTTGTTTCTCTGCTCTTATCTGTGGTTCATTAGGCTCGGCATACAGGCTTTTATAGGTAATTGGTGCTCTGGTACGGTGAATAGTGTATTATTGTGCCTTTGTGTGAAAGTAGCAGCTTGGGACCTTTTTTTTTGCAAAGAGACAATATGCTTGGGATAGCCACGGATCCAGCTGGTCTCTCAACGGTCATATTGTACTACTTTTTTATTTTTATTTTTCATGAGCAAGGCCACATTTTTTTATTTATTTCTATTTTGTCAATCCCCAACTCTCCTTTTTTTTTCAAATTTCTGTGTTTCAATTTTTATTTTTTTTATTTGTGTAAATACGATGAAAGTTTTACTAATATGAATAAAATTTACGTAAAATTTCAATGAGAAAAAACTATTTGTTTCAAGAATTACTTAAAATTTCACTTGAAACAACAAATCACTCCTCACTCTTCCCAACTAAATAAAAAAAAATCTCCCAATTTGATTCAAATAAAATAACTGATAACTTAAAGTTACGTTCATTTTTCACCAATCAATTTCTAATATGTATATTGTTAGGCTTGGGATTGGGTCGAGTCTGTTGGTTATCGGCCCGACTAGTTGTTGATAACAACCAATTTTTTTTAAATCCTTTTTTACAATCGATAATAGGCTGGTAATGATTGATAATGTGTCGATAATGGCGATGACGGTCGATAATTCCGATGAATTTTGGGTTTTTGACTCAATTTTTATTAATAGGCGATTGATCGATAATATCAGCCATGCAACTAACAATTAGCTATTTTGAAAATCCACATCCGACCCAACTATTATGGGTTGGATAAGATTATCACCTGACTATTATGGGTCAGGTGTCGAGCTGATAATTATTGGCCGATAAAACTGACCCAGTCCCATCACTAATTTTAAGTAATTATTGACATAAATAAATTTTTTTCATTGAAGTTCTATGTAAATTTCATTTAACTTTAATTGTCTTTACACAGTGAATGAATAATTGACTGAAACTCGTTAATTTGTTGTATGTTCAATGGTTGTTAATGAAGAACGGAAAATATTATCATCCTCATCAATCTTTTATCTCAAAAATTACGAGTCTAACTACATTCGTTTATAAGAATTTTAAAGAACTTCCCTAATGCATTTGTTTTAATCATTCACTTTATTTAGATTCATTATTTCATCAAAGATTACAACATCCAAAATTTAGGAGAAGAAAACACGCATGCTCCATAATTGAACAAGAGTGCATCTTTCCAAGTCAAATCAAGTTAAAATTAATGCTAAATTAAATTATAAATTGTTGGATGAGTCAAATAGTAAGCATGGTGCCATAATTACCACTTCAACAAGTCAATCAATATCCACAGGCCATAGTCAATGATCAAAGAATTTTTTTAAAAATAAAAATTAGATTTATTTTTGATTGATTTTACAAATCCAATGATATCTTTTTTGTTAAAAACAAAAAGAATATTCAGCATAAATAGTGCATGATAATTATAGACTGTTGGACATAAAACATTTTCATACATATTTCAAGCTGCATTTGATTTTTGTTTTGAACAGAAAAGATATCGTCCAACTCGTAAAATTGATCAAATACAAATATAATTTTATAAAAAAAAATTAAAATTTCTTGGATCCCAAAAATAACATCAAAGTTAGGTACACACACACACATATATATATATATTTGCATTTGAGCTGAACTTACGGTGTTTCTATGGGTTAATATTACATGTAATCACCGAAAGATGACACGTTTTTCATTTTGGCCACTCAAATATGAAAAAGCTTCAACTCAGTCACCAAACTTTTGATTTTGTGTCAATTTGATCATTAAAGCAGTTTTTGGTTATTTCGGGTAGTCAATCCGCTCACATGGTAGGTTGACCTTTTTTTATCTTCAAGTGACCAAAATAAAACATAAGTCATCTTTTTGGGACAAAATGTATTATTAACTCCCTTTGTTTCAAACGGTCAACATATACATAAGATGTTTGACTGCCCGAAATTGCTAAAAGCTGACAAGTGATCAAATCAATACAAAATCAAAAGAAGTACGATGATTGAATTGAAATATTTCATCTTTGAATGAAGAAATAAAATACGAATCATTTTGGGTGGCTAAATATAATATTAACCCAAATTTCTGCCCCAATGACTTCAATTTTTACTCTTTAGGATGTCCGACTCAACTCTACTCAGCCCAAGCCTACTGGAGCCTGGCCCAATCTCAATCATGATCTGCTCGAGTCTCGACTGCTCTACTAATCTACTTACTTCCAATGCTCATCATTGCACGTGTTGGTCGACAGAGCTAGTCAAACAATATCATGCATCATTTTGTCAGTTTGAACTTAAATGGACCAAACAACCAGAGCACGACATATATGTATCTACTATCTGCAGCATATGATTTCATTTCCTCTTAACTTTTTTAGTATTATCAAGGTTGTATCTCCAGGGTATTTTCAGTTATTGAATGAATAAAAATTAAAATACTGCTAGTTTTTTCAATTATTTAGTATTCACCTGAATTAACAAAGCATTGATGTCTTATTTTTGACATTCGGTGCGACGAATCAACAGATTTAAAAGTCTTGTATTTGGTTTCATCGTCAAACAACAAATTCAAGTAGACGTATTTTTTTATATTCGTGGGTCGAACAACAGTCTCGAGTAATCATTATTCTACGCTATCCTGCATCATTTCTTTATCCATTTACCAGAACAAAAGCTTTTGGTCATTGCCATGAAGCTTACTAGTTATGACAGGTTTAACGTGACTGAGAATAAAGCAGACGGCAATGATTTCCGTCTACTCCTTTCTAGAATGATTGTTGAGTTAATTTGTTAATCTTACTTAATCAGTGCTAAACGATTGAGTAATGTGGTATTACAAAGGATTATTATCATCAAGTGATTTTAGGAGGGGGGAGGCTGTCCATGACACTGAGTAGTGGTGAAAGCATGGTTGGATGCCTAATACTGGCTTATTGCGAAGGAGTTGTTCATGACAGTAAAAATGGCTCCTCAGACCACATGGATCTGGCTCAAGTTTTCAACTAAGCCCACCAAATTTTGTTGGAAGGGCCCAATTAGTCAAAGTCCTCTTATAGGTACAGGCCTAGTCCATTAAGGGAGTTGGATAATTACACGTCAATATCCGAGTTTTTTTTTTTTTTTTGTGGAATTTATTTTCTTTAATGAATTCATGGTGACGTTATAAATGACATGCACCATATGAATGTAAATATAAAAAATAAAAATAAAAACACATCATGGAATTTATTTCTTTTTGGACCAGCAATGATGGTAGCGGAGAAAAGAAATCCAAAAATATTAAAAAAAGAAGAAACAACTAATCTCTTTTTATCCAAGATAGAACTGTTGTTAGTGTTGATCTAGAAGTTGAAAGAGAATAAAACTGAACCCTACCAACAAAACCCAAAAAGAGTAGAGAGAAGTGTGCACCCTAGCTTGCACTTTTGGCATGCATTTGATGTGTCATAGAATGATTGATACAGGTAGCTCTGCCGGAAAATGTAATTCATCATGTCAAATACTATATATATATATATATATATGTATCTATAATGTGTGTTTGTGTGTCACTCATCCAAGATGACCCCCTCCATAAACCCTAAAATGGGCACAAACTTTTTTGCACAAATTGAAGAAGAACAATGTGGAATGATGTAGTTAGTGTTGTTGCAGCAGAAGATAAGGTTTTTGAATAAGAATGATATGGATATGGAGCATTGTCTATTATAAGTTAATTCATAACCCAATTGAAGAGAATCAAATATAAAAGGCTGTAACTATCTATCGATCTATCTATATATATGTATATGTAGGGGATTTCTCCTATAAGGACCTAAAATAAGGACTTAAAATAAGGACCTAAGCTTTTGGGTTCCAAGAAATTTTTTAAAAAACTTGAAAAAATTATATTTATGTTTGATCGGTTTTACGAATCTAATGATATATTTTTTGTTTCAAACAAAAATCAAATGCTACCCGAAAAGTGGATGAAATTTTTTGTGTTCTATATTTTTTGTTTCATCCATTTTTCGGGTAATTTCCCTGTATATGTATATGTATATATGTATCATCATCATGAGATATGCAGTGATGAAACGACATAATTAAGAGATACCAAAAATAATTTATAAAATTTAGAACTGCTGGCCACCGTGTCATTCCAGTGTTTTATGATAAAAATAAAAAATAAAACATAAGAGAAGCTCATACTTTCTCCATTTCTTGTGTTGAGGTGGCAAGTAGCGATTAATGAAGAATTGTTCCTATGAAATCCAGTTATTAATCCACTTTTTAATAATGGACCCATTCAAATGTTCAAATTACAAACTTATATGATGCCTATGTTGATGTCGATCTCGATCTCGATTAAAAAAATACTTAAAAATTACTCTACATTTTTTCCATGAACGGATAAAGAATTTTTAAAAAATAGAAAATCAAAATGGTATGGGATTAGATGTACAAAGCAAATTTAATTGCGATTCTAAATAAGTGGGAGATGGGAAAGAAGCATAAATGTACCAAACTTAATCCATCATCGGCACAGCTGCATAGAAACATAATGGACTGCAACAGACTGACACTGATCGTAACAAACAAAAAAAGTAGCTAGAATCCCACTCAAATTGTCTATCAAAGTTAGCGAGAACCTGCATTCACTGCACTTTGACACACTGGCTAGATAAATCTGTGAGTCCACGCAATAACTCAAACTACAATGTCATACAAATATATGGAATTCTATGTACAAGTTTGGAGTAGAATTCAAATCCATAGCTTTCAGAAAGATAGTCTCTCTCCAAATTGTTAGGTTGAAGCTAACGAGTTCAAAGTAAAAATTAAATCCATTCCATCGAGAGAGGATAGTCTCACTCCAGATTGTTAGGTTAACGTTAACGAGTTCGAAATAGATATCAAATCCACACCATCGAGAGAGAATAGTCTCTCTCCAAACTGTTAGGTTAATGTTAACGAGATCTAAATAGACATCAAATCCACACCTTCGAGAAAATAATGTCTCTCTAAACTATTCTGTTAACATCAATGAGTTTGAAATATATAATAGTCATACATTTGAGAGAGGATCATCTCTCTCCGAACTGTTAGGTTAGGAATTGATTTCTAGACAACGAGAACTAGCTGGCTTGTGTCATATATTTTGGTGTAAACTTCTTCTTTTTATGACAAAAGCATTGCGATTGTGATGACATGCTACAAGCCTACAAAAACATATATATAGTTTAATTTGAATAATCAAATAAAGTAATAATTGCAAACACAGACAAATAACATAAATAAAACGAAAAGAAGAAACAAGAAGAAGGTGAAGCACTACTCTACTCATTGGATCATTGATTTAGTTTGATTCATTAATGGGAAAAGCTTGGCAACAACATCAAAAAAAAAAACAAAAGGGCCCACACAAAACCCACTGAATTGACCAATACATCAGAGGGTCGACCACCGGCTCGTGATTCGGTCACCGACCACACCCCAAATTGTTTGTAGACTGTTGATGATCATGTTGATGGTGTGTTGTGTCTACACTATTCTCGGCTCACTCACTCTTCCACTAGCTAGCTGTGTTTTTTCCTTTATATATTTGTCCAAACTTCCATACTTGTCCTGTGCAAGGCAATGATTGTCAAGTGGTCATGAACCCTCATGTCCATTAATAGTATTTTATAAATATACTTTTTTCTTAACGAATTTTTGACGAGTGTTAGATATATATACTTTATAATTGGCCAATTCTTTCTATACATATTAGCTTTATCTTTGTTTAATTTGCCAAATATCGTGTGCACAGTTTCGTCTCGCAAGGGACAGTTTACAGGGATTGGAATCTCACATCACTTAGGTACAAAAATAACGCCATTAACTAGTGTTTTTTGTTGTAAACTAATGTCTCAGGCAATTCTTGAGAAGTGTTAATAAAAGACTAAAAAAAAAAATCGCACCATCACTTGGTAAAAGCACAAGTGAAGTGTTAAAAAGTTAAAACTACAAAGGGTGCTAAAGAGTAAAGGATAAAAAGACGGGGGTTCCGGTCCGAAGGAAGTCAAACTGATGAGGGCCCAGAAGTCCACTCGCCAACAAACGCGTGGAAACGACGCGGATTTGATTTTGGTAGACCGAAGTGATCAGTGAGATTTGAATTGGAGTTTGGTAGACCCACGCGCTATTTGGCACGCTCTCCTTCGTGCGGGACCTCCACTTCTCGGCTTTTTCGGATTTGCACGTTGCAATGCCACCAACTAATATAAACGATGACGATGATGACGACGACGACCATCCGGAGAGCTGGAGGCTGGAGCTTTGGATGTGTGGATGATTCTGGGTGTGACATTTGTTGTAAAACAGAGTGGTAAAATCTTAATGACATTAAGTGGCACAATGATAGCTTTTGTGTGGGTGTGTGGTTTGAGGATGGATGTGTATATATATCTATATGTGTGTGTATAGGATCAAGGTTTTACGTTCATCTTCCTCAATCATGGTGTCCATTGTTAGAACTTGGGGAGGAAATAATTAAACTAGTTACTTTTACAAACATGTACCACACATACGTACGTAATTGAAATTTGAAAAATTAACATTCTAAGGTCTATTAGGGGTAATTGAAATCAAATCAATCCCTCGACTGCGGATCAATTTTGGACACCCCTAAACTACTCAAACATCAAAGAGTCATTTACAGTCAACTCATGTTGGAGTTGGGTTTTGGGGGTGATAATTCAAATCGAATTTATTAATTAACAAAATTGCAATATCCAAATCTCAAATGTGTAATCGATGTTAAGGCCATTTTTTGACATTATCAAGTGCTGAAAATACATTAATTATACATTTTTAATGTCAATGATATATGTATAGATGGTACGTACTTGATATATAAAAGAAGAACAAAATATCAACTTCACAGAACTCAAAAGTTGACATTTATTAATCGAGGTAAAAACTGGTATCTGTGAGTTGGTATAAAAACTATGCACTAATAGTGATTGATTTAAAGTGAAAAGAGATATAAATATATACAAAATATGTGTTTGTTTGTGTCTATACATACATATACATATATGTATATGTATGTGTATGTATATGTATGTATGTACGGTTGGAAGTAGCTTGCCGGTAGGTCATTGTTACTAGTATGGTACGGTTTTAGCTCACACGACAAAGCAATCTGATCTATATGTATTTGTTCCTTATTGAAAAGGCAACTCCATATATATATATATATATATATATATATATATATATTCTTTACAAAATAACCCAATTTGTGATTAATAGAGTCAAATTAAAGCCCACAGTAACCAAAATGACACCACAACAACTCATATACAGAGATCACTTTCTTTTCTTTTTTAACCTTTTCACTTATTTGGGGAAAAAGAGAGGAAAAGATGTGTTTTCTTCAAGATTATTGATTTATTTGCTCTCTGTGACCACTAATAACAACCAAATTACAAGCTTGCCCCAAAAGAAGACTCAAAAGTTACATTGGTGTCCAAGAATATTAATTCTTGATCCAAAACCATTCTTGGGCACTGAGGACCCCAATCCCAACTGGTGAAGTCATCATCCCACAAACCCAATTGTTTGTTATTATTGTAACCAGAAAGCCACTCAAACTCTGGACCTTGCAATTTTTCGAGGATGTTATTATTTGAACCAGAAGAAGAAGAAGACGATGATGATGATGTTGGAACCAATATCTCATCAGGCTCAATCAATGGAACTTCATCTATGCAGAAACTATTGATCATGACCTCCATTGTGTCGAACATTAATGCGCTCTTCTCTTCCTTTCTCATGACTTCAGTGATTGTCGATTCTAATGATGTCTCTGCAGCTTCCTTATTATTTTCCTCCCCCTCCTCCTGTTCTTGTTGTGGTTGTAATTGCTGCTGTGGTTTTTCAATGGTGGAGAGTGGCTTGTGATTAAGAGGATCAATGCCCATTTTTCTCAGTTTTTTCTTGATATGTGTGTTCCAATGATTCTTTATCTCATTATCAGTTCTTCCAGGTAGATGTGAAGCAATTTTTGACCATCTGGAAAAAATAAAAATAAAAAACTATTCAGCCTTATATATCCATATGTGTTGAGCTGTTACTAAAAAAAACAGAGAATGGAAGCAGAGGAGGTGCCTAAACATGGGATTTTATTCAAAGGAGTGAAAATAAAACCTGTTACCAAGCTGAGCATGAAGATCAATCACCATTTGCTCTTCATATTCTGATAAAAGTCCTCTCTTCAAGTCTGGCCTTAGATAGTTTGTCCATCTTAGCCTGCAACTCTTCCCACACCTCAACAATCCTGCAATCACACAAAGTTTATTTTTTATTATTTTTGTTTCTGTTAATTTCATCGACACCCTTCTTTTTCTTTTCCTTTTGGTTAAGTAAGATCGAGTTTAGGGAGACCTGCAAGCTTAGGAAGAGCTCTCCAGCAGCATTGGCCATTAGTGACGATGAAATTGATGAGTTTCTTGTCTTCCTCTGCTGTCCATGGACCCTTCTTCAATCCAACTTTCTCACAACATGGTTGCCTCCCCATCTTCTTCTTCTCCTCTCTCTAGCTCTACAATACTGAAAGATTATTCTTTGAAATGTGTGCAGATACCAGAGCCACAATATAGCACTTCCATACCAACCACTTTATATACATGATGCTTCGGCTTCCACTCCTCTTTCCATGGACCTTTTAGCTGCCGACCCTTTTGCATTTATTTTTTGTTTTACTTTTCTGACTTTTTATTTGTTTCTTAT
Organism: Euonymus europaeus; assembly: GCA_963580455.1. NCBI lineage: Eukaryota > Viridiplantae > Streptophyta > Magnoliopsida > Celastrales > Celastraceae > Euonymus > Euonymus europaeus. The sequence continues at coordinate 21,101,983 of OY756965.1, forward strand.
TATTTTGTGGTGTACACTTGTGATGTTTCTTCAACGCTTTAGGTTTTGTACACGTGTAAGCATGTTTTGGATCACGGGTACGCACACGTGCGAAACAGTCCTAGTCGGAAAGGCGCACCTCATCCACTATTGCTTTGCTTCAGTTTCAAGCGTTGGATTAGCTATTGCACTCTCTGGCCCCACACAACGGGGAAAGTGTATTAAGTAAAACAAAATTTAAATCTTGATCAAGTAAAAAAGAAGAAGCATATTCCTATATTAATATATCTATATATTATATTTTTAGTATATACAGTACCAACAAAATATTAACCTTGCTGAGGCATGGTCAACTGATCAATTGTCGAGTCCTTTTGAGTGTACGTAGATACCCGAAATTCATAATCAACAAATTCAAAAACTTGAATTCTGGGTGGAAACTGACAATTTTGAAGAAATATGGATTCCGCACCATCTTCAAACGAATGAATCGTTAGAAATCCAAGGATCAGATTTGGAGGAACGGTCATTGTGGCTCTGATGATCAGGTCAGCTCAATGGATGAAAATAAGGTGACCCTAGTAGAGATCGGGAAATAAGGGTTGTTGTTTGGGATTGTTTTGAATGGAAAAGTTGAGAGAGGTTTTGAAAGTCTCGTTTTGACTTCAAATATGCATCCCTTTTCACAGAGAAGGAAAATGTTATTTATAGTGTGTTGGTTTACTAAATTTAGTTAGGACTTTATGGTATTTATGACTGAATAAACAAGCCGGACATATGATAGGACAACACCTTGACGAGGTGACAGACAATGCATGTCTGATAATTCGTTGGGGTAACATACATTTTTCACAATGGTGAGCTCTTTCTGTGGTGGTTTGGTGACGAGCTTCATCTTTAGGCGAACTCCAACATTGAATCCCCATGTTGTGTGCTTCGAAACTATTGAATCAGAGTTGAATTGGGCTTTGACTTGATCAAATATCGAACACGCTTTGACTTTATGTGAAAGTGGGTCAGACTCAATTTTGATCATTACAGTTTATTTATTATATGGGTACAGCCCATTGTATGCATGATACACGTCAAGAGCCCAGCCCATGTTGTTTTTAGACTTTTTGAAAAACAAGTCATAAGGGAAAGGGTGAATAAATTTTTTGAACTAAATAGAAGTTATACAGCAATCTCAAAGTTAAGTTTTTATATACTGAAGGACACAATGTGAGACATATATTAATAAACATGATATTTCATCTGTCTGGAGAGACAATTAGTCGACATTTTTACAATACGTAGCAATAATTCAAGTAGATGAGAAATTTATATGGTCGTCAGATGATTTTCAAGTTTCTCTAAAAATTATCGACAATACTAAATGATTTGATAAATATTTCAAGGTGAATATCATTCCTTTTAATTTATAAGCTTATCCTTAATGGATGTCGAGATGCTATTGATGGGACACACATTCATTTAAAAAGCATTCGTTTTAGAGGATGTGAATCAAAACCAGCCATGTGATGGTAGGCAAATACAAGTTACAACACTTTTTTTGTATATATATATATATATATTTTGTATAGCTAGACAAATTTTATACCGCAGTATCAGTCGCTAGATCGTATGATTCCGATACCGATATTTAACACACTGCCTCCTGTCCCTAAACCTTCTATCCAAGCAAGATTTACATCTTAATCCTCCATCAAATCTAATATTCTTTCCAGGCATATACCGCTTTATCGGTCGGTATTGCAATACATTCTCATACCAGAAAACGGACACAGCACCACCGTGAATAACAAAGAAACTTGGTCTTTTATTCTTTTAGTCGGCGAAGTTTCCTTCTTTTATTGTTTGTTTCTGTTACGGTTTCCTGCTTTAGGGTTTATCAGACATTACTTTGATTTCTCAATAGATTCGTCACTTTCTCATCGAATCAACAAAATTTTCGAGATGGGTTTGTGGGATTCCCTCCTTATCTGGCTCCGGAGGTAACTTTTTTTTCTTTCTGTTTGTTTGTTTGTTTTCGGTTCTGATTTCTGGGTTCGATTGTGCTTCGTTTGAATGTTTTTAATGGGTATTTGGCGAAGCGAGTTGTACAATTGTAAAATTGAACTCTCACATATTGTTCTGCTTGTTTCCGGATGAAAATTTTATTAAGTTAGACGGGTACTTCTACGATTGCTTCTCCAGTTTGTGTTTCTATGTTTCCTTGATTTGTATTCTTGATTTGTATTCTCTTAGTTTATGTCTTTTGATGATTCAAATTTCTTTAGGTTGTACAGAATCCAATGCATCCGAAAGTACAATTGTGGATAATCCACGGAAGATAATACTGTTGGTTGAGAATTAACCAAAACAAAAGTTTGAAATTTTTTAGTTTTTGCTTTTTGATTGACTATTCTTTTGTGCAACAGAGTCTGAACCCTGGCCTACTCAGTTGAAGTTATTCAAATAAATCAGTATGTTTTTTTTTATGGCCAGCCGTAACTCTTGAAATGGCCCAATGATAGAGGGGCGCAACTTATAGGTCACATGTTCAATTATTTGAAAGTGTGAATAATCTCTAATATATGGAGATAAGGTTGTCTCTCCCCAACCCCATCCACTCTGGGAGTCTTGTGTGTGAAAATTGTTTATTTTTTACCATAACTCTTGAACAAGCTCTTAGGGTAGGAAAGTTTAATAAAGGTTCATAGCAACATGATGGGAAAAGGAATAGTAAAATTAATATATTGATTTGATTACCATTGGGTAAGCATTATTCTAACTTATTCCTGGGTTGTAACAAGCCCAGTGTGTGTTTTGATCCCACTTTGCTAAGAAAAAAGAGAGAGATGGGGCATGGGTGTATGGCACTGAAAGAAAGAAAAGGAAAATTCAAAAAAAAATTGAACTCATATTGTATGTTGTTTACATTTTATGAGCTGGAAAAAGATGCAATTTTATATGATCTTATCTTATGATATTAGTTATTCGACCTATTATTGTTCTTTGCTTCGTAAACAAATCTCTTTTATTTTATCATTGAAGCAAAAAAAATAAAAATAATTAAGTTCATGTCAAAGTAACACAGACTTTTTTTCTCTGTAATTGCTGTGCTCATTGGAAAATGATGTTTAACTTCTGTTCCTTAACACCTGACTTTTAACTTTTCTCTGCATGTAGTTTATTTTTCAAACAGGAAATGGAGCTATCTCTTGTAGGCCTTCAGAATGCAGGAAAGACGTCTCTCGTAAATGTCATTGCTGTAAGTTAGCACACACTCAGGAATTCCATTTATTTATACTTGAACGGGATCTCTTAACGTTATCCCTTTTATGTTTACCAGACAGGAGGCTACAGTGAGGACATGATTCCAACTGTATGTATCTTTTCCTTGAATAAATTGTGCTCATCTTAATGTGAGAGTATAGTAGTATACAATTCCGGGCTTCTGATATTATTAAAACCAGGTTGGGTTCAATATGCGAAAAGTTACAAAGGGAAACGTAACAATAAAGCTTTGGGACCTTGGTGGGCAACGGCGTTTTCGTACCATGTGGGAACGTTATTGTCGTGGTGTTTCTGCGATTGTGTAAGTCCTCAATATCTTTTCTCGTTGACTATATTTTTCTTCAGTCTATGATTGCTGAACTTGTTCTGGACTTAAGGAGATATTTATTAGTGAGCAAAAGAGTCTCACAAAATGTAGGATCTTAAAGTAGACTCAAGAAATCATTGCATGGTCTGCATTACTACTTTTTCTGCAATTGTGCAAGTCAGTATCTTTTCTAGTTTACTATATCTTTCTATAATCTATGTTTGCTAATGAACTTGTTATGGACTTAAGGAGATATTCATTAGTGAGCAAAACAGTCTCCCAAATGTAGGATCTTAAAGCAGACTTAAGAAATCATTGCATGATCTGCATTACATACTCTGAAAATGAACTCGTATTTGACTCCCGCTCACCCGTTTAGTCGGTGCTTGATCTCTTATTATTGTTTATTTAGTGAAGGGTCATAGTCTTTATCCCATGGTAACTGGTTTGAAAGAAAGACCATCTGACTGAAATCAGTTTAAGCTGTCTATTACTATTCAAAAGTGTCATATTGAGAGCAGAAGTGCCACGACTACTATTTTTGAAAGAGAAATAAAATTTTATGTAGAGACTCACACATACACATAAACACTGCACATGATTATAATATACGTAGTTGACTTTTTGGAGGCCATTCTAATTTTTGGATTTTCACCTTCCTAAATGTTACATACTTACATTGCTTTATTTGCATGGCATCAAACACCAGTCTAACTAAGAAGTACAGTCATTGTAACATCTTCTGATTATCTTGTTTCATTCTGTGCCCTTGCTGGATGAAATGGTAATCTGAAAATTTAATGTTATTTGATGACTGAGAATAATGAGGAATAACATTAGCTTGAACTCTGGCCAAAAGTATTCCTAATTCCCGTGGGTCCATAACTTTATGGACATCTACTCGCAGAAGTACTTTCGTGCGAGCATTAATGAAACGCGTTTCTATTTTGTTCACATTGATATCTGTACAATAGATTCACTCGTTTGTCTCCTTTGGTTATTTGTTGAAAACAGGTACGTGGTTGATGCTGCTGATAGAGACAGTGTTCCCATATCCAGAAGTGAATTACACGAACTCCTGACAAAACCTTCGTTAAGTGGAATTCCTTTGCTTGTTCTAGGCAACAAGATCGACAAGTCGGAAGCACTTTCAGAGCAAGCTTTGGTGGATCAATTGTAAGTTTGGAAATCTTAAGTTGTTCAATCATTTTGCATTATTGATTTATTTGGGAAATGTGTCGTGTTACATACTTTTTTTTATCCAAGGATGTTGATTCCAATTCATTTGTCAATTTCAGGGGCCTTGCCTCGATGACGGATAGAGAGGTTTGCTGCTACATGATCTCGTGCAAGGATTCCGTAAATATCGACGTTGTCATTGACTGGCTTATCAAGCACTCAAAAACTGCCAAGTGATTCGTATGTTGATTGATTGTTTCAATCAAGAACAACTAGTTAAGGTCTTTGCCTGGAAGCAGAGTCTGGGAGGAAATTCGTTTGTTTACTACCTTTTGATTTTAGTTGAGCTGCAAGTAAATGTTCTGTATCGAAATGTCTGTAAAATTGAGTCGAGCTTTTCATGATTTTATTTTTTCATCTTTTTATGCATTAATTATTATTATTTTTAAGTTGATGAGCCTCATTGGTTTGATTTTTTTTTATAATCTGTGTAATATACTTTGTGTTATGTGATTGTTTTCACATATTATCAAAACTGACCTTTCCAGGATGTCTTCCACAGGTTTTGGTCAATCTTTGTTCAGCCAAAATCGTTCTCCGCAAAATAGGGCAGTGTCTTCATTTAATATGCAGTTTTTGCTGTATTATTTAAATTATAGCAGTGTAGTGTGTTTACGATATATATATATATATACAGTTATGCTCTCATGCGGTCTCTTTTTACGGATTGATTTTACGGACTTAAGTGAAAACCGTACAATCGATCGGATGGTACCCAACTCTCCCCTAGCCTCGAGAGTCTCGCCTTGCCCTCTCTCTCTCTTGTTCATAGGACTTGCCTTGCCCTCTTTCTCTTGCTGGAATCAAGTCTACTAAAATAAAGCTTACTCTTTTCGATTTTGGTATCAAGATCGATTGGGCTTGCTCTGCTCTCAGCTCAAGGCAAGTGATTGGGGAATACATAATAGAAGGTTCATCCATGCTTTTAACAATCTCTACTGTTACTGGTTAGACCAACTTTCTGGCTGATTTCATTCCTTTCCGCTTCCTCCATTCTGTGTCTCCAATCGGCCATAGAGAACTTAGATGATTCATCCTAGCTTAATAAGGCTTTCGCCTTTCCCTCGTCCATGGGGCTAGCCTCTTATCTGCTTTCATAGGCTATCGATCATTCACCTCTATTTCACTCCTTTCCTCTGCCGACTATCTATTTGTGGAAAGTTCTCTTGTGGGTCGACATTCCAGGTCTGCGGAGGTGGGTTCAGGTATGCGGAGGTCGCGTATGGGCAAAGATGTTGTCTGGGTCGCAATATCTGGAGTCGCAAGAGAGTGGCGCAAGGCAAGAGTGAAGAAGACGGACTCAAAAAACGAGAATAGTTATGGTTCGTGAGATGTATCGGACGGACAGGAATGAAGTCCGTATTTTGGGTCCGCTTTTTGAGTCCGTCTGGGAGAATTCTCGTATATATATATATATATGGAGAGAGAGAGAGAGAGAGAGAGAGAGTTGGTCAGGGTGACATAGAGATTTGATTACCAGAGGGTCATTACATGATTTGCAAAACATGCTTGCCACCAAATAACCTATATGTTATTATTACTAAATATTGTTAGAAAAGATCAGTTACTATATGATTGCTGCATATGCTAAGTGTTTATTTAAGTTCAATGAACCCCACACATTGAATTGATTCATAGTATTCTCAGGTTCAATTAGTCATTTACAAATTCAAACAAAATTGCTTGTCAATCTCTAAAGCAATTCAATTGGCAATTTTTTTCATTGATTTCACCATATAGTGAATTATGTTGCTGCATGGGTAGGAAACCAAGTTTGTAACCAGTTTTATGTCCGAAATCTAGGTGTAAACACAAATTTTATCCGATTTAGTTATGCGGATGCTAACCCCGATTTGATTATTGTCCGATTTAATTATGCGAATTTAAATCAATCTGAGTATGGTCAATTAAGTACGTCCGAAAATTCAAATCATAAATATGTTATATTACCCGACTCGTATTACTTGAACCTGCGACCTGACTTTTGGATTTGCTTTGCTGTCTCTTTCATTGATATTTTTCTACAGGATCTATCGCTTGAATTCTTTGCAAGTTGTCTCATCAATAAGAGTCGCAACTCATTTAACACACATTGTTTATAAAGTTAATCGCGTTAACTCTGTGTACATTTGTCTGATTTGATTATATTGAAATATGTATTTTTGTGTAATAGAAATGCGATCCAATTGAGAGAATGAATGCTTGTATTGTTGCATTTGACCTAATGTTCCCAAGTTTAAAATGAACTTTCAAACGACATTGGATTTATTCTTCATAATCGGAATCTAAAAAAATAAAGCAGTCTAGGTAATTAAAAAAGCTAAAGCCATACAAATCAGGTTCTTGGAAACTCAAAAATGATATATATCAAAGCTAGAAATGCATCAAAGTAAAGCAAAAGAGTGGGAACAAAAAAGAATTATATTGACACTTACTCAAACAGGAAAAAGAAAATTCAAATATCGAAAGTTGATACCCTCCCCCATGATAATACAACACAAAAAGCTCAAATTACAAAAAAGGAAAACTGATACTGTGGAACATTAACAAGAAAAAGAAAAAGAAGAGTTGCAAATCAATACAGAAAGAATGGAAGATAACAACAGGTTCTCAAGAATATGAACCCAAGAATGAACAAACAATCGAGACTCCAATTAATTAAGCAATAATCGTAAAGGCTGTGCAGTAATTATATCAATTTTCGGTCCTTTACTAAGGTGGGTGTGCACCTGAGTCGGACGAGTGACCATCATTGGCTACAATTTGCTCTTCCTGTGAGTTCCTGTGGCAAAGATCCTCAATTCGGCCTCTCACCACTGTCATCGAAGGGCGGTTATCAGGGTATTGAGCAGTACAATCAATTGCAAGTTGTAGAAGTTCAACCATGGCCTCTTCAACATTCTGGTACCTGAGGAGTTCGAGATCAAACACCTCGGAACTCCACTCGTCTTTGACCACAGACTGGACCCATCTCGGGAGGTCGACTCCCTCCTCGTTCAACAGTGCATGCGTAGGAGCCTTTCCAGTTAGCAATTCCAATAAAAATATGCCAAAACTGTAGACATCTGCCTTCTGGGGAATTTTACGAGAGTCAGTCACTTCCGGGGCACGGTAACCATCAATACGGTTAGGGGTGGAGGCAGGGCTAGCAAGGTGTGCGAGGCCGAAGTCAGACACGCGGGCTTCAAAGGATTTAGTGAGGAGGATATTTGAAGACTTGATGTTACCATGGGAGTTTGAAGGGCCGTGTGAGTGAATATATTCAATGCCCTTGGCAACTCCAAGAGCAATACCGGACCTGGCCTCCCAGTTCAACGGAGTCCTTCCAGCACCTCTGTTTCCTGTAGTGAAGAGACATGACCGATAATTTTCCAATGTTATTATCTCCAAAATCATGTGGTTTAAATATGTCGGACATTTCAGATAAAGGCATCCATTAGCATAAGAATCGCCTTGAACAAAATTCAACATTTTGCTTCACAATGCAACTGTCGTTGAACAAGCTAGCTTAAAAACTCCATTACAGCAAAAAACTCCAATGGTTTTCAGTGGCTATTTATGAATCCAAAAGAACACAACGAAAAAGTTACGCAATCAAAAAATGAAGACAGAGCAAGAAATGCTCACCATGTAGAAGTGCAGATAAGCTTCCCATAGCCATGAAGTCATAAACAATAAGCTTTTCGTCCCGGCTGTAATAATAAGCCCTCAGCGGAACCAAATTCTCATGATCCATTTTCCCAGCAGCCTCGATCTTCTCCCTATATTCCTTCTCCGACACCGTCACATCCTTCAACCTCTTCACTGCCACAACGATTCCCATCTCTAGTGTGGCCTTATAAGTAGTCCCGAAAGTCCCCTTCCCTAAAACCTCCGCGGAAGCTCTCAACAAGTCCTCCAAGTCATACACCCTCGGCGTGTTCCCAAAAAACACCAAACTCTTAGCATCTGCTGTCACAGCACCAGTAAGCCCTCTACTCACATTCACATTACTACTCTCAGTTACATCCTTCTCGCGTTGCATATCGATCTCATTCTGCTTTCCGGGCTGAACATCATTAATAGACCTCGATTTGTCACTTCTCTTTCTTCGACACAAGAATATCAATATCATTAGAATTAACAAAAACCCAATCACCGATCCGATCGCAATCCCTGCAATTGCTCCACCAGACAATTTGTTTCCCTTCTCATCAGTTCCATTGCAGGAAACCAGAGGCTTTCCACAAAGGGAATTCCCAACAAATGCCGTATTCGGAAGGCTCGACAAACTATTGGGGATCGACCCAGTTAAATTGTTGAACGAAACATTAAATTGTTCAAGTTTCACATTCAAATCCGGGATCGACCCGGTTAAGTGATTCTCCTCCAGATACAGAGTAGCCAACCTGGTCAAATTGTTAAAGCTCGGCGAGATCACGCCGGAGAAGTTGTTCTTGGCCAAATTGAGGCGAACAAGGTTTTGCATAGAGAACAGAAAATCAGGAATCTCACCTGAAAAGAGGTTCCCTTGCAAGTAGAGGTTCCTAAGAGAAGCAAGTAGAGCTATGTCTGAAGGAATTGAACCCGTGAGAGCGTTGAAGCGGAGAGAGAGAGTGTGGAGCTGCGTGAGGTTGCCAATTGCAATGGGAAGTTGACCGGAGAGACCCATTCCGGGTAACCTCAGCTCGACGACTCGGTCCTGTTGGCAGTTGACACCAGGCCATCTGCAGGGGCTGTCGGATATGTTCCAGAGGAGTGAACGGCCGCCGACGGATTGGCGGATAGCAAGCAGAGCAGCCCTGTCTGAGGCTAGATCTGATTCCACTGTCGACAGAGAATTAAGACTACAAAATGAGACGAATACAATGAACAGAAGAATTGGTGGTTTTGGTTTCATTTTGTGTTTTTTTGGAGCCAGAAAGACCCGACAAAATCTGCTTCTGCGGAGGTATTGAAATTGCGATGAGTCTGACGATGACAAAAATGTGTGGGAGATTGAAAGAATGAGAGGGAAACCAGAAACCAGAAACTGAGATAGATTATTTAGAGAGACCAGGACGCAGGACTGGATTTTGGTCAGAAAGACATCAGTTTGTCTTCTCCAATCCAGCAGGCTTCAGAGGGTAGAAGCAAGTGCAATAGCGTGTAGATTAATAGTGTACTCTCGCCGTTAATTAATTTCCCAAAGATGTTTTTTACTTTTTTTTTTCTTCTTCCGAAGGTTCTTAAATTGGCCAGCCACACCCCATTGGACGGGTATTACAAGTTTCATATTATTAATTTTTAATGTTATTTCGAGTATTAAAAATATAGTTTCATTTATTCTTATGTGTACTTTTCTTCTTCTTCTTCTTCGAATATCCGTCACCAAAGACTTATAGACAGCTAGACAAGATGTTGTGTATATCATCATCCAAGTGTGGATCTTTTCAATACTTTTCATTGAAAACTTCCTAACAGATAATCTGAGTTGTTAAATATACTCAAAAGCTGCTGCACAAACACCAAATGCTTTGTTTTTTAAAAAATATTTGTGTATTAATTGATTATACAAATCCAATCATATATATTTTGTACGAAATAAAAATCAATGACAATTCTAATCGTTAGAATATAAATTTGAAACATTTGGCCTCTTGAGCAATAAATTAACTTTTATTTAAGGAAAAAAACATAATTAACGGGGAAGAGAAAGTTCATGATCTCTTTATAATACTCCCTCCATTTCTAAAAAAACAGTCGTTTTAGAAACTTTTTTTGTTTCAAAATATTATCAAAGTATAATTAATATTTTTTCCCTTAATTTTACCTTTACTCTCATTTTTTCAACATGAGCTTAATAACAGCACATATTAAATAATTTTTCATCTTTTTAAAATAAAATATGCACCATACTAAGTGGTCAATTAATTCTTTTCATATTCTTTTCCACAAGAATATGAGAAATGGAGTAAATAATATTGATTAATAAGAATATTTCAATTTAGTGCATTTATATTTTTATAAATATTAGAGTTATTTAATGCTATCTCCGTCCCTGTTTGATAGGCTCAATTATTTTTCATATAGATTAATAAAACACGACTAATATCATTGAAACTATAAATTTAATTGATTTTCTTTCTAATATACCATTCAACTACTCCACTCACACTTTATTATTACTAGATGTTAATGTCATCTGTTAATAAACGAGGGTATATTAGTAAACTAGAGACTTTTTGCTTGTTCTCAGTAAAGAAGTGAGCTATTATTTGTAACAAACAAAAATAGAAAGTGATCCTATCAAATAGGGACGGGTGTAGTAACTTTTTTAATTCTTGTGCATAAGTCTTAAATGATTGTTAGGGCGTTAGGGCAACCAAAATGGTAATTCTCTAGACAATAAATATTATTGAGAGATATGTTTTTATTGATGTGTTTGTATTTAGAGATATATTTAGTTGACTGATTGAGTATGTAACTTTATTTTTTGGTAATAAAAACAGGACTCAATATTAATTTTAGTGGAAAAGTGATTGATGAATAAAATGTTAATGACTTGACTTTTATAAAATGAACAAATTATACTGAGAGGTGTGTTTTATTGATATGATTGTATCGTAAGACGTTTTATATTAATATAAATAAATATATAAAATCATAAGAATATGATCAATTAAAAAGTTAACTGCGACATATAGATGCCCTAATTTAAGAATGGAGGGAGCTCATTAATACGTCAAATTCGTCGGACAGAAATGGGTGAGGTGACGTGTCATCTTTCACATCTTGAATTTCAACGCCTTTATACATGCAGGGTTCCACAGTCATGTAATAATAAATAAGAATAATTGAAAGCAAAAAAGCAACATACCATGCACCCTGCCTGCCCTCTTTTGGACGAAAGAAGCTGATGTTGATAAATGATAACAATAGCTTTGGCCTTTATGTGGAAATTTTTGTCCACCAATTTATTGAAATAACATTTCATTTCATATGTTTGATTTTATATCTTTGATCTTCGTAGCATTTATAAGTTTTTTTTTTTGAAAATGTCATAACACTGCATCAGAAATTCACGACTCACGAATGAGTAAATGAAGTGGAGGCTTGGAAAATAGAACATTCGTGCCACCAAACTTGCTTATCCTTATCCACGATGGATTGAATATAGGGCTGGACCTAAATAAATTGCAATGCGGACTTTTTAAATTGAGTAAAATGATGCATGCCGAATTGCCAATAAACAACTAAAATGATGAAGGAATAACAGAGCAAAAATTGTAGGGACCAAGTCATAGCCTGGTTGGTTAGTCTCCTAACCATGAGGACCTAATGACCCCGAGATCATTGATAAAAATGATATGCAGTTCTTACCACAAACGCTATGGTCGTTCACCATGACATTTTCATTGTTAAGAGCGGTTTGTCTGCGATAGTGCTCTTTTTGGTCCTTCCAGTCCTCTTATTTAACCTAGCAAATTCTTTTTTCATGTATTTATATATGCTTGTAACGCCCCGACTCGGGCACTACTGTTTAAACCTAATTCAATATCTATAAGATATTAAATCTCCACATTATCACAAAAGATTTAATCTTAATTTCTCCAACTAAATCCATAAATTTCTACCGAAATTCCGGCAGCATCTCCCCGTATATCGGAGAATGCCCACCTGAAATACGCAGCACATATTCAGCAACATATAAGGCCTCCGGCCATCACATCACAAGCAATCACAATCCTAGGCAGGGCCTCAGGCCATCTAAGCATGCATCCACAATACATAATAAGTCACAATCATCATGCATGTATCAACATGCAATATAACAATAAGGTTCACACCCAGGTACAGGAGTCCTATCACAAGGCACCATCCTATCCGTAGCATTCACACACCGTCAAGGTGTTTATAAACGTAGTCAACATACACAATCTTCAATTCGTACATAAAATATCAAACAGAATAAAGAAAATTAATTCTTTATTCTAACCCATCCTAGTGTCTCCAGGTGGCACCATGTCATCCCACCTCCTACAGATCCGCAGTGCCGGTATCCGTACCAGTCTCGCCTGTGTGGAAAGGAAAAAGAGTAAAGGGTGAGCAATGACTTAGTAGGGGCAAAGAGGATAACAAAATATAATAGCTGAATTAAAAAGATAATTTGATGCAGCAACATGCCAAAGACTATGAACCACCATAACAAATACTCATCAAACCGTGATCTCGTTTCCTACTGTGAGTCCCAATGGGACGACGCCTTAGCATCCATCCCCACACATTGATATCGGTGAACACTGCCACCATACGATTCAATAAGGAAAACATGACCAATTACAAGACACCAGTCTTGTCTATACTGACTCGGGTTCCCTGAAACGATTCCTCGGAATCTCAGTATATTGCCTCATATAGGAGTCATTCGGTTGCAACCAAGCCGAGGTTCCACAATCCTCCTCCCATATGACGTTCACACAACCTACGGAAGTCACGAATCCATATTCGCACTTCCATGTGGCTCTAATGCAACAATGTCATGCCATGAATTTAATATAGCAATAAAAAAAATCCTAGTTATATATTTAACTAGCCATGATGCATGAATAAGAACCAAACATGCTTGATATAAGACCAAGCAATCAACCGGGAATGCAAACTAATATTTAGGAAAATTCGAGAATAACCTTAGGTTCTTTTTTCCCTAGGGAGCAAATAGGGAAAAACACAAACATGAATAATAATGAAGATTAAATACGCATTTTTAGATAATAAGAAAGAATCAAAAGATTGGGCTAGAATCCCCTACCTCAATTCCAAGCAATTTCACTTATTGAAATTTTTCCCAAAACCTAGAGTTTCGGTTCCAAGCCTAATATTTGGCAAAAATCGAAACTCATGTCACAACAACGCATTATTAACATCACATTTCTCATAAAAATAACAATTGTCTCACAAAACTCAGATTTACCTTCTCTCTCTAGAAATTTCCTCCAAAGCTTGAATATCCACTCAATCTAGTTTTCACTCTAAATCAACAATAGAACCTAGTTATACAACCACAATTATGTATAAAATCAACTTCCTAAAGCCTCCAAACCAATTAATCAAAGAATCCAACAATTCTAAACAAAAACCTAGCTTTTGACAAAATTTGAAAAACTTATCAAAACAAGAAAAAAAATCTTACCTTAACTCTACAAATCTTCTTGCAATTTGTTAGACACTCTTAATCTTACAAAATTCAACTTGTATCTTCCCAAAAATCAAGAGTGTGTTTGGAACATGTTTTCAAAACTGTTTTTTATTTTTCAAAATAGAAAACTGGATGAAAATTCATTTGGGTGTTACAGTTTTTGAAAACAGTTTTTCAGAATTATGTTTTTGAAAACAGAAAATCGAAAACAACTAAATCATGTTTTGGAGAATTTTGAAAATGGATTGGTGACATTTTTGTGAATAAATTGAAATTCATTTTTTTCCTCTTGCTCTACTTTTTCCTCCCTTTCTCATTAGTTGTTTCGATATCTTCTTTCTCATTTATTCTCTCTCCAACTCTTCTCTCCCTTGTCTCTTCTCCATTATCTCTCCAAATTTATTTGATTTATTTTCCGTCATTGTTCATTACTCTTTTTGTTATATTATATAACTAATCTTATTTTGTGTATAAACTTTGTATTTTTTATTTAGAAAACAGTTTACAAATAACATAAGCCAAATGAATTTTTAACACTTCATTCATTTTAAAAACTGATTTTGAAAACTATACTCAAAATCGTTTTTAATTATTAAAAATAAAAACAATATTCAAACATACTCTCATGAGTTTCTTCCCCTTCTCTCCTTCTTCCCCTTTCCTCTCGGCTTCTCTGGTCTCTCGACCAAAAGTGTCTTTTTTTTTTGTTCTTTAAAATAATAGTGTTGGCCGGTCCAGCACCATTCAATTGAATTATATATATATATATATATATATATATATATATATATATATATTTTTTTTTTATATACTACAATGGCCAGTGGCCACTTTACAACAAAATGGCCACTTTCGGTGGCCATACATGGGCCACCGAAAGTGGTCCTATTTATATATATATATTAAAATTTAGTGTATATATATATTTTTTTTATTTGTTTAAATAATTTTATTTATAATAAAACTTATTCAATTCCACATCTATTTAATCCTTTTTTTTTCCTTCTATTATTTTCTTGGTATTTTTGGATCGGTGTATTACATGCTAGTCTATTCCATAATACATAATTAGTCAAACTTGGCATTCTTAGGACAACAAGAAAAGAAAATAATGAAAATCTGTTAAAGCTAAGAAGTAGGGGTGTGTCAACGGTCAATTTTGATAGATATTTGAATATATTTTAGCCAAATCATTTAGTTGGTTCTTCGATTTTAATGATTTTTTGAAAAAAATCGACTAAATAGTTTGATTCAGTCGGTTTTGATTTTATCGATTTTTTTTAACACTCTTGCTATTGAGAATCAGCAAATATTATTTTTCTTTTACCAAGGGGTTCTCCTTGGAAAACCTTAATTTGTCTGTCATAAAAGCATCTCTGATCAATTGTTGAATTAAATTAATCTAATATTACCAGAAACTTCAATATTACAAGCAACTGATTAGAAGAATCTCAACAATGACTAGAAAAACATAATGAACAGTAAGAATCAGCATTGTCGCGTCCTCGAAAAAATGGAAATAAATTGAACTATGATATGGTAAAGGAGAAGGTTTTTCATAAGAACTCCTTCATCTGTTTTCTGGTTTTATTCGCAAATCCTTGTCCGAATCACAGCTTCGTCATCATCCTTGAAATGATATACTGTCTGACACCAAACCTTATCAGTTCTAGAAATTACTCAGCATGAGGAGACAAGCTTGCCAATTGCCTACTCAATCTAGAAATGGCCACACAGAGCATAAAGATGAAAGGGATGACGGCCATTTTAATGGGATTATCAAGCTTCTTGTTGGCATGAACATACTCGATTACTGAATACACACATTGCCAGATTGCACAAGCCAGTCCAAAACTGTCAACAGTTGTTCCAAAAACCCTGTCATTTGGAGGTGGATAGTAGAAACACCATATCCTACCATTTCTTCTCCAGCTGACATTTTCTTCTTGCATTGTGAAACAAACTTCTATAAAGCATATCAGTAACCCCACAAATGCCATCAACATAGCCATTTGTGCATATTGTGGCTTTTCTGGACTAGACATTTGATCAAAAGCTGAGGACAACCCCTCTATCAATAAGCTAGTCAGAACCAATGTCCATTTCATCCTTTCCTGTAAACCAAAAATAGACTCAATTATTTTGGATAAATAAAAGCTGTTGAGAGGATTCTATTTTTCTTTCTTTTTGTATAATTACCATTCCAGCCAAACTTTCGGGGGAACGGTGTGGCCGAGGCAGAGTGTTCTCATTCCCTAAATCAATGTCAATAGAATGATGTTGGCTTTCATTCTGCGCATTTGGTTGATGAGAAGCAAGACGATCCAATAATTTGTCCAAGGCTTCCTTCATCCACAGCCGTTGACAAACCACTCTTGCTTCAGGTGCAGGCATCTGTATTAATCATCATAAGACACAGAGATTATTGATTTATTATCATCATTTCTTCTTCAGGATGATTAGAAATTGATGAGACAGACGTACCCAAATTCTTTGTCGGATGTTCTTCTCCGGCCACTCATCTAACTCCTCTTGAACGAGCAATGGGAACATGTAGGCATCATGCAAAGTATTTCGGGCTTTGCCACTGAATTCCCACTTACCCAACTCAGGCTGCCAAAACAAGCATGGATCCACCATCAGTTACAAATCAACAGATTTTGAATTGGAAACTCAAACTTGGGTTCCCAGATCAACGAATTTTTAATTCAAATTCCAAATTGTGATGAACCACATCACAAAAAAGAATTAAGAAGAAAGAGAAGTAACCTCCAAAGTTCCTCTCACTCCAGCTTCCTCCAGTGCCTCTCTTGAAGCCCCTTGTTTTCTGGTTTCATCGAACTTCCAATGTCCCTGTAATTAATTTCATTGTTAAACTTCATAAATATAGGAAATTTTCTTGATTAAATTAATAAATTATAAGGTAAAAGTATTGTCAAGTGTCTACACCTTTGGAAACAGCCATCCCTTCCCTTTTGTTGAGCTGATGATTAAGACTTGTAATTCTGACACTTCCTGCAATGAAGCTTCCGTGGTTTTCTTATATCGATATGGTATACATCTACGGACAGCATAGACACATATGTTTGTGTATAAGATAAAAAGAAAATCGACAATCTTTCATCACCAATCCCAACTAGGATGAAACAAATAAGAGCTTGAGGCAGAGCAACAAACCCGACGACTTGGCGACGACCATTCTTGTTACGCTGCAAATGCTTTGGCATTGTTGTAAAATTTGGAATTTATAGAGAGAAGAAAAGCATAGATCAGTGGTGAAGAACCTTTTGGTTTGGGCATCAAGATGATTTATAGGATTGGTGAGGATTCGGCTGATGAATTGTAAGATAAAAGGAGTTGTTGGCACAACTTTCCATCTTTGCTTCCCTGAGGAAAACGCAGAGAAATTATGGCGGAAGCATTTCTTCTTGTTAAAAACTACTTACGGTGGTTGGTAGATGACTATTAAATTTCTTGGAATGATGGATAGAGATTGTCAATGAAATTAGCAGTCGCGGCCGCCCGGACCCCAAAATCCGGGGCCCCTAATTTTTTAATATTAATATGTTATAATATATGTATATAGATTATGTTTGACACATATTTTAATCTTATTTGACTTGCGGTCTAGCGGAACACCTCAAATTTTATATCTTAAAGACTCACGTTCAAACCTAACATCACCCGTATTTGTAGTGTTTTTTTTTTGTTTTTGTAACTAAAAATTGAGCCCCCACAGATAGCACTTTAGTCCAGTCCTAATGTCCAATTTCAAGTCCAAATCCAAAACTTAACTATAAGGCCCAATTTTAACTATTGTCCTAATTTGTAAATCAAAACAAACTCTCCAACCCTAATCCTAATCTCACTGTCTCACATCTTCTCTATCTGATCTCTCTCTCTAACGTCTTTCCCACAATCTCTCTCCTAGTGGTGGCAAAATTGCCCCGCCCCATCCCGATCCTTTGGTGGGGCGGGGACGGGGTATAAAATATTGCCCCGAAGGCGGGGCGGGGTGGGGATGGGATTCGAAGTTTTCCCGCCTCGCCTCTTTATAAATATATATTATATACACGTATATATAGTTATATACACACATAGATTTTTATATATGTTTATAAACCCTATAAACATATATATATATATATATATGTATCAATGTATAATAGAAATATATATATATATTAATGTACCATATATATATATCTATATAAAGTTATATTAATCATAAGTTTTCAATGAAATAATCATATGTTATATTTGATTCTTGATTAATTGAATACTAATTAAGTATTTTTGACAGTGTAATAGATTAATAAATTAGAATCATATAAAATTTTAGCTATTTATCATTAATAGTATAGAGTAGATTAACAAAATTTGAATGAATCGGGGCGGGGCGGGGACCGGGCATAATAAGTCACCCCGAAGGGCGGGGCGGGGTGCCCCAATTCCGTCCCCGCCCCGCCCCACTGCCATCCCTACTCTCTCCGTCTACGTCCGCTCACTCGCTCAGCTCCTGCGTTCCGTGCCTCCGTCACCAGTCGGTGGCTCTATGCGTGCGCCGTGCGGTCACTCACTCTATCACTCAGTTTCGTACTTCCGTTGCACTGTTGCTGTGCAGTGTGTTGCGGGCTTGCAAGTTGCAGCGTTGCTGCCACACTGGCCAGTGCCACTTGTTTGTTGCTTTGTACAATTGCACTTTCCTTTTGCAAATTGCAATTGCAGATTGCTCATTGCTGGGCGGCTCGCTGCTGGGAGCCTGAGATTGCTCATTGGCTTATTGCTTTAGGACCCAGGTGTTTCACTTCCTCTTCACTAGAGTATTAATAGAATAATAGACAGTTGGACACTAGTGACTAGTTGTTGACTTGCTGGTGCTCTGCCTTAGCTGTGAGCCTGTGATAGTGTATTAGTGTGATCCTGTGTTAATGTGTTGATTGTGTTCGGTGTTTCTTTGTTTGTGAATTGTGACTTTGTGTATTGTAATTGACTAATTGGCTTACTGCGTTGATTATTTGTGTAATTGTCAGTTGTGTTCATTGTTAATTTGATTAGTGATTACTTCATTGTGTTATACTTTTATTGATAATTAATTTATTAATTTAAGTATAATGAGTAGCCAGAAGTATAAGCTTGGATATGAGAATATATGTTATAGTGATTTGCTTTGAAGATATAATATAAGATTTTAAGAGGGAGGGGCCTCTTCTGTGAAGTACGTCCAGGCCCCCAAAATCTCAGGAACGCCACTAAAAATTAGCCTACAAAGTAGTCAATGCCACCGCATCTCTCTCCCCCTCTTCTCCTTCTCCTTCTTTGTGTCTCTTTCTTGTCTCTTTCTCATTTCACTTTCCTCATCGTTAGATTTTCTCCACGAGTTCGTGACAAATGATAGACTTTTGATTCTCTTTAGAAATATGTCAAATTCCCAAAAATATTAGGATAGTGTGTGATACTCATTATTCATTGAATGTAATGACATCGTAACAAGTGTTCCATTGAAAATTATACCAAATAAATTTAGGACACTCATTACTGAAATAATTTTAAGATAAAAATTACTGACATATTTATTATTTCTAACTTTAGTTAAATTTACCCGCGATTTTAGTCAATAAACCGCTGGCAAAAAAAATACCGCGGTTATCAAAACCTCGTCATCAAGAGATAACTAATAGATGGTAAAAGTTTACCGCGGTTTTGTAGGTGTATCGGTGCGTTTATTACCGCAGCAAAATGTATTCTTTGTTGTAGTGTGGTCGAGTATCTCTGTTGAACGTTCTTCATAATGTCCGATCAAGTTTTTTCGTCCATCCCCGTTCCCATCACCGATCCCTACGACTACTTGGACCTCGAACACCACCATGACGGCACAATCACAAGAAAACCCAGCAAATTTTCGATAGCGTCAACCGCACCTGATCTTAGCCACTCTGTTCCGGTTCTCTCCAAAGACATTCCGATCGATCAATCAAACAATACTTGGGCTCGTATATATCTTCCTCGACATGCACTCGAGTCTTACTCCACAAATGCTCTACTCCCTCTCATTGTATACTACCCCGGTGGAGGGTTTGTTGTCTCTAGTACTGCTACATCCTTATGTCATCATTTTTGTTCCAATCTTGCGTTGCAACTCTCTGTTGTCGTTGTCTCCATCGACTACCGTATTGGACCCGAGCATCGCTTGCCAGCAGCGTATGATGATGCAATCGAAGCCTTGCATTGGATAAAATTTGGGGAAGATTATTGGTTGAGAGACCATGCTGATCTTTCTAATTGCTTCATCATGGGTTGCAGTGCTGGTTCGTATGTAACATTTTCTGTCGTAATCTTTCTTTTGGCATTCTACTTTATTTTATTTACTTATAATTCAAGGTTTAATATTCACTTCTATTTTTAGGAGGGAACTTAGCATACCATGTTGGTTTACGTGCTGCCGAGAAAGGTGTTGACAATTTCAAACCGTTGAAGATTAACGGCTTGATATTACATTATCCGTTTTTTGGCGGGTCTAAAAGAACTGAATCCGAGTTAAGAATGGCAAACGACCTCATTTTGCCTCTTGTTGTAACTGATTTAATGTGGAAGCTCGCTCTGCCGATTGGAGCTAATCGTGATCATGAGTATTGTAATCCAGCAATAAAAGATAGATCAAAACTATTCGACAAGATCAAACTCTTGGGTTGGAAGATATTGCTAGCAACTGGTGATAGGGATCCCGGAATTGATCGCCAGATCGGACTGATAACGATGATGAAAGAAAAAGGTGTAAAAGTGGAGAGTAGAATCCTCGAAGGAGATTATCATGGTGGGGAACTTCTGGACCCAATCAATAAGTTGGACTCACTGCTTGTTGCTTTAAAGAATTTCATATTCTCAACTTTTAATGAATAAGAAATTATGTAGATAAAATGTGTGCTGCTTTTTTAATTATTTATTGTTCATTCGACTCTATGTGAAGGTGAGTATAAAATTATAAATTAAAGATTGTGATTTATTTAATTATATTATTCTTGCAATCTAATGATAAATTGAATTGAGTATCCCCTTATTCAAAATTTCAAATAATACACACGTAATTAAATATATAAAATTAAATAAGCTCCAAGAGAGTGAGTTGGTTGGACGATAAGTTCCAAAGTTTGATGGGGAATGATTTGAGGAAGGCCAAAGTAATTGATAGGGAATGATTTGAAGGATCATTTCTTACACAATCTGCTATTAAGTATACATTAACATGTACAATTTTAGAGACTTTTGAGTTTCTTCAATTTTTTTACTTTTTCTAGGCACTGTCAAAGCACGATAAGAAGGTCATTCCTATGTAGTATGTACGACCTTTTTCATTCACTGTGTAGTTCTTATTGATTATTTATTCCATCCGATGAATTTCTGATCAAATACAGTTATCAACAATTTTCTGTTCTATTTTTTGAAGCCAAAGGATCATCTATATGGGAAAAAAGTAGATGTCTGGTTGTGGAGGGTCAAGAGTTCTTTGGTTTTTACTCTCTCGTTAATACATTTGAGAAAAGTTAGGAATATAATGTAGAGGATCTCTTGAGTTTTCTTGATCTTATCAACTAGCTAGAGACTTATCCTTTGGCTAATTAAATATTTTTTTCCCCTAAGAGGATATCAGTAGACACTTAAGAGTGTGTTTGTTTGATGTTTTCAAAACTGTTTTGTGTTTTGAAAAATCAAATGATTGCTTAAAATTCATTTGGCTAACTATTTTGAGTATTTATTTTTAAAAATAGTTTTCATTTTTCAGTTTTTAAAAACTAGAAAACCAAAACAACATTTTGTTGTTTTGTAGGATTTTCAAGTGACGTAATTGTAATTAAGATGAATTTATTTTATTTTATTTTATTTTTCTCTCTCTTCTCTCACTCCCAATGGTGACTCCCCTCTCTCCATCGACATCGTCGTCCGGCCATCGGAAGGTCTTGCTCCGATGTTGACCCAAAATCACCTTCATTTTGACCCGATTGATGAATTTGAATTTCATTTTGATAAATTTGAGTTTTATTTGGATGAATTTCAATTTCATTTGACTAAATTTCAATTTTAATTTCATGTTTTTCAGTTTCTGAAAACAAAATCAAATATCACCAACCAAATGAATTTTTTAACAGTTTTTTTTTTCCTAAAAAGTGTTTCTAAAAATTATACCTAAAATCGTTTTTAAAAACTAAAAAAAAAAAAATATCCAAACACACTCTAAATTTTAGCAAGATAAATTTTTTTTTCATAAAAAATCAAATCATAAATACCTGCAAAACAGACAAATGATTAATTAGAGAAAACGTCTTCTTACTTGTCATGTGTCAGGCTTTGATTCGCTGGACAAATTCACCAGTGAGTCCCGTAGTGTCATGCGTCAAGGAATAACTAGCGGTCATTTTCAATATAAATCTCAAAATCAATCAATCAAATCTTCTCTTAATTATTATGTGTGTATTATTTGAATAAGGGATGCTCAATTCAATTTGTCATTAGATTGTAAGAATACTATAATTAAATAAATCAAAATCAAAATCTTTAATTTTTAATTTTATACCCACCTTCACATAGAGTTGAAGGAACAATAAATAATTAAATGAGAATCACTCATTTTACCTGCATATTTTCTCATTCACTAAACCTTGAGCATGTGAAATTCTTTAAGGCTACAAACAGTGAGTCCAACTTATTGGATGGATCTAAAAAATCTTCACCGTGGCAATCTCCTTCAACGATTTTACTCTCCACTTTTACACCTTTTTCTTTCATCATTCTTACCAGTCCAATCTGACGATCAATTCCAGGATCCCTGTCACCGGTAGCTATCAATATCTTCCAACCCAAAAGTTTGATCTTATCGAATAGTTTTGATCTATCCATTATCGCCGGATTACAATACTCATGATCACGATTAGCTCCAATCGGCAAAGAGAGTTTCCACATCACATCAGTTAAAATAAGGGGCAAAATGAGGTCGTTTGCCATGCTTAACTCGGATTCGGTTCTTTTGGACCCACCAAAATAC
This sequence comes from Euonymus europaeus, assembly GCA_963580455.1. Taxonomy (NCBI): domain Eukaryota; kingdom Viridiplantae; phylum Streptophyta; class Magnoliopsida; order Celastrales; family Celastraceae; genus Euonymus; species Euonymus europaeus. The sequence goes on from OY756965.1 coordinate 21,124,981, forward strand.
GGATAATGCAATATCAAGCCGTTAATCTTCAACGGTTTGAAATTATCAACGCCTTCCTCAACCACACGTAAACCAACATGGTATGCTAAGTTTCCTCCTAGAAATATAATTGAATATTAAACCTTGCACAAGTAATAAAATTAAAGTAGAATATCAAAAGATTATGAAGAAGAAAAAAAATGTTCGCGAGTACCAGCACTGCAACCCATGATGAAGATATTAGTAAGATCAGCATGGTCTCTCAACCAAGAATCTTCCCCAAATTTTATCCAATGCAACGCTTCGACTGCATCATCGTACGCTGCTGGGAGGCGGTGCTCGGGTCCAACACGATAGTCGACAGAGACAACGACAACAGAGAGTTGTAACGCAAGATTTGAACAAAAATGATTAGTTGTGGACATTGCCGTACTAGAGATAACAAACCCTCCACCAGAGTAGTACACAATGAGAGGGAGTAGTAGAGCATGTGTGGAGGAAGACTCGAGTGCATGTCGAGGAAGATATATGCGAGCCCAAGTATTGTTTGGTTGGTTGATCGGAATATCTTTGGAGAGAACCGGAACCGGGTTGCTAAGATCGGATACGGTTGAAGCTATTGGGAATTTGCTGGGTTTTCTTGTGATTGTGCCGTCATGGTGATGTACGAGGTCCAAGTAGTCGTATGGATCGGTGATGGGAACTGGAATGAACTGCGCCACTTGATCGGACATTATGAAGGATGTTTAACGGAGAGACTTGATATAGTTCTTTCTTTTTTTGGAATAGAGAGAGACTTTATCTTACTAAGGTTTGTGTATTAGTATTAATATGGAGAGGGAAGACTGTTATATAATTGTTTGCTTGTGAATACTGTACAATATAATATCATTGTTTGTGGTCGATGGAGATTACGTGGTCGGTTTCGAACACGCAATCAAGGACCATTTTCTGACAGGCATAGATGAGGACATGTATGATAGGAAATTGGGCCAAAAATATGTATCACTGGGCTCAAAACTTGTTTGAAGTTTTCCAACACGGGCCAAGGTAGTTCTTTGGGCTGAATTGTTCAAAATTGGTCAAAGTGGGTCATATATAATCAAATGGCCTAAAAAAACAAGCCTACAAATGGGAAATGAATTATATGGCTTAGAGGCTAGGCGACCACAACGATTTTAAAAAAACAAAGGCTGGGTTCGGATCGGTTTGGTTTGGTTCGGTTCGGTTCCTATGTAGCAGACCAGATAGAGTAAAATGCAAAAGCAAAGTCTCAAAGAAGAGATCACATGGTTATAAGATGATGAAGGGAAAGTCAAGGCATGGATGGAAGATTATGTAGTTTCTGAATTCAAAAGTATGAGTGGGACTGAATTGGGATTATTTGTAACATTTGATGGTCATTTGGGCTATGACATTGCAAATTACTTGCAAAAAGTTTTTTTTTTTGATAAATCGTACGGATAATCATATTAATATTAGGTCATAGACATATTCATCCGTCATAAGTAAGACTTTTAATAAAATTTAGAGATAATATCGTCTTTTATAAATATAAAAATAAAAATAAAAACTTCTATCATTTTGATTTCTTTCATTTTTTTATCGTCACACCATGTATTTTATCTGCCTATTTTCTTATTCATTAAAAGTTGGAGAATGTGAAATTCTTCAAAACTACAAGCAGCGAGTCCAACTTATTGGTCGGGTCTAGAAGATCCGCACCATGATAATCTCCTTCAACGATTCTATTTTCCACTTTTACACCTTTTTCTTTCATCGTCATTATCAGTTCGATCTGGCGATCAATTCCGGGATCCCTATCACCAGTAGCTACCAATATCTTCCAACCCAAGAGTTTGATCTTATCCAATAGTCTTGATCTATCCATTACCATTGGATTACAATACTCATGATCACGATTAGCTCCAATCGGCAAAGAGAGCTTCCACGTCAAATCAGTTACATCAAGAGGTAAAATGAGGTCATTTGCCATTCTTAACTCGGATTCAGTTCTTTCAGACCCACCAAAATACGGATAATGCAATATCAAGCCGTAAATCTTCAACGGTTTGAAATTGTCAACTCCTTCCTCAGCCACACGTAAACCAACATGGTATGCTCAGTTCCCTCCTAAAAATATAATTGAATATTAAACCTTGCATAAGTAAATAAAATTAAAGTAGAATACCAAACGATAGATTATGATTATTTTTTTTGTTAATACGTACCAGCGCTGCAACCCATGATGAAGCAATTAGTAAGATCAGCATGGTCTCTCAACCAAGAATCCTCCCCAAATTTTATCCAACGCAACGCTTCGACTGCATCATCATACGCTGTTGGCAGGCGGTGCTCGGGTGCAACACGGTAGTCGATGGAGACAACGACAACAGAGAGTTGTAACGCAAGATTGGAACAAAAATGATGAGTTACGGATGCAGCCGTAGTGGAGATAACAAACCCTCCACCAGGGTAGTACACAATGAGAGGGAGTAGTAGAGCATGTGTGGAGGAAGACTCGAGTGCATGTCGAGGAAGATATATACGAGCCCAAGTATTGTTTGATTGGTTGATCGGAATGTCTTTGGAGAGAACAGAATCAGGGTGGCTAAGATCAGGTGCGGTAGATGCTATCGAAAATCTGCGTGTTGATTTTCTTGTGATTGTGCCGTCATCGTGGTGTACAAGGTCAAAGTAGTCGTAGGCATCGGTCATGGGAACGGGGATGACGGGCGCTACTGGATCGGCCATTATGAGGGATGTTCAACGGAGATTCTTATCTTCTCTTATCTTACTAAGGTTTGTAAATATATATTTCAATTACTTGTGGTCCAAGAAGATTGAGTGGTCGGTTTTGACAAGCAATTTGATGTTTTTCACAAGTTGTGGCCGTCACTTGTCAATCAAGGACCATTTTGTGACAGCCAAAGATGAGGTGACACCCTGACATGCCATTTGTGGTGTCGGTCGAGTTAAATACAGACAAGGAAAAAAGATATTTTTTTGTATGATTGTAGGGCTGGTGGCTGTCTCAAAAATCAAAATCCTTGGTTATTAGAAATTTAGAATCGAAGGAGGATTCCTCGAGTTTTTCACATATCAAAAGGCTTTTTCGTCCAAACATTTATGGGTGAAAGCTCCATCTCATGCTCAATTTAAGTTGCAAGGTCAAAAGACCAAATAATAACATTTGGGCCAAGAACATATCATTGGTCTCAAAACTTGGTTGAAAATTTCCAAGTTCCAACGCTAGCCAAGCTACTTCCTTGGGCCGAATTGTTCAAGATTTGTCTAAGTGTGCCAAATATAATCCAATGGCTCGTACTAGAGACTTATCCTTTTTTTAATCCAGCCCTGCTCGGCCCGAGCTCAATAGGGCCTAAAGGACAATAACCCGAGCTCGAGCCTGTTCAAGCAGTTCCAAGCAAACTTTGACCCTGTTTATTTCAGAGCTCTATCACTCATACTCTCAGACACTCTCAGTTTTTACGTTTTACGAGAGAGTATACTCTATGAAACATACTCTCATCCAAACGGACCCTTTGTCTTTTTGTAAATCCTTGATCGAGACTGTTCGAAATATTCCGCTGTAGTTGTATTGCATTCTATGACTTGTATTTAATAACTGCTACAAAACTTTAATTTGCCCATGTTCATATATAATAACCACAGCAAATGTTACTAGCTTGCAGTCTAATTGACCACGGGTAAGTGGGTAACACTGCTTTGATCACAGTTCTAGCGAAATTTATAAGCGCGGAAAGATTTTTAAGCGCAGTTTATTAACTAAAACCATTGGTAGATTTGATTAAAATTCATCTTCCATAACCGCGGCAAACGTTTTAATCGCGGATTATCGACTAATTAAAACTGGTGGTAGACTTGACTAAAATTCAACTCTCATGAACGCTTGTATTAATTACAAAAACTGCAGGTAGATTTGAAATTTAATTTTTATTAACTGTTTTTGTTTATAATCGGCCCTTCAAAGAATAATGCTTGAGATATCTAATTAAGGCTATCCAAATATGATCCCAATCCAAAGAGAATGCAAAACTAGCCATATAAGCACACGATGTATGTGCCTTCTCATAAATTGTTTAAAACCTGAGAAACCCTCTCATAATTCACCCACCTTGTATGAAATGGTGAAACTCTAGTTGAAGTAAGCCAATTTTTTTTTTACAAATTATTGGCTTCTAAACTTTGGGAGTATCAGGACATCTTAGTTCCGTACCCATGATCACCAAAAGGTGTTAATTACCTCTTACTATTTTAGAAGGCAGTGCTTTCACAATTTGGATCTAATTCAGCTATCATAGTGTGACATGTTGGGTAAAGATTTTTTCGCGTATAAAAAAATAGAGCATCCACATGATTTTATGATATTGTGAATTCGTGTGGATTTGCTAGTTGGGAGGTGTTGATAAAAAATGTAACGATATAATTTGAAGATCTCTTAGACGAATTGACTAGGTTGAAACAGTCTTGTTATATAGTAAATCACACTAAAAGGTTTAGAAATCTATATGGTGATTAGAGTTGAAGATCAAACTTAAATGAGTATCTACATTTGAGGTCTTAATCCAAATCTAAGGACAGGAGGATCACAATCGTTATCCGACCAAACCCTAAAAATTCAAGAACGATGAAGAGGAAAAAGTTAGACAAGTTAAAAAATAGAAAAACTTTGATGTACGCATGATTGTCTGAATTTCCATCTAAATCGTAAGATTTTTGAAAATCTGATTTTAAAAAAACATATTGAAAATAAAACATTTGCCTAATAAACATCTTACGGAGATAAATAATGTTGGGAAGGAGCAAGTTGAAAAAAAAAAACATTTTATTGAAAATCTCACACGCGTTTCATGATTTGGATCACGGGACCAGAACCCACAGGAGGATAAACATTCCCCGTCCAACACGAATGAAATGACGTAAGTGACCCCAAGATGCCGTTGTTATTCTTACCGAAATAGCGTGTCCGGTCCAAGAAAAAAGAAAGAGATACGGACTGGTCCTCCTCCATCCTTCCATGTAATTTCACCATTATACCCCTTCGTGAATCACTAAAGTCATGAAGTGCTCCAGAAGTTTCGTGGACAATGTCGTAAATTGAATAACTGATATTTCTCAGTAGTTGCACGCACAACTTGTTTACTTTCCTTTATAAATTAAACCGCTGCCGCCGACTGTATCCTGAACACCTTTGACTTCCGTTTTCCTGGAAAATCTCCATTTCTCCGGCCACCATGTACCTTACTGAGATCTCAAACTTTTCTTCTACCTTTTCACTTTTCAAGAAGACCAAAGCCAAAATTGGCACTGATGACGGATTGAATTTCATTTCTCAATCCTTCGACGAATCTCTTCTGCGTCGCCTCAAGACTCTCGATCCGCCGTCTGTCAGCTTGTCCTGGCTCTCCAGAGCCGTCGATTTCCTCTCCTTTGTACATTCGGAAGCGAAAACGCTCGTGTCACGCGTTGAAGTCTCTTGTTCTGACGAGTCGTTGGCTATCTATCTAGAAGATTCTGCTAAAGTTTTAGATATCTGTAATTTTATTTCGTCTGAGATCGAACAATTACGCCACCGTCGTCTTTCCGTCGACTTTGCGATTCATCTGTTGACCAAGTCAGATTCAGGCTGTAATCCGGAGACTCTGCGTCGGAGCAGGGACTCGCTTTCTAGTTTGGTGAATCGTGTTGGTTCTCCGGAGGGTAAGAGGCGTAGTTTTGGGATCGGGAGCGACGGCGTCGAGTATTTGGTGAAGGAGTTGGCTCTGCGGCTTGATAGTTCGCCACGTGGAAAGATCTCTAGCGTAGGTAAGCTTGTCCGTCGCACGATCTACGCAGTCGGATTGGTTACGGTGTTCGTCACGGGAGTTGTCGTAGCCGCTCTCCACAGATCAACTGAGCTTATCTCCGTGCGCGTTCCGGCCGAATTTAGTTGGGCTGAAGAGGTCCACGGTCTCGACTCAGCGATTTCCACCGAGTTGACCCGGCGGTTCGGTGATAAGGAGGAAAAGAAAGCGCATTTTAGCGAGGTTGATGAGGTGGAGAGTCGCATAAAAGAGTTATGTGACGTCCTTGATGACGTTACTAGAGGAGGAAACGAGGGAGAAAATGTCAAAGAGCGCGTTAACGTGACCGTTAAGAAGTTGGAAATGGCGACAGAGGTATTAACGGAAGAATTAGATCGTTTAAGTAACGGCGTTAATGTGATGTTCCATACTGTTTTGAGTAATAGAAACGGCATGTTGGGAAATTGGAGAAAGAGCTTTAGGAAGATATGATGCTAAAAGTTATATCATTGCCTTGTAATTGTTGTCTTCCATGGTATACTGATCGCTTTACAATGAGAAATGATACGAGTTTTATATTATTCTCAAGAATAAAAATCAAACTAACACATTGTGTTTTAATTATTGATCTCTATTTATATGTCCAACACTTTAAATTAATTATTTTAAATAAAATATTATCTCTAAAATATTTTGGTAATTAGGGTTTCAGCGGATCACTAGCGGGTCACTATCAGAGAAAATATGTACATAAATATTACTTACACAATACTCATGTTGTGTTCTTACAATTCTACACTGGGTCACATTCTTGATTATTTATAAAATCAATTGTGTCAGTAACTCAAGTGCTCAGAGAAAATATGTACATAAATATTACTTACACAATACTTCTTACAATTCTATATTGGGTCACATTCTCGATTATCCATAAAATTAATTGTGTCAGTAACTCAAGTGCTACATGTATATGAAGTTAATCCAATATAATGCAATTATGCTTCTTGAGAACATTGGGAAACATGTAAAAAACTTTGATTCTTTAAATAATTTAGTGAAACTTGTTAGTTTTTACATGTGTTCCTAATGTTATGATTGCTCAATTTTCGATTGATTTAGCTTACTCTCTTTTCATCATTTGCATTTCTAAAATGGCGCCTAAGGCAGTTCTTTAGGGGCAAGTAATTTAAAGAACATCAATGGCGCTTTCTGGTATGCCAACTCATATGAGATAACATCTGAGGATTTCGCATGTGAGCACCAAATGTAGTGATGCTTAGCCTAACCAAATCACTTTCTTATGAGTTGACAATGAAACACTAAAGCTAAGGCTAACCAAACTTTTGTTCAATCAATTCAAATATTCAAGAATTTACAGGTAGCTCAAAAAAATACGTATGTGTTTGGAATTTGACTACTTGGTTTGTATTTTATAACAATTTTTATACACAAGACTCCTAGTAAGACTCTTGCAGTAAAAAGAATCGGAGACAATCAATATATAAGTAGATTTTTTCTCTAGATTTAATATTATATGTGGAGAGACTATTGTCCAGATCAGAATTTACGACCTCTACCTATGGAACTCAATCACTGGTTAAACTGTAAATTCCAAAATGATTCAAGCCACGAAGGGCTTGTGACCTGTGGGTTGGAATCCCACTCCCCATGCTTACTCACAAAACAAAGAAAGAAATAACACAATAACAATTAACCGAATTTGCCCCCTTGGAAGCATGGCTTGCCACAAGGGTAAAGGGATCCTTCAAAGAATCACTTTTTCAGTTTGGTACCCGAACGAAAACTTACCTGAGCAGACAAGTTGGTTAGGTTGCTGCCATAAAAATAAAAAAAAGTTTGTTCTAAGATTGGAAAGAGCATTTAAGAATATCTTGTTTTTTACAACTAAAACCCAAAGACAAAGTGGATGCCCAACTCACCAAATTCTTTTTGCCAGAGACTGGATGGATATTTCCAACGTTGCCTTCTGTTCTCCATTAAAATATACTCACTTCTCAAGCAAAAGAAAGATACTTCGATTTGATCCATAGAGAAACAAAAATATATAGATAGACAGAGAAATGGTTTAACAGTTGCATACTCTCATCGTAGAGCAAAACAGTCGCCTCACCTATTGTCTTCAAAATTCCTTTTCCTTCATCTTGGACTTTACAACAAGAATTCTAGGTCTCAATAACATACATTCTAACTAATTAAACAGCTTTGTGATACAATAACTTACACGAAACTAGTATGATACTAGCTGACACAACAAGGTACTAGTAGTACTCTATGGATTTGATACCTGTTGTTACAGAAAAATTGGAATTTATAAGCTGCTATTCTGAAGTGATTGTGTGGAACATCTGTATCCAGCCATCTCAGAGTTCAATATCTTGCCAAGGGAACCATATTGCAGGCGGACATTCTCACCACTGCCCACAATCTTTAGCGAATACCTGCAAGAAAATGAGAGAAAAATGGCTCATATTCTGCATTATCTTTTCTCTTCTTTTACTCTTTTACACAACAAATTTCGGATGCTAGTTGAACAAGCCATTAGTATTGTTGTTGTTATTATTATTTGAGAAACTAAAAAAAGAAAATGAGATTGGGCAATAGTGGGGTGCTGCCCATGTACAAGAGAAAGATAGCCAAATAACAAGTTACATAAGACTATTATGACATCTGGTAGAACATTTCCATCTGTATAACTTTTTAACCAATTGGAATAGCCAGGTAAATAATCTTCATACATGAGGCTCCCGCAGTAGAGGCAGCTCGGGGAATGGCAGATGTATGGAATCTAAATTTATGACTTTGCCATTAGGTCAAGGTTTGCCCTTGAGCTTAGGCACTCAATTAAACGAAATACAAATCTTATCATACAAATGTTATTAAAAGGTGTGCTGTTTTATAATTGAAAGAAAGTAGATCTGCCAAACTTACCAGCCATTGGGGCATTGGGAGGTGATTATTCGAACTGCCATGTTGTTAATTCTACATGTCAATTCAAGAGGAAAAATAACATAACAATAAAGAAAAAAAGAAAGATATTACTCTGGTGAGTGGTGGAGCAAGGAGTCGTTTAAGCAAGCACTATGATTCCAGTGGTTTGGGATGATCCAGTAATCCAGCAAGGCATCAACCAGGGCCTCTGTTTTTCTGAAAGCCAATCAGGGCTCTGTTTTTTCTGAAAGCCTACCAGCTACCACAGTGAAATTTCAATCCCACACATTAAAATATGATGGCATGTGCAAAATAAAAGTTTATATGTGCTTCTAGAACCATATGTCCAATATTTTAGTGGTGATCGGGATATTTAAACTACGATTGGAGTAATCATACTGCCTCACACGGCTCACGACTTCTGCATTAACAAAATTCCACCCTCAATTCATCCCGGGCTTCTGATGAGTCACCTACATGAGCATTGCATTATTGAACTTGAATAAAACATGCCACGCTGGAGATATCATAGCATGGAAATGTACGTGACCAGCAACTTGAATTTTTTATGGAAATTTTGACAGATCAAGCTCTCCCTGCCAGAACTAGTGACACCTACAAACACACAATGTAAACCCTCATTTAAAATTCTTAAGAAAGAAAAGGTGGGAGAAAGTGATCCAAGAAGCCCATAAGCGACAAAAACAGTGGAGAACACAGTACAAATAAGAGATGTATTTGAAATTTCCACCAATTTTTTTTCTAAGTTTCTGATTTACAGCTATATTGTTTGACAGTCATTCAAATATGTATCAAATTGTGCATCAGCCGACATTTCTCATGAATCAAGACTCTTTAAGGGATGAAAAGGAAAAGTTACTACAATTTTTAACTGATGATTTTAAACCAAGGAGGAGTGTTAGCATCCATTTACGAGCACTAATCATTTAAAGTGCGAAGTAAATCAAAATGATAGTAAAACACCTGACATAATTAGACAGATCAGGAAGCAAGATGCAAGATTCTGTCTCATCTCATCATAAACTAACTTCATGGAACAATAAATACACCGGCCTGCCCATTACAGATGTCAGCATAAATCACGATAAAATAAACAAACACTTAGGATTTGTTGGAAACGTATCAATTTCAAACAATGAGTAGGCCTCTCCTCACATCTTTCACAACAAATTTGTCCACAAAGCTCAGTGGTGGAAGTAGCCACTCTAAAAAAAAGATGGACTGATTTTGGTGTTTATGGAGAAAGAGATGATCATCTGTAATACAATAAATAATAACATATAAATTCACAGATTAAAGAAGTATTACATTTGCTCAATATAGGAGCTAAGAATTTGCAATGATTTAATATTACAAAAATTAAAAATTGAACCTGTTGCTCGTACAATTATTCTGTGCGTAACAAAAGACTGCAAGAAAAAGGAATAATAAAAGGATTCCATCAGAAACTTTAATGATGGAGGATTGTTCCAACAATATTAAGAAAAGGTTTCTCTAAACCTAGCAGCTTGGCTCATGGTCATGGGGTAGCAAATTATTCATACTACTGCTCATATTGCGAAAGCACATTTCTGATAACAAGTCCTTGCCAATCCAACATGATATCTGATCCAAGCAAGTAAATGGTGGTGAACTAATTCCTACAGCTGTGATTTAGTACGAAACAATGTGAAGTATTATTCATCATGACTGTTGTAATGATACTATTATTCCTTTAATTGACTTGTCTTCACAGGTGCATGAGAAAATACGAAGGCACGGTCTAACCGAAATTTTTTGCACAATGCCCCAAGGCCAGAAAGATTTTAACAGTAAGAATTGCCAGTTGTTTACACATAAGTTGTTATCCATTGATGATTGTCATTTAACATGGCATTTCACATAGCTCTACAATCAGATGCGCCATAAATGCACTGTCACCAAACCAAATTATCTTGTTCGACTTTCGATCCAGCATGAAAAATGCTTTGCCTTTCGCAACCAAAATCCACTGGAAGTAAAGGATAGCATGGCAACATAAAAAATAAAAAATAAAAAATAGTGCTTGACTAATATTGAAAAGCTGAGATCGAAAAGTGAGCCGTAGATAATTGACTATGCACTTCCACAAAAAGAATACATCTAATATGTACTTAGCATAAGCCACTAACTTTGAAACGTTACCTGCCAGACAGATGGCATATACTCACGATGGAGAAATTTTCGTGAATTACTTATTATATCTGGCGAAGACAAATTTTTGGGGGTCCTGTAAGAAGGAAATGCAATAAAATGAGCAAAACAAGAGAGTTGTGTAAAATGCAAAAAAAAAGAGTATTTGTTTGGGATATGAGAATGTGCAAATGGAGGGTATTGTAAAGTATCTTTTTCTTATCCCATAATGAAAAGTATGGTCAGTGAATGAGCAACTTGTGTGTAAATAGTTGTTTTAAAATGTTTCAAGATGGAAATTGTTAAAATGAATGAGCAACTAAAAGAGAAAAAAAATTTGGCTGCCTCTTGGAATCTCACCTTTTGGCTTCAGTGGTTGAAAATTTATCCCCTACAATGGTTGCTTTTGTGGAAAAAACAAGCATGGGATGCACCATCAGAAGCCTTTTAATCTCCATAACAACAGTTTCCCACAAATTTTGGAGAGAGAGCGATTTCCTATATGCCAAACATGATGAAGCTGTGAAAGATCAATTTTATCATGCAAATGAACTTAAGAAATGGCTACACGTGGGACTCAAATGTTAATTTAAACAATAAATGACCACAGTCAGCACATGCTCATTCTATATTGAGCCATAAAAAAACGTGGAAAAAAATGAACTGTAGATAGAAACCCAAATATTAGGGGCATAAATAAATAACAATTATTATAAAAAGATGGATGCAAAGCAGACAAAAAGCTCTGGCTTAATAGATCATGATAATATGAAACAACCATGTGAAAATAATCTCACTGTGATGTAGCCTTAATAAAGAGACCGAGCAAATTGCCAATCTAATTTATAGGAAGGATTTGACCTTAATCCATTGTCTTATGATGATGCATATTCAGATGGTAGCACGCAGCACAGGCAACAAAGGAATTTAAAATTATGTTTTAAACTCATGCGTGGGTCTAAGATACTTGCAATAAATTTCGTCTAATAGTCTTATTTGATATGTTCTTTTGGGAATCAGTGTATATCATATATTCTTCCTTATTTTCACATTGCTTACATAAACGTGAAAAAACTAACAGTATATGCTAATGAATTAGGAATTCTAGTACATATTGAAAGAGTTATTGATAAGAACCCACTCCCCAAGGCCCAACTCCAGCCCATGCTCACATAGACCGAGTTGTTCCCAAGGCCTAGAGGCTGGTCGAGCACCCGCTCACGGGCCGGCCACTGCCCCTAAAACCTTGGGCAATAGGTGAGGCCCATACCCCACCTTATCAACTGCACCAGCTCCACCACATATTTCGATGTGGGACTCTATCAATACCCTCCACTTGAACACCAACGCCCACGTTGGTCGAGCACCATGGCCGAGCACTCCGGCAGGGCGCACCCCCCGTTGCTCGAGCACCATGGCCGGCCACTCCGCAGGGGCTGGGCCAAGAGTTAGGATCGACAAGGCTCCGATACTTTTGATAAGAACCCACTCCCCAAGGCCCAACTCCAGCCCATGCTCACATGGACCGAGCTGTTCCCAAGGCCCAGAGGCTGGTCAAGCATCCGCTCACGGGCCGGCCACTGCCCCTAAAACCTTGGGCAATAGGTGAGGCCCATACCCCACCTTATCAAGTGCACCAGCTCCACCACATCTTTCGATGTGGGACTCTATCAGTTATGAAGAAGGAAAAATAGCAGGAACACCAAAACACCTTGTAACATGACAGAAAATGCAGAATTAGAAATAAGCATTTCAACAATTCAATGAATTAAGTACCTGCCATTAATCCCAGGTGGCAAAGATGTCAAATTTCTGTCAACCCAATGAAGAGCTCCAATGCTGGTGAAAATAATTTGCAGAAACAAAGGATTTAATTGACGAAAATGGGATAGAAAACTGCATTAATCAACAAACATGCCCATGCAAAGATTCTTTTTATGCATATATTGTATAAACTATTCTATTACTGAAAATTTAAGTCATTGCACTGCAATTATGATTCATTCAACATCATATAAAAAATTTCATTAGAAACTTCCACGCAAGATCCTGCTTGAAAAACTATGTTCTTGGAGAAAAAATATCCCACACAACAAAAAAAGCAACACTTCCAATGCCAGCCAGGCAGAACATGTCGTTTAAAGTTTACCTAGTCAAGCTAAAATAAAAATAGATTAAAAATTAACTAATGAAGAGAAATCTACGAAATGATATATTTAAATAATACTTGAGAGAGCAGCAAACCCATCAATCATTAGGAAATGAACACCAACTCCTTGAGCCTCCTTTTCCTTTCGGAACAAATGATGAAGAGTCTAGCCCAAAAAAGTAGAAGTTAAAATAAAAGTCTTCTGAAATCAAAGCAAACTCTTTTCAGGAAGTACCTGATTTACAAGAGCCACAAGTACTGTCATAAAGTTCTTCTGGAGCAATTCATGCATGCTCCAGAAGCCAGGTAACAGGATGAATACAGATACAAAAATTGGAAGCATTCTGTGATACTCGTCAAATTCACTGACTAAGTAACCAAACACACCTTAAGAGCGGCAAGAAACTCGAAACTATCATAGCACTGAATGTACAGAAACCGCCTCATGCAGGTAGCAAATAATTGATCATTGTAGGCAGTACTTGGTCTCCTCTCTGAGTCACCTTTTTTCATATCAACGTCATTCTTCTCACGCGGTTCTTCCATAGATGATTCTAGTCATATTACAACCAAATTTTCATGTGTCAACACATCCATTCCCTCATTTACTGCATAACTAAAGCCATATATATCATGAGATAATTTTTAGATGCAAACAAGACAGGTTTATTGATCCACTCCAACCTTCCCTATGCATAGCAAACAATGAATATAAACTTATAATCTTCACAATGGAAACGACATGAGAGATAACTGCATTTGACAATGCACTACGTCATGTGAAACAGCTCTCCATGAAAAATAATCAAACGGCACCCATGTAGGTGGAGAATCAAAGACATGAATCAGGTGTTAAAGTATGCAAGAAGGCAGTCGCATACAGCCATTACATACCAGTTGCTTCAGCAATCCTATGCTTCAGCATTTCGGCAAGACGCGAAACGTCGAATCGACAGTCCAAGTCGATGAAGGCCACCAAACGCTCCAATCCTCCGTAGTGAACTCCGTTCCACTCCTTAGGAAGAATGCAAGTGATTGCAGCCTATAAATACAAATGCAATCTATTACAAATACATAATTTAATTCAATCAAAAGCGGACTCGCAAAAGAGGAGATCTATAGATTGACCTGAATGAGGATGTGAGTTTTAGCTGACGGAGAGGAGCCGACAAGCTCGACCACATTGCCGATGCGTAAAGGGATTCTGTGAAGAGGAGGAAGCAGCAAGAAAGGCCTCTCTTTCAAAACCCTCGAAAGCATATCCTTCGCGCTCTCGTCCCCGTCGATCCATCCCTGGACCGCCATTTCTTCTGCCTCTGCCTTTTGCGTTGCTTGACCAGAGTAGTATCCAAACCCCAATTGGTTATGTTCGTATTTGGGCTCTGCTTTGAGATCAGGAATATTAAAGAGAAATATGAAATCGCACCCCATAACTTTGGTCTAGTTTGCATAAACACCCTCTTTATTATTTCCGTATTCTGAAGGATCTGAACAAACAATTAATTTTTTTTATTAACATTTGGGGTATGGTCGCTCCTTGAACTTCTGAACACAACTTATGCATCAAATGTTTTTCTTATTGCTTACAAAATGCTTCTTATGACATCAAGCTTAACTGCTTCAGTCATGGGCAAAACTAGGATGGGGAGATTCTAGAAAGGGAAAGCTTGTTAACTCCATGGGCGAACCCATGTTCAAGTGAGGGGATTTGGCTAAAAAAAAGTCCTCTCTGAATTTTCATTTTAGCGACCTATAAAATTAAAAAATATTCTTTTGATCTTTATTTATTTTTTATATGATATATGGTTTTAAAGTCCAATTGAATTTTAACCTAGTTGATTCATTTTCACAGTGCATTTGATGAATAATGTATTGAGATTTATTAATGACTTGACTGATGTTGCAAATAAAAGAGTAAGACATTGAAAATGTTGAATTTAGTGAAAATATCTAAAAAGCAATTACAAGAGATGAGATATAGTGATGATAAATGAGAGTATTTATAAGAGGAATTGTCACCTCGTACTGTAAGTTGTTGGGTTAAGTCACACAACGAGCGCAACCCTTGTGTTTAGTTGCTACAATTGAGTTTGAAGCCCTGAGCAGACTACCGATGATAAGCCGGAGGAGGTGAGGATGACGTCAAGTCATCATGCCCCTTGGCCCTAGGCGACACCTATTTCCTTTTACATATCTTTTGAAAAGGAAATTAAAAAATCACTTTCTTAAGAGATTTAACATAATCTTCAAAATTTTGCGTCTAATAAACCCTATTTTACGGAATATAGAACAAATTTAGAGCAAAGTAAGTGTTCAAATAAAATTTTAATATTAAAAATTGAGAAAGAAAACGAATAGAATATTAGAAAAAGAAACAAGGGATTTAATTTATTAAAATCTTGAATCTTATCGAATTGGTATCTCTTATCAAATAGAAATTTTTAAAAATAGTTATCTAATCGGGATTAAGTTAGAGGAAATTTAGGGAAGGTGAAAAAAAGTACTACCTTGGTTAAAGTAATTCAGTCAATAAAAATATTTATTTTTTTCTTAATGAAATATATTTTTAAGTTCCTATGAAGCTTATGATATAAAAAAGAGACTTGACCTATTGATTTTTTTTTTTTGAGGAATTTATTGCTAATTTTCCTAATTAACAAACATTAAATTCAGTATACATTCATTAAAAAAAAAGTGAGATTGAAAAACAAGAAAAAAATCTGGAGAATATGCTTTGACTTTTCAGTGAGGAAAATATTAGTGTTATCCCATTATAGGGGAAAAAAATCATGATTTTCCGTTATTGGTAGAAAAAAATATATAAAAAAATCCTCCAAACAACAGTATATTCAAAAAAAATAGGAAAAGAAAAACAATCTCATATCATTCAATCATAAGCTTGAAAATGATTGATCCAAAGGAGAACACCATGAGATGCTAAAAGTAGCAGTTATAACTCATGCACCAATAATTCACTCCAAACTCTTCTGTATAATAATTATAAGTTATACACAAGAAGCTTTTAACTTCCAAAAATTCATCTAAAACAGACTACTGATCTGGTTAGTGATTCTCTCCTCAGGGCCCAGAAGATTTTTGTTTTATTTAAGGGTGGTGGAGTTGGTTCTGACATCTTGTGAGAGCTATTTTCAGGCACCAAAAATGGGATCTCTAAATCTTCTCCATCGTCGGACCCAATAAGTGTGGCTGAGTATGTGTGTACACAAGAGGAAGACTTGCCCTCTCCCTATCAGCTCTTAGCATTTACAGCAGGAAATTTTTGTACTTACAGAATCATTGATAAACTGCAAACTTGGGCCTCAGCAATATGCTCCATCTCTTTGTTCCTGCTTCAGCTGGATCCCGCTTGGAGAACCAAACATCATTGACTGGAGATGCACAACGAAAACACTCTAGGTGAAGCAATTTAGAATGCGATGTTTCAAATCACGACTTACAAAACATCAATCACTTGGGAAAAGAATGATCATGTTTCCAGAGGTGTGATATCAAGCACATAATTGAACCAAACTCTCATTTTCTTAACCCAAATAAGCAAACTATATAAGTGCACATGTGCATACGAGCTCACCTGCAACTGTGATGTATTGAGCAATAAACTATTTGCAAGATCCTCATTGATTGATACAGGCAATGGGGGCATATGGCTCATTATGCCCGGCATTTCTCTCATGCTGCAAATAAAAAATAAAATACGTAGGTAGTAACCTAGGATGGCAAACCCTAATATTGGCATACATTCAATACATTTTTAAGAGCATAAACATACTCGTTCAAAATGGTTGTGATATTGTTCCGTGCAAGACAAAAGATGTCAATGTTTTCCTGTAACTGCTAAGAAAGGAAGAAGTAATATATAAACCTCAAATGAACATGCACGGATCTTAAATAAATAATTCTGCGAAGAAAATCAATGGCTAGTTCATGAGTATATACAGTGAGACTTTGCAGCATTCATTCCAGCATATGATATGATAAGTACAAACCACACAATCATGTTTAAGTGTTAAAGATTAAACACAGAGATGGAAAAGAATTAAAAGATCAGTAAAGATTAAACAGAGTTTTGGCTCTCTAGCATAGAAAGATTATCTGTTTAATCACTTACTGCAAATCTTTTCAGATTTTGAATCACACAATTCCTGTGATCAGGTGAAATTTTTTATGTTTTCCAGCTGGTTTAACTGAAATAATACCTTAAAATGTCGAGAGGCTCTTTCATATGATATGACTCATAGTGCACTATGATTTATGGATTATAATAACTATCAAGACTTAGTTCTTGTAAATTTGGAATTTGGCACAACGTTTGGTCAATATCTCAAAAAACCCGTTAGTTCCATGCATACTAATTGGGAGATCTTTAAAGTTGGGAATAAATTAAAAGGAAGATGGTTGTGGACGTGCTTGGTTAGTGAAAATAATCAACAAAGAGGTTAAGCATTGCTAAAAGTAGTTGCATCAAATGATGCAAAGAGTGATTTTCCGAATCTACATAATTGCAGAAGTGGTGAAAAAATTGGAACTGAAATAGGTAAGCTCCATCAAAGAAGACGACAGACTTTCCATCTTTCTTCACATTGACTGTGCTACATCCATTTTGCCAGGGCCATGGTTTGTTTAAATGAACACTGACAACCCTGAAATGGCTTAACATAATTTTTGAAACTGAATATGATAAAATCTTTTCAACAGTGGACAGAGTACATAAAATTCTCACAGAACACTACAGCATGCCACAAGCACACAATAGTTAGTAAGCATGCAGCTCTACTAACTTTCCTCAACAAAACTTTCAGTTAAAACCATACAAAAAACTATGAAATGGAGTTTCACCTTGAATGTAGAAAGGTTGGCTGTAATTTGACTTAAAGCTTGAGCATTCTTTTCCAAAAGATGCCGGGCTGTGCCGCTTATTCCTGCAACTACCCAACAAGATAAGTTAATAAAAATCACGAACTTCCGATAGTATAGCACTTAGCATTTAAAGGAACTTCCATAAGAGCGGTCAATAAACTATGTGTTGCTTGCAAGTCGATGTGCAAATTACTGCCAATATCTGCAACCCAATTTGAATAGAAAGAAAAGGCTAGTTAAAGAAACATATGGAGAATGTTATTAATTACTATGAGTCCGTCCCTTTTTTCCACTCATAATAACCCATTGCTCACAGCCTCCAACCAAGACTTCATTTTCCTCAAACCATGTACACACCACTATTTCAGCAGTTTGCAATGTTAAATTCAATCATTTAAAACTTACAAATGAAGAAACCGAAAGGATATGCAAAAATGCAGGAAGATGAAGTTACTTAATCTGAGGTAATAACAATCAGGCAATAAAAAATGTTTTCCAAATGAAATAAATATGATATACGCTAACCTTCAAAAAGCATATGCTCACTCTGGCCAACATGGTGCATCATGGTAGAATATGAAGCCACATTCTGTGGAAGAGCTGAAGGGATATTAATCTTGGAGGATGATTCCGCTAGCTTATCCTGAAGAAGCATGATCTTTAGAATACTGGTTCTTCAATCAACATTACATCCTAAAGAGATTAATTGATTCAATAAATTAAAACAAGAATCTGAGTTATTGTGTTAAATGTAAAGCATGCCGAGTAAAATGATATTTCCAAAAAGGAAATATTTAATTCAAAGAAACATAATCAAGCAGGACCTTAATTCCAAGAAATAAAATAAGGCATAGCAGATATTTAATACCAGTGATTTATTTGACATGAGAAACTAGCTGATAATTACAATGATGAGGGGAAGGCGGAGAAACTTGCCGCAAGTTTCACCGGTTGAAATTACGAACAAGTTGACACCATCACGAAATTGAGTAGGAGGCAAATGAATGACTTTGTTGGATAAGAAACAAAAGGAACCCGAAATATTAACTCATGTCATCATTCACCATTTGCTCTATCCATCAAGAAATCAAGCAAGAGGCGAGAGAGATGAAGTCTCAAGACATCGTGGGGGAATGCATCAAGAGAATGAAGACACAATTCATTCTTAGCTTATCATTGAATGATGTAGATAAACATTGATAACAATTACAGCATGGCACCAAATGCTATCCCACTTCCTTAGTTTCAAAAGCTACGCCCTTTTTCCCTTCGAGTCTTTGGCCCTTTTTTTCCTCTACTCTTCTGTTGTAGTCATTTTTGTTGCTTTTTGTTGCCTTGTGGTTGCACGAGGCTTTGCTTATTATAAAAAAAAATCACTTTGTAACATTAAAAAAAAAAAGGAGAAATAGAATAATGGGAGGCTATACGTGATGATACCAAGGAAACATGAGTAAAGATATTTCTCATAAAGAAACATGGGAATCAGAGGTTCCCTGAAGGATACCTGTTTCACATTGGAGGATACTTGGAAGATAAGCCTAACCATTAACAATCTCCAAAGAGAGAGGTAATACCCTCGTCAAGAGATGCTTTCTCTAGAAAGAGGAGTATTGGTAAACTACATACTTCTCCATTGAGAGTGGATGAGAGGACTCTCGAAGTTCATTCTAAAGCTTTTGGTTCTGGATATTGCTTGACTGCCAACAGGTATCCACCAGCCAGTTTCAACGCGATTAGCTTATCGGGTGTAGTTAGCACCCCAATATCAATCCAAAAACTATATCGTCTGCATACAATATTTAATCAACACACACCACATCATAACCTTGCGACATGCTCTCCCACTCGATTCTTAGTGCCCTTGCCAAGGGGAAAATCAAACAAAAAGCAACTTTGTCCAGGGAGACCAACGTGACACCCTGATCATGATGGCAATACCTCTAACTTGGTTGCAATACTAAAGGTAACGGAATCAGCTTCCATCCAAAGGATTAGCTTATCGGTAATATTAGCCCTTGTTTATCAACCTAACAGCCACTTGTGTATGCCCAATGTGGGCTCAATACACATCACATCACAACCTTGTCATGGAAGGAGTCATAAGCTTGAGTGTCCAATAGTATCCTTCTAAATAGGGAAGAGGGTCCTAACTTGCTTGCTCATTTGGCGGATAATTTGAAACAAAGGAAAGTACAAGCCTATGAAGGGATGGGGGTAAGGATATGTGAGCGCTGGATGTTGACTACTTTTTTCTGGACTAATAATAAACTGGTGAAATAACAAGTTTTTTTGAATGTAATGGATCGATTTTCTTTTTAATGCTTTTATTTAATAAGATTTCTTTATTGTTCAAAGAAGAGAAACTAAGCACTTGTTATGTTTGACACAAATTTGGGAGTGGGGAAACTCACATACCTTTCTATTGTTCCCCTTCTTCACTGAATTATGATCTTCCGCTTTCCTTTGTTTTCTCTGCGAACACCTCTTGTCAGTTCTTTTATCCCATTCAAATAGACTTAAGGTAAACTTGTCAGTAAAAATAGGCAGCAACAGTGGATGAGGCATATAAGTCTTCTACAGTAACAACAGATAATGTCTATTAGTGAATATAAACCACTAATCACTCTCTAACACCAAAGGTCTATTAAGCTTCAAGGAAATAGTTTATAGTATATCTCAGGCTTCAGTGGCATTAGAAGGCCGATTTATTTTGGTTTTATCCTTAGACAAAGGCTGTTGCAGTGAATTTGACAGTCGTTTAACAAAAAGGAATTCCTAATTTGCAGATGTAAAGTTTCTACTTTCTACTTCAGACAAACAATATACAGGCAGACAACATGCAGTTTCAGCTCTTGGGTTTGCCTCCCTTGTTACTCAGTTATCCATAAGATTCAGTAACTGAAATAACTGGCTGTTCACTGGAAAAAGAGAAAATCAACATGACTATAGTTGTACAAAAAAAAGTTCAACGTGATTAGATTTCCTAGACCTGTGCAAAAGACTGACAGGTGAGGCCACTCAAAAGCTTATAGTATCCATCGCACATACTTCAAACAAGATGAATGAAACCCAAAAGACATCATAAAAGGAAAGTGAGAGCATACCTTCAACCACCTACACCTTAATGCCACATCCCTAACAGTTTTATCCGGCAAGGTTTCTGCAATCTTTATGTACCTCATGATACTGGGTTCATCTGCATATCTATAGAATCACAAAGTTAAGAGGATAGTTAAATAAGGACCTCCCAGACATGAAAGTAACAAACCTAGGCCCCACGAGAGAATCAAAACTACCAAATGAATTCTAAAGCAAACAAGTTTAGATATTCCAAAAGTGAGAAGGGATTACCAAAAAGGCATCTAGCAAGCTAAACAGCAGTTACTTAAGACTAACAAAATCAACGTTATTCTTATAAAACCATATAATACCACCACACCATTTACCATTAAAACAAAACGGAAGTAAATAGATTCCTGAGCCGACCAAAAACTCAGTAGAGATTGAAGTAAATAGTGAGAAAAAATTTGGAATTTTTATAAGGAAAAATTAAAGTATAGAGAACAAACTACTCACTTGACAAGGCCTACATCCAATTTGTACTGTTCGTGTACAGACCATTCAACGGCCAAGCCTTGCCCTGGCACCGAATCAGGAAAAATAGAAGAAGAGCCAGAGGAGTTTCCAGCTTGAACCATCCCATGACTGTTGTTGATTAAGCTCGAATTCCCAGGCAACATCATACCCGTCGTTGTCCCAAAGTAACTACCCATCGGTATCATCGCCGACGTGCTGTTTATTGCCCCGGATTGGAATGATAAAGCTTTACGATTCAGCCCGGAACCGAGCGTTTCGTCACGCTGAAAACCGGTGTTCCACTCCGCCGCCACTTACACAGTCTTTTCTTATCTGACAAACAACCTAAGATCTGACCACAACCCACTAAGGCAAATATGCAATCCAATAATTACTCTGAAAACCTCGAAGCCACCACAAATTAACATCGCGTAAAATCACCGCCCGACATATCTTCCACCACTTGTCAAAATTCCCGAACACACAAAAAAAAAACCCCCGGCTACTGCCTTTAAAAATTCCCAAAAGCAAACCTTCCGGAAACCCTAAAATCCATGCCTGAGTCACGAATCAGAGGAAGAAATGCCCAAATCTACCAAATTGAACCCTAGTTTCTCCCAATGACACAGTACAATCCAGTCTTAAAACTCAAAAATCAGAATAAAAAACTAAAGGTGAAAGGAGATTCGACTGGTTTAGAGCTGATGCTGGACAAGTGAGAATCATAGTAGAAAGCAGCTTCAAATGACGGGTAATGGAAAGCACTACCTGCACAAAATCAGACGTGTGGCAGTGAGAGCGAGAGAGAGATAGAGGAAGTGAAAAGCTTGAAAGGGAGAGAGGTTGCCTTTTGTGGTCTAACTTTCCGAGGAAGTTCTAGCCCCTGATTGGCAAATTGTCACTGCCTTTGCCTCTCTGACTAAGCACAACCGCCACAACTACAAACACCACGAGTCACAACACTCCACTGTAAAAAAAAATTAAAAATTCTTTTTGTTTGTATGTAATAAACAAATGGGGGGTGCCTCTCTTTCTCACTGGCCAAACAAGAGATGGCTTTGAGGAGCACCAGGCAGCAGAGAGAGTGAGAGATTGTGAATTCTATAAATAAAAAAAATGAAAAATAGTAATTGGCGGATTTTGGAATTCAGCAACAGTGCGAATCCCCATGAGAGCATTTGATGCCAATTATTGTGGACTCTCCACCTCTCCTTTTTGCTCCTCCTTTACTTTTCCTCATTTTCCTTCTCTCGGCCTTTTCCTCTTATCACTATCGCAAGTGCTTCTTCTTGTGTGAAAGAAGTTATATCTGTATATAATACAACCCACTAATTGCAACTATGATTTTTCCTGGAATCCAATCAGCTTAATTTCTACCCAGAGAAAGGGAAAAAAAAGTTTTATTAAAAGTATCTTACTTTACTTTTATTTCTTTTTGGGTGTTCGCCATGTAAGCCTTTGTTTTTGGAAACATGATGCCAAACTTAGAAGATTATCATAGTCAACTGAGATTTGTATGGCTTGATTGTGGTTCATATGAAAAGGCACTACTTTTTGATCTTTTATTTATGAAAACTTTGTAAAATGAATTGCCTAGTCCTTTTTTTGGTATGTCCCTCACTTCACTAGTTGGTCTAGTGGTCAGAGGCATCCTGTAGCAAAACCTAAAGGTAAAAAAAATTTGGAAAACTTACACTCCATTCATGAACAAAATTAGCATTTGTACAATTCTATATTTAAACTTATTTTTTGTAGAGTTAATATGAGACTAAACTTGGACTCTTGGCTCACGTAAGTAGAAGAAGTTTTCCAACTAATCACACTATAAGTTGTGTCAAAACTCAGTTTATATACACGACAATGTTATTTTCTATGAAAATCAAACTCATAAACATTGAGTCCATATGGAATAACATTGAAGACCGATTAGACTATCAACACTTTATTTAAAAATGCGGGGGATTTGGTCCCTAGGTCGAGACTTACCCCTCTAATATACAACCGTTTTGTTATGGGAAAGTGATTGCCCAAATAAAATAAAAAAGAAACTCTCATAATATACTCCAAAATGTAAAAAATAAGCACTGCAAATTGTTAAAAGAAAAAGCATTGTGTTTCCCGAGCAATATCTATCTGCTTATGCTTTCAGAATAAAGCTAAGGAAGGATGATATTTATGGCAGTGTTGTGTCAATTTTTGTTACCTAATCTGTGGATAAAGTTTAACTGTTCATGTCATCTAGATCAATCTAAGGTATTATTATGAAGGCACAGGCACTTTATTGACGAACAAAAAATAGGATATGGTCTATTTTCTTCATTTATTCAATATGGGCTGGGCTGATATTCGGACTTAGCAAATTGGGCTTTATCTTATGTGGATGCTATTAAAATAGTTTCTTGGCAAATTGCACTCCAGTCCATCACAAACATTTCCAATTTAACCCAATGCTTTTTGTTCTGACTAAACTAGTCGAGGGCCCTAGTCATCCGTGGATGACTTTAATAAATATGAAATTTATTCTTTAACAATTAAGAAATTTATTTTGTAATACGAATTTATATAATCATTTATTTTGTAACAACTTTGTAGCAGTATCCATGACTAGACTGAGCTAGAACAAGTCAAACAAACAATTCTCGTACACGAAGCTCTAGAAATGACCAATATAAGCTCTAGAAATGACCAATATTAGAGACGTGCAAAATGTATGCAAATCATATCTTGACATAATATGTGGATATATCGTTTTCAGTAATTGAACCTACACTTTACTATTGAATGGCATGTTCGTCCGTAACAAAAGATGAGCAAATTGAAAACAAATGCTGGACATTGTTGAAGTCCTGTAAACAGAAAAATAGGAAAGCACCAATTGATACCAACCAAAAAATGCCAAATTAGAGATCACATGCCTGGCTAAAAAAAGAAAGTGAGGAACCACAAAAAACATCCAAATGCTTTACATTGGTGCACCCGACACTGCCTACTCTCAAGATTGAAGAATTAATCCAAAAGAATCAGAATTGATAAACTGAAGAAGCCGCCAAATTTACTAACCATTCATATGCTCGAATGTTCTTCCCTAGGCAAGCTCTGAACCGTGTCTGACCACCTCCCAGGTGAATGGTCACTGCTATTAGATGAAACATGAGCCTCTGCTCTTGCATCTCTAATCATCTTAAGAACCTCCCACATTACAGGCCGGTTATCTGGCGCGAGTGAGACACATGCCATTGAAATGTTTAAAAGAGCCTGAAGTTTCTCCCCTGATGCGTCGTTACTTGACGCAGGTTCATCCCCAGAATCAGTCTCTTCCTCACGGATACACCGAACCCACGTAGGAATGTTTGAACCGTGTTCTTGAACAAGGTCCTGGAAGGGAGTTTTCCCCGTTAGGAGCTCCAGGACTAGGACACCAAAGCTGTAGACATCAGCTGGCTGCGTGGCTGGTTTACGGATGTCACGACATTCAGGGGCTCTATAGAAGAGAGAAGTGGCGCTGGGTTCTTCCACTGAGTCTGGATCTTGGAATGAGGTGAGACCATAATCTGTCAGGCAGGACTCGAAATCAGACCCTAGAAGAACATTAGAGGATTTCAAATTTCCGTGGGTTAATCCAGGATTCTGGTGGATGTAGAGCAGGCCGGTTGCCAAATCCTCGGCTATTTTGAGACACGATGTCCAGTGAAGAGGCTTTCCCGCACCTCCAGTTCTTGTTCCTGTAAAAGTAGCTAAAACATATCATTCATGAACGAAAGAGGATTAAGTTTCATTGTACCCGCTTATAAAATAAATAAAAAATCATCTTCATTGCCCATTGGTTCAGTATCTAGTAATCATTACTAATCAGGACCATGCCATACTTCTGAATTTACCGCACTGAGTTCGGTAAGAAGGAACTGCATCGACATGCTAAGATAAGATGCCAAGACGGACCAAAGCATCTGAAACTAATGGCAGTTGCAATCTTATAAGTTTATATTCAACCATGGGACAGAATGCAGACATTCAATAACATGATGTTGGGTTCCTGCAACATCGACTCTGGTTATATTAAGGTGATGCAGACATTCCACCCACAGTTGCCATGCAATTCTTTTCTCCTTTGCTAAGTATTTATCACCATGATTGATGAATGATTGGAATTAAGAATCTCAATCAACAGTTTCTCACAGCCTACTTCTTAGACGGATTGGCTATTGAAGTGTTCATTCACAATCAACAGACTCTGTCATGCAAGCTTTTATAGGAGAGATAGACATAGTTTGCTTCACATTTTTCATCAATTTCAAATATAATCTGTGCGTTGTTTGGTAGAAGGGATTTGGAAATTAAGGTTAAAGAATTGGCTAGAGAAAACGAGACTGATAAAGGATCAAGAGTTCATCAATTCCTTTGTACCTTCTGTTTTACGACGAATGATTATGTTCCAGGTGAGAAAGGTCCTCTAACATTTCCTGATTTCCATCTCCATGTACTTACCTATTCTAGAAAATCTGGTTGAGACGACATCAAATAGACCACTCATTCAGTAGTCCAAGTGAGCCACGTCGTATGCTAATTGTGGTGTATTAAAATTTATAACGAGGGGGTAGTGTCAATTCATAGCTGGTAGGGAATAAAAATAGTTCAAATTTCAAAATATTTGCAGCTACCCTCAGATCGGCACCATCCTATTGGTTCTAATACACCACACATGACACATCCACGTATCACATGGCATACCAAGACCATCGAATATTTTCTCCAACTAGAGACTCTTGATCGGAATGTTAATCCCGATTAACAAATTAAGAAACCCCACTTCTTCCTGGAGGGGGAACCCTAGTTCATTGCATGTTTTTTGCCCATCATTTTCATATTAAATCTGATCTCGCTCAAAATTCCAATGCTCAAAAATCCCCAAACCAAACATCCAAAACTAAATAATTCCAAAGTCTTAACTCAAAATGCTGAATTACAGCAACTTACACTCCAAGTCCAATGCTATGTTCTGTAGAAGAATAAAGGTAAAAAAATTGGTTAGGGATAACCAAAATAATAATTCATCAATTCTTCCACGTCTTCCCTCCTCCCTAATCTAACGATTCTATAAACAAGTGAAATGGAAGACGTTAGAATTTATGCAACTCCAACATTACTTTTATATATATATATCAAGTGATGTAAGCTTAAAATGAAAATCCAAGTCCCCATCACTCAGGACTCAAGAGGCCATTTCCAGGGTTTAAGTGAGACCGTCTAAAAAAAATAAAATTGTCCGGACCCGATGTATGAACAAAAATCGAACAACCCAAAATAAACAATATCAACTTTGATGTGGGTGGACATGAATAATATTAGACGAAGACAAAATAAAAAGAGCTGGCAGGATCAGCATGCGACACTAATAAACGACTGCCTCAAAACGGCATGTTATTATCAAATGACCCTTTGACTAAAAAGCAAGCACGAGAGGGTCCGGACAACACTAAATGCAGGTCTCACAGATCCCATGCCCCCTATTAAATAATTTAAATAAAAGCGCGCCTTTTCAAGGCGTGAAATGAAAGTGAGAGAGACCCAACTGATTTTGAATGATAAAAAGACAACATTTGACCCACCACACATACTTTGACTTCTAAAGTTGATCCATTTTTCTTCCAATAATAATTTAAGACAATCATTACCTCCAAATTCAAATTTTAAAAATACACGACTTATGCATTTTATAAAAAAATTGACGAAAAATATTTCCCCTGACTCGCTTTTTTTTCCCTTTTTGCCAAACACTAATGCACGTGGCATATTACCAACTTTGGAAGAGAAAAAAAAAATGACACGTGTTTCTCATTGTCAATCCTGATCTCATGTACTTTCTGGGTTCTTTCTCTATCTAAATAAACAAACACCACCTCTAATCTAGAATCAAAATTGATACTCCCTCTGTCTCATAAAAATACTTTCATTCTCTTTTTATCTATCTCAGATTATAATCAATTTCATCTTTTAAAATATAATTAATTTCTTTAAAAGTTCATATTTAATATGGTTAATTATCTTAAAAATCTTTTTCATTTTTTTATTATAACAAAAGGTTATCATTAAGGGTATATTATGTATTATATAAGTAAAATTTAATATTCTTAATGTTAATTATATTTTCTTAATTTAATATATGTGAAAGAAAGAATAAGACTATCGTTATAAGATAAAATAAGTATTAATAAACTAATAGTTGAAGTGTCACAGCTTTATTCTCTCTGAGTAAGATCTCAAATTTGAGTTTTATGAAAATTCTTATTGGGAGAATTTTGCCCTGTAAGTAAAACTCTTCCAGTTCGATCCAAATTTAATCGCAATAGAGTTATCTGCAGACATACTGAGCGGCCTATGAAAAAGTGTTATTAATAATAAAATAAAGATTCACCGGCGTACCGTGTATGAGAGAAAAAAGGCTGCCGTTAGGGAAGTAATCGTATACGAGCAACCGTTCCTCCTTAGCCTGGAAATAAGCTCTGAGTGGGACTAGGTTAGGGTGTCTAAGCCTGCCAATAACCTCCATCTGTCGCCCAAACTCCTCCATCCTTGGATATCTCGCGTCCTTAAGCCTTTTAACGGTGACGATGTACCCGGACTCCATCACTGCTTTGTATGTGCTCCCAATCGTACCCCTCCCCAGTGTCTCTGCCGATGCCTTCAATAGATCCTCCAAGCTGTAATTCATCTGCTGATCTCCTGCACCAAGGAACACCAGAGTCCCTAGACGCTCACCTTCCCAAGAAAACCCCCCTTGTTTTCCACCATTATTACCTCCCATGCCACTACCCTCCCCGGTCTCTGTTGTAGCACCTTCTCCACCGGCAATTCCTTTACTCCTCGCCTCCGGTGGCTCCTCTTTTCTCCGTCGGCGGAAGCGGATGAAGCATATTAAGAATCCCAAGATTAGAAGAACCAACACCAACCCTCCTGCACTGCTTGCGATGATCTTGATCAGTTTTGAACGATTTGATTTTGATTTTCGGACTGTTGGAATGGCAGGACTGATTGACGGGGTTGACCCGGTATTTGCACATTGGTTTTGGACCTGTTCGCCGCACAAGTCGAGATTCCCGGAAAACGACGATGCATTGAACCGAATCAAAGCGGGGGTTCCAGGAATCAGACCGGAGAGTTGGTTGTTCGACACATTGAATAACCAGAGACTCGTTTGGTTCAATGGAGGGATTGTGCCGGTGAATCTGTTGTCTTGCAAGTAGAGAACGTACAGTCTATTGAGCTTGAGTAGCGACGGCGGAATTTGGCCGGAGAGTCGGTTCGCGGCCAAGACTACGACTTTCAAGCGGTGGAATCCGGTAATCGATTCCGGGAAATCACCGGAGAAGTTGTTGTTGCTGAGGTAGAGCGATTTGAGATTGATTAGGCCAGAGAGGTCTGGAATTGGGCCTGAAATGGAGTTCGATTTGAAACTCAGAACCCGAAGTTGGTCAAGCCGGTTCAGGATTTTCGGGTCGAGAGGACCCGTCAAGTTCAAATACTCCAACACAAGCTTTGTGACTCTTCCATTCATGCATTCCTTCACACCGTCCCAGTTGCAGAATTCGGTGCCTCTTTTCCATTGCAGTGAATTGAAAGGATCAATTGAGGATTTTAGGCTCAGTAAAACCTCTGCATCGCCTGATCTAACCAGAGTAGGTTGAAGAGAGAGTACAGAGAGTGACAAGAACAATAGAAGAAGATTGTACCTTGAAACCAGAGGTTCCATCAGAGAGGGTTGACTCTCAATCTTGAAAATCTTTGATGTGGAACACAAGAA
Source organism: Euonymus europaeus (assembly GCA_963580455.1). Lineage (NCBI taxonomy): Eukaryota > Viridiplantae > Streptophyta > Magnoliopsida > Celastrales > Celastraceae > Euonymus > Euonymus europaeus. Next base: position 21,154,289 of record OY756965.1, read on the forward strand.
TGATCTCTTAAATCACGGACTTGTAATCATTGATCTGTTTCGCTGTAAATTTCCAAAAACAATGCATATAATAACATTTGTTTCCAAATCAAGAATGCCAAAACTTCAAATCAATCTTCTCAAACCAAATCTTGAGATCTATTACTGCCATCTAAGATGACAGTATATACAACGAACATTTCAGCATTTTGAAAAGTTACTACTGAATTTAAGAAACCCAGAAGTAGAAAGCAGAGCATTTGAGGAGAAAGAGAATTCCATCAATGGAAGACTCTCACTCCCACTCTCATCAAGTGGAGAGAAGACATTCATCGTTTCTTGAACTCTTTTTTGCTTCTAAAACTCACAGACAAGTACAGCGTAGAATTCACGTGAGCTCTCTATTTCACAGTTGCAGAGGAGATTGTGAATCTCCAATTTCTATATTCTTTAACTCTGCAGGCATTATTGAACAAACAAAAACAAACCCGCACATTATTTTAATTCAACCCTTCTTGGGCTCCTCAAAGAACCAACCTTTTTCGATACCAAGTTTTGGGTGAAACTCATAGGACCCAATACTCTGCTTCTTCAATGGCAGACACGCAGTTGCAGCAGCAATCTCAATCCCTCCAAAGCTCGGAACTTGAAGTTGAAACACTAAAACGGCCCACTTCCAGACCCAAATCAGCTAAAAAAAATCCAAATAACTATTTGAGCTAATAAAATCCAAGATAGACCAATGCAATAGATCTACCTATCTGTACCGGGCAATAATGTAATTCAAAGTTCAAACAACAACCCTCTGCTTCTGCGAAGGTGCAGGGAATTGAAAGCAAAGAGAACAGTAATAAATTGGAGGACCTAGTTTTCTTAATCTTTTACGAGGCTATTTTTTTTATCTAGCCATACACGTGTTGAAATCATAAACGTGGCAGTAAAGGGCCGTATCTATCATTAGATTGTAGTAGAGTTCACGTTAGGGCTGGGTGTAGAACCGCCACCAAACCAGTGAACCACTAACAGTTTAGCAGATCTTGCTTCGTTGTACCTAGGCCCCCATCGACAGTCATGGATGGATGATCTAAGATTTTCATAAATATAATCTCTCAAAGTGTTTTTTCTTGGTAACAAGATTAATTATTGTTGGTACAATCGAGCATTCACGAGCTTGAAAGACATATTTTCCCTTTGAGTCTTTGACAGAAAGTATCAAAGTGCCAGTTGTACTTCCTGTGACCCTAATAACCCAATTGAATAAAGACTTGTCAACATCAGTGAATTGGTCCAGTTTTTCATAGGACAGAGAGAATTTCAAATCAAAATAAATATATTTCGTAACATAAGTTTTTTATTTCATGGTTTGCTAGTTTTTTTTCCTTCTATGAAGTATAAACATTGTTTTGCTTAGTTAGTGTAAAAGCCAAATTTGGTATTAGGCTCGAATCCAGTCGAATGGTTTATGGCCCATTCAATTATTAGTCTTTTTCTCGTGGGTCAAAGGAGTGTACAGACTCAATTTCGTAGTTCAAGAGATACTTGAATCAGCAGAGATTGATCCAAGATGTCAGTCATCAAATCCAGGTATTAAGAGGCTCACAAGCCTCACTGGGCTCAACAAGTTGGCCCAATGCCAAGCCCACTACCTCAAACATACTCTGCAGTCTGCACTCATCAGTTGGAACTTGGAAGACTAGGTCTTCAGTAGAATCTTGAGAATCACTTTCGCCCCTCATTCAGGAAAACAATAACCGCCATGCTAAGGAAATGTCACATACTAATCTTCCCTCCACGGCTAAGAAGTCAAGCCATGCATCATCGTCACACACCAACTATACAAAAGCATATTTGTAATTTGTACTTAATTTGTTGCAAGCTAGACCTCCATAATTCTGCAATCTAAAAAGTGGATTACTCAAGCCAATCAATTCCACGAAGCATTCACTTCAAGTATATAGCTACAGTCTATAGTAACCACTAACCTGTGTTCTGTTCTTGACAGCATTGGCTTTCATGAGTTTCCAGCACTGGAAATGCAGATTATATAAAACATATTATTCCCAGTAAAGGGGACAAATGAAATTCTTTTCCCTTTCCCAGATGTAAAAAATTGTTGCCGGAAATTCGGTAGTAGAAAATATTAAAGAAAATACCCAATCCCTGTAATTCAAAATTCCTGTAGCTTCCTTTGTGAAACCTCTGCACAAGGCCAGATGACAAATATCAAATCTTAAGGTATTATATACAAAATGTCATTTGTCAAGGCAGGTTCTTCTATACTATATCATATCAATCAAATTCTCTCCCTCCCTCTTTCTCTCTCTCTAGTGGCATATCCAATAGACAGTCAATTTGTACTGATCAGGAATTCACAGACCAATCGTAGTCTTGGTACACAATGTTAATTGGGCCTCCATCACTCAATAGATGCATTAAAAGACCTGCCTTTGTTGCATCCAAGTAATTGATGATCCATTTCAGGATTTCTTTATCTTGCCCAAAATCAGCACTGAACCTGTATTGAAAAATTTAGCTGATCTAGAGACATGAATGAAAGAAGCAATATTCACTTATTTGTCAGGAATCTTATGTTATGAACTTCCTTTTCACTAGTCTATATAAGTAGACAAGCAGTTAAAAATATCTTTAAAAAGAAGCAAGCTTTGATCACTCACCATTTAATGATCCGCGTAAGATGAACTGTCCTCTTTTCCAAGTCCACCTCCATGCTACTCCTTTGAAAGAAATCTCTCGCAGCATAACGTAATTCAGGTTCAATCCCTTGGGGTGTGAAGAACCTTACGATAGGACTCGACCTTGTCCCATTGCAGAGTCCAAAATGAATTAATGGATTGACTTTGGGAAGAGTAATCTGAAATAATATAATATCACAAAAATAAGGTCTAGCAGCTTCCATTAACAGAAAGACGTTTAATGACTAAATTGTGCATATGATTTTCATGATAATGCTTAGAAAACCAAGTTGTTTAATGTTTAATGTTTTCTTATCCTTTCTACTGGATGAGTAAAAAGAAAAATACTTTTCCGGAAAAACATAATTATATATTTGATTAACTCATAGTTCTCTCAAAAGGAAAACTGATGGAAATTCTTTACCTCTAAGCGCCTGTCACTGATACCAAAGGGCTTGACCAAGGAGTAGGGCGCTCTACGGTTGCTTCTGAGAATGCCATTCTTTATTGTATTGGGGGAGTATGGATACCCTCCTACAATATACTGGAAGTCAGAAAAGAAGGATCTATCCTTCACCCCTTCAGGATGCCCTATCCTAATCACAGCATGGATCACCATGGCATTATGCAAATTCAGAAAGAAGGCCAACTTCTCGTCAGGTGACAATTCAAGGAGGTTTAACCTTTGAAGATCATGCGTCAAATTTACATATCTGCACAAAGGACAGAGAGAAGAATCCCTTAGAAAATTATTGTGCTTAAAAGACTTGCAAGAATATTATTCTATCACATGTATAAGAAATTAAGAATCTTTCACACTCCTTTAAGCAGCCTAGTAGATGTTCATAACCTCATCTATCATCGATTAACAGTTTAACAGCATCTATATCAATGAATCTTAGTTCACTTTCCATAAATACACTGCAATGGTGATCTATTTAGCAATTTTTAAATGATAAATTTGGTTCTGCTATTTTTCCCCTACTCATCCTATTAACCCTCACTTTACTGAACATCAAAGCAAAATGGACTCATCTACTGCCCTCTTCACAATCTTAGCGATTCAATTAGATCCATTCGAATCAAGAAATTTCAAGATACCAGAACAGAATCGTTTCTTCTTAAAGCGGTGACCAACTATGCCAATTCAAATTTACTAACAGCAAGTTTTTGTTTCTTACACTAGATCAAGTTTAAAAACTCTAAATCTAAATTAAAAATAGATCCAATAGGACAATCTTTCCCAGTTGGCAAGTATTGTCAAGTGGAATAAGGGAATAAAAAAGAAGCAAAGGAAGAGTATGCAATGGGATCATACCGTCGGAATTCCTCACTCTTGCTGATGCTTGCATAATCAACATGGCACCTGTTGTCAGAGGTGTACGACTCAAGTATGGCAGACATTATTTTGGTGAGCCTTTGACCAACCATAGATGCCTGCTTGGGCTCATTATCATTTGAAAATCCTCGGAAATTGTAGCATTTGGGAATAAATGGTTCATGTTCTAGGAAACGATAAAAATGATTTCCATCTTCAAAATCATTCTGCCTACGAACATGAAACATAAGAAAAAAAGAACTTATGAGCATAAAGAAACCAAACCAACATCTATATATGTTCATATGGGCAGAGAAAAAATTGCTTACCCAAAGACGTGATGGATGAAGTGCTTCCTTGCTAGCTGTTTTCCAATATCAATGGCCTACAGGAATTCTCATATCAAAATAATATCATCATTCTATAAAAGGAACTTCGTTCCAGATCCAAACATTTGCAATTTTATTTTGTACAGTTGGATGATTCAGAAGGTCCCAGTATTCATAGGTAAACACAATTCAATAGCACAAATACAGTTGGAAACAGAAGCGATGGCAGTGAATTTACACAGCCAACAAAACACCTCCTAAAACTAAAAACTTTAATGTTTGACAAAATAATTATCGGGAAACCAAAATTACTTTCAAAATCTGAAACTCCCGACCAAGGTTTTAAAAACCGGACAGGTCATTAAACCAAAAAATTCTCCGGTTTAAGATTCAAAGGTTCAACCGGATTCAAAATGGGTTCAATAAAATATAATATTATATATTATTTATATTTATATGGTATAGATAATTATTTAATACTATAAAATAATGTTTACTATTGAATAATGTGTAAAAACATCTTACAAAAATGCAATATATTAATTTTGCATGTTCTACTTGAACAAAAAAATGTGTCATAGCCTAGTGGTAAGATATTTGGTTTGGTAACAAGAGGTCATGTGTTTAAAACCTATCACCAATAATTTATTTTTCAATTAAAACTGATCGGTCCGGTTCATTAGGACCGGTCGATTCCTCCGGTTCAATACCTATTCATAAAAAAATGACCGGTTCATATGGGAGTGACCGGACCGATTCCATGGCCGGTCACCGGTTCAACCAGTCCGACTCGCCGGTCCGATAATGACAACCCTGCTCCAGACTACCTCAACTTGAACTCCCTAAATTTAGCTGTCCAGCATATGTTATCTATTGTACTTGTTGGTCAACTAAAATTGAACTCGATGCTTTAGGTCAGCTACTTGTTTGCTTTCGCAATAGATGTTCACTATTTTATGTTTTTATCACTATGATTAAAAAAAGAAAGGTGAGATATGAAGCAAATGTCTAGGGGTTCAGGGCATTTCCATTTTTATTTACTTAACAATAGTATCTTATTTAAATTCATGAAAATGACGGATGCTTAAATTCAATCTTGAATCAACCTGTTACGACATCTTACAAAAATGAGCAAGTTTTGAAAGAATTTTTTTTGACAATATAAACGCTTTGTATCAAAAGTAACAGAAAAAAAAAATTATTGAGGGTGCTGATGAACTGATGTTGACATCATGCAATATAGATCTGGAAACTCATTAATTATTTACTTCAAACAGATGAACTACTCTAAGGACAAATTCTTGCAATTCAGTATAAAAGAAAAGGAAAAACAAAATTTAACGTATGGGACCAAATAAAGGAACCCAAAAAAAATTGGCAAGTGCTAGTTTACCTTTTTAAGTTCTTTGAAATTTATGAAAATAATAATGTACTTTTTGTTTGTAGGTCTGTCTTCTTTTGCTCTAATCTGGAATATAATATATAGATTACAGACTATAATCCCCGATACAGTTCCTGTTATAGCTGTTGTTAAGAAATTAAAATTTATTGATTTCATGATGCATTTCACTATTTGTTTTTAGCAAACGAGGCTTATCATCATACCAGTTGCGTGTGCGCCATCATTAGTGTTTGCCATAGAAAGCACCAATGCCTCAATAACCATAAAAGCGAAATTCAGATTATGCACTCTTTATATATTTCTATTTTTTAATTATTACTACTTCATAATTTATATTCTATAGTGATTATTCTATTCGAAAATTAAAAAACAATAGAGTCAGCAACTTAGGCATCCTTTGTTTCACATCTAAAGTCAACCATTAATTTTTCTTGGTGATAAAATGTGGAGTACGTTTTTTTTTTGTGTAAACCGCGACACAGGGAATCAAACAACAACGGTAACATTTGTACCTTCCTCCTGCCGCAGTCCAAGTGATGGATCAGCACCTCCACAAGCTCAGCCCCTGCGAAGCAGTTCTTGACGATCTTCATTTTCATTAGACGGTCCTGGATGGGCAATTTCTGACGCAACACCCTCACGATCGTCAGCATCTCGTCCGTCGATTCCTCCTCGGGATCATCAAACCCGTATACAGGCGGTGCAGGCGCACCTTCAGGACATTTCTTCGCTAACATTTCCTTCAACCTGTGCTCAAAACCCCCGCTGTTCCTCAGCGAATTCAACGCCACAAGACCTCCAAATAGCTTATCGTTGAAGAAAATCTGTGGCACCTGCGAGCTCCCAGTCTTCTCAATCAACTCTTTCTCTCTCTGGGAATAAACGTCGATGTTGATTTCAACGAACTTCAATCCTCTCTCCCTGAAAAACGTGCGAACTGCGGTGCAATCTCTGCAGTTCGATCTCGAGAAGAAGCTTATGCGACCTTTGAGCTCTTCGTCTTCGTTTTTTAGCTTGACTACTACTTTGAGTCCGGAGATTTTGAACTCGGTCACTTCGGAGTCCACCGAGTTCAATTTCGAATCGTCAAAGTCGCCGCTCTCCTTAAGAGAAGACAACCGTTTTGCGATCGCCGCGGATATGCTATTGCTTCTCTCGCGTATAAACTTGCCGATCGCCGGCATGTCGACGTTGAAATTCTCCGTCAAGGATTGCGAACGGATCAGCTTGTTAGAATCGTCTTCGCCAGATGGAGGTGGTGTGGTTGAGATGGAGACGCCAGGTGGTGCCTCTGGCTTCGGTAGCTGTGCAAGAGGCTGCTCAATCCCTTCATGCCCCCTGATTTCTTTTTCAACGGTTATGTCATGATTCTCGGGAATCTCGAGGGCGATATTTTCTATTTCCTGCGATATTTTCGTTTCCGAATCGTTAACAACAATATCTTCTACGTCGCTCTTCTCCATCTCGATTTCCAAGAACTCTTCCTCTTCTCGTGTCAAACGGTCCTTCGAAGCTTCAAAAACACAATCATTAGAATCTTGAATATCTTCATCTGCATGATTCTCGGACTCGCCGTTTAAAATTCGAGAATCGTAAGCGTATCCATTCGAAATCTGCTCAAGCTTCCCGTTGATTTTATTCCCGGCTACAACTCCATCTTCCGGCGAGTGCCATTCCCCATCGGCCACGTCGTGTTCTCCGTTGGATATGCCCATTGATTGAATTGAAATGGAGAGATTGCTTTAGAAAGACAGACAAACCATGGGAAGAGAAGAACGAGAAAATCGAAATTGAATAAAACAACAGAGAGGAGATGGTGGAGAGAGCAACGAAGAAACGGGAGGGGTTTTATGGAGGAGATTATGGAAGGTTTAACTTTAACCAAAGAAATGATTCAGGAAGAGGTCAACAACGTGAAGACATGATATCCCAAAAACGACGTCGTGGTTGTTTGTGTTAAGGCTCAGTCAGCAGCGCAACCGGCGAAACTACTCACAAATTTGTGTGACGCCGGCCCGTGGAGATATTTTTGGCCCCACTTTGCGCGTTATTTTAAGTGATTAGTGAAGGGCTTTAATGTAAATTCAGATTCTGGCAGTATCAAATGGCGCTAATCTGGGGACTAAGACGAGTTAAAATTTATCTGACTAGGCTGAGTCAAAATTGATTGTTTAAAAAGTCAATGGAATCCACTAGTGATGCCGTGATGGCGATGTCCAGGTGGATGGATACGATTGGCTGGATATAATTGAGCTTGAATAAGTTGATTTTTATCACCAAAACATAAAAATAGATGTGTAATCTTATTTTGATGAACGTGTCCATGCTCCAGAGTACACGGCCAGACATGGTCCATATTTCGTGACATAAATTTATCTGACTTGGTTGAGTCAAATTATTTTTTAAAAACTAAAAATCACGCCATAAAAATGTACTCATTCTTGAATAATTAATATGAATGGAAATTCGGATCACAAAGATATTATTACTAGTGAGAATCAAATCGATCTCAAAAATTATTGAGTCCCGATAAGATTTTATCATTGGACTATTCAATTGATTAATATGACATAAATGAAATTTTTGTTTGATTATCAATTTTGAACGATTCAAGATGACACTCATTGGCGGTCTATATGTGATATGTCGTGAGTCGTGACCTAAATGTATTTGGTCATTTGGGTTAATTTGTATAATATTTTTAATTTTATTTATAACATAAAGAAGGTTAATATTTTCCATAACTAGTTTAGGGGAAGAAAAAAAAAAGGTAAGGTAACAAATACTAGTTTTAGCAAAAAAAGCAAGTTTGCGAATAATTCATTAAGTTACAAATTGTGATAGGACATAAACGATATACAATTTTGAATGGCGGGTTTAACATTGTGTATATATATCTTTTCAAATTTTGTCCATCAATGTACAATTTTATGACATTATCATGTACGTTGTTAAAGAGAAATTGACGTTTGGGAGACTAGAAACTACTGAAAATGGAAGATTTTTTTATTGACTGAAAATTAGAAATTTTGAAAACTCTTATTTACATTTTAGGAACATTTATATTGGGATATTTTAAACCCCAAAATTAATGTACTGTTAATTTGGCAGATTTTTAAAACACTTCAAATCGAAGTGTTTGGAGGATTTTTGAAATTCATTGTCTTCTTTACTCTCATCAACTTTATTCTTGCATCACTCTTCTCTCGTTCTTCTAGATTGTCTGAAGCTCTCGTTCTTCCGGCGAGAATTTATAATAGTTTCAACTTTTGCTTATAAGATCTATCGTTTCTACTCTAATATCTCTCTTGGAAGCACAAGAGCATATCTTATTTTTTGAATTTTGTTTCTATAGGGATAATAGTAATTTAATATTTTTAAAACCTTTTAGAATTGGTACTTTAATACTTTATCAAGTATTAGACTGAACTGTTTTAAAAATCGCTACTAAAATTATCCAAAATCGCTACTCTCATAACTTGTCAGAATCGCAACTTTAAAAAGGTCCCAAAATCACAATTTCCATAGTTATCAAGCATAGCTTAAGTTTTTATCATATAAACTTATTTTCATAACGACTAGTACAGTCAAGCTTAAGTATAGATGATAATAATAATAAAAGGTATAGAAATTAAATATCTAATTTTGGTAGCTCGATAATTAATAGTCATTTGATTAGTCCCAGAAATCTTAATTTTTTATTCTTTTAAAACGTTGCTGAAAATTGCATAATCATTCAATCTCTACTCTACGTCCATGAATAAACTCATTAGTAGTCAATTGAACTTTAACTACACCACTCAACAAAATATTTTGGTCACATGTCACAGAGCTGCCAGAAAAGGACGGGCCGGCCCATTACAAGAGAAGGCCTGAAGACCTTGTGATGGGCTAGGCTAACCTGCCTATAAGACGGTCTGGGCCAGCCTATTTACATATATAATTATTGTACTAGAGGCTATAACCACCAGCCAAGACCACTCTATTTAATCACGACCAATAATCATCCACTGTTCAATCAATATCAATTATATTATCTCCGTCTCATTTTAATTGTCTCCTTCACTTTTTTACACAGTTTTAGAAAATATTTAATTTCATTTCAATTTGACGTTTATACCCTTATTTATAACGTGCATAATTTTAAACTTTTCAAGTTAAGGGTAAAATGAAAAAAATGATAAAAAATAGCTTTCATTAATTGAAATGGACGTGTATTTTGGGACATCCAAAAAAAAAATAAAGGACAATTAAAATAGGACGAAAGGAGTAATATTTTCATTATTTTATTAGTTGTGTGCTCACAATTAATCCAATCAGTTACTAATTACAATGATGGGGTTGACCTAGTGTAAGATGCATCCTAGTCATGTTTTTTTCACAAGGATTCAAATCATCTAAAATCGAATAGTGACATGCATAGTTTGTGAGCTAACAGATAGACCCGATAAATTTATCCCGTGACATCAGAAAAGGATAGTGACTACGGATTCCACCTTGCACAAAGGAAAGGTTGCTGATTGTGCACGGTCGCAGCTAATCCTTGATTTTCAAAGCAAACCAGTACAAAATCAACCCAACAAAACGCTTATGTATTTTGCAACCTACATAAAAGAAGAATACGACTATAAATCACAAATATCAGGCAACTCAAGAAAATCTGCAGTGCAGGTCTAGTGCTGCCACTAACTGGCTGTGCAAAGCAAGAGATCCCTTATAAAAGTATCATAAACCTTGTGTACAGAAAGATTTGCACCTTTGATCAGTGGTAGGTATGGTTCCTTTCAACTTTCTACTCAGCATCCACAAAATCAAAACTCACAAACAATTAATGGTCAAATCCAATACAACATATTATGATGACAAGTTTGAACACAATATGGCACATTACATCAAGAAAACAGTGTATATATCAGGCATTGGACTCCACATCATCTTCTATCTCACACACTGATTGAAGGGGACGACTTCCGGATATGAAACCACTTTCCGAGACATTATTTAGAGCACCATTTCCGAATAAACATACTTGAGGCTCGATCTGGTTCAAGCGGTTCCATTCCTCGTCTGATAAAGACCAACTGAAGGTGTCGATGTTCTTTCGTATTCGATCAGCCTTCAAGCTACAAGGTAGGACACTAGTTCCTCTGTGCAGTCCCCACCTTAGAATAACCTACAGCAGATCAAACCAAAACAACGCATAAATGTACTTTACAAGCAACAGTTGATAACTTCTAGTAAGTTGGGCAAATTGGCTTTCTTCAAGAACACAAAAATCAATACTAATAGTAAATTAAAATTCCAAAATGACAAGAGCTTGCCCCAACATGCCTTCTTTGGCTATGTTTACCTTGACACAAGGCCAACAACGCCACACCAAATTGGTGCTAGGCTCCAGACAAGGATTTAATTTGTTAATAGTTCTTATGTCTCACCAAAACTTTTAGATTTTCTCTCAGCAATCTTGGCCTGCTTGGCATATTAGTCCGAAACAAAGAATGTCCTCATCAAAGTTTCTTTCTTTCTTTTTCAAATGTCCAGACTCCAGAAGCAAATGTTATCTTAAAATAATGAACCAGATTACCTCGAAGATCATCTTGAATATCATAATATTTTGAAGCAACTAGCAGCTCCTTATCTGACAGTTAACTTCGCCTTGTAAATCGTCATAACCCATCTTTTTAATGAAAAGAGTTTGTTTGGGGGTGTAGCACATGATCATAGAACTTGGGAGGGACTTGGAAAATATGGTGACTCACGGATAAATTACTAACAAAATCAGTAGATACTATACGTAGATGAACCATTAACACTCGGAATGTCCCTAACCCGCCCACTACGGGAGTCTTGTGCACGGGAATTGTTTGAAAAAAAGGTCGAGGGGCTATTTCTGTTGACTACTCAATGGAGATTATCTAGGGAACCTATGAAAAGTTAATGTTCCTTTTAAGATAAGAATAATATGTCAGCAAAATGTATAAAGATTATTCATTTAGGAGATTCTGAAGAAGGTTAAGGTGGGTAAATATGACTTGATGAAATTCCTGTTCTGGTGTGAAAAATATGGGGAAGAAAGACAATGATCTAACCAATCCCTTTAACTGAACTGTATAGACTGCCACAGTACTCAAATTAATCAAATTGCAGGAGCAAGTACACCGTCACAATACTCAAATCCTAAATACTTAATCTAATATCCTCTAGTCTCACATGGTCTAAAACTCATCTTCTATTCTTCTAAATCTATTCTATCAAAGAGAGGTTTAATTAATAACAGTAAAATCTCTTAGCTGACCTACTGACTCGACAACAACTAAACTTTTATTTTGTAAATTTTCACTGTATCTTAATTATATAGAAACCACACAAGATTCTTTTCTTTAAAAAAAATGTGAACTAGGATGCTCCATTATCCTCTAATTGAAATGAATGACAAATCAATTTATTACTAAACTTGGTTCCCTTGGCTAATATTTTAAAAGGGAACAAGGCACACTCTGTTAAAAAAGTATTTAAAAAAATTGAAGTTAATGTCAGAAAATTCTATGATCAACACAAAGAGGCACACATTAAACAACTATACATGGCATTTATATTCAAAAAGAGAGTTCAGACACACTTGAGTGAAATGATATGTCAATGAGTGAGACTCCTGGCACTTGTGGGGGTCTACTAAGAGGAGGGGCATATGGACACAGAATTAGGACTACATCCGTGACAATGTTATTTTCTTGGTTTGAACTCAAGAAATCCATCTCGAGAACAGAGCAACCTTATCGTTGTGTCGAGTATCAAGTATACAGGTAATTTTGTGTCCAAAATATACTACCTCCAACTTTTTAATTGAAGCCAATAACACAACAGTACATTTCAACTGTTCCACGAATGCTAATCGGTGTTGTTGTTCCAGCAAAACCAAGCACAGTAAAGTGGCACCAGCAGAAGATGGAGGACATAGTTTTTGTTTGGTGGCTTGGAGTCTCTTGGAAAGGCATGAGAGTAGAATGGGGAAAAGCCAATGCCTACTGTGCTACAGTGAGTGTAATGTGTGGCATAAAACTCGAGACTAGACCACAGATGGCTCTACTGCATCTTATTAAGGACTGTGAAACCACTTCAATGGGTCGACTGAAATTGCATCGGTCAAATTACTCAATTTCAAAGTGGACATAGCATATAGGATCTAGACATTAACAAGACTCAGACGTGAAAGAGATATTCAAGGACATCTATAACAGAAGAATCCAGTAATTAACTCCTTAGCAGATAGGGGCTTCTACAATATCCAAATCATAAGCTACTGGAGTAAGTTTTTGGTTGCAGATTAATAACCTGTAGAACAGAGACGTGATTATCTAAGATATAATATAATACAATATTTTACAAAGATTCCAAGAATTTCCAGTAAATTATATATCTCAAGAAAATATGCAGTGGCAGACATATTGCACTTCTAAAGCAATAAAGCATGGTTTGTAAGCTCATAAGCATCCTCCATTCTGATAAACCTAATGATGCATCATTGTTCAGATAAGAACAGGAAATTTATCCTAGTAGCTAGCACTATCACTGGCAGATAAGGAGCGCTGATAATATTCAAAAGTATACAGGACATGATGGAAAATAATAAGGAATTGTCAGAAAGAAAACTGAGTTGAAATACCTGTTCAGGTGTCTTTTTGTGTATGTCTGCTATCTCTGAAACAATGGACAATTTCAGCATTGGTCCATGTACTGATCTTGATCTTCTAAATGATATGCGAGGAGTCCCAGGTTCATCTTCCCCAGATCCACTATCAGATGTTCCAGGACTTGAAGTCGGTACTCCTAAAGGTGTGTGCGCAGATACATGAATACCTTTCACTTGACAGAACTTTACTAGTTCATCCTGCCTCCAAAAGGGGTGTAACTCAACCTGACAGATACAATAATTAAGAACCTCAAATTCGTGGTTAAAACATCAGAAGACAATTACCAAAAGTAATGGCTAAACACTTGAATAAAATATTTGGCAACAATAAGATGAAAAGCGAGGAAATGCTCTATTATCAATATAATTATTAGTGGGTAGAGTTAATTTCACGAGAAGGAGCACTCGTAACAAATATGCACAAATCCCGAGGAAGATCTACCGTCATCAAATATCACTCCTAGTAGTAGTCTTTGGGTCTGTAATCACTTCCCTAAAGATGCCTTCACAAAATAAATGCTCTAGAGCTGCCTAAAACAAGTAGATGGAGAAAAGTATAGTTCATGTGGATTTATGCAACAAAAAAAAGAGAACAAACTTTAAACATGAGCAGTAGTCGAGGTCTTCTGATCAGTTCAGCCTAAGCTTCGGTAGCTACAAAGATAAGTAACTGCAAGTATGTCATAATTCTGCCATTTCATTCTTCATGTTCCTATTAACTATGTTCCTGCTTGTTCTTAGTTGAGCTCCCTAAGACTAAATAATAATTAGGGGCTCATTTTTACCCTAAACTGAACACCTCAGTCATGGCACTATATCCTTAAGCAAAGGATAAATCTTATAAGCAACTAAAAGAAATTGCATCCATACACACAGAAAAATAAAAGTCGTTCCAACCAAGAGCACCTTGGTAACCCACTAGTGAATCCAGATAGATCAAAGGCATGTCTAATAAATAGAACAACCAAAATAGACTTCCATCTATAATGCAAATCTGTATCAATAACGGAAAGATGCAGCCAATCAAATAGACTTCCATCCATAATGCAAATCTGTACCCCCCACAGAAAGATCGAAAGAGGTTCCCTCATCTATCTGCTGATGGACAAGGCATTTTTAAAAAAAAAAACAAACAGGACTCAATGAAATATTGTAAAGTAAACAACTGAAATTCAACAAGAATGAGCACAATGGAGCAAACCTGATTGACAGCTGGTACAATTTTTGCAAATTTAAGCAGTTCTTTCAATTGTTGAACACTGAAATTGCTGACACCTATGGCTTTCACCAAACCTGATTCAACTAGACCTTCCATAGATTTCCATGCTTTCTTCAATCGACTAAGAAATTGTCTATACTCACCCCCTGACTTTGAAGGAGGGTCAGTTGCATCCCCAAATGCAGAGATCTCGGGCCAATGCATCAAATATAGATCCAAGTATGTGACTCCAAGATTCTTAAGCGAAACTCTAACATAATTCTCAATCTTATTGAGTGAATTCATGGTACAATATAGCTTAGAAGTCAAGAAGACATCCTCTCTCTTCATTGACCTTTGAAATGCTTCCGCCAGTGCTTCCCCAACTTCAATCTCATTCCCATAAAGATGTGCACAATCTATGTGACGATAACCCACCGACAAGGCTGTCCTAACGGCTTCAACACATAGGTCGCCGCCACTCTGCCATGTTCCCAGCCCAATGGCAGGGATCTTGGCTCCTGTGTTCAACACAAAGCAACTTCCTAGATTGCAAGACTTTTCTTTCATCTCCTTAAGCTGGTAGAAACCTAATGACCCAGATACCAGAAATCACGGCTATGACAGAATTCCAACAATCTAGCTCTGTCGGCGGGGTTGCGTGGAATACAACGAGATACAGTAAACCCAAAACAAGACGAAAGTGTAAATGTGATTTACAGTGCTTGCAAACATCTAGTAATCAAATACCAATTCAAAGAAGTCAGCTTTAACAATTGAAAATACGCACAAACTGTGTATGCGAATTTGTCTGACTGAAATCCAACGGCAGAGTCGGCCGATAAAACAAGCCATCAACAACACGTTGCTCTCAACACGAAACTGCACGAGTCTCAAATCAAATAATCAAACTTATAATTCACGAAGAAGAAAAAAAGAGACTTTGTTTTTATATACATATATTCGTATACGCATACAGAATAATACACAGCAAGTATTCAATCCGGGGTTGTAGTCAACAAAAACCCCCCGCCTAAAAAACAAATCAAAGGCTTATCTGTAAAATCAATCTCAATCTCAATCTCAATCTCAATCTCAATCTCTCTCTAGAAGGGATGCAGTCCAAGTCCAACATGTACACACGTAAGATAGAAGAGAAATTTGGGTTATTGACAAAAAAGTTTTCAAAGGTCTTCCACCTAAACAAAGAACAAGCGTCGCCTGTATCCACCTACCACCTACCAACGGTACTACTACGTTCACTGACACAAAGTAGACACATGGCTGTTCGAATTTTCACCAATTATTGATATGTTTGATTGGTGAAATTCTTGAAATGTGAATTTTAAGAGAGAAATATCGGATTCCTCCAAAAGGAAAAAAAATATTTCCTTAGAGGGTTGACAATTATTATTTATTTTTAATAAGATACTTAATAATTTCCTTTTGAAAAATACATAACAATTAGGCATGTTAAATATGACATTTTTTTTATATTATTTCATTTCTCATTGATCACCTAACAAATAAGATATATATTTTTAAATTTTACAGTTTTTAATTTGAATATTCAAATTAAAGTGTTATTTTTTAATTAAAATTTTTCATATAAGGTGACCACTCGGGTTCGATCCTAGGTAAAGGCGGGGAGAGGAGAAAGTGTTCTCCCAAATATAAAATATATTTCCAATAATATTGACAAAGAATGAGGATCTTAGAAAAATAGTTTTTTATAACATCATCTTTCCATTTATATCTCTCTATTTTTAGGGTTTTTTATTTTTTTATTTAGGAGAATTGGGATGCAGGATTTGAACCCACCCCCTTTTTATCGGAAAGATTGATCCTTATATTATATGTATAATAATAGTCGCTCAACCGCAGACTCATTTACTTCCATTTATAACTCCATTTTCGTTGAATTTGTATAAATTACATATCAAAATAAACAAACATTAATATGGTCAAAAGTAATGCCACAGTCCTGAATATTATCTTTATTTTAACTCGACTCTCGAATAGTCTGGATACAATGTGGCACCTGAGATATCCACTGATTATAAACACAAATATAAAGACTTCCTAATCATTCGACATGGCAACTGAATGGGGTAAAAAAAATTGGGGACAGCATTTTTCGTATTGTATTTTATAACTCCCCACTTGTTTCATGTTTTCTTAAGAAATGCTCAGACCTACCATTCAAAAGTGTATTGTTTTAGTAAAACCTAACATTCAAAAACTAAGCATGCAGTAACATGCACTAGGGGTTTGAATGGTAGAGGAGAAACATTGTCATTCATACTAACCAGAAAACTTATCTTCCACATTGATACATTCTAATTGTCCTCCATACAAACAAAACATGATCCCTGCGATTAAAGCGGAAACCTCGTGCAGGCCAAGGCAGCCATTACAGGGCAAGCATCGTGGACGTCCAGGAAGGTTAGTTTCTGTTGATCTTAGATTACATATATTCTTAATTACTGCATTTGATATATTCTGGCTAACTGAGTTACCAACTTCCCAAAATTCAATATCCATAGCAATAGCAGATAAACGAAATAGGAAACAAATGGGCAACCCGTACTCAGAATACATTATCATCACTCAACGTACACCATAAAAATCCCAACGAAAAAGTATTAGGATATTTTCTTCTACCCAAACCAAACCGCACCCAATAAAAAAGCTTTCATTTCTTTGGATTCAGTAAGCATTGCTACCAGAAAGTTGAGTGGAAAACAACAGAGATACAAAGTGCCAAACAAACATATGTAACTTTCAGTAACAGTCGCAACACATTTCACAACCTTAGGTCATTCGTTACAACATCAACGCATTGGACGCCTTTCGAAAACAAACTGACTGTAAAATCCACAATATTAGCTTGGGATTCCAAACACAATGTTTAATGTTTGTTCCTCCCTCTCGTTTCTATTCCCCTAAAGAGGGTAAAGAGTCTCCGATGTCACCACAAATCCATCACGCTAGCATGCTAATTGGTCATTAACGTATTGGATGATATTGAGTGATACCACGCTTTGGTGGCAACTTCCTCAAAATGAAGAGGACCAAAGAAGACGGCAATATCTCCACCAACTGCAACAACAAGGGGTAAAAGAAAAGAAAAAACAAACCTGATGGTGAGAAAACAGAACCCCTTTCAAGAGCAAGTGAAACAGCACAAATTAAAACCCATCACTCCATTTCTATAACCCAATACGAGGAAACAGAACCCCTTTCAAGAGCAAGTGAAACAACACAAATTAAAATCCATCACTCTATTTTATAACCCAATAAACAACTGAAGAGCTTGTGACTCAATAGTCCGAAAAGGCAACTGGATCACAACCACAATGTCGAGCACCTTAGTTGGCACTTGCCATCAACTAGTATATTACCAACAAACTAAACTTGATTACGCAAGTACAATATCTCTAATGTCTTAATCACTAAGGAAGGAAAATAAGGCAATGAAGGTCAGGCATCTAAACCACTTTTAAGTGCCTTTACAAAAAGGTAAAGAGGCTGTTATCAATATGTTAACTCTCCACATTTATAGAATCACAAAAGAGGACACAGAATGAATTTTTTCTCAAATAAATCATCACTTGAACTTCTAACCCTTCCCTCAGCTCCGTTACTCAAAAGCCAAACAGGTATCTCTCACTCCATCACTCCTGCCCCTTCCCTTTCCCTCCCCTTTTCTTCCCTCGTAACAATAGAGTTACTCAAAAGTATTTGATGCACATGCTCCGAGAATCCAGTACTGACATTCATGCATTGGCGCATAGAAAACAAATAATAGCTTGCTTCATTTGCTACTACAAGTAACATGGAACAGTCCATGGACGTCTAGAATGACATGTCTATTATTTTGTCTCCAGAATTCTTAAATATTAAACAGCTTCAAATGCAAAGAAAGACCACCACACCATTTTCAAACACACGGAGCCAAGTAGTAAACCAACTGAATTCAGATCGTCAGGCAGGCTCTTTATTCAGTGAGGAAATCTTTAAGCTAAAATATAACAACACACCAAACTCGGACGACAAAAAAAAAAAAAAAAAAGGTCATAACTTACCAGGTAATATATGAAATTTAAAACTGGATGATCCAAAATGTCAAGGTCAGCAGCTTTATCAAATGCATTAAAGCACTCCTGTAACAGACGAACAATGACAGAGATTACAAGCTGACACTATAACTCTGGTATACATAGCTGTTTTTTTTGCTTTCAGCTTATCCTTGGTGCTTCTTTTGGGAAAGATTTGCATTGAATCAATCTAAGTGACACTACTTAAATTTTCAATAAAATTCAACACCTGCAGACCTTGGTGATACAGGTAGAGATACACCAGAATAAATAACATATTAAAGGAAAATGTAATGGGTTTCTGAAAATTTTACATTGCTGCGTATGTTATGTGATTCTATGCAACGTCAAATTGGCCACCGTTGTCACGTTTCTTCATTTTTTATTTTTTGTTGATTGTGTTGGCTAAAATATTTACAAGTCCCAAGCCTCAAGTATAACAGATACAACTACAATATAATGGCTCTTAACATAAACTCACCATAATGCATCTGACCAGGAAACATGAAAAGCATATGGTGGTTACATAGCCAACCTGCTTGATCACAAACAAAAACAGCACATCAAAAAAGAAATGAAGTAAACAAAAATAATCAAGAAATCACACTAAGTTTGGAATCAAATAATTACCTCTTGAAGCTTCTTACGCCGACCTTTAGATTCTACAGGGAACCGCTGCAACATCAAGAAAAGCCTGCCAGAAGATGAAAATCACAGAGAGAAGAAAAGACATTAGCTTTGAACACCACATACAACAACATAATGTAAATTCATCCCACTACCACATTGTCTCATCCATGACTATTGAACATGATATACAAAACTTGATAATTTGGAAACATGCCCCAAGTAAAAACTGTAGGCAGAAATGTATCATACAGCCAAGGACAACATGATGCACATGAAGGACCCATTAGAGAAAGCACATGGAAGTGCTCAGAATTTGGCAACTCCAATGCCAGTGACATTACAATACAAAAATAGTTAGATTTCTTACAAGGTATCCACACCTAAACGACACGGATGGGAAGAGAAAAATCAGAGCTGAGAGTTATTTGGACTTACGGTTCATTCCAAAGCTTATAAACTATCTTCTATTTAGGTTTAGGTCCCATTTAAAGTTTCTTTGAATTAGTAATTTAGTATTATTGCAGGTTAGTATTATAGGGTTTATTTAAGCTTTAAAAGGAAAGTCATTGTCATGATTCTTAGGTTAATAGAAAATTCGAATTTAATCATTATTAGGATATTTTAGGAAGCCTATTACTTGTTAAGCAAGTAGTATCTTTAAGGAGTCAAGTGTCTTTATTTATTAAAAAAACTTAGTACAAATAAGGTTGTTATGGCTTAGTCGGCAGCCTTTTGATAAATAAAATAATAATACAGATTTTCCACGGGTCTAAACCCTAGAGTCTCCTTTGAGTCAATTCTATAGTCCCATTTTCTAATCTACATGTTCTTATTCTTGATTTTGCTATTCTAATTGCTAAAGCCTATTTTTCCTGCATCGCTATACTTTATAGCCAAGATATGGGCAGCAAAGCAAACTCCACGACTACACAAAATCTTTATTCCATCTATAGGTCAATGCGTATTACAAAGGGACATCGCAAGCGCATTATGAAAGGGGGCCCAGAACTCTTCCACAAGGCAAGTTTTAGTGTCTCACATCCAAATTTATTTAGACCACCGTAAAACTTAATACTATTAGCTTTTATGTTTAGTCTGAATTCTACATAAGAAAACAGGGTGGATTCGGCATCAGTAATAGTGTCTGTCATACCATGAATGTCAATGCCCTATATAAATAGATTCACTTTGAGATTATCGTTACAGTACATTTAAGGCAATAACTTATATGGATTCCCCTAATATTAACAACTTAAAGCTAAGAGATATAAAAAGTTTTTACATTTGATTTTGACATGTTGAATTTATTGGTCAGAGACTCAGAATTGCTAAATCCCCTACATACAACACCCACAACAATTCATTTAATGTGCTCAAATGTAATAAGAAACAAACTGCCATAGATATTACCTCCCACCATAAAGAAGAAAGCCAAGAGCTGCAAACAAAGATACTCCTGCCAGGAAAAATTTACCGGGAGTAAGTACCAGAATTAATCATCAACAAAGACTACAGAGTTAATTTAGTGGGTACGTGGTTAGAACCTGCAAAGAACATCTTTGAGACGACGATCACAATAGGGACAGGTTTCCACCATAACACAAACCACATGACGATCTACAAACAGTTTAATAAAAAAAATGAGAGCCAGAAAATCAAAACCAGTACCAACACTAAAAATGACCGGCCTTAAATTAATAAAACTCATTATCATTAGAAAACACTGACCTCATAGGATCCGCATAGGTAATATAGTATTTTAACAAGTTGATATTAGTCAAGTAGGAAGGCAATTGTAGATGAAATAATTTGTCTAGATCTCATTTATCTCTTGCCTAACAGTTGCTAGTAATGACTTAGCATCCCTTCCACATACATTCTGTACTGATTAAAAAGGGCAACACATCCACTTAGAGAAGAAAAAAAATTTAAAGAGTCCAGGACATCAAAGTAAAGTGTGAGCCTCCAATCTTATTATGAAATGGGCACCCATGGAAAAGGGGGAGTGATTTCATTGCTATTGTTCAAGTAGTTCTGCCATCAACTCAATTCCCAACATATATCTTCTTTTTTTTATATGAAAATAAATTTTACTAAGCACTAAGAAGGTGCAAAGACAGAAATTACAAACAGGGCTAAGCAAATAGCCTCTATGGCATTTTTTTAAGACCACAACTTAAAATAATTCAACCTATAGACTGGTTAACTGAGACAGAAGGCACACTATTCCAAACTATATGTAGAACAAGATGTCACAAAACTTGTTGCCAGCAAAATAAAAGCACAACCTAACTAGCGATTTAGTCAATAATTTGGGAAAAAACAAATATAAAATGAAAAAAAAATTGTCATACTATATAAAGCCCCATTTGAATCTCGCCCACATATTTGATAGCCAATAAGCATAGAAACATCAACTTATAGTCGTTTTAAGAAGTAGGGAAAAATACTGTATTTTAAAGTTGAATTTCCAACTTTGAAGATAATTTTTTGTCCACTTTGCTGGCTTCTCAAAATCATGTATTTCCTTTTCTCCTTGTGTCCAAGACATGCACCCTATCGGTGTAAATACTAAATATAAAAGACAGTCAGGGAGCTACTTATTGAGGGATCAGCTTGTTTATCAAACAAGCTCAAGCCTAATATTGATAAAATGAACCTAAACCAACCAAACTCAAATTTAAGTCTTCCAAGATGGGCCTAGGTTAGGTATAGCTTTTTAGATAATGAGCCAACTTTGCTCAGTCTGTTTACGCCTGTAATCCACAATCTACCGAAGACCAAGATATACGATTGAAATATATTTGAGTGCAATTTTGATGCCTTAACTTTTCTTAACATTGATGCCTCAATTTTTCTTCAAAATTTAAATAATAGAGGTGGAATTCAACAAATCCACGAATGCATGAAACTGTGAACGCCTAAGAACTGTTCTCTCTAAAAGCTTTCCAATGCGATTTGAAAAAAATAAGTGGAGTAAAATCTAAAGGCATGATAAATTAAACTCCACCACTCTCCTCTTGGGCATTTTTAATATAATTTTTCCCTGAAGGCCTTTCATTAAATGGGCCAATTTTTTCAGATTGGCTCTTATAAAGAAACAAGCATTTGTAATATTGTGGCGAGTATAATTTATTAGCGCAAGAGAGTCAATGAGTTAGAACTCCTGCAATCTCCTCTTAACTTTGTGAATGGAGTTAAACTAATTTTTAACTGAAGCTGAATTGAAGTCTTAAGTGGAGGATATTCCAATCTAGATTCTAACTTGTCACAGACCCTCACAGCCTTTGGACAGGCTCAAACTCCTAATATGATAGACCTGGGCCTATAATGGGCCTATGGATGTCACAAATATGCATGGAACAATAGCACAAACAAGAAACTCACAACAACACTTATTCACCGTTGTGCATGCCAAACTTAGCTTAAACTGCACATTCTTAAACTATAGGGAGAGGATGTTAAATAGAAGTCAGAATTTGTTACTGGACAATCCCATGGTATTGCAAAATTGTGCTCCACCAGGAACAAAAAAGGTCAACCCCAATGGAAGGAAATTTTTCAAAAATTTGATCAAATATTTACATCCCCTCCAATGAAAATCCATCAACTTCTTATTAAATATGATGTCTTTTGCAATCCAACACGAATTTTTTTTTTTTCTTCTTCCCTCTACAGCTTTCATCCTATAAAGAAGAGGAAGAAGTTGGACAAAAAGGAAGATAAAAGTGCTCACAATGTCAGGAAGGAGAATGATAGACTAACTTCTCTAGGTGAAGGAAACTACGAGAGGAGGAAGGCAAGGATTCAACATAAGACGATGACACCTAAAGAAAAAAACCAAACTATGGGCGGGGGTACTTAATAAATACTTTAGCTGAAAAGCTTGCTGCATCAGGCAACCACACTGGGCAAGAAAACACAACCAACGCCTTACAAGGTCAATGTTTTTATCCCAAAAAAATCTTATCATTCAAAAGAAAATACCAATAAAGCATTTTGAGCTTTGTGACTAAGTAATTTTCAATTGTAAAAAATAAATCTCAAAGACACTGCTAAGACAAAGTTAGAAGAGCCCCCAATTCTTAGATGGAATGTTATTATGGTCCTTTTCCAGCCAGCCCTATCTTGTTAAGTCGAAAGGGGGAGCAAAAGAAAGAAAACCAAAAAAGTGATGATAGCAATACATAACGTCCATGCTGAAACAATTTAGTCGAAGTAAAATTTTGGCTTCCTGTTAGCAAATGTTTGAAATGTCCCAGGCCCAGCCATCAGCAACATAGAAATCCATGCAAGGGATCCGAATAAAATAAAATTCATCAACCAAGCATATTTCTTTCCACTCAAAATACTCAATGAGAAAGCAACAAAACTGCTTACCCAAAATATAATCCACAAGGAAATTGAAAAAAAAAAAAACTTGATCTTTGGCCTACTGCTACCTGTTAGTTCATAACTAATCAACATGCCATGGACACGTCTGATACATCGTGACATCTTCACTTATTGATTTTTGAATTATATACTAGAATGTCACTCAATTCAAGGAATTAAAAAGAAGAAAAATGACAACACCAGCCTTCCATTTAAGTTGCAACCTTATTATATGAAAGGTATACATGAATAGAAGAACCTAAAACAGATTTATCACATTAGATATAAATCTCTTAATGATTTCACAAGGATTGCTCTTAAAGGAGCAATGACTCTGAGAAAAATTATCGCAAAATAGTCAAAACTGGAAACTTGTCACATCCATGACTTTCCATATTGACATGCCAATAATAAATTAGTAGAATAAGAAGAAAATACACTTAAGGCTGTACAGTATTATGTTGCTGTCATCAAGCATTACTAGCTTCCACATAGCAGAAACTGAACTTGGAAATCTCCCTCTTTCTAGAACTTATTAGAGAAACTATGAATGAGAAACTTAACCTGAACTGCATAAATGATTGCATTGATGGTAAAGAAACTCGGTCTAAGTCCTTCAGTTGATACAGCACGTGCCTGTTAAAAAAATAATGATGGAATTGCGCTAAGCTAGCAGCTAAAAATGACAATAGGAAGTGGACTGCAAATAACCCTAACCTGATAGTAAATTTCTGCCCAGAACAGAACCAAAAGTGCAAACGTTGTGAAGAAAGCAAGGCTTGGCAAGTCAAGCAGGATATGTTGGACAATCTAAATAAGACTAAATATCCATCAAAATAAAGAAAAAAATCTAAGAACCGATGTCCTGAAAAGGGAAAAAATATATAATTCACACAAAGTGCAGACCTGTGGATGCAACTGTTCTACATTTCGGCGAAAAACAAAAACTAGAGCTCGAACTGCGACAGAGAAGGAAAGAAAGACAGCCAACGAAAGTTAACATCCACATAAACTGAAATAAAATAATATTGACTGTATAAAGAGAGAGATTTCGATGCAGACCCCCATTTACAAGGAAATTGAGGAAATGAAAAACCTTCTGCGTGGTCCAACCATATTCTGGAACTCTCAATTGTATCCTTACTAGTTGAACCTTTCAAAAAAATAAATCAGTGAGTCAATAAATGAAATTCCTCATTAAGTGCAACAATTAGAACTGAGAATATAAGAACAGCTGGAGAGAGAAATCAAGAACAAGTTTGGAACAATAGACCCCAGTAGCTCGTTAAGAAAATATAAAATAAATAACGATGCATGCATACTAACAGACAAGATGAGGAACGAAAACTCAAAAATTCATTACATTTTATTATAAACCCTAGAAACCTCAACTTAAAGGTAGTTTCCTCTCTCATTTAATCAAACAAAATCAACCAACCCAACAAAATTCCTCCATTTTCTTCTTTCAAGATATACCAATTCCGACAAATACACAAATAAATCAACAAATAGCAAATAGACATACAACGGTTTCAATTTGTTCATATATTTGACGGGTGGTACGTTGCTTCACCCAAATTTCGTTAAAATTCGTAGTCCTCTCCTCTAAATCAGTTGAATATTCCACAAAAATTGACATCAATCGGTAAAGTGTATGTGCGCGTACGTATGCGCATGAAGAGAAAAAAGAAAGAGAGAAAAGCAGACCAAGGCAACGACGGCGACGAGACCATAGAGGGCGGCGAGGACGTGAAAGATGCGATCCTGCCAGAATGAAGATTTGTTTATGTCTTCCCACCAATTCGACGCCTCCTTCAGACTGTAGATCATTACCGCTTCACCTAAATCTACGCTGCTCCGCCCCATCAAGCCTCCTCGAACAAACTTGACTTTCCTTCTTCCTTTCCCTCTTTGATGCAAAACAATCCAATACGTGTGAGGAAGATTGGAATCACGTGTATGTCTCTCTTTCCCTCTATTTGAAAAGAAAGCAAAAGATAACTGAAGTTCTTGACGTTGTCTTCCCTCACCGAGGTGGTATGTCTCCGACTAGACTTCCGGCGAGAAAGTAAACTAGAAAAGTAATGATGTGCTGAGGGGGGATGAATCGTATGGGGGTTTCTCGAATCTACCCGGAAAGCGGTATTGGTTGGATCCCTTTCTCTACAACGCGTCTCGACTCTCGATATTAACTACCACTCCACGCGCCCTTCTGGGGATTTTGTTTGGATGTGAATTAATAATTTTACTTTACTGATACAATACGGTTCATGTGCTTTCCAGCGAATTCCACGTCGGCGGACTCAGATCCTAGTTGTCGTCTGATTGGGTGCTGATTCTGTATACTGTGGGACCATATTTATTATCGTGTGGAATGCAGAATGCTGGCCATTCATTGTTTGGACTTTGGAGGGCTCGGACCGGATCTAAAATGGGATTAAAGTAAGATTTCCAATGCCCAAATGCGCCCCGGCCCTGCCCGGCCCAGATCTCTAATATTTGAAATGACTTGATGAATTTTTTACAAGTTGTTTGAGTGGAGACCCGAGAGACATCCAAAAGTCAAGAATGATGTGAAACTCAAATGACACTTATGTGTGTGATTTTTCATACAACTCTTGAGTTGAGTTTCATTCTATTGGACTGCGCAGCTCACTTACGGGTTGATATTGGATTAGCATGGTGGTTGATTTTCATTTTTAGCCTTTCTTTATTCTATGATTCTATCAACATTCTTCTTATTGTTTAAATTCTTGTCAGAATTGGTTGTTTGATTCGGAGGTCCGAATTGTGTGGTCGCACTACCTTACATATATATCGAATGGTTGTCTAGACTATTTTTTTTCAAACTATTTTTTTATATTAAAGAGAGAAAATATTCAACACAAACACGGAAGTCCAATGAACTGATGGGCTATACAGAGGGAGATAGCTCTATCTCTTTTACAGCTGTCACCATAATTGTGATAAATCTCACTCAAATTAATAATAGGGATATTCGAATACAATACCTCCCGCTCCCTACATAGTAGAAAGACTAATCATGCTACCACCTATTTTCAAAAAAATAAAAAATAAGACTAGGGCTATTTTATATATTTAGTTAAGTAACTCAATCCATTAAAAAGTCATCAATGCGTACATAGCTCTTATCTTCATATAAGATGAATATATCATCTCTAACACACTTATGCATAATTTTACTAAAAATTGGATTTATTATTCGTGTTATGTAACTAACTATTTGCATACTCGTAATGGGTGAAGATATCTGCACTCAAAAAATTACCGGTTTCATCTCATTACTATAAAAATTCCAAATAAAAATAGAACAAAACTAAATGTAGTATATTTCCAAATTTTTAAATTAAAAAATGATGGCGCCCCCACACCCAGTCTTTTTCTCCGTACACAACCCTAACCCAGACGAGCTTCCATCACTACTCCTCCACCCATTTTTGCGTTTGAAGCGGACCGGTGCAATCCACGATGATTTTTAGGTCTTCCCTATCCACTTCTGGATTAGAGAGGGCTAGGAATATTTCTTCGGAGACGAAGAAAGCCATTCATGAGAGATCGATCGCTATTCTTGACACTCGCATAACATGTGGTATATATATATTGACGCCAGCTTAGCTCCAGGACACTCAATCTTTCCAACCCTAAGGATCCACTACCGAGTTATAGTCATCATCTTTCACCCACCGTAAACCAAACTAGCAAAGGAACAAGAGACGGTCTTTGTGTTTCCTCTGTTTCGTTTGCCAACTTACATATCCATGATTGATAGTGAGGATTTAGAGGTCGGGTTCGCGAAGCTGGAAGATCAAGCTTTTTATTGTAGCTGGGTATGCCAAGATCTACTCGAATCTGGAGCTATTTGTGTTTAATCCAAAGGTTGTCATTCCTTGCAGGAGAGGGACGACCTAAGAGAGACGGTTGGAGAGGGGCGAGCTAAGAGAGAAGACCGAAGTAGGGTTTTGGAGTTTGACCGATTTGGGATTTTATTAGACTAATCGTCCATTTGGTAGAGCATACGTTCATTTTCTCCGTATACATTAATTTATACGCTGTTAAACATATTCTCAATCAAACATAATTAAATTTGATATTTTCGAAGTAGTAGCGATAATTGTTGAGGTGCAGATAACCCCACCCACTCAGAATTCGCGCAACAGGTAATTCATATGAGAAATAACTTTAAATTCAAACAAGAAGAAAAAAAGACTATCAATATAAAAAACTCAATGTGCATTGAAAAAGAAGTTCTTTATTAAAATGAAAAAATGTATTTTAAAACAGTTCTTAAGCGGAACAGCCACGTGTGCAGTTAGTACTTTCACTATTTAGTTATCAGATACATACACATACATAGTTACATATACATCGTCGAGAGGCTGCTCCAATCGGGTCGGTCTGATTGTTATTCAGGTCCTCCTCCTCATCATACCATACCCATCCTCTCTCTATATCTGTGGCGGCTCTTCTTCTTCATATCTCCTCCGATCGGTTCTATCTTTCTCTTATTTTCTCTCTCTGCAATTTCGATCTAAGATTGGAACGATCTATTTCTTGGTGGAGTTGTATTGACGCGAGTTGCCATGGTTCCGGCTACACAACCTCCGTCATCAACGACAAATACTGCTCCCGCAGCTCCATCTGCAGAGGAAGAGGCCTTGAAGAGGAACACAGATTGTGTTTACTTTCTTGCTTCCCCTTTAACCTGCAAAAAGGTCTTTAGTCTTTTCTTCAATTTTTCTCTCTTTTAGGGTTTGTATGGTTCCACAAGATCCTATTACTATAGGGATCTTGGCTTACTTTTCTGATTGGCGATTTTGACAATTTTTTTTGCTTTGTAGTTTTGAGTATAATATTTGATTATGAATATTGAATGTGGGATTTGAGTTAATGACTAGTTTCGGATGTTGGATCTTGTAGGTAGACTATGTAAATCTTTACTGCGATCAAAAACCTAGAATTTGCGATGATAACATTATACTTAATGTTGATGATGAGTTATTGCTTAGTGAATCTGGCCGTGGATTTTAAATGTTAATCGCGAGAGCATGTTTGTTGATCTCATGGGTGTGTTTGATTTTCAAGTTAGACTGGCTTGTTCGCTTGTATTGTTAGAATCTTATCTCTAAACAATTTAAACTGGCGTATACGAGGAAAAAGATGTGATGCCAGCTACAGTGAGTCCCCCCCACCCCCCGAATTGGGTTATTACTTTTTCCCCTGAAATTATGGGAATTGTTTGTATCTGAAAAAAAGGAGATTGGTCCACTCAAAGATCTCAGTGACAGCATTTTTCTGCTCAATTGCAGATTCATGTTTGCATCTTTTTTGTAGATCTGTGGTCCGTTTTAATTGTAGCTTTTTGGACAATTGGATGAAAGAACTGATTCTATGAATATGGTAACTTGCAGCTAGAACAAAGTAGCAGCAAGTATATGTGAATGGTCCAATGGAGCATCACATGCATGTCCTTATGAATGTAATCATTATGTTTTATATCTGACTTCATAGTTCCTGATGAAGTCAGCATAGTGAGAGGATGCTTTAGATGTTCAATGCCAGTCCCTTGGAAAAAGTGTGTTCTTCTTTATTCCTCAACAAATTAATAACTCTCCCCTTTTTTTATTATTGTTAACAGGGAAGTGAATGCGAGTATCGGCACAGTGAATATGCCAGGGTAAACCCCAAGGATTGTTATTTCTGGTTGAATGGCAATTGCTTGAATCCGAAGTGTGGTTTTCGGCATCCTGTAAGCATTATGTCCTTTTTTTTGTTTGTCTGCACTATGATTGCTTGATTACCTTTTGAAACCGGAAATTGGAAATAAATGAACAAAGGGTTTGTAGATTCATCTTATTTAGATTTTTTCGTTTTATTTTTTCAGCCCCTTGATGGCTTGCTGGAAACCCAAATGGCAGTTCCTGCTGGAAATTCTTTCCCTCCACCGCAGACTATTGCAGCGCCTACTGCTCACGTTCAATATGGTGCAGGAAAGCAAGCGGTCCCTTGCATTTTTTTCCAAGGGGGGTTCTGCGCAAAGGGTTACAGATGTGCTTTCTCGCATGGACCAAGCTCTTCAAGTAATAAAACTCCACTGCCAACACCAGCTAGTGAGCCTCAGTCTCAAAAGAAGCCTTTTGGGCCCCTTCAAAAGTGTACTCAAGATCAGAAGATCTCTCAATCAAATGTTTCAAAGGCAGTTGGACCACTTGCTGATGCTAAAGCTGCACCAAAAGCTGAAAGTGCTCTACCACATAATAGTGTGGCCATTGAAAGGAACTTGCCGCCATCTGCTAGCAGGAATGATGAGGTTTCCAGGTTTATTAAAGCAACTAATGTTCCATTTGGCAGCGGAAATTTGATTAGTCGGTCCACCAATCGTTTAAATTATTCTCATGTGTCCGATGATCACACTTACCAGAATGGTAAAGACATTGATGAATTACCGAGGGAGTCCTCTCCCGGTTTTGATGTTCTTGTAGATGATGACCACAGAGATTCTGAGTACTTTCATGGTGACGATCAATATGGGAGAGCAAGAGGTCATGAAGGAAGAGACGTGAACAGTGTAAATGAATATGATATGGGGCATTCCGCTGATTACAGTTCAATTGCAGATGTTAATCAAGAAGCATTCCGCGATCCACGTGCTTACAACCCCTATGATCGCATACATGGCCAGCATGCTTGGGAGCAGCACAGAACTTCATCTGAGAGAATGTCAGTGGGGCATCCTCACCTAGAAAGGAGAAGTTACTCAAAAACTGAGAGCCCGGATCATATATCTGAATCAGATCTGAGATATCGCTTAACAAAGCAGAGGAGGGTCAACGGTTTAAGGTCAGTTGTCAGTCATGAGTATGTTCCCGACAGCCATGTTGAGGAGCAAAGCTACATAGGTTCTCGCAGAGAATCTCATAGAACTTCACATGAGAGCTCCTCCATCAGTGGTCGCCTTCGTGGTAGAATAAAGCTTCCAGGGAGGTCTCACATCAGTGGAAGTGACTTGCACACAGAAAGAGAGACTGATAGGGGAAGGAGTCGGCGCAGATTGTCTCCGGGAGCACCACAAATGTCTTCCCACCAGGGGAGGCTACGTGACCGATTGAAAGGCAGGGTAGAAGAGGATTACAATGAGGGATACCTTAGAGGTTCCAGAAGCAGAAGTGGTATAACCGATGACAGTACTTACTTTTCTGGTCCAGGGAGTCTTGCAGAGCTCAGAGCTACAAAAAATACAGATGATAAAGATAATCTGTCTCTTGGAAAGCGTAAACATTTGATGGATCATCATCAACTATCTGAAGGTGATCTTTCTTTCAAAGGACCAATGCCCTTCAGTGAGATTCTTAAGAGAAAAAAGCAAGCTGAAGCAGCAGCCTCAGGAAGTGCTGTATCTGTCAATAAAGAACATGATCAGAATGATAAGGAAAGTTCATTCAGTAGCACCAAGATGACATCAGTCTTAGAGATGCAAAGTGGTCAGTCTGTAAAAAAGGAGGAAACCAACAACCATGTTGTTAACAATAAGGAAGAACATGAATCGGCTGAAGCTCTAAACAATGAAGTCACTGTTGGTCCGTATTCTCAGGTACCTAATGCCAGTGAGCTTGAGACTGAAGATGGTATGATTGTTGATGAAGGTATGGAAGATCATGAGTATGAAGCTGATGAGCAGGGAGAGGGTGAGTATGATTATGAGCAAGGTGATGAAGGGGACTATAATTACGATGAAGGTGAAAATGTAGAGGGTGAAGAGGAGTATCTAGAGGGTGAAGAGGATGACGGAGATGACTTCGATAAGAAGATTGGTGTCATGTTGCCATGAAAGATCAGGTGAGATGAGGAGAGATGGATTTCCCTGTCCTTGAATGTGGTCATGAATATGATCTTTGACAAATCTCATGTTGCTCTCTCTGGTTGTTGGTTTTGATTGAGCAGCTTAGTTCCTATGAATTTTCTTTGTAGAAGTAGGGTAATCGAAACTTATTTTCCTTATCATCTGAGACCACCTTTATTGTATTTAACTTGATTGAATGACAATTTTTCTGGTGCTTGAAGCATTTTCCTTGCCCCTCAGTCAAATAGTTTCTTGCCAAGGGCATGATGGATACAGTAGAAAGTCAATAAGATGCATGCCATTCGATTCCCTCAGATTTTCTTTTTCGCCACAATTTTTCCTGAAACTTTTTGGCTTGTTTGTTGTGGATATTAAATGCTTATTATGTTAAAAGCTTTCTGCCATGCCTCCCCTGAAAGTGAAGGACTAAAGGGTTGTAGGAAGGGGGATAGAGGGGGCAGTCCGGATGGAAGGCTACCTCGGTACCTCGCCCGGGAAATTCAAGGTCCTGGCACGGTGGCACCCATTTGTAGCAGAAGTGCTCAGCCATAGACCCAAATGTCTAAACCAAAATCTGGGTTTTGAAAGGAGCCCATGTTCATTTACTTGGGCCAGCCCAAAATTTCCATGGGCTGGGAATTGTACAAATCCATGATCCATCAATCAACAGTCGTCAAAGAAATTCAACACAAGAGCCTCCCGTGTTAAAATTTTGGTTTGGTGACTTTTCATATCTACCAGCGGTCCACCATCATCACTCTACCAGAAAACCTCGGAAAAACCAACACACACACAAAGGAAAAAAGGCCTCCGTCTTCAACAACCATGAACTCCCCTCTCGCCGCCGCCTCTTCCTCTCCGTCTCTCCTACGTTTGAAGAACCCCTCACTGAACTCACACTGGGTTCCTCGTGTTATTTACTCGAAACCTCGTAGCGATGTCTCTGTATCTGCTCTGTTTACAATCAGAGCTTCATCCGGTGGTTCTGACAAGAAACATCCGATTGTTAAGAATCTTAAATCTCTCACCAAAACCGCAATCCTCATTGGTGCTGCTGCAGCTATGGCAGCGAAATTTTCGGTCTTGCCGGCAAGGGCAGAGTCTCCTGCTACACTCACCGAGGAGAAAATTCCGGTAGTCGATGAAAAAAATGATGAAAAATTAGAAATCCGTGAGGCAAATGTGGTAGAGTCATCGCCCTTGTCGGAGTTTCTAGAAGGGAACATTGAAGCCCTTGAAGCTCTGAAATCGCTTCTCCAGCAGAAGATTGAGAACCTCGAGGATGAAGAAGCTCTTAAAATCTCGAAACGCTTAGCCTCAGCCCAGCCAACTGTGCTCGAATGGAAATTCTTGACGGCGAGACTGTTGAATGAGATCGGTCAAACTGCGGATGCACGCAAAGTGTTCGAGGAAATTCTGGCGGCCAATCCGCTGTCATTTGAGGCGTTATTTGAGAACGCGTTGTTGATGGACCGTTGTGGAGAAGGTGAGGCGGTGATGAGGAGGTTGCAGGGGGCTTTGGACATTGCCAAGGAGAACGAGGCGAGGGATGTGAGGTTGATAATGGCCCAGATGCAATTTTTGCAGAAGAATGTGGATGGTGCCTTGAAAAGTTATCTTGAGTTGGCTAAAGAGGATCCCACTGATTTCAGGCCCTACTTTTGTCAAGGAATGATATACAGCTTGCTTGCTAGGAATCTGGAGGCAAGAGAGCAGTTTGCAAAGTACCGTGAGCTTTCGCCCAGAAACTTTGAGGTGGAGGGCAATTTGAGGACACCATTGTCTAGGATGAAGGTTTTTGGAACAAATGAGGAGAATTGAGTTTTTTGGTTTTGTAGTTCTGAGTAATAATGATTGGAGACAGGGAGTGATCTTCAAACGGTTTACTATGGCATGGGATTTCGGGTAATAGCGCTTCAGGTTTTCATCTATACTTGTGTCATTTTTTTTTCCAAAATGGTGTTGAAACATTGTTCAAGTAAGCATAGAGGATAGCTTGAGAAATAAAGGGATAAAACTGAGTTTTATAAAATTGAGTTATGAACTTTTGTAAAATGAAAATCCTTTGGTGATCCGAGGAGAATGATCTCAACTGAAGTTATGTTGTTGAATACTCTATTGTATTCAAATAATTTTAGACAAATTATGCCTTTCTCTGCTTATTATTTCCATGTCATTACCATGTTTGTGTCTTGGATTGCATTGCTCTGTAGATTGTCAATTGGGATAGATGTCATAGATAATGGAGATTTTGGTTTCTTGAACAAACCGGTGATTGTAATCATTCAATTATGTACTCTATTTTGTTTTAACTTTATAATGTTTAGGATAAAAGATTGATTACTTGCTCATTTGCTTGAGAAATTTTATAAAAAACTGAAAGATTGGTCGCTGCTGCTAATTTGTTATGTTTTGCACTGATGTGACTCTCCGATGAAGAGTTCTTTTCATTTGGGATCCAACTTTTATAAAGGATAAGGGAAAAGATCTTCTAAGATCCCTAAATGCAAGATAAGTTTATCACTTCAAAGGTTGAATTGGATTGTACATAGTTCATCTCTCTCCCTCTGTATTTCACAGAATTTTTTATGGAGAAGAGTTTTCTACCCTGTTTCCTTTTCATTCCTTCATAACCTTACAACTAGTTCACAATGGTTCAACCCAGTCTTTGCACGTTTTTCACAATGTATCTGTATATCAAAGCGTGATAACAAAAATATGTCATGAAAAATCTACATAGAAATCAAAATTGTTCATCATCCTGGGAATAGAGGCAAGTTTAGGGATAAGATCATAAGAGCAGCTCCAACCATCCCTGAAATGAGAGGAATCCTCTTCTGGGATCACTTTTTGCTAATTTGTTGTTCTTATGGTACACTAAAATAAGATAAAGCATAAAGGGTACCCCAAACTCGGAGACCTCTTTTCCATCCCAAATTATGAAAATATTAATTTATTCAACGTTCTCGTTGCTCGCTTTAAAGTTAAGAAAAATGCTAAGTATCCCTAAATATCCCTATGTGAGTGATGTGATAAAATTTTGAATTTGAACAGGTCAAGATTGAGCCAAAATTTATGGTGTATGAGTGTGCCACATACGATTAGAGATATGAGTTATTAGAGATACCAAGCACAACCGATTAATTTAAAGTTGAAGGTTGTTGAATTAATTATTTTAATATTAAATGTGATGTTCTACTACTAAAATATTTTTTTGCATAAAGGTACCGTTCGTTTGAGCTTATGAGAGAGTTTATACGTTCTACAACTTATAAGCTTATTTACATCGGTCAACAATCACATCAATTATATATCAAAAAAAATTCTTAAATTTCCTTTATTATCCCTATTTTTTCACATATTTATCATTTTATCTCTCAAAATATATGTAAAATTTTGAAAAAAAATTTACATATTTAAACTCAACGTGTAAAACTCTTTTCAACAAGACCCATATTTGATAGTTTTTATTTAATTATTAGAGTATTTTATATACCCCTAATAGTAAATTAACAGCTTATACGCTATCAAAATTTACGCTCTACCGAACAGCACACAACTTATACGCTATAAAAAAACTCTCTACCAAACGGACCCTCATAGGAGTGGAGATGTCTTCCATTCTCCATTTTGGAGACTAGTGGGTGATGCTCTATGGATTAGGACTTTTTTTTGGTGCTGAAATTTCAAAATTTTGTTTTTCAAAGTACACATTTTGTACCTGCCCATAAATATAATTTGACCTTTTCAATAGTTGAATATTTTGCCAATTAGACAAAAACAAAAACAATATATAAATATATTAAATTATCGAATAATCTTATAGTTTCTTTTATGACCTTTTATTTTGTAGGTTAAGAAGGAAAACAAAATGGGTTAATATAACATGCTCGAAAGATTTATTATAATATTCAAACGTTATAAATCAATAATTTCATGTTGATTTTATTTCATTTTGATAATTCGAACATTATTTTTTTCATTTTTGGACAGTTAATTGTCTCATATCTAGTTGTCTCTCTGCCACCATCATCACCCTGGGTTCAAAGGTTCAAGCCTTGATCTTGCGGAGGAAGGCTCTCACGTTTTTTCCTTCTTCGAGAGCCGTTGTCTGTGTCTCTGAGTGGAGAAGCCTTTGCAAATAGACAACAATGTTCACGGCTAGGGCTTCGTTTAGGAGAAAGGAATAGAGAGGAGGGAATAAAGTCAAATTAGCCCTTGACTTTGATGAGGACAATTGGTTGGAATTGGAATCAGAAGCCCGCAGACTGTACGAAGGTTGGCAGCAACACTGGCGGAGAAGAGGCAATTGTTGCAGCGATCGAGGATGTATGGGTGAATTAATTAGAGTTTAGGTTTATTTTTTTGTTGGAGGAGATTGGGAAGATGATGAGTTGAACTTTTTAATTATTTTAAAATGTAATTTCTCGCATATAATTTCACATAATTCACACTTTTTTATAAATAATTATTTATTTTGAGTT
Organism: Euonymus europaeus; assembly: GCA_963580455.1. NCBI lineage: Eukaryota > Viridiplantae > Streptophyta > Magnoliopsida > Celastrales > Celastraceae > Euonymus > Euonymus europaeus. The sequence goes on from OY756965.1 coordinate 21,190,344, forward strand.
AAAACGGTTGAACATGATCAATATTTCGATGATAACATGTTATATTAATCCAAAATAAAATCTACCAACTTTATATTTTACTGGAAAATACCAACTTTTAACTAACATTATTGTTACTATATATAGTCTTTTTAAAAAAATTCTTTTTAACATGTATAATTTTATGGGAGTGTGGGAATTGGAACACTTGACTTCGAAGTTAGAAAGGTTGAAGATCAAATTAGCCAAACAAACAAATTAAAAAGTACATTAAAACAACATGCCTTACGTACACTTATCAATCAATGAAAAAAATCTCAATATATCTGATAACAAACGAAGAATGCAGCAAGAACTAGTTGACAGCGCCGCAAATCCTCCTTATTTGGCCAGCTGAACCCCTAAGAACATCAATCTCTCCCATTTTGATCATGGCAGATGCGAAATCATTCAAAAAAGTTCTGGGGTTCCTGCTATAATCATTGACAATGCTGTCCGTGGATCCGCCACTAAAGAGAACTTGATCCGTATGAAGAAGTCCCTTCCTTTGTTGTAGATTCTTGAAATAATTGTTGTCAAAAGAATTGGGTGTCACCAAATCCATCGGTGCCAAATTGGAGTTTCCACCGGTAGCTGGACAGCCACGCCTGCGAGTGCTGGCAAATCCAGCATCGATGTCACTTGTGTTCCCATATATCCTACCACGAAATGTGAAGCATTGAGCTTGTCCTATTGAATGAGAACCTGACAGTGCAACCATGTCTCTTGCAGTAAGTCCTTTGTTTTCGAAGACAGTTATAAGTCGTTGGAGGTCGTCTGTAAAACCAGGAAGTAATCCACTTTCAGCCAGAGATCTACTTGCGGTAGTTGAATCTCTTCTTCCAAGCCTCACTGTCCAAGAAGGGCCTCCCACCTGATAAGTAAATTAATCCAAAAGTTAGTCTAAATACCCATCGTTAATTCTAAAAACTTGTTCTCTGAATATATATATATATATACACACTCTTACATATTCAGATGCATCTCTGACGGCCACTGCGATAATGTCAGCACAAGATACAACGCCAGGACATACTTTCTCTACTTCTTCTTTGGCGTTGTCTATGACTCCATAGCCTCTCACTGAACCAACGTTAGGGCCTGCAGTCTTTTCACTTTGAATTGACGATGTTTCGTCGAGTAAGATTGATGCATCACATCCCTGGACGAAACAATCATGGAAATGGAGGCGAATGAGTGACGCAGCCATTCGACGTTCTCTCGCAATTGAAGATCTAATTGATGTTCTTATGGTAGAGAGTGCATCAGGACATGTAGTTTCATAGAAGGTTGAAGAAAGCTGGGCTTGGCATGTTGTGCTTATGATGAGAAACAGCATCAACACTAAAGCACCTGCAGGATTATTAATGTTTAAATGTTGAGAAGCTGAAGCTGCCATATTGAAACAAAAGGAGAACTGGGGTTGAGAGTACTAGAGAGAGGAATTGGAATTAAGAATTGGTGAAGAATGCATGCAAGATATGCAACAATTTATAGCTAGGGATGAAATTAATAGGTAACGACAGAATTGTTCAATATTATCTGCTAGCTGACTCGATCTATTTTTATATTTTTGAAACGATCGAGTGTTGGGTGATTTATTCTACTTTTGACTTGTCAATAATACAATATTGAGAAAGAGAAAAAGAAAACCATTATATGTAAAAAAACTAATGAAAATGTCAAAGTCAACCCCAAAAATAGCTATTATACATATATCAAAACTTTCATGCAGGCATGCATTTGGGATATATACACGGCTTGGCTTTGTCAGCCTGATAGTCTAATCTTAAATTTGAAGAAATCAGCAAATTAAATTAAAGTGGACTCTTACCTAGGGCTAGCTAAAGCACCAAAAAAAAAGGAAAAAAAATGGTATTCCTCCGTTACACGTGAGGATAATAAAATTTCGGAGGTATCGCTCACTTTTATAATAAAAAAGGAAAAAAGAGCTAAATTTTATTGTAATAGAGATTAATCAATAGTTTGATTTTATTATGTTAATTTTTTTAATTCTAGAGAATTAAAAAAAATGGAGAAGAAAGATTATCAGAACTGCCAATTAACTTCCATTTTAATATCTTAAGATTATTCTCTTCACATTTCGATTTTCGACTAATACTGGTTATTCAGATCTTTTCCATGTTTACGCCTAATTTGTTTTTACAAAACTATATATATATATAAAATATAAAACGCGTTTTCAAGTGTTGTTTTATTGTTTGTTGACAAAGGCAAACAAAAACCATAGACATTTATTACAAAGGTACGTGTTCCTTTATCTAATAATACTAGGTCGGAGGCCCGCGCGTTGCTGCTGGTCCCTTCAATCGTGACACAATTTTTTTTTTATTAATTTCGTGTCTCTAATCTGGATGTCCAGTGTTTGTTAAAACTGTGGAGTTTTTCTTATGGTTGTAATGTAGTTTATTCTACATTAATTATAATCTGAGTTGTGGTGGAATGCTATGTTAATAATGTGTAATGTAGGTGTTTTTCGTGGATTCAAATTATATGAATTGCCTGCTCAAGCAACTAAACCTTGCACCGAACCCAACCGGAACTGGACACCAGCCTTAAATTCGAATATCATTTGGAAGCACACAATTTAGTACTCACATATTCAAATTCTCCATCATTGATGAACCCACTAAAAAATCAGACTCAGACCACAATACAGATTGTAAAATGAAGCAATAAGAAAAATAAAGTAAACCAAAGACTATCATAAGCTTAGAAAATACTAAAATTATGAAGAACGTACACCTTTGAGAAATCATAGGCGGCCAAGACATGTTTAGCTTCATTAATTATGAGAGAAAAACGATTGAATAAACAAAATTAACCAAAAGAAGCTAATTGACATCTTACCTAAGTTATATGTCGGTAAACAATAGAAGCAAACTAAAAATTACAAGCGAATGAACGAAAGTGATTTCTCTTGATATGAAGATGAAATCGAAGAATGCAGGTCGTCTGACAGCAATGGAATAACAGGATTCCTGGAGGGAAGAAATGCATGAACCAGATTGACTTTGTTTCAGAGTCTTAGAAATTGTGACAAAAGAATAGCTGAACATAGCAGTAGATGTCAGTGCCTGCCCATTTTGTAGTCCAGTCAAGCGTCCATTTCACTCACTGCAGAAACTAATAATTTGTTTGTTAATTGATTATCTCTTGTTCAAACCATAAAACTGGACTAACAAATAACAATAGAAGATTCAACATGGGTGATTCTAATTGTTCTTTTAAAACCCAAAACTAATAAAAGAAGATGAGCATAGCATATCCATCATTGTTGCTCCTAGCAAGTTTGAAATGTTATATATCTAGCATCTCCAAGCCTGTCCTTTTATATGTGCACCAGTTTTTCATTACCAACCCATAAATTCTTTCAAATGATTCAAAACATTTTTAAAATAGCCCACAGACACCAAAACAAAAGTAAACCCTCTGACTAAAAGTAAGGACGGAGATTGCACTAAACAAAGTTATAACAACTCGTCACTTAATGATGTAATATAAACAATTTATTCTTACTGTTGTACAGAAAAGCAGCAGGCCTTGTTTTACCAAGGCATGATTGGTTCAAGTGAATTGATAAATGGAAATCAGCTGAAATTCCCAGAAATGGCCTGCAAATAGAGGTCTGAATCCTTTAGATCAAGTTGATCAACAGGGAGAAAAATACAAAGCAATACATAAGAATTTACTATTTGGCCAAATGCATGAAAGCAAACTTGCCTCTGATATTAATGGGTTGCATCAAATTGAAAGACTTGAACCATGGAAAGCAACTTACCATAAGTTCATCAGCTACCTCGGAAATTGAGCTTGAGTTCTTTCTTGGCAACCAGCCTCCCATATGTATATGTCATTTTTCTATTTTCGACCTTTATTACATGGCGTATGTCATCTTTTGAACAAATAAAAGGAAATCATTATAAGTAATATAAGAAATATCTCCATAATTAATACTTATATTGTCAACTTATTTAGAATAAAGAAGCTGGATTACCTGTTAAAATGACGTATTGGTAAAACTACAGCTATTCATGGGGATACTGAGTTCCTCTTCTGGTAGCTCCCTGATTATAGTCCATGACCAAAAATATGATTGAATAGAGGGTTGTCAGTTTAACTCATGCAACATTTTTAAAAAATTTAGAACAGTTTTAGATTTTTATTGGTAAAATAAATTGTAGCACCTGATCATGAACCAGCAGGCCATTGAGGCTCATCATTTGATGTTGAAGAGATGGGTTTGTTGAATCCCAGATGCTTTGAAGTCCGCATCCTTTCTTACAGCTGCGTCGTCCAATGGTGAGGTATGATAAATAAGTGTATTCCATCTTCAACTTCTATGTCACTGCGATGTTTTAAGATTTCATATTTAAATTGCATATACACATCTAGCATTTTGTATTGTTTAAAAAGTGCAGTAAGCAGAAGCACACATGTACTATAGTGTTAATGAAGAACATATAGTTCACCTCTATTTATTTCCTCAAATATTTCAGGGTAGACTATATTTTTTGTGTATGTTTTATCCTCCTCCGCATCTCGACCTATTAGTATACGAAGTCCAGTAGAGGCTGTCACCCTTGATGCTGCAACATATAGCTGGCCATGCGAGAATACTGGTCTAGGAAGGTATAAACCCACCTTTGCTAGTGTTTGGCCTTGACTTTTATTAATCGTCATTGCATAACAAAGCCTAAGTGGGAATTGCCTACGTCTCATGGTAAATGGCCACTTCGTTTCTGTTGCGGACATGATTATCCTTGGTATGCAAACTTGTTCTCCAACATGACTACCACTTATTATTGTTGCTTGTACCACTCTGTCACCCAATCTTGTAACTAATAATCTTGTCCCGTTACACAAACCGTTGCTTTGATCGATGTTCCTCAGCAGCATCACTGGGGTGTTTTCTTTCAAATGTAGGTTGTGATTTGGGACTCCATTGAAAGTCAATGAATTTAGAAATTCAACAGGATACAATAGGTCATCATCATTTGAGCCCCCACTGATTTTATAGATTGAGTCAAAGCTGTGATATATTTTCTCATTTGTTGGCACCATAGACAATACATGTGAGTTAATGATGTCAACAGTTTCATTAGTTGCAGTGATAATCGCCCTTTCCTTTAGGTAATCTGGGTCGTTGTACATTGCATTGAAATTACTGTAGATTTCTGAAGTGATGTCCTCAATATCTCCTTTTGCTGCTTGCACAAGCAATGTCTCAGGTATTTTAATCCAAGTAGGATATTCCTCATCATCATGCATTTTAACAGTTTCTGCTTTGCCCTCCCCTATGTCTAGGAGCCATTGTGCAAACTGATATAGTTCTTTAATTTGCTGTTCATCGAGGGCAGTTTTAGATAGTCTCATATTCTCTGTTAGATAGAATAGCTTGCATTTAGGCCACAGATGAGACTGAGTTATGCATGCTCTTATGGTGTCTTGTCTTGACCCTTTCACAACCACTGGAAGAATCTGCCTAAAGTCACCACCAAGTAACACAGTTTTCCTGCCAAATGGGTAAACTTCATCCTGCTCATGATCAGATGCAACGATATCTGTTATAGTCCTGTCTAAAGCCTCAAAACAATAACGGTGAGCCATTGGCGCTTCATCCCAAACAATAAGACTTGCACTCTCAATTAATTCTGCCAGATGCGTCCCCTTTTTAATACTGCATGTTGATTCCTCATTAATATCAATCGGTATCTTAAATCTTGAGTGCGCAGTTCTGCCTCCTGGCAATAGCAACGAAGCAATTCCAGAGGATGCCACAGCAAGTACAATTTTACCTTCTGACCTCAAACGATTGATTAGCGCTTTATAGACAAAAGTCTTACCTGTTCCACCATAACCATATAGAAAGAAAAGCCCTCCAGAATTAGTGTATACAGCATCCAAAATGGAGTCAAATATTTTCTTCTGCCCCTCATTCATTTTGTTGGAATATTGGATGTTTTGTTCTTGTAGGTCAGATATATTATAAGCCACCTCTTCTCGCAAAGTTGTATTCCCAACGTCTTGTTCCCTCCCCCTTGTTGGTTCTGGGAGTCTATTCTGACTCAGTGAGGAGCCACCTCTTTTCAAGAGCTTTTCAAGTTCAAATAGTACTCTGTTCTTCACCTCTTCATCTGAAATATGAAGGTCTGGTATTCCGAGTGACTGTCTAAGTCGAAATACAATATCTTCCTGCATATGTATCAAATTCGACTCAAATAGCTTTAATGCATCAACGACTTCACAGTGTAGCACCAATGTGACATATAAATTTCGAAGTTGGCTGGAAGTTGCCCAACCAGCAGCCTCCTCCATTGCTTGCTGCCACTCTTGATCATTCCCAATCAAACCCATCGCGTCACAGGCCTCTTTAAACGTGCTGTGAATAATCCCATTAACTGTTCTCACATCAACAAAATTTTTAGGCCCTTTGACATGTGAAAGAAGTATCCTAAGGTAATATATTTCACCTGCGGAGGGGTGGACATAGTTGATTCTACCAATACATTCACCTCTTTGCCTCCTAAACCAAAATTTATTGGGGCCATCCCATCGCCAGAATGTAGGAAATTCTGCATAAGTAAGTTGTCGTGCATCATCAAAATTATTGTTTGTGAACAACCATTCTGTCAACATGGTTTTTTCTATTCCTGGTTGTTGTAAAACTGTGTCGACATCTAATTCCCCATCGAAGACTATGTTGTTCATCAAAGGAAGGTGTATAGATAATGTTTCTACACTTGGGTATTTGAAATGAATGTGAAACTCAAATATTCTCCATACAGATTCAGGAGGGGAGACATACCTGCAATCAATATAGCTTTTAACCTCATCGACTACTTTTGGCTGTGAACTTGAAGTTGATGTATGATTTGAACCACCGAAATCTTCCTGTAACAATGCTCTTGTTCTATCAGGTCCTTTGTTGATATATTTAAACAAATATTTAATTGCCCTGGAACGATTACACCATTCAACATTTATATGAGCATCATATTTTAGGAGCAAACCTCTGTTGTATGGGACAACAAATCTATTGTCCAGTTCTATGCCAGACTTGACGACCACCATCTTTGTATCACGACGCCTATAAACTGCGAATCCATCTTCACCTATAACTGTCTCCGAGTTGTATTTCTTTGGAAAATGTTTAATGCATTTACCTTTCTTCATGCATGGTGCTTTAGCATTTGGGAAACCACAAGGACCGTGTACCATAAATTTAGTTACTATACTGTACAAAACCGGATCTGTGTCTTTGTTCGGGATTTCTGCAGAGATTATCCTGTCAATATCTGTGGATGTTGGGTATTTATCTTCAGCCTGTAACCAAAGTATTATATGAACATGTGGCAGCCCTCTTTTTTGGAACTCAATTGTGTAAATTATAGCGAAAACTTTTCCAAAATAGTCCCCCTTTTTGATGTCACAAATCAGTTCTTGCAGTTTCATGTGAAAGACGCGAGTGACAATGTCAGGTCTATCCTCTGCTCTTTGTCCTGGTATAATAGCCAAAGCGCTGATAATCTCTGCCCACTTTACATTACATGTGAATGTGATAAATAAATCTGGATTACCTCGAGAACGACAAATTGCCATTGCATCATGGTAGTTCTTTATCATATAACGGGGACTTCCGGTAAAGCTAGATGGCAATATAACACGTTGGCCCACTGAACTTCCCGCAACATCGCCCCTTAGAAAAGCATCTTGTACACCACTTAAAATTTCACATCTATAGTGTTCTTGCTGGTGTTTGAATCGTATATATCGCAGCCTTTCATCTTCTATAGATGTAAATGCATCAACAATGTATTGTTGATACAATCGTCCCCCTCTAATCAGCAAACAATTGGCACAGTCTCTCTGTTGGAGCATATAGCAGTAGAATTCTCGTCTAGTGACATGTCCTCTTTTCAATCGAGGCCCTGCCGAAGTTGTTTGATAAGGAATATCCAACCTATACCCATCTTCACCATATGGAAACAATAATGGGTACTGCATTGCCATGTACGATGGATGCAAATCACTTATACGTTTAAGCCCACCGCCTTGTTGATCGACAATGATGTCACGACCATGGTCTGTGATCCCGATATCACCAACTATCAACGCAGCCATTTCAGGTGCTGATGGTGTGTTGTATTGCAATCCATCAGTGGATCGTTTGGCAGATAATTTCAAACAAACTTTACGTGTCTCACCCTCGGTAAAACGATCCCTTGCCATCCGAAATGCTTTGACCAATGGGTTAATTTCGTTGAACATATCAATTAGTTGCTGCACAACTGTCTGGTCAATATGTTTGTCCATCCCAGTTCCAGTGAGCGCAAAAATTCTATTTGATGCTTCATTTTCTGTGTCATAAATATAGAGTTGAGCGAAATGAGGGCGTTGGCCGTCAATAGGAAGAAGAGAACCAATCAAATGATGGTTTTGCCCATTTAATGTAAACACGTACGGCCCTTGACCACTGTTTATATCCCTGTCAATTTTCCCGCCAATTGAGGTGAAGGCAAACATTGAGTTGTACAACCTTATATTCTGGCGGAATATCGATGAAGCTCTGGGACCATCATAAGCCAGTAGAGACATCAAAAGAGGCGGGGGTGTGTGAAAACTTGGTAATCCAACACGACCTTGTCTGCAACAGAGAGAAAATATAGGAGCACGACTGCTCATTGACTTAAGACGCTCAGCAAACCAAAATGCAGCACCGCAATGCTGACAATTATAATTGGGCAACCCAAGATCCAGCGCGAAAGGATTGCTAGCAACTGGGGGCATAACTACTAAAGATTGCGGTTGATCAACAGACATGACACAGTGACTGGAGCCTTGTTCAGATTCTAGCAGAACTTTAGAGGTTGAAGGACACGACCCAAATCCACTTTGACATTCTATAGGGTGTTGTTCAGATACTCTTCTGCGCTCTTGAATTATTTGTCTCCTCACTGACCTATGTCCCCTGCTCGATTCCCCCCTTTCCATCCTAAAACAGTCAGTTATTTTTCAATCAAATTTTAACTAAAGCATTATTGGAACGCAAACATATAGATGCACGAACTTATATACCAAACAAATAATGATGTTTATTAAAGATTTGTCCTCCAGACATGAATTAGAATAATAAGCTAAAGCAACTGATTGTGAATATAAGAGGATATATAATTTTTAGAAGAAATAAATTTGCAGGTAGTTAAACAAAGGATTTTAAACAGCTGAAAATAAAAAACAGAAACCATTTTTTCTAATGTCATAACTCATAAGAATAGTTTATGTAAATTATCACTATATGTAGTTTAAAAAAAACACATTTGCCCTACCAATTAGAAGAGTTTCCTTTCGTAGTACCGGGTGGGGGGGGGGGGGTTTGCCGGATTGTTATCAGGATGTGCATACAATCAAATGATACAGTATAGTATGGGCATTTAATAAAAATAATTGAGTTGGATTGAAAGAAAGTGGCTGTAACGAAATTAATATCGTAGAAGAAATATATTGAGCGCAAATTTGTTGGGCAATGATAATAAACAAAAGAACTCAATAAAGGAAATATTACTTAGACAGAGGAATAAATGATCATAAAATATGAGAAATTAGAGCAAGTCAGAGGTGTAATTCATCTACTTAAATTCAAGCATACTCTCAAGTAGAAGAAGAATATAAATAATATAAACAAATATGAAATATCTCAAGTAGAAGAACAATATAAATAATATAAACAAATATGAAATATTGAAGCATGTACAATGTCTAATGGCATCCCAATCAACATATATGCATAATCAAAAGGAAGACAACGAAATGAGTAGTCGTTGAAGTTAAAAATGACTTTGAAGGTTATGGAGTAAAGTGAGGGTTAACTAACCTGTGTAACAGCACGATATTCGGAATCACAAGAGTATTTCACAAAGGTTGGTAAAACAGTGCAGAGTTGTAACTGAAACGTAATATCCTGGAAACAAAAAAAAGAATAGCATAAAGCGAGTGGAGATTTAGATTCATATCCCACCAGGGCAACATGCAGTAATTAGAGGGGTTATATGTGATATGATTCATATTCCATAATCACAATGGAAGACTTCAAAAACCCCAATCACCAGCAACCCATTTAGAACAAAGTGAATGCAAAACAATAGACACCTTAGTTAGTTTAGTTAGTCAAAATCCAAAGAGAAGCAAAATAAGGGGAAAATAAGTCCTAAGTAGTTGAATCACAAACAATTTTGTTTGCTTCAGTCTATATCACAAACGAAATAAGTACACCTTGGGCGCCTCTAATTGATTAAATCTAATTGAGCATTTAGTCATAGCCTTACGTTTCAAAGGCTACTCAGTTAGGCATCATTGTTATTGGTGTAAGTATCATGTTCCTTGTACTGGTATCGTATCATGTTTTTTTTTTTAAGTCTAGAATTGGTGTAAGTCATCATGAAGGCATCATTTTTGTATTTGGGTCATCAATGTAAAGAAAGGCATACAGATACAGTACAAGCAATTGTGAAGGGGCCTTTAAAAATCATTAATATAAACTAAATATGCGCATTTAGCACAGGTACATTTGCAAGTAGAGTTTTAAAAAATCGAAGGGAAAAATTAGATGGAATGTAAAGATGACCAACCTGGTTAAAAAATGACCATTGCTAATATCCGGAGCAACAAATCGAAGACACAAATGAACGGGATACAAAGCAACTCTTAACTGAAGAAAAAAAAAATCCCACAACAAAAACACTCAGAAGCTGCTGATCAATATATACATATCAAGAAAACAAACATATAGTGAATGCATTCTCATAACCATAACAATAGCAAAATAAGGAAGTACGAACACCAAGATTTGACCAGTGCATTTTATAAGTAATAATAGAAGCAGTGAGAAAGAAGCAAAAATAAAATGAATGAATCAAAACTAATAATACATCATGAGCATATGCGCAAGAAGAGCCATTTTTTTTATCAAAGTAGATGGTGAAACTAAGAGCATAGCAACCTGTTATCGACACAGATAAACCCAGTGATAAGGACCCACAACTTAAGACTGTGTTCAAAGCATCAAAAACTCAGATAGACATATCAAACAATAAACCCAAATAAGTAGACATTAGACACAAAATCAATGGTTATGCTATGATTTGATGGTTAAAATATTGATGATTACAAAGCCAAGAGCATTAGAGCAAGATAAGGTAAAACACACAAAACACATTAAAAAAAGTTTTCAACGAAATATCTGGAACATAAATAATCTAGCAAAAGCCTAAATAATCTGAAATTTGACATTTAAGGAGGTGCAAGATAATTAGAGAGAAAATGAAAACCACCGAAAATGATGTAGAAATCTGAACCGTAACAAAACATTACTTGAACAGTCCCAAAGCTGAAGGTAACACTTTCAGGAGTAACCCTTCCTACAAGGAAGATATGATTTAATGTTTAAAATGTAGGGAAAAATATTAGTAACTGAAGCAACCAAACAAAAATTGCAAATCACATAACCTGTTTTGCATTACTCATGACAGCTCTATGCCAAAAAAAAGTAATGAACAATTAGCCCGCTTGGAAAACAAACACGACAACAGAGTGCATCACAACTATTTCACCAATAAATAGGGTGGTGTCATATTGTAGTCCTTCTGTTTCCTTCTTTCTTGATTATAATTAATAATTAATGGGGAGTTCCTATACAAATCTTTGCCTGACATATTCCTTTAGTTTGGAATGATATTTTTCTATATCTCAAATTATTATATACCATAAAGCCTTCAATTGAAAGTGGAATTTATGAGCATAATGCATATATGATGCAATCCAACATTTATGTGAGAATATATGTTAGGATATTAACAGACAATATATCCAAAAAAGAAAAAGCAACCACGTGGATTTTCCAAATCAAAATATTGGGAACAGAAATCTATCTAAGTATTTAATATTTAGAAATTAAGCAACTTAATAGTGAAATATTTTGAAATAAAAAATTAATATATACCAATGCTTCCAATATTGACCATATATTTAATAATCAGAAATGAGGAATTCTAAACATACAGTGGAAAAGGTGTTTCGCAAGGGTATCATTGGGCATGTACTCCGCCACCAACTGCCCGATGCCCCACGCCGCGAAGGGAAAAGTACGCATGAGAAAGTTCAAGGTTCAAAGAAGCTGCTGATCAAAAACGCAAATAATCATTCTAGAGTTCAACCACATCTTCAAGGTAAGCTGAAATTCAGTCAGTTCCAGACCTAAATCTCAGAAATTGAAGAACCAAAAAGAAGCAGTTTTGGGAGAGAGAGCGAAACAACGAAGAAACAGAGAGAATTACAACTAAACAAAAGCAAACCCTCTGATTAAAAGTAAGGACGGAGGAAGGTAGAGAAGCAACTTGAGAGACTAACTCACCAGATAATCTTGCAAAATTATGAGGGAAGCCTGCGAAGGTAAGAACCGCGTTGTAACGATTCAGATTAGGTTTTTTTCTTTTTCACAATCGTGAGGGACGAAGGAAGGGTTCCTTTTTTCTTTCTGTGACAATCGTGAGGGAGGAAGCAAGACTGATCATCCAAACGATGTCGTTTTGTGTGGCTGGGCGGTATATAACGATGTCGTTTTGCGTGGATAGGCGAAGGCAACGCGCATACTGAAGGATGAACAGTATGTACTCGCTGTGTAGATGCGGGGAATCCTGCTAGATTATATATAGGTAGAGATATGATATCTTCAATGATATATTAATGAAGGATTCGATCAAAAACTTCTGACTTCAATTATATATTAAGGATTCGATCAAAAACTTCTGACTCCAATCATATAATAAGGATTCGATCAAAAACTTCTGACTTGTTCAATGCCAAACCGCCAACCTCCTCCAGCTGCTTCCCCAATAAGATGTTTTAAGTTACTAGAATGCCTGCATGCAGGCAACATTGGGATAACCTATCCAGTCCAGGTAGGCGTGGATTATACTTAGATTCTTGCACGCAGGAAATAGTAAACATTAGTAGCTAGTGGTAGAAGAGTACGCGTGATTATATCAGTAAAGCGTGCATGTTGCATGGGCGCTCCTCCCTCTTGTGGACTTTAACCTAGCCGCAATCATGATTTTTTACCAGGTGATAATATATTGTAGTTGAAAAATGTTATATTATTGACGGAGAAAATAATAATATGTAACAGAACATGGGCTGCATAAAAAAAAACTAAAGAAGGGTCTCTTCTTTAGCACAAAATTGTCTATGAATACAGCAAGAATCCTGCTCTCTTCAAGTCCGATTTCTCATCTGCCATGATTATTGTGGTGTTCTTACTGGTTCATCGGGGGAGATAAGGAGGTGTTAGGTGGTACGATCCCATGATGAAGAAAATGTATTCAAGCAATGAATGTTTATAAGAAAAGTCTGCGTTCATTGCTTGATAATTGATGTTGATAGTTTCGGCCAACTTCTCTTATAAATTGGAGATGTTGTTTTTATTGATAACAAAATAATCTACAGAGACATGTAATATTTACAGAGAGAAAGAAAGTCTGTATAGCATTTACAGAGAAAGAGAGAAAAAGCATATGAGCCAATTTGTGAGGGTTTTATCCACAAATTGAAACTATACAATATTTATATTAGGAGAAAGTGATCAACCTACTGATAAAATTTTTAATCTCATTTCCCGTAGTTTCTATATCTTTGAAGATTTTTCATGCTAAAATTGTATGATATTATTTTTTATTGTTTTGTGTTTCTATTCCAAAGGGAAGGATATGCAATGTTGCCAACTATCATATACATATGTACCTTCATCATTTACATTTGTGTCATCGTTTTCTAGAATTCGTTATTACTCAATTTTATTTTATTTTCCCTCTTTCAATCATTGTTATTTTTTTCTAAATTAAAATAAATAACCTAAGACATCGTGGAGAATCTGTAATTAAATTTGGTTGAAATGGCACTCTTACTCGGCTATCATGCTAATCATGAGCAATAATCTACGAGTAATTCCCAGAAGCGGTTCAATATCAGTGCTTAATTTAGGTTAGGTTCAACAAAATGTAGCCTAATAGTATCGATTAGGTTCAGCAGGGAGAGCCATTGACAGAAGCAGGAATGGCAGTTAGATGAGCAAACCCTGTGAAGGAATGTTAAGTTTCAAGTAGAGAAACAATTAAAACAACTGTTCGATCAAATGTGAATAAACATGATCCATGACTGCTATAACTTCCATGTCCACACAGGGTAATGGCTCCACAATTCATTCTTCCATAAGAACGACAATCGACGGCAAGAGAAAAAGAGAGAAGAAATCATGAGAAATTTATGAATCAAAATTCTTCAATGTCATTTTTTTGGTTGTTGACCGAGTCAGTAAGAACGCACCCAACAGTATAATCCTCATTGCCATGTAACCAGTACCAGAGAATTGGCAAGGCCCGACTCTCCAAAGGTCAACTTACTCTCATAATCCAGAGATTTAGCACCTGGGATTGCCTGTGACAAGCGGAATTGCCTCGTCTCTGTTTCCCCCAGTAGAGAATTGCAGAATGACCACAGTTGCTGGATATAACAAGAATTTCAAGTAATGAGTTGTGCCAAGGTTGATAAATTTCTAGATAAAGATACTTCGCTCTAAAGACAGTACACCTAGAGGAAGTAGCATGCTTGACAGTGGTCTGAGTGAAATTAAGAAAGAAATCAACCTATTCCTATATCAGTCTCTAAGGTGGCAGGCCATACGAATAACATATTTTAATCTAAAGGAAAGATGGGAAATGCAAGCGAGGATATCACTTATCAGGCCTTGCTCAGTCTTTTCACAAAGATCCAAGTTAAGCAATCAGAAAACCCAGAAGACGCAAAAGAATTAGCAATTTAGCTGATTCCAAATCTAATTATGAATCATCCCATTAGGACATTTGCAAATGCTCATTCTTAAGTAGAGCATTAAATTAACCACAACGTATTGGCAACTACCATATATGTACCATATAAAATGTCCAACCACTACCTCTTCAAAAGATTTCAAACAAAGAAAGACTAAAATTATATGGCATACCTGTATTGGATCAATACGCAGGAAATTTCTCTGAACCCTGCGTCCATCTGGAAGACGAATGCCGACAATACAGATGAGATTCCTATCACCCTTGGGTTCTTCAGGAAGAGGCAGATAAACAAGGCTATTTTTCAGACAGGTTTCTCGTCGCTTTTCCGTAGTAGTTGCCTCTCTATCACCACTATCTGCATCTTTAACCCTTTCCATTGAAGCCGCAATTGCTTGTTGCACTTCCTCATCTTCATCATGAATCTCACCTACAGACACCGGAAATGAACTTGGTTTATTTCTTATAGACACCAGGAATACAACTGTTGTACTTCCAAGAATCACTTCAATGCCATGGAAAACATCCTATTGGACATGCTTGAAAATATCAGCTCACTACAAGCAAATTTACATTTAGCACAACGCACCAAATTACGTCTAATGAAGATAAAGCTCCTCAAAAGTAACTTTAATCAAAGATATAACCAGGAAAGTTTCTCACAAAGTTAGTCAACAATTTCATTGCACCATAGAAACAGAAAGAGCATTACAGGAAAAAGAAAATCTGCATGCATTTCAGTGAGTGAATGCAGAGAGAACTGTTCTAATCAACTTTTGCATAACGCATCAAAGCAAGTTTTATATGATGGAAAAGAGGTCCTATTGAAGAAACATTTTTTTTCTATTCTTCCTTAGATCGTTGAGTTCTAAATTATTTTTCATTTTTGAAAATCTTGCTTCCATGTGAATTATCCTCTACAGACTCTTTTATGTTCGCATTTTTTTCCTTTAACACCAACATGCTTTTAGTTTCTGATCTTCAATACATCTGCCACAATCACTAGGAAGCAGAATTCCATAGTCAAAATGAGGCTAAGCAATTGTCTGGGACATAATTACCTGTTGATTGGTTCTAGGTTCACACTTATGTACCACACATAATTATCTAACACAACAAATAAGGAAGAAAAATAATTACCTTTGGCATTATGAGGTTGAAGAGTATAACTTTCCCTTGGGCGCTTATGGGAAAGAGTTACATGATGATCTCTTGGGCCACCATCCAAGAAGGGGACAAGATCCTGCAGTTCAAGACATCTCAAATCAGCAAGTTAACATTTCAGAGTTCAAAGTTGAATTCAAAATCTACAACAAACAAAATCCCTAAGCCTCCTTCACAGAAACATTTTCCCCAATATAGTATTGCATAACATATACAAGAAAACTAATGAACAAAATACCTCCAATAAACTCTCTGGTTGAACTATCCCCAACCACGAACGCATCTTTTGTCCCGTGATTGGGTCAATGACCAGCACCGCAGGGATAGAATCCAACCTGTAGTAAGTGCAAACCTTTCTGCCCTCGCTTGTATCATCATAAACCTAATTTTACAATGAGAACTTGACTGGACTGAATATATTTACAAATTCAACACATGATACAAAGGAACAATAATAATACATAATTCCATGATACAAGTACACCGAAGCCAACAAAATTCCAAGAATTACTGTCATATATAGGATCTATTGCGGAGAGCTTACATTTTTGAACGTTAACATCCTCCAATAATCACTTAAATGTTGGCAGTAACAGGAGTCAACGATTATAACCATTCAAAATATAGAGTCAATAATTAGAAATGTGGCGTCAAAGGACATTTGATTATGAATTCTTAAATAAGTTAATAACCATGTAGCAGTAGCTTCAGCAAACAATCGACAACCAGAATTACACCAACAAGTATGTCAAAAGTTGCATGAGTCAACTGGAATTCAAACGTTGCCATATTAAATTCTTATTTTCTTCATCAGAAGCTTGCCATAGATTTGCAATGTTTCATCCTTTTCCTGTAAAAAATATGGACAGCATTTTTAACAGAAGAAACATATAATGTGGCCATGATGATTCTTGTTCTGTCCCGTGTTGGCTACTCATTTCAGTGCTAACATTAACTGCTACCAGAGACAGCATCCGAGTTTCCAATAGACCTTTGTATCCTAAAGCTTAAAGTTGAAACCATCTGAGATATCACGACATATCTCCTTGAAAAAGATTGGCGCCTTTTCATAATAAGAGCTTCTGTCACTCCCATAAAAAGAATGAGAACAAATTCAGAAGACAAAAAAAGATGCCTTGGAAAAGAAAAAGAGTGTTATTTGAATGTTTAATAGCTGAGCTAACTCGTGATTTTTTGCAGCACAATGATGAACCCATTTACATCAGGTTCTACTCAAGACCAACCTCTCTCATCTGATTACAATTTCTGCCCTTCTACTCATAAATTCCAAGGGACTATTCCCTAGAAGGTCAAAAGTCATCCATTGACAGAGGTTTTCTTTTTCTGATCTTTTCTTTTTAAAATGTTTTGGCAAAGCACTTGCAGGTTTTGGTTGAATTTTTTGAAACCTTTTCAAACAAATATGTAAGACCCAACGCATCTGCCTCTCAAAAACATATCGGCATTGTTAAGAATTAAGATACCAATAATCTAAACTGAATACACATTCCTTCCATGATGCATAAAAAAGATATCAATAGCAGGACACTAACATAAGGGCTACAGGCAGCAACTGCCTAGAAAGGATCATATAACAGCTCTGTATCAATATACAAATAGACAAACGCTAGAAGCAATATAACCTCTTATCAGATAGCATCAAATTCGCGAGGTTTGGAATATATAAACTAAAAAGCACTTGACAAAAATCAACCAAAAATAAAAATTAGACTAGAAACACAGGCATAGCAAGGCAATTACCTGCCAGAAGACAAAATTGTTTTTGATGGTTTGAGCAACCGCTTCATTTGCCCATGTATCCCGATTAAGCTTTAAATAGCCACACAAACACCAAAAGTAGGATTAAAATCTAACATAAAAAACTGTCCAAATCAAGAGTATGTAAATAAACAATCATACAGTACCATGTGTGAGGTGAATTCTTTCGTGGATTGTAAGTTCACCAGGAGCCATTTTCCCTGCATAGAAGCAGCTGCTTTTGCCTGGAGTTACAAGTAACCTAATTTTCAGTTATATGGGCGTACATATGATTATCTTCAGCAATGAAGCTAATAATGTACAAATAGCTCTAGTTGATTAGAAAACCCTATCTACCTTTTCAAAAGACCCTTGAAACATCAAATGGAAAGGAGGACGATATAAAGAAGCCAGATTATCTCGAGGATTCTCCGTCGTAGATGCTGATGCAGCACTTTGATCAGAGCTCCAAACACCCGAACGCCTCACTTCCTCTTCAAAATTACGAAATGAGACCAATGAACTTGGTTCATGTGGAAGAAATCCTGCCCTGGATGATCTAAGGAAGCAACCAAATGTAAAGTGAGGGAAAATGAATTTACTTTTGGAAAACATCCTACCTAAGAACATGGGGAGAAAGAAAATGAAGACAAGCAATAATTTAGTCAGGCAGAGAGTGAAAAGATCAAAACAAATCATCTAAGCTAAAGCTTCAACAAAACTGGAAAATAGGGAACATACCCATCCAACAAAGCATCAGCATAAAGAGTATCCCTAAAAACCGGTAAAGGAGGCCGGACTTCATCTCCACCTTCTTGACCGTGATTGTCACTCACAACATCGCTTGAAGTTAAACGGTGGAGAAAATTTAAAAAACTAGAATACACTTTTTGAATGATTAGACAACTTAAATATGAAAATCCAAACACATATCTGCAGTACCTTGGATTTTGGTTAGCATTTTCAGTTGATGAAGCTGATGCAACTACCCCACCATCACCACCCACAAAATAAAGTTGGATAGCTTCCTCCAGCTTCCAACTTGTAGCCTGCAACACACGACTCATATGTAACAATTATGGATGTATAACTCACTAGTAGTAAATATAGGGGAAAAACAGAACTCAAAAGTTCATACAGCCAATCAATGTAAAAGAAAAAATATATATTTTGATATCAAAGTCAGTAAATTTCAAATGCAGAAAATGATACTTGCACTTCCTTGCTAGCTTCAGTACACGCCAAAACCACATAAATATTGCTGCCGCTGGCATATGCATACACATACATGAGTGAGAAGAACTTGAGAGACAGCCATAGAAAACATCTCACATTAACTCCTCTATGCAACAGATAACGGCAGTCATATTATTCACAAAAATGCAATGCGTGGATTACCTTATCACAAACTAGTCAGACTTCAGACCCATGTTATTGAAATTAGCTTTATTATCACATTGGTACAAAGAACACGCTTAAACCTCCAACTCATGACAGATTAAGGCCAGCCTTTCAACAATTAATTCCCAAAATTTTCAACCTTTGGAATACCTGATCCCAACAATACAAAAATCTGACACAATTTCAAAGAGCAGAATCAGCAAAGACCCATCAGAAATTCATAAACAATTTAAGCAACATTAATAACTAAACCCTCATAAACTCCTAATAAATCAGAGATTTGCTTCATCAAGAGACCAAAATCGAGCTCAGAAAAATTAGCAGTACAAGCAATCGAAGTAGTGCCTGTAAGAACTGTCGGGCGGTATCGGCTGTTTGGCCAACAGCAATCTCCAGAAAGGACGAGACTAGAGTCTGCTGATCACTGGCAGACAACGCTCCTTCCATGGCCTATTCGGTTTCGATTATTTCCGACTCAAAAATCCCAAGCCTCAATCAGCGATCTTCACTAACTATTTAAAGCATCTCCAAATCCCAATCCAAGTAGGATTTGTTTTCCTTTTATCCCCAGTCAAGGTTTAGCATTTTGTAGGCGGGCTCAACTACAAAAGGGTCCATCCATATAAATAAACGTTTAAAATTATTTTCAATAAACCATTATTTTTATTTCATTATTAAATTATTTTATATATTCTTAACAGTAATAATAAATTGATAATTTATACGCTATCAAAATTTTCGTTCTATCAAATATCAAATAGCACATAATTTATACGTTATTAAAATTTTCGATTTACGAAACGGACACAAATGAATGTTGAGAGTTCCTAAATTAAACCTTCTTCTTTTGGAAAAGCTTAATAGATATTTACTTAGGCCCATCGTGGGCGGGATTAACCTCGTGAAATGAGTTACAAAAATAGAAATAATTTTTTGATGATAACTATTGATACCCCACAAATTCCCTGATTCACCTCACTCTATTAAAATCCTCTAAAAAATTATAACATTTTTAAATTCACCCCTCATTACAATTTTTTTAAAATTGGATAGGTCACCCCATTAACAGTGTACAACAAAGCTGCTGCTGCTCCCTTGTAAACGATGTGGGTGTTTCTTGCATTGAAGATCCGATGATGAACTACACTCCGAGAACAAGTAGTTGTTGTACATCTCCATTGCTTTACGTCTCTCTTTCATTGCTTCTATTATTCAAAATTGCATACTAAAATATTCAAAGAAGGCACATATTATTAAATCTCTCTCTACATGTTTGACAAAAGGTCTGTGAGACTGTCAATGAAAGGGAAAAATTGGTTTCTGAAGATCAAAGAGTAAATAGCCAAAAGAAAAACAATGAAAAGATCAAACTTTGAGAAAAGTGATTTGTGAATTGTCGATTATATGAGAGTCGAGTTTATGGTTTTTTTTTTTTTGTAAGAGTCGAGTTTATGGTTAGTGAAGAAATTGTATTGTTTCTCTTCAAAGAACTCTTCCTCATCTACCGCAAGATCCTCGTCCTCCATAGACTCTTCATTGGAGTAGAAATTGTCGCCGTCAATGTTCATTTCGCCGTCATTGAAGAAAGAGATAGGGAGGTGAACAATTCTCATTTTTCTTGCCAGTGTTAGAGTGTGACAATGGAGAAATAACAGTGTAGATGATAGGACTAGCTGGAATGAAATAAGAGTTCTATTTTTATAAAATTTTAGGGGTGAACTCTGAAAAAGTTGGGATGTGAATAGTCCTATCTTATTTTTTTTAACATGAAAATAAAAATGCACGGGAAATGTAACCTTTTCCATTTCTCATCAGTCATCAGCTGGACTTTCCTTTTCCTTCTCCCCAATGGCGTTTCTTCTCTCTCTTAACTCACTCTACCAAACTAGGACAAGTTCTCTCTTGCATCTCTTTCTTACATAAATATGCTCCCCATAATTTCATCTAGGGCTTCTGAAAACCAAATTTCGGAATGAAAAAATGAAGCGCGACTTCGTAGACCTTGAAATCTCCGACGACGAGTGGGACAACCACCACTTTCAGTCCTCTCGCATCCTCAAAACCACGTCGTCTTCGCAAGCACGAATACCGAAACCCCCTCCGATTGAATCTTTCGCTTTCAACTCCCGAAACAATCCCGATCCCTTTTCGGATGATGATTGCGTCGAAATCACTGGAGGCACGATGGAGGAGAATCTCGAGGACGAGGACGCCGAGGAGCCGGAAGGGAGGCTGGCCGGGAACAGCCGTGGCCGGCGCTTCGTGGTGGACGACGATCAGGATAGCGACGGGGATTTTCCTGAGGTTTACGACATAAAGTCGACCAGTGAAGAGGAATTCGAGGAGGAAGATGGGGAGGAGGATGATTTGGTCGGGAGGGCTCTACATAAGTGTGCCAAGATATCGGAGGAGCTGAAGAGAGAGCTTTACGGCACTGCTGCGACTTCGTGCGACAGATATGCGGAAGTGGAAGCTTCCACTGTCAGGATTGTAACTCAGGTGCGGTACTTTTTCTGTCGTCTGCATGCTTTTATGTTGTTGCTGGGTAAATGAATGAATGAATGATTTTAGTTTATCATCATCGGGGTTTGCGATAGCAGCTAAATTCTGAGGCTACTCAATATGCCTTAGTTTAAGAGAATGTTAATACAACAATGAGTTAAGATCAATTTTAGTTAATAAACTCAGCCGCTGTTTCTCTGCTGTGACTCGAGGGATGCAACAAAATTCATTGCTCAATCTAAATAATTGTCTTAGATGACCAGGAGCTCTTTTCGTCTCTGCTAATATTTGCACTGAGCCTGTTTGAATGTTAAATGCAATGAATTTGAGAGTTCAAGTGCTGCTTGCAATGAAGTGTTCAATATTGCCTTAGGGTAACCATGTATGTGAAATTCGTTTATTTGATTGATATCTGACAAGAGGATGGAAAGAAGGTTTTCCTGTGGTGGATTTGTTTGTTTGAGTATATCTTTCTTCTTTTTTTGTGCCTCTGTACTTTAATCTCAAGATGTCTGTATTTATAGCAACCAAAAAATCCTAACTTAGAAGTTAGCAATTCGTCAAAGTTGGAGCATCAGGAGCAGACTTTGATGATAAAAAGGAAGCATAAGTATGCCGAAAGTGTAGCCGGAAGTCTACACTTTCACTCAAGAGTTTAGTGAGGAATGATAGTTCATTTTAAGCTCATGTGCTTGCTTATAAGCGTATGGAATTTCATTTTTTAATTTGGTGTAAAAGGTGAGGGGAAAATGTTTGAAGTAAGTATTGCACAGAAGGTTCGATGAATTTTAGCTGCCAACATAAAACAAAAAGATTGTATGCAAAATAATTTAATTAAGGTTGCGTAGGAGGTGAAGCAACAAGAAGACCACTAATTTCTGGGTGCTACTTTGATATACAGTTATAAATAAAAGTTTTTTAGATTTTATTCATTAGGACATGGGTTTTTCTGTGGAATGTGTTACTTTAACGGTTTATTAATTGCTTTAAGGGTTGAAAGTAAATCTGAAAATGAGATGAAGAGAAGAGAAAGAGGACCTGGTGGAGTTGAGTATTTGCCTTGCATCTTAGGAGTTTGACTTAAAAATTTATTCTAATCCATATAAGTATGTAAAAATCACAATAAGTTTATTAATCAGGCCCCAAACTTGATTCTATGATTGCTGTATTTTTAGGGGAAGATCAATTGATGAATTGATCAAACTCTTAATCCGCGAGGGTAATGTAGGGAAATTTGTTATTCAATTGAAAATTGATGTCAAAAGGACTACATGGTTAAAGTTCTTTAGAGCCTCACTTAAATTTTATCCTCTTAAGGGTGGTTCTTATAAAAAAAATTAGGTGAACTACTATAAGTATTTTTTTAATGGAAAAAATATTTTATGTGAGAACTTTCGACGAAAATTAATTCGATCAAGTATGTCTGGTGGTGTTGTCCCATTGAGATCTCGGTTGTACTTGTACCATATCTGAAAATGTTAGGTTCTTTTGTGTTTAGGGTTATCATCTTTTGCCGCTTCTCATTGGGCGAAATGATCTTGTATAATAGTTATAGGAGTGGAAGATCCTCTCATTGTGACAAATGAAATATGAAGTCTTGTCTCTTTTTTGATAGATCGTCGAACACATTAGATGCTACATTGTAGTCCACATGACTTTCTAGAGAAACTATAATGCGAAAAGTTGATGAACAGTTTCAACATTCTTTTTGCAAGGTGGTATCTCTTGATGACTATTCTTTCTCTTTTTGTAAATTATTTTAATATTAATACTATCACCCCAGAAGCCTCCAAAGTGAAGAAGTTAACAGTGATTATAACTTTTGAAATAAATTTGCTTTCCCAGGTTAAGTTTTTTCCCACCTTTCTATGTTTTTGTATTTCAAGACTTAACTCGAAGCCCTCCTTTCAAAATCTTTCTCTTTAAGTCCATGCTTAATGTAAATGTTAATGACTATAATTGATGTGGAACCAAATTGCAGCCTCTGATAAAATTCATGTTCTAATTATATTTATTAAAAATGTAAATATCCAAAACTTATCTCACATGACGTATCAGCAAACACACATTTCTAGCGAATATGCCTAATTGCCTACTATATCAGGATAAACAAAAGAACTGACGATACGATATTCACTTATTATTATACAAATTGTTAATAAACTTAGGAGGCACATACTTCTTGTATCAAGGAGTTCATGATTTCCAAAAAATACTCGTGATGACTTTAGAACTTCTCAATAATTACTTTGGTATAAAATATTTATGATCATGGTGCAATACGTAAAAAATAGAATGATCAATATCATCTTAAATACACAATTCAACAATTGTGTCTTATTGTTAACCCCAAAAACTATTACATACCAAAGCATCTTCATACATGGGTTCACCACTTGGTATAGTGATAGAACATCCATGTCCCTCCCACAATAGCTTGGCGGTAAAAGATAATAACTTGTTAGATAGATAAACAACACCCATTCACAAGGCTCCTGCAATGAGTGGGATTGGGAATAAACAAGATGTACGTAGGCCTTACGCCCACATGATATGTGGAGAGAATGTTTCAGGAATTAAACATTTGACCTCTTTGTTGCACCCCCGTACAGCTAGCAGTACATTTGATTTCCACGATCAAATCTCGGCTCTCTTGATATTGTAACAAAGTTATTAAATGCATTCAATTTAGAGTAACCTTGTTGTCCTTCTGTTTTTTCTTATCAGTCGCATTTCTTGTTCTTCCATATTGTTTTCTTTGAGTGGCATTATATTTGTTGATTTTTGGTTGCTCAATAAAAACATAAAGAAATGGGTACCAATCTTCCAAGTCTTGTCAAATTGTTTTCCAAATTTCTATTTCCTAAGGATCCCTATTCTATCCTATCCTCAGATCAAGACCATACTTAGACACTAGAGTTCTTGCTGGAGGTTGGAGTTTTCATGCGCAAATTTCTAAAGCCATTTAGTTGCAAGTTCTTTGTTGTCTAAACATCCTTTATCCTGCATAGCAGTAGCGAGCCTGCTTTTGTGTATTGAAGTTGGCAGTTGTGACATCTAGGTTGCAACAAGCAACTTCACCACAACAAGGTTCATCCTTGGGAGTTGGATTTGGATTTCTACTTAGAATATACAATTATACATTATATTTTCTTTTCGACTATTCTGTGCTCGAAATCAAATTTCCTAATGAAAGTCAAATGGCCTTTGATTTGTGCGATATAAATCGTGAAGTGTGCTAGGTTTAACTTGAAAGTTTACTTTAAGTATGACTAAAAATTCAAAGCAGTCTTAGTTTGATTTTGATATATCAACTGCTCTTTAGGAAGGAAAAAAACCCCCAAGAAATGAAACATGTGAAACATTTTCCAAACCTCATGAACCCTACGTGATTGTAACTCCTTGTCAAGCAGATCGTGGAGGTATCTATTCTTTTATAAATTTTATAAAGCAAGATAAATGGTTGAATCAGGGCCAAATGGTTCTTAATTTGTAAATTCTGTGGATTTGTATTTTGACTTAAGTTTTTGAAAGTGATTCTTTTATCCCTTTTTTTAAAAAAAAAATATGTGCAACCAAGCAGGACATGCTGATATGGCTAGCTTTTGCAATTGATTTGTTCATGGATGATTGGAGTGTATGAATACTTATCATTTTTTGCAGAATGATATTGATGCAGCATGTTGGGCAGAGGATTCGGATTTTCAGCCTGTTCTCAAGCCGTATCAGCTTGTTGGTGTCAACTTTCTTCTTTTGTTGCACCGAAAAGGTGTTGGGGGAGGTATCGCTTCCATCACCTTGTGACTTCCTCAGCTTGTCATATGTTCTCCCTTCGCAAAAGTTGAAAATGTTGGTACCTACTAGTTCAGGGGGCGATCTAGTGAAATGTTATGGATAGTTGGACGCATTTATTATTTGGGGCATTTATACGTTTCTTACTCAAAAACTTTTAAAAACCTCCATGATCCCAAATGATGAATGAAATTGCACTGTTCACTTGGAATAAACAAGCTATATAAAGTTTTTAGAGTAGTTTTTGCTTGTATAAGATGTTCTTAGTTTAAGATCATATTTAGATAGATAGAGATACTGGAAAATAAAACGCATGTAGATTGTAGGGAATAATAATGAAACAACCTTCCACTACGTCAGCTTTCGCCTGTTTGTTTGTAAGTACTCTTTCTCTTTAAGCAAGTAATGCTGGATGGACGTAAGCAAATTTAATAATTCTTTATGTGGACACTAGTTTCTTCTTCCGAGCATGCTACACATTTCGCACTTGCATACGACGCTGAAAAGATGTATTTATTGATATTTTATAATGTGAAATGAATATATTTAGGCAATGACTTGCTGCTTTATTTATTATGTTCTGGAAAATTTTAACCCTAGATCTATCCTAGAAGTTACTAACTAGCATCTGGATCTAATGCAGCTATATTGGCAGATGAGATGGGACTTGGGAAAACCATTCAGGTGCTTGGAACTCTTTTTCCTTGTGTCGTTAAGTCATGTCAGGCTGTCACAGTGTTTCCCCCTTACTGAATATATTGATCTGTTCAACAGGCTATTACATATTTAACCTTACTGAATCATTTGAACAATGATCCCGGGCCACATTTGATTGTATGTCCTGCCTCCCTTCTGGAAAACTGGGAAAGAGAGCTTAAAAAGTGGTGCCCTTCATTTTCCGTACTACAGTATCATGGGGCTGGACGATCAGCCTATCAAAGGGAGTTGAGCTCTCTTGCTAAGACTGGATTACCACCTCCATTCAATGTGTTTCTTGTGTGCTATTCGCTATTTGAACGACATAGGTTTGTTATTGTGAATTTGGATTTTATAGCATATTCGTTTCATGCTGATTTTAACTTTTTAATTGATTGCATTTGCAGTTTACAGCAGAAAGAGGACCGTAAAATTCTGAAGCGTTGGCGATGGAGCTGTGTGTTGATGGATGAGGCCCATGCTTTAAAGGATAAAAACAGCTATAGGTGGAAAAACCTGATGTCTGTTGCTCGAAATGCAAATCAGCGGTTAATGCTCACTGGGACACCACTACAAAATGATTTACGTGTACGGTTCATGGGTTTCTCTTTCTTATTCTTTTTATTTTGTTAAATGGCCGACATAGACTTTCTTTTGCTGAATGATTGAAGAAGTAATAGTTGCTTACTTGCTTTTCATTGCAATTCTATATATGTTAAGTTCTATGACTTGAGAAATGATCATATTGCAACTAAAATTAGACAGTGAATTGTGATTTGTCACTGGAAGACATTAACTTAACTAGAACGTCCATAGGGATTTCCATTTCAAATTTTTTTTTTCTTTAGTAAAAAGAAATATATGGTACTCTAGCCAGCACAATAACTCATATTTGCTCAATTACATATTTGTAGATCGACTTTTGTGCCCATGTCTTACCATCTTAGAGATGTCTAATACAAGTGAGGTGTTTGGTTTTGTGATTATTATTGTGCTTGTATCCTAAGTATTGTTGCCTGGTATCATATGATGTTTCCTTCAATAAAGCACTTCATGTTTCGGGTTGGGTTTCCAGATTAAGCTTTGTTTGACAATAAAGTAGCATCCAAAATTGAAGTTGTGGTGTCATGCATACTTACTTTCTTCTGCTTTGCTTGTAATTATTATGGATGCAAGTCAGAATATAATACTTTTAGTTTGTTGAATTGATTGGGCTGTATTGTGAAAAGCACTCCATGCTGCTGTTCTTGCAGCTGGTATATGGTTTATGAATTAATATTCGTTCAAAAATTTAGTAACATCTAATAAATTTAGCATGCCACTTATGGGATTTGTTAGCTTTCAAAGTTGTGCTGTCTCTCACCTACTAGCATTCTGCTGTTTGTTTTCTAATATTTCTCTTTAATTAATGCAGGAGCTGTGGTCATTGTTAGAGTTTATGATGCCTGATCTTTTTGCTACAGAGGATATAGACTTGAAAAAACTTTTAAATTCGGAAGACAGAGACTTGATTGGTCGCATGAAGTCCATTTTGGGACCATTCATCTTGAGGCGTTTAAAATCCGACGTAATGCAGCAACTTTCCCCAAAGATGCAGCGGGTATGTTAGATGATTTATTGGTTACTTGCCTTATTTCCTTAGATGAGTTAGATCTTGAAGTTAATAATGTCTTCTCTGAGGCTGTTATAAGAATCTCCATTGCCATTTCAGTTGTTATTTTTGTGTTCTGGAAGATCTAAATATTGTTTGCGTAGGTTGAGTATGTTTTGATGGAAAAGGAACAAGAAGATGCTTATAAAGAATCCATAGAGGAGTATCGTGCTGTTTCACGTGCTCGTATGGCTAAGCTTTCAGAGGTTGATTTGAATAATATTGCTAGAGTCCTTCCAAAGCGTCAGATATCAAACTATTTTGTACAGTTTCGTAAGGTGCTTCATAATTTCTTGAATCTTTTCTGCTAGTCAGGTTCATTTTTTTATTCTACTTTGGTAATTCTTTACCTGTTCTTTTTTTTTCAATTCAGATTGCAAATCATCCATTATTGGTTAGGAGAATTTACAGTGATAACGATGTTATTCGTTTTGCTAAAAAGTTGCATCCGGTTGGTGCATTTGGCTTTGAATGTACTTTAGATAGAGTCATTGAGGAACTTAAGAGTTACAACGACTTCTCCATCCACCGGGTAACTCATGTTTCATTTCTATTCTATTAAATTGTAGTTATGCTTCTTTCCCTCATTGTTTTACCTGATGACTTTTCTATAAATGGTCTACATGCATGACTAAGACCCAACCTAGGTTTATGTTTAAAAGGAATCCAGTTGATATTTTAGGAACGTGCTTGGCCTAATAAATTTTAGCATAATTATTTTGTTCGTTTTGCCATTAAAATATTTGTGAAATCCGTTGCAGCTTTTGCTTCAATATGGAGTCATAGATAAGAAAGGAACTCTTTCTGAGAAACATGTTATGCTTTCAGCAAAATGCCGGGTATGTGTCATTCTATTGAGACTGAATTGATGAAGTATGGCAAATGGTATACTTAGCTTCATGGTTTAGGCTGCATTTTTTATTCTGCAATATGGGTTTACTGTTAATCTATGTTGCACAGGCATTAGCTGAACTTCTCCCTTCACTAAGGAAACAAGGGCATCGGGTTCTGATTTTCAGTCAGTGGACGTCAATGCTGGATATCTTGGAGTGGACTTTAGATGTGATGGGACTTACATATAGAAGACTTGATGGAAGGTATGCCATGCATGAGTTAAATTATTTATTATACACATTTTTATGGTGATGGCTTGCTAATGTTAAAAGTTACTTTTATATTTTACATATTGTTTACCAGGGACGAGTCCTTGTCCGTTCATTTTTCTTTTTCTGTGCATAGTTTCTGTTTTTATGCTTTAAGAGACTTGTGCAAATCAAATTAAGTGATAGTTTGTTCATTTGATTGACAATCATTTTATTGTGAATTGCATATAGTTAAAATTTTGAATATATCTCTTCGTTTGACAGTACTCAGGTGACAGAGAGGCAGACCATAGTTGATGCTTTCAATAATGACACTGCTATATTTGCCTGCTTGCTGTCAACAAGAGCTGGAGGGCAGGGTTTGAACTTGACTGGAGCTGATACCGTGGTTATACACGACATGGATTTCAACCCCCAGATTGACCGACAGGCTGAAGATCGTTGCCATCGCATTGGCCAAACAAAGCTTGTCACCATATACAGGTGCTTCATGCTTGTCCTCTTGCCAGAAAATATTTAAGAAATTACATTTTCTTTCTGACGTCTCCTCTCTCGTGACTTCAAGCCTTTTTTTTTTTTTCTGCCTCATGTTTTAGAATGTTGCTCGATAATTTATGGACTTACAGTTTCACTCTACTCGAATTGTTTGATAGGCTGGTGACAAAGGGTACAGTTGATGAGAATGTATATGCGATCGCAAAGAGGAAGTTAACTTTAGATGCTGCAGTACTTGAATCTGGCTTGGAATTAGATAATGAGGGTGGCGACACATCGGAAAAGACTATGGGAGAAATTCTGTCATCCCTTTTGATGGGTTAGAATATTGGTTTCCTGGCATTCTGGCCAGAATCGCTTTTGTTCATTTTTCTCATATGGCCCATTGTTGTATTTGTTGGGCCTATTCAGGGACAGAAGATAATTTGTCAGGGAAACGAAAAAAAGAACAGGCCAAGATGCTCTACTGATATGGTAACCCATGATTATACCAGTCGATAGGAAATTATTTATACGTACACTTTTAAATTAGATTTTAAAACCTTTTTTATCCTTTTCTTAAGGTTCTCTGTATGCTAGTTTCTTTTAGGGCAATAGTAACTACAAATGCACCCTATAGTGAGAGAAACAGGAAGCATGCATTTCACTATATATTCAGGTCTAGCTAGTTGGGGTGTTCACGAGCCAAGCCCTTATTGAGCTATTCGGGCTCGAGCTCGTTAAGGATAATAATATAATTATATATAAATATATATTACATGTATTACTATTGTTAATTTTGGTTAATATTCACATTGAATTTTGATTTATTCTCATATTTTCCTTTTACATATGTGCTTGATTGAGTTTATTGCATAAATTGTTTTAAAGAGTCGAGTTCGAGCTCGTCAAATTAATCGAGTCTAAACGAGCCGAACTCGAGCTCACAAATAGTAAAACGAGCCGAGCTCGAACACTTAAATATAGCTTATATCAAGCTCGAGCTTGAACACTTAAATACAACTCATATGAGCCCGAGCCCGAACCTTTCTTGTCGAACCGAGCCTGAACATTCAAAAGTTCGGCTCGTGAACACCTCTACTAGCTAGTAAGGTCAGTGCAGTGATGTGCACCAATAGTAACCATTGTCTGATTCGAATTGCCATGTATATTTGAATTATGTAGTTTGATTTCTAACCAGTATGATCAAATTCATGAGATTAGAAAGAAGTTGGAATCCCTCCTTGAAGTAGATAAGGGTGTATGTATCTATATTTGAATTCTGTGGTTACGTAGTCATGGTGGTTGATGTATTGTCCTTTTTCCTAACTAGAATGCGAAGAATATGATTTACTTTTACCACCTACTTTGTTCTTTTTGGGTAACAAAAAAAAAAACCAAAGCTTATAAGACAGTAGTTATCGTTTTTCTGACAGTGTGTGCCCTTTCTTCTCGATTCTCATGTAGGTACATGATATCTTGTAGAAGAAAGACAGATTTGGCCCACCAAAATTAGGGCTCCTTCCAATGTCACCATCATTAACCCACATGGGTATCGAACAGGCAAATCACATGTCTCTCTGTGTTTTGTTTTCTTGTCTTACTCTCCTGTATGTACACTTTTGTGTGCATTCATGCACAATATGACTGACGAGTTTATCGCCTATTTTTAATCAAAATAATAATAATTTGCATCTTCTACACATTTGATATTTCCAATTAGTAGGATATGTTTGGTGAAAACTTGATAGCTACAACAAATAATTAATCATGCAAATTGTGAAACAAATTAACTTGTACAAAACATTGAGCTTCTTTCTCTCTTGTACTTGCGTTGCTATAAATTTTTGTAATTGGAAGAATTAAGTTTGATTCGCGAGCTGCATTCTTTGGGGTATCTCTCATATGTGGTTGGAAATAAAATTGTATTTGAGATGACCAACGTTCAAACTTCAATAGAGGGCGTTTCAAATTTTGAATTATGAAACAATTTCTTATGAGTAAGTCGATAATTTCTCACCAAATTAGAAACGAAACAAAACGGTTTGATCGATGATATTTTTTAAAGGATAAAATTATATTCTCGATATTCCTTCGTCGCAAGTGTGAGTTATTAATAAATTTATGAGATATCGTCCACTCTAAAAAAAAAGGATAAAATTGCAAAATTAGTTGAGAAGTATTGTGTCGTGGGTTTTGTCTAATATTGGTGTCCTCACTAGTAAATGTGATACCGTCAAGGATTCTTTAGGGGGAAATGGGTCTCACAATTTAACCACTTGAGTGATATCCTAGTGATGAACATTTGGAGTCAAATTGTATGAATTTAGAAGGTCCTGAATTCGATTTCTAATAGGAACAATGTTGTGATAACAATGTGCTGGATAGACTTTAACCCAACTTAATCTGTCGTCAAGATTGATGACTTGAGTTTATGACTATAACATACATTCACAAAGATATCGGTCTTGATTTTAAAAATAAAATAAAATTTGTGACAACTTGTTCCTAGAGATGGTAGAAAGGAGGTAATGGTCTGGCTTACATTAGTAGGTGTCACTCAATCGTGGGACATAGGGAATCTGCTAAAACTCTCGCCTCCTCATAAGATAAGGTGACCCACAAACCATACACATCTCTTCTTCTTCTCCTCCTCATCATTTTAATCCACTAAATTAATTAATCCCTTTTAATTTAATTTACCAATTAATCAATTTTTCATATTGATTATGACTTAATTTAACCTATGTAAATCACTGAAATGACATCTGGCAAGTTGTGATGGAAAGTTGGCATGAAAAAATATATTATTGCAAGTATAATATTTTAAATTTGATTATTATTATTATTATTATTAAATGGTTGGTTTTGTTATTCCTTCATACACAAGCTACATTTATATGCTCATGAATAAATATAATCTTCCTCCTGATTTGAGTGAATGCTAAATTTGTGAGACAGAGAGAGAAGATATAATAATGATTAATATTTGTTTTGGTAAGGACATAATTAGTAATTTAGTAAACAGAATTGTGACATATTTTTGGTCGGTTTTGCTTCATTAGGTAAAAGAAGATAGTGATACGGTACTTCCCGGTATACAATTAATGTCGTGTGTCCAACGATGCAAATGATATATATTGAAAGGGAAATATATAATTTACAACAATTCATGCATCAACAATTTCTTCAAGATTTTAGTTTGTAGGTTACCATGCATATTAATAGGTTTCTACAATATTCATTTTAGATTCCTTACCATCTTTCGTTTCCTTGAATTTTCTTATACATTGACGTAGTCTAGCTATAATATAACCATATTCAATAGCATAAAAGGAAGGTACCTTTTACATTATAGGCTGCTAATATATATATCTGTGGTTCTCTTATACGCATGCCCGTGTTTTTCAAATATTACGGGCTTTTAATGTAGGAAAATGCTAAGTGTCATAAGACTTTTGTATCCCAAAGTGTTCCAAGTGAGACAATGCACATGTGTTTAAATTTCAAAAGTGTATTCTCCCTCCAAAATTTGCGGTCTATGACTTGCCACATAGGATTTGGGATCTTTTGAGACATTTTTATTAGGTATATCTAGTATTATCTATGTATGTATTTCGTTGGGTCTAACGGACGGTGAAAGATTTCGCAGCTCCATTTACGCATTTTTCGACCCAAATCTCCCAAGATCCATTTGTACCTTCTCCTCCGATTCTTCTCTGCAAACAAATTGCCACTTCGCGACCCAAATTGACCTCCGACGTAATCTTAGACGTGGAAGTAATTCTTCGCGACCTCGGACCGAAATTGACTTTGTTCTCCACGACCTTCGGCCCAAATCTCCGACCTTGGGTTCTTCCTAGATTTCGATTTCTCCAAACCAGTCCATGACTAGTGACACAAGACTCGGAGAGAAAACAGTGAGAGAGAGCAAACATTGAAAAGTGACATACGATGAGAAACATTATTGTTTATAGAATTATTATTTGTTTCACATAAATAAAAGGGGGCTAATAATCAACTCAAATGAAAATACTGTTTCAGCAGTTAGATGCGAACGTCCACACGTGAGAATGGATAAATAAAAGGATTATTTGGTGATAAGTCCTTTATATGGACTTCATATTCCATTTAGTCTTTTTGAAAAGTTTATAGCCCAATACATCCTCAATTATTTAAAGTTTAGCTCAATAAGGACAACTTTAAGTTTTAACCTCTATTAATGATAATTTTACCCTCCCCTCATTTAAACTTATCCTTATTTTTATTAGTACATGATTGATCTTTATTTAGAAATTAATTATTTTAATAAAATAAATATAAATACAATCCCATAAAGTCTGGTGAAAATTATGTCTCTTATCTATATATTTTTAAAGATAAACTAATATTTTCACTTTTGATGAATCAAAGTGAAGAGTCGATCAACAAAAAAAAATTTCTTTCATGAAAATTAAGTACATGCACTGACATGTATAAAATTTACTTGACTCAATAACATATGCATATGCATTAAATCTGTGAATCATTATATTATCGAAATCAACAATGAAACACTTATGCATCAACAAAATATTATCCAATACAAATGTCAATATTTTTATTATATTCTTCACTAACAATCAAAGTCAATAACTTATGAAAATAATATTATAATAAAACTCAATTCATAATTTAAACAAAACCAAATATTAGAACAATTTTTAGCCGTTTTGGTGACTTTTACGAAAATCCTCTGAATTCTGGGTAAAAAATCCTCTGAATTCTGGGTAAGAAATCCTCTGATTTTTTTATTTTTTTATACATAATTTCAAAAACTCTTCTGAATTTTTTTGGTGAGTTTTGTCAAATCTTCTGAATTCTTGAAAAATTTGAGAAATCTTCTGATCATCTAAATTTTTGGTTGTTTTCTTGTTTGATTTTGATAAATCCTCTAAATTTTTTATAAAAAATTTAGAGGATTTCTGGTAATAGGGTATAAAGTTTAGGGTTTTGAGGTTTAAGATATTAGTGTTTAGAGTTTAGGATATATAGGAGATTATAATTTATTATTTATGATTTTAGGGTTTAGGACTTAAGGTTTAAGATTTAGGGTTTAAGAATATAAGTTAGTAAAATGTTATGATTTTCTTCTTATTTTTATAAATTCTTCTTAATTATTTATAAGATTTTTTGTTCAAAATTAAAACCAGAACTGTTAACATTCAGAGGATTTCTGAGAAATTCAGAGGATTTATAGAAAATTCAGAGGATTTCTGAGAAATTCAGAGAATTTCTGGTTAAAAGGTTTAAAGTTTAAGAGTCCAGGGTTTAGAATATTAGAGTTTAGTGTTTAAAGTTTAGGATTTTGAGATTTAAGAGTTTAGGATTTAGGATTTAGTATTTAGTATTTAGGATTTTGAGATTTAAGATTTTGGGGTTTAAGATTTAGAGTTTCGGGTTGTTTTTTCTTTGATTTTCAAAAATTAATCTAATTTTTATTATATATTTTATGAAATCCTCTAAATTTTTTTGCTTAATTTCAAAAAAATTATGATTTATTTTGGTAAATTTTGCGAAATCCTCTAAATTTGAGAAAATTTGTGAAATCCTCTGAATTTTTGGTTATTTTTTGTTTGATTTTTCAAAAATTTTATATATTTTTTTGATATATTTTTATGAAATCATCAGAATTTTTTTGCTTAATTTTGAAAACTCATTTAATTGGTTTTGGTGAGTTTTGAGAAATCCTCTGAGTTTATTCAGAGGATTTGACGAATGAACATTTAAATATATCGATCATGGGTCTCATTTGAAAGAGTTTTTCGTGCTGATTTTGAATCTATTTTTTTTTAAAAAATCCGACGTGTATTTTGAGAGATAAAACTATTTTAAAGTTTTTAAAATAAAAAATATAACAAGAATCTGATGATGTCAGCATATGTCATCCACATAAGGACTTATTGGAATAAGGGTAGTTTTGTCCATAATTATTTAAAGGATGTTATAGAATATTGAAAAATTGAAGGTAGTAAATGGAATACATATTTTTATTAAAGAACTTATTGGTAAATTCCCCTAAATAAAATGTTTGCACCACGTGACAGCAACTAATAAGATTTTTTTTATTAGAACATGAAAACAAGTGGTTTGTATAGTAATTGTTTTTGAACTCTCTAAACATATATGTATCTTAATAATAACTCGATTGTAATTTTATTACGATAACATACATGATATACAAAAAAAAACATATATATTCATAGCAACTTAGCCAAAAACTATCGTAATATGTATTCTCTTGAAGAATTGAAGGAATAATATAGGAGTGGGTACCATAATAGAGGAATTGGGGTAGGTTGGTATTCCCTGAGAATGGCCTGAAAATCAATTTGACCTACAGAAAAGGGACTAGCTATAGCTATTGCTAGTCATGAAAAGGTCCCCTCAAATTTCAAAAATCACAATTGTTTTATGAGATATTCCCATTGGCCCACAAATGGGCCCCACTTAGCCTGCATCTCAAATCTTAATCCATGGACTTTTCAAAATGATGATAAAAGAAGGAAAAAAGATTTTGAGAGAGAATTTAATTATATATTTGCATGAATTGGCGACCAAGTCACACATGAGGTTGACAAAGGAAAGACCAAAGGAAAAAAAAACAACAACAATAATGTCTCTGTCTATGTGAAATGGTCAAGTGAGAAACTTCACACAAAAAGGCAAATGAGTGAAGCTTTCTCATCATGTCACAATTGCAAAGGAAAAAAGTGCATCTTTGAGGGATTCCTCAACACTACTCAATTATTTTTTTTGATTGTTTGTCTTCCTATCGATTACTGTTATTTTCTGTCTTTTATCTGGCTTGTATGTTTGTGTAATGTGTGAAAGGAACGAAACTAGTTTGAATGTATATAGTATACGTTATTCGTAGGGTTTGAAGAGGCTTTGTACTCAGCCAACAAACCCACAACCAAGATAGTTAAGACACATATTCGACTTGGTGGTATTCAAGTTCGAGTCCCCCACCCCTCTTACTTAACCAAAAAACAGAAGGTTGAACATTTACACTTTGTAGAAGATAATTAATTTCGGATCGATATATATATATATCTATATAACCCATAATTTCTTAAATTGTTCAAAGGAGAGATGAGATTCAAACTCTTGCTCTAATTAGGCCAGGTTTAGGGCAAGCATTGGACAGCTTCACTTTGACTTATTATTAGCTTTCTTTTAAAAAAATCAATTAAAATAAGGTTCGAGCTTCTTCTTTTTTTTGTTGATAAAAGAAGACGGTACCTCCAAATTTTATTAAAAGTCTCACTTATGGCGAAGGAATACCGTAATTACAAGAGAACCAGAAAGGAAAAAAAACAACCCAAAACTAAACTAAACAAGACAATCACAAAAGCAACCGTAAGACAAGATTCGAGCTATCTCTCAGGCTAATAAAGTAATAATAATAATAATAAAATATAGTTTATGTGCATACCATAAGATGTATACTCATGAATATACACAACCCTATACATGCATTTACGTATATATTAATATTATCAATTTGTTTATTTTTTATTAATTGAAATTATATTAGTTAACTTCGAATTTTCTTTTTCATAGCTAGACGTTACGAATATATCCTTAGAACTCTTTTTTAGGCCCTAAAACTTATTTAAAGGTAATTTTCATTCTCCACATAAATCTAAAAAATTATGACATCATGTATATGTGGCCTTTGTAATTGTCTTCGTTTATCTCTAGTAGTTATAAATTACCTATTCATGGATATAAGGCCAAATTCTTACCTTGTATTGGTTAGAGTTAATTAAGGCAGTAATTAATAATTGAGCATTTTGAAATTAGAAAACAACAATAGTCCTACATGGATATCGCGAGAAAGCCAAGCACTTGAAACTCAAAATTAATGTGAAAGATAAGAGTGTGAGTGTGAGTGAGATTTAATTAAACTGTGTCTATTTGAGATTTTAATAGATTACTAAATTATTTCAGTCATTTTAATAATGAAAATTTTTGGATGGACTATGGTCAAATGATTTTTTTCCCCTTTGTTAAGGGTTTTTCATATAATTTTTTTTATTGTCTATTTTATTTGGTATTGGTTTTTTTGGTATAATTATTTTTGATCAATACAAGAAAAGCGTGTTTATGAGACGAAATTTTTTTCGACGAAAAAATATATGCTTTTTGACGGAATTCGTAAAAATTCCATCGTGAAAAAAAAACAAAATTCTATGACGGAATTTCAGTGATTTGTAACATAATATTCCTTCGTAAGATGACTATTTTCTTGTGGTGAATCTCATCAGAAAGAGTTTTCGCTCTATTGCAATATCACACTATGATAGGGAAAAAATTACCATAAAAAAATATTGAGTATCAATTATTAAATTTCATAAACACCATATATCTGGCATTGAAAGCGATAAGAACTGATCATCAAACACAGAGGAACCTTATTCTGCTAGATTCATTTTGCTGCCTCAGGATATTCATAAATTATAAATTAAATAAAACAGATATATATTATGGATTGATATACATATGTTTTTATTGATTTTTGTTGAATGGTGCAAAGAGTATACAACTTATGGATTGATTATTCATTTTTGTATGTTTCTGTATTTAATTATATATGTTAATTAAATTAAACCTAATGTGTCTAACCTAAAACAAACTAAACTTATTTGATATTCAAAAAAAAAAAACGTAAAAACAAACCTCGTAGGGGAATATTCTTATACATATATAATTGTGATTAAGGTCCATGAACCCGAAGCTTTTCTTGGTTAAAAAAATCCACCACAAAGGAGAATATTATAAGTTTAGATGTTGTAGGGCAGATATGAATATTATGATGAAAAGGAGGTTTGTCTTGATGCTAAGGGAAAGCCATACAGCCAGTGGCCCCCAACCGTCTCCACATACGACACTGTTGCCTCAACACCCTCTCTCTCCCTCTCTCTGAGACTCTGCTTCAATAATAGTGACATTTATTTATTTCTTTCTACTCTTTTTTTGGAAATTTATTTTGTGAAAAAAATACTCATAATCTTTTAAGAGATCAAAAAGAAAAAGTATGGTGTCATAAATTAAACGATTGAGTGGATCTAAATTTTCTGTATAAATGTCATCAAAAGGACAATACAGCAAGTAGGAGAAGAAGCAAAACAGGTTATTTAATATGATTTTTTCCCTTTACTCTTTCATCATCATCCCATCCCATATATCCCTGGATTTTGGCTGTCCCCTGGCCTATTTTATTGTTATATATATGCTTCTCTCTTTTGTTCTTTCTGGGTATTTTCTTCTCTCAATTACTCCCTGATCTCTTAACTTATATTTCTTTTGGATTTGTACAAATTTCTGTCAAAGAGATAAAGGTATATTAGTAGTTACATACACCAAGAGAAGAACAAGAAGTTTCTTTTTCACATCTTATTCCCTCTCTTTAGCTTTAAATTCAGCTCATATACATACATATATATATATGATGAAGTTTGGTGTATATTTTTGTCTGATTAAATTTTGAACTCCAGATTTGCTTTTATCACGAAGAAGAAGAAAGGAGATATAATTGAAGATGGCCGCCGCCTCATCATCGATACCGCCTTTCTTTGGCATGACAA
The DNA here is from genome assembly GCA_963580455.1 of Euonymus europaeus. Classification (NCBI taxonomy): domain Eukaryota; kingdom Viridiplantae; phylum Streptophyta; class Magnoliopsida; order Celastrales; family Celastraceae; genus Euonymus; species Euonymus europaeus. Next base: position 21,229,435 of record OY756965.1, read on the forward strand.
GGGAAGACAACCAAAACCAGTTGATTATACAACAACACTCCGCCACCGCCACCACACCTCCCTCCTCCTCAACGCCCCCATCCGCCCCACCGCCTCCAAAGAAAAGAAGAAATCAACCTGGAACTCCATGCAAGTACCTATTTTTGGCCATCTACACAATTTTTTGTTTCATTTCATGTATCCAAAACACGAGTCCTCAATCAAAACCCTAATTTTATACTCTAGAATTTTTTGAAGTTTCTTAGAGAATTGAAATGGGTTTTTGATTTTATCTTCTTATCCAATTTCTTCTTAATTTGTGTAATTCATTTTTAATTTTTCTTGATTTAGTGTTTATAATGTTTTACTGTTTGTCCCTATTGACACCCGCTACATGGTGATCGAGTGAGTACAGATCCAGATGCAGAAGTGATAGCACTATCTCCCAAGACACTAATGGCGAGAAATAGGTTCATATGTGAGGTATGCAATAAAGGATTTCAAAGGGAGCAAAACCTACAACTCCACAGAAGAGGACACAATCTCCCTTGGAAGCTTAAGCAGAAGACAACAAAGGAAGTGAAGAGGAAAGTCTATTTGTGCCCTGAACCCACTTGTGTCCACCATGACCGTTCTAGGGCTCTCGGTGACCTCACTGGGATCAAGAAACACTACTCAAGAAAACATGGTGAGAAGAAGTGGAAGTGTGAGAAGTGCTCAAAGAGGTATGCTGTTCAGTCTGATTGGAAAGCACATTCGAAGACTTGTGGCACTAGAGAGTACAGATGTGACTGTGGCACTCTCTTCTCAAGGTATGTATCGATGTGTATACACATTAAATTTCATCAAACCCATTTATACTTATGGGGTTTAGATTCTAAAGATTGAAACTTTGTTCTTCTTCAATTGTGTTTAGTTTGATTTGATTCACTTTTTCTTTCACCAAAATTTGCACTAATTTATGTGCATATATAAAAATAAAAATAACAATAACAAAGTAATTATTGATTCATCATTACAATGACATGCAACAGACAAATGTTGTGGAAAGTTTCGATTAGGGACTGAGAGTTTGAGGTGAAAAGAAATCAAAAAGTTTTTGGATTTTCACTTGGTGGATCGGATCTTTTTGGGACTCCTTAGTTTGCATGTGAGCGATCAGTGGAGGTTTCGAAAAATTAAATTGAAAACTCTTTTTTCAAAGAGATGAGCTTTATTTGTTCCTCGGTAAGAACGCCCCTTCATCTTTTTTCTCCTATTCACGTGTGTCGGTTATAGAGAGAGTGTGTGTCAGTGACATCAAGGGACAATATTGTTAGTGGATTTGTTCTTATATGATGAGTTGGTTGTGTTTGCTGGGTTCGTTCTCTTCTGCTTTGGCTTAATTAGTCCTTCAACCTTCAAAATATTAGGGTTTTGTGGTCTAATTAATCTTCAATTATGTCCCCAATAACTTTTCTGTTCAATCTACTTTATTTTCCTTGTCATTACAGTCATATTTGGATTAAATTCAGTCTCAGTTTGAAAAAAGCGACGTTCATCATTTATTACTAGTTTTTCATGGTTATGGCAAAAATTCTTCTGAGAAAGTACACTATTTATGGGTTTCTTCATTAAATGAAGACAGTCCAAGAAAAAGGGTTCTGAGTTTCTGGGCTATTCATGAAAGTTGCGAACAATTCTCTAGTAAGTTTTAGTTCATGATTTACTTCCATAAATATATATATGTATATATGGTGGTAATTCATTAAATAAAAATAAAAATAAAAATAAATGAAGAATAAATATAATTAATCCATTTGATTTTGAACCGGCATGTAAAATGGATTATTTTTAGAATAAGAAAAAAATAGAAAAAGACAACTATTACAAAATTGTCTCCCACGGAAAAAATTGTTAAAATTCTTACATAGTTGACTGTAATTTCTTGAACATATTCAAAAATTTGTTTGCTTCTCCTTTGTCTTTATTACAATTATCTATTGACTCTTTTATGGTATTAATTGCAATTGTTACAGGCGTGACAGCTTCATCACTCACAGGGCATTTTGTGATGCATTAGCTCAAGAGAGTGCAAGACATCCTACAAGCTTAACCTCAATGGGTTCACATCTCTATGGGAATAGCCACATGAGCTTAGGCTTACAAGACCAAACCCACCCTTCCAATAGCATGCTCAGGCTAGGCAGTGCCGGCGCAGCCAAGTTCGAGCACCTAATCTCTCCATCAAATCCTACTTCCCTACAAACAATGCCTTCCTCCAATTTCTTCATGCAAGACTCAAATCAACCATCATTCCCAAGCAAACCATTACACGGCCTAATGCAACTTCCTGATCTCCAAACCAACATCAACAACTCCCCCTCGTCCGCGAACATCTTCAACATTGGCTTCAACAATAGTGGCAACATTACAAATGCTAGTAATGCTACAAACAATCTAGTCAGTTCCGGATTCTTGAACCCTAATCAGTTCAACATGGGGGAACAGGTCGGTTCAGGACTCGATTCTCTTTACAATGCTTCAGTACAACAACATGAGCATGTCACACAACATATGTCCGCCACCGCGTTGCTGCAGAAGGCGGCGCAAATGGGTTCAACTACGAGCAACGGTGGAGGTGGATCGACTTTCTTGAGGGGATTAGGTTGCAGTTCTTCATCATCAAGTGGTGGTGCTAATAAATCTCTCGCGGATAGGATCAACTTTGGGAGCAGTTTTGGGAATTCTAATGTGGAGAACCAAAACAATAATAGTCTCCAAGGATTTATGAACTCTTTTGCTGCTTCACATGGTGGAGGTTCAATCTTTGGTGGGTTTAACACAACATTGGATCAGAATAACAACAATGGCAGCAACTTTTGCAACATTGATGAAGCTGCTAGTACGACAACTAATACTACTAATTTGCACCATGATCATCAACGTGGTGTGAGTATTGGTGGTTCTGATAAGCTGACATTGGATTTTCTTGGTGTTGGTGGGATGGTGAGGAACATGACTGGTGGTGGAGGCATCAATATGACTTCTTTGGATAATTTTGAAATGAAGTCAACGCATGCAAGTCAACCATTTGGAAGTGACAGAATGCAGTGAAAATGCAAGAAGTTTAGGTAGGCATGCTTTTCCATATCTATAGACTATATGTACTCATCAATATATAGCGACTCGATCCCTACTCCCTAAAGCATCAAGTACTTGTTTTTCACTCCATTAGATTATTTAGTTAGGCTTGGATTGATATTACTGAACGTGCCTCAAAGCTTTCTTTTAGACCTTTTCTATTCTTATCGTTAATTGTGTTTCCCTTGCCTAGCTTTCTTTCATTAATCTAAATTATATATATATATATTCGGTCTGAATGCATATAAACTCTTTGCATGCATTAAATATACCACTTGAAATCTCAGCTTTGGCAGGCAAATATATAGGAATACTACGTTTGCATGTTCGTTAAATTGATGTTGTCGTCTTAATTATGTTTTGTTGCAAGATCTCCCCAAGTTAATTTGTAAGAATGTGATGCAATGAATGGAATGTCAATAATATATAACAAGTATATATCTAGAGAACGATTCCTAATTATTTATTTATGATATTATTCACATGGTAGAGACATTAAAAAACAATCGACAAAGTTAGATTTCCAACAACTATATATATATATATTGTTATCTCCATAATGTGTACATAATTTTTCATCTCTTTATTATTTGTCCAAAAGAATTTTTGTTCGGCCACCTACTACCTAACCCCAAAAATAATACTTTTTTTTTCTATAACTAAAATCCAAATTGCTGGCTAAATTTCAGGTTCAACGTGGACATTCCATGGACAAGTACACCTTCTCCTTCTCGACATTTTCTATATTTCCATTTGAATTCCTTCAAGTTGACCTTTAAATTCTTATCTTCTTCGCAGTTCCATGCACTCCCATGTGCAAGCTAACTAGTTCTAGGTTAACTTTCATTATTTTTTTAATCGAGAATGTTACTGAACAAGTTTGTTATTTAGATATTCAATATAGGTCTACACTTAAGGCATTAAGTCCGTGTGCACTTAAGTTACAACCTAACGACATGGTAAATATGTGACCATAAATGTATTGTTTTCAGTGAAAATCAAACTTATGAACTTTCGAATTCATACAATTTAGCTCCAAAGAGATCGATTGATCACTACACTTTCACCCAAGTAATTGATTTATTAATCTTGCTTTCTTCAGTCTTCACCGATATATATAACCTATAGAACCAATGAAAGCGCTATTCGCGTGTATGTATTTAATATTTGTTCTGTTTTTTTTTTCCTTAGTTTATTTTAGTTTCTAAAATTAGAGTTTTGGGGACCATGAAAGGGGTATCTTGGCATATTATTAACTAATTATTATTTAATTATCCTAAATCAAGCAGAGAGCAGAAGCAGCAATAATCATTTTTGTCGTGATTGTTGTCTTTTCTTCTTCACTAGCTAGCTAGTCCGTGATTGTCAACAGTAGCTTCTCACATATTCATATTTCAGATTCATTTCTTAATAATAATTATAACTTTTTAAGTAGTTCAACTCCATTGCATTTGAAATCAACTATAGAGATCGTGATAATATCATATCGGATTGTCATAATCGAACCGAGTGACATTTAGTAAAGTCCAAGCACCTCCCACACAACAACTATAACTTATGCCTGGTTTATAACCAGAATTAATTATAGAAGTTGATCCAAAATATGAACAAGTTATGGTTGTTGTTAAACTCCCAATTACACTACAAAAAACACAAAAACACACAAGATAATTGAAAAGGAAGCGTAAAAAAGTGCGACGATAGGCTCTCTCGACAAAAGCCTCGCACGTCCATACCATCCCAAGAATCTCACAATGCCTGCAAAGTATAAATAACGCACTTAGTAAGGAAGCAATTTTATTATGTTTAAACAAATCGAAGAAAAATACAAAAACATATATATATATATTTATTTATTTTTGTTTCTTACACACAACCTTGATGCCTGGCCTGGTTATTTTCTAACCCTAGTTAATGTTTAACATGACATTGTGCACAACACAAGTCTAATATGGGACCAGATAGTCTCGCAAAAAGGTACCTTATAATTGTATTTGTCCAGCCTACATAGTTCGTCAACTTCTAAGACGAAACATGCATTATTGCGTGTAAAAACTATTAAGCTATTTTAAGACAAGGAAAAAAGACATGCAGACCTAAAACTTTATCACATTCTATCGACTATTTGACTACAAACATATATAACAATTAATATGTTTACTTCTTTTTTTATATATAAAAAAAAGCCTAAAATAAGTAGAAAAATTAACAGAAATAATTCGGAATATTTTTTAAATACATGTAGGAAAATTTGTTGAAAAGTCTTTGGTAATTAAGACATAGAATAATTGTGTACATAATCTATCTTTTTATTAGTTTAATATTCATATATATATATATATATATATATATGTATATTAGTGGACAGTAAAAAATAAAGCATCAATCATACCAAGATTGAAAAAAAGGGAATCCTAAGAAATATGACAAGAAGAAATGAAGCAAAGCCACCCCACGAGTAGTCCAAAAAGGAATAAAATGTACGAATTAAGAATGCAATGCACTCGTGACTCTGCCACTGCCACTACCAGACCTAAAATAGCAAACAAAAACGCAACATGACAAGAAATCAAACACAAATGTAATGTCCAACTCATCATGACTGCCTCCATCCATGCAAAGAAATGACCACTATATGTGTCGGAATAATCATCAACCCCAAGAAATAGACGATCAACATATATACTAGTAAATTTATAAAGCAGTAAAGACACATTTACCAATAAAATGAAGATTTGCGTCGTCTGATGATTTTTAAAAAGCATGACTACCTGTACTTTAATTAGTTCTAACTAACCTCTTTCGATTTTGCTTCACTGAAAATTATTGTTGGCTCCTCTAAAAGACTGGCTTGTTGTCGGCGGGCGAATATTTATATTATTTCTCTCTAAATTCAAGGAGGAAGAGGAGGAACCCATTTCCATGCCATGCTGTTGTTGAATATGTTGACCAGCTCCTCCGGCAGTACTACCACTCATGCTTCTAACAATCTGGCCAACACCAAGAAAGTCTCTGGTCAACCTGTCTGACCCACCAGAGCTCATGTGCACATTATGCTTCTCTTGATCTGAACCACCTCTGTTGTTATTAGGGTTGTGAGGAACAAAAGGGTTTTCTCCGAATATAGAAGAATTACCAGAAGCAGCAGCAAATGAGTTCATTAGGTCTTGTAGATGACTCTGATCATGGTTTAAACTTTCTCCATATAAACCACCAAAGTTAGCACTAACAAGTGGTGATGGCGACGGTCTCTCATTTTTGACACCACTACCACTAGTAGTATTACTTGAAGAAGAGCTAACAAAGCTTCTCATATTCAACAATGGGGATCCATTGTTGATGTTGTTGTTGTTGTTGTTGTTGCTTGAAGAAGAAGAAGTAGTAGTAGTAGTGCTTGAACCCATTTGAGATGCCTTTTGAAGCAATGCAGTGGCTGACATGTGTTGCATTACATTGGTGTTTTGAAAGGACGAGGAGCTGAAGAGAGAAGGAACAGCCGAGCTTATTTGATGATGATGATCTCCACCGATTAAAACGTCAACATCATTGTCGTTTTGGGCGTTGAAATGATCAGATACCAGCAAACCTGAAGAGGGTCCACCATTGATATTGTTGTTGGAATTGTTAGTGTTGCTTGTTGTGCTACCACCACCATTAGGGAGAAAGCTTAGGTGGAAGAGATTGGCGTTGTTTGCGTTGGTTTCGAGATCATGAGGAGGAAACTGCATTAGTCCATCATGAAATGGCTGCTGCTTTGTGTTTTGTGATTGAGATTGGTATGATAGTACTCCTTCATGATGGTAGGAATATTGTTTTGTTTCTTGCATAAAGAACGGAGAGGAAGAAATAGGCTGTTGTTGCGGGGCGCGAAAAGGCGATAATGAAGAACTCATGGATGGATGAAGGATATGATCGAATCGTCCGCCAGTCCGGCCGGTTTCTCCACCGAGCCTTAAGATGTCACTAGCATGGCTAGTTTGATCTTGAACTTGAGGTGATGATAAGCCTAAGCTCATGTTGTTGTTGTTGGTGGTGTTGTTTACATAGAAGTGGCTCCCAATTGTGCTCAAGGAGGCAGAAGGGTTTCTTGCGCTCTCTTGTGCCAATGCATCACAAAAAGCCCTGTGAGTTATAAAACTATCACGCCTGAAACAGTCAAACATATATTGACAAAGTCAATAATTTTCACAACCAAATATTACATAATTTAGAAACTATACACATATATATTAAGCACCAGTTTACATATATCATGAATTGCAATTAATAGTTCAAATTTGATAACAATTTATGTTGTGATTTGATTTCTCTCTCGAGGCCACCATGGAAATGAAACATTTATAGTAGCATGTAGGTCTAAAAGACAAGTAGGTAAGGGAGAGTACAATGACAACTAAGTTTCCAAAGAAAGAAGCATAATTAATGAGGTTTGGTACATAGAAGAGGAATTTCACTACAACTCATAAAAAAATGGTTAACCAATCAACCATGAAATGCTAGCCTTTCAAGAACTGGGTGTTCAATGAATGCACCAGAGAGAATATAACCAGCACACACACATATGAAAAGAAACCAATCAAAGAAGCCCCAATTGAGGGCTCCATGGGAATCTTTAAAAAATGCTTTCAAAATTCGAATTTAAGAAATTCAAGGACCATCATAATTGCACATTCCCTTTTGAATTCCAATCTTCAATCAATGCCACACAAAAAACTTCAATTGTGTAAGAGAAAGAGACATGTGTAGAGTGAGAGGGGATTGGTTAGGGCCACTAGACTAAACGTTATATGAAAGTGGTAACTGCAAGAGTCACAGAGAGGCATGAAAGTAAATAATGTTAGTTTGATAAATAAATGGTTGAAGAGTGTTAGTTTGGAAAATATTTTAAGTGAGTGTTATATTGACAAATACTTTTGAGGGGAGGGGAGTGTCATAATGAAAAAAAACTCGAACAAACATATGGCAGCAAAACACGCAGCAAATACCCTCAGACTCTCTCTACATGGAAATACCAACACGTGAATTGCTATAAAGAAATTTAAAACAAACCAAAACTGGCGGTACTTCCAAGAAAAATACACAATAAATTTTCATTTTAATTTCAATTATTTTTTGTTTTCAATTCAAGTACTGAATCAAATCAAACACAAGAAGAAAAAAAAAGTATCAATCTTTAAACCCTATAAGGAAAACGAGTTTGACGATTTTACGTATATACGCATATATACATACCTTGAGAAGAGAGTGCCACAGTCACATCTGTACTCTCTAGTGCCACAAGTCTTAGAATGTGCTTTCCAATCAGACTGAACAGCATACCTCTTTGAGCACTTCTCACACTTCCACTTCTTCTCACCGTGTTTTCTTGAGTAGTGTTTCTTGATCCCAGTGAGGTCACCGAGAGCCCTGGAAGGGTCATGGTGAACACAAGTGGGTTCAGGACACAAATAGACTTTTCTCTTCACTTCCTTTGTTGTCTTCTGCTTAAGTTTCCAAGGGAGGTTGTGTCCTCTTCTGTGGAGTTGTAGGTTTTGCTCCCTTTGAAACCCTTTGTTGCATACCTCACATATGAACCTGTTTGTTGCCATTAGTGTCTTGGGAGATAGTGCTATCACTTCTGCATCTGGATCTGTACTCAATAGTGACAAACAACATAACAGAAGAAAATTCATCACATTTATTAGAAAAAACCAAAAAAAGCAGGCTATGATAGTATCTAACAACATACAATTCAAAACTAGGGATTAGCTAATTTCATTTCTTCGGCGGAGATTTTAACAAAAAATCAAAAAGAGCAGGAAAACAAGTTCTTGATATATAGAAGGAATCATGAAGAACATGTATAAAGATAAAATCTTTGATACTTGCTTGGTGTTCCAGGTTGGTTTCTTCTTTTCTTTTGCGGCGGGGGAGCAAGAGCTAAACTTGAAGAGTTTGGAGTAGTAGATGAGGCATGTTGTTGGGTCATCTGGGGATTTTGATCCTCTTCTCTTGAGACGCCGAAGAACGGCACCGGCACCGACGAAGAAGGAGCAGCCATATCTTTCAATGAGTACCTAAATTAATTTCTCCAGCTATATGTAATCTTCTTCTATATCACAACAAAAGCAATTCAACCCAGCAACCACTACATGCAAAAGATTGAGATTTCCTCTTAACTTTTGTATCTCAAAAAGCTGGAAAACAAGCGATTCGGAGTTTCTGAGGATTGATTGCTGGGAACCCTAAAAGGGGAAAAGTAGCTCAAATGAAGCAAGAGAGATGTGGTAAATCTTCTTTCTCTCTCTACAGTTTTTACAAATGCCAGATTTTGAACGCACTCGAGGTTACATTGATTTGGTGTCATGCAGATACACCAACACATCTATACAACCTCTATATATATGTATGTGCCTTTTCTTTTATTAATTTTCCAGATTTTGCTCAATACTTTGGTCTGCTGTAAATGAGATTTACAATAAGAAAATTAATTAAGAGAGAAGGAGAGGAGAAAGCTGAAAGGTAAATCAAATGTGGGTCGGTGGACCCAATCCGTGGCCGCAAAACAACAAAAAATGGTGCGTGAGAGCAGCTACACCGTCTCTCTGTCTCTCTTATTTCGTATTATCTTACTTCACTTGCAGACAACCCTTCCTTCATCAGCCACATCTCTCTCTCTCTCTCTCTGTATATATATATATATATATATATATATATATATCATTTAGTAACCCCTAAAAGAAACTGAAATTCACCGCCCGTCAATTCAATAAATCACAGCTGAATATTGGCCATTAGATTTGATTATGGGAGAACAAATTGTCAAAATAGAGGTTGATATGACCACAAAAGTGATCTTTGTGGAATTTAAGGCCCTGATAACGACAGTTTTTTTTACTACATTAAAAAAAATCCAAGAGTTGTCATTCTTATACAACAATGACAGCTTAACCATAACCTTACATTTCATTGTCATGTTCCATTTGTGATTACGATGAGCCTGTAATTCCTCTGGAGCTGGACATTACAGTTTTATTTATATACTATACATATTGTCAGGGCCAAAGCAGGGCATAATTTGAAGGAGTTACACCTAAACTAGCGGGGTAGCCCTTGGAAATTTTTTTAGATGATTATATGACAGAGAGATAATTACTAATAAATATATTCGTTATTAGTTGTACTGACAATAAATAAAAATTAAGATAATTTTTTTAAAAAAATTTCAGTAGGAGTCTAAAATGAAAATTTAGGGAGGGTTTTTTTTTAATTTTTAATTTATATATACTACTTTAGGTTCATTTTATGTCACACAGAGCTTTTCCCCTGCATATTGTGAAACCAAGTAAATAAATATTTATATAGAGTTATTAGTTAATCAGACAAATATCATTGAAAGATATTTTGTAAAAAAGCTAAATCGCGTGCGTTTAGATATATATTTAAGTTTGACCGGTCAAACCATAATTATTATTTTGTAACAGAATATGAGTGATGCTGCAAGTAACTTAATTGGGTTGCACATTTTGTTTTGTTCACATAAAAGACTTGTATTTAAGAAGTGAATGGAGGAAATGAAAATAATTGAGAAGGAGCACTAATGCACTACATTCTACAACCATATACAAGTTTCTAGATTTTCTCAACTCAATATTAGATTTTCTTTTATATTTTCTCAGTTATTGCAAGAGTAAAGAAATGAAATCAGTATCATCAAAATCGACCAGTGAATATGTGCTGAACGTGAATAACTCTTTCGGATACAACATCTCCAATGAGGTGGAGATCTAAGGCGATATGCTTTGTTCGAGAATGGAGCACTGGATTGTGACTTAAATTTGTTGTCCCTTGATTATCATAGAGCATATCGGGGTATTAAGATGTGGTTTGTGCAATATATTCGAAATCCATGAAACTTAATTCATACATGGTTGCAGACAGCCGGTGATATTCAGCCTTGGTGAAGGAGTGAGCGACTGCTCTTTGTTTAGCCTAATGTGGAGGTCTCATTGTGATTCTTGACCCAGTCACAGTCAAAGAATTCACTCTCGTAGACTTCATTCATGTACTCACATGTTATTTTGGTTGTCTTCATATACGGAGGGGCGTCCTTGGCAATTTAAAATTGGAGAGTTAATTAATCTAAGCAGGTTAAATTCAGAGGTGCCGCTGCAATTTGGCTTAAAATTAATCCTTGTTTTGTTGTGTTTTTCTGTATTTGTGTTGTTCTTTCCTTTCGTCATGGGTGTCGGTCTATGTCCCCCCATTGTGAACCCCCGAAGAAGGGTATTTCTTCTTTCCTTTTGATATAAAATATATCTTTGATAAAAAAAAAAGTGAAAAGTTGAGCAATTGAGCTAGGTTTATTTGCACCCACGAATTTCTAGCGACATTCATAATATGTTAACTCCGACCTCCTATGACGGCTTTGTTTGGGGAAGAGGTGAAACATGTAGAGCTCGGTCATATTCTTTCTTCATGCGGTGGTAGAATCTATTGTTTTCTCCGAAAATGATCAGATTGTTTTCAACGTGATTTAAACGGAAGGATAGTGTTTTGTTGGCGATTGATGTTCATAAATGACATGTGTGTCTAAAACTTTGATTTGATTGATCACCCGTTGTCCGGAAGAGGGATGAGGGCGGTGATTATGTAATTTTTAGTTTGAGAAGATGACTAAAGTGAAAGAAAATAAAACTTTCTGGTCTATTTAGCGGTCAAGTTAACGGCTCAATTCAATGGATATACATTTCGAGGGCCCTCTCTCTTAAGGCCCATATCATAGTATATGGGCCATAATATGATAGCGTAGGGGCCTTAATTTATTGGGCTTATAATAAATAATATTTTACCCAACAATCAAAAGATTCATAACGAGGTGGAAAAAAATGTGTTGCCATTTCGACAGACTGTTGCATAATTCAGTCGTATCTCCATGTAAACAGAGTCTCTGCGTTTCTGCTTCACATTCAAAATGCACAGTCTAATGGAGTATCCCGTTTTCACGAGTCCCCGTTTTGTTCCTTGTGCATCTTTGTGCTATTATCCCTCCAAGTGTGGGTTCTATGCTCGCCGTTTGGGTCGCACGAGATTAAGCTATGGCTATTCAAAGAGGTGTTTTCGAATTTCGATGAGTACGGACGGAGATTGTTTCGTGGACGACTACGGAAATTGTAAAGGAGATGGTGGGGCGGAACCTCATTTCATTGACGTCATTGCCATTGGCAGCAGGAAGGACGCGGTGCTCGACTTCTGTTTGGACTCCCCTTTTCGGTCGGCGCAGTCGTTACGATTTTGGTAAGTGTTGTTTCAAATTCTCTTTGAAGTTGTAAACTTTTCTTCGGTAGGGATACTTCGGGGAATGAAATTTTCAGTCACGGAGTTAGATTTGGTGGTCATTTTGTGTTTGATGTGTTTGCAATTATGATTATATTGCAAATTGCAATTGGACTTGTATGGATGATATTACTCCTCTGGAAGTGTCTGCATAATGGGGTTTGTTAAATAATTGATTTTGAATATTTTTCCAAACAGGATTTAGTTGCAACACAATCATGCATGAAAAGCATGTGTTTGAGTACATACTAATTCAAATGAGTTCCAATTCATCAAATATTTTATCCAAAAAATTATGAATTTAAACATATGGGATTTTTATTTTCTTTTAATCATTTGCATTTCAACTTTTCGCAGGAATATCAGTGCTAAAGATTCAAAAAATGTACAATTACAACAACGGTTTCTTGGAGAAGGTTGATATTTTCTATACTTAATGCCAACAATTGATTTTATTTTAATTCGGGAATTGATCCACTGCTTTCTCATAGAAGTGTTAACAACCGGTCTTCTACTCTGAGCACGTCAAGCATATCTTGTCCCATTAGTGCTAGTATTCTGAAAGCTCCCCTTTGAAGTTACAACTATTAGTTTCTTTTTGTCATAGTACCAATATAGAGCTGATTTAAGAGCAAATAGTTGGGAAGATCCAGTCAAGTCAAAGAGTTTACATCTTTTCTAACGGTCATGGTATTAGTTCTCTTTATTTTTCATGAAAATAAGAAGGTACAAATATGCACGCATGGGTAAAGAAGCTGATTTTAATCTTCTTCTGTTCTTCACATCTAATTGAGTTGATGATACGTTGTTCGATTAATAAAATCAATGATTTAGTGCCATGTGTTACAATCTCTAAATTTCAAACAATGTTCACAATTAGGAACCTGTGGAACAGGTATAGTTGCTTCTCTGTTTTCTACATATACCATAGTAGATGGATTAGTTTATACCAAAAGATAGATAAGCGGATAGTTATCAAGTTTTGCAGTTCTCTAGGTTTAGTTTGACCTCAAAATTCATATTACAATTCCAAAAAAACGTTCTAACTTGAGGGAATTTTAACCCCATTTTGATTGAAGATATTGTCGGAATAGCATCCAAGTATTTGGAACTAAGGCTTTGATGATGATGATAATGACTCAAACAACTTCCCTTAAATCTCCTCTTTAGGTTCTGCACTGCTAAAGTATATGGGAGAGAAGCAAAAAGCCAAAAACTTACGAGGACTTAGGCACATGAAAAGTGGGAAAGCTCATGTAATCATCAATGACATCCTCAAAGCCTTTGTCCCAAATAGTTTGCGATTTACAACCGAAGCCTACGCAATTAACATTGGAAACATTGATAACTATCAGTCTTTGCCCTTTTTTATTTTTCTTCCTCAGTGTTTTTATTTTTTATTTCATAACATTTTTTATCCTCAATGGTGATTCTAAGACCCAGATGTTTCCCATTCATTGCCGATCTTTCTTTCTCTCTAGTTAATCTCTTTAGCTTCTCTTTTCTGCCCTCGACTTTTGTGAATGTTTCTGTCTGCTTACGGTTTTGTTAAACTTTGTTTGAATAAGGGACCCTCCTCACAAGAGGAATTGGAAATGTATAACATTTCAGTCTTGATCCGTGCCCGTAGGAGAATGTCGGGAAAGTTTTTGCTTAAAGAAGGTTGTATGCAGAATGCCTACAACATAGGAGTTGAAGTCATTTTTGTCTCTGGCCTATGTTCTTGCATGATCAATGCTCGAGAATTAGGTGTGTGGAGGTGTCAAATTGTATGAGCTATGCATGGATGTTTATGCCTGCAATTAGACTACTACATAAATTATGCATGAACTGGACAAAACATGATTTATGATTTGAATGTTGCATGGCATTGAGATTCCTTAGGATTTGGCAGTTTTCTGTTCTACACCATCTCTAACGTTTCTTATTCCTCAGATAGTAAGAAACTTTGAGTTTGGCTAAACTGTATATCAAAAGGTAAACCCTTGCAAAGTTGGGCACTGCAGTGATTATAAGTTTCACTTACATGTGTGAATAAAGAAAATATTTGTTACCTCATTTCAATTATGAAACTTCATGAGTTGCGAGCTAGAAATCTCGGTTGCCTTATTTCTAGTATGAAAATCTTGGCTATTCATATTTTTAATTACAATTTATCTTCTTATATTTTTCAAATATAAAAGCATCATAATTTGGTTCTCTCTTTTTTGTTCACTTTTACAGATCTTTCTCCGAGGAGTGTGGATGCCTCATTCTTTCTACAGTCACCTTCAAAGACTTTTATCCTTGTTTGTACATTTCTTACCCACCACTCTTGTGTTAATGGGCTATGTTTGATAGAGTATTAAGCATTTAAGCTACATTAAATGCTCATGGAGACAACAAGTAGTTTGTGCTACTGAAATAAGTACTTTATTAGAACCAATTAAATTCTACATCTTTATTTGTGTGAAATTTTGATTTATCAGAGATCTGGACGGGGAATGAATACAAGGGACAACTGAAAATAGTAATTATCCATAAAACCGGAGCTGCATAGACTGTGATCGTTCTCGTTACCCATGGTAGATATCAGGTTGCTCTGATTATCATCTTAATCCAGTGCTTCTTAGATTAGTTATCTGCTCTTCATCTTGATAATTCCTTTGAACTAAATTGGGAAAAAGATATAATGACATCCAAATAGGCAAACATGTGGCCAAGTGGTGGAGTTGCAGGGTGCAATCTAGAGAGGTCACAAGTTCAATTTCTGGAAACAACCTCTCTGCATATTACGTGGGAGCTAGGTCTACGTACATCCTGCCTATCTCTAAACCCGCCCTTTGCGTGAGCTTTGTGCTCAGATTTTTTTTTTTTTAAACTTTTGTGTAATGGTATCCAATTCTAAATATCATACTTGCTAAACTTGAGAATATGGATTATGAAAGCCTTATTGTTCACTTACTCATATAATTTACAACATATTTGCTGATGATAAATTTTGGTAAATGAAATTGAATCTTAGGGGATTTTTAATTGATGGTGTGGGTCACCAAAACTCTAGTGGAATTTGTCCAAGTCTAGTGGAATTTGTCCAAGTCCTCGTACTTATTTGCAACAAGTCTTCCATCAACTGAAACTTAGTGCCAACAAATTCTTCTCTGCTTTTGTTCTTTTGTCTGTTCTAGGTGGCTAGTGCAGGATATGGCTCAGATGATATAACAGCAATTGATATTCTTAAAGCAATAGGATCTGCAAATGGATTTGTTGTTGCTATTGTTCTGAGACCCTTCAGCTTTGAAGGACAAAGGCGCAAAGACGAGGTCAGTTTGCTAGGGATGACAAAGAATGCTTCATATCATCAAGAAATTTGGAATGAAAAAGGTTATGAGCTCTCATAAGGGAAATAGTATCAATATTCAATACAGCTTCACTGATTCATCTTGGGACAATAAGTTTGGACTATAGAGTTATTTTTTCACCAAAAATCTTGAAGTTTGAAAGGACCACTGTAGTATGGTTGGTCACAACCATCTTAGAGGATGGTGACTCAAACTAATGAATGTGGGTGAGAACACTAGATTTTTACTTTTGAAGGCCTTATATGAGAGAGAGACCCAGAGACAGTCATTTCTGATGCCCCAGAGAAATTTTTTATTCAATCAAAAATCAGAACTATGCTTTCTCTCATGCCGGAGATTGACACTCATTTGCTTCGTGTTTACCATTGTATTCTTTTGCTTAGTTTTCTGAAGTATTGAATTTTACACACACCACCACCCCCTCCCCCCTTTTTCCCCTCTCCCACTCAAATATGTTTCCGAATTTTCCTTTAAATTTGCACATTTACCTTAATTTATTGTGTTGACCAATTTTGTAGGTCAAAGTTTTGCTACAAAATCTCAAGGAGCATGCCAATTTATGTATTGGTAAGTATTGTATTATAGGTTTTTCCACTTCTTTAACTGTTCTGCTCAAAATTGTTAAGGGGAACAATAAAAGATTGTAATTAAGATTCCTATGGATTGCGGTTTCCAGTGATAAAGGTGCCTAATAGCCCACGATGCATCGTATTCTTGACAAATTGTGCAACATACCATTGGTTTTGAATTTTGATAATCATGCCTTTTCCAGTGGTCATTTACATAGTGTGTGACTTCCAATGAGGTCTAAGTGTGGAGTATGATAAATAATTACAAATAGGAGTTATTTTTCACTTGGTACAAAATTCTAATATGCCTTCTTTGCCACCTTCTTTTGAGTGGAACCAACTCTGGAGTCTTCCTTGTTCATGATCTAGAAATTCAGGCTTTAAGTTATACTTCAATTGTGTGCCTCTATTTGCATGAAAGTCTTACTTGTCTTGGGTCATATTTGGAGAATATTTAAGATATTTTAGCTTTGTATGCGTAGATTATTTCCCACTTTTTTACTGTTCAAATATATTTTTCTTGGAACATTTGCCAGGCTATGGCTGATGGGTAGATGGCCATGGTCAATTTTTGTGCAAGGCGTTTCTGTGTGCAGTGTATCTTTAAGCCAGACTTGGTGGCACTCGTTCTTTTAATTTGTACTTATGAAAACATTCACGTTGTTTGAGGTTGGTTATTAATAAATAAGTAATTATTGTGAGAATGGGTATTAGTGATGATGACTGGAGCAATACCAATCTTTTCTGACTTCTTGAGTACTTTTCTCGCGTTAAACTAAACTGCCGTTTGTTGGCTTGGAAGCTCAAGTGGAAAACTTCTTATCATTTACAGATATTGCCACTGATATGCTACTGCAAAAGGATTTTGTCACTCTGGACGAGGCTCTGAAAACTGCAAATAATGCTGTGTTGCTGGCCATAAATGCCATTTCTGTTCTAATATCTGTAAACATACCTACACCTTCTTGCTGATCTTTTGGAGATCAAAATCCATTATATACTGCGGTTTCACTAGTTCATTTTTGTAAAATTTCAGGAGATGCACAAAAAAATTGTCAACGGAGTGCATGATAACAAGAAAGAACTCAGCTCTATGGAAGTTGTAAAAGTAAGTTTCCATAAACTTCCATTTTTCAGCATTACTCTTCTAAGGCTCTTTTTGGTACTTAATTTAATTTATCATCGCATCTTGTTCATAAAATATTCCGATTTAACTTGGCAATTGAAGGAAGGAAGTTAGATACTTGTTCCCTCAATTATGTGTTTTAATAGTTATTCGTTTCTCCTTTCTGCGATACACTTTTGATTTTCCATTACAAGCTGATGCATTGAATTGCAGATTCTGGAGAGGTATAAAGAAGCGAAAATTGGGTTTGGAGCTGGTAACAACATGAAAGCTTCAATTTTACAGGCTTTGTATGACTGCCCCTTCATTGGTGTGGGTGTAAAGGTATCATCAAAGTTTCTTGAAGATCGCAACATATATTTTTTTTGTGTGCAGAAACCAACTTACAATATACTCGCATGCGTATCCCACATTATTTTTAGCAACTTTTTATCCTGTTAATTTTTAGGATTTACCCGATGGCCATGACTTAGAAATATGGTTGCTTTATTGCGACCTCCGTGCCATAGATTCCAAAGTTTCAAACCACATAAATATCATCTTTAGAGCCCCTGGAAAGCTGAGCGCATAATGGCCTCTCAGAACTCCTTCTGGATGGGAAGCTGGGTTGCCCTTTGTATTCAATTGTCTTCTGCTCAAGTGCTGTCACTTTTTCAGACTCTTTTTTAACTTGGCTTGCCCCATATTTTTTTTACTTACTATGTACAGGACATAAATGGCATCGTTATTTGCATTGTTGCAAGTTCGAGTCTAAGCAATAATAGTGATGTACAAGCCTTGGCGGATTCTTTTCGTCAAACTGCTGAATATGAAAGGGAGATAGTTATCTTAGGAGTCCATGAGCCTAACCTGGAGCCTGGTTTGCTTGTAACAACTATCATTGCACTCGGGTAAGAATGTATTTTTTATGTGTTCAATTGTAACCAATAAGCTCTTGATTTTGATTCATTGTCATGTGCATAAGTTGGTTTAGTATCTCTAAGGACTAAGGGGACGCACCAATTCCATGAACTTCAACTTGCCAAACGTTCATGAGCTAGAGTAACACTGACGGAAGTTTATTTCAATAGTAGTGCAAATGTGCTCAGCTATAGTTTATTATATCATTTATTTCAAAAGGTGTCTTTGTTTGCTTTAATTGTTTACATGATGGTGATATATTTTTTAAAATGTCAGTCAAAGTGGATAATTGCATAGGAAATGGGTGATTTTTTTTTTTAATCTGGAGAAGATCAAGTGACAAATCAGAATTATTTAATGGCTTTGGGAGGATGGCAATTTTGTGTTTAGATTACTTTCAGGTACAACTAGTTTCTTTTGCCAAGGGATCTGGTAGATTCTTTGAGCAACATTTTAAGTCACTTCATTTAGTGCTATTGGTAAAAGATAGCCTCAAGTCTAATATGTGGATTTGACAGGGCAAGGGAACTTCTCTAAAGTGGACAAAGGAAACATATCTTGCTGGTTAATTGTTATACCTGCTAGTAAATGGATATTTTCGGCGATTTATGCTTCATGGATGAGGCAAGGGCATCAATAAAAGTTTTGTAGGAAATTTACTAAATTCATTGGCTTATCTTGAGGCATAACCACTTGGTAATTAATAGTCCAGAGCTTATCTGAAATCAGAAAGATAGTTGCAACTACTTTCAATTTTCAAAACTACTTACTGTGTTTTTTTGTCAGTCCTGTTTGTTTGCATGTTAACTTGCAACAAGTTTCTGCAGTGTGTTCGGTCATCACTTTTTGCTAATTGTTCCTTTTGAGGTTATGAAATTTTCTTTCCTTGTTTCAATTCTGATTTAAGTTTGTGATTATCAGATGTGTTGAACAACAGCCTTCACAGGAAAGTGGCATATTGTTCAGATTGGCCCAGTATTTTCCTTTTGTTTTTAATCTTTTGAGGAGACACCGTTCGGGGTCGAATGACACTGAAGAGAACAATTTATTTGAAAACTCATATGTTCCTAAAGTTATAAATTTGCCCGAATCTGGTCCTATGAGAGATAAAATTGCTTTGGAGAATGTGCCTGCAGATGATAAGTACTCTGAAGGACCCAAGACAGTAATAGACAGCGACTATGATGATAGTTGTTCAAGGTTTGAGTGTATAATCCCTTCTTCTTTGGCTCCCTTTGACCTTTGAGAATTATTTTTACCAACCTTTTCACTTGTATGATAACATATATTATTTTTAGGGATGACAATAGTCGGTATGATCAAGGAGAGGCTGGGACTAAGTCCTCCAGTTTGAACATTCATATTTCTGAAGGTAGCATGGAAAACTCTCTTAGTCTCTTGTGTTTCCTGTTGAATCACTACATTGCTATTTGTTCGAATGAGTTTGAAGCTGAATGCAACGAGGCATTATTTCACCCTTTTGTATTTACAAATATGAGCAATTAAAGCTTTATTGTGGATGATATGGATTGTAGTTACTGGAAACTGTGGAAATCAATTATTTATTTTGTTTGACTAGTTGTGGTAAAATGCAATTCTAGGAACTCCTTCCTTACAAAGGGAGCTGCTTAATTGTTGGAAGTTGGGGCCAGGAGATCAAATGGCACAAGAGTGGGCGAAGGAAAGGGCTGCTAACTCAAGCGCTGCTGCACTGCATGATAATCTGAGCCCTTTTCATCTTCCTGTTGGTGTAAGACCAGAAAATGAGTTGAAAAATGGCCTCAGCATCTCATCTTCTATGGAGGTTTTGGAGCCAAGAAGTGAGGATGTAGCCGAAGAGGACTCACTCGTAAGTTCAAGTATGTCTCCATTGGGTGCGTTGACTGATGCAAGTTTTGAAGCTGTGAGGGATTTTTGCAATAATGCATCTATACTGGTGAAAGGTAGACAGAACAGTGTTCCAGAGAAGCAGGGTATACTTTCTATTCGTGCTGCATCTATGCTGGTAATCTAACGCCTCATGGAAATGGATTATAATGTAGAACTTTTCAATTATAGACATTAAATTTTTTGGAATATCCCCCTAGAATGCCGCACTTGCACATTGTGTTAAGGTTTGGTTTTCAGAATCTGTCATACTTCTGAAAGCAGAGATGAATATTTTCATGTTTATTACATATAATTATCATTCTTCTGACGAACAGCTTTCAGTGTTCATGTGTAAATACCTACACTTTATCATGCTAGGGTTGTATCCTACAGTGGAATAGTTATAAATGGAACCATATTTTTAGAAGCATAGTAATGAACTGTAATTTATTCATTTTGATGCAAGAAAAAGATGGTCAATGTGTTACTCCAGATAATATCCAAATATTTCCAGTCAAAGTTTATACTGAAAAACTTGTTTCCGGATCTTTATAGCTTTTCATTTTCTATTGGAATTACTGGATCTTGGTATTAGTGCATTACTACAGGAGATATCCATTTATTTTCTTCTATAAGAAGTAGGCACCCTATTTGTCACACCTGCTACCCTTGAACTCCATAAGTTCTCATATTTAATTTCATGTGCATAAATGTTTTACCTTACAAGGATATATCAAAGCTTAAAAAATGTATTCTCCTTCTTTGGATTTGGAGGGATACACTCTTTGAATTTGGCAACATCGTGCAATTAGTAGCAAACTAACGATGTAAATATGCAGGCTACATTGAAGTATGAGATCTATATTTAAGTTATTAATCATCCTTTTCAAAACAGAATATAAGTTCATGTTGACTTTACTTTTTATCCTTTACTTTCTAACTTCCCCATTTTTTGCCTTCCTTTTTTGATCTGATGACATCTCTTCTTGAACATGGTTATAAAAATCTTTTCCTTGTGTAAGACTTACGATAAATAAGCAGGCGTGACCAACTATCTTTGGTAATGGTTTTTTCCTAAGCTCAGACACCTTCATTTGATCATTCAGACTGCTGAATTTGTATTAGACTTCATTAAAAAGTCTTCAGAATCAAGCATGATTCTAATTCTGATTCCCCAACTGTTTTACTCACTGAAATTTGTTAACCTTGATATCTTTTGCTTTGCCAGAAACATAAGAAATGGCAATCTAGAATCTTCTCTCTTTTTTCTTGCTGTGCTTGAATTACTGCTGTACTCAGCACTCTGGGACTTTTCCTAACTGGTTAGTTTTCATGCAGGAAGCTGAAAGGGAATCACCAAATAAGTGGAATCCTGTGGTGGAGATACAATACAGAGGAGGAGTGTACAAGGGCCGATGCCAAGGGGGTCTTCCTGAAGGAAAGGTACTACATTATAGAAGTAGAATACATGGCTTGGCTAAGCTCCCTTTGTGTTGGATATCATATAAATTCAACAAGGATTAAATGATATCTTATTCTTGAAAGTACTCAGGGTCGTCTAGTCCTTGGGGATGGAAGCATATATGATGGTATGTGGCGCTATGGTAAGAGATCTGGTCCTGGTACATTCTACTTCAGTAACGGGGATGTGTTCCAGGGATCATGGAGGGATGACGTAATGAATGGCAAGGTTTGGTCTTTTAAATTTGAATGCAAAGATGCTTTTGAATTGACAAACAAGTATCAGATTGTTGTTTATGGTTTACCACATGTTAAAGCTCTCGTCTATCTTGCATATGTTGAATTTTGCTTCAATATACTTTTTTGGTTTAGCCTGAAACGTTGTGAAACTTGATAAATATTCCAATGCAAAAAAGTTTTAAAAACTTAGCTATTGGTGGAATGCTCGAAATTAAATGATTAGATTTGAAGATTGCTTAAATATTCTAATCTATCCACAATGGGTTTAGGGAAGCCAGTTGCTACAAAGTACTTGAGGAATTTCAAAAGCTAGAGGAAATTTTATCTTATACTGTTATTGAGCTGGCGACCTGATGTATTAATAGAGTGGACAAAAAAACCACCTCGTCATTGTATTATGTATTCATCATGGCAAACAATCAACGGTACACGGATGATTTTTCTTTTCTTTTGGGGTAGATAATTTTATTAAAGGAGCACCAATGGTGTGCAATCCAAGAAGCAAACAATTGAGAAACAAAATTATAAAGTGGCTAGGCTCCAAGAAGTTAGTAAAAAAAATTGAAACCCAAAGCTTGACTAAACCTAACCAACTATCAATAAAAAGGTTAACTGAAGACTATTTGTAGTTGAAAATCCTGTTGTTCCTTTCTTTCGATAAGAGCCAACAGGTAGCCAGTGGGATCAACTGAAAAGCTCTTCTTCTCTGTTTGATGAGACTCAGTGGAGTCCAAAAAAATTTAAAATTGTGTTCCAGATATAACTGGAAAACATTTAACATAATGTCATAGATTTGCAGATTACACGAGCACCATTAAGATTTAGCTAGATATCTTGCTCACCATCTACACTAAGGTCAAAGTTGTTTCATAAGGCCGAACTTCTTACTTATCTTTTTTAGGTTTTCAAATTATTAAAATGTTAACTTTAAAAAAATCGTTGGTACTGTTTAAAGGTTCATGACCTCGAGATTTTGTTACTTCTGGTAGGTTTTTTTCAAGTTCTTCTAAAAATACTGTAGTTACTCCTGTTTCAAATGAAAACAGAAAATTTATTCTGTTACAACATCTGATAAATTTTTGGCTTTGTTTTCAATACATTATATATATTGTTACTGTTTTTCCTGCAGGGTTGTGGTCTCCTTATTTAATACCACACGCTTCCTGCAGAAAAAAGAAAAATTGAAAAAATAGTTTTGTGACTTCAGAGTCATAAAAACCGTCAAGAACATGTAGGCTCAAGGGCTGCGGAGTTTCCCCAGTACATGATATATAGGCATATACATGTACCATTTGATCATGTCCAAATACCAACTTAAACTCGCTTTTTTTTTTGCTGCTACATATATCATCTGCACAATCATTCTAAGTGGTGACCATTACACAGAGTCCGGTTTCTTCCTTTTGAGTGTTGGTTCCAAGGTATCTGCGTGGACTCTGGCAATTATTTTTTAACATTCTCTGATCCTCAGATAAATTCTCTTGTTGTGTAGGGTTGGTTTTATTTTCATACCGGTGATCGATGGTTTGCAAACTTCTGGAAAGGAAATGCCAATGGTGAAGGTCGCTTCTATTCGAAATCTGGCAATGTTCTTTTTGGCCATTTCGAGAATGGATGGCGACATGGCCAATTTCTTTGTATCAATGTTGATGGAGCAAGGTATGTATTTATTTATCCATGCATATTTTCTTTATCTGAGATCCCATGGGATATAATTATGGATCTTGAGAAAATCGAGTCTTGAAGCTCTCTTGTTGTCCATTTATGATTTCAGCAGACAAAAATCAGTATCAGTAAACCAGCCTGGATTATCCCGTGCTGTTCAGGCTGTTCTTATGTCCTTGGCTATTGCAAGTTGACTCAAACAACAATAGTAGGCTCACTAGCAGTCGCGTAGTAACTTTTTAAAAGTTGTTATTAAGGAACCAAGAGGAATTTTTATTTCAGTGAATATGCATAAGTGAGTGTTCTCCTCAAACTTGTGGTATGTATATACTAAACCAAGAGAGCTAGGTAATCCTAACTATCCAATGTGAGCCTAAATAATACAAACAAGGAAAGCTATACACAAGTACACAACTATATTCTACACTCCCCAAAAGCTGGAGCATACATGTCATATGCAATGTTACAAATGTATTTAATTCTAGGACCTCTGAGAGATTTAGTGAAAACATCTGCTAGTTGATCATTTGAGTTGATGAAACTATTATCAATACGTCCTGACAAGATCTTCTCTCTCTCTCTCTCATGAAATGATAATCGACTTCTATATGCTTTGATCCTTCAAGGAAAACTGAATTGGATGCAATATGTAAAGTTGCCTGATTATGAAAAATTAGTTTCATATGTCCATCGTCACTAAATTTCAACACCTGGAGTTATTGTCAGAAAATAGGTCACCGGAAAACTGAACAGAAAATGGCTGCATGAAAATTGGTCGCCTTTTCTGAGAGGTCTCGGTTGTAGAATGTCAACAGCTGGCATTTCCTGTTCTCACTGGTTATTCAAACATTATCTAAAGCTCTTAGAGAAAAACTAGCCTTAAAGATGTCCCAATTATTTTCCAATTTTCTCATCTGAATTATCATTATTGACTTGTTCTAGTTACCAATACTAAATTCTTGTATGCTCGATTGTCATATCTGCAGGACTCTTGAGATTTGGGATGAAGGTGTTCTTGTAGCTCGAGAGCAATTGGATAACAATACCAGTGCTGGGTAAAAATCGTATTGATTTTTTTTTTGTGTGTGTGTGTGTATTAATCCGTTTTCCTCTTTCGTTGTCGTATACATTGTTATGGCAGTACGTTGGTTTAGAGAAGTTTAGGAACAATGTTTCTGAGTGGCATATGGCATTGGACATACATGAATGTATAGTTTGCAAATCAGTTGTACATTTCCTTTTGTATCTTCAACATACAATTGCAATGAAATTTCATCTGCTAACCAGGTTCGAATCTCATTAGTGTTAAAATTACTCCCTCTTTGCCTTGTAACCTAAGGCTTTGGTTCGAATCTCGAAAAATGAAGAATGCCCTATTGTTTATATTGTTACCTTTTTGGAGTACAAAACCAGGGTTAATTTGAGTTGGAGGCCATGGATCGCACTTTGAATTAGGCCAGCCATCCATCTAATTTGAAAACGAGTAGGTGACTGTTAGGTGTCTCATAACACAACACTTAGGCTTATTCCTATTTTTGATCCACCAACTCAATAAGCTCCAAGAAATTCCAATTCGTACAATGTTTTTAAATACATGTTTGTTTCTTTTGTTCTGGACTCTTCTAAAAAATGTTGAAAATTATCAATTGATTAGAATTTTTTTACCCTATTTTGTACACTAATTCCTGTATTATTATTTTTTCAATCTAAGGGCTAGTAGTTTCCTCTGGAGATCAAGGCCTATCCTGTTGTACACTGTGACTTGTCTTGCCCTGTCTAGTATGTATTTTGTATGAGTGTAGAAAAAATAAAATTGGGATTCTTATTATCGGGTATATCGAGAGTTCAAAAATTATCAATTGATTACATCCTATTCCCCTTCCCTTACTCCCTGCTTGCGTATAAAAAAAGGTCAATGTTGTACAGTTTGCATAAAATAAAATAAAAACCAAGAAAATATTTTATAAAGAAGAAGCTGTATAAGTTGAATTTGTTAACAATCAACAGGATTACAACAATATAATGGTGATAACATGCTAATCTAAATGAAGAACCTTCTTCGGAAACCGCTTCTGTGATATTCCAGAAATTGCCAACTCTTCTTAGGAGATTAACAGAGACGCACCAAGGTATTCGCACCAAAAGTTGCTTCATGAATTTCACTTGAGTCTCAAAGAGCAGAGGCTGTCCACGTAATTAGGTTTCACAGCCAAGCTAACAGTGCTTTTCTACTCAAGGGAAATATATAACTCATCAATAAATCAATCTTTATAATGTTAATATTCATGATAAACCCTAAACAGATATATCCATCTTCTACACAAAAAAGTTGGGTGCTATGAAAATGGAACCAAAAAGAATCAATTCAGTTGTAAATCCCCACACTATACATATATATATATACACACACACATATATACATATACGGAACTTCTCTTAGACGGACTCAACTAACGGACTCAAAATACGGACGTGTTTTCTTATCCGTCCGATACATCTAAGAGCCCAGAATTCCTTCTGTTTTCACGTTCCTTCTTCTTCTCCCTTGTAGCCCAAAATTCCTTCGATATCCACTTTCATTCTTCTTCTCCACTACGACAATCTCTATCATGACCCACCCAAGAAGGAAAGTGAGAAATCAAAGAGCAGCCAAGATCTCCCCCATCCTCGCTCCCACAAATCTCTGTGACGATCCCAAAGCCTATTTGAACCTAGCAAACTTTGAAATTTTTGGGTGGGTCGTGACAGTCTGACAGAGTGTTCTCATGGATCTCCTTCATCCTAGTGACAACAATCTTTGTCACGACCTCAACCCATACCTCAACCCAATTCGTGATCTCTACAATTTATGGAGTTGTTGTACCAATGAAGTTGTGGTTGTCAAACATGAGGAAGATTTTGTGATTGTATTGCTGCTTGAACATATCTCATTGGAGGCTCATTTTAGTCTGAATTGGGTGTTCTCTTTTCTAATTTCCTCTAAACGTTCTTTAATTTTTTTTCCGTGGTCCTCCAACGATCATAGCTCCACTTTCTCAAGCTTTTCACTCTGGTTTCATGAATTTTATTTCTACTTGAGTAGAATCTTAATTATAATTTTATTGTTGGAGAGGCAAGATGCAAAGAAGCATCTGGAAGTGCATGTTTCCATTACGATGTACTCATTTCTGCAGATAAAAAAAATTAGCTACTGCTGTACAAAAAAGAGATTGTTTTAGGGGAGGACCGTAATGGGCGGCGATTTCAATCTTCAGTGGGTTGCGAGGGTGAGAGATTTTGAATGAGTCGCATGGATGAAAGTGACAGAGAGTGTCGTAGGGGAGGTTTGTAATGGGCGGTGATTTCAATTTGTGACAGAGAGTGCCACAGGGGAGGATCGTGATAGAGATGGGCAGCGATTTTCATATCTTGGGTGGGTAGAGACAGAGAGTGCCATGCGGATGAAAGTGATGGAGATGCTTCTCCTAATTTATCTTAGAGTTAGAGAGTGCCGCAAAGGAGAAGAAGGGCTGAAAGGGAGAAGAAGAAGGAACGTGAAAACCGAAGGAATTCTAGACTCTCAGATGTATCGAACGGACAAGAAAACAGGTCTGTATTTTGAGTCCGTTAGTTGAGTCCGTCTGAGAGAAGTTCTGTATACATACATATATATATATATATATATTCTAGTATAACCCTATTTCTTCCAAGTCCTTTATGAAGCTCTACTTTAGCATCATGCCATCATCTTCCAAAATTGTTTACCTTGTTGAAGTTAATTTACAATTACAAGAAGAGAACCCAGAAGATTTTCTAAGTCAAATAAATGGCTTGGAGGCAACACAAGTTCATTGGCAATCACATATGAAAGAGAAATACCTACCAACATGAAGAAGAAAACTTACCTTCTCATAATGCATGCAGATGAGATATTCTTCTAAACATTTTCACAATGGAATTCAATCTTCTATTTCCTGTTTGATACTTTCCACTGGTGAACCATAATGACGGAGAGAATCAAGACTGAAATGAACACAAACTAAGAACTCATTTCTGATAAATTGGGGAAAAGTGAGAAAAAAATTATAAAGAAAACACTCCAGATGTTTCACGGTAAGAGTTGTCTTGTATTACCTACAATTCTGTGGGACCCTCCAAGACCACACCGAGGACATTTTCAAACTTGGTGACAGAGATGAAAAGCTTTTCCAGTCCTCAAGCATGATTTTTAGATCATGAAGCTTGCTGTCCAAACCATAACAGCAATTTGCATGCATCGTACAAACTAAATTCAAATCTTTGCTAGGTTCACAAAGGCCACCAAAGAAAGCAGTATCCAAGAATTTCATCTTCAGTCCAATATCCGAGATGAAAGGATCCAACTTAATGAAATTGAGGACATCTTGGTCGTGATATCCAGGATATGTTTCCCGAGAAGAGTACCAGAACTTGTAGAACTCTATTGACCTATTGTTGGACTTAACATAATTAAAACCCCCATTAGGTCTGTTCCGTACATCATCTGGCCTGCCTAGAAAATGATCACATGCAATCTGGAAATCAGCATCGAAATAAAATCGGGGAAATGGATTTCTGAACCACATGATATCAGCATCCTGTAGGAGAAGCAACCAAAGAAAAATGCATTTAAAATTCCGAACAATAAATCCACGAAGCTAATCAAGCTTGGGTATCACACATGGCATAGTTCGTAGAAATTTGTATCCAAATGCATATGCCACAATAGAGTATTAATAATGCTATTTTCTATTAAACACTATTACAACCATCAAAGTTGCGAGACAGTATTTAAAAAGGAATAGGATGTGAGACAGCATAAACCCAAAACTAACTTAGCCTATCCACAGAAAATATAGCTCCTTTGGGTCTAAAGTTTGCCTTATCACACATTCACACAGCGCAATAAAATGGTCTTATTTCCATTATAAAGATGACAAGTAATTTTACTGTAACTTCTTTAAGTTCTAAACATATATTGAAAATCCATCATTTCCTATCACAAACCTTTTAAGCATTGGTGAGAATTTTGATGGTCTCTGAACTCTGAAGCTTTGTCAAAATGGGTCTGTTTATTATCGTTCAATAAACTCACTCAGAATTAGAACAGTCCCTCCCCATCCCCATCTTCACCCCTCATAAGAACAGACTACCCCAAAGAATACAAAAAGAGAAATTCCACACCTGATAGGCTGATTCTAAGAGATAAGTGGCACAAGTAATCTTAGTGGATAATAGCTACGACTTCTAGATAGTTTTATAGATGACAGCAGTTCTATAGATCAAGCAGCCATTGCATATCTAATCAACTAGATCTACCATGTCAACAATCAAATACCAGAAACATCTTTTGTGACTTTATTAGCTTTGCTGGACCAAGTTGTTCGACAGCATCCATAGTGGATTTTAGCTGGCAGTCTTTGCTTGCTTAAATCTTCAACTGGAGTTTCAGACCTCACAATTGCTGGTTTGTTAAACTAACTCCAAAAAAGCAATTAATAATTATAAATCTGGCAAAAGTACACTTCTCATACAATTTCTAATATATAATCGCCAACCATTCAAATTCCCCTTCAGCGAGACTCTAGGATTTTAATCTTTTATTCATTTCTTCAGTTCTTTTTTGTTTCTCTAACAAGACACAGTTTAATATCTGCTAAAAATATAAAAATTTCCAAAACTGGAACTCCTGAACCCAAAAACTCAAATAGCCTCATATTACGTCAAAGCCCAAAAATGAACCTGACAGAACAAAGTGAAGATTCAAATCCCAAGAAGTTTTTAAAACAAAAAACAAATAAATGGAACCTAGGGTCATCTCAAGGATGATCGATGCAAATTTCATCATATTAATTGCATACAGAGATTTTGTTTAGATCAACACTTAGCCTTAGATAAAAAATGGTCTGTTGACAAAACTAAGAGCATTTTGAAGTTTCAGAATTAACCAACAAGATTCTACGAATTACAAGCCCAATGAAAACTCTGAATTTCATATTGCCCTTGATTACTATTAAGTGATTAAACCCCAAATGTTGTTCACAGTGAGACACCTAGCCAATGCTGATAAAGAGTGTTTCTCAGTTATTGTCTCTTTCATCAAATTGCACATGCATTTATTAAAAAGGAAGGCATCTGATTGGACCACAGAAGATTTGTCTAGTTTACAGCCTCTAAGAAGGGGGTTTTCAAAGTAATGAAATGATTTCAAGCTTACAGGACTTATGACTTTCTTGAGAATGCAAAAGAGAAGTCAAGTAATTGATTACCGTGAACACAAAATTGTAGCCCATCTCAAGAACAGTGCGCAAGAAATCAATCCTTTTCCACATCATCTTCAAGTAGGCAGGGGTCATAAAGTATGCCTCCATATGAAAATCAACTCCCTCAGTAACAAGAGCAAAGCAATGATTATGCAAAACCATGCATCGTGAAAAAGCCTTCTGATCCAATGCAATAACAACCAAGTGATTCAAAAGCCCACGGGTATGATATCCTATTCTAAAGCTTTCCAGGAAGAGATCAAATATTGAATTTGGTGCCGCCCATGCTTCATTCAAAGTTGTCAATATAACAGTCCTATCATTCATGGAAGCATCATTCAAAACTTTGTCTAGCCTGTATTCATCACTGACCTACATTATATAACAGCAAAATTAAGCAACCATACAATCAACTACTCCACATATTATCCAAAATGAAAAGGAACAAGAACATTCACATAGTCAAATATTTTAAGCCAGCTGCAATTTTCTTTCTCTCTTTATTTTACTAAAGAACGATTATGACTAATACTTACTTGTAATCCAAGCTGCCAAGACAAGAAATTAAAAAGAAAACATGAATATATAACTAAACTAATGTCAACTTGGAATAAACCCCAGATGACAATAACCAAGAAATACAAGCGTGAGCTATGAAATTATTCCAATATTTGACTGGATGTTGTTAAACCAGTTAAGAGAACTAACTTAAATGTAATTGCCATAAAAGGAACATAATTACCTAACTAAACAGTAAGTCAGTAATTAACTAAAAAGACATAAGAAGCAATTGAAATTTGAAACCCACGGGAGAGTCAATGGAGCCTCCGATAGAAGGGAAAATGTAGGGAAAGGAAGAGGAGGAACCGGAGAGATGGAGGAACCAAAGTGTATCGGCGGCCCTGTAGAGGAACAGGCACGACACCGAAATAGCTAAGAAAAAGATGGTGATTCTCCGGGCGGCGGAATCCGGCAGCATTGCGGAGGCGCAGCTACTTGAATACGATCGCCTCCTGTTGCGAGACCCGAATAACGATGCTCGACTCATGCGGTAACATTTTCCAGAATTTGTTCTTTGGTAGAAGGAAGAGAGAGGGGAGTCTGTACGGTGGTTTTGATTTTCTGAATCTGCAGTGTGGTCTGTTGGGTTTGTGAAATTTTTGGTAAGATCGATTTTTTACTGCGATAAGAAAGCTTGTTGATTGAGCTGAAACTTGTTCGAACCGACAAATCCAACGGTGTAAAAATTACCTTGATGATGTGCGTCACCGACCTGTTTGGTGGGTTGGGTTTTATTTACCTTATCTTTAAAGTACGATGCTCCACTTCAAAATAAATATTAAAAATTTCGAAGTACGTAGAAAAAGTGATAAAAAAATTATAAAAAGTAAAAAAATTATATTAGAAAATGTGTTTTAAAGTAAAAAAAGTGAAAAAATTGTATTGGAATATGTGAATACTTGATATTTGGAGAGTTTAGTAATAGAGAATGAAAAAATTGTATTGAAAGATGTGTTTTTGTTGATATGATTATATTGAGAGATGTGTTTTATTGATGTGGATTAGTAAGTGGGATCCAATTATGTGTAATAAAGGTGGAACCCAATTGAAAATTTTGAAGTGCTGGAAAGTGATAGAGCATTGCACTCGCTCTTAAAAAGACAATGAGGATAACTTTTTACAAATCCAGATAATTCTTTTAATTTTATCTACTTTTATGTTGAAATTTTAAAATTATAATTACATTTTATTTCATAATCAATTAAAAAATTTAAAGAGGCAATTACTAATGAGGATATAATGAATAAAATTTATTACAAGGATATATAATTATTAAAAAGGTTAGATATTGTCAAGTTACATATGTGTTCATTTTCTTTTAAAAAAATTATGTTTTTCTAATGAATCCAACTCTCTTCGACATTAATCATAACAAAATCGCATCAGATAATTAACGCAGATACACTTAGTGCATATATATAAATTTATATACCCTAATATCTGATGTTGGTTTCGTCCCTCACTCCCTTATCACTTGGTCGAAGCTTATTATAATTAACCATGCAATTGAAAAATGGGCCGTTGACAGATTGTGGCCTGACCTTGTTTAGGGTATCAAACAAGTGATTCCCAAACAAAGAGGATATAGGAAAGTATCATTTATTTCATGGATTATCCAGGGCACTCCTTCACACTGCCAAAGTCCAAATGAGCATATATTCATAAAAAGAAGCGGACAGGTTTAAAGATTTTATTCAAATCACAAACAAGGTAGCAAAACTACCGAAAGAAATGAGGTATAAGTCAGCTACATGTGGCTCAAGACCAACAGTTCTGAATTCCAACAGTAGCAGCAACGAATGTCAAAGCATCCAAACGATCAGCAGCAGTCTACGGTCACCTGGTGAAAGTTTGAACCAGTGTCATAAACTGAATAAAGACACCATATTAATGAAAAATAGAGTACACAGATGAAACAGCAATGGCCAGCCATGAACAAGATCATAATAAAATCAAGAATGTGCATATGCAAGATTAAAAAAAAAAAAAAGTGTTTTGTGAATGCTTTGTGTGCAAGGACTTAATTTGCATCCACTCCCTGTTCAATATACTTGCGTTTACAATCTGAACTAGTTTGTTTTGAATGTTTTGACAAAGATTTTCAATGATTCCACTCCTCATTTTTCTTTTGTGTTGGATAATGCATCCTAAAATTAGAAGAAAAAAAATACTTTTCCTTTCATTTAATGCGTCAATACGCTTAAACAGATCTTACCGTCTCAGGCTACAGGGTTCTTGGTGAATAGAGGATGTCGTGCACTTTTAACAATGGGGCAACCCAAGAACAAACTGGAAACCAGATTAGAATTTAATACAATCGAAGAAAAAATAACATGATTCACAAAACCATCACTCCATCAACATCATTGCCAAAAAGCAAATTTTTTGGCCTCATTGAGCTACACAGTTCTGTTTTTTGGGTTCAATTAGGGCTTCTCTAGTAGGGGGAGAGGAGCAAAGCTATTTGCTTAACGCATTAGCTAGCTTAGTTTTTATTTATTCAACAATATGACAGATCATTTAATGGTTGAATAACTTAGGTATGTTTGAACTTTGAAGGTCACACAAGGGCCTATCTATATGCTGAAGAAGAAACTCTAGACTAAGCAAGACCCATAATCTCATAAACTCCATAGCAAAATCCGTCAAACAAAACCCCCCCAAACTTTTAGATGCCACTCCTCTCAACTTTAATAATTTCCAAGATCTGATAAAATAAGAACATAACTAAAATAACAGTTCACCTTCGTAACAATGTGCTAACTTATCAAGAATGAAATGGAGCCATGGTACTGTGCACAAAGTAAACAGTTTAGTAATTCTAATGAAACCCCAAGGCAATTCAGTGCAGAAAACTAGGAAAACAGCGGATGTTGAAAGTCTTAGCAATTGATAAACCAATTAAAGAATATTCAACAACTCAAAAGCTGATGGGAGTGTATTTGCTTGTATGACAAAGGCTCAGTCACTGAAACAAAAATGATAGACATAGCTTAATCCAAAATAACATAATCCAACATACGCATAGAGAAGGCTGCCTAAAATCCTAACTCCTAAGTCAAGCCCAAATTTCCATCTTTGAAATCCACACTGAAATGCTAAAGGATATCAGAGCAGTAACAAATTAATAGACTTTTGCTGTTTGCATCAAAGACACAAATTTCAAGGTTGAAAGTCAAAACTCTTCTCAGTTTATGAATCCTGTCAACACATGTATCCACCACTGAAATTGTTGTCATTAGCTATACGTATTTTCGTCTTCCACAATGGAAAAGGAGTTAAGGAATTGCCGAAAAAACAGAAACTCCTTTCCCAACTTGATTACCAACACAGAGTGCAAGATTCATGGTAAAAGATTCACATCCAAACCTTCAATTAATTCCAAGAAAATATGATGCACTTATACATATCAAAATTCAACTTCAGATTTTTTATTTCCCCTTTTTTTCCTTCTATTTAATGAAAAAAGATTCTTTAACCAGGGTGCACCAAGAAGGTGAAACACAAAGTGAATAGTGCGAAGCAACATAAATTTTATAACCAATTACCAAACCTCGGCACATATTTGATATACCCATACAATGTACACAATCACAGAAACCCATAAGCAAAAACCCCATAATGATCATAATGAGACCCAGATCACTAAATTACTAATTAATTTAAATCCTTCACGAACTATAAAGAATAAAATAAAAACCGAAATTAAGTCCTTTTCTAGTTATAGATGAACCTCAAGTTGGGAAGAGAAAATTAACAACTCCAGCTAAAACAATTGCACGAGCAGTTACATTTAATCCAAACTAGTAGAGTTAAGGTCAACCTGAACACACAAATTCTTCCAAAAACATGAACCAAAATGACCCAGATACCTAAGTTTATCGAATGACCTAGAAACGTAAGCTTAATCAAATTGAACACCCCAATCACATCACTTGTGTCAGGTTTGCATTTTTGAATCCCTCTCCTTTGACTATTTTTGAATTGGGCTTAGAATTGCAGAGGTCATTCTGAGCTTTATAAAAAGCAAAGCCTCATTAATTTCCCATCCAGCCATTGATTAAAAGCAACCTCTCAGTTGCTATCTACTGTATCTGATATGTGTATATTCTATTTGGTTAATTCTTCGCCAGAGAGGAGGCAGATATTTACAAATGGGAAATGGGAATCCCCTGTTTGAAAACTTTTGGGAGCCATTCTATAAACTACATCAATCACTTCAGCAAGTGATATCCAAACTGAAAAACAAAGCTCAATTTAACATGACAGAGAGACAACTAGAATTCCATATCCAACACTACTCCTTCAATTCCCCTAGTTTTCCCATCCAGGTGGAATCTTTCACCAGCCAATTGCATTAGTTGACACTGAAATGATGGGCATACTCGTTCAGAATCTTGGTAGTTGGTACTCATGTCAATAACTAATGTTAGCAGGTCAAAATCCAAGTACCATCTAGCAGATTACTAAGGTATTGTTTGGGGCACCGGGCACTGACAGACTAGAAAGCCAATTCTGACCAAAACAATGAAAATAAAGAAATTAACAAAATTTAAGAATACTAAACACAAATTACAAACAGGAAGAAGCCAAAAAGGCTCAATATCAATTCCCATTCTAACATGACGAGATGGAAAATAGTATGCCTGAAAACCAAAATTTACACAGCTTTGTATGTGCACATGCAAAAGTAACTATTGGAGATTAACAACGCAGGAACCTAATGATTCTTATTATACCCCTAGATTAAATAAGACTCGAGAACATCAAACTTAAATTTTATACGCTCAAGTCAGAAATTCTCACAAAATTCCATACAATTAACACTGCAAAGCAAAGAAATCAAAAAATCCCGTAAAAACTGACCATGAAACGGAAGGAAGCATCTATGCATTGGCAGTTTTGGGGATGAGGGGGATTGAGGCTCCCTGCTGGACCTTAGACTGCTTGAGCTTGGCCTCCTGCTCGCGGATCTTCTGCATCTGAAGCATCCGCTCCATGACAAGCTCGTACTCACACTTCTCGTACGTGTGGCGTTCATCCTCGCACTTCCAGGGCAGATAAAACTCGGACTGCCTGCATTTGTTAAGGGGGATCAGCAGGTGGGCGCACTGGTCCCTGTAAGCGAGAGGCACCCTCGCCTCCACCATCTCCGCCTGCGTGGCTATCATCTTCTTCGATGATCCCTCAACCTCCATCTTCCTTCGATTCGACGACCGTGATCGATGTCCTAACTCCTCGTTTGTGGGTTGTGGTTTGGCTCTTTGGGAATTGGGATAGTCCAAAGTCACAGCACGCGAGTTCTACTTAAGTGGGCCTACAGATCATGGCCTAGGGCCAGCAAGGCCCAGCTACCCAGTTCCCACTTTTATTGTCAGGCTTTAAACAATATTAGTTTGTTCATGATTAGGGTCTCGTTAAAATTATATTTTTTTTGGTTATGCTTGGAATGTTATCTATCTCTCTCACGAAATTAAAAAAAATATATCTATCATCAATCAATAACCTAAAGAAAAACGAAAGTTAAAGAAAGACTGAAAAACATCCTCATCACGCCATATCAACGAAGAAAACATTCAAAAAGTCGAGTTAAGTATTCTTTTGATACTCGAAAAATTATGAATTTATCAATTTGGTCACTGAAATTTAGGGATGAAAAAAATTATGTTTAACCTAAAATAAACTAAGTTTTAGAGATAAATTTGGTTCAAACACAATTTTTTTTTGTCCAATTTAAAACCAAGTTCGAGTTTAAAAACAAAAAAATATTATCTAATTTCGTTGTTCAAACCAAGTCGAATTGAATTATTATTCCAATTTACCTGTCCGAATTTAAACCAATCCAGGTATGGTCGATTAAATATGTTTGAAAATATAAACAAATTCAGGTTCGGACATGCAAATATTTCATAAACACTATATATGTTGTCTGGCCAGAATTTTACCACTCCAAGGGAAATATAAAACATCTCACTTTGGTAATGTAAAATTTGAAAATGTGTCAAAATGGTAACTCAAACAAATTTTGACCATCCCGAGTAGTCAACATGTCCCAAAGTAGAGAAGATATCATTTATGGCGTAGTAATAAGTATATATATATATATATAAACAACGACTTTCTCATCTGCAAAATAAAGTTAAAAAAAAAATATAATACTTATTATATAAGTCTGTAATATATATTGGTAAGGTTGGTCTGCATATGAGAAAATCGCTATATATACAACAAAATACATATATGTAAGCCTCATCATTTGGCCCGAGCCCGAGCCCAAAATATACAACACATATACATATATACATACATATATATATATATATATCATATGGCAGGGCATATATATATATATATAATGAGTAATATTAATTTAGGTCGAGCTCAAAGACCAGGTCTGAAGCCCAACCTATTAGTCCGAGTTATTTGGGCCGCCCAGGCTAGGCTTAGGCTTACAAAATTGTGCCAAACCCGACCCGACAAAATTGTTGATCCCTTAAACTCATCAAAAGTCATATCAAACCTTTTCCATGGTTTATCTGGCTGAGGATGCATCCATGTTGTGTTCCTAGTATTATGGTCAATGTAGAAAGTTTTTCCCGTTGCAGTGTCCATTTTTTCCTCCCAACCAGAAGGCAATGGTGCAATATAGACACCGTAGTTACTTGTTGACGAGTAACTATATGCCATATCCGCTTTATCACTGTCAAGGATAAGGCCAGCCGCTTACATTGTTTCATAAAAACTTGAACTCGAGAACCAAAATAACTAGCAGCATTGGCTCTATCTAAAGAATCTACACAGTTAATTCCTCTCTAGTGAATAATTACATAGCCCAGGACAAGTGATCTCCAAGTTGAAAAACAAAGCTCAATCTAAGTCACCCCATTTATCTAAATTTATCATGAGAGATAGGCAACTAGAATTCCTATCCAACACAACTCTTGTTGTCCCACATTAGTAGATGGGAGACTCAAAATCCACTTACTAAGTGGAAAAAGCCCTCCCTTACACCAACAAGACATTTTCCCTTTGTGTAGTGAGTTGGGTCCAAGCCCACTTGCTACACTTGAGGAGGAACAAAGCCATGCGGGCCCGTTGTATCCATGTAAACCGAATAATCCATATATGAGCCCGATGTATCCTGTGAACCGGACAACCTAAAGCGGACAATATTGTTTGTTTGTATGGGATGTGGATTTATAATATGGTATCAGAGCGAGGTTGCTCGGTCCAAGTTATAACTTTGATATAACGTCTATTCCACTTATTAGGTCTGTGGTATAACTCAGCCCACAAATGCGGGGGAGTTGAGTTTGTGGTATAACTCAGCCCACAAGTGCGGGGGAGTGTTGTCCCACATCGATAGATGTGAGACTCAAAATCCACTTAATAAATGGAAAAGACCCTCTCTTACACGAGTTGAGTTTGTGGTATAACTCAGCCTACAAGTGCGGAGGAGTGTTGTCCCACATCGATAGATGTGAGACTCAAAATCCACTTAATAAGTGGAAAAGACCCTCTCTTACACGACTCAAAATCCACTTAATAAGTGGAAAAAGCCCTCTCTTACACGAGTTGAGTCTGTGATATAACTTAGCCCACAAGTGCGGGAGAGTGTTGTCCCACATCGGTATATGTGGGATTCAAAATCCACTTAATAAGTGGAAAAGGCCCTCCCTTACACTAATGTGGTATAACTCAGCCCACAAGTGCAGGGGAGTGTTGTCCCACATTGATAGATGTGAGACTCAAAATCCACTTAATAAGTGGAAAAGACCCTCTCTTACACAAGTTGAGTCTGTGGTATAACTTAGCCCACAAGTGCGGGAGAATGTTGTCCCACATCGGTATATGTGGGATTCAAAATCCACTTAATAAGTGGAAAAGACCCTCCCTTACACTAATAAAGTCATTTCCCTTGTGTAGTGAGTTGGGTCCAAGCCCACTTGCTACACTTGAGGAGGAACAAAGCTATGTGGGCCTGTTGTATCCATGTAAATCGAACAACTCATATATGAGCCATATGTATCCTGTGAACCGGAAAACCTAAAACGGACAATATTCAGACAACTCATATATGAACCCGATATATCCAGTGAACCGGACAACTTAAAGCGGATAATATTATTGATTTGTATCTAATGTGGATTTATAACAACTCTTGCAATTCCCCTAGTTTTTGCATCTCCATAGAGTCATTTACCAGCCAATTGCATTAGTTGACACTCAACCGATGGGCGTACTCGTTTAGAATCTTGATACTGTAATGTTTGGGGCACTGTCAGACTAGACAGCCGGCCAATTCTGACAAAAAATAAAAAAATTAAAAGAAAAGAAATTAACAAAATTTAAAATTTAAGAACACTAATCACAAAATTAATAACAGAAAGAAGAAAAAAGGCTCAATATCAATTCCCATGCTAGCAAGACGAGATGAAAAATAGTAAGCCTGAAAACCAAAATTTTCACAGCTTTGTATGTAGAAGCACATGTA
The DNA here is from genome assembly GCA_963580455.1 of Euonymus europaeus. Lineage (NCBI taxonomy): Eukaryota > Viridiplantae > Streptophyta > Magnoliopsida > Celastrales > Celastraceae > Euonymus > Euonymus europaeus. The sequence goes on from OY756965.1 coordinate 21,268,338, forward strand.
AAAAGTAACTATTGAAGATTAACAACGAAGGACCCTAATAATTCTTAGGATACCCCTAGATTAAATAAGACTCAATAACATCAAACCTAAATTTTATGAGTTCAAGCCAGAAATTCCAACAAAATAAAAACGAAAGTTGAGAAAGAGTGAAAAACATCCTCATCTTGCCATGTCAATGAAGAAAACATACAAAAACTCCGGTTAAATATTCTTTTAATCACCGAAAAATGATAACTTAGGCAGATTTTGACTATTCCGGACCGTCAATATGTCCAAGTGGCATTAAAAATTTCGATTTCATTATTATTGTTTATGGAAAATTGATATTGTTCCAGTCAATCAGTCATCAGCGAATAAATTTCTAGCATAGAAAACTTTCAAATAAAATGTTTAAAGCAATAACAATCTAGCATTGAACGTATAAGCAGCATGGGAACAACAATGTTGGACAGGTTCAGCGAATCCATTAAAAAAACAAAGAACTAAAGAAATAATTGCAGTACAATATCAGTAAATTATATTGAACACGTCCAAATCATCAATTTGAAATACATTGACAAACGAAAATGAATTCACTGAAAGAGCACTTAGTGCCCCAAGAAATACTGGAAAGGATTAAGAAACCTATATAGTACAGTTATTTTATTAAGGGGAATAACGGATGCGGGATTCGAACTCATTCCCTATTCGAAGGGTTGATACTTACATGCATAGTAATTACTGCTTAACCACAGGCTCGCTATATAATACAGTAGCCACAAATGTTAAACCTAACAAAGATGTAATCATATATTAATGATGGACTAATAGCTCATACTGATATATCTAATGATCCACTCTAAATATACTTGCCTGAGTTAAAATGAATTTTATTTCTCCTATTCAGCTAACAGCTTCATACTGACTAACCAAAAGTTCCAGTATCTTGTACATCTCTTTTCTGGGATGCGATTTGCCAACACAATAGAATTGATAAAAGCGATTATCAACCTCGATCCAACTGCAACCTGGAGTCTTCTGGGCATTCTGTTCTTTTAACATCTCCCTCAATTTGTGAGCTTCATCCCATTTCCCTAAATCTCCATATAAATTTGCCAACATTATTCCATAACCACCATTATTTGGATCAATTTCAATCAGTTTCTTGACTGCAAGTTCTGCCAAATCTGTGTGACCGTAGATCTTACATCCATTAAGCAAAGAACCCCAAACAACCTCATCTGGCTCAATCTCCATACTCTTCACCACTTCCAAGGCTTCTTGAAACCTTCCTGCCCGTACAAGAACATCAATTAGGCACCCATAATGTGTAATACGAGGTTCAATCTTATAATCCCTAGTCATTACTTTAAAAAAGAAACGTCCTTTTTCAACCAACCCTCCATGCGTACAAGCATTCAACAAGCCTATAAAGGTGACTTCATCAGGTGTTACATCACTGCTACCCCGCATCATCTCCTCAAAGACAGCAATTGCATTATTGCTTTGCCCATGGAGAGCGTAACAATTGATCATGGAATTCCATGAAGTCAGACTTTTCTTTGCAGTCTCATCAAAAACCTGTCTTGCCTTATGTAAGCTCCCACATTTTCCATACATATCCACCAGTGCATTTGAAACAAAAGAATTGGGAGCAAGCCTGTTTCTGTAAACATAACCGTGGATCCATTTGCCAAGCTGAAGCATCCCCGTGTGGCCACAGGCTGAGAGTGCACACACTACAGTAACCTGGTTGGGTCTAATATGTAGAGCATTCTCCTCATCCGACAGAAGCACCATTCTTCTGAAGAGTGATATTGCCTCCGAGAACAATCCGTTCTGAGTGCATCCAGCAATGATAGCATTCCAAGACGGAACATCTCTATCCGGCATATCTTCAAATAGGGAAATAGCATTTCCCATGTCACCTAGCCTAGTATAACCAGAAATCATAGCAGTCCAAGCCACAACGTTCTTCTCGGACATGTCATCGAACATCTGCCGTGCAATCCCAATATCAGAACCACACCTCGCATATGCGTCAACTAGGGCCGTCTCCACGACAGAGTGTTTGAAAAAACCCGATTTCAGTATCTGTGCGTGAACAAGTTTAAATCCATAACTTGATTTCAAGACGTGAGGGTATATAAATTGATTGGGTTTAGGGTGACCGCGACGAACCATCTGGCAGTACAAAGCAAACGCAGACTGCGAATTTGGCTGACAAGCAGCACAGGCAGTGATCATGGCAGTGTATAGGAAGATATTGGGGGACTTGACATGATCGAAAATGGAGCGAGCGTATACAAGGTCCGAGAGTTTGAGAGCACAGAAGCGAAGTAGCTTGAAGGCGTAGAAGTTGGCTTGAGAGTGGCCAAGACTGACTAGAAGGGACTGGAGCTGTCTGAGATGGTTGAGGTGGATGCATTTTTCGAGGAGTGCTAAGACTTGTTGGTTCAGCTTCGTTTGGTTCATAGGAAAACGAGAAATCTCCAGTCGAAGAAGTCGGGGGACTTGGCCATATACATCGGGCAGAGAAACTCAGCCCGATCCAGTGACCCGGATCGATCCGACACAGTGCCTATGAGAGGAAGACTGGAAGAGGCTGAAACTTGAAAGGCAAATCTATTTCGGTGGATTGTTGGTCAAATCGTTTAGTCGGTTCTCGATTATCGATGGGTTGTTTGGTTTTTGGTAAACATTAACAAAACCTGAAGAAAAGCAATTCCACAGGAAAAAAGCACGAGGGATTTTTTTCATGGTGTTGAAGATCTTCAAATAGCATCGCGTACAATCAAGTGAACTATTTGAAGCCAAAAGAGAGACAGATATGATCGGTCACAGGAGACTTGTGAGTCAATGGTAGTAGAGAAGAATACTAGAAAACAGGGTTTCAAACGGTTCAAAATTGGAGTGAACGGCACTGGATGGAGTAGTGCTTCCCTTTTTACTCCTCAAATTATAGCTTTATGTATTTGAAGTTAAGTGCAGGAACAAAGTTTGTGATATCCCAGTCGAACAAAAAAGGGGGTCTTTTTTTCCCACGACAGTGAGCTACTCATACAAGTAAACATAAAAATGTAGTTTATGCCGCGAATTTAACCAACAATCATCTAATCTTTCAAAGGAGCAGCACTCCTAATCCTAACAGAACTACATCCTGATGTTAAAGTAATCAGCATCGAAGTGATGTAGCCTCACGTAACCATCTTCACCTCCACTTGAGAAACTGTAATTTCAGAGGAAAAAAAAGGGACAGGTCATATTTATAAGAAATTATAAACCCTAAACAACACAAAACTTCAATTTCAAAGAAAATTATCCATAGTCTCCAATCTCCATGCTAGAAAAATCTTGAGCAACACCAAAAAGGCACTTCCTTGTGTATGACTATGAACGTGTAAAAAAAAAGGCAGCAGCTATGATGTGGTTCATTAAACAGAAACTACTGATAAATTATAAGACAGAAGAACAGTGATTTGAAAATTAAGCCACATAAAAGAAGTGCTCGCCTAGAAACATTCAATGATACAATACAATGAACTCACTCCACAACACAGCTGTAAAGTACTCGGTGAAGCTAAAAAACATGGATAAAAGGGTAAATTTTACTGAACCCCCTAATCCAATGTCAGTTCTCACATTGCTACTTACCATTCAACTTGAGTCACTTTGTCCACCAAAGTTTACTTTACCCCTATAATTGGGTTCAAATACTCACTGAACTACTATGATCATCACTAGAGGATTTGCTCACGGCTTGAGGTGGTAAAGAGAGACAACAAAACCACAACGTTCCAACAAGATCTTTGGAAACTTGAAATTCTAAACCATCCCACAAGATATATCAGTTGACACGAGCACAAAATATACAAGCATTCGACTTATCAACCCTTACTCTTCCCATAATATAATATGATGAAAAAAAGAGATCCAACCTATCATCTAAAAGATAAAATCTTTTGACTTAAATGGATACACTTTCAAAATATACTAAAAATTGGACTTTTTATTTTTCGAGATGGTACAAATTGGAGTTTCATGAAAAATAGATGAAGGTTAACATTCTATTGAACAGTACAGCCCATAATCAATTAATGATTCATAAGCTGTAACAAATAAAAATCATACCTCCTTCCATCCGGGTTGAAAGCCAAAGCATTTATGGGTCCAAAATGTCCCTTCACACCACCAATCTCCTTTTGAAGAATCTGAACATGCAAATATCAAAATGCATAACTTATTGAAGAAACTTCACAGCCACAAGAAATGCAAAGCAACAACTGCAATTTACCTTATCATAAAATTTAGCCTCAAACTTTCCAGAACGATGGTCAGTGGTGGTAACAGCTGCTGCATCCTGACCACCTCCAAGAACCACCTGGACAAAAAAAATGCCCATGATCAAGTCCTTAAAACCTACTTTAATAGCCCAAACCATCACAACCTCATACTCAATCATGGTCATCAAAATTCAGAGAAAATATTTGTAACACACAAGATATTAATTTCTTATCTCAGAAACCAACAAGAACCAAGAAGACCGAAAACCCATTTTAAAAGAAATTCAAGAAAAGAAAAGAAAAGAGGGGGCCACAATACTGCGACCTCTACATAAAATATATGGCAAAATGATAAAGTAGAAGGTAAATGCAACTTTGATGAATCTTCAGTCAAATGTAACTTGTGAGAGAAAGATGAACAAGAATGCTGATACATAAGCACAGGAAAAGTTGAATTATTGAAAATTCAATACTACATACATGATCAAGAAGAGGTGAAATTGCAACAGCGTTGACCGGGCGTTCAGTGACATAGGTCTTGATAAGAGTCAATGTTCTGGCATCCCAAAGCTATAACAATTGAAGAAAAAGAAAATAGAGATGTTGAAGAGAGAATCCATAATTTTTAGGAAAGAAGAACCATTAATTCCAAAGAATGGAGGGGGTGTAAAGGCGAGGGAGGGATGTCAGACCTTAGCGGATTTATCCAGAGAACCAGTTAGGAAGTGCGAACCATCGGCAGATTTTGTAAGTGATGTCACCGTCTTCTTATGGCCAGTTTCCTTATCTGATTCTTTAAGCAACTTGCCAGTCTGCACCATAACAGGGAACAAAAACTTTCAAGCTTATGTTTCTGGAATTAACAACACAATTGAGAATGAACTGAACAAAAAGTGATCAATGAAATATTCAAAACCAATATTAATAATATCTAAATCCAAAAGATGCATTTAAAAACTTAAAATTAGAGCGAGAGATATCTATTGACTAAATTAATATAACAAACGAGGTTGAGGACTGCAGAAAAAACAAAGAGAAGAGAAAACATACAAATTGGTGCCAATCCAAGGCATTAATATGAGCCCAAGAAAGAATTAGCAGAAAATAATTCTTTCTTTAGAACGGAAAGCTCATTTATTAAAGGAGTGCCATGGGTGTGCAACCAAGAAACAAAGGGAGACAACAGAACACCAATATAAGAAAGTGACAGGATCAATGCTCTCAAGACTCAAAGGCATTATTAAATAGATCTACATACAGAACTTAACCATAATAAGGAGGCTATCAACAAAAAGGTAACCAGACAATTTAATAAAAAATCAACTATAGCTAAAAGATAAATTTGGCACAAGAATGTTAACATGACATTTCCACTAACCTCAGAGTCCCATATACGGACAATAGCGTCTTCTCCAGCACTTATAATAGTACTGTTCAGTGGACCCCAAACAGCTCGGTTAATTCTTCCTTGAGGGCCTTGGATGGTTAGCACAGATTCACTCGTCTCTGTAAAAGTAAACTGCAAATACTAAGTCCACAAGTGATTGAAGCTCAACAAAAAAGTTCCTGAAATAAACAACATAACTACACAGTAGAACCCCTGAATTCCGAGACTCAGGAAAACCATATTTAATACCATATTACCACCACTACGCCAAAATAATACAAATGACAAAAAGCCAAACATAACTTTTGCATCATCTTTAAGGGGAAGAAGCATTTTGCTGAAATCACTCTATTCTCATAAACAGATTCCTGCTTAAAAACAACAACCAGTCTTTATATATCATAGGAAGATTTTCCAGTCTGCTGTAACTTTTTTTTATTAATGAAATAAGATCTCAGATTAAACAAAACAACTCTCCTTCAAATTCACCATGTCTCCACTCTTTATCAATACCCTAACAAGGCAACTTCAATCCACTTTCAGGGGAAGAAAGCCAAACATAACTTTTGCATCATCTTTAAGGGGAAGAAGCATTTTGCTGAAATCACTCCATTTTCATAAACAGATTCCTGCTTTAAAAACAACAACCGGTCTTTAAATATCATAGGAAGAATTTCCAGCCTGCTGTTAACTTTTTTTATTAATGAAATAAGATCTCAGATTAAACAAAACAACTCTCCTTCAACTTCTTCACCATGTCTCCACTCTTTATCAATACCCTAACAAGGCAACTCCAATCTACTTTCAGTAACAACTCTGATGGAAACTACAATGATGATTTTAGTGACTGAACTCTCTCTCTCTCTCTGTCACTTCCCTACCCGCTAGCCAGAAAAACAAAATCAATGTTTTTTTCATTTAACAATATTTATTAATGGCAAAGAAAAAGCACAGAATATTAGTTCCCGGCTTTCCTCAGTTAACATAACTTCCTTATCCCCTCCCAACCCCCAAGTATCCAACTCAAACCTCTCTGCCAAAATGGAAAATTGCAAAATTATCATCAAGGGAAATTGACAGCATAACAAACCAGTATTAAAGTTTCCAAGTCGGGAAAAATGGGAAAACAGAGGGATCAAATTGCAAACTTCAGAACCACAATAGTGGGCATGGTTCAGTGGGAGACTTGTCAATACTAAGAAATCAGTGTAATGTAACTTGCTAGTGGAAGTAATGATAATCACACGTAATAATTTTAATAGTTCCATCAAAGTACTTTCAAAGTGAAACCATATCGTTTGCAGGAGAAAAAGAAAAATATTGAAGGCTTTTTAAAAAAAATCATAAAAACAGCATACTTCCATTCTTTTTAATCAAAGTTGATCACATCCTAGATATCTATTGAACTGGACAATTCAAGAACAGGAAAAAAAATCATGTCAAATTAGCTGATCATTAATCTATTTGAAACAACCCATAATCTGATAAGCTTACGTTCATCAGCATCTCTTGCAATGCGCTTAACATGAATGGCAGAAGCCAATCCCATGAAGGGATCAGTGGTGATCACAGCAAGCTTATCGCCAACGGCAAAGTCCACAGCCCTAGTTGGTGAATCAAACTTGAATGTAAATAGTTGCTGTCCTGTTTGAATATTCCACAGCTTCGCAGTCTGATCTGCACTCCCAGTAATAAGTCGAGTAGAATCTCCTGCAATTTCATCAATAGAACAAAATATAAAACTCCCACAAAATGTTATGAAACAAGATAAGAAAAATAAAATAACTAGACACAGATATTTATAACAAAATCTTAAATATCAAACTATCACACACTAAGATCAACTAAGTCAAGCTATGTTTATGAGCACATTTTGAAAGTCTAGGTCAAAAATCTTCACTTCAGCAAAGATTAACTATCAAGGATTCACAAGGATTCGGGGGCATCAATAAGGGATTGAGATTAGCTTTAGTTTTGCATCTATAGTTAAAAGTTCATTTTCTTTCTCTCTTAGCGAAAGAACATTGTTGAGACTGCGTTTATTTGCTTTAACGGAGACACTCACCTTCTATGCTTTTGTTAATTTAGCTTCCCCTGTATTTACATACATATACCTGCTCAGATACCAAATTCAATAACATTTCAACATTTTTTAGCTCTCTGTATTTCGAATTGTTAAACCACAACCACACCAAGGTACCGATTTATTTTCCAATAATAGAATGAGATGGAAATTGGTTTTCATTGAGCTCTATATCCTCGATTAGAAAAATAGATACGAAGAAAGAGGAGACGTAAAGAAGAGAGAGGTGCAGCAGAAGAAACTTACTCGAGACATCGCAGCACCAAACGGCGCCATTGTGGCCTCGATAGGTGCCGAGGCGCTCGCCGTTGTCGGCGAACCAGACTGTGGGGTTGTGATCCTTTGCACAGGAGAAGAGAAGATCTCCCTCTCTGTTGTACTTGAGGAACGTTAATGGCCTTTCATGACCCTTCATCAATATCGGCCTCATTCTTCCTTCTCTTGATTGCTGTTCTCTCTGGAAGGCGAGGGCTTTCGACGGTGCTTTGTGTCGAGTAGGCTTTATTGCCAATTGGGGTTTTTCTTCAAAACAGTCCACGAAAAGAACGGTTCCCAATAGCCAGTTGACATGTGTCATTTCAGCCACATACTAAATTATTTAATTTTTAAATAATTTATATAATTAAATGTAAATTATCAATTTCTCTATAATTTTAATATGAAATTACTAACTCCATACAGTCCGTTTGTATTACTTTATCTAAAAATCTTTTTTTTCAAAACTGAGTCATCTTATCTTCCATTCTTTTTTGGTATTCTTCGTGGTTGACATTATCGAATTTCGATTGACGTTATTATTTGTGTTCGGATTAGCCTCTGACTGTGAGGTTTTCATTTCAAATTATCACCGTGATCAGAAACGATAACGCCGAAAACAATTTCATTTAATTGATAAACACAACAAACGAAAAATTAGACTGAAAATAAACATAAGTTTAATGTGGTGAGGATATATTGGTTATTTGCACAAAATTTTTATGTGGAAATTGTTTTTAATTTATTTTAAAAAGTAGTGGTTCAGATTGAATTTTAATATCCAATGCTTCAGAGGTGGACTTTTTTGACCAATTTTTTAAATAGTTTGGTTTGTAGTTCCGCTCTGCAAATTGTTGTTTACAGATGAATTTTTTTTTTTTTCTTCGTTTTCTCTTCTAACGGTGGATCAGTGGATGGGCTACCCCAAATGGGTCGGGCTAGCCCATCACTTATAGCTCATCTGCACATGTATTGGATATGGCTATTTGTATTTCAATTTTTCTCGGTTTCACTGTAGATGACTAAAAATAGGCATAAACATAACTAATAATCAGAATTATACAATAAATTATTGTATGGTCTGAGTACAAATCTCATGTGATATATTTAATGGTGTAATTGTCATTAACATGTGTTTTCTCTCACTTTTGATTAACATCATCCACACTTTTTGATGTATCATGTGAAAATACAACCGGATCATGCAAAAATACCTCGAATTAAACTGACTGCTTATATATTGCAATTGTCATGAAGTAGTTGTCATTGTAGTCACCGTAACCCACCTGAAAATATGCATTTGTTAAGGTACGCTCCACTACTTGCTAGTAACTAAATTAATTATTGGACTCTAGTTACTTCAAAAAAAAAAAAAATATATATATATATATATATATATATATATATATATAGATATATTGGACTCTAGCTTTGTGATTGAAAAGCTGCGCATCCATGCTAATCCGAGCGCCCTGCAATGACATCTATCAAGAACACTTCCCATTTGTAAGCTCATGCCACTAATAATGCACATATTTTTGTGTGCTTACAAAGCAAGAGATGAATAGAAGGGAATTTGAATCTTGTATGTGTAGTAGACTTGATAGACAGATGATACTACTTTGGTTGCCCTAAAACATTCATACATCCTCTTTCTCCCTCGTATGCACATGACATGTTGAACTCGAAATAAATAACCTCATTGTACCACAAAACCGACCACGCTGCCTCACTAACGATGAAAACTTGTTCATTATATATGGCACTCGACCAATAGATGAAAGGAATAAATAGTATATCTCACCACATACATCAAATTTCAACTTTCTGTATCAAATCAAAAGATCCAGTTCCCAATTTCACCGGTAACCCAAGGCAGATCCTTGCAGATGGGGTCTCCAAAGTGTCCCTTTCCCCAAGATATGCGGCTTCAACAAAGAACTTGGATGCTGTCTCGAAAGACATTTTAATAAATGGAGATATGGAGTCTTTTATGGCCCCATGCCGATTCATTGGTCGATACGCCCCCGAATGGGTCATGTAGTCCGCAATAAGCGTTAGGTGCCTGATATTGACAGATATCCCATACGAACCAAAAACATGCATTACCTCCCTGATGATGGTCTCCCTGGCAGCTTCCACTCCATAAGTATTTAGCATTGCATGAATACTGTTAGAATACAGATACCTGACATCAAGGTGATCCTGCATTTGCCAAAGTGCCTTGAAATCCACTCCTGTCGTATGCAGAGCAGGAATTTTCTCTCTCTCTTCAGATGAGACATTATTCCTTCTCTTGGGATTTTTACCATGGTAAATCACTTGACCTTCTTTGCAATTGGTCACTCTACAATTGTCAATCTGTCCGTATCTTTGAATGTAAACCCTTTCGGCTGTCCGCTCAGCTATCTACAAAATATAAAAGGAGGGATTGCACGTAGTGATGAGGATAAGATATGACAAATAAAATAAACAAAGACAGAAAAGATGCCAAGAGTGAAAACAGCATTATTGTTTTTCTAAACTATACTCACCCTTTTAAAGGCATTCCATGAGCTTTCTATTTTTCTAAAGTTCCAATTGATTCAAAATTGGTGCTTTCTGACCAAAAGATAGTTCAAAGGTCTTTACTTAATGGAGTGAAGATACAATATGATATTTACATAGACACATAGGAACTGTCAAGAAATAATGCAATCTTAAAGGCCGCATGCTTCATGGACTGTGTTATATGGCCTTTGTTTACAACTATAGCATCAATAGAAAAAAAATCTTCAAAGTTCAGCCAAAAGTGGAGAACTAGCTATTGATGTTGTGCATCCTACATATTATATTGAAGAAATTAAACTGGCTATATATATATTCACAGAGACAATATGTGGAGTAAGATTTGAGTACATCTTATGTCCCCCGACCTGCCCACTGGGGGAGCCTTGTGCACGTTGTTGTCTATTTACTAGAGTCTAGTAACTAGACACACATATGGGAAGTCCTTGTTCCTTGGAATTGCCCCAGCTACTAAGGATAAAAAGTACCGCTCATGAGTCATGAGTCATGCAATTTACCTTAAGATTGTTGAAAGCTTAAAAAACATTTTCTATTTAGAGTAGCTTCAACCTACAAATGTCATCTTCTTCCCAGGGTAACACAATTCATTGTTTCCTAAATGTGCAGTAAACAGATTATAGCAGAAAATAAAAAGGCAGATGTTAGCAAGAGAAATTTTTTGTGAAAAAAGGAAAATGAAAATGTGAGCATGATATAAAATTGGAGGAAATACGATGGTACAGAAGTCAAAGTACCTGTGCCAGCAAAAGATGAGGTTCATTCGTAAATCGAAAATGAACCTCAAAATGAAATCCACTAGCTTCAATAAAGATTGCTCGATCAGAATCCTTTGTGACTAATGTTGCTCTGGACTTCTTTCTTTTGGTTCTCGATTTGGTCTTGTTCTTTGACTCAAGCTTCTTCTTGAGCTTCGACTCATGCACAGTGGAGCGTTTAAGAATTTGACTTTCAATCATCTCACCTTCATCATCATTCATACCCATCTCTTTGTCCTTGCTAATCCCATTCTCAACGCAATCAGTTTCAACTTCAGATCTGGATGACAACTCCATATCATCCTGATCTGTTTCATCTTCCTCTTCAGAACCATCATCATAATTCATCTCATCACTTGCTTGCAGCTTTTGCCTTCTAGCATAGGAACCAAGATCATCAGCCTCACCACCAGCATCATCCTCATCAACATCATCATCCTCATCATCCCCACGAGGAGCTACATTGGCAGACCTGTCTTCATCTTTTGCAGCTGAAGCTTTTGCTTGCCTAAATTTTTTAATTCCACTAATTTTGGACAGCAAAGAAAGATGATTCTGTATCGCATCCTCCAATTCCCTTACAAATACAACTTCTAGGGTCTCCTCCCAATCTTCTACCGTAATGTCAGTGTTTTTGGGATAGTGCTCAGATTTGTAAAGCTTCATCTTAAGCTTGTAGATACGACAAATTTGATCGTTCTCCACAGCCGATGGCAGAACGGAGACTTCCATATTCTCTATTATATCTGCAATGGTTATCTTCTTCAACTTGTCAGCAAGACGTTTAGCATCATTCCTACAAATGAATACTGTGTCAAAATTGATAATTTTAACCTCTGTAAACACATCTATATACATGCATGCATGCACTGTCATACGCTCACTGCTTGCCCACCATTCTAACACAGAGAATCAAAAACAGGTAGAAATAGCAGGAAAATAAAGCAATACAAAACAACTCTAAGAAACTAACATTTCTGAATTTAGATGGACATGCTGCCTCCTTGTCAGATGACATGTATGTCAAAAGAATGCTATATATGCTCATTACAAAATAAAAATGAGTTTAGATAGAATGCATATAAATCTTGAAAACTGTTCATTAGAATGCATATAAATCTTGAAAACTGTTCATCAGACCCTCCAGAAAAATATAAAGAGGATAGGTCTTTTGTCTGTTAGTAGTTCTAAGACGGCTAATTCTTTTTTTTAACAGAAATCTCACCAAAGCTTAGACTGAGCTTTACTTTATTGGTCTTTTTGATGGACTTCCACTCAGAAAAAAGAGGCATCATGAGAATAGGAAACATATGCACATCTATTTCCAACTAAAACTGAACTAGGTAGAATTTAATGTTCCACACCATGATCGTACAAAAAATATACTAGTCAAAAGACGAAAAATGACTAGGCCCTAAGCATAATTTGACGAAGAATATAAGTAAAAAAGGGGGGAGGAAGAAGCATCATGCTTTTCCTTTCCTTTCTTGTTTTATTTTTATTTTATATTTTTGGAACAGTGATATATCAATCATCTTTTCCACCGTGCCAGATTTCACAAGACACAATTTTCTTATCAAATAACTTCCTTTTCTAAGTGTCTTGTTGATAAACTAGTTAAATTTTGATGAAGAAACAGTCCAAACATCCACATTATTGACAAAGAAACAGTCCAAAGTCCAAACATCCACAAGGTAGACTTTCAATTTCTAGATCAGCCAATAGCCTCACTGTTTGTACAGAACTTTTTCTTAGAAGATTTTAACATGACATAGACTGTTTCCTACAAAGGCACATAGGAAGGAAGAATGAATGGAATACTTTACCAAGGTCCAAAAGTCCACTACGAATTTTAAAAAACTCACTCTGTTTTCCCTTCTTGCAAGGGACATGTCATCACTGGAGTTTTTATTTGAGCTGTTGCAGTCATAAATATTTCTTGTAGACGAGGAATTCCAAGAGTCACATTCATGTCACCTCGGCCAGCCAGATGAAAAGTATTCAACCTGCAAGTTAGCATATCCACATAATCATATACAGTACACAAACAAAAACGTAAGACCGAAGTAGCATAAAATATAAAGAAGCAGGATATTGGATAAATGGGGAGAACTTTTCCTATATCAGCAGATGATATGCTGCCTCTATTACGGGTACAACTCATATCCCCTTATATATCCTAGCATTTTTATGCCATTGCAAAGCAGGAGGTGAATGCGAAGCTGAAGTTATATCATCCTATTCCATCCTATTCCATATCTGATCATCATCTTGCACCTAAACTACTAAATCTTAGCAATAAGAAGACAACTGGCTTGTACCACATACTAATCAATGAATTTCAATTAGTCCCGAAGGAATAAGGCCAGTCATAAGCGCTTTCATATACGTAGAAAACATGCTTTCAGGGAAAAAAAATAATTTCATAAAATGAGAAAATCATCATAGGAAAAAAGGTGAGTTAATTTTTACTGCCATTTTAAGTATTCATATATCCAAAAGGAACTATACTGAGTTAAAATTATGCATAAGCATAAAACGCAATAACACGTATTGAAACAATACGTACATCATTAATTCCTTATACACAAGCAATAAAGTACTTAGGCAGTAGTGTGTAAAGCACGCAGTAGTGCCTACATCAAACATCCTCGAGAATGTATGTGTTGCATTTTTGTTTTTCGAAAGAACACATTCATCTATATGAGAAACCAGAAGCATATAACAAACATCAAACTATGGATCATTAAAAGAAGCATTTACTCAGAGATCAACTAATAAGACAAGAAAAACTCACGTCATCTGTGTTGATGGTTCTCCTACAGACTGAGCAGCAAGCACACCAACTGGTTCCCCTGGCTGGGCAAGACTTAGCAAGAATTTGCGCTTCAGTAACTTTATTAAGTCGTATTGTTTTACTAAATTAGAAGAAACCCGTTCAATCAAAGATAATCCACCCATGTATTTTTCAGCTTTTTCTTGAAGTGCAACAGGCAACTTTTTAATGTAGCTATTAGATAGATCAAGCTGAATATCCTGACTTCCATTGTCCTTTTCACGTGCACATTTTTTGTAAAGCAATTCCTGATTCTGGAAAAAATGGGGGAGAAAAATAAAAGAGAGTTATGGAGATAATCACTGATTGGAAATAGGGAGACAATCACTGATTATTTCCAATTCATGTTAAAAAAATCAGAACAAGATCTCACTGCTGCCAGTGCTTCAAACTTTCCAATAAAACTTGTTCGATGGACATCCACACCATCTTCTCCATATTGAAATTGAACAATGGAACCATCAACATCACGGACAGTGTGATCGTAACTGACTTTCAAGCACTCTAGTGTTTTTATTAGGCATCTTTGGAGGTATCCACTGCGAGATGTTTTGACTGCCGTATCTACTAACCTGTGATATATAAAGATACGAACGTAAGGAAATGACAACTAATATGGGAAGCATAAACCATGCCATTTGAGTACATAAATCATTTTAAACAGTCTATATCAATCATCGTTAATTGCACTGAAAATCACAATGATATTATGGAAGGCAAAAAAGAAGTAGTAAATAGTGTAGTAACTGTAAAAAGCATCTTCTGGAAGATTCTGATGAACCTGAAAAATTGGTAGAAAATTTTGATATGCAAACAAAGAAAACAAAATAGATCAGCAATGATAAAAAAGATGTACAAGCTATAAATACACAGATACTTGCAAAATGCAAAACCAGTACACAGATCCAGCACCAGCAATTCCAAAATTAATAGATATTTGTTCACGCTGGACAAGAATATGAACCAGATGTTTTCTTTTTGGTATACATAAGAGACTCGCTCTTTCAAAGAATAAAAAAAGCCACATTAAGAAAAATTACAAGCTCAGGGTTAATAAGAACGCATATAAATAAATACAAGGCATTTGATCTTCTCTATTTTATTTGCAGTCTCCTCATTCCCCAAATCATAACACATGGTTTGAACACCCTTTCTTCCATTCAAAGAGTTTCACTTGCTATTGGGAAGGCAGAATCATACATTCAAGTTATTGTCTGTCAGCTTGCCTCTGACTCTAACCTTAGTCCCTTTCCGCCCATTTTTTACCAAGGCATTATTCTCACACAAATCATGATGATTTTTTTTTCTGTAGCGATTCAGCTCTTGAACCTGCAAGTTTCTACGCTGAAAAGACCGGTCGGCACTACTAATTCATGGATTAAATATGGAAGGTAGAAAGGCAAGATTGTGAAAGGCCAGATAGGTTGTACTGGGTTGGCTTAGCTTCCCTGAGAAAGAGCTAAAAGGGCATGGCTGAGCGTTTCTATTAGTCTATTCCGTCCCTCTTTAACAAATGAGTCAACCAACACGCAAGAAAACTAGAAATCAATCTAAAAGTAACAACACATAAAGGGCAGCTCAACCATCCAGCGTGACATAAGGGTCACAAGCTACCTCAATTCTAAAACTACTTCCTCACAAAATCCACAAGAGATATGATCCATGCATCAATATGATTTCAGTTATTAGCTCTAATGCGAACACAGGGTTTTAATCCACAAAAATGATTTCACAGAGCATTGAAATGAAAACACATAAATTGCATTAAAACTATCCTCCAACATACAGCTTTAATAAGGTGGTAAGATTTCTTAATGGAGTATAACAGAATCTTATGGCTGAAATTTGATTTACCCTTCACGACCAGCCATGCAATGGAAGTAGTACTCTTGAGGACGAAGCCCGCTAAGAAACCGATCCTTTATAAAGCCTCCAGCTCGAGAAGTCCAATCCCACGGATGAAAGCAGGGTAATGTCTTGCCAGACACCATACGAGGGACTCGTTTGCCTTCTAATTCTTGTTGTCCCAAATGGGAAGATATTTGCTGGAAATTCACCTACTCAAGAAAATGAAAACAAATGGAACACACAATAATTATTTATGTCCAAACAAGAATCTTATTAACAAACTAGATTTAAGGGTATCAGCAAGAAACTAGTTTTGCTGGAGTAATTTATGCCATGTTTTGTATATACACTCAAATTCAGTATTTGAGCTAAATTTAATCCAACACATTGTCCAAATACAAGACTTTACAGTGACCTGATGACAATAAACTCTCAGTAAACCTCCTTGGTAACATTGACATGAAAACAAGGACATTGACATACGAACATAGGGACATGCATGTATTTCAAAAACCAATTTATTATAAGAATTTATGATGTCATGCATGCAATGACTGACACACCAACATAACATCAATAAGCTGAAGTGTGTGTCAGAAGAAGGGCAAAAACCTACCTTACTACCTTTTGCCCCAGAGGTAGTCATTAGAGAAATACAATTATTTCCAGATGGTCTCAACAATCCCACAGATAATAGCTCACTTAAAGCTCCAGAGCTTGTTTTTGCATTAAGACCACTAGTCATCTTCCTGTCCAAAAATGTCATGGCTGGTTCCCCATCTCTGCGTATGGTTTTCTCAATATCAAATTGAAGGTCTGTTGCATCTGGAAGTCAAATGAATAAAGCTCCCATAAGTCCATGACCATGAACAGTCACATTGACTAATAAAAGTAAAGAACAACCGGAAAACCAAGAAAGTTAACTAAATACAAGTTACACACTCAAGAAATATTCCAGAGGAGATACTGATTGATAAAATGTACTGCAGTGAGTCAGTGACGAGGGAATCCATTCTATTTCATACTGGTTACTAGCATTGAACAAGTATGGAGATGTCATTATCTTTTTCGTCTAAATAATGTTCTTTATGCTAGTAAATACCTAGGTGCTTTCAAGTGGGATGCCTTTTGGCATTGCCTAACCAAGTTTCAAGAGAGGGTTAGGAATCAGGATGCTGTTGATAAGTCTTTTCTATTAAAAAAAAAAATGGTTAGGATGCTGTCTTAAATTGTCTAGCATTTTGCAGGATTTGGCTGGAAGGTAAGAAAAAATCTCATGGAAGACAGAGACTGAGGAGTTCTCAAGTTCTTTGCCAAGATTATTCTAATTTAAAGCCTCGCCGTACCAGTACCTCTTGCTCTGATCCATCTAACATCAAATTTTGTATGCATGGCAAATAAGAAAAAGACTAGTAGTGATTGGAGAGGAAAGGGAATGGTATGGAAATGTGGATGAAGTATCATGTCTGGTAGTGGAAACGGGGTCGAGAATTGAAATGAGCACTGCAAAATGTTTGTACAACAATGAGAGTGGGAATGGAATGGGAATCGTGTACGCTACTATATTACCCATAAATCAATTATACTAATATATGTAGTTCATTCTTGTATGTCGTAAGATATTATTTGATAAAATCAAAAATAAGAAAATCCTTACAAAATTACATTGAACATAACATTACATTAATATTTTTATATATTAATCCTAGGCTCATATTAAGAATATATATCCCTGAATCCATACCCAATTTTTGAACGGTGTTTCCGAACCCATATCCTACTTTTTATATATGAACATAACATAACATTAATATTTTTCTATATTAATCCTAGTCTCATATTAAGAATATATATCCCCATATCCATACCCAATTTTTGGACGGTGTCTCCGAACCCATATCCTAATTTTTATATGTCGTAAGATTTTATTTGATAAAACAATGTATCAAAAATAAGAAAGTCATTACAAAATTACATTGAACATAACATAACATTAATATTTTTATATATTAATCCTAGGCTCATATTAAGAATATATATCCCCATATCCATACCCAATTTTTGGACGGTGTCTCTGAACCCATATTCTACTTTTTGGACGGTGTCTCCGAAACCATATCATACTTTTTGGACGGTGTCTACGTACCGATGAATTTTCAATTTGAAAAACCTGACATAAGGATATGTACCCATACCCGACACCTGTACCCGAGTCTAGATATCATAGGTTCTAAATTGTTAATCATTAACACTGTATCAAACATTTTCAGTGAAAAAAAATCCCAAAAAATCAACATACCTATTTCAACATTTTCAGGAACCTTAATAAATTCACGATGAACTTTTTCACCAATTTCTTCACAACTTTCAAGGTGACTCTTCCTTTCATCATCTTTCTCTTTGATTATTAAAAGATCATTCACTCCACATGTGAAACCATGCATCTGAACCACAAACAATAATTGATCAAACTACAGTAACAAAAGCTAATAAAATGCCAAGAAAAATAAATATTGAACAAAGCATCCTGACCTGCAAAAATACAGTAAATAATCGACTCAATGCAGAAAGCAATAGGCCTGCAATACTTGAGCCATAAAGCTCATGTACTGTATGAACCAAACCATATTCAGCAAACTGCGCCTTGTCAATCACGCCTCGAACCAATTCATTTTTATAGATCAACAACTTATCTTCATCAGGCTCCCTATCATCCTTTTTCCCACGGTTCATTTTATCTCCACCAACTATTTTCCCTTTGCTTGAATTTTCTTCACCATTGTCTTTCTTACCTCTCAGTTTGTTTATGTCGACGTCCTTTTCAGTGTTCAGTTTGTCTTCATTACTTCTACTCTTAAAAAAGTCGTGAGAGATTTTCCCTGCTTTCTCAACTGTAAATGGAGGTCTCCCACGAGTAATGTGATTCAGCACAGCAGAAATGACCTACAAAATATTCACTAGCATCAGAAAGTCCAATTGATTTATCTCACATGCATCTGTTACATTCAACTAAGCACTACAATCAGATTGGTGGAGGAAAAACCGGAAAACAGATCTCTCACTCTTTAAAACCAACTAGTTATCTAATATCTCAGAATCAATTTCAGTGAAGTTCTAACCTGTTTACCAGTCCATAATGGCTCAGGCTTCCATATAGTAGGCAAAAGAGGCTCCATCTCGTTTTCAAAACTAGATATCAGAACTTTATTTCCAGGTTTTCCAGCAGAAGAAACTGATCCAGCAGTCGCCACACCAGAACTATAAAGAAGCTGATTAAATTCATCACGACTTAAGAAGGTATCCCTCTTCGTCAGAAGTACAGCACTTACGATGTGATCCTGATGAATTTAAAAGGAAAAAGAAAATGATTAACTACACATAATTTTGCTGATGAAGAAGGAAAACACAAGATAAAAACTGTAGAGAATAAATTATTAGTCAATCATTAGCCAATTAATATGAAACTGGAAAAATCCATACTCCAAAATAAAATGATAAGTAGCAGACATACATTATCATAATATCCTTCAGTAAAAACCATAGTTATTGTTGAATAACGAATAAAAACCTGAATTAAGGATCTAATTGGATCACCAGAGGATGGCCTGATATATTGATCATTGGCGTTAACAATGTTATAAGCTTCTGCACGTGAGACTTCATCTTGGGGAAAATGCACATTCATTTCATCACCATCGAAATCAGCATTGTATGTGCTGGAAAAGACGAGTTATTCAAAAACATTATCGGCCATGCACTTGCAAGTAAAATATCCTAAGATAAAATAGAATATACATAAGCGAGCAAAAATTATAGAAGTGTACAACTTTTATAACCACCTGCAGTTTGCATAGTGCATCCGAAGTGTATTATCTCCCTCGAAGACACGAACCACATGTGCCATTATACTGGGCTTGTGAAGCGTGGGCTGATATGCAAAAGTACGAGCCAAATCAAAGCAAAAAAACAAAGAAGGCAAATGATTGCGTAATTATAAGTAGTTATTCAAGTTACATGAACCAAAAGTAAAAATATGAATTGTAAGTGACCAGGAAGCTACTTCATCACCATGGTATCAAAATCCAATATAATATGTCTG
Source organism: Euonymus europaeus (assembly GCA_963580455.1). Lineage (NCBI taxonomy): Eukaryota > Viridiplantae > Streptophyta > Magnoliopsida > Celastrales > Celastraceae > Euonymus > Euonymus europaeus. The sequence goes on from OY756965.1 coordinate 21,288,431, forward strand.
TCTTTATAAAGCAATTAAACAGAATTGAAAGAGTGAAAAAGGGAAAAATCTGTACATATATAAAATTGTCATTCAAGTATAGAAAATTGCACTGAATTTAAGCAAGCTAGATACAGTTAAAACTTTGAATCAGTTGCGACATGCAGCAAGACACCTGACTTCCCAATGCTTAACATTGCAATAGCAAACATGCAAAGCCCAAAATTCATCAATTTGAAGCAGTTAAGTCTTCAACCCACATATTCCTCTAATTATGATAAGTACAGACTAAGGACAAGTGGCAAAACTTGAGTCTGTCATCATGCCTATCTATAACATTCATGCTCGATAGATTTAACTGGTCATACCTGTCGATTAACAAGCACAATATCCCCATCTTGCAAGTGGCGATACACAATTTTACTCTCAAAGTCATCATCACAACCACTTCCAGGTTCCAAGACTGCTCCTCTCGAGGAAGGTAATTTCCTTGATATAGAAATACGCATCTTACGGCTTGCCGGTAATTTCACAGTGGACAACTTATCAACATAATGTGTGGCTCCAGGATGAATTTCTGGGCCATTGATTACAGCTTCCCTCATTTTCTCAACATTCCAGGGAGTCACTCTCTACAAAGATTGTAAATCAAAAGGCAAAATGAAAAACGTAAGATCAAGGCATTCGAATATTGACAATGTTCTTCTGCAAAGATATAAGCAAAAAATGATCAAGAGTATCCTAAATAAGTATGATTATTAAAAGTATAATTTCCTTGGCTGTCAAAAATTCACTACCCTGTTAAAGGAATCGAAAATAAAAGTTACGGAAGGCCAGTTTGGCACTGCAGTTGCATCGAATCAAAAGTTTTGAAAATAAGCACAGAGAAGTAAAGACGATGCTGTAGAAAATACAATTATCATTTATCATAAATAAAATTTTGAAAGTGGACTCCAAGCCTGTCTACAAAAGGGGGAAAATGTACAGCATTTCAATTCTTATGCACAACCTGCTTTCGGAATCAGCCCATGCACAATTAGCTTTCGGAATCAGCCCATGCACAATTATTGTCATCCTTGTTGCTTGAATAATCTTCTTATCCATTCAAAAAAAAAAAAAAGAAGACGACCTAATAATTAAAGGAAGCTAATTAAACTTGTCAGGTGTCAAGAAGTACACCCACTCCCCAAGTTCCCAAGCAACTACTAACCACACAGTCTCTATGCAAATCTTTACAACCATTTCCCAGAAAATTCCCTCTTTCCACCTCAAAACATCAGTGCATGACATCCTCATCTGGCAAGCCCAACTATAAGACTCGTATATTTTAATTATATGTGCCATGCATAAGTACTAAGAAGATACATATAAAATGTCAGACAGGATAAAGAATACTTTTGAAAGTCCCAATTCCTCCCCCTAGTTTAAAAAAAATTAGTATTACACCATCTAACTTATGAAATTTGTGTAGTAAACGTTCAGTAAAAATTCAAAATGCAAAATGCAATAGTCTTTCTCCATAACGTACCACGCCAATATAACGGCATGTACCTACAAAATTTGTGCAGAAAACATTCAGCAAAACTTCAAAGTCCAATAATCTTGCTCCATAACATATCACACCAATACAACGGCTTGTATGGTTCTACCTGCAAGCTACCACTTGATAAGGGCGAGAAGGGCGACAAGGAAGGGGAGGTGAAGGTGGAGAGTCAATAATTGACCATTGCTTTGACATCCACATTACCCAGCCAACACACATTTGCAACCAAGGGAAGGCACATAGAGTATCAATGTAACTAATTGAAAGTAATAAAGATTAGGTGCTCCAAGCTTCAACATATAAGCAGCTTAGTATCAGTCGGCACAACAACAAAAAAATCCTCTTCCTCCAGCATTTTATTGCATCTTCTCATACATCAATAGACTAGTGTTAACTGTACTTCTTCCTGTGACCATCTCATTTCAAAATTTAAAATATATCCTAGCTGTAAATAATAGAATAAAAGCAAACTAAAAAAGCTCTGCTGTTGCAAATCATTTAAACCGAAAGAATACAGCTACTGACGCTATAGTCCTACTTGGGTCCACCATCATTCACTGAAATTCAGAAAATATGCAACTATCAAAGCACAAAATATGAAATGAAACCAAAATATATTATCTAGTCTGAAAGTGTTTCCATCCATACTCACCTCAGGATAAGTTAATCTCAACGCAAAATACGGCGGAATTCCAATTTCATTAACTGCTAAATAAGGATCTGGGGATATGACAGAACGGCATGCATAATTAACCCTTTTCCCCATCATTTTCTGCCTGAACATGCCCTCCTTCTTCTCCAGCAACTGACATATCCCAGAAAGCACATCTCTTTGACCTTGAGCTAGCATGTTAAGAATGTGATCATTTAGCACTCCGCGATGTATAATATGAGCGAGTGAGTGTGTGACAAAAACATAGACAGAAACTGATCATACATAACAAAAACAGAAAATAGCATCATACTATTCACCCATACATGATGTGAAATGTACATATCCTTGAAAAAAAATATCAATGGCTTTGGAGGGATTCTCCGGTGCCAACAAGAGGATTTTATCTCCAGTTTTCATTTTTCAATGCATTTAATTCTGGTGAAAAGCCAGAACATAAAAAATTCCATGGAGTGAAACATAACTTCTGGTCAATCAGTAAAGAGGCGGACATCATCAGAGGATTTTGTAGATCAATTAAATTAGGCTCTGAAATTTTTTGTTGCATTGAGTGTTGGACAACTAACCTTTTCTATTATGTGAAAGTTGTAAAACACAGGTGTCAAAATTGATAGTGAGCCGTAATCTTGGATATAATTTTGTTGACAAAATAGAAGTTTGCAGAAAATTGCATTCAATTACAGTTCAAAAGTATACACAAAACAAATGGAAATAGACAAGGACATGTAATACCATAATTGTACTTACCCGCCTTTTTGCTGTCAAACAAGATATTAACAGACTGCTGAAGTTCCATCCACCTTCGTTCCATATACTTGTATACATCGTTAGCATTGGCATTTCCCAAAGATATATTGCACTTCAGCACCTTAACTAATAAATTAGTATGTGGATGCTCCATCACCTGTAGACACCAAACAGCAAAGCATAAATGCATAATGCTATTATCAAAAGGATAGACAAATCTTATAGGATAGCCAAAATCTTGGGATTCAGTGTTACTACAAGCAACTCCCCTGCTGCTTCTTCAAAAACATCAATATCCTAATGAGGCCAATTCCAGCAAACTTTGGACAAACAATCATTATTGATGTTTCAATTTATATGTACAAGAATATGAAATTTTGTATCACATCATATTAACGATTGTAAGTTGGTACATCGCAGTATCCATCATCAATATGAAGTGCTAATGTGCTATGATAGAATTTTAAGAAAAGGTGAGTTTTTATTACTCTTCTGGACTCGGGAATGTAATTATTTGTCCATTCATTTAATGATTGTATGTTGGTCCGTCACAGTATCAAGCGCTGAGAAAGAATTTCAAGAAGAGGAGAGCTTGACTTGAGAATGTTATCATTTGTCCAACTTTGAAGCCGAAATAATTTAAAATCACATCATAGCAGGTGGTGGAATTTAATTGAGTACTTACAGAATCACCTGCTTTCGCAAGGGGACGGAATTTGATTGGAGGGACAAGAATTTTTTTCAAAAAGAACATTGAGGGACCCCCTTTCTTATCAAATTCCTTCTGCTGAATATCACCAATAAATGAGCAGAGTTCAGACTCATTTTGCCACAACAGCATTATGGCAATCTCAACCTGAAATTGAAAGAAAGAAGAGCAGAAATACATTATCACAACCGTTGTTGTTTCAGAGATTAAATTGCTCACATCCGTGACCATAACGACTTCTAAACATCAAGCAAGTACAAATTACCAACTCAAATTTGACAGAGTACATACTTCCGAAGGTAATAAGGATCCCTTGTATAAATTCTTCTGTTCGATGAACTCTGCAAGTACTTCGCTTCCTTTTCGTCTATGCTTTCCTATACCAGTACCTTGAGTCCTAGAAGAGGAATGCGTTTCAGCTTCATCACCACTGTTTTCTGAGAACCCTCCCGAAGCATCAGTAACAACATCCAAATCAGTTGTTGCCCTATCACCACTGGTGATTGCCCCTTTCACACTGCCCCCTCTAAGAACATTTGCTGCAGCATATGCATCCGGAACACCACTCTGCAGCAACCAATTTAGACAGGAGAAGAGAGATGGACAAGGAAAAAGTGAAAATACATATTTCAACAAGAAAGGCATTAAAGTACATAGTTAATAGATGAATCCACATCGTTAGTAGGAATGCGGATGCGAGAATACGAGGATTCATAAATTTATAAAGAATCCAAGATGAGGGTGTGGGGGGACTCGGTAAATAAAAAATGTATATATATTTTATATACATATGCTAGAATGGTAACTTGTAATATGAATAATTCAATTCATATTAGCATGCCATTTGACAGCTCTCTATCCCTAGTTCCAACCATGCAAAACGATACAAGCAATCAAAACAATGAAAATACCACACACACACAAAAAAAAAAACTAACAATAAAAAAGAAAACCACTGGTTTTTGAGGCCTTTAGATGCCCGACACGAACTCGGCCGAGTCGAGCAAGGGTCTGTGTTGAGTGACTGTCGGACTCGGACTTGGCATCAGTTTTGCCGAGTCCGTGCTTCCTAAGAAACGATAAAAAAATTCACACAAGCACAACAACCCAGCATCTCATCCATAATGCCCAACAAAATGATGTGCAATTGTGCATAAACACAGAATAAATACAAATTAATATACTGAAATCTCTCAACATTGGACTAAATTTTGGTTGTAAATAGGAAATGTAAGTGGTGCTCTGACTAAGAAAATTATTTGCAAAATCCCAATAGGAAAAGGAGCAGAAAAGACATACCTTGTGAAACCACCCAAAGAAGGGTTTATTGATAGTAGGTCTTTTAGCATTGCAGTTCTCACATTTTTTCTTGTCCAGGTTCAGAGTGATAAAGTTATTCAAAACAAGTTTCGCCTCAGTAAACTGAATGGAAGTCCATTCCTGCTGCTTCAAAGCATCATCATCATGACCTTGTGCACCAGAGTGAACTGTTGAACTTGATTCATGGCTTCCACTACTGTCTTCGGGATATTCATCTGATTCCAACCTTTGAGCCCCAATAATATCACCTTTTATGATGAGTTTCAGTTGAGAAACACACTTCCGGACCTTAAATTAACATAAAGTTCGACAAAAGGGAAAAATAAGAAGTAAAACAAACTAATCAGCAATGAAATCCTACAGAAACAATAAAAGGCTAGAAACACCATAACTGCATGGCCAACAACACGACTTTAACCTCAGAGCAGAAAATTGAAATTACCTGGGCACTGTTGGCCATAAAATAATGGCAAAAGAAGCACATTGATCGCAGAAGAGTATGAAGAGTATTGAATAACAAGGGATTATAAACAGGAACAAGAAGGTCAATATGACCACAATGTCCTGGACAATTAAACGCCCCCTGCCCGCATGTTTTACAACTGCATAATAAATAAATAAAAACAACAGCAAACCACATATGTCAAAATTCCAAATCAAATTACAGCGCAAAGAGAAGACGCATATCAATATCAAGCACAAACAACCAGTATTGTATTCCGAAACATACATACAAAATCAACTGAGCGACTTACGGAGTTCTCTCATCAAGGGGCCCCAACGCAGGGTCATAAAGTCCTCCAGGGACAGGTTGGTTCACATTATCAACTAGCCTGTCACTTTCTATCTTCACGAGGCTATGCTTCTGAATGTCATCATCGGTCATGAAGCTGAAGACCACTCCCCCAACTTCTTCAGTGACAACGTCGGACGATTGAGCCATCACGGGAAGGTCTCTGAGACTATATTAGAGTGGAAGTCGAAGAGCCGACGGAAAAGATGACGCTAAAAGGATTTAGTAGGGCAACAACAATTGAGATGATCAGAGGGGAAGGTTAGGGTTTAGGGAGGGTTTTAATGGACATCAGACATTCCAGTCCAGACTTCAGTTTTGTCTGTTGATTTTCAAGTCTTCGTAAAAAACCTAAAACTACGTCGTTTTATATTAATTAAAACAAAACAATAAAACTAGGTCGTTTTGGTACCATCAATTCCGCTTCGCTTTGGAGTTTCCCTTCCTACTGGTACGAGCAGAGTGTTTCGGAGTGTCTTGTCCATTCAACTCGGCACGCAGTGTGGTAATTTTGGGAGAATGGGCGAGTTGAAGTACGAGATCTCGCAAGAAGCGTACCTGAAACTGGTCCTTCATGCTCTGAAGCACAAGATTGCGGCGGTCAACGGGGTCCTCGTGGGCCGTGTCTCCCCTCAAAACGATGACGTTGTTGAGATCTCTGACTCCGTCCCTCTCTTCCACTCTCATCTTGCCCTTCTACCTAACCTCGAGATCGCCCTGATCATGGTACGCCACGCACGACTTTTTGATAATTGGAGGCATTCCCTTGTTTTAGGGTTTTGTAAACTCATCAGGAATTGCAATTTTTATTTGATTTTTATGTAAAATTTGATGACATATTTTGTTTGGCTGTGCTTTCTTTAGCTGCTTGTCTCACCCTTCCGTGTGAATTACTTGATGTATTCTGGAAATTGAGTCCTTTCTCTTCATTTATTGTTTGATTTCCCAAGAAAAATGAGATTTGATTGAGCAGCTATGTGATGGAACTACAGTCTTTGATATATAAATTGCAATTTGTTTCCGTTATCAAGAGAAAACTAGATTGAAAAGTAGGTCTGTCCCCCCGACTTTGCATTACATGATTGTTTGCTTGAGGTTATGCTTGGATTGGAAGAGTTAACTGGGATTAAGGCCAAGAAGTTAAGTGAGGGACCAACTTTACTCATCCTCATTTTGTTAGAAGGTAGTTAACGAGGGTAGTTGATTAGAAGAATGATTCATTTACTTACCTATCCTCACCCCTAATGAATCTAGGTTTCAAAAAATGAGGGGCAAATATGCAATAAAAAATGATTATTTTCTCCCACCTTGCGAACACCCCAATTTGGAGGATAAGAAATATGCACAAATGAGGGTAGTAGTGGGGGGAAATCCATCCCTTCAAACATACCCTAGTAAACTTTCCCCCTCCAATCCAAGCAGGGGAATACTTGCCCCCTACGTTCCAGTAAGGTCATTTTTTTTATTTGCAAAATATTTATATACTTCATGTAGCAAAACAGAGCCAAAAACTAGGGTCTTTTGTTTTGGAACCATTGTCTACCATTTGAGAGTTATGTCCTTTTAGGAATTCTTATTGTTTGGTTTTTGCTCAGATAGAGGAGCATTATGCTCCTCAAGGACTGGGTATAGTGGGTTATTTTCATGCGAATGAGAGGTTTGATGATCTGGAGCTTGGAAATGTGGCCAAGAACATTGGGGATCACATTTGTCGCTACTTTCCATTATCTCCCATCCTTCTGGTATGTATAGCTAATTGGGATTTTCGTTGTTTATTGCATTTGTAATTTTCCTGGGTTTTCTATTTTCCTCAATTTTTTTTTTCATTTTTTCATTTTTTCTTACCCTTCAGTTAGATAACAAAAAGCTTGAAGCTTTACCAAAAGGTAAAGACCGGAGCCCTGTCATGCAGGTTAGTGTTATCATTCCTTCTGCTAGTCCTTTCTTTGTTACTCTACTAAAATGAGGTTGAGATGTGAACACTGGCTATTTAGTTGTGGAGCTTGAAATTAATTATCCTTCAAAGAAAATTGTGGAATTAATACACTTAGGCTTTGCTTGGCAGTTTATAAATGAGGGGTTGGGAGGGGTTGAACCCCTCCAACCCCATCAAAATGATGGGTTCAAATATAAAGTGTTGCGAAGGGTTCATAAGGGTTGGGAGGGGTTCGTGAACCCCTCTGAACCCCACTCATAATTTTGTCAAATAGGGGTTGGGAGGGGTTCGTTATGAACCCCTACCCCTCCCAACCCCCAATTTGTAAAATGTCAAGCAAGGCCTTAAGGTTCTATTAATCTATTGCCTTGGGTTGTTGAATGTCATACTCCTAGGTCCTAGCCCGAAGTGCATGGTAGGTGACCTGGGGTTGGGCTTTATTGGTCATATTGAAACAAGCAAAGTTATAATATCATGTATGGGTATTTTTATTAGTTGATTGGACTGATGAAAGGTGTCAGCTACTATTTGTTTGTGTTTTAAGCTATCTGTTCCTATTTATTTTTCGATGTTGAGTTTCCTCTTTGATCTCAATGTTTAATCTCAGGAATTTAAATTATTATAAACGTTTTAACTATTAATAACCTGATGAGCTGTTGTCTGTTCCTTTTTGGTCTACCAGTTTCTGAGCTATAATTGATCATGATAGGATATCATATATATTTAAAAATAGAGATAAGTGTCAATTTGGCCGCTCTACTACCAAAATGGGTCGATCAGGCCCCTGTACTTGAAAACGGGTCATTGCAGTCCTACTTTCCAATTTGGTCTAACTAAGCCCTTCCGTTGGTCGGGCGTTAAAAACTCACCTATCCGTTAGTTTGTTTTGCTTACATGTCATTTTCTCTGAAATAAGGAAATCCAACGTGGCATAAAAATTAAGTGACCAATAATACAATAACAAGTGTCGTTGATTTTATATACTATTTTTACATGTCATTTTCTCTGGAATAAGGAAATCCAACGTGGCATAAAAATTAAGTGACCAATAATACAATAACAAGTGTCGTTGATTTTATATACTATTTTTTAAAAAAATAAAAAATAATGATTAAAAAGTTAAAAACTTGCTTTTCATCTTCCCCAACTTCTCTCATGCCCTTGAGGTGTCGATCTATTTGCCGATCTTGCAACAAACAAATTGTTTGGTTCAATTTATCTCTCATTTTGTTGAAAAGTGGTCATTTACTTCAATTGTTTTCCCCATATAAGCTCTTCAATTGTTTTCCCCATTTGGGTCCTCCTCCTCCTGTGGCTATTCTGTCTTGGAAAATGGTGGAGAAGGTGCGCTTCGGTCGGACATTCTTTTTGGAAACCTATGCTCAGCTTCACATATCAGCAACACAACCAGCTTAGTACAAGGGGTCGTTTAGCCCGTTTTAAAGTTAAGGGGCTTACTTGACCTCTAATTAGTTCTTACCCGTTAAAAATATGACGATTTCACTATAGGACTGAGTGTCACTCTTGTGATAAGTTACACGGCTTAAGAACTTCCAGTGAAATCTTGTCTTGATGTTAATGAAAAACATTAAAAAAAGGATGCAATGGATCATTGCTTATTTTATGAGCCTGGCAATTGTGAATTTATTACCAGGGGTTTCAGTGCTTTGTTGCTACTGTTTGCACTGTTGAAATATTAATTAGGTGCCAAACATTACATGGCTGCTACTAAATTGTGAAAGGACCCAATTTTGGGAAGATGTATTCCTTCCTCATATTTTGAATGTGTCGTCCAAATGCCCTGTTTAAATCATGCTCTTAGATTCACACTTTTTCCACCGGATTTCTTCCGAAAAGGAAGGACTGCTTACTCAACACCTCAGAGTGATCAGAGAAAAGGGTGTCAATGATTCTAGCCTCTATATCAGCATAAATATTTTTCGGTCTTAGAGCAGGCAATTACAGAATATGACAACGCAAGGCTGGAGGGGCTCATGGACCATAATGCTAATTCTTCCATTAGCCTTCAACTGATCTCTCTGTCAGGATGTTCTGTAATTTTAAAGACCGTGTGTATTGCTGCTGTGTTTAGTATCACTTCCCTGTCATTATTCTGTCATTCATAGTTGCAATCTTTTAGTCCTCAAATTTTTTATCCCGTATCTTGGTTAACTAGTTCTACGTGAGGGATGCATCCAAAAATTGGAAGCTTGTTGGATCAGATGGAAACAGCCGATTGACAATCAGAGAGCCCTCCGCAAATATACTTTTACTGGATCACATTTCATCTGAGAAGTGGCTGGAAGTAGTGGATTTCGATGATCACCTTGATGACGTTAGCAAGTAAGTACTACAAAATTATGTCTTCTAGCTACTTCTATATAGCCCACTGATAGAGTTTCAGTAGTGCAACCTAGTGGTCACAATATGAGTTCATGAAATAGCCACTTAACATGTTATGTAGTGGTATGGTTTGTGTATATCATGTCCTACCCCGTACCTTACCTACTTCTTCTATGTGCAGGTGTGTCTTTGTACATGTTACCGTATTTTAATGGCTTTGCTATTTTCTGATCACAGGGACTGGCTGAATCCAGATCTCTTCAAGTAAGTTGGAAGATCGGTTGTTAGCAATTTTGCGAGGATTGTAATGGTTGATATGAATATCGGGGCATGATAGCATTACTGGCATGGCAAACGATCGAATAGGTGGTGGATTTGTGGGTTTCTTAGCAGCTTTTGAGAAATTTCTGTGATGTACTAACTTGAGTATCAGCGGTAGGGCCTGAATTCCCACTTAATAATTGATTGTTTATTTAAGTTCAGACCCACATGGGCAGGGAAATCAAAAGACTAATTTCATACAAACAAGAGAAGTTTTCCGTAGCTTTATGCTAGGCCCAGGTATAAACAAAAGACTTCGCAATTTATTTCACCATAACATTTTTCTTTATTTCATGATATAGTTTATTGTACCCAGCTCTTATTAAAAAATAATTTCTACCGAAAGGTTAATTAATCATGAGCCATGAATCTGAGTAGCTCAAATTAATCACGTGTAAGCCATGAACTTCGAGTAGCTCTGCCCAAAGCCCCCGAAGTCGAATTTCATCTTCTCTTATATTAAAAAATAATAATAATAATGTTGATATGCTGGGCTCCAAGCTATCCATCAGATCTCACCACGTGTTAATTAATAAGGGCGAATTCATTCCCATGATTCATCATACTGTGCCTCAATGTAGAGGGGTACAATTAGCCACGTTCAAGGAACAGAAGGACGTAACAATTAAAAACGTGGCTAGATTCGATCGAGGACGACCATCGTAAGGTCATACAGATGCGTCCACAAGATCTTTTCACCCACACGAGTAATCTACCAGAGAGGGGCACTTGAACCTCGGGAGAGTGCACTCGCAGTCTCGAACATAAATGATCTGATAACTCTGTTTTTCCGTAGAGATCTCTCGCTCTGGTCTGTGTTTGTTCTTTCTTTGTATCTTTGAATTTTGTCCTTTGTTTGGTACCGTAGGGTTTAATAGGTATTTTTCAATCGAAATTCACTTGCAACTGATATTTCACTTATTGGTTTGTCAATCAGATTTTGAATTTTAGGTTGTATTGTTCTCTGTCTGGTGAAAATGCCGTCAGTCTACGGAGCTCGATTGACCACATTCGAGGATGCCGAGAAGGAGAGCGAGTATGGTTATGTTCGCAAGGTATTATGATTCTTACATTTGAGTAATTAGATTAGTTTCGTGGATCTGATTAGATGAACTTTGTGCTTCGGAAGTTTATTTTGGAGCAAAGTGATCGTTGTCCTGAGTTTTTATGGTTAAATTTGGACTGATCTGATCAGGATTGTATAGTTCCTTCTTTTTTTTTGAATTTGGGTCCATTTCCCCATTTTCAGTGCTATTACAGTTGAATTAGGAGTAAGTGGGCCGTTATTGTTTTGGGAAGAACGTTTTATTGAGAGGTGTTGAATATGTTTTCTTTGATATTTTTAGATGATTTACCAGGCTTTGGCCCAAAGATCTGTTTATGTTTTCTATACTGAAGATTTGTTTCTGCTCTTTCTTGAGGTCGATTGAGTTTCGGGAGTGGGAAAATCATTGTATGGTGGTTTTGCTTTTGAACTGTCATTTTCAAGTAAGGTTTTTAACTTGGGTATAGCAGTCAATTGTTAGTATTTCTGTGATCTCACTGTCACTGAGTGTCTGTAGTACTATGGTTTGTCTATTTTAGTTTCGGATTGCAAAATGTTGCAGTCAGTCCTGGTAGAGATTGACGCTAATTTTGTGAGATTTATTGGTATGGCCTTGGAGCTAAGTTACTGTTTTCAGGACATAGTGTTTTTGCCTACATAACTTGGCATTCAGTTATCCTGAATTAGATGTTAACTCTGACGTGAATTACGTATATTATTTTGACTAGTAGTTATACTCTGGAACTAATATGTTTCCAGGGCATATAGTTCTTGTGCCAATTTGTATTTTGGTATTCTTAATAGCCACCCCCTTTTCTTCCTCCAAGAGAATCATATGGTGAGCAGTAGTTGATTCTTCATCTATTTTACACTGCTGTCAACACGTAGACTTGGTTTTCATTTATCATTGTTTTATCATGGTTGACTTCTGTGTGCTATAGCGTGAGTAACAAATTGTGAATGTAAAAGAGTTCGACTGTTGGCATTTGTTTGTGTTGGGTAAATCGGTTCAGTTTCCTTTAAAGGCTATTCTTTGAGCTAACATTTTATCAGATCTGATTAGTTAAACTGATTTTGAAACCTGGAAACTTTTCTGGTAGCTCTTGTATGTATTACTTGTTAAGGTAAAGATGGGAGCTTAAAATTTTTATTTCATATCAACAGTATTTGCGCTTATGAGATGTGGTTTGCCAGGTGTCTGGACCAGTCGTCATTGCAGATGGCATGGCTGGTGCTGCAATGTATGAACTTGTCCGAGTTGGGAATGATAACCTGATTGGTGAAATTATTCGATTGGAGGGAGATTCTGCCACAATCCAAGGTCCTATTACTACTATTACTCTTCCAGATACCTTTGGGGTTTTTGGAGCCTGTCTTTCGTGTATAGTCATTTTGTCTTTGAAGTTGCAAGTCTGTTTCCATCATTCCTCATTTTAGGGTGGACGAAATGCAATAAAGCTGCAGGACCATTGAAACATTTTATATTTTTTCTGGATCCTGTCTGTGGAGATATCTACTACAGAAGAAAAAAAGATACTGAGCATTTAGAATAATAAACCACTTCAATTGCACCAACTACAGTGAAATTTATGGAAAGATTGAAAAAGAAGGGTTTTGAAAACCTAGAAACTCATTTGATTTTTTTAAAGGATTAGTGGATTTTATTTTTTTTTGGTTCTTGGTATAGCGAATCTGGGAAAATAGAAACCTCTGTTCCAATAGAATGCATCTCATGTAACTTATAAACAATTGTATATGGGTCATCCCGGAAATCCTTTAATACATTCTCATTTTCATTAAAAAAAACACAAAATTGAAGGGTTTTTTTTCAGTTTATGAGGAAACGGCTGGTTTGACGGTCAATGATCCCGTTTTACGGACACACAAGGTTACCACACTATTTTCACATTTCTTGCGCCTACAAATGACATTTTTTTGGGGCTGCTAAACACTGGTGTGCTCTTGATGCAGCCTTTATCAGTGGAGTTGGGACCAGGAATACTGGGGAATATTTTTGATGGCATACAGGTTTTCTCAAAGTTCCAAGAAAAATGCTGTCCTTTTGATATCTTTGATTTTTATATTGTTTGATGCATGTTAGAACTAAAATGTAAATATTTAATGCTTGTCCATTATTTGTTGTTTTTTTTTTCCACTTCCAAAAAAATAGAGGCCTTTAAAAACTATTGCAAAAAGATCTGGTGATGTTTACATCCCTCGTGGTGTCTCAGTTCCAGCCCTTGACAAGGATGTGCTCTGGGAGTTTCAGCCTAAGAAATTAGGTAATTGGTGGAAAATTAGAGACAATTTTGTAGCAATAATCAATAATGATTGTTCTGTTTATTTTTATGTCGATTCCAAGTCGATTAATTTTGGTTGCAGGTGAAGGAGATCTTGTTACTGGTGGAGATCTGTATGCTGTAAGTTTATTGATGCCATTTTTTTTTAAGAATGACTGAAAATGTTAGTTTGAATTGCATCTGTTCATTCTGTGACTCTGGTTCTCATCTAAGCTCTTGAATGAATTTCTATGCAGACCGTCTTTGAGAATAGTCTAATGGAACACCATGTTGCCCTCCCACCTGATTCCATGGGAAAAATCAGTTACATTGCTCCTGCTGGTCAATATTCATTGAAGGTTTTTCTTTCTAACAAACTTTAATTCCATTTCGATGATCCTGAGATGTATATGTTCTCTTTATTATGACTTGTCCTGTCAAATATGTGTGTTGCAAAAACTAATCTCTGAAACTGCCAAACTGGAGATGTTGGCTTTGCCCTAACGCTTAGAGATTATCCAACATCATAATACACTAGTTTTTCTTTTGATTTGTGTATGAATTTTTCTGTAACTCATGCATTCATGTTTTCATAAATTCAGGATACTGTGTTAGAGCTTGAGTTTCAGGGGGTCAAAAAACAGTTTACGATGCTTCAGGTTTGAATTTTCATTCTCTTGCATTCTTATCATTTCGGGCATTTCAGCATGTACTTGGTGGCAAGAACTGTTGGGTAGTAAAATTTTCGATGTGTTTCTCTTTTTGCAGTCTTGGCCTGTGCGTACACCTAGGCCTGTCGCAGCCAAGCTTGCTGCTGATACCCCACTGCTTACTGGGCAGGTATTCGCAGTGCCTTTTTTTGAGTTCTGCATTCTGGGGAGAGTGTGAAACCAAAAGTACAGTTTCCCATGAAAGAAGCTGTCACATCGAGTCTCTTTGTGTATCGTTATATTTACAAGTTTTCTTCATGGTTAACATTGATTTCTTCATTTGGTCTCAGCGTGTCCTTGATGCTCTTTTCCCCTCTGTTCTTGGTGGGACTTGTGCCATACCTGGTGCGTTTGGTTGTGGCAAAACTGTCATTAGTCAGGCTCTTTCCAAGGTGGATATATCTTCCTTTCGGGTTTCCTTGAATTACTTTCTTTTGGTTGTGTTACGATTATTTATGTTATGTTAATCGTGCAGTACTCAAACTCAGATACTGTTGTTTATGTTGGCTGTGGGGAGCGAGGAAATGAAATGGCAGAGGTTTGCATTTCTCTATGTTCATTGTTACCTGCAATTTTTATTTAATACAAAATTTTCATTATTGGTAAAATAATCAATTCAGGTGCTTATGGATTTTCCTCAACTGACAATGACACTGCCTGATGGCCGGGAAGAATCTGTCATGAAGCGCACGACACTTGTTGCAAACACATCTAATATGCCGGTGGCTGCTCGTGAGGCATCAATTTATACAGGTGAATCATATAGCATTGTTTTTTATTTGTGGTTTAATATTTATTGAATACTTGGCTGACGAATGAAGGTTTAATATTTGGCTGATGAGTAATTTTATAATGAAGTTTATTGTATCCTTGGCTTGATTTTTTTCGTTGGTAATTTGGTTGGCTGACACAAATATCCAAGAAGGTCATTTTTTGTGTCTGTGGATACCAGCTTTATTATTTCATTTTGGAAAGTTTATAATTTGATAATAACACGTCGTCATTATGTATAACGTTGAAAAGGAATTTTTTTGTTGACACGTATTATTGTTTCCTGCCCCGTTATCAAGAGTTCAATTATAATGTGATATTAAGACCTTGTCATTATATATAATGTTGGAAGGGTGTTGTTTCCTGCTGTTATGAAGAATTCAATTGCAATAATCAACTTTAGTCAATAATTATATGAACCCCATGTCTTACATAAGCAAATAAAAATATGCACTTAATGAGTTTTGTAGAAGTAGGCCATTTTTCAGAAGGTCATTTAGGTTTCTGGATGTGAAAGGAATTAGTGTCCCATTCGTACATATATTCTTGTGAAGCATCAATTGGCTCTTGTTTGCTTAGGGATGAGGATCATAATCTGGGAATTATTTTTTTAGGCATTCGTGATTTATCTGTTAGAAGTTCTTGAAACTTTGCCACGTATCTATGTAATTAGTGTGCATTAATGTTTTCCCTTGGAAAACTATTATTAAATTGAATGTTTTTTGGCTAATATATATTCACTCATATTGTGATTGGTTGCCACGTATCTATGTAATTAGTGTGCATTAATGTTTTCCCTTGGAAAACTATTATTAAATTGAATGTTTTTTGGCTAATAGATATTCACTCATATTGTGATTGGTGAAGTGAGTTGTGTTGTGGTGAAGGCCTTGTACTCGTGCTCTTCATTTTATGTGACGAAAATTTTCAGGAATTACTATTGCTGAATACTTTAGAGACATGGGCTACAATGTGAGCATGATGGCAGATTCAACATCCCGTTGGGCTGAAGCACTGCGTGAAATTTCTGGACGGCTGGTTAGTACATCTTCTAGTTTTAGTTTGTGTGCTCAGAAATTTATCTTGACAAATTTTCACTGATATTATTTTAGATGGCATAATTTTGGTGCGTCAATTTCATGCTTTTCTTTGTGAACTCTTTCCTCTTGAAAGTGCGTAAACCTTGGATAGTAAAGAGGGGCAAGTGGTGAAGTTACTTATCTAATATAGTAAAATAAACAACACACGTGCACAAAGCTCCTTACTCTCGTAGTGGGCGCGGTCGGGGATAGGCAAAATGTATGCGGACCTTAACCCCTTTGGTGAGGCTGTTATAAGTGAAAATGATGCAGGAGCATCATACTATGGTTGAACAAGAAATCCCACATCGGGCAAGTGGGGTGTTAGAGGTTGGCTTATAGAGTTGGACAATCCTCTTAACTGTTACCTGAGTTTTAGTTATGAGTTAAGTCCAAACTTATAATGCTTGAGCTTGGGCTTGGGCTCCCGACTCCGCCGTGGGCCTGTGTCGGGCCTGATTCCTTGGTCTCGCTATCGGGCCCTGGGTCAGAAAATGAGCAGCAGAAGGGATTTATTAGTTGTTGCTCTAATAAATAGTATTCTTGTTCACTGTTAAAACATATAAATATGGGAACTCCATGAGGCTACCTATACTACGTGTGGTGTGGAAAGATGAAGTATCAGTATCCGATACCTATCGGATACAGATATGTACGGATACGTCAAAAATACGTCTAGAAAATTTTTAATTAGTTTTTTAACTTCAAGATACACTTGGGATACGGAGAGAATATGTCCCGGATATGTATTCAATAACCCAAAGCCTAAATCAGGGCTTACGTGTTATGCGACCTAACTTTGGATCAGTCCTTCCCCAACCTCACCAGTCCTTCCACAACCAAACCTCAACCGGTCCTTCCGCCTTTGAGATTCGCGACCTCCACCAGTCCATCCCCTTCGCGCCTCCATCTCGCGTTCGATTTCCTTTGGCGACCTCCACCAGGCCTTCGCCATCTCGCCTTCGCGACCTCCACCAGGCCTTTGCCATCGCGCACATCGAGTCTGTCTTATGTCTTCAAGTGCAGCCACTGCCTCTGCCTCTTCTTCATGAAGCAATGGATGTTTAAGGCTTTAAGCAATTTTTATGTAGAAGGCTAATGACTATTTATGTTATGTTTGCCAATTTCCATGACTATTTATGTTTGATTATGTTATGAAACATATGTAGTTAAATTTTAACAATATATAAAAATATATTTAAAAAAAATTAAAACGTATTTGTATCCTGTTTTTTTGAAAAATGACGTATCCCCGTATTTGTATCGTGTCGTATACGTATCACGTATCCGTATATGTGCTTCTTAGGTGAGAATTATTAATTAAGGATTATCTTTCAGTGATTGTCACCATTTTTCCCGCATTTGATTGTTTAAAAATACATTTCACCTAGGTGAATTTCATTTCATAAAAGGAGCTGCTTGGCCATATAAATTTTCTTCTGCTAGCTACATTTCATTAAATAGTTTAGTTAAAAGGTATGATTGTACAACTCTGATGACATTTTTCTTAATGTTTATTGCAGGCAGAAATGCCTGCTGATAGTGGATACCCTGCTTATCTGGCAGCACGTCTAGCATCATTTTACGAACGTGCTGGTAAAGTAAAATGTCTTGGTGGACCAGAACGTACTGGTAGTGTCACAATTGTTGGTGCTGTTTCTCCACCTGGTGGCGATTTTTCTGATCCTGTGACATCTGCCACCCTCAGCATTGTTCAGGTAAATATGAATTATTGATTTATTGTTTATATATCGTTTCTGTTGTTTCATTTCTCTAATGCTTTTGGGCCATACCGCCATAGCATGATTCGCTTTCATATTTAGTTTGTCGTTTCCTTCCTCTGTGATTTGCCCTGATCAAGGTTCCACAATTTGATTCACACACTGATATATTTCTCTTGAAAGAAAAAATAGAAACATAGCTCACTGACCAAATGCCGGTTCTTTTTTTAATGCTTTAGTTGTGCATTGAATATTATGTTGATAATATTGCAGGTCTTCTGGGGTCTGGACAAGAAACTTGCTCAAAGGAAACATTTTCCTTCTGTGAACTGGCTTATTTCTTACTCAAAGTACTCAGGGGTATGCTCTTAGTCTGTTAATTCCACTCATCTGTGTATGATAACCCACAAATAATTTCGCATGGTTAAAAAATTATCCTAGTACCGCCATTGGCACCGTGATCTCAAGCCCTTCAGATTTCAGCCTGGTTACCATGGAACAAGAAAAAGCTGGCACAAACAGGACTACATTCATCCGGGTTCATGCTCACATTGCAGAGTGAAAATAATGAAAAACAGATCAAACCATCAAATCTCTGTTACAAATGCTGCCACACAAACGGAATCCCTTGTATGAGGGCTAATGCTTCCACTCTTTTTACAGTCAATTTGGATTTAAATTCATATAACAATATGACTTAGTGGGGAGCCGGCTGTGGCTGCTTCATTTGAAGTTTAAATCTTTGAACCCCTCCTGTCTCTAATCGCCCCCTCCCTATGGGCAGGGGAGGAGATATGGTACCTTTTTTAATGTTTTGTATTCGATACCAGTTGAAAGAAGCTTTTTTGGTGGTTGTCCCTGCCTATAGATTTTCCAGGCTATCAATTCCTTCTTCACTGAAGAGTTTGTGACCCAATAAAATGCATAAGAAAGAGTCCTCAACAAGAAATCTTCCATGGATATTTTCATAGATAGTTGCTTTTAGTGTTTTAGGTTTTGGAGTTCGTCTTTCTCAGGGAATGTTTTGATCATATGAATCTCTCTCCCTTGTAATATGTTTGGGTTGCACCCCCGTGGCGCTTGAATAATTTTTTTGTATATTCAAAAAAATGTCTGGTATTTGATTTTCTTCTGTTTCCAGGCCTTGGAATCTTTCTATGACCAATTTGATCCGGATTTTATCAACATCAGGACAAAGGCCCGTGAGGTGCTGCAGAGAGAGGATGACCTGAATGAAATTGTGCAAGTATGCCTCCTGGGTCTTGATATTTGTAGACAATTACCGGTGTTAAAATGTCTAAGAAAGATGAAAAAACTGTTTAGTGTTTCTTCAATGCTCTGCTGCTTCAATAACTTGGGTCAAAGTGTATTTTACCCAAGCAGCAGCTTTGGTGGGGTTGGAATTTTTTTTTTTGGGTGAGGCAATAAATTTGACTATTGATTGGGCATCTTCTTCACTTTGATGTACTTCATGTGTACAATGGTATGCTGTTATCTTTTATGCTACAATAACAGCTATTAGTATAAAAGGGCTTTTTGGTACTTAAATTTGGCCAGACTATGTCTGGCTTCCTCTTTGTTATTTTTTTGACAATATCAAAATGAATTTGAATTTAAATGTCTGATGTTATTGCTGTTTGGATATTGCAGCTTGTAGGAAAAGATGCTTTAGCCGAACAAGACAAGATCACACTGGAAACAGCAAAACTTTTAAGGGAGGATTATCTTGCTCAGAATGCATTTACGCCGTGAGTTCCAGTTTCAGTTTGGTCTCTTTAGAAGTTAACATTGTGCAAATCACCAATCAATTTATGGGTACTTGGGTTCTAATTTCCTCATGGTTTTGGTTGCATTGCTGCACAGATATGACAAGTTTTGCCCCTTCTACAAGTCTGTGTGGATGATGCGCAATATAATCCATTTCTATAATTTGGCCAACCAGGTAGGTTATAACTTTCCCGCCCTTTCATTCTTTAGTCTTTTCAATCTTTCACAATGTGCATTCTTTTGTGAGTTTGTTGAGGTGCTTATCATTTACTGGACTTCATGCCTGGAAAGAGTAAAATCTTGCACATATGTTTGTTTTCTTGAGAGCCAAAATGCAGAGGATGGAGTGCATTTGATCCATATTTTCTCCTTCCGGACTTGTGTGTTTCAAGTAGTTATGTTGACACTAAGTGTCCTTGTAACGCGTTCGTTCCTTGAAAGATGGTGGAAAATATTTCCTTTCATTTATGATTTTTTTCTTGAGAATTAATAGAGCCCTCTTTGAAATTTATCCCTCACGGTAAATTATGGGAAGTTACAGCACTTGTGAGGTTGGGGAGTTTCTTGTTTTTATTGATGATGTTATTACAAAAAGATCAGTGGATCTCTATGGGTTTTCATGACCATGACATCAGCTATGAGATTTGATAATACTTTCATAACTTAAACTCATAAGAGTTCAATAATATTTTGTAGGAGAGTATTTGTGTATAATCTTTGTTTCACCACTTAACATTGTGTTCCTAGTGTTTTATGGGCCCATAGGGAGCTTTACTCTTCTTGGCTTGAAAATAATGTCTTGACATTATCAGTAAGATGGAATTCAATGAGCAAGTGTCTTTTTGGTCGTGGATATTGGATTTAACAAGTTATGTAATATTATAATCTGCAGGCAACTGAGAGACCAGCTGGTATGGATGGTCAGAAGATAACTTACACCCTTATCAAGCATCGTCTTGGAGATCTCTTTTATCGTTTAGTGTAAGTAAAAATCAGTGTCTTAACGTATAGTGTACTTGCCAAACGACATTATACAACACACAGGCACTTGTCCACTCCCAATCTCATGCATTTGATGAATGGTGTCACAAATCCTCTGCTTCACTGGTATTGCAGGTCTCAGAAATTTGAGGATCCGGCGGAAGGGGAAGAAGCTCTTGCAAAAAAATTCCAGAAGTTGCACGAGGACTTGACTGCTGGTTTCCGTGCCCTGGAGGATGAGACCCGATAATTTGAAGTAGTGATGCTTTTTTCATAGTAATTTTTTTGCAGTACTGAGCCTGGGGGTAGTGGCACTTGGTTTCCATCTTTCAGCGTTTGTAAAAACTGGAATTCGTTGGTAGATTTGCGCCACGGGTCATTGTTTGATCCTTAAAATCAATTGAGGTATCTCTATAAGATCTTCAGTTCTATCAACTGCCATAGCGACAGACTGCATCATTTCTATTTATGTATTTATTATAAAAATAAAGTATGTATGGTTGGGCCCCATTTTTATGATTGATTCATTATTTAAAGAAACCTCTATTAACCTTGAATTGTGTAATAAATCGTATCAAGTTTTACATCCTCAGAAGTCGCATTTGTTTGGTTGTACTGGTGTTGGTCTCTCTTCTATAACATTGCCTGTAGTTTCAAATGGCAAAATTGTGCGGTGGTAGAAACAAACTTACTAAACAATTGGTGGAATTCTCCTCTAGGGCTTCCCTAGTAGGTGCTCTCTCTTGTCATGTACAAGCTTTTCCTGCCGTCATCGTGCAAACAAAGCATCTAACGAAAACGACTTCTTAAGAAGACCTATGGCGGAGGAACTTACTTCCCTGTGGAAAACGTTTCACCTATCAGAGAATGAGAAAGGAAAGGTATCTTTGGAAGAGGATTTTGGTGAGGATTTACATCAGAGATTGGAGCGGGGTCTTCTTGCTCGGGTAGCTACCGATAGAGTTTTCAATCGTGAAGCTTTCAAAAGAACTATGAAGGGGGCGTGGAAGATGGTGAAGGAGTTTGAAGTACGAGAACTGGGGGATAATCTGTTTTTGTTTCTTTTCTCTTCAATTGTTGATAGAGATTGGGTTCTTACGCAGAGTCCCTGGAACTTTAATCGGAGCTTGGTGGTGATGGCGGCAGTTCAAGGCACTGAGAGTGTGTCCTCACAATCTTTGAACCAGGCACTATTTTGGGTACAGATTCATGATCTACCAATCAAAGCTATGACTCCGAAGGTGGGAATGCGAATTGGAAATTGTATTGGAAAGGTGGAAGAGGTTGATACTGCTGATGATGGATTGGTGTTGGGGAGATGTGTGCAGGTACGAACCTGGGTAGACATTACCAGACCATTACCGAGGGGACAAATGGTTTCTTTGGGAGGTGGGGTGGATCAGTGGATACCTTTTCAGTATGAGAGATTGGGGGACTTCTGTTATGTATGTGGTCGAATTGGTCATGGGGAAGGGAGCTGTTTAGAAGCTGTTAAGCAGAAGCGGGTGACCGGATCGGTGAAGAAGGAATTTGGAGTTTGGTTAAGGGCTAGTAGTGTGGGTGGTCGTTTCTTCTTTTCTACTAAGGGAGGTGCAAAAGATGGGGCAGTAGATGGCTCAGAGGAGGGAGGGAATCCTGTCAGAAAGGATGATATCCCTTCCGAACAGGGTCCAGTTCCTGTAGATGATATAGCGCTAGGTGTCGATTCTGGAGAGGGAGGGGGAGGTGAGGCTTTGGAAGGAGATTCTCAGCCAATTAACTGTACTAGCAAACCATTGGGGGGTTAAGCAATGGGGGAATTGATCTGATAATGGTTGCACAGCCTGAAATTGAGATGGATGCTCTGCCTACACCGGTGGTAATTGAGGAAATGGAGGTGGGTCAGGTTCGGGTTGCTGAACCTAAACCCAATGATATACGTAGGCATCTTATTAAGCGAGGTGACCCAGTCCAAGGTGATACGGAGATGGCCAATATACTTGTTCGCAAACGAAAGGGGATTGATTCACAGGAGGATAATGAACTTCCACTGAGGGAGGAGAAAAGAGTTTGTTTGGCAGATGCAGAGGTGGGGAAAAATTCCGTAGTGATGGTTTCTAATTTATCGGCGAAGGTTGCAGAGCAACCTCGCCGGTCCCAATGATTTTCCTAAGTTGGAACTGTCGAGGCATAGGGAACCCCTCGACAGTTCAAGAATTACGACGTGAAATTCGTCGGCATGTTCCTGAGGTAGTTTTTTTGATTGAATCAAAGCTTAGAGGAGGTGAGGTTGGGTTTTCACACGGAATTTCAGTGGATAGTGTGGGTAGAAGTAGAGGTCTTGTGTTACTGTGGAGGACTTCAGTGGAATTAACAGTTCAGTCATTTTCTTCTTTTCATATTGATGCAATTATAGAAGGGGGGATTTGAACCCTTGGAGGATTACAGGATTTTATGGGAA
The DNA here is from genome assembly GCA_963580455.1 of Euonymus europaeus. Classification (NCBI taxonomy): domain Eukaryota; kingdom Viridiplantae; phylum Streptophyta; class Magnoliopsida; order Celastrales; family Celastraceae; genus Euonymus; species Euonymus europaeus. The sequence continues at coordinate 21,311,588 of OY756965.1, forward strand.
TCCTCAAACTCATAGGAGGGGTCAAAGTTGGAGTTTGTTACGTCAGCTTGCGAGGATGAGTACTTTTCCTTGGATGGTTTTTGGGAATTTTAATGAAATCCTTTGTCATAGTGAGAAGGAATTGGGGAGTAGAAGACCTTTCACCCAAATGCGTCAGTTTCAGGACTGTATTTCTTATTGTCAATTGCAAGATCTGAATATGGAGGGGGATAATTTTACTTGGCGCAAACGAGTGGCTGGGTATGGGTTGGTAAAGGAGAAGTTGGATAGGTTCTTTGTTTCAGAGAGTTGGGCCCATCGTTTTCAACAGGTTAAAGTGTCTTCACACTTTGTGGCCACTTCGGATCATTCCATGCTTATAATGAATACTCATGTCCAACAGGGGGTTACAATGGGACGTGTTTTCTTTCGTTTTGAAGAAATTTGGGCTCGTCATGAGGATTGTGAACAAGTGGTTCGGGAGGCTTGGAGAGAGGGTAATAATCAGTCAGGTTGGACTAAGGTGTTGATTGGGATTTCCAATTGTCAAACTAATCTCTTGAATTGGAATCGAAATACTTTTGGGAATGTTCAAGTGGCTCTAAAAAGGAAGAAGCACTAATTGGAGTGTTTGATTAAACATAGAGGGGAGGACAGAAGCGAAGAGGCATGTATGCTGAAGGCAGAAATTATTGAATTATTACGGAGGGAAGAGATTTTGTGGAGGCAACATTCAAAGCAACTCTGGTTGAAAGATGGTGACTCAAACACAAAATTTTTTCACAGATATGCATCTCAAAGAAAGCGCGGCAACACAATATTATCAGTTCAGGATGCTCAGAATATTAGTCACTCTTCCCAGGCAGGTATAGAGCGGGCAGTCATTCAGTTTTATTCAGATCTTTTTACCTCTGAAGGGTCGATTAATATAGATATGGTTTTGGAGGGAATAGAAAAAAAGTTACCGCTAACCAGAATTCTCAGCTTGCGTCAGTGTTTAAAGCGGAGGAGGTTGTGGCTGCGTTGAAGGAAATGAATCCCTCAAAGTCTCCAGGCCCAGATGGTATGAGTGTTTTTTTCTTTCAAAAATACTGGCATATTGTTGGGGAGGATGTAACTGCTGCTGTGTTAGATTTTTTGAATAATGGTGTTGATATTTCCGAAATTAACAGAACTTTTGTTGTTCTGATTCCTAAAGTAAAGGTCCCAAGGTTAATTTCAGAATATCGGCCTATTAGTCTTTGCAATGTCGTTTTCAAATTGGTGTCTAAGGTGTTGGCCAATAGGTTGCGGGGTATTCTTCCTGATATCATTTCTGAAACACAAAGTGCTTTTGTTCCTGGACGTCAGATCTATGATAATGTCATTATTGCGCATGAGACAATGCATTTTTTGAAGAATAAGCGGTCAGGACAGAAAGGCTCTCTTGCTCTAAAACTGGATATGATGAAAGCTTATGATAGAATTGAGTGGGGATTTTTGGAGGCTGTAATGGTAGCATTGGGTTTTGATAGAAGGTGGACCTCTTTAATTATGCAATGTGTGATGTCGGTTCGCTATTCTATCCTTTTAAATGGAGCTCTGAAGGGGGATATAATTCCTAGCAGGGTGGTTAGACAAGGAGATCCGTTATCTCCATATTTGTTTCTCCTGTGCACTGAAGGTTTATCCAATATGTTAAATAGAGCGGTGCAGCAAGGGCTGATTGGTGGTGTATCGGTCAGTAGGAATTCTCCATCTATATCACATTTGTTCTTTGCGGATGATAGTTTGGTTTTTTGTGGGGCTTCTATCCGGGAATGTCAAAGGTTACAAAATATCCTTACTCTCTATGAGAAGAGTTCGGGCCAGCGGGTTAGTAGACAAAAGTCTTCTGTTTTCTTCAGCGCTAATGTTAAGAGCATTGATAGAGAGAGAATTCAAAATGTGTTGGGTGTTTCTCGTATTATGGGGTGTGATCGTTATTTGGGGATTCCTATTATGGTTAGCCGTGCTAAGGCTCATCATTTTGATGAAATAAAAGAGCGTATTTGGGGACGGATCAAATGTTGGTGGAGTAAGAGTTTATCGCGTGCCGGGAAGGAAGTGATGATAAAATCTGTTTTACAAGCCATTCCAACATATCTTATGAATTGTTTTAAAGTTCCAAAGTTGGTGTGTGATGATATAAACCGAATGCTTCGTCGGTTTTGGTGGGGCAATGATTCAAAAAATTCCATGGCTTGGGTTAGTTGGAAGCATATGTGCAGGGCAAAGGGAGAGGGAGGTTTGGGTTTTCGGGATTTAGTCTCTTTTAATATGGCTCTTTTAGCAAAACAAGGCTAGCGAATAATTCATAACCCTCAATCATTGGCTGCTCGGATTTTACAAGGGCGGTATTTTCCATATGGGAATTTTTGGATAGCAAAGAAGGGAACAAATCCATCGTATATTTGGTCGAGTTTGTTGGAAGGTAGAGAGGTACTTCATAGGGGAGCTAGATGGAGAGTTGGAGATGGGGCTTCTATCAGTGTTTTTAAGGATTATTGGATTCCTAATGGTGACCATGTACAGTTTTCTGTTGATACCAATCTGGATCAGTCTATGTGGGTGTCTCATTTGCTTGATACCACAAGGTCTACTTGGAATGAAGAGCTGGTCAATAGGTATTTTCACCCAGGGGTAGCACAGCAGATTTTAAACATTCCGGTGAGTTGTTTAAGGCCTCCAGATAAACTTATTTGGCCAGCTTCCACTGATGGGAAATTTATGGTCAAGTCTGGATACCATGTTTCTTATGGTATGATTTATGGGGATAGAAGTGAGGGAGGGGTTGATTTTTTACAATCCAGATCAGTGTGGTCAAGTATCTGGAAATTAGAAACTATACCGAAGGTTAAGCATCTTATCTGGCGAGCTTGTGGAGATTCCCTTCCAACTCGTGCCAATCTTCTTCATCGAGGTATTTTGGTTCCTTTGGAGTGTTCGGTATGTGGGACTGCTGTGGAGACATTAACTCATATTTTTTTTGAATGTCCTTTAGCGAATCTGGTTTGGAGAGCACTTGGGATTGTGAATTCAATTCAATACCAGAGTGGGGAAAGTTTCTTTGAATGGTTTGCACGGGCTTTAGAAGCTGGGAATATGGATAGGTTGAAACAGGTGGTGATGATGTTGTGGTTACTTTGGTTTAATAGGAATCAAACTGTGTATGAATTATGCTGTTTTGGGCCATGGCGAATAGCTTGTTCTGTTGATGCTATGTTGACTGAATATTCTGTGGTCCATTCTAGAGGAAGTGGGGAGCTGGTAGATACATCTGGTATGGCGAGAGCTGATAGAGTGGTGCGTTGGCAGTGTCCAAATGAAGGGATTATTAAAGTAAATACTGATGCAGCCTTTAAGGATGGAAAGCTTGGTGTTGGGATTGTGTTAAGGGATAGTATAGGTGATGTAATGGGTTCGGCTATGATTTGTAGCATGAGATGTGTGGATGTTGTTCAGGGAGAAGCTGCTGCAGTGTTGGCTGGGTTAAAGTTTGCAAGGGATTGTGGATTTCAAAATATTTGGGCTGAAACTGATTCTTTGAATGTGGTCCATCACATACAGCAGCAGCACGATTCATTCCTTCCACATGGAGTTATAGTGGAAATGATCCAATCTTTGCTTGTTGGTTTTACTACTGCAAAAGTGCATCACACTAAGAGAAAAGCTAATTCAGTGGCACATGAGTTAGCACAAATTGCACTTAGGCAGAATCATGATACTTTTCTTATGGAGAATTATCCTCCAGACGTTGCTCATCTTGTTTACATGGATGCTATTCACTCAAATTAATATATGCAAGTTTCTTTGATAAAAAAAAAGAAACAAACTTATTGACAGTATTGTGCATTTAATTCTAGTTATCTTTTTTATAGAATGTTTGGTACGCCCTTTGACTAAGTAGTGGTAATGATGATTACACCACTTTATTTACCAATCTAAAATGTTGCCTGACTTTATTTGACAAATTACATTTTAACTAAAATATAATTATTTTAATTTTTAATAATCATAATATATTGTAGAAGTATTATAGCATCATATTTAATAATAAAAATATATATGTATTTTAATTTTAAATCGTAAAAAATGTCATCTTATCATAATTTGTTTATCAAGAAAGACAAACGCATTAGAGATTATTTCGATCAATGAATATTTCATTTCAATTCCATTCCAACAAATATTTTGCACACAAAATATTATAATTCGTCATTATTATCACTATTATTGGTGCAACCTACCATATCATTATAATGTAATGAAAACCAAACCGTAACACCTGTTGAACAAGCAAAACCGTGAACCCACAATCACGACGGTTTTTGCCGCCGGGTTTAAGAGAAAAAAAAATGTTTTTGGAAATCCGTGCGACAACCATAACAATATCTACCGTCGCAGATAAAACCACTACGATTTGGTCATCGAGCTGCAGTGTACTTTTCTTTGCCGATCTGGGTGGAAGATGTAAACGAGAGATGTCGATTTGGATGGAAGATATAAACGAGAGATGATGATTTGGCTCAAGAGATCTATATAAAAGTGGAGTAGATGATGGACTTTTGAATGTATGGATGCATGACAAGAAGAAAATCGTGCATTACACATGATGATTTGGCTGTTCTTTTTCAATTCCAATATTTTAAAATTATACTATTTTTAGGCCTAAAAAGTTAATTTAGTTCAATTTCCACTCTTCTATGCCAAATTCCACTGTTTTATACCATTTTGTATTTTTACAAAACTGTCATATTTTTGTTCAAAAATGTTATATAATTCAATTTTTAATAGCCCAAGTCAACCCAAATTTACATGATGACACTCCATGTAGATGGGTCATGTTGAATTTTTTCAAAAATTAATTAAGCAAATTTTTTATTTATTTTTTAATAAACGAAATTTTAAAACGTTTTTTCTCTAAAAATACATGTTAGATTTTGAAAAAAAAAATTACATATTCGAACTCAGCGCGTAAAAATCTTTCTAATAAGAACTATTGTCAATAGTTTTTATTGCTTTTTTTTCAATTACATTGTTTTTAAAAACAATGTAATTCATATATATGATGTGTAAACTGTTTATTCAAGTTGAAATTTTGTTACACTATGATAGTAAAATATATATTTGTTATTTTTTGCATTTTTATTGAAATTATATTGGGTACCCTAACCCGTTAAGTTTTAATAGTTAGAGTTTAGAACTTGAAACATTTAGGATTTTAGTAGCAAATCCGAATTTTTTAGGTTATAACATGGAAATTCGATATACGAGTCCGTTAGGGTTTAACTAATTCGTTTCCCTTGGGTTTTACACTTATTGTTTATGTTACAACATGAAAATCTGATACACGAGCCCATTGGGGTTTAACACTTATTATTTAGGTTACCGTATGAAAATCGATATACGAGCCACCTATAAATAAACACTGGAACTTACGTAATTCATATATTAGTACAAAAAATAATGTAATTAAAAATGTATGAATAAAACCTATCAATGATGGATCTTGTTAGATAGATTTTTTAATATTTTAATTTTCATGTCATACGCTTACAAAGAATGCCATGTAAATTTGGGTTAATGTTGAGTTACAAAAATTTGGACTATCTAGCACCATTCATTTTTGTTTGCTCCAAAAACATCGGCAATAAATCTTTTATCTTTTTTTGTTTTTAATAGGAGATTTACACGTAATTGAAAATAATTAAGAAAATGGAAAATCAAAAGTCATACTTCATCTTCTTCAATCGACACAGGCGAAAATTGTGGAATATGTCATTAATCTCTTTCAATTTCAATTTCACACACAATTGGGATCAAAACTGACTAAGCGTGTTTCGTTAATTTATGTGTAGCTTGATTTGTAATTCAAGGAGCATACTGGACTTTTCAAGAACTGAAACGGGACAAAGAACAATAAATCTTGTAAGAAAGAGATTTTTGCACTTATTTTGTTTTTTTTTTTTTGAATTTCATATGTTTTGAGAGTCAAATTGTTTTTAAATTTCATTTAAAAAGAGAGTAAAAAAACAATAATATCATAAAATGATGTCAATATGTGGGGGAGAAGAATTTGGATCCAATAATTTTAAAGAAATACAGGTAGTTTTGTCAAAAAAAAAACTTATTGCAAAATTAAAATAAGATTTGTACTTATCGTACAATGACATAAGTTATTCAATTGTTATAAATACAATAAAATAAATTATTTTATTGTTATAATTCACTGAAATAAACAATGAAATATAATAAGATAAATAAGTCTGATATACATATAATTTTCTTTTTTATTTTTTTTAATAAGAAAAGCAAACTAGGCGGACCCGGCTACACAGGCCTCTTGGCCCATGATTACCGATTACCCATAATGAAAATACTAGTGCCAATCAAATTTAAATCGGCCTTAATGAAAAATAAAATAAAAAATTTCTATTGAAGAACTGCTTCAGCTCTAAAGAGTTTGCGCTTCTGCAGGTTTTCCCTGGGCCGCCAAAAACCCTCCGACTATCCAGGCTTTTGACTACTTTGATTTTCTGGGTTAGTAGTACTTGTTTCAATATTGATCGAAGCTCTTTCATGTTTTAGTTGCCTTTGATGCCCATTCTTCCACCAAGCTCAATATGCTATGGCAACACAGCCGGAGCTTGTTTTATGCGACCCAGAAATGGAAAATCTTAAGAAGTTTCTCACTTCGCTTCACAACATCATCATCACCAGCAACGGTACGTGCAGCTATATCTGAAAAAAACCATAAAACTCTCAAGCATTCTCCAGAGTATCTTGGCCAATATCCATATTTGCTCAAGGAATTGAAATTCACTTTCACGCCTGAGATTGTGCACTCTACTTTGTTGAATTGCCCATCTGATTTGATTGCTTTGAGCTTCTTCCTGTGGTTTGCTAAACGACCAAATTACTTTCATGATAATCAAGGGTTTGCATACATGGTTCCGGTTGTTACTCGCTTGACCCGTCGGTACAAATCTGTGAAAGGGATTTTGAGGCAACTGGATAGTGTTCGTTGTATTACAAAGGCGCAAACTTTCTTACTACTGTTGGAGATTTTTTGGCGTGGAGAAATATACGACATGTTTTTTGAGGTAGTTGACGAAATGGAAAGTTATGGTTTTACGCCTAACACAAAAGTACGCAATATGATTATGGACGTATTGTTCAAAATTGGCTATGTGGATGCAGGTTTAAAGGTTTTGGAAGAGATCCCGTTCCCAAATTTCTTGAGTTTTGACCTTGCCTTGCGTAATTTATGCATGTTAAATGATTTGTTTAATATCAGGCGTGTTGTTAGGGATATGCTGCAGCAGGGTTATTATCCTAATGTTATATCCTTTGAGAAGATTTTGAAGTGCTTTTGTAAGATGAGTAGGTTGCCAGAAGCGCAGCAGGTATTAGGTGTAATGATTACGCTTGGAATTTCTTTCTCTGAGGCTGCTTGGAGTACGGTGATAAATTTGTTTTGCAGATTGCATCAAATTGGCACTGCAGGTTCTTTATTGCAGAAGATGGTTGAAACCGGTTGTTCTCCTAATGTTGTAACTTATACAGTTTTAATAAAGGGATACATGGACTCCCAAATGGTTACTTATGCGTTTAACATTTTATCTAAAATGCTAGCTGAAGGGCATGTCCCTGACTTGATTCTTTGTAATGTATTAATACATTGCTTGTGCAAGTCTAGGAGATATGATGATGCGCTTGATGTTTTTATAGGCTTGTTAGAACATGAGTTGGTACCTGATTCATATACATTTTGTTCTTTATTATCTGCAATATGCTTGTCCAAGAGATTTACTCTTTTGAAAAAGTTAGTTGCTGGGTTTGTGGTAGTTGCGGACAATGTGGTCTGTAATTCACTTTTAAGTTATTGTTGTAAGGCTGGATTACCTTCTCTTGCTGCGGACCTTTGTGTTGAAATGTTCAAGAGAGGTTTTACACTTGATAAATATAGCTTTGTTGGATTAATTAATGGACTATGTGGTGCAAGAAGAATCGATGAAGCAGTCAATGTATACCTTGAAATTGTCAAGATTCATTCCAATCTTGATCCCCACGTTCATACTGTAATCATGAGTGGACTCATCAAAGTAGGCAAGTATCACAGAGCTATCAAACTCTTTAGGAGAGCCATCGATGAGAACTACCCATTGGATGCTGTATCATACATGGTGGCTATCGTCGGACTTGTCAAGGGTAAAAGAGGTGGCGAAGCTGCTAGTCTGTATAACCAAATGAAGGGTTTAAATATGTCTCCCGATGCATATACATATAGCGTACTTTTGTCATTTTTCTGTGAGGAAAGAAATATTCAAATGGTTGAGCAGTTGTTTGAAGAAATCACTCAGGCAGGTATTGAGCTAGAATACAAAACAGTGGTCAGGGTTTCTAAATTTTTATGTAAATATCATCCGAATTCTGCAGCCCTCACTCAACTGATTGAAATGTGAAATTTTGGGTGATAGCTGATCAAGCGGTAGATGCTATGTTGTCTGAACAGGGTGGTGCAAATCATTCGATGTTTAAAGGGTACTTGGAGGATTATCTTTTTTGTGAAATCATTCGATTCTGATGACCCTGTTGTGATTGCTTCCATGTCTTGACATGCATATTCCAGAAGAAATTCTCATGTACCTGGACTGGACTGAAACTTTTTCAGTTTCTGGAGCTCTTCAACACATTTGAATTATAGTATCATAAAGGTATGGTTGATCTCTCCCAAGTAGTTGCATCTGCGAGCTTGTGCATAAAAGCTTATTGGATTAGTATTTCAATGGCTTTTTCTAGTGATTGAATCTCCCATTATGGAGTTGTGAAATTTTTCATTCTGTTTCTGGCCCTTGCTACCTGCTTTTGGAGTTAGACTTGCATTTGCCTTGCACAAGACAGGTGTTAAACTGAGAATAATTATCATGGCTTTGGTCAATTCAGCAATGCTAGAAACTAGACCCACCTTTTCACTCCGTTATAACTTATAAGTTACATTACTTGCTATGATAATATCCTGTGAAAATAAATTAGCCAATTTTGGCATTACTTCTAAGTTTCACTGAGCATTTTGAGCATCATCAACCTCATAAACTTAGTCTGCATAGTTTTCTAGCTACATTTTAAATATATGATACGCTCATCCCAATTGATTATAGTTCTCAATTTGTTTCAGTTTCCCAAACTGCATGCTTAAATCAATACTACTTCAGGCAGATAAGTAAGCCAGAATGACGAGCAAAAGCAACCTGAAGATGACTGAAGGTCTGTTTAAGAATGTTTTGTTTCGGTTTTATCAACTTTATTGATGGCTGATTATTGGTGACTTTTTCTCTTTATAGATATAGAAATACATGATAAATGTTTCTCGGTGCAACAGACTTCGAGTTCTGGCCTTACAGTAATAAAGCAGGTCCATTTAGGTAATTGATTTTCTTGTTGAGTGTAGTCTCCTTGAATCAATTTGGTTGAGGAAATTATAAACTAGACGGAAGTATTTGCATACATTATGATAATAAGATGCAACTTTAATATTATTTTTCCTTGAATTATGAAAGATTTAGGAAGTGATATCAGAATTTTGTATGTATGTATGCCCCACTGGTTCCCAACAACCCAGAACCAACAGTTACGATCCATTTTTTTCGTTTTATAATGCAGATGGTGAAGTGGGCTCTAAATTCTGGAGACACAAACTGACTTTTGATCAGTTGGGTGGAAAGGACACAGGGAACCACAGATCCATCTTGGGTGGTATTCCATGGAGATTGGTATTCAAGTTTTGGTTCTTTTATATCTTGGTTAGTAGACCAGTCTCTTGTGATTGCTAATGGAGTTTTTAATTTGAAATTTTTTAATTTTGGAATCCATATGTCACTATGTTTTGTATGTTGTAGATCTCAAAACCTAAGCAGTTGCATGCTTAATTCCTTCATATTCTACTGCTTATGAAAAAAAATCATTCATGTTTATACAATAGGTTCTGGCATCAGATGAAAATATTTCTTGTGTACACTTGACTTGGTTTCGTGAGATAACATCTTAGTTCTTTACTAGATTGGCACCCCCTTAATCACATCAGCCTTTTTCCTATAAGAAAAGCAGAAAAAGGTTTTTGCATGGGATAATCTCTACAACCTCCTGAAGTCTCTCAAATCGGTGTGACATATATATGGCCATTATTTCAAAATCTTAATTTACTCTGGTTCCCTGTCAAATTGAGATGGTTACCAGAGAGGGGGCACTTGAACCTCCGGAGAGTGCACTCGCAGTCTCGAACATAAATGATCTGATAACTCTGTTTTTCCGTAGAGATCTCTCGCTCTGGTCTGTGTTTGTTCTTTCTTTGTATCTTTGAATTTTGTCCTTTGTTTGGTACCGTAGGGTTTAATAGGTATTTTTCAATCGAAATTCACTTGCAACTGATATTTCACTTATTGGTTTGTCAATCAGATTTTGAATTTTAGGTTGTATTGCTCTCTGTCTGGTGAAAATGCCGTCAGTCTACGGAGCTCGATTGACCACATTCGAGGATGCCGAGAAGGAGAGCGAGTATGGTTATGTTCGCAAGGTATTATGATTCTTACATTTGAGTAATTAGATTAGTTTCGTGGATCTGATTAGATGAACTTTGTGCTTCGGAAGTTTATTTTGGAGCAAAGTGATCGTTGTCCTGAGTTTTTATGGTTAAATTTGGACTGATCTGATCAGGATTGTATAGTTCCTTCTTTTTTTTTGAATTTGGGTCCATTTCCCCATTTTCAGTGCTATTACAGTTGAATTAGGAGTAAGTGGACCGTTATTGTTTTGGGAAGAACGTTTTATTGAGAGGTGTTGAATATGTTTTCTTTGATATTTTTAGATGATTTACCATGCTTTGGCCCAAAGATCTGTTTCTGTTTTCTATACTGAAGATTTGTTTCTACTCTTTCTTGAGGTCTATTGAGTTTCGGGAGTGGGAAAATCATTGTATGGTGGTTTTGCTTTTGAACTGTCATTTTCAAGTAAGGTTTTTAACTTGGGTATAGCAGTCAATTGTTAGTATTTCTGTGATCTCACTGTCACTGAGTGTCTGTAGTACTATGGTTTGTCTATTTTAGTTTCGGATTGCAAAATGTTGCAGTCAGTCCTGGTAGAGATTGACGCTAATTTTGTGAGATTTATTGGTATGGCCTTGGAGCTAAGTTACTGTTTTCAGGACATCGTGTTTTTGCCTACATAACTTGGCATTCAGTTATCCTGAATTAGATGTTAACTCTGACGTGAATTACGTATATTATTTTGACTAGTAGTTATACTCTGGAACTAATATGTTTCCAGGGCATATAGTTCTTGTGCCAATTTGTATTTTGGTATTCTTAATAGCCACCCCCTTTTCTCCCTCCAAGAGAATCATATGGTGAGCAGTAGTTGATTGTTCATCTATTTTACACTGCTGTCAACACGTAGACTTGGTTTTCATTTATCATTGTTTTATCATGGTTGACTTCTGTGTGCTATAGCGTTAGTAACAAATTGTGAATGTAAAAGAGTTCGACTGTTGGCATTTGTTTGTGTTGGGTAAATCGGTTCAGTTTCCTTTAAAGGCTATTCTTTGAGCTAACATTTTATCAGATCTGATCAGTTAAACTGATTTTGAAACCTGGAAACTTTTCTGGTAGCTCGTCTGTATTACTTGTTAAGGTAAAGATGGGAGCTTAAAATTTTTATTTCATATCAACAGTATTTGCGCTTATGAGATGTGGTTTGCCAGGTGTCTGGACCAGTCGTCATTGCAGATGGCATGGCTGGTGCTGCAATGTATGAACTTGTCCGAGTTGGGAATGATAACCTGATTGGTGAAATTATTCGACTGGAGGGAGATTCTGCCACAATCCAAGGTCCTATTACTACTATTACCCTTCCAGATACCTTTGGGGTTTTTGGAGCCTGTCTTTCTTGTATAGTCATTTTGTCTTTGAAGTTGCGAGTCTGTTTCCATCATTCCTCATTTTAGGGTGGAGGAAATGCAATAAAGCTGCAGGACCATTGAAACATTTATATTTTTTCTGGATCCTGTCTGTGGAGATATCTACTACAGAAGAAAAAAAGATAATGAGCATTTAGAATAATAAACCACTTCAATTGCACCAACTACAGTGAAATTTATGGAAAGATTGAAAAAGAAGGGTTTTGAAAACCTAGAAACTCATTTGATTTTTTTAAAGGATTAGTGGATTTTTTTTTTTTTTTGGTTCTTGGTATAGCGAATCTGGGAAAATAGAAACCTCTGTTCCAATAGAATGCATCTCATGTAACTTATAAACAATTGTATATGGGTCATCCTGGAAATCCTTTAATACATTCTCATTTTCATTAAAAAAAAAACACGAAATTGAAGGGTTTTTTTTTCAGTTTATGAGGAAACGGCTGGTTTGACGGTCAACGATCCCGTTTTACGGACACACAAGGTTACCACACTATTTTCACATTTCTTGCGCCTACAAATGACATTTTTTTGGGGCTGCTAAACATTTGTGTGCTCTTGATGCAGCCTTTATCAGTGGAGTTGGGACCAGGAATACTGGGGAATATTTTTGATGGCATACAGGTTTTCTCAAAGTTCCAAGAAAAATGCTGTCCTTTTGATATCTTTGATTTTTATATTGTTTGATGCATGTTAGAACTAAAATGTAAATATGTAATGCTTGTCCATTATTTGTTGTTTTTTTTTTCCACTTCCAAAAAAATAGAGGCCTTTAAAAACTATTGCAAAAAGATCTGGTGATGTTTACATCCCTCGTGGTGTCTCAGTTCCAGCCCTTGACAAAGATGTGCTCTGGGAGTTTCAGCCTAAGAAATTAGGTAATTGGTGGAAAATTAGGGACAATTTTGTAGCAATAATCAATAATGATTGTTCTGGTGGAGATCTGTATGCTGTAAGTTTATTGATGCCATTTTTTTTTAAGAATGACTGAAAATGTTAGTTTGAATTGCATCTGTTCATTCTGTGACTCTGGTTCTCATCTAAGCTCTTGAATGAATTTCTATGCAGACCGTCTTTGAGAATAGTCTAATGGAACACCATGTTGCCCTCCCACCTGATTCCATGGGAAAAATCAGTTACATTGCTCCTGCTGGTCAATATTCATTGAAGGTTTTTCTTTCTAACAAACTTTAATTCCATTTCGATGATCCTGAGATGTATATGTTCTCTTTATTATGACTTGTCCTGTCAAATATGTGTGTTGCAAAAACTAATCTCTGAAACTGCCAAACTGGAGATGTTGGCTTTGCCCTAACGCTTAGAGATTATCCAACATCATAATACACTAGTTTTTCTTTTGATTTGTGTATGAATTTTTCTGTAACTCATGCATTCATGTTTTCATAAATTCAGGATACTGTGTTAGAGCTTGAGTTTCAGGGGGTCAAAAAACAGTTTACGATGCTTCAGGTTTGAATTTTCATTCTCTTGCATTCTTATCATTTCGGGCATTTCAGCATGTACTTGGTGGCAAGAACTGTTGGGTAGTAAAATTTTCGATGTGTTTCTCTTTTTGCAGTCTTGGCCTGTGCGTACACCTAGGCCTGTCGCAGCCAAGCTTGCTGCTGATACCCCACTGCTTACTGGGCAGGTATTCGCAGTGCCTTTTTTTGAGTTCTGCATTCTGGGGAGAGTGTGAAACCAAAAGTACAGTTTCCCATGAAAGAAGCTGTCACATCGAGTCTCTTTGTGTATCGTTATATTTACAAGTTTTCTTCATGGTTAACATTGATTTCTTCATATGTTTTAGAATGATTGGTTTCAGACACAACTTTACTTGTTCAATATGAGAGCAAATAGTTTTACGTAGCATAGGTTATTATGTTGTCGACTCCTCTTTTTTTTTTTTTAGTGCCGGGAAATGGGGCTGGGGAGCCTCGAACTCGGAACTTATATAAGATACCACACCCATGAATGTCATCTGAGCTACTGGTGGTTCTCTATGTTGTCAACTTTTTGCATTATGGGATGTTGCATTTTTTTTTAAAAAAATATTTGATTTAAGTGAAAAAAAAAATTATACGGTTGATTTTTTGCCTGCTTTGATTGAAAATTATCCTCGGGAGATAAAGCATGAAAAATGCAATGGAGCATATGAAAAAATTTGAACTTTCAACATATGTGATTATATTTTCATTCAAGTATGCCTAGGAGCGCATATTCAAAGAAATTGTGCAGAATCTGTCTCTTCCATCGTTATTGCTGCCGTTAATTCCAACAATTATAAACTAGCAAAGTTTGGTCATTTTGTTGTTACGATAAGGACACTTAGGTCTTTCCAGGGGCTCGTTCGGTTCGGTTATATTTCTCGGGCTGGTAACGAATTAATGCATTCTCGTGTTCGACTGCCTAAGAACTTTGATGGCTTACCAGTTTATATTTCTGCTCTGGTAGCTCGTGATGCTGTAAACTCTTATCGTTCTTGATTCCAATGATAAGTTATTTTGTGATAAAAAAAATAATCTTTGTGAGCCAAGTGGATGTACGTTGATTTCCATTACTACCTGTTTTTCCACTTCAGTAAAAGCATGAAAAAAATAAGTTTAATTCACATTTATTTTACTCTATTTTTGCTTTTTTTGTTTGAAGATCCAAACTTGGTGCAATTTTTTTATTTGGTTTATTAGATGCTTTCACAATTAAATTAGCAAAACCATTTTAATTATTTGGTCTGTGTTTCTTGCAACATATTTCATTTCAATAGTATTTGTAATGAAAATTCTAATTATACAGAAGTGTGAACACAAATCAAAGAGAAAGCAAGCAATTCCTCTCTCTTTTAACATTTTCTCGGAACCCTAAATTCAAACTTGATTAAGTCATCTAGTTCCATATGGAAATCAATTACAAAAATCAATCTCCATACAACAATCTCCTCCATCTTCACATTCATCATAAGTCGATGCACTCGAGTCGAGGCTTATCGTTCGTTCAAGAGTTCCCTATCATTTCCTTCCCATTTTGGCCTCTATCGATTTGAGAAGCAGAAACCATCCTCAGTCCCTCTTGAGCTCCATGCAAACCCTTCGCTAGGACTCGAGGTAAGATCTCCATCAGCATCGCCTCCGACTTGAAGCTCGTTGATCTTCTCCACAGCTTGTCTGATTCCAAATCTTCTATCAACGTCCTCTTCACAACAACACAATCCAATCTTTAAAAGATTTATCATCTCTCCTTTGCTATTCTTTGTACCTATCATTTCCTTATCGAACACCTCGCTCGTTCTTTTTTCCTTAACCATTGTGTTCACCCAAGTTGCTAAGTCTGCATTGTTGTCATAAAACTGTGTTAGGTAGTTCTCTGGGTACTTTCCTGTAAGGATTTCCAGGATTAGTATTCCGAGACTCCATATATCCGTTTTACCGCTTGTTCGGCCTTCGTTTGCATACTCTGGTGATTTATAAGCAATCATTATTGTGTGAGCGTGTTCGGGGTTGATCACTGGCCTTAATGCATAATCTGTCAAAAGAGGCTCGTAGAAATCATCTACGAGCACATTTGAAGATTTTAGGTGACCATGAGGTACAATTATAGGCAGCTCCTTGTATAGATAATCCAAACCACTTGCCACGCCTTTAATGATCTTCAATCGAGTCTGCCAATCAAGCCCTGGCTTGTCTAGAGGACGATTGCCTGAAGAAAACATATCATAATGGACATAATCACACTTACCGGCCATGATAAACACCGAATAATGCAAATTAGATTAGACACAAAATTATCGCTATTAAAGAGTAGTACAAGAATATATATATATATACACACACACACACACACTAGTGTAAAAAATGAATCAATTCCAACTTCTTGCATCACAGTTACCACCAAAACAACAGCAGCAGCAAAAATAACTTCATCTTGCTATAAAAAAAATAGAGCACCCTGTTTTTATCGAAAACAGAGCACTCTGTTTTGATGAAAATACATGCATAGTTATATGAATTTGTTTAAAAAAACAAAATAAGAAAAAACTCACCATGAAGAAGGCTAGCCAGGCTACCATTCTCCACGAAATCTGAAACCAACAACTTCTCTTCTTTCCTGTAATAATATGCAACGAGAGGCTGCAAGTTTGGATGTCGTAACCTTCCTAACCTTCTCATGTGCTCACGGAACTCTCCTCTCCCCACATTATTCATTTGTTTGTACCTCTTCACAACCAATGCTTGACCACTCATGATCACAGTCTTGTATGAGGATCCAAATGTCCCGCTCCCCAATACTTCTGCCGATGCCCGAAGCAACTCCTGCAAATCAAATCTCTCTATGTCATCCCTAACAAATGACAGCTTCCCTTGGTCTGGCCTCCTTATGTGATGACCACCTTTTAATGGTAGTTTTCGAGGCTCCTCTCGGAACGAAGATGCAATCATGTTTGAGTCATTCGACGTGGCTCGTCCGAGCTGTATTGTATTTCGTTTCTTGCATTGGATTATGATGCATGTTGCAGCAATGATGGCTAGTATTATCCCTATAACCATCAAAGTAATTGCAGTCTTAAGAAGGTTCACTCCCTTGGATGCATTGGGCGCATTGCAAGGCGGGAGAGGCGATCCACATAATTTTTTGTTGCCTGAAAATAATCACATATTCACATAATGAAGATGAATGTTGATGTGAGAATTTAAATGTAGAAATGTACGCAAAAAATGAATATATATATGTGATGGCTTCTACCTTTAAAGGAGGTGGCATCCATTTTGTTTAGGGTTGTAGGGATTGCACCCTCCAAGTCGTTGTTGGCTACGTTTAGACTCCTCAAACTATTCTCTTTAAAATGCGGGATCGGGCCACGAAAATGGTTGCCGTCAAGCCTTAACTCGAAAAGCTTAGGCAAATCAGCAAGCGACGAAGGAATTTGCCCTGTAAACTGATTGTTCGACAATAAAACCCTCTTCAAAGACCCCATACCTTGAAATGCATCATCAGGAATCTCCCCGAAAAATTGATTATTCGACAAATAAATCGACCTTAATTTCTTTATCCTCGCTAAACCCGGCCATGTACCCTCAAAATTGTTGTTTATTAGGCTTATCGTTCGAAAATTAGGCAACGATGACAATGTTTCAACATCAATCACACCCTTCAATCCCATATTTTCAAGCTGCAAACCCCAAACACTCCCATTCAAACAAAGAACACCAATCCAATTCCCTCGATTCCAATCGCATGGTCCTGTGGACGGATTCCAATTGGTAAGAGATGTTGAATTGGTTAATCCCTCCTTGAACTTCAATAAGAAATCAGATTCCGAAACACCAAAACAACAAACAACAACTACAGATAATGCAAAAACAAGAACCAATAATGAAGGGGATGTTGTCCTAATAAATTTGGCTACAAGGGCTCCCATTAGTATTGAAACAACACAAAAATGGTGCCCAAGTGACAAGAAAACTAATGGATTTTTAAGGTTTTTGTTTGCATGAGTTTTCTTGCGATTTTTTTTTTGTGTTTTTTGGAGAGAGAGAGAGAGAGAGAATATTGTGAAAGAGGAGGAAGGTAAGGGGCTGGAGTGAAATGCTAAGAATAGGAAGGGGAGATGATGAAGATTGTTAGCAATTAGGTTTTGGGGTGAAATTGAATTAGGGTTTGGGGTGTATGCCAGGCTAAGTTGGTTGGTTGGTTTGTTGTTTAGGTGGAGCCGCGTAGGGGGAGATATGCATGGATTGCCTTTGAATTTTGACAGTTTTGGGTTGCAAAAATATGGTAAGTCATATTGATACTTCCAATTATAGAGATCTTAATTGAGAATCTTTGATTTTAACTTGTTCTAACCAAAAAAAGTATGAGATCGCTTGACATCTATGTTCAACTTGCTAAGCGAACAACCAAATATTCCAATGTTTTGGACGACAAGGCTGAATCAAGTATTCAAAAATTATATACAAAATTAAACACAATTAGGCGTTTATGCAATGCACAAAATTATGACATCAAATAATTTGATTTTCAATTATTTTAATCAAATTCCAAATGAAGATATTATACAATATTATCATAACAAGAAACTTGTAACTTTGAACGATTTATAGAAATTATTTTCATAATGCAATATAGTATAGGATGATTGGATGAATGAAAGGATTCTTCAACAACCGAAGTTGTGCAATGGAACTCTTGAGACTGACTTTTCACCGGCTCTTGATGACTCTTGCTAGTTTTTTTTTTTGAAATAAGACTTGTATTCATCAAACTGAATCATACAATAATACAACAACAATAAAAGGAGGTGGCACAAAATGCCACTCCATGCAATCAGACACAGAACCAGCAGCCCTAGCTAACTTATGAGCCACCTGATTCGCTGATCGCCTAGTAAACTGAACCTTACAGTTATCTAACCCTGTAAGAATAGATTTACAATCATCCACCACTAAACCAAAATAAGAGGGATCCCCACAACTTTTCTCCAATGCTTGCACCAGCACTTGTGCATCAGTCTCAAAACAAACATTACCCATGCACATCCCCTGCACCCAACTCATCACCTCACGAAGACACAAAGCTTCACCAACACGAGGGTCCAAAGGCCCATCCAACAACCCATGTCGAGCAGCTATCATCTTACCTTCATGATCACGCACCACCCCACCAAAGCCAAGTCTGCTAATATCATGCAAAAGGGCCACATCCACATTACACTTGACCATACCCAACGTTGGAGGGGACCACCTTACCACCGCTGGAACCACACTGGAAGCCCCACCCATCCCTTCACTGGCAACACCCTGAAAGTGCAGTGCACTCCACTGTTGAAACACCGAAGCAGCCATACTCAAGACCTGATCTACGGACCAATGACGATGACCCCAAACTCTATCATTTCGAGCATACCACAAACTCCATGCAATCATAGCACATTGTTGAACCTGTTGCTCAGAACATTGTTGGAGCATTAGTGACAACCATTCTTGGGCTGATGAATACACACCACAAAGGAACCCTAATGATGACTGAAGCCAGCAAGCTCTAGCGAAGGAACACGAGACGAGACAATGTAGCACAGATTCCTCCTCAACTCCACACACTGGACACAAGTTTTCCACTTCAACATGTCTCAAAACGAGGTTATCCAAGGTAGGGAGGCAGTTCCTGCATGTACGCCAAAGGAAATTGATGACCTTCGCTGGGACTTGTATCTTCCAAATCAACCGCCACACATCACCAGTTACTAGATTTTGGTCAATTAAAGATATAAATGCCCAATTGTTTTTGGCCACGTGTAAAGGTTTATCAGTGGTCTTGCAACAATTCTCCCTTGGCGGGACCCACAGCGAGACACATCTCGCAACAATTATCTCTTACCGGGACCCACAACAAAACACATCCAGTAAGTCGGTAACAATTCTCCCTTAAGAATAGTCTCGTAGTTAGCCTTATTCCCTTAATTTATCTTTACCCCTTGTCTCACATGTGACTCATCACTACAATAATAATAATAATTATTATTATTTATTATAAGTTTTGTTTTTTACTTTCTATAATGATTTTATTAATAAATTTAAATATTTTTAAATATATTTGATATTAATTATTATTTTATTATGTATGATGTAGTGGGCACATACGAGATCAGAAATTATTGGTATGTAAATAAACAACTTTGCAGCTATTATTATTGAAACTTTCCAGAAATTCTACAATAATATTGAAAAAAAGTGCGAAGATTACAAATAAATGTTATTCAAAAGCTTTTAAGAAATTTTTGTTAACAAACTATTGAATAAGCATGAATGGTTGTAAAAAAACAAATGCTTCCGAAAATTTAAAAAATAAAATATAAAAATGTCACATCAATAATGCAGTACTTGAATATAACAAATATATAGAAATGAAAAATATCATACATTTTTATAAATTAAAAATTAGAAGAAAAATTGTGCCTAATAAAATTAAAAATAATAACGAACTTCATACATAATAAATAATAAAAAATATTAAAAAATATTTAAACTTATTAATAAATTCATAATAAAAATTAAAAGAAAAAATTGATAATAAATAGTAATAAAAATTAAATTTTGTTGTAATGATGAGTATAACATTTGAGATAAGAGATAATGATACTAAATTAAAGAGTAAGGATACTAACTCAAAGGGTATAATATGTATTTAGATAAAAATAATTTTTTATTAATAAAATATTAATAATAAACCGATTCAGAGTTAAAAAATTATTAAATTTTTTTGGAGGATTTTTTTGTGAAGATAATTTTTTTTTGGAGGATTTGGTTACCATTTTGGGTGAATTTAAATACCTTTTCGGACGCTCACATGGCAGGTTGATTAGAAGAAAATGTTAATATTTATAAATATTTTTATATTTAAGTGAGCATGAAACACATCTCATCTTTTGAAGAATCACCATATATTATTAATTCCTTTGTTTTTTATGATAGTTTGTGTTTGACTCTTTGAAATAGCTAAAAACTGCCCGTTACAAAATCGACGTAAAATCGAAAATTTGGTGAGTATATTGAGACATTTTATCTTTAAATTATCAAAATGAAATACTTGACATATTTCCATTTTTCAATGACCAAACGTAATATTAACCTCATTTGAAGTGATTTTCTTTTTAGTTTCAGATTCCTAACAATGTGGAGGCTGAAGGTTGGACCAGAGACGGTGGGGGACGCTGCTGGATCATGGCTGAGAAGCGTGAACGGTCACGTCGGCCGCCAGGTATGGGAGTTCTGCCCGGAGTTAGGGTCACCTGAAGAGCTCTCTCTGGTTGAGAATGCTCGTCGGGAGTTCACTAATCACCGCTTCGAGAAGAAGCACAGTGCTGATATCTTAATGAGAATCCAGGTGAGGAGTTCTTAGTCAAACCTCAGAGTCTCCATCGTTTCTGCTACTCTTTCTTGCTTTTTATTTTTTTTTCATTCTGACTAAATACTGGTGAACAATACAATTACGTGTAGTTAAGTATCCGTTTATTTTGGAATCTGTGCTATTTTTTTGTTCTTTCTTGGTCGTTGCCGTATGTATGTACTATGTAGTGCTTCGATTGACTTCCCCCATTTTTTTCCGTTCAATATTGTTTTCTTTCAATATATTTTGACGTATGTATGTGTTCTATTTTTTAGTTGGTCATATAACCAGTGTGGACTTTCTTTTTACCATTTCTTGTACTCTGTTCTATATTTTTGTTCATCTAACCACTGGTAGAATTTTTTAGTGCTAGTGCTTTCTAGAACTTCATCGATTTTCTTTTGAGTATAACAACACTAGAGATGTGAAGTTTGTCATTGTTCTGGTTGTTTCATTAGCCTTGTCCGGTAAATTAGAAATTTTCTTTGTGTATATTATTATTTAGTGACTAATTTTTATCATTCTAAATTCTAAAATGTAGTTTGCAAAAGAGAACCCATACTCTGTGAATCTACAACAAATTAAAGTTAAAGCATCTGAAGATGTGACAGACGAGGTAGTAACTACCACCTTACGAAGGGCTCTTAATTTCTATTCAACAATCCAGGCAGATGACGGACATTGGCCAGGAGATTATGGGGGTCCTTTGTTTCTGCTTCCTGGTTTGGTAAGAACTGAAACAGTGAAAAATATATGATTAATTTGGCAATATCACAACATTTGATTCCATATCACGTGTTTAATGTTTATACTTCAATAGAAACTTTATAAAAGTGCTCATTTTCTTTTCTTTATACAAAAAGTCCTTAAATTTTTTCATAAGAAAAGAGGAAGGAATTTAAGAATTAAGTGTTACATGATACCTTAGAAGCCCTTTTCTTCTCCGTGCTGGAGCTGTCAAACTGAGAATTTTTTTCTTTTTTGCTGATTTGTTGTCTCAATAGCCATTGGCATTCTTTCACATTGAGCTAGACAAAACATAAGCAAGTCTTACTTTTCATCTGTTTCAGATTATTACTTTACATATTACTGGAGCTCTCAATGCTGTCTTATCAAGAGAACATCAACATGAGATGTGCAGATATCTTTACAACCACCAGGCAAGAATATTTTCCTATAATGGTGGCCTTTCTATATGTTCTGCCTTTTGTATCTCTATGCTGATGTCTTGTAGATATGAATTGTTTAGTATTACATACATATGTAAATATGTTTATTTTGGCTTTTTAATACGAAAATGTATTTTTTCCCTTCTGTTGTTTCTTCCTTTTGCATTTCCAGTATCCGTTTCGTGAAGATATGAAAAATTGGTGGTATAACAGGCATATAAGCATACTCGTTTTGGCTTATTTTGAAGGAAAAAGCATTTTCTCTTCAATAGCTATATTCATGCTCTGGGATTATGTTATAATCACAAATGAGAGACAACTCAGCAGGGAAATTTTTAAACTGCTTGAGTGTCACTAGCATTGTACTGTTTATGAAGATATATTGATATAAATAAAATGCTATTTTGTTTTGTGTCTCATTTTGCTGCAGAATAGAGATGGTGGATGGGGTCTTCATATTGAGGGTCCAAGCACCATGTTTGGTACTACTCTGAACTATGTCACTTTGAGATTGCTTGGTGAGGGAATTGACGGTGGAGAAGGCGCAATAGAAAATGGTAGGAAATGGATCTTGGACCATGGTGGTGCTACTGCAATTACTTCATGGGGGAAAATGTGGCTTTCGGTAATGTCTCTGCTCAGTTCATTTTTGAGAGATGAAATTATGATAAAAAAAATCAGTAATATCCCTTTTTCTTTATTCATCAGGTGCTTGGAGTGTATGAATGGACTGGGAATAATCCACTGCCTCCAGAAGTATGGCTATGTCCTTACCATCTGCCAATGCATCCAGGTCCCATACTGATTCTTTATTTTTATTCGTTAATCTGACATGTTTAGTCGACAAAATTTGGGAAAATAATGTTTTCTTTTATATTCTGAAATTCATCAATCTTTGCATACATTACCTGTGAAAGTTTGGGAAGGAGAGAGAGGTAGGATTTGCTTTTGCATAAGATAAAAGAGTGAATTAAGAAAAATCTGTGAGAAAGAGCAGGAGTTGTGTTAATTTATATATGTTTTTGCATATCTCCTAGTTTTGCTGTGTATAACAATGTTAGACCTGGCACATTTTTATAGTTTCTTGTTTAGTTTTGTCTGCGAATGCTGGAAAACGATAATTAGTTCCTTAAGAGCTGGAGTGAACCACAATTTTTTTCTTGCTTCAATATCTGTGTTTGGTTGTATATTTTTTTTCCTTTCGTAATGACTACGCAATTTTTTATACATAGGAAGAATGTGGTGTCATTGCCGAATGGTGTATCTGCCTATGTCATATTTATATGGGCAGAGGTTTGTTGGTGCCATCACACCCACAGTTATATCTTTGAGAAAGGAGCTTTATACAGTTCCCTACCATGAAATAGATTGGAACAAGGCTCGCAATACATGTGCCAAGGTTGGTACGAGACTTAGTGTGTTTTTTGGCAGTTCACTTTGTTTTGTTGTTCTAGTCTGATCATGTGCATTGCACAATTTAATTTTTGTTTGGTGAATGGTGATGCTGTGTTACTACTTACTACTCACTCCATTTCAGATGGCCATAGGTTTTAAATTATGATGAATATAATTAATAATTGTACTGCAGATTTTAAAACCAGTATTTTAGAAGGTTTTGCTTTTTTTTTTTTGTTTTGTTGTCATGTCTTGCTCTTTGACAAGGTTTTCTCTATGCGCCACAAAAGAAGAGCATAAATTTTGTACACATGATAAGTTTTTTGATAATAGTCTGAGCACCAGATTTTTATTTTATTATTGTTGTTTTACTTACGGGCAAACATGTGGTTTGGTGGTGGAGTTGCAAGGGTGCAACCTAGAGGTCTCACATTCATTCCCGGAAACAGTCCTTTCCCCGACCCCGCCAATTCAGCAGCCTTGTGCAGGGGAGTTGTTTACCGATTATTATTGTTTTACATGACTTGTTGATCATTTTGTTGGCTTGGTGTTTTGTACGCTGCTGTTATTGGCTTTTATGTTACAGATTCTGCTAAGAATTCAGAGATTCTATCTTAGCAGGACTAGACGCTCTTTTACAGCTTGAAACAATACATCAAATGAAGAACTGGAATCTGTCATTAACTGTATCTTTTATATATGGGGTCACTACTCTCTAGCATTATGAACAAGTTATTATAAGTTTTTATGGCACAAGTCTCTTTCTGAAATGAAACGATAATGATGTCATTCCCTTGTGCTAGTATGTGCATGCGTTTGGCAAAATATGTGCTTTGTGTATATGATGAGCATTTTTAGAGCCGGAAGGTGTGCCTTTCTGTTCTGTTTTTGTTATTTTCTTTGCAATCCCTGGTGCATTGTTGTCAAGCATTACTCAGAGGAATGCACATCACTGTTATAATTTCTTTGTTATCATCAGTAGTTAACTAGTTATAGTTGCTGCATTTTTGTACAATTGTTGCAACAAGTTATTTCTTTTATAATTGTTGTATCTGTTGTCAACTTGTCATCCTTCACATTGTCTTAAACTGATTTGTGATTCTACTGATCTTGATAGGAAGATCTGTACTACCCACATCCACTGGTTCAAGATGTTCTCTGGTCGTCTCTTTACTATGCGTACGAGCCTATATTTATGCGTTGGCCTGCTAGAAAGTTAAGAGAGAAAGCTTTGCAGACTGTAATGCAGCATATCCACTATGAAGATGAGAATACACGTTATCTATGCATAGGCCCTGTTAATAAGGTATACATGGAAAATTGCTGACGATGCTCTCAGTTTTTGTTTGCGAATAGCAGCAGAGTGCAGTTTTCCAGAAAGCAAAGTTCAATCAGTCACTAGAAATCTAATTGTATAATTATCTTAACTATGGTATGGATTAGTCATGGAATTAGAAATTATATCGGTTTTGAAACTAAACGCTTTTGCCTATCCATTCATACCCCAGACCCAGAGTAATTGACTGCCTTTCACTAAATTATGCAGGTGTTAAATATGCTCTGTTGCTGGGTGGAAGATCCACAGTCAGAGGCATTCAGGCTGCATGTTCCAAGAATTTATGATTATTTGTGGCTTGCTGAGGATGGCATGAAAATGCAGGTGTAAATATAAAATTAAGAGTCTCTGATTATTTGTCACTAGTGCCTTTCTTTTCCTCCTCCCCTCCCCTCCTTCCCTCTCTTATTTCTCACCTCTGGTGCAAACATGGTAATATCTTTTGGAGTCCATAATAAATTATGGCATGCGATGAGAGAGAAAATTAAAAAATTATGTTACAATTTTTATATTTACCTAATGTTATAGGAATTTTCCTGAAGGGTTATAATGGAAGTCAATTATGGGATTCTGCATTTGCTGTTCAAGCAATTATTTCAACAGACCTTGTTGAAGATTATGGTTTGAGTCTGAAAAGAGCACACAAGTACTTAAAAGATTCTCAGGTACTCATATACTGGAATACAAACATTTTGACTAGTACATTAAAGATTCTCAGGTTCTCATCTGTCAGAATACAGTTATTTTGCAACCGTTATCTTTATTTCCTTGTCCATTTGTGCTTTTTCAAAGGTTTTAGAAGACTGTCCTGGAGACCTTAGTTTCTGGTATCGTCACATTTCAAAAGGTGCTTGGCCATTCTCAACTGCAGATCATGGGTGGCCCATTTCTGACTGCACAGCAGAAGGATTGAAGGTAAATGGTCAATGGTTGTTAGGCGGTTTTATCTGACCAATATAAGTGGCATCTATATTTTTCTCCAGGCTGTTCTGTTATTATCAACTTTTCCATCAGAAATAGTAGGGGAACCTTTGGGTGCGGAGCGGGTATATGATGCTGTCAATGTTATCCTGTCATTACAGGTACTATTGATGTCAGTTGGGACTTCATCTGGATTTTGATTAGTGAAAGAAAATTTGAAAGATTAGATGTATTAATTGGGCAAAGCATTTCGTTTAAATAAGTCAACTAGCCAAGTATGCTATTGAGGGTTCTTTGGTTTTTTGTTCTTCTTGGATTCACTGCAGAATGCTGATGGTGGGTTTGCAACATATGAATTGACAAGATCCTACCAGTGGTTGGAGGTAACTACTAATATTTGAGTTGTCTTACCTCTAAACACCTATTTCTTTATCATGGAGGTCTCCCTGTAGATGCCTGTAATTATTTCTACACTTTTCAGTGTTTAAGCAGAATCTTTAAGTTTCTAAGATAATGAGACCTTAATCATGTTGACATGTTGGCAACATTCAGTTCAAGAGTTATGTCTGTTTGCTTTTTATCCGCTGTGATGTGTGCTATTCAGAAAGATGAGTTCTTTGACTATGTCTATAGATCCCTGATAACCCCCTTTTCTATGTGCATTGAATAAATTTATCAATTTTGAAGTCCTTGAACCTCTTGCAGTTTGTGCTTGTGCTGAAGATTCATACATATAATGGGGAAAGTTGGTGTTTTCTTTATTTCTGCTGTAATAACTTCTTCCCCCATTTTTGCACCCTTTTTCCAGGCTCATAAGATGGACTGTGCTAGTTTTTTTGGAGATATAATATCTATAACTATGTCCATTTCTGGCAATCCCGGCCTTTGTCATTACACACCTGGTTTAAATATTTTTGGCTGGAAGTCTTAAGCAAAATGTTGGTGTATGTTCTGGAGAGAAGGTTGCTAGAAGGTTATTGTTCACACATTCTCTCTTTGGATGATCCGTGTGGGGGAAGAAATGCAGTGGATTCTTCATTTGAATGTGATATCCTTGCTGCAAAGCAGTCTTTTGCCTTAAGGTATATCCAATGGACTGAAATGATTCCTTTAGGCCTAGAATTCGGTGTGAATGCTTCAAAGAGTCTTATGGTCTATAGGGCGGAGTCTCTTCCCTATCCCAAGGCATAAAAATGTTCAAGAAACCATATGGATACATTTGCAAAAGGGCATACTCTCTTGAATAGATCAAACAAAGCAGTAGCATACATGTTGTGTGCGTGAGGCTTATGACTTTGGTTTGGAGATAAGAATGAAAGAGGAGAGAAGCCTTGTTACAGTTTAGTGTCTTGTCATTTGTGATCAACTAACCTTTGTTTAGAAAGACAGGTTGGAACTTGATTATATGTAATATCTTCGTGCTAGTTGAATCAGATTTTATTATTATACAAAAGACAGACCATATATGTTATATGCATTGCAGAGAGATCCTGGGTGACAGTCTTCTGTCATGCTGTAGATAGAATATAGGTTAATAATAGCAGAAGTTGATATTAAAGCGGGCTTCCTAGAAGAAGCAATTTACTTACTTAAAAATTCTAGTATAAAATGGTGGAAGAAACAAATAATTTTAAGAGGTAGATTAAGATAGGTTGGTGAGACTTAGAAGACAAGGATAGAAATTCATTGTGTACAATACTTTGCATCATGAAAGTGGCTTAGTATTTTCTTCAACACTAGAAGGAAAGTCCACTTGAAGAGGAGAAAACATGCTAGGAATTAAATGTTTAACCATTGTTAGGAAGAAAGAGAAATGTATAGAACATTGTACCTGTTTAAAATGTCGATAAGTGCCAATTTGACCCCTCTATTTATCAAAACAGGTCAATCGAGCCCTTCTACTTTCGACTTTGCTATAAACAAGCCCTTCTGTCAATTTTTCATTATAACAGGCCGTTAAACTACTGACATTTATTTTTTATTTTTTTAATTATTTATGACATGGCAAAAAAAATTATTTGACCAATTATACATTGACATGTATCATTTATAGCTTATGATCCAAAAACACCCTATCTGCGACCATAAAATCACCATTGAAAAATTGATGAGAAAAGAGAGCAACAAAGACTAGTGAGAGAAGCAGCTTGGAGACCAAAAAAATGGCAAGAATCAATAGAGAATGAAAATTTTAGCCCACGAAAGGTCCATCTCTGCTGCCAAGGACACTGTGCCCATTTAACATCAAGCAACAACAGTATTTATTGGAACATCAAGCATTTTATTGCAACAGCAGCAGCAATAAAATTCAACCCAGCCACAAGGAACTCCACCTGAAGCTCCTCGACCGACACAAATGACGAATCCCTGCACCCATTTAATATCTCTTCCTCTTTTGATTTTAGCCAACTAAACATCGTTCTTTTGCTCATGCATCCATAAGAACTCAATTTGACCAAACAAGCAACGATGGAGTCGGTGAAGCAACGATAAGGAGAGGCTGGAAGAGCCGGCAAAGCGGTGATGAAGAGTCGGCAAAGATGGAGCACATGCCTAGGATTTTTTTTATTTTTGATTTAGAATATATTTGATATAGGATTTTCCATGTAATTATAGTTTTATTTAAAGTAAATCTACGTCACAAAATCTTGCCACATCTCCACATATTTGATGTTATCATGTTAGACAAACAGAAGGGCCAACATATACCAAATTGGAAAGTAGAGGGGCTCAAATGACTTGTTTTAAAGTACATGGGCCTGATCGATGTGTTTTGGTAAGTAGAGGGGCCAAATTGGCACTTATCCCTTTAAAATATAAGGCTGATAATATTTGGTTCGACATATTGCGTAGTACAAAGAGAGCCCTTATATAGGTGAATAGAAGCAAAGTCAAGCCTAGCGACTAAGGAAATTTAGAAATAAAGGTAACATAATAAGAATCTAAATCGACATAAATTAAGAAACTAAATCATAATAATATATTCTATTAGTGCCATATAGTTGTTCAAAGGCGCCCGTCATTACAAAACATTTCGTGAAAAAGTTATGTGTGTGTATATATATATATATTTCATGTAGGATTTGAATAGACAAACATGTTACCCAGTGGTAGAATTGTCAGGGTGCAACCTAGAGGTCACAGGTTTAATTCCTAAATACAATCTCTCCCCATATATTGTGGGGTAAGCTCTGCGTACATCTTGTTTGTCCCCGACCTTCCTCATCGCTGGAGTCTTGTGCACGAGTGTTGTTTACCATATGCAATTTGAAGACTGGTATAATTGGCATTCCAAAATGACATTATTAACAACAATTTTTGGTAAAATAGCTGTTAGGTTAGTTTGATGGAGGCCTTGCTATTTGCCCTAGTGGCTGTCGTGGTATAGAATTATCATTAGTTCCATCTGAGGTACCAGTAAGATGATGTTAGATATACCAATTATCAGTAATTGTGAAATTAAGGTATTTGATTATGGTTTGACAAGTGGTTACTCTTGGTATTATGCCCCTCTTCCTCACCGGGGGCTCTTTTGGTGCTTCTTTCTGATGAGAATGGTAATCCTTTTCCTATTAGAAACAATAGTAATGCTAATCATTTTACATCATCTTCTGTGTCTAACTGAGCATTTTGTACTATAATTGGATATCAGCCTAGACATGACAATTTTGGCATATTAGTTGATGACGAGTGTTGCACTAAAATATATCTTTGTGCCTCTCATTGTTGCTAATGCAATCATTTTTCACTGGATGAGAATGTGGCCTTTAATTTTTTTTCTTGATATTTCTTTTACTGTTAATTTATATCAATATTAATGTTACCATGACTTAATCACTCTATTGGTGTTTCTGTCATGTCTTTTCAGTTTATCAACCCTGCTGAAACATTTGGTGACATTGTGATTGACTACCCGTAAAATCTCACTATCTCAGTGTATAAATTGCGTGTTAAAACATATTTTTATTATACTGATGGGAAGTTCTGATTTCCTACTTGAGTGACTGCATAGATATGTTGAATGTACTTCGGCAGCAATTCAAGCTTTGACCTTATTCAAGAAGCTCTATCCTACACATAAGAGGGAAGAAGTACATAATTGTATAGCTAAAGCTGGCAAATTCATTGAAAGGATACAAGAAGAAAATGGCTCTTGGTTTGTTTGTTCATTATTTTTCTACCTATATTTTTTCATTTTCTTCCAATTAATTGTTTGACACATCTTTTTGTAGCCTGATTTTGAAAGATTGACTCATCATAGACTGGGTACTTAATCTCTGTAGGAACTAGGAGCAATTATTGGGAAATTCATTGCACTTGATTATTGTGGATCTTCTTAATAGGTATGGATCCTGGGGAGTCTGCTTCACTTATGGTGGTTGGTTTGGAATAAAGGGACTTGTAGCAGCTGGGAAGACATATAGTAATTGTCACAGCCTTCGTAAGGCTTGTGCTTATCTTTTGTCCAAAGAACTTAGAACAGGTGGCTGGGGAGAGAGTTACCTATCATGTCAAAACAAGGTTTGTCATCCTTCCTACTTCGAATCCCCTTCTATTTCTTCTGATCTGTAGCTGTCTTATTGAAAATACTTGGTCACTTTGTTCCCTATCACTTAATAATAATTAAAAATATTCTGACCATGAAAATATTATCACTAAGTTTGTTGATGGAATTTATTTTTCTTGAACATTCCTCTGAAATTACCTGGTCTTACGACCCTGAAGCATGAAGTCAATCCCACCTAAGGCATGCATGAGGATGTCAAAGAAAGAGAACTGACTTTGCCTAATTTCCTAGGTGTTACCATTGCAACTTGGCAATTGATACGGAAAGCTAAAGATTATAATTTATAGCCCCCTGACTATGAAGAAAATCTGTCCTCGCAGTTTTTTGTCCTCACAAAACTATTAGTGTTATAACATGTTCCTAGAGAATCACGACTAATGCTATGCTTTAGCACAACATACAATCAAGAATCCTATCTGATAGCATAGTCGTGGTAATTATGAATACGGAACTGAAGATATTTTCTGAACTGTCCAGATGAAAGGTTTCAGTTTAATAGAAAATGAGAAAACGTTGATTGTATGGGGCATTAATAATGTGAATGCCCTTTGTGTGGAGTGGCTCAAAGTTGAAGCTTTTGTGTGGGGCTTTTGGGTTTGCTCTAGCAAAATGAGCGTGCATAGGAGATCAGAGAGCTTGCGCTCGAGCATAAGATATTCCGCTCGAGCGAAACAGCATGCCAAGTGACTACAAAGAGTTACCACTTGAGCGCGATATTCTGCTCGAGCAAACGATATTCTGCTTGAGCGGAATCGCGACTTGCTGCGGATTAAGTTGAAATAACTAGGAACGAAACAGAACATAAGTTAGGTTTTGGAATGAGTTGTGTGCAAGAACATCTATAGCATTATCCATCAAAGATCTTGTTCATACGCTTTACTCCAGATTGGATCTATTAAGAGGAAAAATAAACCTCTAGAGGGAAAAAATGTAGCACTTAGTGCAAAAGGCTGTTTGTGTTCATTTAACTGGGGAAAATGTAAGCAACCTTGCATATTTATTACGGGGAGGTTGTCTCCTTGGTTTGACTCATTGTGCCTTGGTTTTAATGAGTGACCTTACCTCTGGGCAAGGGCTTGCACTTCATAAACATCTAACAGAAGCTAAACATTACCTCTTATTTATCACATATTAATCTTCCGAAACCCTCTTTTGGAAGATATTTTCTATTTAATGTTCCGTCAATAAGGCATGTCTTATGAGTCAGGAGAAGAAATTGAATTAGGTATGGAATTTAGCTGTTGTGGCGATTTGTATGTTTTCTCTTCTTTTTGATAATAAGACGATGTCTTTTAAAACAGGTGTATACAAATCTGAGGGGTGACAGACCACATATTGTCAATACTGGGTGGGTTATGTTGGCCCTCATTGAAGCTGGGCAGGTGAACTTTTGGATATATTATTTTTTCCTTTTCTTTTAGAAAAAAAAACTTGTAAACGTGGAATAGAATCCTTAAGCTTTTGACGTACAGTGTGATTCAAAATGCATCTACTTCTGTACTTCTGTTTAATTACACAAAGATAAATACTAGAAAGTAGAGATGGATAATAATGGAAAAATCTTTTCTTTTTTTTGTTGACTTCTCCCCTTGCTTTGGAAAAATATCATCTGTGCAAGGAAATTCAAGAAGAAGAAAAAAAAGGAAAGCTAATTAAAGAAAGCTGGGGTCTTCTGTTGGCATTTAGCATTCTATCACTAGGAGCATGCCTGTATTAAAAATGATTGTCGCAACCGATTTTGCGAAAAGGATTTTTTTAATAACATATAAGAAGTCGCCACCAATTGAATAGGTGCAATTGGTCACCATGAAAATATAATTTTGGTCTACGAAAAATCCAGAAAAAAGGGTAAGTGAGTTTGTTACGTATGGGGAAGGTGTGAGGCACCCCACGACGCCTGTTAAAAAAATAGTTGCCAACTTAACTTTTATTATCCCATTAAATGACTTTTCCGAAAATATTAATTTTTGCGTACGTAAAATAAGATAATTATACACATAAAAAATAATATTTAGAGGAACATAATAACTGTATAGGATAAAATAATTTAAGTAGACATATGGAGATATCAAAATAGAATAAACTTAGCTAATATATATATAAATTACATTCGAATGTAATCAAATAATTTTATAATATATATAAATATAAATACTATATATGTAAGGTGCAATGATTTTATAAATTATATGACAAATTATGTAAGACAAGAATAATATTTAAATAAAGATAATAACTACATAGGAAAAATAATTTAAGTAGATATATGGCTATACCAAAATAGAATATAATGAATTCATAATATATGTACATATATATATATATATAAATAAAATAATTTTATAATATATATAAAAACTATATTAAAAGTCTTAATCTTGAGGTTCATAGGGTTTTTCCATCCAATGGTAAATTTTCCCAAGAAACACTCTCACCTCAAGAATCTACCTAAAGGTGCATCCAATGCATTCCCCAAATAGATTCCATCGTAGGCAAAGACTTTTAGTATAATTTTTATATAATTCTTAGATTTGAAATAAAGTAAAATAGAATATAAAATAGTAAATAACATAAAGTAAAATAAGGATAAGAATAGAAATAAAGTCAAAATGTAAATATAATATAAAAATTAAAATAACATAAATATTATATAAATACGTAATAATAATATATAAGGCAAATAACATAATACTGCTAATAATAATAACGATATATAAAATAAGGAGAACAATACAAAAATAGGGTGACAATATACATACATATATATTTACAAGATGAAAATAAAAATGAGAATAAAATATAAAGTACATAAAAATAACGAAAATAAACAAAGAGAAAAAAAAAATAATAATAAATATGATAAGAATAATAATATATAAAATAATTATAATTATTATTATAATAAAAACGAAAATAAAAACAGAAAAGAAAAATAAATAAAATATATAAATGAATAGGAAAATAGAGTAAAATAGATAAAATAAAGTGAAATAAAAATAGGAATAAGTAATATAATAAAATGATAGTAAATACAATAACAAAAGGTAAAAATAAAATTAAAGAAAAAATGTTGGGGAACCGAATTTTTTGATGTGGACTATACGATATTAAATTATCGCAAACCCACCAATCGAACATATTAAAATATTAAATCACATAATTGACACTTAAACACACAACATCAAACCAAACAACATCAAATCAATCATATAATTCATATATAAGCACCATTCAATAAATGACATATTAGCATGTTGAAAAAAAATAATGAATGAAATGGAATTTCGATTCCCCCTTTTTTATTAGCAATCAAATATTTCAATCATATTATTGAATTAATATGATTGAAAAATTATAATTGCTTTAATGGAATGAGTATACCAAATGCAACGAGTATACAAGATTAGCAAGGCAAAGCATCCACTATTTGATAACAATATCTCAGACCCAATGGATTAAGAAAATACACTTCATATCTACACAATTCAAGACCAAAAAAAAAACAAGAACGACATTCATGCATTCTTATGCTTATATATGCACTGATAATATCCAAACTAAAGCCACAAAACTGATCTCCACATGACACAAGGTATACAATCTCAAAAGCGATATTATGTTCGAATATTAAAGCAAAACAGAAAATACCAAAACATCAGTTACAGAACTTGATAATCAACAATACCACCACAAGTGTATTTCCAACCATCAAAACAACAAAGCATTCATATTATGAGACTAATAGATTAAATATAGAGTGCACAATATCAATGGATTAAACGAAATCAAGAATTTACATATACCTTCCCAGAAAAACAGCACCGATTATTCAAGAACACCCAATGAAAGAACAGATGGCTCAAGAAAGACTTATGAGCAGTGGACAATGATTTCAAACACAGGATCAAACAACTCAAAGGAGCCTCTCCATTTTTCCCTCACACAACAAGGATTTTTAACCCAGAAAAAATAAAGCTAATAGAAGAGAAAGTCCCAGAATTTTTTCTCCGAAAAGAAGAAAACCGAAAGCCCCCCCTCATGACACAAGAGAATCCTCCTTTTATAATACCAAGCTCGAATCCCCTTTACCTAAGGAATCCCTAAATTATCTCTTAATCTTTCCCTAATACCGATTTGCTTCCTCAATTAAAATCTGGAAATCCTCTTCAATCGCTCCAGGATTTCCTTTCTTCCTCAACTATTACCTAAAACCGATCTGTCAACCACGAAAATTCTCTACTTAAGATTCCAAATCAAACACCTAATGTAAACCCTAAGATCTCCGGCGCCTCTTTCTTCTCCTCCTTCCTTTTCTGTTTCAACGGCGCCCTTCCTCTTTTCTTCATCTTCTGTGTTAGGGTTAATAGTATACGGGCCGGGCTTTCAAACCGATTTGGGTAGCGAATGAGTAATAAACGGGCTGTCCAATTAAATGGGCCTAAGCTCGGGCCAGACTCTTATTGTTGGGCTAATCATTTGGGCTAACTCACCTATTGGGCTGGCTATTCTTGTGTCAAACAACCCTAACCATTTAGAATCCATCTCTCCATTTGGGCTTAAGTTAGGAATAACCCTTTTGAATTTTAAATTAGGCTCAACCAAATTTATTCAAGATTATATTTAATTTTAAACCAAAAATGGGGTACAACAGCTGCCCCCCTTTACGGGATTTTACGTAGTAAATGACACGTAAAGGTATTGTATCCCAATTTTGTCAGTATAAATTTAAAACTACGTGACACCATTCAAAATACGAGCCCTCCTTTCATTTAACCCGTAATCTAATAAACGCATGCTAATTGCATGAGATTTGATCCATGAAATGATTTGAATAGAATTTGAATCCACGAAATATTTTAATCAACTGGCTAACTCTTAGTCTGAGAGCCATTTTAATCTACAAGCAATCTTAATTCCCAAATTTAATCAATCCATATAATAATTCAAAATATTTTAGTCCGAAATTGAAGACAATTTTAGTCCATGGGATAATTTTTTTATCCAAATCGAAAACAATTTTTAATCAGCAAGATGCATTTAATTCACATGATACTTTATTTCAAAATTTTCAGCCGATTTTAATCCACAAAATATTTTACCCAAGATTGAAAACAATTTTAATCTACATGATACTTTTAATCCAAAATAAAAATATTTTAACCCAAAATTAAAGGTCTTTTAATATGGAGAATAAACCAAAATTGAAAATATTTTAAAAACAATTTTAATCTGCAAGATTGAAAACAATTTAACCTGAAGGTAAAGACATTCTAATCCACGTGATAGTCCAAGGTTTAAAAACAATTTAATCTAAAAATGAGAGATTTTAATCCTCATGATGAACCCAAAAATAAGGACACTTTAATCCACTTGTAAAAATATTTTAACCCACACGATAATTCATGATTAAAAATAATCCAAAATTTAAAGCCTAAAAATTCATATGATGAACCCAAGAGTAAAAAATGACTTAATGCAAAAATTAAAAAAAATATTTTAATCCAAAATTGAGCATATAGTGATATAATTCGCCTTGACACTTAACTCAAAATCAGGCCTGTGAAAATTCAAAGTTGATGCACGTTAATCTCATAATATAATGATATGGATGAACTTCTTGGGAAGAAAGATTTTTATTATTTTTATTATTTTTTATTTTTTTTATAATAGACCTTCTGCATCCTTATACGCTCCTGCGATCATCAATCCCCTCTTGTCACACTGCTTTCTGTTCAAATTCCTAATATAGAGTAGCGTTTTGAAACATTTTATCATAATTTAAGCTTAATTATACGACTACGTATAGGAAAAAATGAGAAGATATGTGCAGAGAAGTATAGGGCACTCAAGGGTCAAGAATGCATATTTTCAAAATATTTATTAAGAACATGATATAGTAAGAGTGTATGGCTAGTTATGAGGATAGCACCTACATGAATAACCTGAAACAAGAATGTTCTAAACTCTAAATCGAGAAAACGAGATAGTTTTCAACTTCCGCTAAAAATCTCTTTTTTTTTTCTTCGCATATCACATTAGCAGCTTATTAGATATAATCCCAAATTCTTTTCCATTTTTCTTTCTCAATCACTACCTATTTTAAAACTTGTACGTGCATGTACTTCTCAATTTAACATTATTTGCTCATTCAAACTTCTTTTGTTTTTTTCTTTTTAATTTTAATTGGGATTATCCCTCTTCTAATAATACCTGCTTCAACCATAAGTTCTTCATTCAAATCTTTTCGAATTTAGGATATTAATATCCATCAATTTCTTTTCGAAAGTAATGTCTTAATGTACTTATTCAATTTCCTCTAACTTCATCAATAATAAATTAAATAGTACGGCCATGCATGTCAACAATTGAAAGCGAATGAAAAACGTTTTGGGATATTGAATGGGAATTGAAATATGAAAATGGAGGAATAGAAAATCTGAAAAATTAATAATTTGATAATATTAAATTGAAAATAATGGGCGATGACAAAAACTCTTTTTTGAGACATATACAAGAATGTAGAGAGGTCCAAGAAAAGTAATGGAAAACTGAACATTTCTGAGATGAAATCTGCGATAAGCCAAAGATCGCACCAAAACTGCCCCAGTTTTGGTGTACACCTAATTAACAATGATCAACTCTACGAGAAAGTCTTTAAACCTTCCACATTTGTCAATAAATTCTCTTATCAATGGACTGAAACCCTTCTAGAGTAAAATACGTGATAAGGTAGAGTTCGCACCAAAAACTGCCCCAGTTTTGGTGCGTGTTTAATTGACTTTTATTAAAATCAAAATCACATGTTAGCCAATCATTTTTTTCTCTAGGCTACATTGTTCTGAGGTGAAGTACATTATAACATATGGGACGCACCAAAAACTGCCCCAGTTTTGGTGCGTGTCCTATTTCCTGTCATTAAATATAAACACCATGAAATCAATTTTTGACACTAATCGCCACTTCAACGGACGCATGACTATCATTCCTTCAAAGATTTAAAGTCTGAACATGCAGTCTGAATTGAGTGATGATTTTTTTTGTTTATTATTTTTTTGTTTATTATTTTTATTATCATTTTTTTTTACATTTGTTTTTGAATATGTAAAAATTGTATTTAGCCAAAATTTCACATAAAAACACAAGACGCATACCCTAATGAAGTTGATATTTAAATCTGAATTATTTAAGAAACTTCCACTATGAGATTACTTCTTTAGTAAAATAAATGTCTTCCTACAGAACCATTTGTGTGGATCAAGAATTTCAAACGTAACCATGGTAGTAGGAGTGTGTTTAGAAATTATTTTCCATTTTTGATTAGTAAAAATGATTTTGTATACTAACAACAATTTTTTTTTAAAAAAAAAAAAAATAAAAAATAAATAAAAAATAAATAATAAAAATAAATAAAATAAGTGTTAATATATATATATATATATATATTTGGTTTATTATTTTTGTAAATGGCTTAAAAAAAAAAATTACATAGTTTATAAACAACAGAAGATTGATTATATAACAAGGTTACAAAAATGTCATCGATCCATTTCCAAAATTTTCCAAAACATGATTTAGTTATTTTCAAATTTTTTATTATTTTTTATTTTTAGAAACACGTTTCTTACAAACCCTTTTCAAAAATTGTAACACCCAAATGAATTTTCATCTAGTTTTTAATTTTGAAAAACAATTTTGAAAACATCTTCTAAACATATTCTAAAAGTTTAATGAACCTGTAACTCTTTTTTTATACCATGTAAGTCATGCACAAACCCATTAGAATCAACTTTTCAGCACTATTTCAGTAAAAACCATTATGAGACCATGTAAATCAATCTCAGACTAGGCTCCCTAATAATCTGTTGATATTATTCTCACAAGAATTTAACATTTCCTAGATCTGCTCCACCTTTGTCACTGATCACTACGCTCCATTATTAATTGACCCCATTCTCAATTTATTCATCTAATTATTTATGACGGTATCTTATATTCATTTTCCATCTCGGAGTTTGATTTTACATTGTTAATGGGTGCACCAAAATCTAATTCGTTGGATTCATCCTTTTTTATTATTAATATTTATCACCAATTTAATCTTGTTAAACGATGCTTTTGAGGTTTAAAATCTTAAAAATGATAGAAGATGATGAAGAAACAAATGCAAAATTTTGAACAATGACTTTTATTTTATAAGGGAGATGATGATAATGTCAGAACATGCAAATGGCCGTACTATAAAAATTTGTCGAATCGAAGTAATGACCCACTCCAATAAGTGGTCATGATATTTTAATTTTACTTCCTCGATTTTCACCTCTATGTTAGTATTTAGTACTATTAATTATTTCTATTTAAACGTATATGTCATGCACAATTTTATTCTCAAAGGGAAAGAAAATTTAAAACCTAGTGTACAGATCTTACTACCATTCCTACTTAATTTTTTTTGAGATTCTTGAAAACTTAGTGTCACCATTTATGCATGATTATGAATTTATGTGTCTCATATAAACAAGAAAACTATTTTACATGTGAGGCAATGAATATCACATATATACATGGTATAATTTAACTAATATATACAAGATAATGCATGAAATGTATACGTAAGTGTATGTGAGTGATTAAACGAGTATATACATGAGTCTAACTTTAACTAATGTATTTGAGATAAATACGTGAAACTTATATGTATTAAATAAAACAATATATGTACAAATAAAACAACCACATATGTACAATTGTACAAACAAAACAGAACCACATATATACAAACAAAACTTTATATGTACATCAAAACCAACTCACATATGTACAAAAACAGAACCATACATATACAGTGAAGCAAAACATCATATATACAAACAAGATAGAATCATGTATATACAAGGAGAACAACGTATCTATATATATGATAAAGCAAAACTTCATATATACAAGTAAAGTAGAATCATATATATACAAATGGAACAACATATGTGTATATATAGTAAAACAAACATCGTATATACAAACAAGGTGGAATCATATATGTACAAGAAAGACAACATGCATATATATACAATGGAACAAAACATCATTTATACAAATAAAATCACATATGTACAAGAAAAACGATATGCATATATATACAACAGAACAAAACATTATATGCAATAAAACAAAACATTATTTATACAAATAGAATCACATATGTTCAAAAAAACAATATGCATATATGTACAATAGAACAAAATATTATATGCAATAAAACAAAACATTATTTATACAAATAGAATCACATATGTTCAAGAAAAACAACATGCATATATGTACAATAGAACAAAACATTATTTATACAAATAAAATCACATATGTACAAGAAAACAATATGCACATATGTACAATAGAACAAAACATTATTTATATAAATAAAATAACATACATATATATGTGCAATACAACAAAACATCATATATACCAACAAAATAAAATCACATAAATAAAACATATGTACTACCAATAATAACAACAATATATATCACACAAAATAAAATCACATTTGCACAAGAAAAATCAAATATATATACATATGTACAACAAAACAACATAGATATAAACGCAAATAAAATTACATAAACCAAACAACATATATACAACCACACAATAAGGGTTAAAAATAGTTTTTCGTGTCCTATAACTCTATGATAATTGGTTATGGATAATCTAGGCTCCCGACTTATTCCCCCGCCAGTGTCCATTGCTGGAATAGCCTGGGTCCCTCTTAATAGAGGAGTGGGTCGAGTGAGGATTTTTCGCGAGCCTACACGGGGATTGGAATCCCTCGAAGGTCTCGTTTACTTTATCCTCTCCTAAGGGTTTTGAGCCCTAGTTGTTGGACTCATAAAAAGGAATAGTGCACAATGTGTGAGGACAATAGTATAAAAAGACACAAAACATATCAACAATAAAATAATTGTTAAAAAAAACAATAATAATAATGACATGTCAATCAAAGTTTAGAGAAATAAGCAACAAATATATTTAAATTAAAAACAAACGAAATCCAATAATGGGATAAGAAAAATTAAATTTAGAAGGCCCAACTCACTAGTTTTTTTTTT
Organism: Euonymus europaeus; assembly: GCA_963580455.1. Classification (NCBI taxonomy): domain Eukaryota; kingdom Viridiplantae; phylum Streptophyta; class Magnoliopsida; order Celastrales; family Celastraceae; genus Euonymus; species Euonymus europaeus. The sequence continues at coordinate 21,351,927 of OY756965.1, forward strand.
TTACAAAAAGAAATATATATATTAAAAACTAGTTTTCCCCAGTGAAGTCGCCAGTTGTCGCAACCGATTTTGCGAAAAGGATTTTTTTAATAACATATAAGAAGTCGCCACCAATTGAATAGGTGCAATTGGTCACCATGAAAATATAATTTTGGTCTACGAAAAATCCAGAAAAAAGGGTAAGTGAGTTTGTTACGTATGGGGAAGGTGTGAGGCACCCCACGACGCCTGTTAAAAAAATAGTTGCCAACTTAACTTTTATTATCCCATTAAATGACTTTTCCGAAAATATTAATTTTTGCGTACGTAAAATAAGATAATTATACACATAAAAAATAATATTTAGAGGAACATAATAACTGTATAGGATAAAATAATTTAAGTAGACATATGGAGATATCAAAATAGAATAAACTTAGCTAATATATATATAAATTACATTCGAATGTAATCAAATAATTTTATAATATATATAAATATAAATACTATATATGTAAGGTGCAATGATTTTATAAATTATATGACAAATTATGTAAGACAAGAATAATATTTAAATAAAGATAATAACTACATAGGAAAAATAATTTAAGTAGATATATGGCTATACCAAAATAGAATATAATGAATTCATAATATATGTACATATATATATATATATAAATAAAATAATTTTATAATATATATAAAAACTATATTAAAAGTCTTAATCTTGAGGTTCATAGGGTTTTTCCATCCAATGGTAAATTTTCCCAAGAAACACTCTCACCTCAAGAATCTACCTAAAGGTGCATCCAATGCATTCCCCAAATAGATTCCATCGTAGGCAAAGACTTTTAGTATAATTTTTATATAATTCTTAGATTTGAAATAAAGTAAAATAGAATATAAAATAGTAAATAACATAAAGTAAAATAAGGATAAGAATAGAAATAAAGTCAAAATGTAAATATAATATAAAAATTAAAATAACATAAATATTATATAAATACGTAATAATAATATATAAGGCAAATAACATAATACTGCTAATAATAATAACGATATATAAAATAAGGAGAACAATACAAAAATAGGGTGACAATATACATACATATATATTTACAAGATGAAAATAAAAATGAGAATAAAATATAAAGTACATAAAAATAACGAAAATAAACAAAGAGAAAAAAAAAATAATAATAAATATGATAAGAATAATAATATATAAAATAATTATAATTATTATTATAATAAAAACGAAAATAAAAACAGAAAAGAAAAATAAATAAAATATATAAATGAATAGGAAAATAGAGTAAAATAGATAAAATAAAGTGAAATAAAAATAGGAATAAGTAATATAATAAAATGATAGTAAATACAATAACAAAAGGTAAAAATAAAATTAAAGAAAAAATGTTGGGGAACCGAATTTTTTGATGTGGACTATACGATATTAAATTATCGCAAACCCACCAATCGAACATATTAAAATATTAAATCACATAATTGACACTTAAACACACAACATCAAACCAAACAACATCAAATCAATCATATAATTCATATATAAGCACCATTCAATAAATGACATATTAGCATGTTGAAAAAAAATAATGAATGAAATGGAATTTCGATTCCCCCTTTTTTATTAGCAATCAAATATTTCAATCATATTATTGAATTAATATGATTGAAAAATTATAATTGCTTTAATGGAATGAGTATACCAAATGCAACGAGTATACAAGATTAGCAAGGCAAAGCATCCACTATTTGATAACAATATCTCAGACCCAATGGATTAAGAAAATACACTTCATATCTACACAATTCAAGACCAAAAAAAAAACAAGAACGACATTCATGCATTCTTATGCTTATATATGCACTGATAATATCCAAACTAAAGCCACAAAACTGATCTCCACATGACACAAGGTATACAATCTCAAAAGCGATATTATGTTCGAATATTAAAGCAAAACAGAAAATACCAAAACATCAGTTACAGAACTTGATAATCAACAATACCACCACAAGTGTATTTCCAACCATCAAAACAACAAAGCATTCATATTATGAGACTAATAGATTAAATATAGAGTGCACAATATCAATGGATTAAACGAAATCAAGAATTTACATATACCTTCCCAGAAAAACAGCACCGATTATTCAAGAACACCCAATGAAAGAACAGATGGCTCAAGAAAGACTTATGAGCAGTGGACAATGATTTCAAACACAGGATCAAACAACTCAAAGGAGCCTCTCCATTTTTCCCTCACACAACAAGGATTTTTAACCCAGAAAAAATAAAGCTAATAGAAGAGAAAGTCCCAGAATTTTTTCTCCGAAAAGAAGAAAACCGAAAGCCCCCCCTCATGACACAAGAGAATCCTCCTTTTATAATACCAAGCTCGAATCCCCTTTACCTAAGGAATCCCTAAATTATCTCTTAATCTTTCCCTAATACCGATTTGCTTCCTCAATTAAAATCTGGAAATCCTCTTCAATCGCTCCAGGATTTCCTTTCTTCCTCAACTATTACCTAAAACCGATCTGTCAACCACGAAAATTCTCTACTTAAGATTCCAAATCAAACACCTAATGTAAACCCTAAGATCTCCGGCGCCTCTTTCTTCTCCTCCTTCCTTTTCTGTTTCAACGGCGCCCTTCCTCTTTTCTTCATCTTCTGTGTTAGGGTTAATAGTATACGGGCCGGGCTTTCAAACCGATTTGGGTAGCGAATGAGTAATAAACGGGCTGTCCAATTAAATGGGCCTAAGCTCGGGCCAGACTCTTATTGTTGGGCTAATCATTTGGGCTAACTCACCTATTGGGCTGGCTATTCTTGTGTCAAACAACCCTAACCATTTAGAATCCATCTCTCCATTTGGGCTTAAGTTAGGAATAACCCTTTTGAATTTTAAATTAGGCTCAACCAAATTTATTCAAGATTATATTTAATTTTAAACCAAAAATGGGGTACAACAGCTGCCCCCCTTTACGGGATTTTACGTAGTAAATGACACGTAAAGGTATTGTATCCCAATTTTGTCAGTATAAATTTAAAACTACGTGACACCATTCAAAATACGAGCCCTCCTTTCATTTAACCCGTAATCTAATAAACGCATGCTAATTGCATGAGATTTGATCCATGAAATGATTTGAATAGAATTTGAATCCACGAAATATTTTAATCAACTGGCTAACTCTTAGTCTGAGAGCCATTTTAATCTACAAGCAATCTTAATTCCCAAATTTAATCAATCCATATAATAATTCAAAATATTTTAGTCCGAAATTGAAGACAATTTTAGTCCATGGGATAATTTTTTTATCCAAATCGAAAACAATTTTTAATCAGCAAGATGCATTTAATTCACATGATACTTTATTTCAAAATTTTCAGCCGATTTTAATCCACAAAATATTTTACCCAAGATTGAAAACAATTTTAATCTACATGATACTTTTAATCCAAAATAAAAATATTTTAACCCAAAATTAAAGGTCTTTTAATATGGAGAATAAACCAAAATTGAAAATATTTTAAAAACAATTTTAATCTGCAAGATTGAAAACAATTTAACCTGAAGGTAAAGACATTCTAATCCACGTGATAGTCCAAGGTTTAAAAACAATTTAATCTAAAAATGAGAGATTTTAATCCTCATGATGAACCCAAAAATAAGGACACTTTAATCCACTTGTAAAAATATTTTAACCCACACGATAATTCATGATTAAAAATAATCCAAAATTTAAAGCCTAAAAATTCATATGATGAACCCAAGAGTAAAAAATGACTTAATGCAAAAATTAAAAAAAATATTTTAATCCAAAATTGAGCATATAGTGATATAATTCGCCTTGACACTTAACTCAAAATCAGGCCTGTGAAAATTCAAAGTTGATGCACGTTAATCTCATAATATAATGATATGGATGAACTTCTTGGGAAGAAAGATTTTTATTATTTTTATTATTTTTTATTTTTTTTATAATAGACCTTCTGCATCCTTATACGCTCCTGCGATCATCAATCCCCTCTTGTCACACTGCTTTCTGTTCAAATTCCTAATATAGAGTAGCGTTTTGAAACATTTTATCATAATTTAAGCTTAATTATACGACTACGTATAGGAAAAAATGAGAAGATATGTGCAGAGAAGTATAGGGCACTCAAGGGTCAAGAATGCATATTTTCAAAATATTTATTAAGAACATGATATAGTAAGAGTGTATGGCTAGTTATGAGGATAGCACCTACATGAATAACCTGAAACAAGAATGTTCTAAACTCTAAATCGAGAAAACGAGATAGTTTTCAACTTCCGCTAAAAATCTCTTTTTTTTTTCTTCGCATATCACATTAGCAGCTTATTAGATATAATCCCAAATTCTTTTCCATTTTTCTTTCTCAATCACTACCTATTTTAAAACTTGTACGTGCATGTACTTCTCAATTTAACATTATTTGCTCATTCAAACTTCTTTTGTTTTTTTCTTTTTAATTTTAATTGGGATTATCCCTCTTCTAATAATACCTGCTTCAACCATAAGTTCTTCATTCAAATCTTTTCGAATTTAGGATATTAATATCCATCAATTTCTTTTCGAAAGTAATGTCTTAATGTACTTATTCAATTTCCTCTAACTTCATCAATAATAAATTAAATAGTACGGCCATGCATGTCAACAATTGAAAGCGAATGAAAAACGTTTTGGGATATTGAATGGGAATTGAAATATGAAAATGGAGGAATAGAAAATCTGAAAAATTAATAATTTGATAATATTAAATTGAAAATAATGGGCGATGACAAAAACTCTTTTTTGAGACATATACAAGAATGTAGAGAGGTCCAAGAAAAGTAATGGAAAACTGAACATTTCTGAGATGAAATCTGCGATAAGCCAAAGATCGCACCAAAACTGCCCCAGTTTTGGTGTACACCTAATTAACAATGATCAACTCTACGAGAAAGTCTTTAAACCTTCCACATTTGTCAATAAATTCTCTTATCAATGGACTGAAACCCTTCTAGAGTAAAATACGTGATAAGGTAGAGTTCGCACCAAAAACTGCCCCAGTTTTGGTGCGTGTTTAATTGACTTTTATTAAAATCAAAATCACATGTTAGCCAATCATTTTTTTCTCTAGGCTACATTGTTCTGAGGTGAAGTACATTATAACATATGGGACGCACCAAAAACTGCCCCAGTTTTGGTGCGTGTCCTATTTCCTGTCATTAAATATAAACACCATGAAATCAATTTTTGACACTAATCGCCACTTCAACGGACGCATGACTATCATTCCTTCAAAGATTTAAAGTCTGAACATGCAGTCTGAATTGAGTGATGATTTTTTTTGTTTATTATTTTTTTGTTTATTATTTTTATTATCATTTTTTTTTACATTTGTTTTTGAATATGTAAAAATTGTATTTAGCCAAAATTTCACATAAAAACACAAGACGCATACCCTAATGAAGTTGATATTTAAATCTGAATTATTTAAGAAACTTCCACTATGAGATTACTTCTTTAGTAAAATAAATGTCTTCCTACAGAACCATTTGTGTGGATCAAGAATTTCAAACGTAACCATGGTAGTAGGAGTGTGTTTAGAAATTATTTTCCATTTTTGATTAGTAAAAATGATTTTGTATACTAACAACAATTTTTTTTTAAAAAAAAAAAAAATAAAAAAAAAATAAAAAATAAATAATAAAAATAAATAAAATAAGTGTTAATATATATATATATATATATATTTGGTTTATTATTTTTGTAAATGGCTTAAAAAAAAAAATTACATAGTTTATAAACAACAGAAGATTGATTATATAACAAGGTTACAAAAATGTCATCGATCCATTTCCAAAATTTTCCAAAACATGATTTAGTTATTTTCAAATTTTTTATTATTTTTTATTTTTAGAAACACGTTTCTTACAAACCCTTTTCAAAAATTGTAACACCCAAATGAATTTTCATCTAGTTTTTAATTTTGAAAAACAATTTTGAAAACATCTTCTAAACATATTCTAAAAGTTTAATGAACCTGTAACTCTTTTTTTATACCATGTAAGTCATGCACAAACCCATTAGAATCAACTTTTCAGCACTATTTCAGTAAAAACCATTATGAGACCATGTAAATCAATCTCAGACTAGGCTCCCTAATAATCTGTTGATATTATTCTCACAAGAATTTAACATTTCCTAGATCTGCTCCACCTTTGTCACTGATCACTACGCTCCATTATTAATTGACCCCATTCTCAATTTATTCATCTAATTATTTATGACGGTATCTTATATTCATTTTCCATCTCGGAGTTTGATTTTACATTGTTAATGGGTGCACCAAAATCTAATTCGTTGGATTCATCCTTTTTTATTATTAATATTTATCACCAATTTAATCTTGTTAAACGATGCTTTTGAGGTTTAAAATCTTAAAAATGATAGAAGATGATGAAGAAACAAATGCAAAATTTTGAACAATGACTTTTATTTTATAAGGGAGATGATGATAATGTCAGAACATGCAAATGGCCGTACTATAAAAATTTGTCGAATCGAAGTAATGACCCACTCCAATAAGTGGTCATGATATTTTAATTTTACTTCCTCGATTTTCACCTCTATGTTAGTATTTAGTACTATTAATTATTTCTATTTAAACGTATATGTCATGCACAATTTTATTCTCAAAGGGAAAGAAAATTTAAAACCTAGTGTACAGATCTTACTACCATTCCTACTTAATTTTTTTTGAGATTCTTGAAAACTTAGTGTCACCATTTATGCATGATTATGAATTTATGTGTCTCATATAAACAAGAAAACTATTTTACATGTGAGGCAATGAATATCACATATATACATGGTATAATTTAACTAATATATACAAGATAATGCATGAAATGTATACGTAAGTGTATGTGAGTGATTAAACGAGTATATACATGAGTCTAACTTTAACTAATGTATTTGAGATAAATACGTGAAACTTATATGTATTAAATAAAACAATATATGTACAAATAAAACAACCACATATGTACAATTGTACAAACAAAACAGAACCACATATATACAAACAAAACTTTATATGTACATCAAAACCAACTCACATATGTACAAAAACAGAACCATACATATACAGTGAAGCAAAACATCATATATACAAACAAGATAGAATCATGTATATACAAGGAGAACAACGTATCTATATATATGATAAAGCAAAACTTCATATATACAAGTAAAGTAGAATCATATATATACAAATGGAACAACATATGTGTATATATAGTAAAACAAACATCGTATATACAAACAAGGTGGAATCATATATGTACAAGAAAGACAACATGCATATATATACAATGGAACAAAACATCATTTATACAAATAAAATCACATATGTACAAGAAAAACGATATGCATATATATACAACAGAACAAAACATTATATGCAATAAAACAAAACATTATTTATACAAATAGAATCACATATGTTCAAAAAAACAATATGCATATATGTACAATAGAACAAAATATTATATGCAATAAAACAAAACATTATTTATACAAATAGAATCACATATGTTCAAGAAAAACAACATGCATATATGTACAATAGAACAAAACATTATTTATACAAATAAAATCACATATGTACAAGAAAACAATATGCACATATGTACAATAGAACAAAACATTATTTATATAAATAAAATAACATACATATATATGTGCAATACAACAAAACATCATATATACCAACAAAATAAAATCACATAAATAAAACATATGTACTACCAATAATAACAACAATATATATCACACAAAATAAAATCACATTTGCACAAGAAAAATCAAATATATATACATATGTACAACAAAACAACATAGATATAAACGCAAATAAAATTACATAAACCAAACAACATATATACAACCACACAATAAGGGTTAAAAATAGTTTTTCGTGTCCTATAACTCTATGATAATTGGTTATGGATAATCTAGGCTCCCGACTTATTCCCCCGCCAGTGTCCATTGCTGGAATAGCCTGGGTCCCTCTTAATAGAGGAGTGGGTCGAGTGAGGATTTTTCGCGAGCCTACACGGGGATTGGAATCCCTCGAAGGTCTCGTTTACTTTATCCTCTCCTAAGGGTTTTGAGCCCTAGTTGTTGGACTCATAAAAAGGAATAGTGCACAATGTGTGAGGACAATAGTATAAAAAGACACAAAACATATCAACAATAAAATAATTGTTAAAAAAAACAATAATAATAATGACATGTCAATCAAAGTTTAGAGAAATAAGCAACAAATATATTTAAATTAAAAACAAACGAAATCCAATAATGGGATAAGAAAAATTAAATTTAGAAGGCCCAACTCACTAGTTTTTTTTTTTTACAAAAAGAAATATATATATTAAAAACTAGTTTTCCCCAGTGAAGTCGCCAGTTGTCGCAACCGATTTTGCGAAAAGGATTTTTTTAATAACATATAAGAAGTCGCCACCAATTGAATAGGTGCAATTGGTCACCATGAAAATATAATTTTGGTCTACGAAAAATCCAGAAAAAAGGGTAAGTGAGTTTGTTACGTATGGGGAAGGTGTGAGGCACCCCACGACGCCTGTTAAAAAAATAGTTGCCAACTTAACTTTTATTATCCCATTAAATGACTTTTCCGAAAATATTAATTTTTGCGTACGTAAAATAAGATAATTATACACATAAAAAATAATATTTAGAGGAACATAATAACTGTATAGGATAAAATAATTTAAGTAGACATATGGAGATATCAAAATAGAATAAACTTAGCTAATATATATATAAATTACATTCGAATGTAATCAAATAATTTTATAATATATATAAATATAAATACTATATATGTAAGGTGCAATGATTTTATAAATTATATGACAAATTATGTAAGACAAGAATAATATTTAAATAAAGATAATAACTACATAGGAAAAATAATTTAAGTAGATATATGGCTATACCAAAATAGAATATAATGAATTCATAATATATGTACATATATATATATATATAAATAAAATAATTTTATAATATATATAAAAACTATATTAAAAGTCTTAATCTTGAGGTTCATAGGGTTTTTCCATCCAATGGTAAATTTTCCCAAGAAACACTCTCACCTCAAGAATCTACCTAAAGGTGCATCCAATGCATTCCCCAAATAGATTCCATCGTAGGCAAAGACTTTTAGTATAATTTTTATATAATTCTTAGATTTGAAATAAAGTAAAATAGAATATAAAATAGTAAATAACATAAAGTAAAATAAGGATAAGAATAGAAATAAAGTCAAAATGTAAATATAATATAAAAATTAAAATAACATAAATATTATATAAATACGTAATAATAATATATAAGGCAAATAACATAATACTGCTAATAATAATAACGATATATAAAATAAGGAGAACAATACAAAAATAGGGTGACAATATACATACATATATATTTACAAGATGAAAATAAAAATGAGAATAAAATATAAAGTACATAAAAATAACGAAAATAAACAAAGAGAAAAAAAAAATAATAATAAATATGATAAGAATAATAATATATAAAATAATTATAATTATTATTATAATAAAAACGAAAATAAAAACAGAAAAGAAAAATAAATAAAATATATAAATGAATAGGAAAATAGAGTAAAATAGATAAAATAAAGTGAAATAAAAATAGGAATAAGTAATATAATAAAATGATAGTAAATACAATAACAAAAGGTAAAAATAAAATTAAAGAAAAAATGTTGGGGAACCGAATTTTTTGATGTGGACTATACGATATTAAATTATCGCAAACCCACCAATCGAACATATTAAAATATTAAATCACATAATTGACACTTAAACACACAACATCAAACCAAACAACATCAAATCAATCATATAATTCATATATAAGCACCATTCAATAAATGACATATTAGCATGTTGAAAAAAAATAATGAATGAAATGGAATTTCGATTCCCCCTTTTTTATTAGCAATCAAATATTTCAATCATATTATTGAATTAATATGATTGAAAAATTATAATTGCTTTAATGGAATGAGTATACCAAATGCAACGAGTATACAAGATTAGCAAGGCAAAGCATCCACTATTTGATAACAATATCTCAGACCCAATGGATTAAGAAAATACACTTCATATCTACACAATTCAAGACCAAAAAAAAAACAAGAACGACATTCATGCATTCTTATGCTTATATATGCACTGATAATATCCAAACTAAAGCCACAAAACTGATCTCCACATGACACAAGGTATACAATCTCAAAAGCGATATTATGTTCGAATATTAAAGCAAAACAGAAAATACCAAAACATCAGTTACAGAACTTGATAATCAACAATACCACCACAAGTGTATTTCCAACCATCAAAACAACAAAGCATTCATATTATGAGACTAATAGATTAAATATAGAGTGCACAATATCAATGGATTAAACGAAATCAAGAATTTACATATACCTTCCCAGAAAAACAGCACCGATTATTCAAGAACACCCAATGAAAGAACAGATGGCTCAAGAAAGACTTATGAGCAGTGGACAATGATTTCAAACACAGGATCAAACAACTCAAAGGAGCCTCTCCATTTTTCCCTCACACAACAAGGATTTTTAACCCAGAAAAAATAAAGCTAATAGAAGAGAAAGTCCCAGAATTTTTTCTCCGAAAAGAAGAAAACCGAAAGCCCCCCCTCATGACACAAGAGAATCCTCCTTTTATAATACCAAGCTCGAATCCCCTTTACCTAAGGAATCCCTAAATTATCTCTTAATCTTTCCCTAATACCGATTTGCTTCCTCAATTAAAATCTGGAAATCCTCTTCAATCGCTCCAGGATTTCCTTTCTTCCTCAACTATTACCTAAAACCGATCTGTCAACCACGAAAATTCTCTACTTAAGATTCCAAATCAAACACCTAATGTAAACCCTAAGATCTCCGGCGCCTCTTTCTTCTCCTCCTTCCTTTTCTGTTTCAACGGCGCCCTTCCTCTTTTCTTCATCTTCTGTGTTAGGGTTAATAGTATACGGGCCGGGCTTTCAAACCGATTTGGGTAGCGAATGAGTAATAAACGGGCTGTCCAATTAAATGGGCCTAAGCTCGGGCCAGACTCTTATTGTTGGGCTAATCATTTGGGCTAACTCACCTATTGGGCTGGCTATTCTTGTGTCAAACAACCCTAACCATTTAGAATCCATCTCTCCATTTGGGCTTAAGTTAGGAATAACCCTTTTGAATTTTAAATTAGGCTCAACCAAATTTATTCAAGATTATATTTAATTTTAAACCAAAAATGGGGTACAACAATGATTCCTGAGGAAAAAACTTGCTTTCAGCATGCTATTATTTGATTTAATTTCCAATGTCTTGCCTAATGCCCTTGAACTCTTCAAAAATTATGTACATTCTTAATTATGTTCTATATCTAGAGCTGAACTAGCTGTGTGTTTTCCTTGTCAAATATTTTTTTTCATTTTTTTCTTCATGAAAGGCCGAAAGAGATCCCACACCTTTGCACCGTGCAGCAAAGATATTAGTGAATTCTCAGATGGAAAATGGAGATTTTCCTCAAGAGGTGAGTTATTGGATTTTTGTTCATATTTTCTTCACTTTGCAGGGTCTTTTGTTGTCTTGAATGTCCACTTTTGTTGGGTTTACCATCGTATCATTGTTGTTCAACCATTGCCTTGATTGTGTGCTGGAATTTTCATTTTAAAAATTTTTTGTCACATTTTTTTAATGTTTTATAATTTGGAAAAGAACTTTAACAAGTTTAAAGTTGTGGCAAAGCAGAAATGTTTATGTATGCTTATCAAGGTTATATATATAGAAACAGAGAGTGTGCATTTGGGGTGCTCTGACAATTCCCTCTTCTTTACAGGAGATCATGGGTGTATTTAACAAAAATTGTATGATTAGTTATTCTGCATATCGCAACATTTTCCCCATATGGGCTCTTGGAGAATATCGTCGTCGGGTATTACAATCTCTTTGAATGATGTCACAGTTAATATTTCTTTCAAGGCTTGTCTGTCCAGATAATAAAATATCGTTTATTTATTGATGCTGATGCCTGATGGTGCCAAACCGGTAATTATAAACCCCCTATTTAAGTTCAAATCTCTCATTTATGGTCTTCCAAGGTTAGAATATTTAAAATTTTACGTGACATGGATTTGAACTCATGATATTTTTGTTATGGTCTATGTTTTGGTGTTTCATCAAGTAGTTATATTTGTCTCTTGGTCTTCCCATGGTGTGCTGCTTGTTCACTGATTTTAAGTTATTTCACTTAGCCCGCTGCTGCCTTTCTAGTTTAGATACATGAACGTGACATCGTCACAATGGTTTCCAAAGAAGTACATGACTATTGTAAGATATCCTAATTTTCATAAATCACTGCTTGGTTCCCCTCAGTTGGAGGCCAGTAAGCGCGGTACAGCTAAAACTGTGAACTGTTATTAGGTACTTCCATAATTTGTATTTAGCTTCTTTTGACAATTCTAATTGGTAGCATTCATACCCTATTATGAAATTTGATGTCACAAATCATTCACAATCGTAGTTGAAGAGAAGACTGAGGAGTACCCAAGGAAGGAATTAACTTGTACACTTTTATTTCTTCGAAACGTTTCAGTATAATAATCAACATCAAATAATACTTGAAACATGAAGAAATATAAATAATGTAAAGTAATAATTGACTTGTTGCTTTATAATACATCTTGTCGATTGAGCTAATCTTTTTTAGTAGTTTCTGCTAGACTTTGGAAGATAATGTTACTTTCTTCCGATACTCTGCTAATGCCCACAGTGGATATATATTTCTATATGCTGCGTAGTGTAACATGCAGTTCTTCATGAAAACACCTGTGATTTCCTGTTGTGGGAAATCACCACTCTCCAGTTGAGAATTGATTATCAACTTTGCGGCTCGATGAAGAGGCGTCGGGTCTCTTTCTGCCTGTAGATGATTACAGGAAGTAGATGATGAGTACACAAACCTGGGTTGTTGCCAAATAATAACACATTATTAAACCATCACAGCTAACCTGGTCAGCATGAATTAATCCCATCATAGCCCATGCTGTATGTACCAGGTTCGATCGGCCTTCTTCGAGTGGCACATATCTCTGCATCACCGGGAAACAAGACATTAGTGTTTTGTGCTATTTAAGATAGTTTTACATGATCATTTAGATGATCAGTCGTAGTTTACCTTCTCTGGACATGAAAGGTAACTCTCGCCCCAGCCTCCGTCGTCTCTCTGTGTACTGATAAGAAAATCGACGGCCTTTCTTGTAGCAACACAGTTGTTGTATGTTCTACCAGCGGCTGTTAGCCCTCCAAGTGCAAACCATGTGCCATATGTAAAGCAAACTCCCCAGTTCCCATACCATGAACCATCAGGCATTTGCACATTTTCGAGGTACTTCGCAGCATTTGCAATGGAGATTTCAATCTCTTTCTTCCTGTATCCAGGATACAACTTCTTGAACAATACAAAAGCTTGAATGGCTGATGAAGTGCACTCAACGTATTCGTGTTCAACAACAATGTCCGCGAAAAACTCCGTTGGATTGAGCAACTAATTAGGGCAAAAGATGGCTAGTGAATACCAATTCAAGATAACATTACACTTGCTAGAGCTAACAGTATAATGAAAAGGTTAAGCGAACTTACTTCTAACCATTCTTGAGCCCCTGCAGGTTCCCAAGCTGCTAGACCTCCATTTTTACTCTAGAAATTAAGAATGTGTAGATTTTTAGGGTTTGTTTTAGAATTTATATGTATTTTTGCAATGGGATTCAATACTTACTTGAAGAGAAAGTAAGATATTAACAGCATCATATAATCTCTCAGGCTCCATTTTCTCACCAACAATTTCTGGTGGCATCATTGAGAAAAGCAAACAACACTGAAGACAGAAACAGAGTATGGTGAGATCTCACTAAAAAATATGACAAACTACATAATTGAAAGTTCATGCTTTGCCAATTTATAAACCATAATATATGTGTATATATGTTACCTTCAAACCTTCGGCAGTACAATCTGAAACTTGCCATCCATGGTCTTGATCAGAGAAAGTCCAAGATCCCTTAGAAATATGTCTGTGCATACTCTTGAAGTCACCAGAAGGATCGTCTTTAACCTAAATTGATTGATAAGAACCCAAATGAAATTCACATACTAGAAGAAAAAAAAGTGAATTTTATTATTTGAGTATTCAACTCAAGATATAGTGGTTTCGATTCACGTCAGTTGTTCAAAAGAAAATTTTATCTATGTCGCTCTCGGTTAACCAAAAAAAAGAAGCTTAAGAAATAAACACTAAACCTGAGACTTCTTTATAAAGTCATGTCCTCTTGCCAGAACATCTCCAATTTCATCTACGAGGTTGCTAGCAAGCAAAGCTTGAATGGCAAATCCAACATCCCACTCTTGACTACCAAAACTCTGCATACAAAATCAAGTTTGGTTATTTGAGATAATGTGTGCAATCAGAAAGCGATATTTCTAATGTTATCGGATGTCCAAAAAATAAACTTTATTACACTTACTTGCATCTTCATTCCATCTTCAGCAACCCATAAGTAATCTGGGATCCTAGCAAGATGCTTCTTGAAATAATCCCCATTTGGATCCTCAACCCAACAAGCAAGCATACATAGAACCTGTGCATTTCACACCATAAACGAATAAATCAGTACTGATACATACACATACATTGCTGAAAATACACTAAGTGATCATTACCTTCTCTACACATCCTATTGTTATATATCTGCTGTTCTCATCTTCATAATGAATGTGCTTCATTGTTACTTTTAGAGCATGCTCTCTAACCAGCTTGTTCAGCGGCCAACGCGTAAGAAGAGGCTCGGAAAGTATGTACAGACTATCCCACATCAAGTCTTGTATCAAGGGATGAGGATAGTATAGATCTTCCTGCATTTGGTGGTGTAAATGATAAGTTACTCTATTATGGCAGTAATTGAAGTTTAACTACTTGTTAAAGGGAATGCAGCAGAGTACCTTAGCGCATAAATGGCGAACTTTCTTCCAATTAATCTGGTCGTAGGGTTGAGTATGGAGTTCATCTCTCAATTGCAAGATGAGAGGTGTAATTGGACCAACAAATCTCTTGCCATAAAGATATGACATTGGCATATACACCATCCGGCAGTAACACCACATTTTTGCTACATTCAGAGGAAAATGAAGAAAAAACATCAAACACTAATTTGACTCATTTAATAAGCTTACTCTAAACTTGAATTGTAGCCATATTCGTTTAAGTAATGATTCGGAGACGAGAGTTCTGCTTGGTACCTTTTTTTCATGCATTTTTTGTTTTTGTTTTTTTTAAACAGAAAACAATCTCGAAAACACATTTGATTGTCATTTTTTTTTAAAAAAAATGAGAAATTAAAAAATAACTAAAATAAACTTAATTCCAGAAAACAAAAACAAAAAAAAAGTTTTTGGAAAATAAGAAAACATAGAAAAGAGAAAATAAACCAAATGGATCTTAAGCTTTTGAGGGCTCCTCACATGCCTCTTTATAGAAAAACTAGATTCAAGTTAAGCTTTGACTTGCATCCTTTTTAACCAATTAATTACATTTACCCCTTTCTAGATATATTTGCTTTAGGGAAACAAAAAAAATTGACCAACCTGGATGCATTGGAAGAAATGAAGGAAGGATCCAAAACTCTGGAGGCATTGGGTTGGTTCCAGACCAATCAAACAACCCAATAATCTGAAACCAATCTAGATTAAATACAACTAAAAAAATTAATGAATTAATCACGACATGTGTTTAAGATACATACCGAGAGCCAAGTCTTTCCCCAAGAAGGTATGTAAGCGACACCACCATGTTCATGAATCCATTTTCTTGCCCTAACACAGGCATTATTCCGACCACCACCGTCCGGTCCTTCGCCGAGAATACGCATACATATATAGCTAAGAGCTGTGCAGAACATTGTGCTGTGTCCTTCTATGTGTAATCCCCATCCACCATCTTCATTCTATACATGTTTTTTATTAGAAAATTCAATTATAACATAAATCATATATATATATACATGGTTTGAAGGTTAATCTCATTCATTAATTATCATTGTACCTGATGATTATATATGTAACGAAGGATTTCTGTACGATGTTCTTCAGGAAATACAGCATCAAGATGCCCTGTGATGTACACGCACATCACCTGTAATTTGGTTCAGAACACTATTATATACACTAAACTACCATTGTTATATTATTATTGTTAAGAAAAAGAAGGAAAACTCACCAAGGGAGGGAGGAAGAACAATGGGCCGGCATTTTCAGCGGGCCAGTGGCCATCGTGGGCCTGTAAGGCCCCAAAGAAGTGGACAGCCTTTCTTAAGGCAGTTGTGGCTATTTCATGTGTGATTTCTTCACCATCCTCTACCTTTACAACCGGTATCGTTTGCTTGAAATTCTTCTCTCTTAGGAACTGAAATTAAAAAAGAAATTAAATTGAAATATAGAAAAAGAAAAAGAAAAAGAAAAAACCGCGAAATAAAAACAGTGGGCCGTGAGATAGTCCATGGGGTTGTTATAAGTCCAAATCATTATTGAATAAAAACAGTTGGCCGTGAAATAGTCCATGGGGTTGTTAAAAGTCCAAATCATTATTGCTACAAAATATCGTGGAAGTCATGGGCCCTGTCAGCCCAATTCCTTTCATCGTACAACACCAACCACGTTGTTGTGGGCCCGGTTTCTAGTCACTACTCAGGACTCGCGAGTTATAAGCAACTGCAAGTACAATTTTACATCAAAAATGTCAACTTAATTTAATTACTTATTTTTACTTGTCCCACATGGGAACATGCTCCCATGTTGACTGGGTTCATACAAAAAAAACACACATTTTATACAAAAATTAGCATTGGATTTTATTTTTATTATGCAAAAATCAAGCCTGTAAATTTATCGTAGTATCAATATATTTTATTTACACAACTATGTCAATAACATACTCAACCACATCAACAACAAAGAAGAGTCGACTTGGCTTGGATTATCCAACAACGGATGCAAATGAAGAAAACAAAGCGTTAGGATAGGAATACACCATTAGCATCACATGTGGCAGTCACCGTAATCATAAAACTCGATTCAATTTTCAAATTCGAAAAATCAAAATTACATTTCCAGATACTTAAGCACACACTCTTAAAGATTTAACATTTTCAATATATATTTGGAAAATAAAACCGTCAATTTTGACATAACACGTACACATGCAAAAAGTCAAGAATATTTGGCTAATTTGACGGAAACTTTTGATATTTAAGTCATGCACTGTAAAAAATACTTATTAAGTACTAAATTTATTCTATGTTCGGTTTTTCTCCGACTGATGAGATTTTATATCTATATATCTGCAAAGGCTAAACCTATTTATCAAAAAAAAAATTATTGCAGAAATAGTAGGCACGCACTTAATTAACTAAAACATGAGTTTATATATGCATACCTGCATTCGCCAGAGGAGATCGCTACTGGGCTTGACATGGTTGCGATTTTGGTAGAAATCGTCGCGAGCTTTTTCGACCTCCGCTCTCTCCTCGGGAGTGCCTGAATCGGGATCAAACTCCCATATTTGTCTACCAACATAATTGTTTGTACTATACAAATATGGCTCCTTCTCTCCCTCTGCAATCTTTAGCCTCCACATGCTTCTCTCTTTCACAACAACCACAACTAGTAGTATGTATAGATACACCAAAGTATATATAAATAAATTGTCGTCGATGACCTGAAAATGATGATATGAGAATGACAACAACCGTTATACTAGTCTAGTTGGCGTGCATGTTGCCCGAAACGAGGCCGTATTTACCGAAATCGTATATATGTATGTGTGTATATATGAGTGTGTGTATATACCTGATATTTAGGAGAGGAGAGAATGAAATTAAGTAGAGGAGAAAAGGTTGTGCGGAGAATTAGTACGTGTAATAAGTAATGTTTTTTGGGACGAAGCACCTTCACACTTCTTGTGAAGCTCACGAAAGAATTGCGTACAAGTTAGAGAGAGAGAGAGAGAAGTGTTTGTGTGTGTCTGGAGATTGCGTTGGAATTAATTGAAGAAGAAACGTATCCCATTTATAGAAGAACATAATTTGCGAAAAAACTTTATGTTACCTACCTCCTATGTATAATCACAAGTTGAGTTGGCAATTCTCTCTCTCTATCTCTATAAATTAACATATTTAATAAAAGTCTACCTCTCTGTCTCTCACTATGTAAGAAAGGTACATTTTTGGTAAGTCTAATGTGACTTCGTAATAAATAACTAAAGAAAGTACATGCAACGTATTCATATTTGAGTGGAATAGGGTTCATTTCACACTTGGGCAATATAAACTCACTTTTGGTTGGCAATTTTCTTTTAATGATTTTTTTTTTTACTAAGTAAGGTTTCGTTGTTACGAGATTAGGGGTTGAAAATTGGTTAATCCTTGTGGCCTTGTGGGGCTCGACTCTATAGTGGCCTACCTGAGTTTTGAGGATTTCAAATGATTAATTTTGTACAATTCAAATAGAGTTATCGGCCTAATTTTTTTTAATGGAGTCTTAATGAATTTGGTGTCATTATAATATTAATATTTTTTAAGAAAACATAAAATACTGGGAATTTGGGCCATTACGGTAGTGGCCCTTCTTGTCCCACCCAAGAACGCCCATGGCCAGCTCTGACTCTGATTACCAAGAGAAGTGATGCTTAATTCTGGATGGTGATTTGTTCGATGATGCGCTCCTGGTTTCCATTCTCCAAATTTAGTTACTTTTTTCTTCATTTTATTGTCGGTGATTTGTTGGATGATGCGCTCCTGGTTTCTAATCTCCAAACTTAGTTACTTTTTTCTTCATTTTATTGTCTTAATTTTTACTTTTAGCTTTTTTTTTGGCTCGTACTGTTGTTTGTCGTTTTCTCTTTGAATATTTTATTATACATTTGTATTCTTTCACCATGGATTAGAATTCATATATGATAAACCACTGGGCCAATGCCTCAGTGGCCACCGGCTTGTCCCAAATCTTATTGTCCTTGGGGTGAAGAGGTCACTGGTTCGAGTCAGGGAAGTGATAGGTTATTGGATTTAATTGTCATAGCTGCACATCCTCCATTTTCAAGCCCTCGGAGCATATGATTCAGCAGTGAGCTGGGGGTGTGCCCTTGCGTGGGACACGTCTTTGGTGCTCGGGTTAGAGTCGCGTCAGCGACACGTCTTGATGCTCAGCGCTAGTGGACCGCCCTTTGGTGGGCAACGTGAAAACCCTCCTTCCTTTACTGTTGGACTGCATAACCCGCAACTACATTCTATCCCTTAGCCCTTAACCCAGGACAGGATCGGGATAGGACAGGTTCTTGGATCCCGCCTCAATCCAAGAATTCATATACTCCCTCCGTTCCATTTTAATTGTCCCCTTCACTTTTTCACACAGTTTAAGAAAATATTTAATTCCCTTTCAATTTGAGGTTTATACCCCTATTTATAATGACAAATACTTTTGACACTATAATTAATGAGCATGTTATTGAGTTTTTCAAGTTAAGGGTAAATAAGGAAAAAATGGAAAAAAAAATAGCTTTCATTAATTGAAATTGACATTTATTTTGGGACACCCCAAAAAGGAATAAGTGACAATTAAAATGGAACGGAGGGAGTATGATATTTGTGGGCTGAGCATTTTTTTTAAATAAAAAAATTTAATTTTAGCATGGCGTGTCCATTCATAGCAGCTTTTATTAATTTGTGGAGCCCTATAGCTTTAATTACGTGCTTGTGTGATTACCAATCTACCATTACGTACTAAAGTTCTTCACTGCCTTGTAATTTGTGTGGTACTAAGCCATGTCAAATTATAGTCCCACACTCCATAAAAAACAAAAAGAGGAGGGTATAAATGTAAAATGCTCATTAAAATAGTGTCCACACTATTTTTGTGAATACAAGATTACTTAAACAATTAGAACTCCTTGATGGGTGATGGGTGATGGGTGTGCATTTAATTCCCAGTAAATATGCATTTATTGGCAAAACTGGTCCCTCAAAGTGATGGGTGTGCAATTAATTATATATGCCTTTTCCCTTTTGCACTCCTTTTTTTAATTTAAGAAACTAGTGTTTTTTGTAGGAACAATATTGATTTTAGTTATTTTTTAGGAGTATGAGGATTCGAACCTTTAAAAATGGATTTGGGACTTCACGATTCATTTTTTAATATTCGAATTTAAATTTCTCATCTGATTGTTTTATATGATACCAAATCACAGGACAGGAATAATAAAATTAAAAAGAATATATGTATAGATTGAGTGACGTGATTTTATTACCAAGTGGTTGGTTTAAGTAATACGATATTTGTTCCCCTTAAACAAGGTCTCAAATTAAGTCTTGTGAATGAAAAAATTCTTTGTTAAGAGAGTTTTGCCATCTTAGTGGAAGTCTCATGCTGGCTCGGTCCGTATTTAATTAGTCGCAGTAGAGTTAACTTCGGACACCGGGAGATCTAGAAAAAAAAAAGTGTTATTATTTTTTAAAAGTCAAATAAAAGTATAAAAATATGTGATGTTACATATAATTTGACTATTGTTTTGAGTCTAAAATTTTAGTATATAAAAATAAAAGAATATATGAGTATATTTTATTTGTTATTATTTTCCGTATAGAAGGGATCCACTGGGGGAATTGTAGAACCCAAATCCTCCAAAAAATAGTTCTTACATTTCATTGCATGAGTGCAATCGATTCATGGTTGACAACTTTTGGCACACCATTGTCAACTCGTGCATAGAATTTTTATAAAGTCAATACTATTGCCGTCAAACATTAACTTTAATTTACACACGATTAACAGGATTGTGCATTCCCATGCATTCATAAATTCAACCAAATATTGGCCGATTTCCAACATTCAATGATTATATATATATATATATGTGTGTGTGTGTATGACAATTCAATGTTTTCATCATCTCTCTGAATAACTAGGCGATAATGCTCTCTGCCTATAATGTTGATTATTTATCATTGGATCGATGTGTTTAAGCCTAGTCGTGCTTAGTGTCATTCTATTTCTATCACTATCTGCAACTTGCAAAATTTAAATATTGAGATTCGTATGACTTTGGTGTATGTATTAGCATAGATCCTTGACCACATCAACCATTTAAAAACGAGCATGTTGACAATCTTTGTCGTCTTCGATATTTCTAGTTCAGTCAAAAGAACTCGGAGCTTTGAGTTCTGTCAACGGCGGCTAGTTAAAGTATATTAATCAATACTAAAAGCTCGCGAGCTCCTTACAGCCGACTGGCAAGAAAGAGAGAAAAGAACTGGCATGAACCGCCCGTAATAGAAGTTATTCCCTCAGCAGGAAAGATCATAGTAAGATTGATTAAGATAGATGAATATCTAGACTGGGTTGGCTTGATATGGAGATGCAATATTGAGATGAATATCGAGTCGCAGGATCCTAAGTACAATTATTGTCCTATTCATACAACTGCGAATAGGACAATATATTCACTCTTGTCTCAATTTGTGAGTTTTATGTTCATACAATTTTATTTTCACAAGAGACCATTCATCTCAATATTGTTTCCGTAGAAACACGTTTGACTACATTTAAATCTCAATCGTTCATAATGGACAACTGCGATTAGACTATATTTTATGTTCACATGAGAGAGGTTATATACTATCCGCTCTTATTTGAACTCGATATGCGCACACTTGATGTATCAATATCGTAATTCTTAAAAGTATTTAACATCTCAAATTCTCAATGTCTTGCTCCAATTTCATCTCAATATTGTTCTCGTAGAAACACGTTTAATTATAGGATATCAATGAGATATAATGTCACTTATTTCAGAAAAAGTGACATATTAAGGAATTTAATATACTACATTTTGAACCTTAAATCTTTCTCCAAGCAATGTGAGATTTAGAACAATGAGTCATTTGACACTCAAAACCACCAAACTCACGTTAGATAGACTTATGACACCCATCCATTTGAGTCAAGTACTGCATTGTACACAACTAGTACTGCACTATTACATTCTCAAGTGTGCAGAGATACAGTAACATGAAAACAAATGTGGAATTTTTAAATCATTTTTTGTAAACTAGAAAGACAAATTTCAAAGAGATGTCTATCAAGGTAGTCATATCATTTCTTTTCAATGAAGTAATCAGATTGAGTTCACCGGAAAAGTAGCCCGGAGAAAACAAGTTTCTACCCTCCTGAGAGTCTCGATCGGCTAGCGGTCACTTGCTGTCATTGTTTTCCAGTCCAATGTGATGAAACTGACTGTTGACATCTTTTCTGATATGTCAGCCACTTCGCAGGAAACTGGATTGAAACACTGAATAATTAAATGACTTCTACTAAAGAATAGTGAGGAATTGAATGAAAATGGAAGAGAAGTAAGGGGTTATCGCTCACAGTCTGAACAGGCACGTTGTAAATGTAATTTAGGGCAGTAAAAAAAATTATTTTTATTTTATTTAAAACTATAAATATGATCTTATCGAAATTACGAGTTCAACAGAATATTATTTGTACTAGACAAAAATTAAATGTATAGTAAAAATAAAGATTAAACGTCTTGAGTTTATATTTAACAATTCAGAATTATCGTATTATTTTTATGATTCATTTAATTTTTATTTGGCATAAATAATATACCATTGCATTCGTAATTTCAATCAAATCACATATGTAATTTTTAAAAAATAAAATAATTTTTTTATTGACCTAAATTATATTTACAACGGGATTCACGGTAAGAAAAATTAACAGCAATAACCCATATATAAGAGGAGGGTATAAATATTAAATGTTAAATAAGAAAATTTAATTAATACAATGAGAACATTAAATTGTACTTGTATATTTTCTAATACATCATTAGTTAATGAATATATTTTACTTGCCTTACATAAAAGATATAAAAAATTGTAAGATAATGAAGCACATGAAATATGAATTTTTTAGGAAATTAATTAATTAGCTACATTCTAAAAAGTGAAACTAGATTATAATTTGATACAGATAAATAAAGAAAGTAGAACTATCACTAAGGGACGAAGGGAGTATGCATTTTTTTTTCCCATTTTGCCTCCTTTTAAAAAAATATTGGCATATATACTAATTTAAGAAATTATTTTGTTTAGGAACCGAAAACTTTAAACTGTTACATCCATAACATACAGAACACTCACATTCTCACGATTTTGAATTTCAAACATCATTTTTAGCATCAAAACTTGTGGGTTGTGATTGTGTCACGTTTGATTATGTATGTTATGGATACAAAATATTAGACATATCTAGCACACTCGGATTCCAACCTTTAAAAATGGATTTCGGGTTTCTCTAATTCACTTTGAAATTAAAATCCGAAATTCTCATCATATGATATCAAATCATGGAATAGACTAGAGGGAATAAAGTTAATAAAGAATAAAGTAAGCAAATTGACCTTAATATGTGATTTGATATTTCTATAATTAAAAGAAAATTGTCGAATAGTGTGCAACGTCAATTGTCAACTCTTGCATGGAAGTTTCAACAAGTCAATAATAGAGTTCAAAAAGGGATGGTGCATAAGCATTCAAAAATTCAACAAAATATTGGCGAATGTCCATAATGTAGGCATGGGTTGACAATTCGATATTTTCGGTGAATCTTTGTGGGTTATTCAAGATGTGTAGAATGGTGAAAATTCACTGTCTAACCACGATCGAAAATCTGAAAGAAAAACATTGAAAATGAAGCCGCGGCCCATTTGGCGAAGAAATACCCCAGATATTAGCATGCCTGTTAATTTTAGAAAAAGACCAACTATTCAACTTACTCAGCAACACCTGAGTATCATCCGCCAGACCTTCCATCGCCCAATTTCGAACCAGACTTGGGCGATTAATCGCGTCAACTACTAACAGAGCATCACCTTCAAATAACACCCTACCCAACTGAGCTTCCAAGCATTTAACACTGAACACCAAGATTCAAGGCCAACATTTCTCCAATGAAAGGATCAGATCTGGACCTACATCTAACCGAAGCAAAAAATGATAGAACCTAACCAATTCCGAACAATGGTAGCATATGGAGTCAGATTTCCTCTCATAGCCTATTCATCAAACCTTACTTTGATCCAGCCTCTTGGAGGAGGAGACCAGCTTTGACTAGGCATAATTGGACCAAAACCATCTACTCTCCAAGATTGACAATGGGTGACAAAAGTTTGAAAGATCTGGCCCACAAGAAAAAATGCTCTTCGCCTACATATCTTGTCAACCCTTCGACCGAATTAAATAATAATGTGGATTATTAATTCGAAAGTGCTATTTCTATGGCATTCAACCTAATAAAATTTGTGACTTTCAATGCACACACTATCACAACTATATATATATATAATACGAAAGTGCTATTTCTATGGCATTCAACCTAATAAAATTTGTGACTTTCAATGCACACACTATCACAACTATATATATATATATATATATAATATTAACGATTTCAATATTTTTTGTCACAAGATACTAAATATTAAGATGAAGGCATATAATTCATTTGAAATCGTGGATCCTACCTGCTACATACAATCAATATGAAATTATATACGTCCATTTCAAGAGCGAAATTTTTAAAAAAAATCCGAAAAACTATTAAACTGTTTTTTGTGTGGTTATGATGCCTAAATATCAAGTTGGCTCATTCTTCTCGACGTCGATCATTACAGGCCTCTTGAATATTCTATTTACCTATTAATTTCCATTGATTTATTATTTTTGTTTGTAATATGGGTTGTATATATATTGGCATATATATAAATACATACATCCTCGACCATGTCAATCATTTTTTAAAGTAAATTGTCTCCTAATTCAATTCTATCATTTAGTGACGAATAAGCGTGGTTGAAGCTTTGTCTTTGATTTCTCGAGTTTGGGAAAAAGGTTGCATTCTTGTGAGCCGTTGCCTAATATATTTGCGTTGTGATTCTTATATCTCGTTTCTAAAGTTACACCTAATGCTACATTAGCAACCTAGAAAATTACAAACCCAAGCCTAGAAAAATAGGCACTCCAATACAAGACACACAAAAAAAAAAAAAATTAAAAAATGCCGAATGTACCCGGACAACTATTAACCAATAAGCCTATATTAGCAATGTATTCAACTTATATATGTAGATAACTTTACCCACAAAATGATAGACGAGCTTGTTTCTAGATATATATATATCGATCATTGCACCGTTCCAAGTAGATTCATTATGGCTTTCCCAGAAATTAGTTCGCATCACTGAAACGGTGCAAACGGGAAAAATAAACAACAAAAGATCACATCCCGCAAAGAATACGGACGAGCTTACTTCATCACTTCAAATTTTTATTGAACTTCCAGCAAGGTTTGGAACTTTACAACCACCAAAGGTACTAGCCAATATCTTGTCATCACTAGCCTCGCCCGAAAAAGAAAATCAATCGACAGAAAAACGGTAAATAAAAAGACTATCAATATGCAGCAGTCAGAATGTCATATAATACACCAAGCCCCAACACCCCTAAATAAACCCTTTCTATCAGATTGAGCACTCAAACAAATCCTGATAAAATGAGATTATTCACAAAATAATAAAGAAAATAGAGGGTAGAAGCTAAGTTCAAGCCACATACAGTGAAGTATTAGTTCCAACTTCCAAGAGCAGGAAGTATTGATAGGTCTTTCTAGCTGCCCTGTGCAGCGATGGTATCTGCCGGAGCTCTAGCTCTGTAAGGAACAGACCCCTCTTTACCTCCCTCATCCAACTGGACAACTTGCGCAAAACTCTCTGACATCTGCTTGATGAGATCACTAGATAAATAATGTTACATAACTTCTATGATCATTTTCGCCAACAAACCCTACAGCCATCAAGTTAGCTTGCTGCCTCTTTTTTTCTCGCATAGTTCTCCGTCAGTCTTCAATTGATGTATTACTGTCGTAATTCTTAGAAATGTTCAACATCACAATGCCTTGCTCCAATTTCACATGCGACATTTTAATGATATATTCAAGGACAGTAGGATGATGAATTTATGATTGTACACAACTAAGACAGTAAATAAAATTCTTACTTCTCAAGTGTTTAGATATACAGTAACATGAAAACAAACGTCGAATTTTTAAATCAATTTTTGTAAACTAGATAAACAAATTTCAAAGAGAAATTCTATAACGTCGAATTTTTAAATCAATTTTTGTAAACTAGATAAACAAATTTCAAAGAGAAATTCTATCAAGGCCTTAGTCATATCATTTCATTTCAATTAAGTAATCAGACTGAATTCAAAGGACAAGTAGGAAGGAGACAACAATCACTGAGAACAAATGCAACCAAGGAATTGAATCCAGCAGGAAAAGAAGCGGAGTCAAAACAGCAAAAACATAATACACAGTAATAGGTTTCTTCTTTAATTTAAAAACCAAGACAGAACTCCCAATTATGTGAACACCAGTAATGGACCAAATGTCAGTGAGAGTAAAAGTAATGGACCATCAAATATCATTAGAACTCTCTACAGTTATAACAAAACAAATTCAGAAAGGGAACAGGAGACTGATTCTCAGCAGTCGAGAAGTTTAACACGGATCAGCAACTATGACATATTGTGCATACCACAAAAAAATATCTTCAATTTTTGTGCAACTGGGTTGAGAACATATTATTCCCCAGTGCAACAGGTCTGGGGATCGATAAGTAAAGAGATGAAAATCAAAATATTAACTCATAGGTGATCCCATTACCAAACCTTGAGCATTGGCATATGAGGGATACTCTCCCATTCACCATTAGCATTTTCATAACCTAACATTATATTACATGTTTATTGATAAAAGAAAAAAGGTTGTGTTTCGGCAAAAAGTACAGATAAAAAAGACACAATACAATGTGCTAAAATGGAGTTTAAATCACCAACTTCTATTATGATTATTGGAGCACCTCTAGACCTTTTCATGAACAACATAGCAACTTTCTTTTTCTAAAAGACTAATACCATGATAATCCTCAAAAGATATTCTTTTAACAGTAACAAAAATTACATTAGCTGATAAAAAACACATGGTATAAACTATAGGAATTCAAGGTTATGGAAACCCTAGTAATTTATATGTCTCACATGACTTGCTGAAGGGGAAAAAAGGAAAATAAATTCCATTGAAGCTTACTAGATCAAAGATTGTTATAAAATTCATAAATTCAAACCAGTGGAAATCATAGGAATTTGCGTCTCACATGACAGTTGAGGCAAATGAAAGAGAAGAAACTTGGCTCAAGGTTAGTAGATCACACAATATTCGAGAATTCAAGCTGATGTAAATTAGACATTTGCATGTCTCAGATGACTTGTTGAGGCAAAAAGAAAAAGGAAACAAAAAGAAATTTGAAAGCAATTTACTAGATTATACACTATCATCTTTGACTAAATCTAAACACAAGACTAACCGTTCATAAAAATTGCGAGAGAGATTAATCCTAAGTCTTACAGAGATACTATTTTTATCTTTTATACCCTAAATAAACATAGCCAAGTTTTGACCACAAAGGGCCAGAAAGCCATATGTTTCACTGGTAAAGGAAATGTACTCTGAGAATGGACACCACAATGGTGGTCCATTTCAAAACAGGTCCAATGGAATGAGGCACTAACCTCTATAGTAGAAGGACTGTGCCTGAAGGGCATAGACAATTGGATGGGAAGATCGTGTGATCTCTGCCTGAACCAATGGATCCTAATTGACTAGCAGGATCCCTTGGATGGGCTATTGCAGCAGCATCCTGAGAAGTCTTAGGAAGAACTGACATCTCATTTTGCGCTGAAATAGGCTGTTGCTTAAGAGACTTATGAGAAAGTAAAATCACTGTCGTTAAAGCATTGTATATTGTCAAAAGGAATGGAATCAAAGTGTATGAACAACTACCTGCTCCGTCATGTTATCTGATTCGGCACGTTACTCTTCTGCATCTATGATCAGTTGGGCATAGGAAATGTTTGAGTGTCAATGAATTGCCAAGCACAAATGAATAATAGTAAAGAATGATATCAGTTTCATCATTAACTAGGGAAGTATTGACATTAAAGCTTCTTTTCTTTCTTTTTAAAGATCACTAAAGCTTCTTTATCGTCATTCGTCACTGCAAGCATCAACTCTGGTGACCCTGTGAAGGAAAAAAACCACGATCTTATTAACAGCATTCAAGAAATATGACAACAAAACAATTGATATAAATTTCAAGAAGTAACTTATAAATTGTATACAAAGCTGTAACAGAATAACGGGAAAAAAAATACTAAGCAGAAATTTCCAAGCATGCAATCCTCACATTGCTCATGGCCGCAATGTCCCTCATTCATCCAACACTCCACACTTGCCTTTTTAGCGCCTTCAAGTCCAGGCAAAAAGGCTACGGGTGCAACTTAGCAGAAGATTTCTCTAACTCTTGTATTGCTAATAATTCTTGCAACATTGTCCATTCCATGACTACCACTATTCCATAATGATAATTTCATTGAATCCAATTTTTAAATTTATGATAACAGATTTATGTTGACAGAAAGATAGGTGCTTAACATAGAATACTAGATGGTTTGTTCTGTTTAATAACTCAAAAAAAAAAAATGAGGTCCATGTCACAATACTTTTTTTTAGGCAAGTCCTTGACACAATACTACACTTGCAGTTCTCCTCTTCAACAATGCCACATCAAATTCACTTAAATCATCCTCCTTAAATCCCCCTTCATGAAAGAGGCAAAAGGGAAATGGCTAACATGACGAATAGTTGTCAAAAACACCACCTAGTAGGATCTGTTAACACTCTCAGTCTTTCATTTTCACTTCAAAATTGATGCAAAACGGTATCTAATCCTGACTTGAAGCTACCTTAACGTAAACAAAATAGAGGATTTGGTAATTGACAAGAAGAATGTTATCAAGTACATTTACTTATATAATTATCTCCAGTGACAACTACACACTCATGAGCATAGAAAATTACAGCCAACTGCAGATTTAATCTTGAACCCATTATGAAAAATTATAATAATCCAGTAGATCATTGCAGACAATATCATACCAATATCATACATCTCAAAACAAGACACCCCATTAAGGTTCACCTTATTTCAGACAAAAAAGGTTTCCATCTAAACCCATTTTCCATAATTCAACTTCATAAGTGAGCTAGAAACAATGGCTATCTATCCACAAAAGGATATAAAAAATTAAAGACAAAGCAAACAAATAAACAGAGACTCAAAGTCACAACAAGAGGACTTGGGCTTCATCGCCGAATAACACAATAAAACCCAACATAGAATTCGATTCGACAAATCGATTGGTACCCATCAGATAAAACGCCCAAACATGATAAAAGATCCATCGATAAGCAAAATCAAGATCAAAGTATGAAGATTTTTTTTACATTTTATTGCATTGGGAGACATGGGTAGGTGAGATACCAGGAGTACGATCTGGAGCGTGTGTGAGTGGGTTGGCGCCATGAATCGGAGAAGGATCTCTCAGAAACTGTCACCAGAAACTAAACTTGAGTGCCACCGCTTAGTCTACATTATCCCAAGTGTATTTATGCGATACAGAGGAACACTATTCTATAGCAAACGCCAAACAAAAGTAAACGAATGTAATTAAAAATGTTTCATACTTTTAACAACATTCATAGCAGCATGCCAGTATTTATAAACATAATCTCTGTTTTAGAGGCGAGGATAAAACTCTCTATGTAGCAACTCGTTTTTATTTTGTATGGAGCTCGAGTCAACATGTTAAAGAAAAAAAATATAAATCTTACACTATTTTTTTTTGATAAAATATAAATCTTATACTATAATTTTGTCTAACAACAAAACAAACATTATATTGTATAATAAATATACCATACAGGTCTAATATCATTTTTTTTCCAAACGATATCATTAAATTATACGTCAACTCATACAAAGATTAACTTATACATTAAATAATAATATTATATTATTCTATAAGGAGTCCCAAACAAGAGCCTGAATGTCATAATTTAGAGAGCAGTTAGAGAATATAAATGTTAGCTCAACAACACACTTGAGGGATTATTCCATATTTGGCCAAAAGACTTATGTGAGTTTTTTTCTTTTCTTTTCTCTAATAAGCGCTCAAGCATATTGAGGTTAGGCTTCTTATATAAATTAATTATTTTGGCTCTAATGCGAGGTCCCATAAGTGGGTGGTACAGGTTAGGATCCTTGCGTTATCCCTCACCTTGTGGGTGATCTATCCATAAGGACATTCAAAAGCCCCACAGGTGACCCAAACGCTAAATGGTTGGATGTTCTTAAATTTGACTCTAATGTGAGGCCCAACAAGTGGGTGGTACAGGTTAGGATCCTTGTGTTATCCCTCATCATGTGGGTGGTCTATCCATAAGGACATTCAAAAGCTCCATAGGTGGCCCAAACGCTAAATGGTTGGATGTTCTTAAATTTGAGCACTCTCTCTAATACCTGTCATAATTTAGAGAGGAGTTGAGAAATATAAATATTAACCCAACAACACACTTGAGGTATTGTCTCACATTGGGCTAAATGTCATGTGATTTTTGTCCCTAAAAGTGTCCTCAAGTGTATTCAAGTTACGCTTCTCATATAAACCAATTATTTTGGCTCTAGCTCAACGACGTGGGACAACACTATATATGAAATAGAGTTTAAAAAATACAGATTTTGTGAAAATAACTCATGTATTAGTCTTCATCGTTGTGAAAGTATAGGTGTTAGGTGCTCAAGTGATGTGGAGGATTTTGAAAATTTGAAAGGGAAAGGTTTAAAAGAAGAAATTTTTATGAGTTTTGTCTGTATCAGGTATCATAGCAAACTTCATGAGAAGCTTGCATTTATATAAGAAAAGGCAAAAAAGATTGCATTAGATATCGAGAAGAGGAAGGAGATGTTAGATAAGATTGTTGCACCAAGTGGGAAAAATGTTGTGGTAGGTTGCCTAAAACCACAATTTCAACATTCAACATTTCTTGCTTTCAACAATGGTTGCCATTGTTGAATTTGCAAGGTTGCCATTGTTGAATAATTACCTTTCCATTGCCTATATAAAGGCTTAATACCTCATTTGTAAATCACACCAAAAACACAAACAAGTGTTTGAGAGAGAAAGAGAGAGGTGAGAGTGAGGGAGAAAAGAGAGGTTTTGTGTTGAGAGGGTTTTAGTTTTTTCTCCTAGTTTCAAGAGAGAGTGTCATTGTTCTCTCCTTGTTAAATTAGAGAGAAGGTTGTAATCATCTACTCCATACTGAATTCTTCTATACTGGTCCGTGGTTTTTACCTTGTTCATTAGGGGTTTTCCACGTAAAATCTGTGTGTCCAATTTCGCCTTTATTATTTCAAGTTCATTGGAAGCTGCAATCCTGCTCGATCCGGACCGTCAATTTACAACAAGTGGTATCGAAGCGATTGGTTGGTTCGGGATTTGCTTATTCTCTTGAAAATCTGAGTATGCTCTGTGGTTGCAGCATTGTCTGACCTTCCACATCAGAAAAGTTTTCTTGAGATTTTTGATCAAGTATTCGTGGTACGGTTGTGTGGAAGTACTATCTAAAAGAAGTTATGTCTAGGAAAGTGCGGTTATTTAATTGCGCGCCGTTTTAAACGGAAGGCCCCCACTCTTTCCTGGGAACTAATTTGGAGGTACTATTCACGGTACTGTTCACAAAGTACTTGATTGTGATAAAAAGCAATGGCAGCGAAACATGAAATTGAGAAGTTCAATGGGAGTAATTTCTCATTATGGAAATTGAAGATTAAGGCTATCTTGAGAAAAGATAACTGTTTGGCGGCTATTGATAATAAGCCCACTGGAGTCACAGATGAAAAGTGGAGTGAAATGGATGGCACCGCAATTGCCAATCTTCATTTGGCATTATCTGATGGTGTACTTTCAAGTATAGAAGAAAAGAAAACTGCAAAGGAAATCTGGGATCATCTCACCAAACTATATGAGGCGAAGTCTCTCCACAACAAGATTTTTCTGAAGAGGAAACTCTACACTCTTCGTATGATTGAATCTACTTCGGTGACAGAGCACATCAACTCATTGAATACTATGTTTTCTCAACTCACATCGTTGGGATATAAAGTAGAACCAGTTGAACGTGCGGAACTTCTACTCCAAAGTCTACCAGACTCATATGATCAACTCATCATCAACCTCACTAACAATGTTCTCACGGAATACCTAGTCTTTGATGATATTGCCGCTGCTATTCTGGAAGAAGAAAATAGGCGCAAAAACAAGGAGGACAGGTTGGCCGGTTCACATCAAGTTGAGGCTTTAACGATGGAAAGAGGGAGACCAATGGAACGTGGCTCAAGTGGGAGCCAAAATCATGGCAGGTCCAAATCAAGGAGTAAGAAGAATTTTAAATGCTACTTTTGTGGCAAGAAAGGACACCTGAAGAAGGATTGTTGGAAGAAGAAGAACGAAGAGAAGAACTCTCAAGAAAATGTGGCAAGTACCCCAGATGATGGTGAAATTTTATATATTGAAGCAATGCCGATCACAGAAGGTGAAAGGAACTTTAGTGATACCTGGATTATTGATTCAGGTGCTACATGGCACATGACCTCACAAAGAGAATGGTTTCATCAGTATAAACCAATCTCAGGAGGATCAGTGTTCATGGGTAATGATCACATCCTGAAGATTGTCGGCATTGGAACCATCAAACTAAAAATGTATGATGAGACTGTTTACACTATCAAGGAGGTGCGACATGTGGAGGGCCTGAGAAAGAATCTATTGTCTTTGGGACAAATAGATAGTCTCGGTTACAAGATCCAAACTCAAGATGGGATAATGAAAATTATTCGGGGCGCACTTGTGGTTATAAAGGCAGAAAAGCTGAATTCAAATTTATACAAGCTAAAGGGAGAAACTATACTTGAAGCAGAAGTATCTGTTGTATCAAGTAGTTCAAAAGATGAACCTGCAATGAAGTGGCATCTCAAACTCGGACATATGTCTGAACGAGGATTGAGAATTCTTTCCGAGAAGAATTTACTCCCTGGTCTTACAAAGGTGTCATTACCCTTTTGTGAGCATTGTGTTACAAGTAAGCAGAATAGATTGAAATTCAGTCTATCCAGTTCCAGAAGCAAGGATATTCTAGAACTGATTCACTCGGATGTGTGGCAAGCACCGGTGATATCTCTGGGAGGAGCAAAATACTTTGTCTCATTTATAGATGATTATTCCAGAAGATGTTGGGTGTATCCTATCAAGAGGAAGATGGATGTGTTTCCAGTCTTCAAAATATTCAAAGCCCGGGTGGAACTTGAATCTGGTAAAAGGATCAAGTGTTTGAGGTCTGATAATGGAGGAGAATACACTGGCGATGAGTTTGATGTTTTCTGTAATAAAGAAGGCATCAAAAGACAGTTCACTACAGCATACACTCCTCAACAAAATGGAGTGGCAGAGCGGATGAACAGAACCTTGTTAGATAAACAAGGGCAATGTTGAGAACTGCAGGCCTAGCAAAAGGCTTCTGGGCAGAGGCAGTCAAAACCGTCTGTTATCTGATAAATCAGTCACCTTCGACTGCAATTGAATTGAAGACACCGATGGAGATGTGGACGGGTAAATCAACTGATTATTCAAAACTCCATACATTTGGAAGTGTTGTGTATGTGATGTTCAATGCCCAAGAAAGAACGAAGTTGGATCCAAAATCCAGGAAATGTATATTCTTGGGGTATGCTGATGGAGTTAAGCGGTATCGCCTATGGGATCCCACTGCCCATAAGGTTATTATCAGCAGGGATGTTATCTTTATAGAAGATAAACTCAAAGATAAAAGTGATGATAGCACGGAAAAAGAAAATTCAGAGACTACAATAGTTCAGACGGAAAATAAGTCTGAGAACGAAGTTGCTTCTGAAGCAGCGCCAGAGCATGAGGTAGAAGAACATGTTGAGTCCGAGACTCAAGTTGAGGCTCCTACCGAGGCTCCAGAAATTCGACGGTCAACTCGAGAGAAAAGACTGCCAGTTTGGCACTCAGAATATGTTACGGAGTGCAATGTTGCATACTGTCTTTTAACGGAGGATGGAGAGCCATCAACTTTCCATGAAGCTAGAAACAGTTCAGATGCATCTCTGTGGATGACAGCAATGCAGGAGGAGATTGAAGCTCTCCATAAAAACAACACTTGGAATCTTGTACCATTGCCACGTGGAAGAAAAGCCATTGGTAACAAATGGGTTTACAAGATCAAGCGAGATAGCAATGATCAGGTGGAGCGATATCGTGCTCGATTGGTGGTGAAAGGATATGCTCAGAAAGAAGGCATTGACTTCAACGAGATATTTTCTCCGGTGGTTCGACTTACAACAGTCAGAGTAGTCCTGGCTATGTGTGCTACATTTGACTTACATTTGGAGCAGTTAGATGTTAAAACTGCATTTCTTCATGGAGAACTTGAAGAAGAAATTTATATGCTTCAACCAGAAGGTTTTGCTGAAGAAGGCAAAGAGAACTTGATTTGCAAGTTGAACAAATCTCTATATGGTCTCAAACAGGCGCCGAGATGTTGGTATAAGAGATTTGATTCCTTCATTATTAGCCTTGGGTACAATAGACTCAGTTCAGGCCATTGTACGTACTACAAAAGGTTTGAGGGAGATAATGACTTCATTATCTTGTTGTTGTACGTGGATGACGTGTTGGTAGCAGACCCCAACAAAGATCGTATCCAAGAATTAAAGGCACAGTTGGCTAGGGAATTTGATATGAAGGATCTGGGACCAGCAAACAAGATTCTAGAGATGCAAATTCACCGAGACAGAAATAGCAGAAAGATTTGGCTTTCACAAAAGAATTATTTGCAAAAGATCTTGCGTGGTTTCAACATGCAAGGTTGCAAGCTAGTTTCTACCCCACTTTCTGCTAATTTCAAGTTATCCTCAAGTATGTGTACTAGCAATGAAGCAGAGAGGATGGAGATGTCTCGAGTACCGTATGCATCAGCAGTGGGGAGTTTAATGTTCGCTATGATATGTACAAGACCAGACATTGCACAAGCAGTGGGAGTGGTTAGTCGATCTATGGCGAATCCTGGTAAAGAGCATTGGAATACTGTGAAGAGGATTCTGAGATACATCAGAGGAACCTCAGATGCTGCATTATGTTACGGAGGATCCGAATTTACTGTCAGGGGTTATGTGGATTCAGATTTTGCAGGGGACCTTGATAAAAGGAAATCTACTACAGGCTATGTGTTTACACTTGCAGGAGGAGCTGTAAGCTGGGTTTCAAAATTGCAAACTGTTGTGGCTCTGTCTACAACAGAAGCAGAATATATGGCAGCTACACAAGCTTGCAAGGAAGCTATTTGGTTACAAAGGCTATTGGAGGAGCTCGGGCATAAACAAGAGAAAATTATGTTGTTTTGTGACAGTCAGAGTGCCTTGCATATTGCAAGGAATCCGGCCTATCATTCAAGAACGAAGCACATAGGAGTTCAATATCATTTTGTTCGTGAAGTAGTGGAGGATGGAAGTGTGGATATGCAAAAGATTCACACAGATGAAAACCTTGCAGATGTGATGACCAAGCCGATCACCACTGACAAGTTTCAATGGTGTAGATCCTCATATGGTCTAGCAGATACATAAGCAAGCATGAAGGATCAGTGTAGAAAGAATGATGTGGAGAAATGATAGATTCTCAATCAAGTCTCCAAGTGGGAGAAATGTTGCACCAAGTGGGAAAAATGTTGTGGTAGGTTGCCTAAAACCACAATTTCAACATTCAACATTTCTTGCTTTCAACAATGGTTGCCATTGTTGAATTTGCAAGGTTGTCATTGTTGAATAATTACCTTTCCATTGCCTATATAAAGGCTTAATACTCATTTGTAAATCACACCAAAAACACAAACAAGTGTTTGAGAGAGAAAGAGAGAGGTGAGAGTGAGGGAGAAAAGAGAGGTTTTGTGTTGAGAGGGTTTTAGTTTTTTCTCCTAGTTTCAAGAGAGAGTGTCATTGTTCTCTCCTTGTTAAATTAGAGAGAAGGTTGTAATCATCTACTCCATACTGAATTCTTCTATACTGGTCCGTGGTTTTTACCTTGTTCATTAGGGGTTTTCCACGTAAAATCTGTGTGTCCAATTTCGCCTTTATTATTTCAAGTTCATTGGAAGCTGCAATCCTGCTCGATCCGGACCGTCAATTTACAACAAAGATAGGCTTCATACTCTCAGATAGGTTTCTCCCCTGATCATGTTTGGTTAATGCACTGGAATTGAGATTATCATTTGTGACATGAATGGTTGTACTAAAACATTTGCGTATAAACAAGTCCCAATAGTAGGGGGATGCGTTAATTGAAGTTTTGGCCTTCCTATTTGTTGGTCAAATTGCTAAAAACTTCAATATTTTCCTTTTCATTCTTGAAGGTGATGCTGCAACGGTAGTTTCTATCATTCAAAGGAAGCTACTTTCTATTTCGGCCCAAGGATATGTCCTAGATGATATTCATTTGATTTTGAACTAGGTTACTCACCCTTTGGATCACTGTTTTCAATCCCAAAACCAAGTTGTTGATTCACTTGCTAAGTTAGGTCATCTTTTAGAGTTTGATCAAACTTGTATTGTATTTGATGACATTCCTAAGGAAATCCCATCAGCTTATATCTCTGACTGTAATTCCCATTTGTTCTAATGTCATCAGGTTTTTCACTAAAAAAATATAAAATAAAATTGTAGACTCAAATACCTTATTTGAATATAAATTCTTGATGTTGAGTTTATGTAGTTTTGAGGAGTTTGGATCTTTGATTGGTTATACATGACATATAAATATAAAATGTATGTGGTTATTTATTTGGAAAATGGATTAAAATCATATATTGGATTTCACATCTATTACATAAAAATGAAACTACAGTCATTCATATCAATAAAATAATATTGAATCTCACGTATATCTATCTATACTACCTATAATTCCTAAAACAAGATTTGGTTGAATACCACCTTGACACGTGGATGAACATGAGGGTGCCACTTGAATTTCTTGGTTTATTGATATTGGATTTTAAAGTTTAGGTTATCTTTGATTTATTTTCACCAAAAAATTTTAAAAACATTTAATGATATTGTTTTACTCTAGATTGACCCTTGGAGCCCCCTCTTTCACTAGACTCTTCGCTGAAAACTTTTAGCGATGTGTCACCATTGCCGCGGTGAGCTTCTAATCCACTACTACGTGAGATGAGAAAGTGTGACCTATGCAGAGGCCCTCTTTTTCTTCACCCTTAAAATCCTTATTCAAATGAACTCGAAAACTATCGCAGGCCTTCGACGATGAAGACCCCTGCTCAAAGAAAAGGGAATCTTCAAGTTATAGAGTAAGGGCAGCCAAAGATCCTCAAAAGGGTGGATATCCCAAAGCGAGCATGTTTGCACTTTTTCTTAATCTTTGTTGATGATTGATGAGTTTGTTTTTATGGGTTCTTATTCTATTGATGGTATTCTCTTATTCTTTAGTGGAATGTCATGGTTTCTAGATCTGATGGGCTTATTTTCCTTAATTTGCAACTAGCAGACTTCCCGTTGTTCGTTTCTTCATTGACTTTGTCGGATGGAGACCTTGCAAATTTCCATGGTCATGAAGTGGGTGACGATCAAACTATTTCGAGACATGAATATCAGAGAAATTAAACCACTACAGTAGTCGGAGAAGAAAATGGATACAATGATTGTGACATCTATAGAGGATGCATGCACCTGCCGACATCAGTGTATCGCCGACATCAGTGTATAATTTAATAATTATTTTTCATGTTCAATGT
Organism: Euonymus europaeus; assembly: GCA_963580455.1. Classification (NCBI taxonomy): domain Eukaryota; kingdom Viridiplantae; phylum Streptophyta; class Magnoliopsida; order Celastrales; family Celastraceae; genus Euonymus; species Euonymus europaeus. The sequence goes on from OY756965.1 coordinate 21,390,031, forward strand.
TTCTGCAACCTAATAGTGGATGGTTTTATTAAATGCTTATAATTCCTAAATAAATTTACCGTACTATTCATCAATATAAATGAGTATTGCTTAGATTTTTGGGTATCATGAATAAAGACGCCTGCATTTCATCATAGTAAAACTCATATAAATATGCTGACCTCTAGAAATTGTTGGCCATCTACGTAACATTTCAAACACCTATTTTGCAATTCCACAATGACAGTTACACTCAAGTATGTCAATAATTCAAAAATAGTATGAGAGATTGTTGCCCAAATAACTCAACAATGAGATTCAACAAATATTAAAAACAACAATGAATTCATTAGTATCGACAAGCTGTTCCATTTATATATACATTATAATATTTATTCTCATTAATTAAACTTATAAAAGTCGGATGTGTCTCCTTTACACTTAAGATGTTGGACGATGAATTTGTGCATATTATTAATTTCTTGATTTTCTTAATAATTATTCATGTTCATATATGATGTTTTAAACCTCTTTATTTAGAACTAGACATAATATTATCAGAACAATAAACCATAAATTTCAAAAGTTAAGCAATATTTCGTTGCACGTGCGACTAACTTCATTGTTGCACGTGCGACTAACTTCATTCATTCTTGATTAGGTTAATAAAATAACGTCTGTAAATTATAAAAAATAAAACAGTCTCATTAAATATTCGATTGTTCCAAAAAAAAAAGTATTAAAAAATTAATTTACGTAGCCACGAATTCATTCAGCACTAATTTATTATAAAAGGTAAAGTCATCCACGTCAATAAAAAAATCATCCAATAAAATCACATCAACGAAAATAAACAAAAGACATATTTGAATGCAATTTTAGTCGCCCAATTTCTAGCATCGGAATTACCTGGCATTGGATACGGACGGCACTGAGCCTCCTCGTCTGCGCAAAGAACAGCAGAAACAGTCTCCCTCTCCCTCCTGTTTACATTTTATAAATTCCTGATTTCTAATTGCTTCCAATCGCGAATCTGTGGAAGCTCAAATTCATTAATAGTGATTGTCAGTTTCATTGTCGAGAACATTCATCCAGTCTGTCGAGTCTTGGATCTCACGCGAGCGAGCGCATGGAACCACCCGGTTAGATGAACTATTTGTATTTGTTTATAGTTTTATTTTCTTTTTTCGTTTAAGATTTTCGTGTTATTAGTTTATCAGTGTCGGAGTTGATCGATCCTCTTTTGAGGATCTAGAATTCGGATTCCGAAATCTCAATCTGATTGTTGGCACTCACAGCTGTAACGAATTATCATATAATCGGGTTAGTTTAATATTGGTGTTATGGTACCAAATCACGGTTTGCCAAATTTTGGTAGGGTGGATATGATCTTGGTTGATTTTGTTGAATTTTAGAGCGAACGAGCAAAGGGAGCTCCGAATGCTGTTTTTAAACCAGGCGGAATTCTTTTATGTCAAATGAATTTTTCCTTCGTTTTCCGGGAAATGTGAGTTGCTTACAGGAATTTCTGGTGCATTCCGGACTGGGTTTTAGTTGTTTGATTGTGATCGAGTGAGGAACTCCCCTCTAGCTTAATGATCATATCATTCCTTCCCTCTTCTCTCTGTCTTTTATCAAATGACGATGTAATCAGAGAGTAGAAAACTGTACTCTTCTTAACCAACTTTTAACCGTGTTAGTGGGGAGGCATCGTTTTACTTTATTTATCAGATGCAGTGATTGAAAAACATAGTTAGAAAAAAGATTATTAATCTGGTTTCCTTCTCTTATGCATCCTGTTCATGCATTCGTTTCTTGGTGTCTCTCACAGTTGGCTGCTCAAGAAACACGTCTGTTGTTGTTGTGACATTAGATACTGGTGAAGGATATATTATTGTTAGCTTGTCTTCCAGGAGTGACACTCAAGTAATATACATTGACCCAACAACTGGTGCACTTCGCTACATCGGGAAGCAGGGTTTTGATGTTTTCAAATCAGAAAAGGAGGCTTTCGATTATATTACAAATGGATCACGATTGTTGTGCAAGAGTACAACTGTTGCAAAATCAATACTGGGCTATGCAGCTCTCGGAAGTTTTGGGTTACTTCTTGTTGCAACAAAGTTGAATCCTACCATTCCAGATTTGCCTGGTGGGGGTTGTGTGTATACAGTGAGCGAGTCGCAATGGATCAAATTATCACTTCAAAATCCTCAACCACAAGGAAAAACGGAAGTAAAGAATATCCAAGAGTTGACTGAACTTGACATCGATGGAAAGCACTACTTTTGTGAGACAAGGGACATCACTCGCCCTTTTCCTAGCCGCATGCCCTTGGAAAATCCTGATGAAGAATTTGTCTGGAACGGATGGTTTTCGCAGCCTTTTAAGGATATTGGCCTTCCACAACATTGTGTCACTCTCTTGCAGGTTTGCTTCATTATTGGCATCTACATATTGGTGTTTGCAACTCTATTATCTGTGTATTTGGTTGTGAAAATCTATAATACATTCTTCCCATGCCCATCAAGCAGCTTTATGCTTATTTGTAAAATACACCCTAACAGTAAAGTAAGTAATGCAAACTAATCCTCAAACACGCAATCAGTACTAAAACAGAGAAACGAATCAGAATGTCAAGTGATATGGTTCAGCACAACTGGAACAGTTCCAAAGTCGGCATGAACTTTCATTCATTCAAAGTAAGAAGATAACAACTGACTAACCCTAGACACGAAGTTGACCTAAAACAGGACCAACAGGACCAAAAGGCCAAAGACTAAGCCCACACAAAAACAACACAGACAACCAGAATTAGGCCCAACTACAAACCCAACAAAACAAAACAACAGAAATAAAACATAGCCAATATGCCCCTGCATCAACCCCTCCGGGTAGCTGGAGGTGATCCAGGATCGGGATAAAAAGCACTCTCAAACTCAGCATAGATTTCTGGATCAATGGTCTTCAGTTCTTCTTCTCCAATCCACACACTTTCACTAGCAGGCTTGCCCAACCATTTAACTAAGAATCTCCGGCAAACATTTCCCCTTCGCGAAATGGACTCTTTGATATCTAAGACATCCTCAACTACATCAGGTTTAGCTCTTGGCAGATGTTTCATTTGGCTAAGTACTTCATCAACTTCTTCACTGAACCCTTCAAATGGATATAAATCTGCCACATTAAAAATAGGACTAATCTGAAACTCCCCCGGCAAATCAATAACATAAGCATTGGGGCCAACCTTTTTCTTGATTTCACACGGGCCAAATTTCCGAGCCCTCAACTTATTGTACGTGCCCTTGGGAAACCTCTCCTTTCTCATATGCACCAACACCATGTCACCTTCTTCAAATTCCCTCATTTTACGATGTTTATTAGCAGCATCAGCATAAGTCAAATTGCTCTTCTCCATAGCCTGTTTAACTTCCTGATGAACTCGCTTGATGTGTTCAGCAAACTCAACACCCTCTTCACTGATACGTGAGTCAGGAGGCAGAGGAGAAAGATCTAAGATATGCACAGGTTTCAAACCATAAGCGGCCTCAAAAGGAGTCATTTTAATGGAGCGATTGACAGAATTATTGAAGGCGAATTCAGCTTGAGGGATGACTGTGTCCCAAGATTTCACATGCTTCCCCACTAGACACCTCAATAAATTACCAAGGCTTCTGTTGACAACTTCTGTCTGCCCATCCGTTTGTGGATGGCAAGTACTTGAATAAGTTAATTCAGTCCCCAAACGCTTCCACAGAGATCGCCAAAAATGACTCATGAATTTGACATCTCTATCGGATACAATTGAGAGAGGTAAACCATGCAACCGCACGACCTCCCGGAAAAAAAGTTCAGCCACATGTGAAGCATCTGTAGTTCTAGAACAGGGAATGAAATGAACCATTTTTGAGAATCGATCAACTACTACAAAAATCGAATCAAATCCCTTGGAAGTTCTTGGAAGTCCTAGAACAAAATCCATGCTCAAATGTGTCCAAGGTTTCTCTGGCTGAGGCAGAGGAGTATAAAATCCCACGTTTTGAGTACCACCCTTCCCAAATTGACAAGATTGGCACCGCTTCACATACCTTTCAACATCTCTTCGCATATGGGGCCAATAATAGCGGTCTGAAACCATAGCAAGAGTTTTGTCTCTGCCAAAATGACCACCAAGTCCACTGCCATGCAACTCTCGGATTATTTGTTCACGAAGAGAGCTTACCGGTATGCACAACTGGTTCCCGCGAAATAGATAACCACCTTGCAACCTGAAAGGAAGTTTTTTAGTTGCTTGAGAGCCCTGTAAATCAGCTGCAATGGAACAGAAAAAAGGATCAGTAGCATATTGAGTTGGCAACTCCTCAAAGCCAACAATTTGTGTTCGCAACACTGCCAACAAAAGTGAACGGCGACTTAAGGCGTCCGCCACTTTATTTGCTTCACCAGCCTTGTAGCGAATTGCAAAAGAAAACTCTTGCAAGAAAGCACTCCACTTGGCATGCCTAGGATTCAATTTACTCTGAGAATTTAAATAGCGCAAGGATTGGTGATCCGAGTAGACTACAAATTCACGATAGGCCAAGTAATGCTCCCAATGTTGAATAGCCCGAACAAGAGCATAAAACTCCAAATCATACGTAGGATAACGCCGCTTAGCTTCCGTTAATTTCTCACTGAAAAATTCAATGGGCCTTCCCTCTTGACTAAGCACTGCACCAATACCCAAGTGAGAGGCATCGCATTCAATTACAAATAATTTATCAAAATCCGGCAGCGCTAGTACGGGAGCTTCTGTGAGTAATTGTTTGATCAAAGAAAATGCTACCTGGGCAGCCTTACTCCACTCAAATTTAGTGCTTTTCAGACAATCAGTAATGGGGCTCATCACTGCACTAAAATTCCTGATAAAACGCCTATAAAATGACGCCAACCCATGGAAGCTTCTAACATCCCCAATGGAACACGGAGAGGGCCAATCACGCACTGCCCGGACCTTTTCAGGGTCTGGTTTCAACCCAGCAGAAGACACAATGAAACCCAAGAACACTACTTCACGGCATAAAAAGGAACACTTCTTGAAATTAATAAAGAGCTGGTCTTTATCAAGAACCTCCAACACTCTCCGCAAATGAATTAGATGCTCTTCCACTGATTTGCTATAGACCAAGATGTCATCAAAATATACAACAACAAACGATCCTATGAAAGGTTTAAGCACATCGGACATAATTCTCATGAAGGTGCTAGGGGCATTCGACAAACCAAACGGCATGACCATCCACTCGTAAAGCCCATCCGGAGTCTTAAAAGCCGTCTTCCACTCATCCCCATCGCGCATGCGGATCTGGTGATAACCACTCCTTAAATCAATCTTACTGAAAACTTGTGATCCCACAAGCATATCACGCATTTCCTCCAATCTAGGAATTGGGAATCGATATTTGACAGTAATCTTATTGATAGCACGACTGTCAATGCACATACGCCATGAACCGTCCTTCTTAGGAGTCAAAAGTGCAGGTACCGCGCAAGGACTTTTGCTCTCACGAATTAAACCCCTCTGAATTAACTCTTCCACTTGTCTCTGCATCTCTTTCCTATGCGCTGGAGGCATTCTATATGCTGGTAAATTAGGTAGAGACGCACCCGGCACTAAATCAATGGCATGTTGGATGCTCCGCATTGGAGGCAAACCGGGAGGCAATTCTTCGCTGAACAGCCGCTGAAAATTCTGGAACAGTCCCTGTAACTCACCAGAAAATGCATTAGCACACTCAGCTTTTTCGTGGTACCCAACAGACCCTTCACGGTGTATCAACACAAGACACCAACCAGAGTCGCAACAATCTTCCTCAAACTGTTGTGCCGAAAATAACCCCGTAAATTTATCATTCGCAGCACTAGAATGCACACATTCCCTCAATGGTTGTAGCGTCATAACGCGATTGCCACTCTTAAACGTATACGTGTTGGCCTTAGTATGATGAATCATATCATTGTCGTATTGCCAAGGCCTACCAAGCAAAATATGGCAGGCATCCATCGGGACAACATCACATTTAGCTGAACTTTCCACACCATTGCTGAAAACAAAATGAACCATACAACAATTGGTAACCGCAATCTCACTGCCTTTGCGCAACCATGCCACCTGATAGGGATGTGGATGTTTTTCAACAGTGAGGTTAAGCTTCCGCACTGCATCATCAGAAATAATATTCTCACAGCTGCCCCCATCCAAAATCACCATACACACCTTATCATTACACAAAACACGAGTTTTAAACAACTCATGTCTTCGCCACTCCTCATTATTAACTCCCCTGGGTGTCACCATAATTCTCCTGACCACTAGTGCCTCACCTTCTACAGGATACACTTGCTCCTCAGCCTCATCATATTCATCAAAAATAGGAGGTTGATCCTCATAATTTTCACCTTCATGATCACATAGAGCAATCTTCTTTTGGGGGCACACATAAGAAGTATGACCCCTCTCCCCACAAGAGTAACACTTCACCTGGGAAAAATTACCAAATTTGGACCTGCCACTGGTATCCGCGGTCCCAAAAATCTGAACTTCTTTCCCTTTAGCAAACTCCCCCCTCCCACCTGAGGGACGTGGAACAGTTGATGAGCTACCACGATCAACAGAAGAAAGGTCGCGATGCTTAGAGGGCCCACTCTCAGCACGGCTATTAATGGGTCGTCTGGCCCCAAAACGCAATAAACGTTGTTGGGCTTTCAGTGCATATTGTCGAGCATCGGCAAATGTAAATAATCGCACGACCCCCAATTCATCTCGCACTACCTGATTCAACCCTGTCAAATATCTGGAAGTAATTTGTTCCTCCGATTCATTGAGAGCCACACGAGCAGTCAAATTGATAAATTCATTGGTATATTCTTCCACAGTTTGACCTTTCTGGCGGAGCACATTATAGCGCTCATACAAATCCATACTGTAATCAGGAGGTAAGAACTGTTTACGCAACTTGGCCTTCATATGCACCCAAGAACTGATTTTTGATTTTCCCTGTCTAACCCTTTGTTCATCCACCCTTTTCCACCACTGAAGAGCAGCTCCTTTCAATTTAAGTTTTACAAAGAGAACTTTCCGATCATCAGCCATTGGCTTCCATTCAAAGTAGGACTCAAGACTAGTTTCCCAATCTAAATAGTCATCAGCGTGAAGATTCCCCGAAAAATCAGCGACTTCAATTCGGATTCCACCACCGCTCAGATCCAAAGCCCGAACCAAACGGTCCTCTAATCTGTTACGGGACACATTTCCACCCCGATGAGATGGTGGCCGATCAACAGAAGAGCGATGATCATCTTCAGAACTGCCGCTGTCCTCAAAACTACCTTCCGGTAAGTTCCCAGGCTCTCGATTACCCTCCGGTATTTCCAATCGGTCTTCTGCAGCGTCGCGCTGTTGTAATGCCAGCACCGCACGCGAGAGATCCTCGACCATCTGACGCAACTCTCCGAACTCTGATTGCTGTGAAGATTGGCCGCGACCACCACGACCTCGAGCACCACGACCAACCATGGCTGCGATACCACTTAATGCAAACTAATCCTCAAACACGCAATCAGTACTAAAACAGAGAAACGAATCAGAATGTCAAGTGATATGGTTCAGCACAACTGGAACAGTTCCAAAGTCGGCATGAACTTTCATTCATTCAAAGTAAGAAGATAACAACTGACTAACCCTAGACACGAAGTTGACCTAAAACAGGACCAACAGGACCAAAAGGCCAAAGACTAAGCCCACACAAAAACAACACAGACAACCAGAATTAGGCCCAACTACAAACCCAACAAAACAAAACAACAGAAATAAAACATAGCCAATATGCCCCTGCATCAGTAAGGAAAACTTGCTTGGTTAGGTTTTGCCTATTTCAATCACTGGTTGGAGAGTAGTAGTCCTGATGCAAATTTTTGCGAAAGGTGTTATGTTTCCACTTCTCAAGTCAAGTGGTAAAGGTGATGATCCACTGATGCATCACAGTTTTTCTCTTTTAGCTTCCCATCTGATTTTCTTTTAACCATCAGTACTCCTCTGAAGGACTGTAATTCTACATGAAGTCCTCGTTTGGCAGGGTATATACCTTAATAAATGCTTGAAATAAATTGTAATTGCTTGTCTCTTGATTTTATGAAGCATAATTACCAATAACACAAGAAAGTATGGAATCATTGTGCGCTCGTCTTCTTCTCCTATATGTGTTTTGTTGGTGTTGCTGAGGGAAGGAGCTGTTATATATGTACGTGTACATTTTTCCTCTTCATTTTTTTGTGCTTATTATATGGAAATTATTGAAAAATGTTTGACATTGCTGTAAGTTCTTGTAGGGATAACAAACTACAACCATATCTCTGTGATACCCTTCTAGGATTCGCTTGTTTTAAATTTGTTATTTCATGAGAATGTAGTTACTCAAAACTCATAAAGATTTTTTGACGTGGAATTTATTTTCAGTAGTGTATAGATTGTCTGATGACTGATGCTGCAGCTTCTACTTTTCTTTTCGTTTTCTTTTGTTCATATGCTTAGCTGAAAAGCAAACAATTAACACTGATAAGATTTCAATGTTTAGGGTTTTGCAGAATGTCGAGGCTTTGGGAGTTCTGGTCAAGAAGAAGGAATTGTTGCTCTGACAGCTCGCCGTAGTAGGCTGCACCCTGGTACTCGATACTTGGCAAGAGGGTTAAATTCATGTTTCAGCACAGGTAATATCACCTGGATTATTCCTGGAACTGTCATTCCAATCACTTGTTCATGAGGAAAAAGATAGAATTGATATGTTTTCTAATTTATAACTGAAGGATAATTTTTGATTTTTTTGTTCGATTGTTCCATATCTTTGCATGTTTTCTCTCTCATGTTAAAAACAATGTCATTGAATATCAATTGCTGAAAATATTACGATGCACCAGTCGCTATAAATTCCCGCTTATCCACAACAGGAACTCAACACAAAACTCTAGATATTCAATTTTGCACACTTTTCATAAATTTGCAGTTTCTCAAATAGTACATCCATATATCAAACACTCTAAATCATTTAATTATTCATTTCTACAATCATTTTTATTAATTTAAAGTCAATACATTTTACAACTATTAGTGCATGTCAAAGTACCACCATATTATATAATAATCAATTGACATAATATTAGTAATAAAAATAATTATTTGATTATATATTTAATATAATATTATAATAATGAGGTAATTGAATTGTGTGACTACGGATGTGGTTGTTGGGTTATGTGGCTATTTTGTGGTTGTTAAAATTCTTGGCTATGAATTGGTTGTTGACTTGTGTGGATGTCATTGTAGTAGAAATTATCTATATGAGCAATGAACTTTTGATCTTTTATACACTCCCTAAAATCATCATTTCTCTAGTATACTCTCATATCAATGGATTTCTTTTCAAGGTGTAGAAAGGAAAAAAAATCATAAAAGACATGCCTCCAGATGATGATATAATGGAGACACTAGCAATAGGGTTAACTATGGAGCTCGAAGGATCGTCTTCGAATCGTGGTTCTGGACAAAGGTGATCATATATTGATCACAATACATTGTCAGGCCATGATCGTTGTTATACGATTATTTTTCGGAGCATCCAGTGTATCCATACATAATAGGCATGTCAATCGTTTAGAATGTCAATCATCCATGGCAATCATACTGGTTCTCAATTTCGAACAGAAATCATTGAATTTAAATCCAAATTGGAACATAAAACGTTGAATCCAAAAACTAGTGTTTCGAATTTAGAGCAAAATTTGTAAATCATCTGGAATATAAAGATGGGTCAATGACAAATTGATTTTGCCAGAATCAGAGAAGACAAGATGGGGACAATAAGTTTATGTGTGCGAGAGAAGGACGATGAACCGGGTTATGCATTCTTTCATGTCCTCCTTACTTCGTCTTTGAGAAATCCTACCAAAATCAGGTTCTGCTTCATCAATGGTGAAGCAATTTCGCAAAAATTAGAGAAGATGGGTTTCGGTGTGCGGGAGAGGGATGAGGGTTTCACCTTTTTTTTGCTCCATCTTTGAGGAGAGAGAGGGACCAGGGCTCTTTTAGCTTCAATACAGGTCCTCTCACCTAGGTACTGCTTTGCGAATATTTGGAGATGAGGCAAAAGTGGTATGCATTTAACTTGGAGAAAATTAAATGGGGGCTCTTTTGCCAAGATAGTGAGACTTATGCCATTTTGGCACCCCTTTTAAGAATGGGTTTGTGTAGACTGTAGAGTCTTGCCAAATAGCCAGACCTAAATATACTCCAACATTAGGATTAGCCAGGAGTATATAAATCTAATATAAATGTACTCTTGAGACTCTTTGTACCTTTATCATATACAGAATTTTAGTGGTTTTAAACTTTAGAGAATTTCTAGAATCCTATTATTTTGTTCCCTTTTTCACTTCTATATGTTGTACTCTAACTTTTGCTATTTCTTGTCACAGTTTGTCTATTTTTCCTGCATCAGTCTGTATATATGTTTGTATTTGCATTCTTGAAACAAGAACTTGTATTTAAGGAAACTTTAATTCTACAATTTTGGAGTACATTGTGATTATTCAGGTTTTTCAAATGATATTGTTCAATGTTGATTGCCAATAGTTTTTCCACTGACAAATAACTGTTACCCACTCCAGTTTTGGCGACGAATACACCCACCAGTGGTGATAATTCTATTTGTCCTATAGTTTCTGGCAGTTGTAGGTCAAACCCTAGCATCAGCAGTAGAAGTAGTTTTATTTGCAAACAGATGTTTACAATTTTGCAATCATCAATGATGATGATGATATAATTAACTACATCTATGATCAATTTACAAAGATATTAACCTTGCAACTTTTATTATACTCTATCTGGTTTCCACATTTATCTTCCTGGTGCATGTTTGTCTAGAGAAAATATCTTGCAGGGGTGGTTGACTTAATACTTTAAGTAGATGTCTATGTTTGAAAGTTGTGTCTGTGTCACTTTGTTTTTGGATAGTGAGGACCCCTTGGGAATTATATGCTTACTTTTGACATCTTCACATTTATTTAGCAGAATTTTAAATGCCTCAGGTTATATTGTGGATGCTAGCACATAGGGTTTTAATTTTTTCGAAATTACTAAGTGACCTTATATTGGGGTCTGTTGTATAAGATAATTTGGTATTTATTTTTCTAATTCCTGAAGATATGATAATCCTTTTGCACCCCTTGTCAGCTGCATATAAAGTTGTACTTCCTGAACTGTATATTTCTTTCATTAACTATTTTATTATTTATTTTTATGTCAGTAATTTTTTTGCATGTTCTTAATTGTTAATATAAATATTATTGGCTTCCCAAAGATGTTCAGTGTTTTTATGGGATTTATCTCTAATTTTCTAAAATGTGCGTTTAACAGGCAATGAAGTAGAGTGTGAGCAACTTGTATTTGTTCCCAAAAGAACAGGTAAGAGTGTTCCTTTTAACACATACATTTGGCGACGGGGCACAATACCTATTTGGTGGGGTGCAGAATTGAAAATGACTGCAGCAGAAGCCGAGATATATGTTTCAGATCAGCCTTATAAAGGAAGTGTGCAATACTATCAGAGGTTGAGTAACCGATACGATTCTCGAAGTTCAGATGTTGTTGCTGGAGAACATCAAAAGAAAAAGGCTTTTGTTCCAATAGTGTGCATCAACTTGCTCAGAAGTGGGGAAGGCAAGTCAGAATCCCTCTTGGTCCAGCATTTTGAGGAATCTTTGAACTATATCAGATCAACTGGAAAACTCCCTCATACTCGAGTTCATTTAATAAATTATGACTGGCATGCTAGTATAAAATTAAAAGGTGAACAGCAAACAATTGAAGGACTATGGAAACTTCTAAAAACACCCACCATGGCTGTTGGAATTTCTGAAGGTGATTATTTGCCTTCAAGGCAACAACTAGAGGATTGCAGGGGGGAAATAATTAGTAATAGCGGCATTGAAGGTGCCTTTTGCTTAAGATCACATCAAAATGGAGTGATACGTTTTAACTGTGCAGATTCTTTAGATAGAACCAATGCTGCTAGTTATTTTGGTTCCCTTCAAGTTTTTATGGAACAATGTAGGCGGCTGGCCATATCCCTTGACAGTGATATGGCATATAGTTACTCATCAACAAGTAACTATGGTGTCTATATTGCACCATTGCCTCCTGGTTGGGAGAAAAAAGTGGACACTGTAACGGGAAAAACTTTCTACATTGACCATAATACCAGGAACACAACATGGATGCATCCTCAGCCAGATAGACCATGGAAAAGGTTTGATATGACTTTTGACGAGTTCAAGGGATCAACAATTTTGTCGCCTGTTGCTCAGCTAGCTGATCTCTTTCTGCGTGCTGGTGATATTCATGCAACCCTTTATACTGGCTCTAAGGCTATGCATAGCCAAATTCTTAGTATATTCACTGAGGAGGGAGGGAAATTTAAACAATTCTCAGCAGCACAGAATATGAAAATCACTGTCCTGAGAAGGTATAAGAATACCGTTGTGGATAGTTCTCGTCAGAAGCAGTTGGAGATGTTTCTAGGGATGAGGCTTTTTAAGCATCTTCCTTCAGTTCCCGTAAAACCTCTAAATGTATGCTACTCTCGGATCATTCTATGTTAATGATAATAGCACATTCTTTTTTGTGTCTTAAGCCTCTTTTTTTTTTGGCTCAGTGCATACTGTGTTTACCTGTTCAGCGTTACCAGGTTCATTTCTTAATATATTAATTTTTATAGTTTCAAAATTCCATTGATTGTGTTTTTACTCATTGGTTTGAGTAATTTCTCTTTCAAAATCAATAAATAGTTGGGTTATTTTTGGATCAAATGCTTAATTGTCATTGGACCCATGGGTGGGGGGTTGTATTGGGTTGGTTGGAGGTGGTGGGGGAGGTGTGGCAGTGGTGTGGTGAGGGGGGAGAGAGAGATTTGTGAACATGTCTCCATCGGGCTTATCATAGTTGGAGCAGCTTTGGCTGTTCCTTTATGATGGGCATTGGAAGATGTTCATTTAGTGCACGATTGAAGATGCTTTTTAAAAGCCTCTTCTGAATGTTGAGCCATTTATCCAAGAAAAAGCTGGTAGTTCTGCATAATGTTTCAAATTTTTTTGGTTTTGACTATGGGTTGTGGCTACGTGTTGGATTTTACTCTTTCCACAACATTTTCTTTCTAACAAGCTCTTAGCAGTTACATGAGAGGACTATTAATTTTACTGTAGATTAAGAGAGCTTCAGTTTTAATTTTGTTAAATTTAGCATTTTAGCTTTGATGTGCTTTGCATGATGTTTAGATTACTAAACATAGAGTTACTCTATGATGGCGTGTTTTTAAATTCTTAAACAATTTTTTCTTCTTCGAGAGTTGTCTATCTGCCATTTGAAAATATGTTGATTGTTTCAGGTATCATCTCGACCATCTAGTTTTCTTCTTAAGCCTGTTGCCAACATGTTTCCAAGTTCAAATGATGGATCCAGTCTTGTGAGCTTTAAAAGAAAAGACATTGTTTGGGTACTTACAATCTTTCTATAGTCTTTTAGATATAGGGGTATCGTTTTGCAAATGATAATTTATCACAATTTAATAGTATTCTTGTATTTTTCTTCTGCAGGTTTTTCCACAAGCTGCAGATGTAATTGAACTGTTTATATATCTTAACGAACCTTGTCATGTCAGTCAGCTTCTTCTCACAATATCACATGGGGCAGATGATTTAACTTATCCATCAACTGTTGACGTAAGGACAGGCCGTCACATAGATGGGCTTAAACTACTTGTCGAGGTCTGTGTGCATATTCTATGCATTTTTGGTCTTTAAATGGTACTGCTAAATTTGCATCTTGGAATTAAAAATTGTGTAGGGAAGAAGAATGCTTGCTCCTTATTCGACAAGCCAAAATACAAAGATTGATTTTAGTCTCTTTATGGCAATTTAAGTTTACATTTTAACCCCTGGATTTCAACTTTCTCTTGTGCTGCTTGAAAATGGCTGTAGAGGTGCATAGAGGGGACTAACATAGTCGGGATAAGGCAGGACTTTTATCTAGCTCATTGCTACGTGCCACAAGGGAGGCAGTATACATTAGAGGACAATTCGGAAGTCTCTGGGCTCCAACATCTCAACTCCTTGTCAATATTCACCTTTGCAACATTTATGAGCGCTCACTTAATGCATCCAACTCCTGGCTTGCTTAATATTTCATCTCCTGCATTGACAATTGACATTCATAACACCTCTCTATTCCATTTTCTTAACCTTTCTTGGCAGAAGCTACTTTTGAGCCAGAACGAAACTAAGACTTGCCTTTTTGAATAAACCCTTTTACATGCTACCACATGGATTTCTAACTAAGAAGCACCAGTACAGCTAGCACCCCAAGGAACACGCACTGAGTGCATTTGGGGTGCCGGTGGTCCTTGATTCATTTGGGTGCAGCTGGGATACGGCTGAGTACTGCTGGGATACACCTCTAGGCCAATTAAATCATGTTTCAATTACGCTGCGATTCTTATTCTTTGTCCTCTGTTTTCATCTTCTTCCTCCCCTGTCTTCGTCTGAGATTCATTGCTGAAGATTCGGTGTTATTCGCATGAATCGAGTTGAGTTGGGTGCAAATGGATGGGGCATACGATTGATGGAGGAGAAGGTGGGGGTTAGGGCTTGTTTGGTCTTCACGGAGGAGAGAGAAATCGTCGTCACAGGAGGCCATGGAAGGGAGAGGAAGGAACTGAAAATGATTTGGGCGTTTTATTTTTCTGTTGGGCTTGGAGTACACAGTGGGACTTGTAGTTTTAGACCTAATTGACCTCCACTCCACAAACATGCATGTTTTTTCTGTGCCTTGTTATCTCACTTAAATATTAAAATATATAATCGCTTCTCCTTATATTTACTAATTACTACACACACACAAAGAGTCTCGAAGAACTTTTATCCTATCAATATGGCCATTGCCAGAAAAAAATTTGCATCCCTCTCTGGTTTCAGTTTGATTTGATATTGTTAATTTGTTCAAAATATGTATAATATATAAATATATTTCTAAATTTTATATATGAATAT
Organism: Euonymus europaeus; assembly: GCA_963580455.1. Taxonomy (NCBI): domain Eukaryota; kingdom Viridiplantae; phylum Streptophyta; class Magnoliopsida; order Celastrales; family Celastraceae; genus Euonymus; species Euonymus europaeus. The sequence goes on from OY756965.1 coordinate 21,405,142, forward strand.
ATGTAAAATAATATTCAATTATATAAGATGTATCCATCCACACCCGTATCCTAGTTTTTCGGAGAATTGACGAATCCCCGTATCCATATACCTGCGCCCATATCGGTGCTTCTAAGCTCTCTAATATAAAAGGAGTTTTCAGCTTTTTATACCTCCAAAATTCAGTGTTAAAAGGAATTAGTTTTGAACTGTTCATTGTCAAGTGAAGTAGTTTGCCGTTCATAGAATTTCCAATTCCACCACTTAGCTGAAATTAAAAGACCCAGTGATTCTTGAATGCGTTGAAAAATCCTACTGTCTCTAGTATGTAAGGTGCTTAAAATCAATTATTTTAAACTGGAAGATAAAAGCAAAACATTTTTTGTCTTGCTGCCAAGATGGTATTTTAACCTTTTATTCTTTCTTGGGTACAGATAAATCCACAAATTAATGAAATTGAATTTTGATTCAAACTTGTCATTCTGGATTATTCAAGATAGAAAAGGAGAGAAATTTGTATCACATTCGTGTTTCTGTCAACTTTGTGTCAGAAGGGAGTGAAAGATATCCAAATTTTAGATGAAAAGATAACTTTAGTATTCCTTCTCAGCCTTTGACCAAGGAGGATATATAAAGTCTAATTAAAAGGGAGTAACTGCTTACGTCCTCCAGTAATGGAGTTAGATGACTATGATATGCACTTCGGCGTATGTCCTGTCTATGTTTGTATGCCTGTCACTGTGCTTGTGCACATTTTCTGAATCTCCCTTTGTGTTTTTTACAGGGTGCTTCTATTCCTCGATGTGCAAATGGGACTAACCTTTTGATCCCGTTACCTGGACCAGTTAGTTCTGAGGATTTGGCAATCACTGGAGCTGGTGCAAGCCTTCATGCTCAAGATACAACAATGTGTTCATTTTTGTATGATTTTGAAGAGCTAGAGGGAGACTTAGATTTTCTCACCCGTGTTGTGGCACTTACGTTTTACCCTTCAATAGCTGGAAGTCGTATGACAATTGGTGAGGTAAGAGCAATTTTCTGAACTATGTTTTGTGATGAGCTAGTGATTTTGAGTTCTATATCCATGATGATTGCATCATTAATTATGTTATTACATTCTATAATGCCATTCTTTGTTAGTGATTTCTCGTAAGACAACAATTGGATGGATTTTGGATCTGTAAGATATTGTTCTGGTTGCAAACGTTCACATTACTGGACACACAGACAAACAAGATATCTAGTGTCCTAGACAAAGCAATTATGGGGATAGATCTTTGGCAACTTGCCCTAACGTGCTTGTTGGTGGGTTTGCATTTTGTTCATTTTCTAAAGAGTATCTTGGTTTTTAAGCACTAAGTGATTGTGTGTTGCCATGTCCTATTCAAAGTCATTACAGGTATTCATCTTTGGGTGCCACCAGAACACTTGGGTAAAACATTTAGGAGACTGTCAATTACTTTCCAAAAAAGTGTGGTTATATGGAAATTGCAATCAGGGCATTTCTAGACTTATAGCATCAAGTCTGGTGTAAATCAACTCATAAATTCATAATTTAAGAAGAAAACAAATTCTTGTCATATGAGTTTTGAAGATGGAGTTATTATTGATTCCCCAAAAATGGGGTTTTGAAGCTTCAAATGATTTTTGTAAAGGTGCCAGTCTGCCAACCGTAGAGAAATAAAACAAAACAAAACATGCAAAATCCTGTCCATTTACTGTATGCCTTAATTTTTTCTATTGGCGGTGAGGTACGGCACTCTATTTCAATCCCTTAGGTTGCAGGTTAATAGTTTTGAAGGGAAAGCATTGATTCTACAATTAGTGTAAGTACTAAAGATAACAAAATCATAGGCATACAAGAACTTGTTAGGTGTGAAACTTGATCAATGCAAACATGGTTTCAACTGTATAGAACCATATTTGCATGGTGGCTGTGCCTTGATATGGAAGTGAGAGCAATGGTAAAAATATCTTTGATGGAAGAAACAATTATTTCCTTGAATACTTTGTTATAGCACAGTGAAGTGATAACTGAGCGTTGATGGTAAGCGAGCGTTTGAACTTGGTGTCTTGTCACTATGGTCTGAGTGATATTTTCCTTGTTTTTCTGGTTAGCTTTGCATGCATGTTTGTGAGTTTAAAATTTTGAAAATGATTCTAACTTGAAGATTTTGTGGGAAAGAATTTGATGTATATACTTCTCTATTTGAAAAAGGAAGAAGAAAAAAGAAAGTCAGCAATGGAGAACTAGTTAGGTTGGAAGTTGGGGGGATGTATGTGCATAACCTTTTTCACCCTTTGTGAAGTTTACTATCCATTATTCTCTCCTTAGCTTCTGCTGTATAATTTTTATGCTGTGAAATTGTGACAGATAGAGATCCTCGGCGTTTCTCTACCTTGGAGGGATATATTTGCAAACAAAGGTCATGGTGCCAGATTGAACGAGGTTTTTAAAAAATTTCAGGAAGATGCTAACCCTTTTTTGTCTAATTTTGACACAAATCCATTTTCTGGCACTGATAATACTGAGAACAAACCTCAATCACTGCAAAAAGGTGGTTTTGACAACCTCGGGAATGACCTTTTGACGGGAGACGACATTTTTTTCCTACCTGCTTCTCAACCTGCGATTGAAAATGTTGCTTACAATGGAAGTGACTTACTTGACTTTTTGGACCATGATGTTGCTGAGTACCATGTTGTGAATGCTGATCATAAAATCTCTTATTTGCAAGACAAGAACCAATGTTCTTCAGGTAGCAGTGCTGAAAAGTACATAAATTGTCTAAAATCCCTTACAGAGCCACAAATGGTATGTTGCTGCTGCTTTCTTTTTTATTTGAGCTGCTTTATTACTGGTTTCTTCATCCTTGAGAAACCATCTGCAAGTAGTTAGATATATTTTTGTAATCATTTCTTATGTGTTGGCAACTTGATGCCTTGATATAAGTGGTATATAGTGAGGTGGTGTGTTGGTAATTCTGCTTCTTAGATAATATTATGGAGTTTTGCATTCAAACTAAAACCTGCAATTTGTTTCATTCTGATATATATATAACTCCAGTGGCAAATCTAGAAAATATATAAAGAGGGGGTTTGGTTAGTGGAAGAGTCATGAATTTATAGGAGGGGACCAAGGTTAGCGCTGCCCCCAATTTTTGTTTGGGGGCTATTTACCGAAAAGTGACCAGAATAACCAAATATCTAAAGTAATTAAATTAAGTAAATATCTAAAATTAAAAAGTAAAATGTTCAATACAACAAAAAAAAAAAAAATCATCCAAGTGATAGTAGACAATTTTTCATTGAAATCAAATTATCTATCATCAATTCATCATGTATGAGTGTGTATGAATCAATATTTGTTCTAATTTTTATATTAACCATACATATATTTATTAGAAAATATAAGTATATTGATAATACATACATTATACTTATTTTTTTGGTACATATAAAATTCAAGCCCCCCATTTGTTAGTGTGCATCTGCCACTGTCTACCTCTTCCTCATCCTAATACATTTCAATGGCACACAACTCTTCATGGTTTAGAATTTGGGGGTGTGTGAGGTGAGTGAGGAGAGAATAAGCAGCAGATGGGTTTTGAAAGAAGGCAGTCCTCGTTATCCTTGGTGGGATCACTGATTTTATTTCTTTTTTCCTTTTCTGCTTCTTTTGAATTTGCCTTTACAATATGAAAGTAAAAATTATGTCCTTCTCAAGCTTGAACACAAATATTAATCAAGTCAGCTTGATACGAATGTCGAAAGAAGTCCCAATTATATGGTTCTTAGAAAACTATTTCCCTTACTGATTGGCATGCGTAACATTATCGGATCAATATGCCTTTTCTCAAAGAGTCTCTGCTCTCTAAGAGTGACAATTTTTTTCTCTGTGCTTGGTCTTCTCATGAAAAGTAGGATTTGATGCAATATGCATAGAAAATTGGTTACTGAAGAACACCTAGTAGGCTTATTTTGAGAGAATCTCCTTTTCTCAATAAAGATTTACTACTCTGGCGCTCATTGATTACCTGCCCAATAAGAGAACCCAGCCACATGTGATGAGTCAGATCTTAGATATTCTAAACATGGATTATTTTTTTCTTTTTAAACTATCTCACAGCCCAGCAAGTAGTCTCTCAGCATTCTTGGCTTGAATTGTTCACAATGTGATCACTTTGATGGTGAATTCTATGTCTGGTACTGTTACTATCATTCAATAAATAAATATCCGAACTACCTCTTGGAACAATCAAATCGTGGGCCAGAATCTTTTCTTAATTTCAGATGGTTTCACATAACTCTTGTTTCTTAATTTCAGTGACATTTTTCTTTAGTGACAAAGGCAATCCTTTCGACATAGCTATTTCAATGCCTAAAAAGTAACAAAGTGCCCCAAGATACTTGTGGCAGTGCTTAATTAAGAAAGATATCAGCTCGCAATACCACTGTCATTAACACCAACAGTGGGTGCAATGTTATTGATTTATACGACATGAATAACTAAAAGGACATTGGTCATGCCACACAAACAGAGATTGATAAATGACTGTACTTTGTTTTTTGAATGCGACATAGGGATAACTTTTTAGATTTGTAGAACCATGCTCTTGGAGACTGTTTCATTGCAATGGACTTGTTCAATTTGTAAAAATTATGAGACCCTTTCTATAGGCAGCATGTTTTTGAGGTTGCTTCTTGTACCCATCGTGTTGCCAGTTGCCTAGGCCCCTGGGTTGCCTTATTTGTTTGATACACATCTTCTGTAAAAGAGTTTCCAACACAGCACTGCAGTCTAATAGTTACTTTTGTTCTTTAGATACTCATGTGCCCAAGTGGAATCAAACCCCCGACCTTGTCGCATTAAGCTAAAGGCGATTCACCCTAAGAGATATTTTTATCATGTTGCTCCTTCTGGTCTGATTCATTCTGTCCAAGTTTGGACTTTGTCACAAGTTTTTTTTACCTTTCCCATCTCCGCTTCCTTGCCCTACAAGGATTTCTTTCATATCTCTCTTTGAAGTGTTGCACTTTGACGAACTCATTAAAAAGGGGCTGTAGATGAATGGAGCAAGGTTGCGTAAGCAGCAACCTGGAAGATAGATGAGCTTGGATTGCTGGGTTAATGAACCGAGCTCATAAACTAGACTTAATTATTGTTCATGAAAAAAAAGCTTGCTGCCTAGTGGTAGCCAACTCCTTACTCTTTCACGAGGTGGAAGTTTATTTCCCCCCTCCTGCAAAACATTAATAACATAACCCACCATTTGTCGATAAATATATATATATATATATATATATAGACATATATAAATATATATGTGTGTGTGTGTCTATACTGTTCATAAAAAAGATTGTTTTTGATTTGTGTTGTCTTATATATACATATATTATTTGTTTTAGGCTCTTTCGTGAACAGGCTCATTTATGGTTTCTTCACTTCTAATGAATAATGTCTAGGTATTTTGAATTTAGATACAATTGATATGTATGAGATAGTTTTTGAATAATTTTACATGTTATTTCTTCACAATTGGAGTTATTTTAGTTTCTGTATATTTTAAGGTTATTTAACATTTGTTTGAAGTTGATGTGGCCAGCTTGTTAGGTACTAATCATAAAGCTTTTAGAATTACTCATGCAGGAGATCTTAAATAGTCGTAAGGAGCCTGTTTGATAATCGTGAACAAGGTTTGATTAATATAAAAATATCCAATGATGCTCAGTTTCGGAGCTTCATTTGAGATTGAGCTTGGCTTTAGACTATTTATCTTTTGGATGAAGCTTGAATGGGGTCCTTACATGACTGGGCTCAGACTTTGATCTCTCACATTGCATGCCGTTTGCCCATTTGTTGTTTTCATTAACTTTACAAAGAAAAAGAAGTTATGGAGATGCACTTGGACTTTATTGTCTAGCTGATTTGTTTGGTGCCACTTCTACAATTATGTAAAAAAAAAAAACCTTTGTGATGGATCTCTGTTGACCAAATTATTTAACTTGTTATAATAGTGTAAATGTCTACTTTTTTGTGAATATATACGCATCCATGAATGGATTGTTGTTCTGTGACATGATAAAGAAATATTCCAGACAGATCAGTAGAGAAATGCTTTCACATGTTGAGTTCTGATCTCCTGAAATATAAAATTTTACCCAATTGATATATCTGCAACTTCTGCAGGTAAGAAAACTGCACTATGTGGAGGCCATGAAACTTGAAATTGAACGTTTAGAGCTGAAACTTTCTGCAGCTGAAAGAGACAGAGCGCTGCTGTCAATTGGAATTGATCCTGCTAGTATAAATCCGAATGCTCTGCTTGCTGAAGTACATGTGGGAAGATTATGCAGAGTTGCTAACAGCCTTGCATTATTAGGGCAAGCATCCCTTGAAGATAAAATTGCAGCTGCTATTGGTATTGGGAACATTGATGATAATGTGATAGATTTCTGGAATATTACTAGAATTGGGGCGAGCTGCTTAGGAGGTTTGTGTGAGGTGCAAGCTGAAACTAAAGCATCTCAACTCTCCTCCGACTCTCAGTCTATGTTCTTGTGTACACAATGTGAAAGGAAGGTTTGTAAGGTCTGTTGTGCTGGCAGAGGAGCTCTTCTGCTCCCAGACTACAACTCAAAGGAGATGACATATTACAATGGTCTGCCGACTATGGGTGGATCGAGCCAAGCAGGCTATGCAAATCGCTCAGTAATACTTGATACTGTTATCTGTAAGAGATGCTGCAATGAGGTTGTCCTTGACGCATTGCTTTTGGATTATGTTAGAGTCTTGATTAGCTTGAGAAGAAGGAATAGGGCAGATGGTGCTGCACAAAAAGCACTTGAGCAGGTTATAGGATCTTACTTGAAAGAGAGTCTTTCTGAAAGAACTCAGTTCTGTTATAGGCAGGAGCCAATTAAACTCCTTCAAAAATTACTTGGTGGAAAGGAATCGCTTGCTGAATTTCCATTTGCCAGCTTTTTGAACTCGGTATTATCTTGACACAATTTTTTTTTTAGCTTTAGGCATGCTTTATCCAATATCTGTTCTGTCATATTTTAGTTTTCTTTCTTTGCACATTTTTCAAGGTTGATTTGGATTCACAAAAATTGATTTTTATATATATTTTGTGCTCGTAATTTTAGTTGACTTTTCGTCCTAGAATATATCTTGCTAGTTGTTTTGTTCTTGGTAAAATAAGTTTGCTTCTAGTTTGCCCATTTTTCTCCACAATCTTGTTGAAGAGTAACATTTTAGCTTGCGACTGTTCTTCAAACCATTCTTTCTTGTTGTCCCAAATATGAGTGGAATGTCTCAGACTGACAGAAGTGACTAAGGAAGAGATGTAGCTTATTGGCATGGGTTCCAGCAATGTTGTGAATGAAGAGAACAAGTTGTCAAAGATGAGACTTGATTCGACTATTTTATTTTACTTATATGTGTGTGTGTGTAATCGTGTGAAAAAATGGTGCATTGCTATTTTCAATTGCTGTAGCACATATTACTTACCTTGCTAGTTTTTTTTTTTCCTTCTCTAGAATCGCTGGAGATTTCAGGTAGCTCTCTTCCCTGCATGGTTTGGCATTGGTTGGATATGTCTCTGGAATATCATCCCTTCTTCCTGAATGTGACTTTCAGATATATTCTCTTATTTTTCTCCCCTTATAGAGCACTTCTTTCCGTGTTACAGCACAGACAATTAGGAAGCCCGACCGGTGGCATGTATTTAGAATGTATTCTGTTATTGTTTTCCTTAGAGATAAAGCCTTGGGATTTACGGTCTGTAGGTTGTAGTGCTTTATTATTGGGGATGTTTGCTTTTTAACCTTTTTGCATACAGTTTATTAAATAAATTATTCTTAACACCTTCTATGTAACATTATATATATAGGTTGAAACTGCTGTGGATTCAGCACCATTTTTGTCATTGCTTGCTCCGTTGGATGTGGAATTGCGGCACTCATATTGGAAAGCTCCTACAAACACCACATGTATTGAATTTGCTATTGTACTTGGTACTCTTTCTGATGTCAGTGGAGTTATCTTGCTTGTTAGTCCATGCGGCTATTCTGTTTCTGATGCTCCCAATGTGAGTAGATCTGTCTATATATGCAGTCCTTTTTCATTTTTGACTGTCTTTAATGATCAGCTGTTACCTGCAATTGATTCCCATACTTCTGTAAATCATAAGTTTGCTTTGGTGTTACAATTCACCTTGTTCTTTTAACTATCTTTTATTCCTTTTTTACAATAAAAAATGCAAAAGAGGACCTGTTCTTACACTTTTTATAGCCATGGATAACTTGGTCCTGTTACACAATTGGTAAAATGTAATGGTGGAGGGCATCATTTTTTTAAAATTATGTTGAGGCTCAAAATTTATGAAGATTTAATATATATGCACCCTCAGTTTGGCCGAGGCAAAAAATACACACTTGGCATGATTATAAATGCAGTTTGATGTCCTTGAGTGTTATTACTTTAATGGGATGGAAACTGTATTATATTTTTTCCCCAAATTTTTTTAGGACAGAGGCCGCACTACGGAAAAAGGTATTTTCTAAACTAAGGATGTGAATCGTAGCTTTGATATCATGTTAAAATAATAGTTTGATAATGTTGGTTTGATATTTGCGTCGTACAAATAGAGCGGTTATATAGGGGAATAGAGGCAAAGTCAAACCTAGAGACTAAGTAAATTTAGAAAAAAAGGAACATAATAAGAACCTAAATGGACATAACCTAGGAACTTGCTCATAATAATATATTCATTATAGTCCCCAATATCCCAAGTATAGTTAAATTGTTGGTACATCTGTCTCTGTGTCTTAAAACATTCTGCTACGCATTCTCATTAGTTCTGCAGTTTATGCTTTTATTCAACTACTTCACTCCATTGACCATACAGGTTCAGATCTGGGCTGGCAATACAATAGACAAGGAGGAGAGGTCATGTGTGGGAAAATGGGATGTCAGCTCACTGCCTACTTTCTCCTCAGAACTTTGTGGTCCAGAAAAGGTTAATGGCAAGGACAATGTTCCTAGGCATGTTAAATTCTCCTTAAGAAATCCTGTTAGATGTCGCATCATTTGGGTAACTCTACGTCTTCAACGTCCTGGGTCGAGTTCTGTTAATTTTGAGAAAGACTTTGATCTCTTGTCTCTAGATGAAAACCCTTTTGCAGAAGTTAATCGACGTGCCTCTTTCAGTGGATTATCTGAAAATGAACAATGTCTTCATGCCAGAAGAATTCTCGTAGTTGGAAGCCCCATGAAAAAGGAAATGGAACTGACACCAACGCAAAGCTTTGACCAGATTGATTTGAATGGCTGGTTGGACAGAGCTCCCCAACTTAATAGATTCAAGGTACAACTTATGCTTGTATGTACTCTCAAGTACATTGTCATTAGAATTTTGAATTTTATGCATTTTTCTTTTCAAAGGATAATCCTGTTTTTCTTTCTTTTAGGTCCCAATTGAGGTTGAGAGGTTAATGGACAATGAGCTTGCCTTGGAACAATATTTGCTTCCTAATACTCCTTTGCTTGCTGGATTTCGTTTGGATGCTTTCAGTGCGATAAAGCCTCGAGTGACTCATTCGCCTTCTTCAGATGTGGATATTTGGGATACATCAGTTACGTGTTTAGAGGACCGACAAATCTACCCAGCTGTGTTGTATATACAAGTGTCTGCACTACAGGTACTTATCAAACATGCCTTAGTTTTCTTCTGTTGTAGTGAATTACCTAGCCAATGATGTAGTCAAGATCAGACAATGCTGTTTTGTATCATACATAAAATATTGAAAAGAATTGGGCTTTGATATTTGTAGCATTGAGGGTTATCTCGGGTGCAAAAATTGCGTGAAAGTGAACACTAGAGAGGCTTTTCATCACCTTGTTCAGCAGAAGAGTTTTTTAATAATAAGCCAAATCAACTAAACTCATTGGATATTCATAATGTTCCAAAATTTTATACGTCCAGTTGTTTGTGTGGAGCAAAAGCCATGTTCTACTGTATTAGTTAGTCAAAAGCATCTGTTTATTCCTTGATTATCTATTGCGCTTTTCACCATCGCAACTATTAGATGAAATTTGCTGAGTTCTGTCGTTCTAGTTTCAAAATGTAAGTAATCTATTCATATCGATCTTCTGAAGTTGTAATATTACAGGAATCGCACAAAATGGTAACTGTTGCGGAATATCGACTTCCTGAGGCTAAGGCGGGGACACCACTGTACTTCGATTTTCCTAGACCGATACAAACCCGGAGGGTAACATTCAAACTTTTTGGAGACGTTGCAGCATTCACAGATGACCCGGCTGATTCAGATGATTCTGGTTCTAGAGCTTCTGTTTTGGCATCAGGACTCTCCTTGTCAAATAGAATCAAATTGTACTACTATGCAGATCCTTACGAGCTTGGAAAATGGGCTAGTCTGTCTGCTATTTGAAGGCCTCATTTTGGACAGGAATGTGGCTGGGTTTATCGTTTACTAGTGCTGTATTTGGTTGTCATTTATTTTAATATTGTTTTGTTGTATTATAGAAAAACTGGCACGGTGGTATTACTGTATCATTGATCTTGGGAAAGATAAAAATGCTCCATCTCCTGCCACTGATTATTTGCCGTGACATTGCACTTTGTAGATATTACATTCCAAAACTTATCACATTCTAGATTCATTGCAATAAAAAAATAAATAAATAAAACTATGTGATGCTGACTCAGCAGCAAATGAACAAAGGGAGTGGCTCTCCAGAGTGTGAAAATATAGTACTTGTTGACTGTCCACTGCTCCTTCGCTATAGGTTGCATCATTTATCTTGGGGAGTTTGTCCTCAATGCTATTTGGATGATGTTCAGGAGAAAAAGAATCATGGACAACAGGTTTCCAAGGGGAATTGTAATTTTCGTCTTATTGACGAGGCCAAGGCTGAGTTTTTTTTTTTTTCAAAAAAAAAAACGTGAATAACATATTTTTCTAATAGCTTAAATTGTTAAGAGGAGCGAATTTTTGTGTGTGTGTGTGTTCTTGTAGTGGCTCGATCGATATATATATTATTGTAACAATGTCAGTAGTAATTATAGGATGTATTGCACTTTTCAACTTCCAAATTGTGTTAATCAATTTGACTAATCGAGTTGTTAATTGATGATGAAGATTCATGATTCAATACCCACGCGCACGCAAAAGATGAAATTACAAATCTTACTTATGAAAAATCCAGTTTAATAATATGAGGTTTGACCCCTTCTTTATAAGCCATGGATCTTATTAATAGGTCAAAACACTCCAAAAACTTTCTTATTTTTCAAAACAAAAATGATGTGTATAAATTCAATACATGTGTATGACTATAATACAATGTGACTATGGAGACGAAAATTTGATAAATTGTTAAACATACATTAACCCCACCATGAAAATGATAGGTAGCCGTGTGTGGCCGGGTTCTATTGATTTTGACTAATATAGGTTGGTGTAAGGACTTGAGAAGATAAAGCTGACTGACCAATATGGGCAAGGGCGAAGTGTCACAGACAAGTAGAGTCTTGTACTAATATTTTTGTAACCACAGGGCCTTTTTGATCGGATGCCAACCTTCAAGGTAACACGACAAAGAGACAACATACTTTTATATACATTAAATAAGATTATAGTAATTGCAAATTAAGACAAAGTTAAAAGGTACACGATAATTTTATTACAAACAATATTAATGAAAGAGATCACAATGATTTATTACAACCTAACTTGAAGAAGTCACGTTGAGATACTCAGGAGTCAATAGGTTGAACACATTAGCAGCCTCTGTCTCAATCAACTCCAACTGCCTTTTGGAAAGGTGCATATACACGATCCAATCACCATTCCTATTCGGACTAGGCATGGGCATCACATACCCACACCTCCCGCCCCAAGGAAAGTGGTACGATCCAAATACAGGTCCGTCCCACCCGAAATCCAACTTCTCTATTGGGAACCGTAGACCTGAGGAGATTACGAAAGCGGGCGCATCATCATTTCGACTATTATATATCTTACACATGGCGGGTTCGGGTCGGTGGGCCTCTACCCAATCAATTAAATTCAAGAAATGATCTTTCGTCACTGCAGTTCCCAAGAATTCATGGATTTCATCAGCTACCCAATTCAGTGGCTTTGAAATCAAATCATCGAGTCTTAGGCTACCGTAGGGAATCGATAGTACATTACCAAAATAGACATCCATTGTTGTTTCCTTATTGACATTATCTTGACCTAACCTTGTTCTTCCATCCACCACAACTCCCATGTTGGATACCTTATTCGCTGCAATCATGTCTTTGCTGGCCGATTTGGCAACAATTTTCCACAATAGTGCACTAAATGACTCAAGCTTAGTCCTCTTGTATCCATTGGAGCTAGCAAGTGATTGCAGGTCGATAAGTTGATTGGCTTTGATGTAGTATATGCGGCTCAAGAGATGATCCGACGGACTAGGTTCCTCGGGAGGTGGCAATGTGGAGATGGGGATGTACATTTCGTCGAGGGATCGGTCAAGTTCCCCGGCGGAATGTCTAGGGTTTAGTATTGATCTCCTAAAAGATGGTAATATAGATGCTTGTTTAGACTGAGCGATTTTCATCCACGACACCAAGAACATATTAGCGGAGTGTGCATCCGCTATGCGATGATCAAATGTGCACCCCACGACTACACTGCCACATTTCAGCTCCGTTATCTGCAATTTGCTTCAAATTAAATTGAAGACAATTAATTTGGAACGTTTTTTTTTTTTTTTGATAAAAGAGGACGGTACCTCAAAATTTGAAACGTTAAAGTGAATAAATGAATTTCAAGAGAATACACTAATGATGACTTAATAAAATCAAAAATCAAAAATCAAAAACATAAACTAAATATTATTGATCGACTATGACTCATAAGGGTTGATACCTGGCTTTTATTGGTAATTCTGCTACCTAACCTCATTTTTTTAGGAAAAACAGGTGTTGTAGGTTCATTAATTAAGCTTTCCCCTATTTAGGTTTATGATATGAGCATATAATCATATTTATTGGCATTTCTATATATATATATATATATATATATATATATATATATATATATATATATATATATATATAAGAGTTCGATGCCAGATAAAATAACCTACTTAGACTCAAATAATTTGAGCACAACATGTTTGGTTTTACATTAGAAAAATATTGGACCTACAACTATTTTCATTAAATTTCCTGCAATGATTGATTTCTTTTGATTGGGTTTTGAAATGTTTAAATTGTTATAAATCGGATATTCATGAGAATATCCCATAAATTCAACGTAAATAACTCGAAGAGCTATTGCGCGCTAGTTTTAGGTCTAAAGCTCGTATAATTTTATCTTTAAAAATGTCATCTTTATTGAGAGAGATTAAATATTTACTTATAAATCAGATCGATGATCTACACCTCACCAATGTAAAGTACAAGTCTTAACAAAATTTGTTCGAACCCCCCACATGTCAAGTACAAGTCTTGACAAAATTTCTTCGAACCCTCCACATATACTCCACACATCACCTCCATTATTCGTGTGGAAAAACTTTCCCCCATCCTACTAACACGGATCCTTCAACTAGAAAGTTTCATTCTAGAGTGTGTGCTTAAATTGAATAAATTCACCTTTATAATTTTAGAGTAAAATTTTGAGCAAGGAGAAGTCGAAAAATTACAAGGAGACCGAGTTTTTATCCAAATTATTAAGACTTATAAATCACATCGATTTGGTGTTATTCAATGATGCGGTTTATAAATAAAGATTAAATCACTAAGGATAAAATCGTTTGTTGGGCCAAAGGTTTGAAACGAACAATATCTCTACAAATTATTTGGGTTGCATTTATAATGGACAATATTTCACTCTACAATTCGTTTCAGTTTGATTTATACTAGGTAATATTTCTATAAGTTAATTGTTTCGGTTGGATTTATAACGGACAATACCTCTATAATTTTACAAATTGTTTGGGTTCGATTTATATAATGGATAAGGGGAGAAATAAAAAAAAATATCCAAAGCACAACAAATTTTAAATATATATATGTACCTGGACAGCAAGCACCCCATGTTTCTTCTTAGGAACAAGTTTACCTTCAACAGTCTCATCAGGATTATAGAAATCAAGATTTTGAAGCTCCACGTCAGCAAAAGCTTGAACAAACTCAACACCATTGTTGTTGCATAGCAGTTCAGGCTCACCAACAGAGTTTGCCACAACTTCAGCACCAAAAGCATAGTAAGAAACCAGAGCCTGAGCCAAAGTTTTCTTAAGAATTCCAACCATGGTGCCATAGTGAGAACTGACAATTACTGGTTTCTTGTAGCACAAGAAAAGGCTCACATCAAGCGGAGGGAGGAGCAAGTCAAGGTTAGAGAGTGGAAGCCAATGTTCTTGCGATGGAAGCATGGCTGCCACCATCTCTTTCTTGGTCACTGTCACCATGAACTCATCTCCTCCAACAACCACCATGATCACTAGTTAATTTCTCGATACTAAAGCTAGAGGTGGTTGATGGGTCTTGATGATGAAGGATTACATAAACTTATAGGAAGTTGATGTCGACTTTGTCGTTCATGTTGTGACTATACTCACTCTTTCAAATTAAAGTTACAGTGTTCAAATAAGGAGGTATAATTACTAGTTTTTACTCGAATAAATATAACCTGAGTGGACTTTGTCACACCCAATCTAACTCCTTCAAAGTTTACGGTAATAAGAAACGACATTAATTCAATGGAAGTTGATAAAAATATTATCCTAAATAAAAATTGAATACACATAGTCTATTTCATTTCAGTTGATTTTTTTCATAAATTCATACACCCTTAATAATAAACTTTTGAATAAAGACTCAAAATGATGATGATGATGATTAATTAGTTTAAAACATGAATAATTGATATGACTCCGCCCTTGTTTGTAATTATTATATTAGGGTTGACAATGAAATCAAGAAGTTGTGTACATCACAACCTATATATATATATGTAACGTACCCCCGGAAGTAAGAATAATATAATTAAAAATGTTTAAATATAGACATATATATATATAGAAGTGTTTGGTTGTTTGTGCTTGTTTGGTCCGACCAAGTAATATAATTAATTAATGGGTTTTGTTTGAACAAGCCAAACCATGGTTATCTAAATATCTACCGCCCCAAAGTCCAAGTTTGTGCAGTATAATTAATTAAAGCTAGCTGTATTTCATAAAACCACTTACGCAATACGACGGCGTCTTGGTGAATAATCAACATTTCGACTATTCATCCAAAAAGTCTGCTATCTCAATATTTTTCTATGGTGATGATGACAGACGTGTTGAACATTTTCCCCAGCGTTTGCATCCAACTGGGATGTATCTGGGAATAAATCCTCTTTAGGCCGGCAGGACATACAAATATATCGTTCTCTCCTTTATATATATATATATAGCTCTAACTGCTGCCATTGACTTTTCATTTGGGACTGACTTGTTCACCATAAAAATTAGAATTATTTGGTGATAAATCATTTATATGAATTTTATATTCCATTTAGTCTTTTTGAAAAGTTTATATTCCATGGGCAAACTCAACTACTCAACTAGAGAAACATAACACAGAGTAAACCCAGTGAGGTTTTTCAAATCATTTGGCCTTTACTAAGGAGTCAAATTGTTAAAACTGCCCCAGTTTTTTTGCCAAATGGCTAAGTAGAGATCAAAGAAATCCACCCCACTGAACAATTCAAGACAGTGAGCTGCATCACCATAAGTATCCGGCAGGGTTAGACACGTTCCTGAACAAAGCCAAAGAATATCAAGTAGAGTTTTGTTCTGTCTCAAAGTTATATCAAGAAAACCACTATGAATGCTTTGCCTATCTTGATCATTTACACAAATGGCATTGAAGCATTTAGCTTGTAATATTAAGAGGACCTTCACCAGGGGGGCCTTCTCCAACCCTAATGCAATGCAAGTAGCTACACAATTAACTGTGCATGACATTGGCTGCTGGATTCTTCCCGCAATCCTTCACCGACACACATTCATCGGAGAGCGTTTACGGTATGTTCGGTAGCGTACAACTTCTTCAGGTGCTTAGATAGCAGCTGCTGCAAACAATCCTGTTGCCTTGACACAATGAGTTTGCTATTGTCCTTCCTGCTGATTAGACCAGTAACAACATTTGTTGTGGACCTGTGGTTCTGTAAGAGAGAGCTGTACCTGTGCCATTACTTGGCAATATTGGTTGTTCTTGGCTTGAATTCTTCAGAATTAGACTGGCTCCATTTTCTGTTCTTAAAGTTCTTTCGTATACAGTCATCTCTAATTTCCTCCATCGCTGAATTATTAGGTGGTTTAGCCCAATAAAACACAATCACATTGCATTACTTTCCTGCTATCCAACCATGTTTAGAATCCTTTCCATGGATTCTTTCAGCAACATTCTTCCCGAGACAGTGAATTTCTCATTGCTATGAAACACTCGGCTTACATCTCACTCAAGTACAAAACATACTTTTGCCAATTTGACTATACCTGGTATCTAGACATAAATCTAAGAATGTAACAGTTATGCACGCCGAGATAAAGGATGATAGTACATCGCAAAACACAAAGAATTGAGCAATTTATGGGTTGCTTTACAAAAACATACATGTAAATTGATGAACGAGTATCGGACACACGCAGTCTTTTCTTTCTCAGGCGGGCTGGGGGTCAGCTCCGTTGGTTGGATATTCCCCCCAAGAAGCATACTGTAAATTGCTAAAGAGGATGATCAGGTATTTTTCTCCAAAATAGAGAGTGCCGGCGTCAAGTAGTTATTTGCTTTATCAGGAAGATGTGCAACCTATGCAGAGAAAAATTCTTTATATCAAGAAGTCATTGCAAGCCTAGAGAAGCATAACTTATTAGAAAAGCACCGATCCTCCTTACCAGTTCATACAGCTCTTTCCCTTGGTCAGCAATGTACTCGTAGCAAACCTGGAAAAGGTCATAAATTTATCATAATTACCTTAGTTCTACACTACCGATATTCAACTTCAAAAACCCAAACAGAATCTTACTCACATCAAAACTCTTGTTCCTTGCTGTTGAATCATGCAATGCCTTGACACATATATCAGCCACATCAGCACAGCTGATGCCCTATAAAAAGAATAACGTTAAGACTTGAAATGGTTCAATTACAAATTGCTTTTGCATGTCAGTGGAATAACCACCTGACTAATCCTATTTCCTTGATCAAATATGAGAGCACGCTGGCCACCAGGCTCTTCCTGCAAAAAAGAAACAGGAAACTAAATTATTTTCGCCATGTTCAGCAACCCAAATGTGGTAAGCAGCTCAGAAGAGAGGCCCTGATGAAATATCAGAGAAGGTCGATTTTCATGATGATATATACACATAATTAACAATAAAGTTCTTCAAGTGCTAGCCATGTCATATATACAGACCATTTTCAACATTAAAAGAAATTTTACCTGAGGTAGAGAGAGCAGGCATTTTATTAGTACAGCAATTACAAGATACTCGTATTATTGCTTTGTATCACAAGCTCATTGCAAAGATTTAATTTTAAATTTTGAATATGTAACAGAAAAATACTTATTAAACCATTACCGTGCAGAAACACAGCATTGCCAATAACCAACGGTCCAACAAGGTAAATTTTTTTTTTGCAAATCAATCACTCGTTTACTCCAGGCTCCAGCTAAGTAAAATATGTGATGATCTACAAAAGATAGCACATAATATTACCTTTAAAGGACCAGGGCGAATAATCGTGTACCCAAGGCCTGACCTCCTAAGTGAATCTTCCCCAGCCTGGAAAATGTCGAGTATATACAAGTCAATTAAAGAAAGTATAAAGAATAAGTAAATTTTCGCTATGTGAAATAAGACTGGAAGAAGTTCTAACCCTTTTGGCTTTCAGAACCTGCTTTCTTCTGATAGGTTCTACTCCTAATCCTGTGCAAGAGACTAAAACAAAGTCTGTTTCTTGACCAGTCTGTAAAACATGATTTATTATTCATTTAGTATATTGCACAAAACATGGTGTATTTCCAATTTCCTACCAAAGTTAAAAGTCCATAGGTGAATCTTTTAGAAACTCACATGCATTAAGCATCAATAAATGGATCAACTAAGTCCTAATGAAGAATAAAAGAGTTCTTGCCCTTTAGTCTTACTTATATAAAAGAGTTCTTGCCCTTTAGTCTTACTTATATATGTCAACAAAATGTACAGTTTCAGACATGCAATACCATGCAACACAAAGTAGGAGACTCCCATAAATATCACCCAAAAAAACCACGGGAGAGCCAAAATTATAGGTTCAAGTCCTGAGAGGAGCCACTTTGTACAAAAATCCTAAAGGTTAGGACTGTCTTAAAAAATGTACTCCTATGACATAATCATAGATAAGCAATAGCCGTCTTTTAAGTTTACAACATTTTGCTTCTGTAATTAGTTCGATGAATTTTAGAGTATAGACAGGTAGGGCGCATTCAAAAAATGAACTTACAGGCAGGGCTTTAATATATTCGAAGATAAGCTTGAAGTTTCTAAGGTCTTGCTTCGCTCCTCCGGGTCCATCAAGAGGTCTCTGTAGCCAGAAAATAATTAGACTAAGCGGAGTTGCGCAAGAAAGGTAACATATTAAGAGGAAAAACAAACTACAGAAAAAAGGCTGAAATTAACAAGGAGCTCTAGGCCTAGTGGTAGCCTTCTCCTTAGGACTTGAACTAGGATCCCCCTCCCACACTTATAATAATATTTAAAAAACGATGAATTGGTAAAAATATATATTTACATTTAAATTTCTTGAATGTGACTGTAGTTAACCCAAAAATACTGAAAAAGGCATGTGATATACTAGGAAGAAAAAGAGAGCCAAAAATAAAGCTAAAAGCTCTTAAAATGTTATCAATGAGACTTGTTAAATGATCAGCTTAATTGCTTAACTGGAAAAATACATTGATTTAAGAGACCTTTTGAAAAGAAAAAAAAACTCATTCCAAAAGCTCCCTCCCTCTTTTGTAACAATGAAGGCTTACATCAACTTAGGATTTGATTATTCAAGAATAAGCTCAAAACTCCAATCTTAAGTACTGAGAATGATATCTGGACCTTAAGAGATGTTCTAACACAAGTGTGCACTCATTTGTATACAAAAAAAAGGGTCTAGATATGAACAACAAGGCTAAGAAGCAGCGATGAAGCTAGTACATGGTTTACCTAGTGCAAATAAAAAGGAAAAATATCTAAACTAAATGCACTGACGAAATTGATTCTGGATGACATAAACTAGAGGGAAGCATTACACAGATGCAACTTCTACACTTACATCAGAGAGCTGAGCTAAGCTTTGGTAAACTAAAGACTAAAGAGTACTATAATCAGTGCTTTTTGCTTTTGCAAGCCAAAGAGTAATGTACAAACAAAATTCAAGAAATTAAAGACAAACAAAAAGTTTAGAAAGAGCCATGGAATAAGAATCACTATTTCCATATTTTTATAGAAAGATAAAAGGAAAGTGTAGATGCCAAAATATACCATAATTCAAAACACGCATTGAAAACTGATATTTGGAGAAGGTGTTCACGGAACAGACTAAGCCATAGTCTAGAAAGTCGTCACAAAAATGAAAGTAAATGCAAGTAAAGTTCCATTAAGCTTTTAATGAGGTTAGACATTTGACAAATAATATAACCAATTTTATTGCAAGATATCAGTATAATCATGGACAAACCTGCCTTCGTGGCTCAAAGCGTATGGTCAATGTATGTACAAGGAATGGATCTAATGGTGGATCTTCTGGTTTAACTGGGCGAAAAGATGAAAATGGCACTCTGACCTGCGAATGATATGTATTGGAGGCACAGTGGCACACAATATGTTCAGTACTCCACAAAAGCAACCAAAATGAAAGATCAACAGCTTTTTGTGGTAAAAGTTAGCAATCCTGTAAAAAATAGCAATCCTTAGTTCCTCACCCTACAAAATCCAACTTTTGTGCTAATTCTCGCAAAATACAATTTGCTTTGAGTTGTATCTGCAGAAGGACCGGCTTCAAGAATCACAACGTATGATCTTCCATTTCCACCAACAGAAAACACCAAACCTTCATACCTAACAATGCAAAGCTTCATTATTGAGAAATTACTCTCAAATATTTCGGTAATATTCTCATCCATAACCAGTTTGTTGTGGAAATAAGAGACCATGTACCACATAATTTAGTATGGTGTACCTGTCAAGAGTGGAACCCAGAGGAAGCTGAAGCTCTTTCGACAGTTCAACATACCCTCCTCTGGTGAAGACATAGCCTATAAATACATATGAATATATAATCAAAGTTTCAGTAAGCATAGATGACGAATATATTGAACCGTTTGAGATACTAAAGCTCTCAAAATGGGTTACACAAAAGGTTCATCCTACCTGAGAAAACAGCTTCTCCATTGTCTGTGTATTCAAACTTGGCATCCATCCCTGCTTCGTACTTAGTAGCCAGCACATCTTGGAAGTAAGTACCCTGACGAACTTCCCACCCTTCGAGTGAATCAGCATTCTTAAATTTAGCCAGCAACAGCTTGCTCTTGCTGCTTTTACCGGCTCGTAGTTGAGCTAACCGGTTGTTGTAGTCCTGAAACGCTTTGGACAGATTGTAAACCCCTTGATAATCGACCCTGTTAAGATCAGCAGTGATGGTAGAACGAGCAGTGGCGCAGTAAATAATCTTGTTGCAACCTTCCACAGCAGTCCTAAGCGTGGACTGATCACCCACATCTCCAACCACAATCTCCACCGACCTCGGCAACATGCCCACCACCTCCTGATCAACCTTTCTCACCAGAGCCTAATCACCAGACCCAATTTGTTTTCAAAATATGTTTAAAAAAATTTTAGTGACATGGACAAAATCAATTGATTGAGATTGAAATTAACCTTGACAGTGTAACCCCTGAGCATGAGCTTGCGAATGAGGATACGACCAACGCGACTGGTGGCGCCAACGACGAGAACAGTTGTATTGACAGCACCAGGAATCGCAAACTCGCACATAGGTCCTTCTCTGATAAGCAATGCATCCAAGGCCTCACTTTCATCTGTGCGACTCGTCCTGGAGATCTGACCTAGCCCGGAGAACTTCCTCCACACCTCGTCGAATATCTGCCGCGATTTCCGACCGAGACCTACCGGATTGACGTCATCCAGGCTAATCGAAGGTGGCTGCGTTTTGCTACTGCTCTCGCTACCTTCATTGTCTCCGTCTCCACTATTTCCCTTAGCAGCGGTTCTTACAACTAATCGGCGGGCAGGATTAATGTGGAAATTAAAGAGGTGGTTTTGAGGAGTGCAGTGTGTCCGGCGGAAACTGGTGGTGTTGGTTGCAGCTGCTGGGGTTATGGTTGCAGTCATATTGACTGACGATATGTAGTACAAAAGATTGAGATCATGAGAAGCTGATTGTATAAAGGATTTGGATAAAGAGTGGATAGTGAGGAGTTCAGAGAAAGAGATGTGCGTTGTGAACCACATAAAGCCCGAGAGAGGAAGACAGTGACAGTCTGACTTCCCAACAGGAAGATGAAGATGTAGAGGCTAGAGGCTAGAGCCAGGAGATTTGCCACGTTCACTCGCTGTTTCCCTCCAGTTTAGTTGACACGTGTCATCTATCTACAACATAACAAAACAAGAACAGTGCGGTTTTATATCGCATGATTTGTTTGTATGCAATGACGACATTCTATTGTACAATGTAATAACGTTGGGATATAAATCATTTTCGAAACAAGAAATCAATTTTCTGTTTTTTCTCAGTTTATATACCACCCCTCCCATAAGTTTATATAGAAAGTAATATTTGAATATCTTTAATAATATCTTAACAGAATAAAAGTATAAACTGATGTAAATGCTCAACCAAACATATACTTAGACTCAATATCATACAAGCTGTGTATAATTCTTGTTTGTTTCCCACCTCGTCCATTCCAAGAATTTATTACTTAGACTCAATATCATACAAGCTGTGTATAATTCTTATTTGTTTTCCAACCTCGGCCATCCCAAGAATTTATTCACCAGAGTTGTTCACCAGAGAATGGGGTTAGCAGGCAGTTATCGTCATGCTGCTGTTGATGATTTAACTTTTAAGATGCGTTGAGAAGAAGCTGGAACAATACTGTTGCATATTTTCAAAATAACAGCTGTATTAAGATTAAGACGACTATTTGTAACTTTCGACATTTAACAGAAAAAATAAGAAAATGTTCCCAACAAGGACAATATCAAGAATATCATTCCCTTTTTCTCTCCTCGTTCCCTCTCTTGATAGTGTGTTTGCAGTTAACATATATGCAGGAGGAGGAGGAAGAAAAAAAAAAAAGAGAATGGGGGTCAACAATCGAGGTGGGGGAGTCGGGGGAAGGGGAAAAAAAAGGAGATTCGAAGCTAATTTCCTTCCCACAGTTCTTTTTGCGAGAAATATTTTCTGACAAATTACACCGAATTATAGTACACTCGCCACAACAGATGGCGTTTAACAGAATACAATTAGGATATGAAATCAAAGAATTACCAAAATCAGGCGACGGACTAACACACCAGTACTCAAAATTCCCCACCCAAGTAACTGCTGTCGCTGAGTTAGAGCAGTCCCCCTGACTAAACTCCTACAAATTTTCATCATAGGGATAGAGATGAATGAAAGAATCGTTCCACGACTATTTCTCGTGTTTTGAAACCAATTGCTGTACTATCATCGCCACACTTTCTGGTCCATAAATCGTCCTATCACTGCCTCCTTCCAGGCAGTGTCCCAGTGGAGCAGCAGGAAACTAATTTATAATTGCCTTGTCTTGAAGCTTTCCTTCAAAAGAACAATATTATATTTACAATTAGTCTTAACCAGGATTGGAAACCTCCGCGGCTCTCTGTCTCATCATCTCCATCACAGCAGCCCTTCGGCGAGAATCCGACTGCTGCTGCAGCCTCCTTAAATGTTCATTTATATCTCTGTATAAATTCACAAACATTTAATAAAACGACTAATAAACTACTCATCATAATAGACAGCCAGCAGAAAAATATAGAAAGAGAAACAAGTGATGAGTTTGAAGGCGGTGCATATTACCTACAACGGGGTACATGACATTTAGAATCTCTGCATGCCCTTGCATGAATTTGCAATAGACACCACATTCTCTTACAAAGAACACATCCACCAGGTACGCGTTTCTTGCATAGAAACCCATGCCGGAAGAGCCCCTTCACCTTACGACAATGTGGATATTGACAAGCTGGAGAACGACACACAGATGCATGCACCAGAAGTTCAAGCATTTTCCTAAGCTGCAAATTTCGCATAACCATTTCTGTTAGGAAAGATGATGCAGAGGAGTTTAAAACACAAATGTCCATGTAAAATAAAAGGTACCAAAAAAAACACAGCAATCACATCTTCAATGTGTGGAACATTTTATTTTTGTTTTATCCCTTCTTGTAACACTATGAAAGAAACCAAGACAGCAATATGGGACATACATAAGGATTGCACTTGGCTTCATAAAAGAGGCAGTTGTCACAAGAGAAATAATCATCTATCCAATAAAGTTTACTCGTATGTCCCCAAAGAATAGAACGGGAGTATAACCCCCAACTTCAGTAAAAGCTTTTAAATCTTAAAAAATTACTAACGACATACAGCAACATGAACAACAAAGAAGCTATAATAGACTAGTAACAAAAATACATATGACATAGAGTACCTGTACAACACGCATCTGCCTAGCTTCTTTATTTTGATCATCACGCTCGGCCATGGATGGATGATTTGTCAATTTATGAGGATGATCGATGCCTCCATCCTTTTGGTAACAAGCATTGCATACATCATAATCGGTGCAAACTTCACAGCGCCAACCTTGGCCAGTCTCAATGTCAAGAGAGCATACATTGCATGTTGTCACAAAAGCTGGAGCAGTTGGATTGTGAAGATGGTACAGGACCATCATTGATGAATGTTTAGCTCGCCGTAAGGTATCATACTGATAGTGGTTTCCTTGACAGAGACTTAGAAATGCCTGTCTGGTGTCAAAGAATTCACTTTCAAGAATGTCATCTTTATCCTTTGTATCAGCAAGTACATCAGTTATCTCCACCTGCATCAGTCAATGACAGAATACTTCCCAGTGAAAAACATAAAACATCAAGATTTTAATAATCAATGATCACAGACTGGGTAGCACCAAACTAAATATAGGCACTACCAACTTACTGGATGGAATGCATGTTTCTCCCTTTGATTGACAGGATGTCTCTCTCTTTCTTCACGCCTTTGTTCTATGTCATAACACCTGAGCCACAAGCAAATCAGATGCATTCAGATTTCAGAGGTATTCAAGTTGAAAGTAACTAGTTTAGAATTACTTCAATCGAGTTCTCATAGCAAGCGCTAGCACAAATAAACATCTGCAGTATAAGCAATTATAAAGATGCAGGTAGAATGAAGAATTATTACTTCTCACACATCTGAAAGTTTTTGCACTGGTTGCAAACCCAACGAGTTCCAGATACCATAAGAATACAGCAATGGTTACAGCAATGCTGCAAATGAACCATGATAAAATCTTCCTTCATGGGATAAATAGTCTCACCAAGCTGAACAAAAAGGGAAAAGAACACAGAATTGTAAGAGGAGAAATACAAAAGAAAGAATATTAAATGTGATTAAAATTGATAAGAGAAAGAAAAACCAATAATCCATGAGATATGGAAAGAAGTTACCTTATTCATCAGTAGCAGATCCTTTGACGCATTTCCAGAAAGATCAGACTGACCTGATGCTTTTAGAGCCCTTTTTGTTATAATTTTTTTGGTCGTCCCTTTCTTATTCTGTTTTCGGCCATCTTCTTCTTGATGCATCTGATAAATTAAATCCTCCGCAGCACCAGGCCAATAGTCACCGTCAAAATATGGTAACCTAGCTGCTGTTACCTTAGCTTTCCATTCACCAGTAGATACAAAGAAATGGTCATAAAAATTAGTGAGACCAACTACAATATTTTCCTTTCCAGCTTTTCTTAACATTGCCAAGTACCTGAAATATAAAAATGGTGATTCAATCCGAAGAGGAGTTAGAGAAGATTCTGAAATTATTTGTAACAGCAAAGTATTTTAAATCTATTAATTGACTGCTCTTTGGTTTACCAGTCTCGAAGTTTATCAGATTTTGGTGTCTTCTGAATTTCAGGATGGCAATATAATATATAATCTTCACCCTTTAAAGGGGGGCAAGCCCATATATAGCAACTAGCAAATCCTCGTTTCTTGCAGTACTCAAGATATCCGATCTGGAAAGAGAGACTCAAATAGTTAGAGGTCAACAGCTCATTCTCATACTTCAAACTATCAGCAAAGCGCATGAAGAGTAACTAATATCCGGAGAATCAGAACATACCAGAATCTCATGATATACAAAAGTACGGAGAGCCTCCCCAGTCACTGCTTTGATCTCAGGTCTAAAGTACTTGACAGAATCCAGGTATGAAAGATAAACACGACGTTGATTTGGAAAAGCACATTCGGATCCGAATTCTTGAACATACATCCCAAACAAGCATACTTCCACACCTTCAATTTTCTGAAACAACAAAATTACCTGGAAGAAAACCCATCAGTTAGTAGTTCAGAATGATCAGTTGGAAAAGGCTTAGCTGACGTATGCTATAGAATCCAAGAAGTTCAATATTACATATACACGACTACAGTGACTTATGTGACAAAAAGCTTCATATATAATTTCTGCGCACCTTGGATTTATATGGGAACTCTGTTGGGTAATTCTCTTCTCGAAAAATTTCAAGGAATCGCTGCTTCACTTCCAGTTTTTTGTCAACTGATGAAACAACCCGAACCACAAGTGATTCTGCGCCAATAACCTAGAAACAACAATTATAAATCAGTGTGATAATGTCAAAATCATTAGCACTTCTCATTAAATATCACAAGCAAGCACAATAGTATTCTACCATAATGCTCAAGCATGGTAATTGGGATATAATATAGAATTATAGATAAGAGAAACTAGCAGTGATGCCATAGTTAAATGCAATGTCTAAAGAAAATACTTTATAAGAACAGACATTACAAGCAATATAATAAGAAATGGAATGGCTAAAGTAATTTATATATAGATAGTTGGGACTAAAAATCCAAAAAGCCAAAGCTCTAGTGAAACTGTGAGTTTGCTTTGGTTAGGCTATACCCAACACAAGACCAAAGCAGGGATTTCAGAAATTGAATTTTTTCCAGTTAATAAATGACAATGGTATGCTTCAGTCTCTAGAAATGTCCTTTAGATATGCTTTTACTGGTAGCTATTAGAGCATCCCTACTATACTAAGCTTCTATTAGAACAGTCATATTCAATGATCACCCAAAATAGCAGAATATAAGACATGATGGCAAATCACCTCATCAAAACTTTTTCCTTCACGCCTCGCCCTCTCTTGTCGTTCTTGTTTCAGCCTTCTGAATAACCTCTGTTCTATTTGGTCACTAAGGATTGTCCTTGGTAAATCTTTTGCCCCAAGAACGGTGCTCTGTGGTAATGGCTTACGTTCTCCTCTTTCAACCTCTGCTATATAGCAATTAGGACAGGTATATTCAGCTTGGCCACCATCATTCCTTCGGCCATTAAACAAAGCACATATTTGGTGCTGCCAAGCTTCACACTTATCACATTGAACCCACTGCAGGAGCATTGAAAGTAAAAAAAAATACTAGCAATTGTTTATAGAATAATCATAAAAAATAAATGTCAAATAGAAAAATGCTATGAATAAACCTACCCATTCTTCTATCTCCTCATCATTTTTCTTCTTCTCGAGCATTGCCTTCGGTCTGGAAGTGCCATCAACAACAATAGCATCTCCTCGAGCCTCATTATAGCATGGTATACAGAAATAATATCGTGTATCACCAGCTCCCATTGTGTAATACATTGCATTTCGTTTAATGCGTGCACCACATGGTGTGCAATAGATAGGTGCTGGTTCAAAAGTAAGTTTCTCAACAGCGCACAATTGACAAGAGTTCTCGCTCATAGAGTGCTCCATGGCTTGATTCTTTTCCGCCTTCGCTTTACTCTGTCCACAAAGAAAACAAGAAATTTTTTATTTAACATGACGCTATCAGTTTTTGAATGATTATGAGTATCTGAAGTTTACTCTGCAGGATAAAATATCCAGGAATTAATTAAAAAAATGCAAACATATACACACAAGTAAAACAAAGCATAAAAAGTAAACCACAACCTTGGTAAGAAGAGCCTCCTGAAAGCCAGAAGCAACACCAGAATTGAATGATTTAAAAAATCAAGAGCAGTTAGGGTTTAAAGGACAGCACAAATAAGGGGGAAAAGACATAAAACAGTGACTCTATGGACTTGGATAAGAACTAAATAATAAGTAGCCAAAGAAGTCCATCGAATCAATAGTGATAAAGAATAGCAAGTCATAACAAAATAAGAAACAAATCGAAGCAATAGCCATCACGAATAATAATAAAAGAGAGCGAGAATGTTTAATCAAGTTAAGGTAAATGCACACACGCTGACATTATATGACATATGATGGGAACACAAATTGTAAACAAAGTAATTTCATGGAACATTAACTGCATGAATCACTGTCTTCAATCATCTACATCAAATTATGAAAATTGAAAACTAATAACCTCTAGAAAACACATATATACATTAAACTCACCTGGCCAATCCACCGCCGAAGGCCTGTGATATGATCCCTAACTTGCTCTGGAGTGAACAGTTCCATCAACGAAACTCCTTTTATTTTGGGCTTACCAGTTTTTGTTCCAGAAGCATTTTCAGCCAGCTGTGTGGCATTTTCTTGCATATGTTGTTCAGTCTCTTTCTCCACTTTGATGCCTTCTTGCTTATTAGCCACAACAGCAGGCTCATCGCAAGCAATATGCTGAGAGTTAAGCCTCTTATTTCCAATATCAAGTGCATTTTCCTTCTTGATCTCACTGACATGAGGACTCCCTTGACCAGGACCCACAGGCACATCCATCTTCGCTTCCACTAAGTCGGATTTGACAGGTATATCACCGTTCTGGTAATCTTGGCACTGAAGATCCTGAGGTGGATGGGCTTCACTGATTGCTGGAGCTAATACCACCGGTTTTTCACTCTCAGATATAAGAGATTGGGAGGACTGCTCTATCTTCATGCGTTTGAAGGATGACTGATGATCTTCCGACTTTTCAATAGTTGATGGTGTTCGAGAAATTGGACTAGCTGTATTGTCTCCAGGATCATATGTTCTAGCACATCCATTAGAACTGGGGATGTTACAATCATTACTCGAACGGGCATGTGCCTTGAATTGTTTCAAAATATAATTTCTGACAGGAACACAAACCGGGCAAACTGGGTCCCTACAACGCTTATGATGATGAACTAATGTCTTAGTACGTCGGCAACGAGGATATTGGCATTGAGATGAATTGCATCTTTCCAAGTGTCTACACAAGTTTTGCATGTCACTGCAATGAAATTCCATGCATTTTCCTTCAGGCGCTGCACATCGACGAGCATGCAGCAAGAACAGAAGCCACCTCTGCTGATCTCTAAACTGACGATCCATTCCATTGGAAAGTCTAAATGTAGCTCCATTGGAATTTGGGCGCATTGCTGGGATCCCAGAAGAACCCATTTGACCAAAAGCAGAATCTTCTGAGGATAAGTTATTGCACTGAGCTTCGTCTTTCCCGGATATTCTCTGACGGAAATCCTCTTGGACATGCTTATCATGTGGCATGTTTCCTGGCAGGTGACTCCTGTCAAGTGATGGAGTATGCCATTGACCCTGCAGTAGGGGGTCTGATTGTGACACAACAGGAAGAGAGCTAAATTCAGTTTGAGACTCTGAAGCTAACTGATGTGGGTGCAACATTTTTTGCATTTGATGAGAGTTTTGCATTAGTGATGAGTGGATATCATGCTGGCCAGATGGAACAGAGAATTGTTGAGGACCCCTTAAGAGATCTTCAGCAGAATTTTGCTGGAATTGGTTTTGCAATGCAGAAAGTTGGAGATGGTCAGAGGATTGAGAATGCAGAGCTCCATTCTGGTGCTCAACTCCAGGCTCATGCTTCACCTGACTGCTAAGATTTGATGGCAGCTGAGACTGACCATAGGTATCATTATTCAACAAATGCTGTAGCTGCTGATTTTGCTGCTTTTGTTGTTGTTGGACAAATTGCTGCTGCTGTTGAAACTGATGAGGCACCTGCTGAAACTGGTGTTGCTGATTAGATTGTGAGAGACCTGAAGACTGGAAACTCATCTTTTCAGATTGATCAATGGGTTCACGTTTCACAGGTAGAGCCTGTTGTGCACCATGTAAATTTGACTGATTACTCATCATCGAAGAGTTGGTTTTGGACATACGCATTGAACCCAAGTTCTGACAATTCATGGATCCAACAGACGTTACTGCACCATAGAAGTTTCCAGATCCAAAAGAATCAGCATTGCTCATTCCATATCCATCACCTGGCAAATTAAATGATTGTTGTGAGAAGAGACCCATGTAAAGTTTCAGATTAAAAAAAAGGACAAAAAATAAACAGAGGCAAAGCACTGATTGGAGAGGAGATTGAGTACCCAGCATCACTGCTCGCTGATGGTGATCAAATTGATTTTGCAAGGTTTTAGGTGAAGTAGAATATGACGTAGTGGCCGGATATCCCTCAGACATTCCAGATTCATTCACAAGTTGCATATTACCCCCAATCATCCCCAGTCCACCATTTAAAGCACCACTTGACAACCCATAAGGTTTCTGCCGCAAGCCTGACCTAATACCACTGCCCATTTGGCTTCCGAGGTTCTGCAATATATGGCTAGTTTGACTACCAACATACTGCTTTTGCTGCTGTGGTTGTGTGACCATTGTAGATTCAACAGCCGAAACACCACCACCATTGTTAGAAGACTCCATATTCACATAAGACTGATTATTGTTGCTATTAAATCCAGGGGTGGGAATCATTTGGCTTGCCATCCTTTGCAAACCAACTGATGAAATGTTTCCTCCAGAGCCGATGGATAAATTGGCAGGCAATTGCTGATATCTATTCGCTAAAAATCCTGGAAAAAAAAGAAGAAGAAGATTGTCTAGCATGTCTCAGAACAACAGGATCACATGCAAAGAACATCAAACAAATTTTGCTCAAGTATTTACCATCAGATCTACTAAACGAGCCACTATGCATTACACCAGTTGGTAACATGCTTCCTTCATTGACAGCCATAGGTGGCATGGTATCACTAACGCTGGAAGCAATCATTGAAGTATCGCCAGCAGAGTGGACCATCAAATTCGAGTTTCCTGCATGTGACATTCCAGGGGTTGGTATCATAGTGCCAATGGATGAGGAGGAAGAATTAACAAGCTGTGGATATCGCTGGTTAAGGCTACTTGCATGTGGCTGCTTGATCAAAGTAGCCATACGTCTCTCTAACGTTTGAAGATTCAAATACTCTTCCTACAATGAAAATTTAATTATTGAATATTATCATTAAAGAATATCACATGAATACACGAGATTTCTCGAGGATTAAAAAGGTGTATAAAAAAAACCTTGAAAATTTGATGCAAAACGAAAGAATTATGAACTAATTTGAGTTCTAAAAAAATGTTAAGAAAAATTGAACTATTAAACTAAAAGAAGAAAAACAAAGTCATGAATAAGCACGTGAACTTAGCAAGAAAAAAAATTGAACCTTTGTAAGGGCGGTTTTAAATAAGCCTTCCTCTATGTATTTTGCAACATCTATAAACTTCTGCTTTTGTGCTTCATTAAAAGGTTGTCGCTGACGACATTCAAACATCTCATATCTGCAAGCAAGTAGAAGATAGAGTTCCAGACATTAAAAGAAAAAAGTCAACACAAACCATAAACAGCATACTTATACATGATAGCATCACTTTCTTTTAATGGAAATAGTAACACATTTTTGACACAATAATTTCTCTTCATTGAATAACAGAGACGGAACAACAGTAGAAGATACAAAATTTACCATGGGAACTAGGAAGGAGTGCAAAAAATTTCTTGGAGAAAGATTCATAAATAAAAACGACAAAAGAGAGAAGGAGAAACATCAGAATGGCATTAGCAAAAACAACAAAGTCAACAATATGCAGGATTCTGCTAAACAGACAGAAAATCGTTCATATCACCAATTCATCTAATTAGCCTAAAGCACATACTGTCAACCATTTGTAGGAGCCATCCACATATGAATGAACGATTCACCACTAAACTTATAGTATACTCCTATCAAAGAAGTGATTGAATTGACATCCAGCTTCTACACACAAATACGACATCATCAGCCACAAAATTGTCATGTATTACTGAGTTTAAATACAGTAACTGGGTTTCCATTAACAGCAGTTGACAAATATATACATTCGAAATTAACAAGCAAATACCTTAAAGAAGAAGAAATGCAGCAAACTAGGCAGAATAAATCTTTTGAGAGAAAGAGAGAGAATAAGAGAATAGTTTCTTCATATATGTGCATTCTGAATGTTAATTACTATCCCTTATTAAAAAATGAATGGCCATAAGTGTCTGGTGTTCCAACAGAAACACACACACAAACAACAACGTCAAAATCTATGAGAAAGACAATAAGAAGAACAACAAATTTGTAATAGGTTACACTTTAGAGTACAATGAAATCATGATAAATATCATCACAATGTATATACTGAATATTTCAAGTTCAAACTTTCTAGAACTTTTTCTTTTTAAAGTAACAGTTCAAACGCGCAAGAACCTACAAATATCATCACAGTGTGCATAGTTCAAGTTCGAACTTTCTAGAACTTTTTCTTTTTAAAGTAGAAGTTCAAACTTGCAAGAACTTACAAATACAATCATGCTGCAAAAAAGAACTTCAGTGCAATCAACAAAAACCAACAGCAACAAGCAAGACAGAGAAAGAAAATGAGAAAGAAAATGTCATACATCCTCTTTCTCATGCCTTCGCGGCCTCCAATGATATCTGGGCCCCTATTGAGCAAATTATTTTGAGGACCTCCAACAGGAACACCCCTGGTACCACCAGCAAAATTCGTCATCTGGCCATTGACATTCTGCTGGGGCAGGCCAGGCTGCTTGGTCACCTGGCCGGACATCTGCCCCGACATATGCACCTGCGCATTCATGTTAGCTTACTCTAAAGTACTATCTTACTCATGCTTCTCTTGCAACCTCAACAAGGAATCCCCAGCATTTCACTTCTATGTCCCCTGCACACATTCAAATTCTAATTAACCATCATCGATAACCAAATTCCACAAAACTAGCTTCAATTAACCAGAATGAAGCACCCTGAATCAAAACCAAAAAAAAAAAGGAAACTAATTTTATAGGGGAATCACACAATAGCCACAAAATTGATCAATCAAACAATTGCAAGAACCCCTAACTCACTTTCGACAATCTAATCGAAATCAAACCTGAAAACCCTAGAGAAACTGCGGGATTGAAAGCGAATAGATTGAGCAACCGCGGTCGACGAAGTCCAAGGGTCCAAATCGGCACGTGCGTCTCGAGTCTCGACACACTATTACACCAAAATAGGGCAAGAGATTGCTGAATCGCAAGGTGAAGATAGGGTATTTAACAAATTAGGAATTACAATTTAGAGAAAAATTAACAACAAAAATAAGAATAATTGTCGTTTCGAACAAAGAGAGGGAAATCCGGAAAATAATTGTTGCTTGGATTCCAGGATTCAATCGAAGCTCGAAGGATTTAGTTTTGGTCAAAAGCCACGATAAGAAGAAAAAATATGTGTACGTATGTTATACGTACATATACGCTAATATTAATAATTATAATCTCTTTTCTTTTTTTCAATATATATCATGTGTGGAAGTATATGATATCAATACATTATCATATAGAATGCGATAGGGAGGAATATCTTTCCGGTCAGATGGGAAACTTTTATGAGCACACTTCTCACGTTATGTGTTTAGGTCACATCTATTATCCAAAAGATAAATTTATTTGTGTAATTTTCGATTATCAAAAAATTAAAAATAAAAGTAAATCTCAACTCAATTGGTTGCACATTGAGGACTCATTTGGTTACCCTTTTAATGTAATAGTAATAGTAATAGTATTCGGATTATATTACAATGTTTGATAATAATTATAAATGGATTACAATTACTATCGCAATACATATTGGTTTATAAGTTAAAACTTTTGTCAATTTATAACAATGTTGGCATTGGAACTTAATTACCATTGTTTTGGGTAATTTACAAC
This sequence comes from Euonymus europaeus, assembly GCA_963580455.1. Lineage (NCBI taxonomy): Eukaryota > Viridiplantae > Streptophyta > Magnoliopsida > Celastrales > Celastraceae > Euonymus > Euonymus europaeus. The sequence goes on from OY756965.1 coordinate 21,438,557, forward strand.
CTAAAATATAACTATAATGTTGAATTAGAAGGCTAATTAGTAATGTTACCGTAATTTAATCAAGAATGAACCAATAACATTCATCACGTAATGTTACGTAATTTAATCAATAATGAACCAATAATATTCATCACGTAAGATTAATCAATTAGACAAATAATCAAGTAAGTGAATTTTTATAAGTAAATGGTTACACTAAAAATTTTGCCTTGACATGTCATCTCTTAACTTTCATCCTGAATTTTAATTCTTTATTTTTTCGTATTAATCCAACATTTATTAAAGTGGCTAATGTAAACAAATCAAGAATATATATATATATATATATAATTTTGATGTAGTGCATAAAAAACATTGAATTGAATTAGTGAATTCATGACTGGGTAAGTTTGTTTCATAATTGTATTTCATCGCTTTAAGCTGTCAAAAATATTGTACTTAAAACTATGAAAAATGTTGTGTAAAAAGTTGTGGAGTCCACATCTTTAAGATGTATAAAATGATGTGAGGTGTTTGGTTCATTTTTCAGTTAGATTAATTTTATAGATAAATTCACAAAAAAAGTTGTTATAATAAAAAGTAATGAAGAACTTTTAATAAACATGTGGGTAATTATGTAATGTGATTGTAAAATACTATAGGCCCTATAGTTTTAAGCTGTGAAAAGATATAAGATGACAGCATTTCATTTTGCACACTTAAAGCAGTGGGACCCATAAATTTAAATTGTCTTTTTATTGCTTTTGGTTGACACAATATTTATGAGGGCCTCACAGTTTTAAACTGTGCAAAATATGAAACAAACAGTTTTAAACTATTAACAATCTCAAAATCTACCAGGAACAAGGAAAAAATTCATATTTTATTTTCAATAAAATATATTGTGAAGTGCTTACAGACTTATAAACATTAAGAGATATACAAGGCAGTTCAAATTTATGGCGAGATGTGGCCAAGGCCGCGCCAAATCTTTATGAAGGCCAACAGGCTTTGGTTCGAAATGGTAAAAACACTTCCTTCTGGCTTGATGTTTGGGTGGGGGATGTCCCTTTAATAATGGTGGCTTTGAGGGAGATTAGTCTAGTGGAGAGATATTGGCCTATATGTAAGTATTGGGTGCAATGTCATGGCTGAAACTAGGCTATGATAAACAATAAGGTTCCTACGCAGGTGGCCAATAAAATTGCTTCGTTCATTTTGTTGGAGGATGAAGAGGTGTTAGATGGTATTTGTTGGGCCTATCTACAAATGGGTTGTTTTCAGTCACAACTGCTTATGTTATATCTAGCTGCTTCTCTCAGATTTTGCTTGGTAATATTTGGAAGGTAATATGGCGAATTCAAAATCCTCAACGAGTACAAAATTTCTTAGGGTTGGTTGCTCATAAGAAAATCATGTGTAATGCTAAATGGGGAAGGAGGGGCTCTACAAATGATGTGTCTTGCAAGGCTTGCAATAGAGTGTTAGAAGATATTAATCATGCGCTTTGCATATGCCCCAAAGCCGCTCAAATTTGGCAATGCCTCTTGCTTGCAAGAGAAGTTCACATTCACCATGCTATGTGTTTTGATGACTGGGTGTCCCATAATTTGAGCTTAAAATGGCAGGATAATAATTCTTCTGAGTGGAATGCTATGTTTGCTCATGTTGTTTGGTGGTTATGGAGATAGAGGAATGGAGTAGTTTTTAGCAATGGTGACCCTTTTCTATTTTTTAAAGCAATTGGTTGCATAAATCTATGTTGGAAATTGAGCAGGCATCTAAGCAATTGAGCTTTGTGCAGGGCAACAGTAAGTCTAAGAGTATTAGGCTAATAGCTTGGGCTCCCCCACCTCCTGAGTGGGTTACATTGAATTCAGATAGTTGTTTCAAGAGTAGTATCGACATGGCTGCTTGTGGTGGTGTAATTCGAGATGATATGGGTAGGTGGTAGCTTGATTATACTGGTAACATTTGTTATTGTCAAGCTGTGGAAGCAGAGCTTTGGGGAGTGATACATGTTCTCCAGTTGGCATGGGAGCATGGGCAATGCAAAATAGGGGCATCCTTATGCAGAGGTGTCCTATTCTAACTTGATTGAGCTATGCAGAGTTCTCTTACAAAAGAACTAAGAAGTTCGTGTGCAGCATGTCTATAGAGAGCGAAATTGCATTGTTGATTTTCTAGCCAATGAAGCTTTGCTTCATGATTTTGGCTTACGTGTGCTTCATGCTCCGCCATCTGCTTTGTTGAAATTTTTATGGGAAGATAATGCTAGGGTTAGCTGGCCTCGTTTAGTTGGGGACAATCTTGAGTGAGATGTAGTGTTTTGCGGGTTAATCTCCTCCCTTGTGACCGAAAGAAAAAAAAAACATTATGAGATATGAAACCCTAATTGAAAAGGAAAAAAAAGCAAATCATATAGTTTAGTTTATTTTCCAATAAAAAATTTCATAAAATTATTTCACAAAGTTATTTTTAACCTTAATTTATATCTTCATTACCTACTAGACGTTACACATATTTACTATGATATGAGAGGGTGTAGTAGTATTTAAATCCTTAAAATTGCACTTTCAGTTTATTTCTACCCCAAATAATTACGATTAAGAATATAAACATATAGGTAGTCATAAAAACTATTTATCAATTTTTGTCATTTTATATAGGAATATCACGTATAATATTTTATTCTTAAAATCTTATCTGAATATGAAAATAATTAAATGGAGCAATCGTTATCTTGATCTTTTTTCGTACTTTAATTTACCTACACCTTATTGACATAAAACTAATTTGAAACTATAGTCTCTTAAATGAACAATATGATTAAAAAATTAATGTCAAAATTAAAAGAATGTGTGGCTGGCATGTGGCTCTAGAGATGTAAGATAGGCAGGCCCAAAGCCCGTTGACCGAAGTCAACGGAAATACAGCTTCCTTCACATATTTTTTCAACGCAAAAACGTGTTTGCAAGAGCCGTGACTAGCAAGGTTCAAACTTCAAACGACAAAATCTTCTGCTCCAAATCTGGCTTTGGAACCAGGACCAACTCCCCAAGCTTCATCTTTGCAGAACGATCTCTCTATTTTTTGAGAAGAAACGAAATGAATCAAAGGCTATTACATCCCCCTGCATAGAGGGATCGAATAGAATGGGGAACATCACTAAGGATGATACATTTAGACATAGATGAACACCCTAATTGAGCTAAAGCATCAGCAATGCGGTTTCCATCTCTAGAAGTATGGGATATAAATGAGAAATTAGATAACATATGTTAGATCGTATCCAGAATGTGGCCGTAGACTCAAAAGGATGGCCGGCCTCTCTGAATTCCTCGAACAATTACAAGAGCATCACCTCCAAGGGCCAAATCTGATATACCTAGATCAGAAGCCAATTGAACTCCAAATAGAAAAGTAAGACCTTCAATGGTTGAAGGCCGAGTGAACTCTCATGAAACCTGAAGCAATCACTCTTCCCATATGATACCAAGAAATTCACCCACACCTCCGTTGACAGCACCAAGTCTCCAACTGCCATCCACATTAGCTTTGATCTCACCAGGAGGCGGCGGCAGCAAAGAAGAAACTATTGAGTTTGGAAGCTGGCTGTCAGGGTTGGCAGACCTACTTTAAAAATAACAAAACATGGCAAAGTTGCTCATAATTATACAGCCTGCATACAAACTGTAGCCAAAACTTTTCTACCCAAAGAAAGAACGGCTTCCAGAAGAGTCACGACTAGCTCAGGGCACACATTCTAACTATTCTGGTGCATCACAAATGACTAAACCAAATGAAGTTTAATTCATAATTCTTCTGATCAATCTGAACACGTCATTCGTTCAAAAGAAAGAGGCTTGCAACCAAAATCTTGCGATCCAGCAGCATTCTGGCAAGCAACACCAGCAACTAAATACACAAGTCCTTTATGAGCACCAAGGGTCTTCCAAATCAATTGGACTCCTCAATATCACTAGGTTTATATAATAATATAATATTTACAAAAAAAAGAGCTCTAAAATACTTTAAAAAGGGAAAAAGAAGCCAAAGGACCATGGATTGTCCAACTCAAAAGATGAACTCGTGTCAGTAGTTAAAATAGAGACTAAAAAATACATACTCATAAAAAAAAATTCAAAATTCATTAAAGCCCTCGTCTCAAAATTTTAAATGTTTTCATCACAACACTCCAGACATATGTCATTCTTCCTTTCTCTAGCTACAGATGTACCTCAGAAAACTACGTTAAAGACTAGATTAAGGCAGTAACAAGTGCCACTCACGATCCTAAACCCCAATAGACATCAAATTGACTTACAACCTTCAAGAAGTTTCAATGACTCGGTGAGTGATATCGGCGAAAAAAGACGTAATTGTATTAATTGGATCTCTCCTCTTAAATAAGTCACTGCTCCTCATAGAAAAATATTAGCAAATAGCCAGCACAAAAGCTGAAAATAGCTATGTAAGATGTCTCAAACTTGCGAAACATTATAATATAACTCACCTTGAAAGAGAAAATGGCTCTGTGGTTATCCTTTCGGCTTTCCACAAGAACCAATGACCTGCTTTTTCAGTGACTCCAGAAGGAAGGCTGCCTACACCTCATTAGTAGCCCAAAGGGTTTTTCCCCACCAGAGCAGCATAGAGTGGAGCAAAGGACATCAACACCAAAATATATCTAAACACATTCCAAATTCCAAGAAAATTTTCATATGATGATACTGTGGACTCAGAGAGGGCCACACTTTAGGTTATACCTCAATGCAAATGATCATTGGTAAACAACACCCGTGCACAAGGCTCCCGTAGCGGATAAGGTCAGGACATGCAAGATGTGGCCAACCTTACCCATTACCCATAATATGAGGAGAGATTGTTTCTAAGAATTGAAGCAGTAACCCTACTGGGCCACATGTTTGCTTGTATTCTTATGTAAAAATAAATGCATGCAGAGAGAGAGAGAGAGCCCATGACATTAATGTTGATGCTAAAAAGTAAATATGATACATGAGGGTGCAGCTTCCAGCCATAGCCTAAAAAACCCATGACTAGGCCAACAAAAATATTCACTTCCCCACTACCCCAACCAAAGTTTTGAGTTGTCCTGCTGTATAGCTAGAATCAATGCCAAGGTAAATCTTTTCCAAAGGGTTTTATGTCAAAGCTGGAGGCAGGAGAATACAATTATCCACTTCAACTGTAGGTATAAGGACGGGCTCGTGGTGGTATGTAAACAGAGTTACCAGAATCAATAGGACTTTGCAAAAATGGATTCCATCTATCAAATATTATACGCCCTCCTCGGCCAATTCGTCCATGAAATCTATAAGGTGGGGTAGAAGCACCGTTATTTGTTGAACAATCCAATGGCGGTACAATGCCTGCTGCTGCCAATTTTTCTGGAACGAGGGGTTTTGTGAACAACAAAACTGGTTCAAGAGGATCCTGCAACAACCAAAAGTACTATTTAGAAATGCAAGTGATATTCAACCGTAAAGAAAATGCAGCATAAGAGTAAAATGGTTTGATGTCTAGAGAATGTAAGACCCATATGAGATGCTTGAAAAGAAAAAAAATCAAAAAGAATACAAAAAAAAGGAAAAGATTGGGCTTAAAAGGGAACGGACAGTGGAGTATCTAGTCTTGGCATGATGATATGAACAGTTTCTTCAAAAACACAGTTCTCAGATCTTTATTGGTTGACTAGGAGAAGTATGCCTTGGCACTTTCTCATTAAATCCTTACAAATAGAGGTATGATATGGAATGTTAACTAAAATTACTCCGCATGTAATTAGAAATGTGAATGTCCACCAGTTCTTTTAATTGTTGTTAGAGGGCATTCCATATATTAAAGGCAAGATGGAAACATGATAAACGTGACGTACTGGAGCAACAAGTTTCCAAGGGAACTGGAAAACCAATGCTACTTCAAAGTAGTTAGTGAGTACAAAAGAACTTCATATGATTAGTTTTCTGTGGTTCTTGTTGTGCAAGTAATTCTTCACATAGGATGGCACACCTATGGTGCACTTTTAGTTTTTTTTTTTTTTTTCCAGAGGAAAAGGGTAGAGCAGTTAACTTTCTGAGACATTTCATATGTGACCAAGGTGATAGTGAACCAGTAATGTTTCTACAAGTAATAGAAATCACTCAAAAAATAGCTAATAGTAATCATATGTTTTTTATGGTTATAGGTTAGGGGAGAGGGAGCGACAGAAGGGAGTTTTCAATTTGGCACAATGACATATTTTTACCAATTTATGGAGCCACCCATGAGGTGTATGCCGCCGCCTAAATTCTTGTTTCATGCCTCCTGCAGGAACCATGAGCAAGTTGGAATCTGTTAAAGGGAGGTTGGGAGGTACAGCATGTCGCATGCGTGGACGACTGTTGGCAAGGTCATCTGAGTCCACATATTCATCCTCACTTGAGCCAAACTTGCAAGAAGCTGAAGGATATCCAGGAAAAGCCAAGCTATCCTCAAGAAGCTCAGTTTCATGCTAAATGCATAAACAAAAGTCAGGCACCATAATGATATATTTTCAATCAAAATAAACTTCAAACACATACTTCTTACCCATACTGCCACCCACACCATTGGTTGGACAAGAAATAACCATTAAGAGGGAGACAAAGAAAAGAAAAAGGATCCAACTAAAAAATATTGCCTGCCTAAAGTAGAGTAAAATAAGAATAGGCATGGTGAATGACGGTATATGAAAAGATTAGGGCTTGGAGCAAGCAATTACGATATTTAGAGAATTCTTCAATAATCTAATAAAAATAAGCCCCATGCAACATTCCTCACCAATGCTACCTAATGCATGGATAGGGAACCTCTGCTTCATGCTAACCCTAATGCCTAGAAACAGGAGTGACCATCATCACGTGTCGTATAGCTGGCCTATAGAATTTTCACTTCAACCTTAAAGGAATGCCCCGGTCACATAAAATCCAGAATGCATTCATCTCCTCCATCCACCCGTTTTTAATCCTATTAGCTAAATTTTCACTAATACATTCGTCATCTTGGAAAATTGAACCAATATATTTAAAAATTATACTGTGTTACTTCCCTCTCATTTAATTGAATCGTTTGTTTGCTCTCTTGTTTGTCATTACTAAGCTGACATTTCATATATTATATTTGTCTTAATTTAAATCTTTTAGACTCTAAGGCTTGCCTCCACATCTCGAGCTTTAAGTTAAGTCTCAATATTGTCTCATCCACTATAATTATATTATCACAAAATATGCACCTAGGCACCTCAAATTGGATATGTCATGTGAGTTCATCTATCACTATATAACAAATAGGAACGGGTCATAGTACCAATCTACGGTGCAATAGGGCAAACTTATTGTGATAGAAAAATATCTTGTAACTCCTTCATTAGTTCTAACACTAGCCAGTACTCCTTCATACACATCCTTGATGATACTAATAATGTAATATAACAAATCAGGACACCTCTCTTCTCTAAAATTTACCACATCATATTTCTTCTTCAAGTCCATAAATACTAAATGTAGGTCTTTTTCTTTCTTCTATATACAAGTCCCTTTAATATAAATATCGCCTCCATTGTGGATCACCACAGCATAAAATTAATTTGGTTTTCAGAAATTGTAGACACCTATCTCAATCTTTGTTCCACCACGTTTTTCCAAAGTTTCAATGCATGGCTGATGAGGACAGGGATCTACAGGTCTTTAAGAGGAAAGGTAGAGGGTAAATGAGTCTTTTTATTAATGTAAGGTAGAGGTTAGAATAAAAGTGGTGTTGTTTGTTAGCAGTGGTGTCGAGGTTTTTATTCTGAAAAAGGTTGTATTGTTCTCATTTTATAATATTGAATTGCACTCTAATCTCTATTTGAGAGGGTTAGTTCATAACAATGGCGAATAAGCTTGATGCTCCTATAATTGTTACGACTTTGGATCACTTTTGTTCTTGTATATAGCTACTATAGTGCTTCTCCTCCATTCATCAGGCATCCTACGGGTCTTAATAATTTGATTAAATAACTTAATAAGTGATACTATACCTACACCTCCTATGCATTTCCACACTTTATATGGAATTCCATGGAAGTCCCATGGCTTTACCCCTTTTCATTCTCCTTAAGGATTCTTTCACCCTAATACATCTTATATACAAAGGATCCTTATTCCCATGACAGATATGGAGATATTCAATGTTGCCTTGATGGCCATCATTAAACTGCTTGTTGAAGTAACCTCTCCAGTCTCCATCTCACGTTAAACTTTACGTCCTTAACCAAAACTATCATTTAAATCTTTGATGCATTTCACACGATTTAGCTCCCTAGTTTCCTTTCTCCAGTTTAAGCTATCCTACAACATCTTTTACTCCATCTATAATATCTAACTTGTTATATAACCCAATATACGTTTTATGATGTGTCTCTCCTAGAATCTTCTTAGCTTCTTCCCTGGCTACTTTGTACATTTTGTAACTATCCTCATCCATACTACTGTGTAACTTCCTAGGACATTCTTCTCTTTATCTTAATTGTTTTCTTAACATCCTCATTCCACCACCATCTTTCGTTGCCTTTAGGTAGAGTCTTTCGACTGACAAAGTACCACTTTTGCTACTTGTTTGATACAACATTCTTCTCTCCCCACATGAACTTTGTTTTCCACAACTAAACCCCAATTTTCATTCTTAGGTAATTTCTCCCTAAAAGTCATGTACTTGTCCCTTTTAGATTCCACCACCTAATTTTATATACTCCCATGCCACTCTAATTTTATGTCTATCAGTGCCATTTTACGTTGTGTGATTAGACTCTCCCCCGGAATCACTTTACAATTCTTACAAAGTCTTCTACCTATTTTCGCATAAGAATGAAATCTATCTAACTAGAGTTATTTATACTCCTACTGGTAATTAAATGTGATTCTCTATTCTTAAATCAGACATCAGACATCTACTAGGTACAAGTCGGGGATCCAACTACAAAAAGACGAGTAGTTTGATACAACATTGCTCCCTTATCTATTTTATAGGCACAAGTTACATGATACAACAAAGTCTAAAATAGTTTCCCCGGTCTCATTTCTATCCCAAACTCATACACTCTATGTACACAGTCAAAATTTTCACCATCTCTCATTACATCTACATTTAGGTCTCTCCTAAAAATATTTTCCCCAACTTGCAATTCCCTGATCAATGTCATCGAGATCCTAAATTGTTTCTTTTATTTTCATATAATCCAATTTGCTGGGGGTAAGAGAACTTATGACATTAAATATCCCCTTCCCTATTTAGCCATCAAGATCATTTCACTTTTTCTTTTTATCTCTACAACATGTTTTAGTTTGCTATTTATTACTGTAGGAATTAGGATTATCCATTACTATACCTACACCATTTCTATTTCTATCCATTCCAGTGAACATCAAGTAGAACATAAAAAAGTTACCTTGTACTTCATTTGGATCCTCTGGAGGCTAACTTCACTATCCATCACTTCTCTCTTTTTCACTTCTCTCTGTATACAAGGCATAACTGGCAGTGAGAACACAAATAATCTATATTTTTTTTAAAAGACACAAATAATTTATATTACCAAATACAGTTTCTACATGCCTATATAACTTTGACCAAATATAAAAGAAAAAGAAAACCTTAATTAGAGCCTCAAGAACAGTCTTCGCCTGGTCAAGGTTGCGCCTGACCTGAAAATAGTCAACCGCAGATGGAAATGTCAACATTTTTAGTAACTAAAGAAAAGGTGATATGATTACTGCATATCTGTAAGACGACTCTATAAAGTAAAAACTAAACATGTACGATGCAGACATCACATGCATCCTAAGAAGAACACTTCTGAGAGAGTTGAACAGGAACTCAAAGTTTGATTTGATATATTGATTATTGATGCAAGAAAATCAGAGTTACGCTAAGCAGCTGAGGAACAATAAAAGTATGGAAACGAGACAAATAGTCTTTACTCTCTAGAATAGAATAAAAACTGAAATACCATATTAAAAAAAAAAGCTGCATACAAAGAGTCAGAATAAGGGCTACAATGCCTCCTCTTATCTAAGTCCTAAGTAAACGTAATTACAAAAGAAGACAAACTAGTCACATGACTTCTTTAAAAATAAAAATACTAACCCTGGACTAAAATAAAGCAAGAAAGTGAATAGAAAATATAAAAATAACTAAACAGGAAATTCTGCTGCTACTTATGCTCCTGCATGGCTGCATCAATTATCCATTTGCTGAACTAATAATTATTTGTTTTATTCAGTGGCGGAGCCACATGGGTCTTTTAGGGGGCAATTGCCCCCTCAAAAGAAATATTTTTTCATATAATAATATACTTAAATTATATTTTTGCCCCCTTAAATTTTTTTGAATTACTTATTTAGTAATTAACTAATTGTTTTGTTAGTATGTTACTATTGTCTTTTGTAACAAAAGATAGTTTTGTATCAGAACACTAAATATGAACTTGATTTCTCGATCTCTATTTTTCGAATTTGTATTCTCGTTCCAGGCTTATACATTAAAGATGACTAGTAATTTCCTGATGTTGGTAGTGTTTTTTGGAGTTGTTTCATGTGTTGTAGTTGTTTCTTAAGTTGTGTATTTATTTCTTATACATGACTTGTATTTATATAGATGATGATTTTTGACCTAGAAATTAGATAATTTTTTTTATAAATATCACTAAAAAAAAAAATCGGGGGCGCTGCCCCCGAACCCCCACCAAACTATCGACCCCCTCTATACACAAAGTTAAGCATTCATTATTACAAAAAAATGAAGTTATGAAGAAGATATATTGTTTTCTTAATTTTTGCCCCCCCAACTAAAACTTTCTGGCTCCGCCACTGGTTTTATTATTACATTTATTATTGATTTCTTGATATAGCGTCAACATAAAATTTCAAGAAAATGATAGAAAATAAAATGAACATCACAGAGGTTTTGATCCAACAATACTACGTAATAACCATGAAACACCAATATAACTCGTGTCGCACACTGTAGGAACATAAGAAGAAAAGAGAGACTCAATTTTATACCCTTCAGCTTGAGGCATTGGTGATCCAAGTCAAATAAATTGATTTACAATGCCAACACACACTACTTGTTTGTAGATTTAACTTAATAATACTGATACCTCCAGCCCTGATAGTGTATTTACCTCCATATAATTAATCAGAAATTTCCATTATACGACAGGTCAATCTATCATTCAACACTCTAGTTCTCCATTGACAACTTTTTGTGCCTTACGACTTACAAGCCTTCTTTGAATTATCGCCCATTAATTATTAAATCACTTCACAGATAAATGTTTACAGTTAAAAACATTTATGGGATGTTAAAAAGACCATGCATATTTTCTCCCACAGACTACTTTCACACTGGACATCACTGCCTGCAGTGTTAGAAAACTGGACAGACTGACAGGATGAAGAAACACAGAGAAAAAACGGTTAAACATGAAAAACCAATTGGTGACAATTAAATTGGTTCTTTAAATATCTAACTACCCCATACATTTACGTCATTCCTTCTCCCAGATTTGACGTAAGTTGTTTCAAATTACAGTAAGCAATTCAAAAATATTTGAGTTAACATAAAGATTTTATTGGGCTATCTTCTTTGTAATCCCCCTGATATTTATGTCTATCATTTTTTACCAGAAGTATTTACATATGACAGCAGCAGGATGAACACAGCCAGACCAGTTGACCCAAAACAAGTCAACTCTTCTAATTGCTGGCCAACAGATGTCTAAAAGATGCTGCTTGCCAAAACTTCAAATAAGAAAGACCTAGAATGAATAGTCAATATGGATTAAAAAATGAAAATGAAAACAGTTATGACTTAAAACTTTAAAAGAACAGACAGCACGATACAAAAAATGAATGGTACCAAACGAAAACTATTACAGAGAAACAAGAAATGTTACATGTTTACCGATCACCTCTTACGAATATGCAATAAAAATAAATATTAGCCAAAATTCAGCATGAGTATCCTCCATGGACATTCAATCTGCAACCATTAGGTTTAGAGTAAGAACGATAATGAATGTACAGAGCTGCACACCTGGCGAAGCTTTTCAAATGACTGTACATTGTTTTCCCGCCTTTGCATCTGTAGATAAGAACAAAAAGAGCTTAACATACCAATCAACAATATATGCTAGGCTGAAAAATCTGGCAAATTTACCGTCTTGGTAGCATCATTAGCCAGAACATGTAATGGACTGTAAATGGAAAAGTATGCCACTTACCCTTCTTGTGTGTAGTCTATGGGCTTTCTCTCTTGGCCTAAACACGTTGAATGGGTTGGTATCATTAACTGGTGGAGGAGGCTGCACGAGGGGAAAACGAAAGAATTTTAAGTCAGGTTTGCAAAAACCAGGTCCATAATATGTAGTTGAAGCAAACTGTCTCATGCGTGCATGAATGCAAGACAATATTAAGGTCACATAAAATAGGGCATTACCACAACGAATATTGTTTCCATACACTGAGAAACACATTTTTGTGATAGCATTGACTACAAGGTCATTATGAAGCATTCCAAAATATAAAAACTTGTAAGGAACAATTCTAACATGAAGAATTCTTTTTTTTATTATTATTTGTTTTCCCTGATTAGACTGTTTTTTGAATTCTTTTTAATTGATATTGATTATTGCACGTCTGATATTTTTTGTCTAATTGATTTGTGTGTGATCGAAACTGTCCCCTGTAAACCAGAATTCATTGTTCTGTAACTGGTGAAAATCATTTATCATGATTAGGTCAAGAACCCTCAATGCCAATCATCAAAGGTATAGGTTCCATACCACAAGATGCAACTTGTGCTAAATCTTACTCAAAGAACAACATATAAAATCTCACTTTTAGAAAAGTAGACATGGAAGTTAAATAAAGTCATGGCATGCATGCTTCAGTGAGCCAAGTTATTAATGAAAAAGTGAGCCCTCCATAAAAAAGCAATCCAACTATCCAAGTAGATGGAGCTGGAGGACACCTCCCTTTTGGCCTTAATTGTATTCTGCCATGGAAGCCCCATTTGTGCAGTTACAAGGCCACAGCACTTAAAGCACACAATTAAATGGACAGCATAAGCGGTCACATCTACACTAAGGGTGTGTATTATCTGAGTGTAAAGAGGGCAATGGCAAATAGCAATCACTGCTTTAAGGTTGTTTGGCACATGAGTGTGTGTAACTATTAAACCAGAGTAACAACTGCCACCAAATTGGTTTATAAATGATACCCTAGGAAGATAAGAGTAAAATGGTGCAAGATTGTCACAAGAGTGTAACTATTAACCCAGCGTAGAAGTAACCCTTAAAATTGGGGTAAATGAAGGGCTTAAAACTTGTTCTATGCATTACAACCTTTTTTTACCCCACCAATTATCCTAGCAAAAGGTCAATTTTATGCATATCTACCATAGCTAAGTCATATAGAATTATAGATTAGCATTTAATCTCATTCTGAATATAGTTTATTCATTATAGATTAACAGATACCTTTCTCCAAACAAAGTACGTAACTGTTAAACCTACCCACCCAGACCTTCCAAATCCCAATAACAAACTTTCACTCCTGCAAACCTTAAAGCTGTAAATTTTCATCATTTATAGCCTAACTCTCTCCAAAATGCCCTACAGTTGCCTCTACATGAAAATAAGTGTTTGGCGAAGCACTTTGAAAAAAGAAAAAATAATTGGCGAGCAATCGTACATTTACATAATTCTATTCAGAAGCAACTTCCCAGTATGACCAGATAGGCAAATACTAACCTGCAAACGCCGCAAAATAGGCTTTTGCCACCTTTCACGCTGATCAAAAGGAAAGAAAAAAAAATCAAATCACATGCATAAAAATTCATCTTATGATATGAAAAATTATCCAAACTATTGGAAGACAAAATCCATGAGCAAACTAACTAGAGAAACTGTTAGACAGCTTGACAACAACCATTTTCATTGGGTGGTGGAATAGTTTTTCATGTATATCATTAACTCCTGCGAATACCATCCAGGCAGGCAGGCATTAAGAAACATATTGTTCCAGCATTAAACAAATGCACATTTAATTGTAACATTATGCAATAAAGCTACACAAAATAATTCACTTACAGGACTTGCAATGAGCGCAAGTTTGAAAATATATCATCCAGACATGCATATGTACCTATGAGATCCTTGAATCTAAGTACACAAGGAACCAAAAGTCTGAAATGCCAATCATGTGTCTTGTGAGGAACTTCAACGACTACCTAACCTAAGTTTTTTCCCCATGGTTCCCTAAAGATATCTAATTATTTAAGAAAGATTCAATTCTCGAACCCTTTCAAATGAACAAATATTTCCCTACCAAAAATAAGCTCATACTAAGATTTTTAGTAAGTGATACAGTCAAATTCAATTGTACAATCAATTAAAAAAAGTATCCAACTTGAAAAGGAGCTCGATTCTAACTCCTAATCCTGGACTTATTTTCTAAGATAACAAACATGATTAAATTTAAACTAAATTAACAGAGTTCATACCAAAGTTATTCAGAAAATGATCTCACCAGCAACACAAATATGCCTATGCTTTAAATAAAAAGTACACAATGTAACTATGTGGATGGCAAGATTAGTCAACAAGGCTACACATTTTTTATTTCTCAAGGTTTCTTTCTTTTTCCATTGCATGCCCAAAAGAACTAAAGTGGTGTTTTGCATCCTTGGTTGTATATAAGCATGTATCAACACCATAAAAAAAAAAAAAAGAGAGTAAACAACATCTGCGCACAAGGCTTCCACGGTGGATGAGATCGGGGACAAGCTAAATGTACGCAGACCTTACACCACATAATATGTGGAGAGGTTGTTTCCAAGAATAAATTTGTGATCTCTAGATTGCATCCTTACAACTATACCATTGGGCAACATTTATCAACTCCATAAAAATAAACAATAAAAACATGTATCAACTCAAGCATGGATTTATTCCATATTTTGCATTCTCCACTGCCACTATTTAAAGGATCTTATGCAATATCATAGGCGTATGGTACACAAAACTCCACTAAACCAAGCTACACACTATACATTCAGGAGATTCATGTTGTAATGGAACAAGGAATGCATCTCTAATTTTTCTTGCTCACTGAACATAACTCTTTTAGGTGTCAAGAGAAAACAATAAATTAATTATAAATTCTTCCAATTACTTTTTAAAATATCAAAGTATGTACTATATATTTTCAAACACAAATTTACATCACTCTTACAACCAAGGAAGTCAATATTCTCATACTTTCATGAAACTTTCTTCAATATGCCATGTAATCCATACCTTTTCTTTCCAATAGTTAAAGACAGCCTGGAAAACTGCATATCGAATGGACTGAGCCTGGAGGGCCTGGCATTGAAAGGAAAAGAAGAAAATTAAGATTAATGCCAGCCAGTACATCTATTTCAAATGCTTAAGAGATAGCATCTTGCAGGGAAAGCAACAAAATAAAGAGATAATGAACAATAGGGCATATATTTCTCCAATCTAAATATAATAGAATCAAAGAGCTAATTTATTTGCATTTCTTAAATTCAACAAGCAAAACATATAACTTCAGTTCAGAAAAGGCATCTAATAAAAAAAACAAAGGGCAAAGAAATCCTTCCAGTCATCATGAGCAGCTAAATAATTCTTCTATACTATATGTTTCAACAACAAAGCAAGAACACATTTTGTCCTGCTTTCCAATTCAGCATGAAAGTTATACCTTCTTAAATGCACTTCATAAAGGGTAAGAATTAGAACTAACACCAAAAAGGCACAACGTTCAAACCTAATACTCACCTCGACTGCCCCATCAAATTGCAGTAGAACGGGAATAGGCGAACCAATTGTAGGTGTTATAATTCCAGCTCTTTCACGAGCCTTATGATCCAAGACCTCCAACTTGAAAATAAGAATCTCAAGCCTACATTACATAGATGGCAAGGAAATAAATATTAACATACCGGGGTCATTAACACATTCTGACCAGAAAAGGAGAACACCGTAGTACTAAGTAGGGTCAAAACGAAAGGAAGAAAGCAATTACTTCTCAGGGTTAAGAATCTTTTTATCGTGGTTGAATTCATGAAGCCAATCCTCATCCTCATTGTCGAGGTCATATTCAACAAATTCTCCAATCTCAGCGCGAGCTGCATTCAAGCAAGTATAACAGTTAAAATCAAGAGATAGCAACAATGTGCAAGGAAAAAGTAGGAAAGGTTGGTACCTCCCCGTGCACGTAGATAAGAAGTAGGTTGAGAGAATGTGCGTGAATAGTCTCTCTCATAGGTATCCACCACCACATACTGAGGTGTTGGTATCTCGTTATCCAATTTCTTGCTCGGAACATGATGAACCTATTACACCAAATCAACAGTTCCATTATTTCCAACCTAAAACAAGTTACTGAACAAAAAAATCATCACATGGCATTCAATTCAATGTTTAGATACCTCATTATCGGTCTCAGCAGCGGCGATACGGAGGAGGAAGTGTGAATTGCGGGTAGAAGTAGGAGTCTCATCGTCTTCAATGTCCTTCAATGACTTCACAATTGGCAGCTTCTTGTGTATGTCCAGAGGCCGTGGCCTAAACGACAGCCTACTCATTCTGTCTCTATCTCTCAAGTGACTGCTTCCAATCTCATTCAATCTCGATGAAACTACCACTCCCCTGTTCGAATTCTAGGGTTTCGGTTGGTTGGAGAATTTGAATTGTTTTCTCTAGTTTCCTCTTCTACCACACATACAAAAGGAGGTTATACGAAGCTGCGAAGAGAGATGAGAGAGATTCTATTCTTTGTTTTTCAGCTCAGTCGCTTAATATGTCAGCTTGAGAGAGAAGGAAAAATGGAAGAGGGAAGGAGATGTTCGATAACATGCTTCGAATTGCTCTCTGCTACTGCGCCAGCAACAGCTGTTTATTGGGCCGGGCTCCTTGCATTATTCTTTGGGCCCAAATTCCTTACTGAGCAAAATCCACAAACCCCTGAATTATTGGTCAAACGTCAAAAAAATACACCGCAGAACTTCGAAATTTCAATTAGAATCCCTCAAATTATCATATATTAACAAAACAGCCCCTCGCACGTATTTTCTAACTGAAAATTGACAGCATATTTTTCTGGAGCGCTTATTAGACTCGCCAAAACTTTTGAGGGTGACAAGAATCACAAAATTATATTTGAATTATCAAATTTATTTGATTCGGATTAAATCAGGCATGACAATAAATGAAACTGAAAATGAGATTGCTTGAAAAGGCCAGTTAATTAGGAATTCCAGCCAATATTAAAAATAACATTTATATTTTAGAAACTTGTTAATCTTATTTGAAATTTCTTTTTTATTTTTGTAATATATTTTTTTGTCAACTGTGAGAGTCAAAACCAACTTTTAAAAAATCACATTCCACGATCAACATGTCATAACTGCATAAGACAAAGTTTAGATTTCTATTTTTAATTATTAAGATTTGATCTTTAATGCAACTAAACGTGATGTTCTAGCGAACGAGAGAGACAGATAGAAAGACGACGCCTAGGACGTTACTTTTTCTTCTGGTGCCCCGTTTATTCCATGCGTTTGAGAATCCTCTCTCCCTCTCTCTTTACATAAAACAGTTGTGGGTGATGCTTGTTCTTTTTTATGGATATTAATTTTTTCTGCAATTCTCTTTTTGGGTATGCAGTTCCTCTCGTATATTGCGAAAGCCTAAATTGAAATGGGTGTTTCCCTTTCGGTGTTTATTACTTTTTAAGAAATTGCTTTGGGATCAATTTGGGTGGCGGATGGGTATTCTTATCATTAGGCATAAACATTTGTGTTTTGATATACATGTTTCGCTGATTTTTGGGTCTGTGTTGTTTGATTCGTTTTATTTTAGTGGGATCAAGATGACTTATTTTTTATGATCTGTATCCAGAGCTATCTTCAATCTCTAATATGTTTATTATTTTGATTTGGAGTTCTGGTGTTGTTTAATTGATTGTGTTCATGTTCATGTTTGTTATTTTTGATAGCATAGATGGAGGAGGATGATGAAGAAGACCGATAATCTGTCTCTGGGTCTGACTTTGTAGTCATGACAACAATAGAGAAGAAAGACATAAACCCTCTATTAGTGAAATTTGGAGTGGCTTTTGCTCTTTCTTTTGCTGGATTTCTCTATTCTCGCTTTAGACCCAAGAAAGTCAGACCTTCCCTGCCTCCTCCCTCGCCGCGGCCACGCACATCAGGTCTGCCATTTTTGCCTTGATTAGTCTTAAAAGGTTTTAATTTTTTTCCAGAGGCTTGGTTTTCAGTTCATATCTTTAATTGTTTCATGTATCTGTGGATCCTGGCAGTGAAGTCAACTCAGTCGGAAGAGCTCAGCGTAGAGATGATATTCATAACTTGAAGAAAATGCCCACCTCATTCAGTAATGTTCCAGTTTCAGCCGAAAGACATGTGAGTTTTGGTGGATTGTAAATCTTAATCAAAATCAAACATTTTTGTTTATACTTTTAAGTAATTTATTAATCTAATTGTTAAGGTATAGGTGTAAAGTGTCAAATATATTTGGGATGGATGTATTACTGCATTTTGAATCAATTGCAAATTATTATTTTCATTTTTATCTGGATTGCTGTCGTGTCATTGCTTGTTTAGTTGCTGGTGTATGAATTTGAGGAAACGAGGGAAAGACGATTGAATGTTATTATGTTCCTCCTTTGTTTCCATCTCTGAGTGAGATCATCTGGTTTTCCCTTAGTCGAAACCTAACTTCTTTCAATCCACCCAATGTGAGATTGTCTGTGGAGATATTTTGGTAAATCGTAAGGTGTAGAAATTCTCAATGCAAATTCAAATTTATTTAGTTAGAAGCGATGCATCTTATAGTCTCTGCTCCTTTTTTTTCTGGACAATGATATGAAATTAGTGCCGGTTAGACTTATACCACTCTGTGTAGTCTGTGTTGCCCACCAGTGATCAGCCTATGTACAGAATTTGAAGTTTTTTTATGTAGAATTCAAAGTATACGCCGTATCTTAAGTTTTCTTCGTCATGCAGTAACTTATGGTTTATCTGAATTTACTATGGGTAAGGGAAATATGGTCCCAGCCATGCTGAAGTGTTATAGCATGCTTTGCCTGCAACTAACTTGGTACAACTAACATTTCTTGTGCTCTGTCTTCCAGGAAGTGACATATATGCCGAGGATTGCTACTGAAAGTTCTACGTTTGCTATTTCTTCAGATAGTGGACATAGTGTGGATAAAGACGGGTTCCTCTTACCCGAGTTTGATGATCTTGTCATGGAATATGACTTTTCTGCCACAACTGCTTCATTTTCACCAAGAAAAGATGCAGACACTCCTATGTCATATGTACAAACCCCTAGAGCATTTAGAACATCAGAAAATGGTGATTATGAGCAGCAGATCAGACATCTAAGGAACATGGTTAGAATAATTCGAGAGCGGGAGAGGAGTCTGGAGGTGCAGCTTCTTGAGTATTATGGTCTTAAAGAGCAAGAAACAGCCATGATAGAGCTCAAAAACCGATTGAATGTAAGCAGTATGAAGTCCAAGCTTTTCACATTAAAGGTTGAGTTCTTACAGAAAGACAATCAAATACTAAAGGCACAAGTAGCTGATCATGCAAAAGTTGGGGCTGAGCTCGATGCTGCAAGAGTGAAAATTAAGATGCTCAAAAAGAAACTAAGGTCTTAAGCTAAACAGAATAAGAAACAGATCGTAGCCCTTCAGAAGAGGGTTGCTAGGTTGCCAGACCAAGATCTTAAGCCTACTGCTAGCTATCAGGATATGCAATTGAAGTTGCAAAGGCTAACGGGTTTGGAAGCTGAGGCTGAAGAGTTGAGGAAATCAAATTTAAGACTGCAGCAGGAAAATTCTGATTTGGCACATCAGTTAGAGTCCACGCAAATCCTTGCAAACTATGTTTTGGAAGATCCGGAGGTGATTAGTCCATTCTTGGTTGAAATTCTCCTTTATGTATAATTCATTGCGATGGAATTTATATTTCTGGGTCCATTTTGTTGCAGACAGAAGAGTTGGGGGAAGTCAGCATTCGTTTGGGACAAGAAATTGAAGAGCTCACAAGGGAAATTGAACAACTACAAGCAGATCGATGCTCAGATGTTGAAGAACGAGTCTATCTCTCAAGTGGATTAATGCTTGCTTACGGTATGAGTTGTGGAATTATCAGCCCCCATCCGGAAAAACCGCAGCTAGAGACCTAAGCAAAACATTGAGCCCCAAGTCAGAGGAGAAGGCCAAGCAACTCATACTTGAATATGCAAAAACTGAAGGGGCAAGCGAAAATGAAATTGACTTATTGGATTTTGATTCTGACAAATGGTCATCATCCCAAGCTTCCTATCTAACAGACTCTGGAGAGTATGATGATTCTTCTGTTGATCATTCTTCCAATATCAAAAGTACATCTTCAACTAAACATAAGTATGTTAGTAAGCTACGAAGACTTTTACTGAGTAAAGACAAACTTTGTCATCATCGCCGTGCTTCGCCTGCAGAAAAAGTTGTATCCCCAGAAGGCAGTGTTTCTCCTCTTTACAATTCTGTTACTTCAGTGGGAACCGATGCTGCAGCAAAAATGCAATTTACCAGATCAAGAACTCCATCTCAGATTTCATCGAGAAAATCCATGGATTTTCAAAGGTTGAGTGTCATGAATGCAGATAATATTATTAAGCATGTGAGTATTCAAAGAAAATCTGATGTTGGGTCTTTTGGGTCTAACAGAGAAAGGCAGGTTAGAGGTTCTTGTGATTCGACAGAGGAAAATCAACTTGACCAGAGGTCGGATTCCATTGAGAAATCTGATTTGTTAAAGTTCGCGGAAGCTTTGAAGACCTCTCATAGTCGAACAGGAATGGTACATAAAAAATCAACATCATTTAGTTTTGGTTGAGAGTTTGAGACATACTGACAGTTTCATAATCATGTCAGTTTGTAATATACTCAGAACTTCAAGTTAAGGATCAATTAAAATGCACTGCACAGTATATTGAGAATCGGCTAGAAAACAATATTTTGCTGAAGAAAGAATATGACTACTTCAGTGTTAGCAGTCTAATGTATCAGAACAGTTATTTTGGATTTTTTTAGTTGATTTGTAAATAACCACATATAGTATGCTTTTATTCTCCTAACTACTTGTCTTTTTTTATACTGCTCTATATTTTTTCTGCTTTCCTATTGAGCAAGCATAACATTGACTCTCGGTCATGTAGAAATTTATTTTTCTCAGAAAGTAACACTCTTGTTAAGAAACCAGCCTGGTGGAGGAGGTCACATACAGAAGGTGGACAATATAGCGTCTCTTATGTCTGACAACTCAAGATCCCATGCCAGCAATATTTTGCATTTAAACAGAAAACAAAGAGCAGACACACAGACAGCTAAAAAAATTCCTAATCTGTCATTAATATGAACAAATTAAATCCAATGATTTCAAAGAAAGAGTTCAACAACTACATGAATTGCCATATGATTCATCAGATTTTTTGACTTGAAAAACCCAGAACATGAACAAAAACTTCAGAGCTCCATCTTTTGTGGTTGTTGATTTTAGACTTCAAAGCGTGTCTTTGAGAGAGCATTCTTCCTAATCTGTTCGTTCTCTTTCCGCCTTTGATGACTTGCCATCTCCTCCGTGGTCATTCTGACGAGAGCCTCTGGTGTGACCTTTCCACGAAGAACCTTCCTCCTGAAATCAGGATTGTTGGGATCCTTCAAATTGAACAATATGGATCTGTACTTGAGTTTGTTTGGGCCATTGAGGGAACCCATCGCCTTATACATCACGTTCTCAATCTTTGTTGCCAAAAGACTCGGGTCGGTTTCACTCACTCTACTAGCCTCTGTAACTGCTTTAGTGAGAGAATTCAGAACAAGTTCTCTCACTTTGTCTCGCGAGATATCGATATTGCAGGGACTGGCAAGCGACACCTTCTCATGAGCCTGAGGCATCGTTGTAGCATTGCTCTTTGCGGCAGTTAGCTTTGGAGGAAGCTTGAGACGGATGACGCGGCTTTCTCCTACGACGGTCTTGGTCCCTTTGGTGTCTTCATGATGATCAGAGAGATTGTTCTCCATTCGCCTTTGATGACTTGTAAGCGCGAAATTCTTTTGTGTAGGAGGCAGCGTTGCAGTGTCACACTCTAGTGCAGTTGGTTTTCGGGGAAGCTTGAGACGGATTATGAGGCTTCCTCTGACGATCGCCTTGGTTTCTCTGGTATCGTCGTTTCCTCTATTGGTCGTATTCTGTTTGGGATCCTGATGATCAGAGCCTCTGTTCTTCGACTTTTGAATCAAGGCAGTGGCGGCATTACGAATTTTGAGAATCTGATGCCTTGTGAGAGGAAAGAGCTTCTTCCGAAGCTGACTTGACTCAACAAGACTGGGTGTCGCCGGGAAGTCTTGGAGCCGTTTCAGGGCATCGAGGCAGCGGAAGACAGCAGGATCAGACAGAGAAACCCGATCAATTGCAGAAGCAGCAGCGGCAGCCTTCCTTGTGACGTCAATCAAACGCAGAAATTCCCTTTCCATGGCAATAATCGGTCTTTTTCTCTTTCGATGAAGAAGAGCAAAAGCCAAACAGAGAAGGCAAGATTCTTCTTTGTAATTAGCATACGTTTAGGGCAGAAAGAGTATATATCTGTCTTTATTTGAATTTTCATATACATATTATGATTCAAAGTCCTTGCTGTGTTAGGATTGCTGAGGCACCGTTGATCAACTATTACTGTTACGAGGAAACCGACTTTGTAATGGTTTGGGGGCAGAGACGTTAATTTACGCGGCAACCCGGGAGGGTTTATATTTTGAATCCGACCCAGATACAATGGATCACCCGACCCGAAATTATTTAGACCCCTAATTGGTGCGCTATATCCTATAAACAATGAACGGAACTCTATTTCAATTTTCTAACCAAACCCAGATGCCAAAAACCCTTCTTTTTCTTTGTGTTACATGTTCAGAGTAGTAGTTGAGACTTGAGACTTCAAGAACAATGTATACGGCTTGTTCAGGTGGGTACATCAAGAGAAATTAGGTTTTGGAATTTAGAAAACTGTAATTTTTCATTCATAATTTCCTGGAATCATGATTTGTATGTTCTATTTGAGGTTCCACTTTTCTTCTTTCATGGACTTACAATTGGAGTTTTCTTAAACATTTAAAACCCACATTCTGTTCAGCGTGGCGGCATATGCTCTTCTTCTTCTTCTTCTCTTTCTTTGTTTTTGGGTTTTTTGTTCCTCTGCTTAGATGTGTTGTTAGTTTCACAAAATGATTTGATAATCATGTCTCTGAGAGATTATAATAGTTATAATGGTTAGGGAAGCTTTTCACATTCTAATTCATTTCATGGGTATTTATAATGGTTAACCAGGCATCCCCCTGGTTGAAGACCTAAGTAGACAGAATCTTTAAGTTCTTTTCTTAGCTCAGGAGGAGTCTTAATTTCTGCAATGTGACCTTATGTTCCGTTTCACAATGAGCATCAAATCAACCATAAGGTCTCAGCTTTCTTGAGTGCTTCAGTATGACTTAATCTATCACAAATGGTTTATGAGTAGGATTTATGCTAGATTGAGCTACATATTTTTTTGAAGATTGAGCATGCAGCATGTTATGTGATCATGTTAATGGTTGACTGATTTCACAAATTTGTTTGCCAGATCCTAGTTTTCATTGTCCTCTCATTGTACAAATATTGCAGGTAACTGAATTTTCTTTAAATGGAAAATTGGCAATGAAGATTATCAATGTATCATCCTATATATGAGAATATATGCCTCCTTATTTTTCCTCATTTTTTATTGGGTCTTACAGCACCTTAGTGCGGGGTTAACTCATCAAAGCGGGTGTGTCATCTCCTCATGTAGAATTCTCAGGGAAAGTGGAACATATCCTAGACAATACAGGTGAGTTTATAACCAAGCATGTCGCATTGAATTCAGTTTCTATGAAATACAGTTTGGAATAGTTTTCACTAAAATGCAGCTATTGTTGGTCCAAGATTCTTTTAGTACAGCCATCAGACGCGAATCCTGAATTCTTCATTATCAAGAAATTTGAACTTAAATCTCAGACTTTGTTGCTAGGCTTCATGAATATTCATTTAGATGATCACCAAAAAGAAAATATATGAAAACGAACAATTGAAAAGATTATTACAACTGTTCTTGATTTCTTTACTTACACCTCTGAGTGCAAGAGGTGCTGCCTTCTAGTTGATCACTAATCCAATAGGTTCTAGGGAAGGCATTAGCATTTGGAATATTGGATTAAGGGTTTTGTTCTCTGCCATCTCTTACAATCTCAACGGACGAATAGAAATGTTGAAAATAAAAGTTCAGATATAGTTTAGGGTTTTGTGAAGAATTGAAGAGGTGTTTTGTTTTTATGGGGGCGGGGGGGAGGGTTGATATGTCGTATTTCTAGATTCATATGCTTCAAACAATTGGCAGAATAATTATGTAGTAAATTTAATGAAAATATAGGTATATTTGGAAATACATTTATGTTGTAGTAGAATGAGTTGGCAGTAGATTTGGTGAACTTCGATATAGCTGGAGACAATTTGATTGACTTTGCTTGTGACTTGGGTATGAATACTTAATCCACTCCCTTTCCTCTTTGTGTCTTGGTTCTTGGTTCTGTTTTTCTCTTTTTGTGCACTTTGATATATTTCAAGACGATTTGATGAGTACTCATCATAAAGCTCAAAGAACAAGAGTGGTGTATACCCCTCAAGATCTGGCCACAGACACCTCTCAAGGCTTCCAGTGAAATTGCTGATGCGAATCGGATGTTCTTCCAAATCTTTGTAAGATCTTTTCAGAAGCCCAAGTTTCTCTCCAATCACCATCTCAAGCAAGCCTATTTCAAGTACAAAAGTGGCAAGAGTCTCCTTTTAGGGCAAGGCAAGGATTGTTTCTCCATGCTCTCTTCTACCATCAAAGTTGTTGATGATGTTTGGATGCTTACTTTCATAGCATTACACCTTCTTGTTGGTTCTAACAATTCAGCTCTTGATATTATCATCTTGGAAAGAATTGATCTCATACATTTCTTTTGCGTCATGTCTGGAACAAGTACCATTTGTTAAGCTTTGTGCATTTAAGGGAGAAAACTTATTTCTGCTTTTGTACAAAGCCTTGTGTTTTCTTAGAGAGCTAAACTGGACAGCTTAGCTACTTCTATTGAGAGTGGTGTAGCGTTAAAGTTGTTGAACTCTCATTTGACATTCCTGAGACTGAAACTTTAAGGAACCGTGGGTCCAAGAAATTTTGAATCGCTTGTGTGTATCAATTTTGCTGGTTTTGACATTACAATGGCTTGATTATGATGTAAAAGTTAATTGCTGCTATCTATTGTTCCCTAATCATTCTGCACCCAGTGCTGGTGATTTGTAACACTACCCTACAGAACAAGTTTTTCCGTTCTCAATGTTCCGATGATATTCTCACCTCGTGTCACGCCCCATCCCCCGGGACGTGGCTTGGGAAACGAATAACTAATTAAACCCAATTAATTGGGGTAACTCTTTTTATTCTCTTTATTTGTATACAAAAAATATATAAATAACAAGATTTAAATAACTAGACTCCCCTATAATGGTATGTGCACCACTCGTCATTCCGGTTCCCATCACCAGCTCGATTGGCATAGCTCGACTAACCTGAAAAAAAATTATAAAACACAAGGATGAGCCGAAGCTCAGTAGGAAATACCATAACCTTGAAAAAAAATGTATCACGGTTCAGTTCCACATCAAATCGCATGCAAATATTAATCGGGTATTTCCCACTTCCATCACGATCTCAACCAGCCCCGTCTTCCGACCTCATCGTCGAAACTATTTCTCCGCTTTCCAACCTCCTCGCCGGAAGCAATTTTCTCCGCTTTCCGACCTCCTCGCCGGAAGCAATCTACGAGTAAGGAAGGTAGGCATTCCCCTTCTACCCGGACTTTCCACCCTTCGCTATGTGGCCGCATAGCGAATCCTTACCCGGATTTATCCACTGTACGTACAGGGTATCATTCACATATCACCACAACCTCCTCAGCACAAATCCACCCCACATCCTCCACAATATAACCTCCGCAGTTCTCACAAAATGCCAGATATAAATATTTATTCACATAACATAAAATATGTAAACAACAATTTCTGGCATCCCATCTCAACAATTTACAACTTAAGCTTTTCCAACAACCATTTCGCTTCATCATCAACACACCATATAGTTGTAAAATTAAAGAAAATCACGGTGAAAATAATAGCGAATTCCAAACCACCAACGAATTAACAATCAGTTAATAGTCAACATGAAATAAAATTCTAAAACCAATCAAATCACTGTTTCACTAAAGTTCCTTCTTCCCAACTATTGACCAACAATTCTACCTTATATTTACTTATATATTTCACTTATATGTTAAACAAATACATAATTGCACGACTAAGTCTTGAAACTCAAACCATCCACATCACCAAGTCAGTCAAGCTTCTATACTTCGCCTCTATTGCCGAAAATCCACAGGTACAACAACACACATAAATAATATTTGAACACTTATTTAAACCAAAGCTAAGGCATCTTCCACATACAAATTTAGGAAGCTACTTAGCTTCAATAATTCTATCACATTATTAATGCTAATGACACACCAGTATAAATACAACAATTTAGATAAAGCAAATCATGTAAACAAACAAGACACTTTTTTCTAATATCCAATATATATATTAGCCAAAAAAATATCACACCACCACTATACAAATTATAACCTCATCTCGACAATAGATCATCAAAGGTTAGCTTCAGTTCATTAAAGAAAACCAATTGCTAGAGTTCAAGCTATAGCAAGCCACATGATAAAAATAAGCACCTTTTTCAAAGCCAAATTCCCAACACATTACTCAACAATTCGCTATACACACTACATATTATAGGGCCACCTTACTTCAGATTATCCGAAGGCACGACTTCTCTATAAGCGGTACTTTATGGCTAAGCAATTTTTCAACAACAATTCATATCAGAGAGTGCGGTACTACTTACTCCATTATGAAAGCAGATAATTCCACAAGCATTCTAGCTCCACATCAACCACCTTTGAACACTCATAAATTATCAAAGAAATTGCCCAAAAACCAAACAGCAGTACCACAAACACATAGAGTAAATTTTAGATTATTTTCAGGGTTATAGTATCTCCTACCTGTGAAAATCAATCCCGTATGCAACTTCCCTCTCTCAGCTACCCGTGATTTCCCTTCAGTCTTCAATTCTCAATCATTGTATAAGCGTATCTCCTCCATTGGCTTCCACTAAAAAAAATCTAAAATAGAATTATTTGTTCACTTGTTGAAATCCCCTCCCAAACCAAGATCTAGAGTCTCATAGTGCTCACGTCATTCCATAGCTATCCATGAAACTCACTTTTTTTCCTTCTTTAAATTCTTCAGTCCTCTCTCGATTCTTCTACTTTCTTCCTTTTTTTTTTCTTACTTAAATAATCTTTAATCCATTTACTTTTAGTTAATTACCCATTTCACCTTCCTTGTCCCCATTATTTACCAAAATAACATCCCCAACGTTTACAACTCAACTTCCATTAAATTTTAATTAGTTAATTATTATTATTTTAATTTAAACATTTTTATTTTAGTCTGAATTTATTTATCGGATTTTCCAGCGTGTCTTTATACACGTGTCACCCTGTTATTCGTTATTTCTATTATTTTCCTGTCAGGATATCACATCCTTCCCTCCTCACACAAATTTCGTCCTCGAAATTTCAATTTCACTCTCAATCGGCCACAGCGTGGCATAATTTTTATTTTTATTTTTTTTTATTTTTTTCTTCGCAAATTTAGTTCCCAGATCAACTACTCCATACATTTTTTTTTCTTTTTTTTTCACGCGGCAACCACCAATACACTCTATCTCGTGTCAAACTCAAAATTTCAATCCGCCTAATAGTTATTCAATCAGGATTTACCTTCACACTGATTCGTCATTCCTATAACTACTGAAACTATTTATAGAGGTAATCAAACCCAGAATTCCTAGCTTACTTTATAGGAAACAAAGTTTCAATACAATACGACCAGCATCAACTCTCGTGTCACTATCATCCACCATTACTCACCAAATTATTATGGATGAGGTTCTTCAGCACCCTCCCCATCCCCATTATCAAGTAGCCTAGCGTTAAATAGGTCTCAAAGCAAGTACGATATTTCAACAACTAGTGTTTTTTTTTTCCACAATCTTTAGTTTCAAAATCAAATTAGCATAGGATACCGGAAAAAAAAATAACAACACAAGTTGTATTTTGTGGATTCATGTGTATGGTAAGTCATCTCAATTATTCTTGCCTTAACACACCATTCTGACCACAATCATCTATTCTCCGCACATAACACTTGCCAACACATGGCATATAAGTTGTTATGCCCCACTACATTGGAACACCTTTCGTAGGACGTATTGACACATTATCATCCATATTCCACACGCAAACTTACCGTCTAACCATATTGGTGGAACCAAGTCACTAATTTTATTTGCACAGACAGATAATGAGTTTCCACAACTGACAATCCCCCCCCATATCAAGATACAATCACTGGCGCTACTCACTTCCCGATAAAGAACTGGATGATGACATGATAACCTGGGTAGACGAGCCAACCCTTATCTATTTATCCCTAAATCCACCAAATAGTGACACGTTGTTTTCTTTTTCTTTTTCTTGGATAGACCCATCAATCCTTATCCATTTGAGCTTCTGCGCTATATAAACCCCCCGATTAAAGAGACTCATCAACAAGTCTCGAGAAAATCTACTACTCCCGTGTTCCATTCCACCCAAATGGATACCCGCTCTTGTGAGAATTATTCACGCATACGTCAAGCGTTGGAGGAAATTCAAAGACAGATCCAAGCCTTGCAGCGGATGTATGATCAAATCCTATCTAGACTCGATTCTCTGATCCGGTTAACATCACCACCAGGAACCAGTCAGGATGCTACTATTGACCCATATGCCACCGACTCCAATTACCCTCTCGAGTCACTCCCTCGTACCGAGCCATATAGCTCAGAGGAATGGGCTGGATGGTTCGACCACTGCTAAATAATAGTTGTAGTTTGCCTATTAGTATAAGAGAATCTAGCCACCGTACAACATGTACTATTTCCCATTGTCTACGTACATATCGTAAAAGTTGTACCCAACCCCACAACCTAATATGTAATATCTCCGATGTGTTACTTTTTGATGTTGGCTTAAGTACGCAATGTATAATAAGGCCCCTATGCACCGCAATAGGAAAAAAATCTGCTGTAAAATATTTATCTTTCTTGATAATCTCTTCACACTACACACAAATGTAAAAAGAGCCTATGTGGCATTCTCTATTTACTCCATACAGCATAAAACCCACTTTTCCAATGAAGCCTAAACTCTTAACCAATGCCAACACCACACTACACCAATAACCACTCTACACCACACACAAAAAACACATATTGTCCTTTCAGTACCTTTTTCCCTAACCCATAAAAAAAATTCTTAACTTAATCATCCAAATCAAACCATTCCATATCATGAATCAGTATTAGTAAACCACTCTCAAAAATTTCCTCTTCTTTGTCCAATCGGCTGCTAGTATCAAGTCTTATATGAAAATTAAATTCTCAAGATTCATAGTGCAACACACGTCATGGTCTTCTAGCATTTCCATCCACTTAGACATCCAAATGAGCACACTGTGTACTTGACTATTCTATCCAACCTTATCGTTAAAACTCACAAATAACGTATTAAAATTTTCAAATTAACTCAAGTCATATAGGCAACCAGAACTTCCTCTCTAATCACCCATCATATTAAAGGGAACCGGCACCACCAGCACATAAATTATATAAATCAATTTAACTTCAGCTGATCATAAGGGTTTCACATAGTAACCTAGAAGTATGACCTCACACCACCACTATTCTCGTTCAACCTTGAAACCTTCCAAAATACATATTGAACAATATTTTCTACACACGTAGTAATAATTGTATTTTATCATCCACCATATATTAGAGGTAATAAACTAAACCCCAAACTCCTCCTTTATTCTAATCGGCAACATGTATCGGTTTACACAACAAATTCCAGGAATCTTCATGTAGCACAAGTCGTGGCTCCTCGCACTACACCTATTTTCCAAGATATTGAATCATCCAATTTCCCAACGATTTAGTCCGCTATAACACAAAAATTAACAACACAACGTACCCGACTACTTTATTTCAAGATTATTCATACTAGCGCACCAATAAATCTGCATAAATCTCAATTAACACAACCCATGCTATCCAGCAACACACTTTCTAGGAACACAAATACCTGTCTAGAGCCAACATTTAGCATCAATGTAACCCAAAGCTAAGGTATCTCCTCTTCATTCATATACAACACTTTTTTTTCATTCAATCTAACTCCGTAATAATTATCAATCACACAGCTTCCAACCCTTAATTGAACTGTCCAAATAATGACATTAATTACACACGTGTGTAGTTATCAAAGTTTAAATTATTACTACCACATCCTCATAACACAATCACTCTACCTAACGTTGACACCAATAACCGACATCATATAACCATCACTTATTGTACAACTATTAAAGAATTAAAGCATCCTCTTATCTCAAGAGCCGTGCCTCGCGTCTCACTCTAACTGCACAAAGGAACCCCTCAATCAATTTATTTACCCATAATTCCTCAATATAGCCTCACTACCAATTTAATATCTGCTCTTATGCTAGAATCTCTAGCCATTTAAACATGGTACGAGAACTCAACAAACTATCCAAAATGTTGGTGTCATTATCACCCAATATATATATCCACTCCAATTCACTTAACACAGTCCATGTAATCAAACAATATCTACCTACAATTACCCAATATATCACCCGCGGTTCAACATGTTTAAAACTCAAGTTATGAACCAACTCAACTTCAAATTATCACCAATTAATCAATCAAACCGCACTATTATTCAGTAAACAAATCAAAGTTCATTTCATTTTCCAATCAACCATAAATAACAAACCACATGAATGTACATCCCCACAATTCCTTTGTATGAACACAAAGTACTCGACAATTCCAGTCAGGCTTAAACTCGGTTAAAACACAATTATATCTCCTAAAATTTTAATTTTAATTTTTTTTTTACAAATCACAATATTAACGACCCCATTTTCGAATACTCAACACATGTCATTCGAAAGCTAAGGTAGTACATGTAAACACCATTCTGTTTCAGATTTATAAAGTTAAGATATTCCTTACAACTCTTTATAACAATTAACTCCACAATCTATATATATATATATATATATTTATATATAGTAGACAACATTGACAACGCACGTAGCAACAATCTTCAACATGTATCAAATAACACTTACCCAATCAGCTGCAATGCGAAACCGGATCCAGTACACATACCGTTACCCAAATTTAACCTCCAACCTCGCTCCGATACCAAATTGTCACGCCCCATCCCCCGGGACGTGGCTTGGGAAACAAATAACTAATTAAACCCAATTAATTGGGGTAACTCTTTTTATTCTCTTTATTTGTATACAAAAAATATATAAATAACAAGATTTAAATAACTAGACTCCCCTATAATGGTATGTGCACCACTCGTCATTCCGGTTCCCATCACCAGCTCGATTGGCATAGCTCGACTAACCTGAAAAAAAATTATAAAACACAAGGATGAGCCGAAGCTCAGTAGGAAATACCATAACCTTGAAAAAAAATGTATCACGGTTCAGTTCCACATCAAATCGCATGCAAATATTAATCGGGTATTTCCCACTTCCATCACGATCTCAACCAGCCCCGTCTTCCGACCTCATCGTCGAAACTATTTCTCCGCTTTCCAACCTCCTCGCCGGAAGCAATTTTCTCCGCTTTCCGACCTCCTCGCCGGAAGCAATCTACGAGTAAGGAAGGTAGGCATTCCCCTTCTACCCGGACTTTCCACCCTTCGCTATGTGGCCGCATAGCGAATCCTTACCCGGATTTATCCACTGTACGTACAGGGTATCGTTCACATATCACCACAACCTCCTCAGCACAAATCCACCCCACATCCTCCACAATATAACCTCCGCAGTTCTCACAAAATGCCAGATATAAATATTTATTCACATAACATAAAATATGTAAACAACAATTTCTGGCATCCCATCTCAACAATTTACAACTTAAGCTTTTCCAACAACCATTTCGCTTCATCATCAACACACCATATAGTTGTAAAATTAAAGAAAATCACGGTGAAAATAATAGCGAATTCCAAACCACCAACGAATTAACAATCAGTTAATAGTCAACATGAAATAAAATTCTAAAACCAATCAAATCACTGTTTCACTAAAGTTCCTTCTTCCCAACTATTGACCAACAATTCTACCTTATATCTACTTATATATTTCACTTATATGTTAAACAAATACATAATTGCACGACTAAGTCTTGAAACTCAAACCATCCACATCACCAAGTCAGTCAAGCTTCTATACTTCGCCTCTATTGCCGAAAATCCACAGGTACAACAACACACATAAATAATATTTGAACACTTATTTAAACCAAAGCTAAGGCATCTTCCACATACAAATTTAGGAAGCTACTTAGCTTCAATAATTCTATCACATTATTAATGCTAATGACACACCAGTATAAATACAACAATTTAGATAAAGCAAATCATGTAAACAAACAAGACACTTTTTTCTAATATCCAATATATATATTAGCCAAAAAAATATCACACCACCACTATACAAATTATAACCTCATCTCGACAATAGATCATCAAAGGTTAGCTTCAGTTCATTAAAGAAAACCAATTGCTAGAGTTCAAGCTATAGCAAGCCACATGATAAAAATAAGCACCTTTTTCAAAGCCAAATTCCCAACACATTACTCAACAATTCGCTATACACACTACATATTATAGGGCCACCTTACTTCAGATTATCCGAAGGCACGACTTCTCTATAAGCGGTACTTTATGGCTAAGCAATTTTTCAACAACAATTCATATCAGAGAGTGCGGTACTACTTACTCCATTATGAAAGCAGATAATTCCACAAGCATTCTAGCTCCACATCAACCACCTTTGAACACTCATAAATTATCAAAGAAATTGCCCAAAAACCAAACAGCAGTACCACAAACACATAGAGTAAATTTTAGATTATTTTCAGGGTTATAGTATCTCCTACCTGTGAAAATCAATCCCGTATGCAACTTCCCTCTCTCAGCTACCCGTGATTTCCCTTCAGTCTTCAATTCTCAATCATTGTATAAGCGTATCTCCTCCATTGGCTTCCACTAAAAAAAATCTAAAATAGAATTATTTGTTCACTTGTTGAAATCCCCTCCCAAACCAAGATCTAGAGTCTCATAGTGCTCACGTCATTCCATAGCTATCCATGAAACTCACTTTTTTTCCTTCTTTAAATTCTTCAGTCCTCTCTCGATTCTTCTACTTTCTTCCTTTTTTTTTTCTTACTTAAATAATCTTTAATCCATTTACTTTTAGTTAATTACCCATTTCACCTTCCTTGTCCCCATTATTTACCAAAATAACATCCCCAACGTTTACAACTCAACTTCCATTAAATTTTAATTAGTTAATTATTATTATTTTAATTTAAACATTTTTATTTTAGTCTGAATTTATTTATCGGATTTTCCAGCGTGTCTTTATACACGTGTCACCCTGTTATTCGTTATTTCTATTATTTTCCTGTCAGGATATCACATCCTTCCCTCCTCACACAAATTTCGTCCTCGAAATTTCAATTTCACTCTCAATCGGCCACAGCGTGGCATAATTTTTATTTTTATTTTTTTTTATTTTTTTCTTCGCAAATTTAGTTCCCAGATCAACTACTCCATACATTTTTTTTTCTTTTTTTTTCACGCGGCAACCACCAATACACTCTATCTCGTGTCAAACTCAAAATTTCAATCCGCCTAATAGTTATTCAATCAGGATTTACCTTCACACTGATTCGTCATTCCTATAACTACTGAAACTATTTATAGAGGTAATCAAACCCAGAATTCCTAGCTTACTTTATAGGAAACAAAGTTTCAATACAATACGACCAGCATCAACTCTCGTGTCACTATCATCCACCATTACTCACCAAATTATTATGGATGAGGTTCTTCAGCACCCTCCCCATCCCCATTATCAAGTAGCCTAGCGTTAAATAGGTCTCAAAGCAAGTACGATATTTCAACAACTAGTGTTTTTTTTTTCCACAATCTTTAGTTTCAAAATCAAATTAGCATAGGATACCGGAAAAAAAAATAACAACACAAGTTGTATTTTGTGGATTCATGTGTATGGTAAGTCATCTCAATTATTCTTGCCTTAACACACCATTCTGACCACAATCATCTATTCTCCGCACATAACACTTGCCAACACATGGCATATAAGTTGTTATGCCCCACTACATTGGAACACCTTTCGTAGGACGTATTGACACATTATCATCCATATTCCACACGCAAACTTACCGTCTAACCATATTGGTGGAACCAAGTCACTAATTTTATTTGCACAGACAGATAATGAGTTTCCACAACTGACAATCCCCCCCCATATCAAGATACAATCACTGGCGCTACTCACTTCCCGATAAAGAACTGGATGATGACATGATAACCTGGGTAGACGAGCCAACCCTTATCTATTTATCCCTAAATCCACCAAATAGTGACACGTTGTTTTCTTTTTCTTTTTCTTGGATAGACCCATCAATCCTTATCCATTTGAGCTTCTGCGCTATATAAACCCCCCGATTAAAGAGACTCATCAACAAGTCTCGAGAAAATCTACTACTCCCGTGTTCCATTCCACCCAAATGGATACCCGCTCTTGTGAGAATTATTCACGCATACGTCAAGCGTTGGAGGAAATTCAAAGACAGATCCAAGCCTTGCAGCGGATGTATGATCAAATCCTATCTAGACTCGATTCTCTGATCCGGTTAACATCACCACCAGGAACCAGTCAGGATGCTACTATTGACCCATATGCCACCGACTCCAATTACCCTCTCGAGTCACTCCCTCGTACCGAGCCATATAGCTCAGAGGAATGGGCTGGATGGTTCGACCACTGCTAAATAATAGTTGTAGTTTGCCTATTAGTATAAGAGAATCTAGCCACCGTACAACATGTACTATTTCCCATTGTCTACGTACATATCGTAAAAGTTGTACCCAACCCCACAACCTAATATGTAATATCTCCGATGTGTTACTTTTTGATGTTGGCTTAAGTACGCAATGTATAATAAGGCCCCTATGCACCGCAATAGGAAAAAAATCTGCTGTAAAATATTTATCTTTCTTGATAATCTCTTCACACTACACACAAATGTAAAAAGAGCCTATGTGGCATTCTCTATTTACTCCATACAGCATAAAACCCACTTTTCCAATGAAGCCTAAACTCTTAACCAATGCCAACACCACACTACACCAATAACCACTCTACACCACACACAAAAAACACATATTGTCCTTTCAGTACCTTTTTCCCTAACCCATAAAAAAAATTCTTAACTTAATCATCCAAATCAAACCATTCCATATCATGAATCAGTATTAGTAAACCACTCTCAAAAATTTCCTCTTCTTTGTCCAATCGGCTGCTAGTATCAAGTCTTATATGAAAATTAAATTCTCAAGATTCATAGTGCAACACACGTCATGGTCTTCTAGCATTTCCATCCACTTAGACATCCAAATGAGCACACTGTGTACTTGACTATTCTATCCAACCTTATCGTTAAAACTCACAAATAACGTATTAAAATTTTCAAATTAACTCAAGTCATATAGGCAACCAGAACTTCCTCTCTAATCACCCATCATATTAAAGGGAACCGGCACCACCAGCACATAAATTATATAAATCAATTTAACTTCAGCTGATCATAAGGGTTTCACATAGTAACCTAGAAGTATGACCTCACACCACCACTATTCTCGTTCAACCTTGAAACCTTCCAAAATACATATTGAACAATATTTTCTACACACGTAGTAATAATTGTATTTTATCATCCACCATATATTAGAGGTAATAAACTAAACCCCAAACTCCTCCTTTATTCTAATCGGCAACATGTATCGGTTTACACAACAAATTCCAGGAATCTTCATGTAGCACAAGTCGTGGCTCCTCGCACTACACCTATTTTCCAAGATATTGAATCATCCAATTTCCCAACGATTTAGTCCGCTATAACACAAAAATTAACAACACAACGTACCCGACTACTTTATTTCAAGATTATTCATACTAGCGCACCAATAAATCTGCATAAATCTCAATTAACACAACCCATGCTATCCAGCAACACACTTTCTAGGAACACAAATACCTGTCTAGAGCCAACATTTAGCATCAATGTAACCCAAAGCTAAGGTATCTCCTCTTCATTCATATACAACACTTTTTTTTCATTCAATCTAACTCCGTAATAATTATCAATCACACAGCTTCCAACCCTTAATTGAACTGTCCAAATAATGACATTAATTACACACGTGTGTAGTTATCAAAGTTTAAATTATTACTACCACATCCTCATAACACAATCACTCTACCTAACGTTGACACCAATAACCGACATCATATAACCATCACTTATTGTACAACTATTAAAGAATTAAAGCATCCTCTTATCTCAAGAGCCGTGCCTCGCGTCTCACTCTAACTGCACAAAGGAACCCCTCAATCAATTTATTTACCCATAATTCCTCAATATAGCCTCACTACCAATTTAATATCTGCTCTTATGCTAGAATCTCTAGCCATTTAAACATGGTACGAGAACTCAACAAACTATCCAAAATGTTGGTGTCATTATCACCCAATATATATATCCACTCCAATTCACTTAACACAGTCCATGTAATCAAACAATATCTACCTACAATTACCCAATATATCACCCGCGGTTCAACATGTTTAAAACTCAAGTTATGAACCAACTCAACTTCAAATTATCACCAATTAATCAATCAAACCGCACTATTATTCAGTAAACAAATCAAAGTTCATTTCATTTTCCAATCAACCATAAATAACAAACCACATGAATGTACATCCCCACAATTCCTTTGTATGAACACAAAGTACTCGACAATTCCAGTCAGGCTTAAACTCGGTTAAAACACAATTATATCTCCTAAAATTTTAATTTTAATTTTTTTTTTACAAATCACAATATTAACGACCCCATTTTCGAATACTCAACACATGTCATTCGAAAGCTAAGGTAGTACATGTAAACACCATTCTGTTTCAGATTTATAAAGTTAAGATATTCCTTACAACTCTTTATAACAATTAACTCCACAATCTATATATATATATATATATATTTATATATAGTAGACAACATTGACAACGCACGTAGCAACAATCTTCAACATGTATCAAATAACACTTACCCAATCAGCTGCAATGCGAAACCGGATCCAGTACACATACCGTTACCCAAATTTAACCTCCAACCTCGCTCCGATACCAAATTGTCACGCCCCATCCCCCGGGACGTGGCTTGGGAAACAAATAACTAATTAAACCCAATTAATTGGGGTAACTCTTTTTATTCTCTTTATTTGTATACAAAAAATATATAAATAACAAGATTTAAATAACTAGACTCCCCTATAATGGTATGTGCACCACTCGTCATTCCGGTTCCCATCACCAGCTCGATTGGCATAGCTCGACTAACCTGAAAAAAAATTATAAAACACAAGGATGAGCCGAAGCTCAGTAGGAAATACCATAACCTTGAAAAAAAATGTATCACGGTTCAGTTCCACATCAAATCGCATGCAAATATTAATCGGGTATTTCCCACTTCCATCACGATCTCAACCAGCCCCGTCTTCCGACCTCATCGTCGAAACTATTTCTCCGCTTTCCAACCTCCTCGCCGGAAGCAATTTTCTCCGCTTTCCGACCTCCTCGCCGGAAGCAATCTACGAGTAAGGAAGGTAGGCATTCCCCTTCTACCCGGACTTTCCACCCTTCGCTATGTGGCCGCATAGCGAATCCTTACCCGGATTTATCCACTGTACGTACAGGGTATCGTTCACATATCACCACAACCTCCTCAGCACAAATCCACCCCACATCCTCCACAATATAACCTCCGCAGTTCTCACAAAATGCCAGATATAAATATTTATTCACATAACATAAAATATGTAAACAACAATTTCTGGCATCCCATCTCAACAATTTACAACTTAAGCTTTTCCAACAACCATTTCGCTTCATCATCAACACACCATATAGTTGTAAAATTAAAGAAAATCACGGTGAAAATAATAGCGAATTCCAAACCACCAACGAATTAACAATCAGTTAATAGTCAACATGAAATAAAATTCTAAAACCAATCAAATCACTGTTTCACTAAAGTTCCTTCTTCCCAACTATTGACCAACAATTCTACCTTATATCTACTTATATATTTCACTTATATGTTAAACAAATACATAATTGCACGACTAAGTCTTGAAACTCAAACCATCCACATCACCAAGTCAGTCAAGCTTCTATACTTCGCCTCTATTGCCGAAAATCCACAGGTACAACAACACACATAAATAATATTTGAACACTTATTTAAACCAAAGCTAAGGCATCTTCCACATACAAATTTAGGAAAGTAATTCTATCACATTATTAATGCTAATGACACACCAGTATAAATACAACAATTTAGATAAAGCAAATCATGTAAACAAACAAGACACTTTTTTCTAATATCCAATATATATATTAGCCAAAAAAATATCACACCACCACTATACAAATTATAACCTCATCTCGACAATAGATCATCAAAGGTTAGCTTCAGTTCATTAAAGAAAACCAATTGCTAGAGTTCAAGCTATAGCAAGCCACATGATAAAAATAAGCACCTTTTTCAAAGCCAAATTCCCAACACATTACTCAACAATTCGCTATACACACTACATATTATAGGGCCACCTTACTTCAGATTATCCGAAGGCACGACTTCTCTATAAGCGGTACTTTATGGCTAAGCAATTTTTCAACAACAATTCATATCAGAGAGTGCGGTACTACTTACTCCATTATGAAAGCAGATAATTCCACAAGCATTCTAGCTCCACATCAACCACCTTTGAACACTCATAAATTATCAAAGAAATTGCCCAAAAACCAAACAGCAGTACCACAAACACATAGAGTAAATTTTAGATTATTTTCAGGGTTATAGTATCTCCTACCTGTGAAAATCAATCCCGTATGCAACTTCCCTCTCTCAGCTACCCGTGATTTCCCTTCAGTCTTCAATTCTCAATCATTGTATAAGCGTATCTCCTCCATTGGCTTCCACTAAAAAAAATCTAAAATAGAATTATTTGTTCACTTGTTGAAATCCCCTCCCAAACCAAGATCTAGAGTCTCATAGTGCTCACGTCATTCCATAGCTATCCATGAAACTCACTTTTTTTTCCTTCTTTAAATTCTTCAGTCCTCTCTCGATTCTTCTACTTTCTTCCTTTTTTTTTTCTTACTTAAATAATCTTTAATCCATTTACTTTTAGTTAATTACCCATTTCACCTTCCTTGTCCCCATTATTTACCAAAATAACATCCCCAACGTTTACAACTCAACTTCCATTAAATTTTAATTAGTTAATTATTATTATTTTAATTTAAACATTTTTATTTTAGTCTGAATTTATTTATCGGATTTTCCAGCGTGTCTTTATACACGTGTCACCCTGTTATTCGTTATTTCTATTATTTTCCTGTCAGGATATCACACCTCGTCCAGAAGATGAATGCTCTAGTCAGGTTCATTAATCGGTCACTGCTCTAGCTATATCCATGATTTCAT
The DNA here is from genome assembly GCA_963580455.1 of Euonymus europaeus. NCBI lineage: Eukaryota > Viridiplantae > Streptophyta > Magnoliopsida > Celastrales > Celastraceae > Euonymus > Euonymus europaeus. Next base: position 21,478,692 of record OY756965.1, read on the forward strand.
ATCAATTTATGCTCTACTGTGATCCTGCCCTCGTACTGGTGGTCTCAACAGTTTGGTCTCTAATCATCACAAGAGAGGTGTAATAACCATTCCACCTGGTTTCTTTCCATGAAAGAAATGAGTGCCGATGAAGAAGGGAAGATCGTCTTGTTTGTTTTGTTTCCAAATGTCCCGTCTTTATATCATTGTTGTGTGTTGAATAAAGCAATTGAAAACTGAAAGTTGTTTGTCAAAACTCTTCTGCCTTGTAGGCTGGAATGCAGAGTTAAAAACAAAAGAATCCGCAAAAACTTTCCAGGAAAGAATTATGTTTGCTTTAGTACTTTATGTGATTACATGAAAAATCAACAAAATAATCTGTCATTAATATGAACAAATTAAATCCAATGATTTGAGAAAGCCCATCAGCATCCTCTATTCGGTATCAATGAATAGATTAAGAACAAGGACTTCAAAAAGAGTTCAATAACTAGATAAAAAAAAGCATATAAATCATCGAGTTTTTTACTTGAAAAAACCCAGAACACGAACAGAAACTTCAGAGCTCAATCTCTTGTGGTTCTTGATTTTAAACTTCAAAGCGATTCCTTGAGAGAGCTTTCTTCCTAAGCTGTTTGTTCTCTTTTCGCCTTTGATGACTTGCCATCTCTTCCGTGGTCATGCTTACGAGAGCCTCTGGCGTGACCTTTCCACGAAGAACCTTCCTCCTGAAATCAGGGTTGTTTGGATCCCTCAAATTGAACAATATGGATCTGTACTTAAGTTTTTTTGGGCCATTGAAGGAACCCATCTCCTTAAACATCACCGACTCAATCGTTGTTGCCAAAACAATTGGGTTGATTTCACTCACTCCACCAGTCTCTGTAACGGCTTTAGTTAGAGAATTCAGAACAAGTTCTCTCACTTTGTCTCGTGAGATATCGCTATTGCAGGGACTGGCAAGCGATACCTTTTCATGAGCCTGAGACATCGTTGCAGCATTGCTCTTTGCGGCTGTTGGCTTTGGAGGAAGCTTGAGACGGAAGACGCGGCTTCCTCCTACGACGGTCTTGGTTCCTTTGGTGTCTTCATGATGATCAGAAAGATTGTTCTCCGTCCACCTTTGATGACTTGTAAGTGCGACATTCTTTTGTGTAGAAGGCAGCGTTGCAGTGTCGCACTCTGGTGCAGTTGGTTTTCGGGGAAGCTTGAGACGGATTATGAGGCTTCCTCTGACGATCGCCTTGGTTTCTCTGGTATCGTCGTTTCCTCTGTTGGTCGTATTCTGTTTGGGATTCTGATGATTATAGCCTCTGTTCTTCGACTTCTGAATCAAGGCAGCGGCGGCATTACGAATTTTGAGAATCCGATGCCTTGTGAGAGGAAAGAGCTTCTTCAGAAGCTGAGTTGACTCAACAAGACTGGGTGTCGCCGGGAAGTCTTGGAGCCGTTTCAGGGCATCGATACAGCGGCAAACAGCAGTATCAGACGGAGAAACCCGATCGATTGCAGAAGCAGCGGCGGCAGCCTTCCTTGTGACGTCGATCAAACCCAGAAATTCCCTTTCCATGGCAATAATCAGTCTTCTCTTTTGATGAAGAAGAGCACAAGGCAAACAGAGAAAGCAAGATTGTTCTTCGTAATTATGATTCGTTTAGGGCAGAGAGAGTATATATCTGTGTTTATTTGAATTTGCATATGCATATTATGATTCAAAGTCCTCATTCTGTTAGGATTGCTAGGGCACCGTTGATCAACTATTACCGTTACGAAGAAACCGACTTTGTAATTTACGCGGCAACTGGTCAATTGAAAGGCAGAGTATTGAGTATTTGTATACTGACTCCTACATATTAGGGCTAGAAAAATAGGAATCAGAACTCTGTTTGGATTCCTAAGGCAGTGTTGATTGATTATTACCGTTGTGAAGTTTAAACTTTAAAGTTCAATTTGCCTGGGACTTGGGAGAGAGACGTCGATTTTAACGCGGGAAAGTGTTTTTTATTTTTTTATTTTTGAGATTTAATGGGAAAAGTTTGGAAGGTTTGTTTTAAACTTTTAATATCCGACTTGGATAATAAGGGCAAAACCCGGCCAGTATGTAGGGGTGTAATTGTGCCCAACCGAGCTTTGACATGTTCATGCTCGGCTCGGTTCAAATATGATAACCTCGAGCTCAACTCAAGCTGAAATTGTTGTTCGAATTCAGCTCCAATATCACTTAAAAGGGCTCGAGCTCGGCTTGTCAAATACTCGATTAATCTATAAACGAGTTGAGCTCGATAAACTGCTCGATAATTTGATCAAGCTAGGGCCCATTGTAAGAAATTCTTACCAAATTTATAAAATACTAAAAAAAATATCAAATTCTTATCAAATTAACTATTACACACATATATAATTGTGTGTGTATATATTTTTATATTATATAATCGAGCCAAGCCTATAATCAAGTTGAGCCTACGAGCTAACTCAAGAGTCTTAAGGAGCCGAGTTTTAGGTTGCTCAAACTCGACTCATTTATGAGTCGAGCCACAAAATAAAGCTCAGCTCAATGAGGGAAAAATAGCATGGCTTGACGTTTTCAACATCAATTCTAACTTTACTTTTACTATACAGATCATACTTTTGACTTTTGAGTACACAGAGGGAGATTTAAGCATGCTTAAATATTTGGAGCCACTTGAGGTTATGAAAATCGTCTGCGTTCATCAAATGTTTATATGCCCCTGCCCTATGTAATGCTGTAGGCCAGAGATATTTCATTCAAAATCAATAACATACGTAAAATTTCTTTATGTTTTTACTGACCATAAAATGAATGGTATCTGATGATGAACAGAGCTACTGGAGGCAGTGTTGTGTTATTCTCCTTCGCCACCCAAATATCTTTCTTGACTAGTGGAGCAGATGGAGCTTTAATGAGAGTTTTTCTATATATGGGCGCCCTATGCAAATTTTTATATAAAAATTTGAGTATATTCATAATTCATAATTATTATATTTTTTGTGGAGTTTTTAACACTCATTTTCTATTTGAACACAGAAAAATAGTAAACATAGTGCACATATGGGCCACCCAGGCCGAAAGCACGGTCGGCCCAGGTTGAGTCCGCTATAATATTCATAATTATTATATTTTTTTGGATGATGCGCGTTTATTATATTGTAGATTGGCTTCCTTAACGCGAGTTCTGCCACAGACGATCATAACTCTTCCTTGCTGTCTAAACGACGCCGTTTATTTCCTTCTCTGTAGCCTACCTTCCCTCTTTTGACATAATCAAACCTAGAAAACTAAGAACACCCAGCGAAGGCTGAAAAGGATCTCTAGGGTTTCAACAGTGAATAGTACAACCATAACTATGTACAGAACTGCTGCTTCCCGCCTCAAGTCTCTCAAGGTCAGTGTACCTATCATCAAAATCCCTTAACTTTTCGCTTGCCTCGCTAAAAAAAACACCTGGTTAAAGGAATCATTTTGTATGATTGGTAAAAGGGGGCGGGATTTCTTCTGATTTTACCTTGCATTTAGCATAAGAGCTAGAGCAATGGGCATGAAAAGTTCACTGTTTTCTCCCATGTCTGAAGTTTTTCTTTGGGAAGTAAATAGGACTTTGATGAGCGTTGTGGATGTAATAAGAGCAGATGTTGATTTCTTTTACTAGTGTTTTTTCTGAATTTAAGAACAGATCTCAGCCAATCTGATGCTTGAGTATTTTTTTGATCTTCTGTTTTTTATTTTTAATTCTCGGATCATGAACATGGTGAAATGAATTTACGTTCAACAAATTGAGTCCTGTATTGTCATCCTTTGTAACTGTAATATTAGATTAAGGGGTTTAATTTTATTTTTCCTTTTAAATTGGAAAGGTTCCTTGGCCTACTGGATGAATGTGTGTTCTTTCTTTTGATTTGATTGATTCTTTGTGTTTCCTCATCAGGCGTAGGTTAATTATCATTAATTTATGGTTGCAGACTCATATTCCCATCCAATAGATACCATTTAATTATATATGCAGGATGGTCTGGTTTTCTTTTTCCCCACCCTAAAAAGAGTCTGTCTGTTATTAGTCTAGAAAATTGATCGCTTGTGTGATGAATTTCATGAGTAATCTGAATAAATGAATTGCACTTAATAAATTTGATGACTAGGGCCGTGTGAGTAATTTGGGGGCCATTCGGTATGCGGCATCAACTGCAGTGGCTTCAAGGCCGACCTCGTCAGGGTTCTTTAGCTGGATGACTGGCGAATGTTCCAGTCCTCTTCCTCCTTTAGACAGGCCACTTGAAGGTGTTTCTTACCCGCCTCCACTACCTGACCATGTAAAACCAAGCAAGGTTCAGGTTGCAACACTCCCAAATGGTGTTAGGATAGCCTCAGAGTCGTCACCGGTAAGTGTAGAATGCCATGAGCTCTTTTTGCTTTCTTATATTAATTCCCATTGTGAAGTGATTTCCTATTATCACTCTTCTTATGAGGTTTTGTTGTGTTTGGTTTATCAGAATCCTGTGGCCTCTATAGGGTTATATATTGATTGTGGTTCCATTTATGAGACACCGTTATCATGTGGTGCCACACACTTGCTGGAGAGAATGGCATTCAAGAGCACAAGACATCGCAGTCACTTCCGGATAGTGAGGGAAGTGGAGGCTATTGGAGGTCATGTTGCAGCCTCAGCCTCTCGGGAGCAGATGGGTTACACTTTTGATGCGCTTAAGACCTACGTTCCTGAAATGATAGAGTTGCTTGTTGACAGTGTGAGAAATCCTATATTCTTGGACTGGGAAGTTAATGAGGAGGTAAGTATTCCGTCTCCCCTTATTTCTTTTTAGCATTCAATTATTTAAATCCTTTTTTTGAGTTAACTTATATGTTTGTACAGTTGCAAAAGGTGAAAGCTGAGATTAAAGAGCTTTCTAAAAATCCACAAGGCTTACTATTGGAGGCAGTTCACTCTGCTGCTTATACTGGTGCTTTGGCAAATCCTCTTTTGGCTACCGAATCAGCCCTGAGCAGATTGAATGCTTCAATTTTGGAGGAATTTGTTGCTGTATGGCCATGATTTTTTTTTGTCAATACGGCTTCAATCTTATGCTGCTATATACATATATTTCTTAGCTTTCAACGTACAGAGCAGTATAATTTTAGTTTTTATATGTGCCTATCTTGTTTTTATTATATGATGTTTAATGTGAAAAATCAGGAGAATTATACCGCTCCTCGGATGGTCCTTGCTGCATCTGGTGTTGAATTTGAGGAGCTTAAATCTATTGCTGAGCCACTTCTTTCGGACCTTCGTCATGTTCCACGCCCTCAAGAACCAAAATCTGTCTATGTTGGAGGTGATTATCGTCAACAGGCTGACTCAGAGGTGAAAGTTATAATTATTAATTACATCTGGTTATTGCTCCTTTTTTCTTTGGCTTTTATTCTCCTCACAAGCTAATTTAACTTGTGTATTTGATTTTTGTGAGGCCAGAATACACATGTTGCTCTTGCTTTCGAAGTTCCTGGGGGCTGGCATAACGAGAGAGAAGCTACCATCTTGACCGTTCTTCAGGTGCTGTGTATGACTTTTGCTTACTGATGTTTTATATGTGTGGAATAATTTCTATCTGATACATTCTTCTTGAAAGCTGGGGGGTTGCTTATTAATATTATTATCATTTTCTGATTTCTCATGCAAGCTCCATTTGTAGCACCCTTTCTGTTTTCTTTGAGTACCATACTGGAGTAGTGACTAAGAATCCTCTCAATTATGCAGATGCTTATGGGTGGAGGTGGCTCATTTTCTGCAGGTGGCCCTGGGAAAGGGATGCACTCACGACTCTGTAAGTGAAGCACTTTTCTACTCTTTTGGTCACTCGATCTTCTATTTTATTTCTATTAGTGGTTGTCGGTATTCTTTTTTTTATCATATAATTGATGCCCTTGTTTTATTTTATTTTTCATTTATTGTTTATATGCATTACGTTTTTCATTTATATTATTCCTTTTTTTTTAACTGTGAAATTATAACATAATACATTTTAACGCAGACCTTCGTGTCTTAAACCACAATCCCGATTTTCATTCGTTTTCTGCATTCAACAGCATCTTCAACAATACCGGATTGTTTGGCATCTATGCTAGCACTGTAAGTCCACATCAATTGCCCATGTAATTTTATATGGGATAAGTATCAAAAAAGCCCCCGAACTTTGCGTTTTGGGTCATTTTGGCCCCTAAACTTTTTTTCGGGCCAAAATGACCCCTCAACTTACAAGAATGGGTCACGTTAGCCCCTCGAGCCAATTTCCGTTAAATATTGCTGACGTGGCCGTTAGTTTGATGACGTGTAATTTTTAACCATTTGAAATGGGGCAAATGAGCCCCTGTACTCTGAAAAATGGGGCAAATGAGCCCCTGTACTCTGAAAAATGGGTCAAGTAAACCCCCAAAATTATGAAAAATGGTTCAATAATAACATTTTAGTTTCTATTTTCTAATAACAACATTTTAGTTTCTATTAAAGGGTTAATAATACAGATCGTGGGAGGACTTTTGCATCTTTAAAATCGGTGTACCAAAATTGTTAAAAATAATTTTGAAAAAAACCCCATAATATATAGTATTTAACATAATTAACCATAAACCAATACATCGCAAATTATTTTGAATCTGGAGAAAGCCCACGCTAATGGGACATTTAAAAATTGTTTGGCTCTTGGGAAATCCATATTATTATTCTAAATACTATATATTATGGTTTTTTTAAAAAATTATTTTTAACAATTTTGGTGCACTGATTTTAAAGATGCAAAGATCCTCCCACGATCCTTATTAACCCTTTAATAGAAACTAAAATGTTGTTATTAGAAAATAGAAACTAAAATGTTATTATTGAACCATTTTTCATAACTTTGAGGGTTTACTTGACCCATTTTTCAGAGTACAGGGGCTCATTTGCCCCATTTTTGAGAGTACAGGGGCTCATTTGCCCCATTTCAAATGGTTAAAAATTACACGTCATCAAACTAACGGCCACGTCAGCAATATTTAACGGAAATTGGCTCGAGGGGCTAACGTGACCCATTCTTGTAAGTTGAGGGGTCATTTTGGTCCGAAAAAAAGTTTAGGGGCCAAAATGACCCAAAACACAAAGTTCGGGGGCTTTTTTGATACTTATATCTGTCTGTTTGAAAGTCAATTATTATATCTAAAAATGATGCTTGCAAATTATGTACACACTCATGCTTAGATTATATTTAATTGAATTGGCTTCATTACTCGTCTAATTGGTATCTTAAGTTGACCATATAAGTGGCGTTTTGATGGTTTTAATAGAATATTTGGCAGTGTTTCTTGTATCTAATCTTTTCATTCTGTGCTGATAGTTCTATGGCACTTTAATGAAGGACTAGATAAGATATATCCCATTGATTGAAGATTGGTCAACAGAAATTGTTACAATAATGGTCTTTACTGTCTTTATTCCCAAGATATGGTTGATGCAAGATATCGAGTATTAGGTTTTCCATTTTTAATATACTGTTAATACCTTTTGTTTATAGAAATATAGCAGCGCGTCTTTTGTTATTTACACTATGAGGACAACATGGACAGAACCATTTTCTATATAGGCTCACAAAAAGCTCGTCCTCTGACTTGAAGTATGATATACAAAATTAACATTTATCACCACTAAATTACTTGCTATCTATATATACTAAATTAATTACTAACTATAGATATGGTTTTTATCTCTACATTAAGCTGGAGAAGGAAATATTGCCATAGTTTCTGTGCTATAATGCTGGGATGTCAGAAATTGTTTCAGTAAGGGCGGGCAAATGTTACTCTTATTGTCATGACTCATCACTGATATTATACTAACCTTGTGATTGTTCAATTTATTGACTCAGAGTTCCGGCTTTGCTTCGGATGCAGTTGATATAGCAGCCGAAGAATTAATCTCAATTGCAACACCGGGAGAAGGTTTGCTCAAAATCTTTCTGATATATGTATTTTATTTTAATTGGCTGAATCTGTTTCTGTAATAACTCCTGTTCTAAAGCCATCATACCTTATTTTTTGCGACAGTTGAAATAGTGCAACTTAATCGTGCCAAAGAGGCAACAAAAGCTGCCGTGCTGATGAATCTGGAATCTAGGGTAATTGCTTTCCTCTCTTAAACTATTCCACTTTCTCCTCCCTACATGTAATCCTTTTTGTAAAACTGTAATGCAGTTTTAGTTTTTTTATGTCTTTGCATGTGGTTCCCTCCTTTTTCTGCCTCGTTCAAGTTGGTGATGTTCTCATACATGTGGTTTAATTTTGTTTATCCTGTTGTTTCCTATTCCATAATTGGTGTGTGTATTTTTGCAGATGATATTGTCAGAAGATATAGGGAGACAGATTTTAACATATGGAGACAGGTACGTGCAGAGTTAGGACCTTTCTTCTGTGTTGAATGCTCATATTTTAAGTGTTTTACCTTTAGTTTCTGTTTGATTAAACATTCATCCTGGTATGGTATGCATGGAATACTAGTGTACTTATGTGAAGAAGTGTTTATGGTGCGATTGGAGTCTGGCTATGGTTCAAGTATTGTGGAGTAATAGAGAGACAATCACGGAATCTTGTTTGCTTAATAACTGTACACATCAAATTCTATAGTTTCCTCATTATCAAAAGCCAGATATTTTTGCAGCAATATATTCGATCAAAATTGTTTGGAATAATTTTGTAGATTGTTGTACCCTGATTTAATTATTATGTCATATTGTCATGACATGTCCAACCTCCTGGCCGGTAAATGGAGGAACAAGAATAAGATACTGTAATTCCTGTGAGCTTGACGACAACCATATCTGAAAATTTTGTTGGTCCTTTTCTAATGATTGAAGTGGGTTTTCTTTAGTATTTAACCCTGGTATTCTATTGCTTTTAAAGCTGAAGTCATAGTTCATGTAATGATCTGGACTTAATTGTATTAGAAGTACCTTATGCCTTTAAAAAGTCTCTGTCAATTCCCTTAAAATATAGTGCTTTGATAATTTCTTGAGGTTTTTTGTTGACAAAGGAAGGAAGGCCCCTTTCCCTGTATGATAAATTTATTTTTTCCCCCTTATATGCTTACGGCTTTTAATCGATTAAAAAGAAAGAGAAATACATCCTGTTACTTTAAATGTGATTTGTCCATTTGAAAATAAACGTAAATTTGTTCTCACTTTGCCTTTTCTGGCTCATTTTCAGGAAGCCGGTGGATCATTTCCTAAAAATTGTAGATGAAATAACTGTGAATGACATTTCAGCCATTGCACAAGAGATCCTTTCGACACCTCTATCAATGGCATCTTATGGGGATGGTAATATTTTGCTGGCAAAGTCTTTCATCTTTGATTTAACCAACTCAGATCATGACTAGTATAATAGTATTTTTGTTCCTTCTTTGCAGTCACCAACGTTCCCAGCTACGAATCTGTAAACAGGAAGTTTCGTGGATAATTAAAGACAATTCGGTTCAATCCTGCGATTAGCCTCTAGTTTTGGATATGTTCCTTCTTACAAGCCTGCTCTCTCTTTCTGACGGCTGTTCAATAAAGAAGAAAAAAATGGAGTGGTTGCTGCGAGATTGACAGAATGAGAAAGTCCATTTTATGTTCCGGTTTTGACTTCGGGTTTGCCTGGTCAACAGTTTATTCAAATATTGATGTAATATCCATCTCGTAATGAATATTTATCATGGGAAAGTTTTGCTTGTATCTTGCTCCTTTTACTATTGCTGTAATTTCAAGGTGCAGAATTTTTCCCTATCTGGTAGAAAGACGTCGTATCTGTTTCCCAATGTTGAACGACGTCGTGTTTGTTCTCTGAAATCGTATTAGTGAAGTACTTGTGCGTTTGTTGCAATTATCATTATCATAAACGATGTCGTATATCGTTCCCTCCACAGAAATATGTTGGGAATTTTGGATAAATGACCCCATCCGTAAAGATTTTTGGAGAAATGACCCTGTCCAAAAATTTCAGCAATTATGACCTTTTTAATGCGTTAAAGTACCAAAATGCCCTTATATTAAAGACACGTCTTTTCCCACTGGTTTATTTAATTTGAAACAAAAACTCAAAAGACACCTGCAAGACCTTGGTTGAAACTCTTCAAATTTTGGAGGCTATAAAACGAAAGAACTCCTAGATTGCAATCGGCAAGTATTTCCGACTACCAACGAGGTGAGTTTGAGGCCCCTGAATAATTTGTTGTGTCTGTTATAAACTGTTAAGAGTTGTTCATTATTGGTCGCGCCAGCGTTTAATTGGTTGTGCCTTCGTTTCAGTGTTTCATTGATTTTCTTATATATTTTTCTTGTTGTTTCTTTTGAGATGTTCTTGCATGTTTTTGGCGAGGTTTTGCATGTTATTTTTTATGATGTTCCTGCAATTTAGTTGGTCGTGCCTATACTCTGACTGGTTGTGCCTGCGAGTGTTTGTCGTGCCAGTTTTTATTTGGTCGTGCCTATAATCTGACTGGTCGTGCCTGTGAGTGTACCTGAGGAGGTGCCTGCTTTATTGGTTGTGCCAGTAATTTAGTTGGTCGTGCCAGTTTTTATTTGGTCGTGCCAGTAATTTAGTTGGTCGTGCCAGTTTTTATTTGGTCGTTCCAGTAATTTAGTTGGTCGTGCCAGTTTTTATTTGGTCTTTCCAGTAATTTAGTTGGTCGTGCCTGTGAGTTTAACTGGTTTGCATGATTTTAGCTGGTCGTGCCTTATAATTTAATTGGTCGTGCCTCTGATGTTTCCTTATAATTTACCTTATGTTTTTAATGCAGATTTATAATGGATTACCTCATTAAGGAGAATGATCATTTTCCTGCGAAGGTTACAATTTTTTCAAACATCTCACATGTTATTGGGCAAATAAGAGGTTCTTTGAGTGAGAATCAACTCGAGATGTTTAGAAAGACATGCTTCGGCATTTTTCTGGATGTAGTTGAGCTCTCTGTATCAGGACAGTTAATGCATCAGCTTCTTCTACGACAAGTTGAATCCCAAGATGTTGATTTTGAAGATATTGGAAACAGATTGACATTTAAATTCGCCAACAGGATGACATCTTTTGGTATCACAGACTTCGCTCTAATTACCGGTTTAGTGTGTAGGGATGTGCCTGATATCTCTGCAATAGTTGATACTAGTGTACATAGGCTGAGGGATATGTGGTTTGATGATATGAAGATTATTCAGAGACATCATTTGGAGCTTTGTTTCGATCGTTTGTGCAGAAGAAAGAAAGAGAAGCAGGTGGATGAGGAGGTGGTGAAACTAGCCTTGATTTATTTTCTTGAGTTTGTGCTAGTAGCTAAGGAACGACATAGGCCTATTGATAATCGGTGGCTCCAATTGGTGGACAATTTGGATGTATTCAACAAATTCCCATGGGGGACTGTGAGCTACCAACGTACTGTTGCCTCTCTTGGAGGAATAATGGTCAACCATTTAGATAGAAGAAAGAACAGACAAACGAAGAAGGAGCAATACTGCATTTATGGTTTCCCTATGGTGCTCCAGGTATTGATTTGCTTTAACTGGTCGTGCCTGATTTCTTAACTAGTCGTGTCTGCTATTTAACTGGTCGTGTCTGGTTTCTTTTAAATGGTCGTGCCTTAGTTTTTAACTGGTCGTGCCTTAGTTTTTAACTGGTCGTGCCTGGTTTCTTTTAACTGGTCGTGTCTTAGTTTTTTAACTGGTCGTGCCTTAGTTTTTTAACTAGTCGTGCCTTAGTTTTTTAACTGGTCGTGCCTGGTTTCTTTTAACTGGTCGTGCCTTAGTTTTTTAACTGGTCGTGCCTGCTTTCTTTTAACTGCTCGTGACTGATTTCTTTTTCATCCAATATTAAATTATTTTAATCTAAATTCTGTTGTTATTTATCTTAGGTTTGGTCATATGAAGCTATACCTGTCATTGGTTCATTGTACGCCTCAAAAATCAAGGATGTGATTCCTCGATTACTTAATTGGAGTAGCTATCAAACTCCAAATTCTAAAGAACTCTTACAAAATGTATTCCAACAAGACAAGGTAAAAACTTAAATATGCAAATATGCTTACTGTTTTCATATTTATGATGATTCTTTTGGACAAAATATTGAGGTGCTAATGATTGATAGTCTATGTTGCAATAGCTGCAAGTACACACTATTCTATCTGCAAATGGGATTGAGATGGAGCAGGAGTACTGGATCGACGTGAGCAACAGGGTGGGGGAGGGAGCAATTAAAGAATCTGCTGATGATTCTAGTGATCACACAGCTCCTGTGGAGCAATATTCTGATTCACATGGTGACACTGAACCTGTGGAGCAATCTTTTGATGCAGATTTTGAGGTTGTTCATGATGTGATTGCCAAGCTTGATAATTTGAAGAAGCAGGTTCATGAGGAAAGCTTCATAAGTGCAGTTAAATCATATTTTTTATCTACTATGACAGTGGTGAATAAGTGCGTTGAGGATGCTTTGTTGGCACTGAAAACCTTTACTGACAGGGGTGAAGCGGTGAAATTCCCAGTTCCTGTTGTAGTTGTTGATATGGGGGTGCAGACTGAAGCCGATGAGGTTGATGTTGATGTGGTTTGGGGAAGTACTGTAAAGGGTGAGGTTAAGGTTTCTGTTGTTGATATGGGGGTGCAGACTGAAGCCGATGTGGTGGGGGGAAGTACTATAAAGGGTGTGATGACTGATGTGGATGATGGTGAGGGTGGTGTGGTTGGAGGGAGCAATGTAGAAGATGTAGAGGATGAGAGTGTAGTTGTAGTGGGATTGGAAATGGGGGACGAGTTGGGGGTCGATGATAAGACAAACAATGTAGATGCTGCGGGGGTAAATGTTGATGATACAAAAGAGCATAGAGACCCTGATTTGTTGTATACTAGTATGAGCTCCATGGCTTCCTTTACCCCAGCTGAAGAGAGTAAAAAAATTTCTGGGGTCGAGGTGGTGACACCATCAAAGTTCCCTATAGCCTCAAAAGGGGGTATTAAACCCTATGTCAGGAACAAACAGAAGCGTGCGTTGAGGCCTGGACCTCTGAAAAAGACTCCATTTACATCTCCATCCTTGAAGAGAAGGAAAACAATTGATGATAAGGATGTGTCAAGTAAAGAAATTATAAAATTGGACTTGAAGAGGAAGTGGCCAGATCAATGGGCAGATGATTGTCTTGCATTCATGCAAGACAGGTCCAAGGATGGAGAAAGCATAAGTTGGCCAACATGTGCAGTAAACAAGCAGTGGTTTATGGATGCTATGAAGTTAGATGGATGGTTAACAGACCAGGTAAAACAATACATTTTTATATATCAATTTAACTGGTCGTGCCTCCTTTTTTAACTGGTCGTGCCTCCTTTTTAACTGGTCGTGCCTCCTTTTTCTCTGGTCGTGCCTCCTTTTTTTTTATATGTGTCTTAACATGTAATTTTCATACAGCACCTTGATGTAGCCATGCACCTGATTCGGAAAAGAATGACAAAGTTCCCAGATAGTTTTAAAAGGGACTGTGTTGTCCTAGATTGCCTGTTCTTTGTAAGTTGCACACTGTCATTGTTCGCAATTTATTTGCATAAATACATTTTATTTGTATTCTTTCTTTATATATATTTTCCTATGATTTCAGACCAGGGTACAGGAGAAGTTTGAGTTGTTCAAGTCAAAGCCAGATGATGTTGCCAGTTGGGACGAGGACAACATTTTTTTGGATTATATTGTGGGGATACTTCCAATTGATTCTGTTGCGTGGGAAAGGGCCAAGTTTGTTTACTTTCCTGCAAACTTCAACAATAAACACTGGGTTGCTGTGGAATTGGTAATGGAAAAGAAGACTGTTCATGTCTACGACTCACTGCCCAGCCTGACAAATGGTGCTGCATTGAAGACACTTTTTGATCCCTTGACAACAATGCTTCCTTATATTCTTCAATCCATTGGTTTGGGGGATGAATTGTTTGCTCCATGGAGATTGCAACGGATACCTTCATGCCCTAGACAAACTGGAGGGTAAGTTGCTATAAAAAGAATATTTAGCAATTATTCAATTACATATTATATATGCTGATACTTTTTAATGTTTCCATTGCAGAGGAGATTGTGGCATGTTTGCCTTCAAATTCATTGAAGCATTGACGGCTGATTTGCCAGTAAACATTATCCAACAAGGGGACATGAAATTCTATAGGCAAAAGTTTTGTTTAGAGGCTTGGGGACAGGAGTTTATAATGTGAATATCTTATTTAAATGTCAACTGTAAATTATATATAAATATCTAATCGTGCCTTAATTTTTTTTAGATGGTCGTGCCGGAATTTAACTGGTCATGCCAGAAATTAACTAGTCGTTCCTGCTATTTTAACTGGTCGTGCTTCCTGTTATATATATGGTCGCGCCTCATGTTATATATATGGTCGTGCCTCCTTTTATTTAAATGGTCGTGCCTGATATTTTTTATATGGTCGTGCCTGCTTTTTTCACTGGTCGTGCCTTCCTGCAACTTAACTGGTCGTGCCTGCCTGCAACTTTACTGGTCGTGCCAGATTATATAAACATTAACAGTACATATTTTTACATATATATTAAATAAAATCATAGACTGATATAGAAACTGACAGTTCTCATTAAAAGCAGCACTCTAGAAGGTAACGTTTAACAGTTCACATTATAAAGTAAATGTTTAGCAATTTGAATCGTCAATTACTGGTATTATACCCTACCAGTCAAGGCTACTGGCTCCTTACAAGTCTGTCGGTTATGACCAATTTTTTTACATCTTCCACACTTTCTAATTGCTACGGATTCACCAGCGGATGGTATTCTTCTTTGTTTTGGCCTCCCTCCAGGTCTTCTCGTATCAGGTGGCAATAACCTTTGATCTTCGCTTGCATGCCGATGGTCTTCAATTGGTATTGTGTTAATCGGTTCAACATAAGCTAACATAATTGCCTCATTAGTATAGTATTGTGAACACATGGATTGTGGATCAATGTTGCGTGTTCTACACGCGGCCAACGCATGAACGCAAGACAATTGTTGCATCTCAAATTTCCTGCAGGTACATGTTCTGTTGTGCAGATTCACCTCTCCACCACCAAGTCCATCCCTCACATAAAACTGAATATGACTAATTGGTTCAACAGACATACGTTGCGCCTTGTCAATCCGCTTTCTCAACTTCTTATCAATTTTCTTACAAAGTTGGGTTGTAATGGAAGCTGCTTTAGTGCGACGCTCATGGAACCATCTTTGAAGTAAAGATCTTAGATGGTCAACCAATGTTGTAATTGGAAGACACCGTGCTTCTCTCAATACAGCATTCAAACTCTCAGCAATATTAGTGGTTAGTATACTGTATCTCCTACCTGGGAAATGTGCACGAGACCACCTTTCGAATCCAGCATCAACTAAATAACGATGTGCCCTGCCATCTTGAAACCCACGCAACTGTGTCATTAGATGCTCAAATTGTGAAACACGATATACCTTCGCTGCCTCAAAAAAAAATAGGGAAGACACTATCATCAATATTTTTTGCTTTCATGTTTTGCTTGATGTGGTGTATACAGTGCCCATGGTATGACTCTGGAAAAACCAAAGCGACTGCCCTCTCAATGCTGTTATGTCTATCTGATATTATTGCCAACTCTGAGAAATCTTCAAGATCAATAGCTGATCTTAGTTTTCCCATGAACCATTCCCAAGATGCATTATTTTCTGAATCTCCCATTCCGAAAGCAACTGGATAAATTTTGTTGTTACCGTCTAAAGCAGCAGCCACAAAGAGTGTACCCATGTATTTTCCCTTGAGGTGAGTACCATCAACAGCAATGACACGTCTCATTGAACTACGAAACCCTCTCAATACTGGCCCAAGAGCAAGGAAAAAATATTTAAACTTGAAATCATTATCGAACTCTATATGAGTTACTGTACCAGGGTTATTTTTCTCTAACACTGCACAGTAATGCGGCAAATACGAGAATGATAATTCTGGTGATCCTCTAACCACTTCCAAAGCAAACTCCCTAGCCCTCCAAGCTTTGTCGTAGCTTATATTCACACCAAAATCTGTCCGCACGTCGTCGACTATATCTTTCGGCCGATACGTACGACCAACCCCTTCAAATTTAGACTTAATGCATTCTCCAATGACCTTTCCAGATGCTTGTCTATGACTTCGATTGATAAGGTCCAGAGAACAGTCATGCTTGCCATTAAATCTTGTTATCTTAAACAACTCCGAATCTTTCAATTTTATTGCTCGCAAGCGCCAATCACATCCCATGTCAACACATTTGACCGCATATAGAGTTTTCGTTGATTTCAATACATGAAACATTTTGTTCTCTTTCATAGCATACACAGCTATATTTTTCTGTAATTCTTTCTTGTCCATATAAATCTGACCTACTGCAACATGACCACCGGATGAGCTACTAATACTGTTGCTCACAACAACACCTGAAGGCCCAATAGAATTTGAGCAATGATTCCTTCCATCTTCTGCTGCAAAGGTGGATTGATTATGTGACTGTGGTTCCCCGTCATCAAATGGATTTTCCCACTCTTCACCATGAAGACCTTGACTATCATCCTCATCATTAACCCCATCAATATCATCGTTACCAGTATTGGGAAAGTCAAAATCAGAGAAGCGAAAATCGCTGCAGTTATTAACCCGCTCGTCATCACCATCGTCATGTGGTACAAATTTACTTGCAAATTGTGGTAACTCAGAAGAAACAGAACGAACATTTGGTGCAACAAATGTTTTATGCATCATTGGACCATAGCTAACATCTTGTGAGACAAACTGACAAGTCGCTCTCTGCTTCGTTGTTACGCACAGTGGAGTACCAGGTTTAACTGGATGATCATTTTGCCTTAGGAAAAATTGCATGTCACGTTCATTCTGAAGCTCCATTGGTTCCATTTTGAAATGTGTATTATAGACAAACTTCATCACCAAATCGAAGGAATTAAAATCGACTTCAATCAACTGGTATATGAGTTCTACAAATTCTGCATGTGTTATTGCATTAGGCACGATTACACCCTGACTTCTCCCGCCTTTAAAAGTGTGCATGCCCGTACAATTTTCTCACTCTCCACCATATAACAAAACAAAATCGATCTCAGAAGCCATTCCTGCACATATAATAAGATATCCTAATAAATTAATAAATTCAATGGAGAAAAAAAAAGCACGACCACATTATACATTGGCACGACCACATAATACATTGGCACGACCACATAATCACTGAAACGACCACATAATCTATTGGCACGACCACATAATCACTGGAACGACCACATAATCACTAGCACAACCACATAATCTATTGGCACGACCACATAATCACTGGCACGACCTCATTATACATTGGCACGACCACATAATCTATTGGCACAACCACATTATCACTGACACGACCTCATTATACATTGACACGACCACATAATCTATTGGCACGACCTCATTATACATTGGCACGACCACAAACATTAAAGTTCTACCGACTTTAAAAATGGCACGACCAAACTTATAACATGGATACAATCTATTTCATGACGGATACTATTTACGAATCATTCTCGCCCAGAATATGTCGAGCATCCACAGACGATTTCACAGGAAACAGCTCATGCGTGTAATA
Source organism: Euonymus europaeus (assembly GCA_963580455.1). Taxonomy (NCBI): domain Eukaryota; kingdom Viridiplantae; phylum Streptophyta; class Magnoliopsida; order Celastrales; family Celastraceae; genus Euonymus; species Euonymus europaeus. The sequence goes on from OY756965.1 coordinate 21,496,356, forward strand.
AGCAGATATACAACACATTCAGCTAGCCACAAATGATTGCACAGATGCGTAATAATAAGTAGATATACAACACATTCCAGCTAGCAAATGAACTTACTTGGAAGACAAACTCTGCACAAAAATAAATACAGGGCGGCTGTTTTGATCTATGTATGGATCGAAAACGAAAAATGAATCGCAGAGCTCAAAACCCAGAGTAATAAATAAACTCAGAGTAATAAATTTTATTATGCCATATAAGGGTATTCTAGTCAATAAAAAAATAAAAGAGGTCATAAATGCGGTCTTTTTGAGACAAAGTCATTTTTTAAAAAATTCGTGTGTCCAAAATTCCCAAATACGTTCATTTTGTTCTCTAGTTCAATTCAGTTCAGTTAACACTGACGCCCCCATGAAGCACCAACCCAGGCGACTCCTATCCGGCGCAGTTTACTCGCAGAGTCGCCATTACGCCACCAAATACACGGCCAAGGTGACCTCAACATCTCCTACCGGCCGCACCCTCTCTGTCGAGGTCACCCCTCCCTCTCCCCTACCTTTCGATAATCGCGGCTACGCTCTCCCCCGTCGCCACCTCATCTGCAAAGCCACTAACATCATCCTCCACAACCAATCACATCCCCCCGCCTCGTCGTCACTCGATGATAGATTTCACGACCTCTCAGATTACCTCTCCAGCCTCTCCCTCTCCCTCACTCCAGATGAAGCGTCCGAAATACTCAAATCCCTGAAATTCCCTCCGCTCGCCCTCAAATTCTTCCAATTTTGTCCCTCCCTTTCCCCGAATTTCCGCCACACACCTTTCACTTACAATCGTATTCTACTAATCTTATCCAAGTCCACGCTCCCTTCTCGGTTCGATATTGCCCGTTCACTCACGGACGAGATGCTCAAGTCCGATGTGCGCGGCACTATCTCCACGGTCAATCTCTTGATTGGAATATTTGGAAATAGCGAGGACTTGGAGAGGTGCGTCGAGTTGGTCGAGAGGTGGGACCTGAGAATGAATTCCTACACTTACAAGTGCTTAATTCAAGCTTTTCTGCGGTCGCGGGATTCACAGAAGGCTTTGAATACTTACATGGAGATGAGGAAGAAAGGTTACAAATTGGACATTTTCGCATATAATATGCTTTTGGATGCTTTGGCCAAGGACGAGAAGGTTTGTTTTCTGTGGTCTGCATTTAACTAGTTGGCTCTTTTAAATTTTAATGAATATGTTTTGCTAGTTATTGTTTGTTTAGACCTGGGGATTATTGGATGATAATTGAATGCGTTTTTTTGTGTGTGTCTGTGCAATGTGTTGAGCATATGTGAACTTCAATATTGCCATTGTGTGTGTCTATTTCTTGTATGTTTGTCATTTGACTCCAGTCCTTTGTGTGTACAGCTATGCTTGACTTTGCAGTCTTACTGTGTAAGATTTTCTAAATGATGTATAGAATGATTGTTGATCGTGTACTATAATCATGAGAAGGTTGAAGTAGAGGTTAGTTTTCAATATATTGGCCAGCAGGAGAAGTTTAACGTTCCGAAAATGTGGAACATATGCCCAAATGCTTGTTTTGAGGTCACATAAGGAAATTCCAAATGAACTTCAGTAGAAAGATTTATGGCTCAATAGTGGAAACTTTCTGTTGAGATTAACACGCCATGAATTCTGAAGTGTTCTTGAAATAATATTGCAAGAAATTTAAACGATGCAAGACCTCTTAGGTTGCATTTGATTTGCAAGTATTTCGATGATAGTAGTAATCAGGCAATCCCATTAATAAATAATTAATATTGAGATTTTTGAACGATCCCAAAGATTAGTGATACCATTACTATTCTGTTTAGGTTTATACTAAACATTGTGATGGGAACGGAACTGCCTTTCCCATTGCAATACTTCTGCACTAAGAGTAACCTTAGAGAACTTCTTTTTTTATTTGCATTGCATAATGTGGAGCTTATCGAGGTAGTTGATACTCTTGCATGGAAATTCATTAACAATCAAGCTATCTCTGCTATTTCTCTATCCTGATTTCTCCGCTCTAGTCCATTTTTTGATTTTTCACATAAGTTTGAATTAAGTGTTCAGAGTCAAAATGTCACTATGCATAGAAGATCTAGGGAAAATTCATAGTTTAGGAAATTGCATGAAGCTTTGAGATGGAAAATGGTGAAGGCTGTTCTCTGATCTGATCTCCTGGATTTGATAGCTCAAGGTGATGCTCTACTGAGATAGAAAAGGATTGCAATGGTCACAAATGGATAATGTAATTACTAAAAGAAAGTCTCACTAGAAGGACAAACTTTTTGAAATTTTAATTCCCTCTAGTTCAAATCTATCTTCCTTCTTTCTATGAATTGGCATTCAAAGTCCCCCTTATATTTTAGCAACAACCAAATGACATACAAAAGGGCATGTAATGGGTAATGGTTTCTTGGTTGTTTAAGAATCTGCTTCCTGGTGCTAAAGAGAAAATTTAATACTGTTGAAGTCCAAGAAATATTGGTAATGTTTACAAAATAGAGTTATAAAGATAGTTTTAGGATAGTCGATTGGCGCAAGTGTTCTCATTGGATTTTTTTTAGCATGCATTCAGTTCCATGGATCTGATAATCTGATCTGCAGCATTTTGACAGGTTGAACAGGCTTATAAGGTTTTTGAAGACATGCAACGAAAGCACTGTGAGCCTGATGAGTATACGTACACAATTATGATCAGAATGACCGGGAAGACTGGTAAACCTGGTGAATCACTTACACTGTTTGAGGAAATGATATCTAAGGGCTATTCTCCTAATGTAATTTCTTATAATACTATGATCCAAGTGCTCGCTAATGCCCGTATGGTTGATAAGGCAATTTTTCTCTTCTCTAAAATGGTGGAGAAAGATTGTCGACCCAATGAATTTACATATAGTGTCATCCTCAATGTTTTACTTGCACAAGGGAAACTCCATAAGCTTGATGAGGTTGTGGAAATATCAAAGAGATACATGAACAAGTCGATATATGGGTATCTTGTGAGGACATTAAGTAAATCGGGGCACTCTAGTGAAGCACACCGGTTGTTTTGCAACATGTGGAGTTTCCATGATAAGGGGGACAGAGATGCATATATGTCTATGTTAGAGAGTCTATGTGGTGCGGGTAAAACAGCAGAGGCTATGGACCTGCTCAGTAAGATTCAAGAAAAAGAAATAACCGCTGATACTATGATGTATAATACAGTATTCTCTGCCCTCGGTAAGTTGAAGCAAGTATCTCATATTCATGATCTTTATCAGAAAATGAAACAAGATGGCCTTTCCCCTGACATATTCACTTACAATATTCTGATCTCAAGCTTTGGTAGGGCTGGAAATGTTGATGAGGCCATTAAAATGTTTGAAGAACTTGAGAATAGTGGATGTAATCCTGATATTATCTCTTACAATTCTTTGATCAATAGCCTAGGAAAGAATGGTAATCTTGATGAAGCTCACATGAGGTTTAGGGAGATGCAGGAAAAAGGATTGACTCCTGATGTTATCACCTATAGCACACTTATTGAGTGCTTTGGGAAGACAGATAAAGTTGAGATGGCTTGCAGGTTGTTCGATGAGATGCTTTCTGAAGGTTGCTTTCCTAACCTTGTGACATACAATATTCTCCTCGACTGTCTTGAGATGAGTGGGAGAACAGCTGAAGCTGTGGATTTGTATTCTAAACTTAAACAACAGGGAATAACACCTGATTCAATCACATATGCTATCCTTGAGCGCTTGCAAAGTGGTTCACATAAAAAGGTTAGAATACGAAGGCAGAATCCAATAACAGGTTGGGTTGTCAGTCCGTTAAGGTGATAAAGCTTTATCACATTGTTGAAAAGGATATGCCGATTGATATAATTTTCTTCATGTTGGTTAATTGTTTGAAACTGTTGTTTCTATGACCACTTAAGGAGATCTTGTTCTGTTGGCAATGGGAAGACACTTTTCTTCTGTTTAGACTATTGGCACTGTCATCTCACAATTTTTCACAAAGTTGTCGCATATCATATCAAATGGATTTTGTGACCATGGAAAGATTGATACTGCTTTCCAACCTGCTATTTTTCTTGAAGACATTGTCAGCTAGGACACTTTGGCAGTCAAGTTGTATAAAGTTTCTGTAACTCAGAAAGAAATTACGCTTGTATCCTAAATTTAATTCCAATCTTTGATGTCCGGAATTGATTATTATGACAGACACTCTGTGTGCCACATTGGCAACGAAATGGGCATGTTAGCAGTTAGCTTGTGAGAGAAGCATGCTCCAACTGGCTCTAAAGTAGCTGGTGCACTAACAAGTAGATATGGAGTTGGTCCATGGCATCTTGAGAAAGGTTTTATAAATTTGAGATCATAAGGATTGGAAACTCTCCTTGTAAGTTGAGGATAATTTTTATGGCAGGAAAAAATTATAGAAATTTTCTTGTCACTTCAAAACTACTTGCTTGGCACTCCCCTTACAAGAAAGGACATAGCTCTGATTCCGTAGGAGACAAGTCGGAGAATTTGGATGGGGAGGAACAAAAGAGATCTTGATGGCATTAAGACACATTTGGTAAAAATTATTAATAGTTGCTTTAATATTGTTATTTTTTTTGGATTTTGGGCATAAGATTTTGAATATAAAGTTTTACCATTTTAGGGGGTTGATTTGGATGTATGAGCTACATTTGTTTGGGGCAATTGAAGTTCTATTGAAGCGCATCTGCCTTATTTTGAAGACATCCTTGTTCATGTTGTTATGTGTTTGTCTGAGTATTTGATGTTCTTTCATGTGTTCCTGCCATTCTCCGCGACAGAACAGAATCTGAACTCTATTCCTTTCAAAACCTTTGTTAGTACTTTTCATATTGTGTGTGTTTTTTTTTTGTGACTTAATATTTTCCTTACTCAGTGATAGTATGGTCTCAATCATTGCATTACTTTTACATGCTCTTTGATTTGTCAAATTAGAAATGAAAGAGGCTATTATACTTCTGGGTCAATACATTTGTGCTTAAACTGTTTACGTAACGCCATACTGAAGTCTAATTGTAAGTCACAAAGATAGCTGTTAAAAGTTAAAATCATACACATTACACATGACTGAAAACATAGAAAGTTGTTTGTCAGCGAAAAATATTTATATCTATTTTGGCCACACTCAAAACTTGAGTATGTTGGACCAAATTTTTAGTTCAAATAGAATTGAACCTAAATGTCTTTTGTGTCAAGATTAGGGGAAACATGAAACAATCTGCCTGTCTATAAGTCTTAAATGAGATTGTTTGATTCACTTACTAAAGGCAGCTCAAAATTTTGGACAAGGTGGAAACATAAAATTTTCATCTTTGGACTGCGGGTGTAGGCATGCATGTGTCTATTTTACACCAAGTGTTTACCGAGTGGTTCATGGCTTTATAAGAGCGGGTTGCCAATTCACCTTGAAGGCTGGTTTTTTAGGTTGTAACCTAAGTTGCTGACAGCCCAACAGTAGCTCAGTTGGTGATGGTGCACTAAAAAAGTGCTTAATTATCAATTTAAACCATGGGGACTATGTAATTAATCATAAGGATTATTTACTTAATGTAAAAAGTGCTTCTTATGCGACTTGTGCATTTTACTTATTTTTGCCTCCTTTTCTATTTCTTCTGCGTTTTACTTGCAAACCTATAAGAGAGAGGTTGCCCACTTCTCATTCGTCGTCTGTGGCTGACTCAAAGGAGTTTGCCATTGCATTTCTTTATCCGTCTCTGATTAAAATTTTCATTTATTGTTGTTTCGCAAAAAGTTTGCCATCACATGTCTTTACCTGCTTCTTCTTTTTCCCATCTGTTTCTGTTTTTTTATATTATATATATTGTTTTATTGGAGAAACCAAAAACAGGTAAAAACAAGTGTGTTAAACGTGCAACCTAGTTGCTCTATACCTAGTGTTCCTTCCCCCAGGCTAGGCGTTCCTCTACTTTAGGTCATTGAGAGAATCCCCATATTTTTTATTCTGTCAAAAGGAGTATCTGAAGCTGTGTTAAGTAATAATAAGTGATGCTAAACTCAATTTGGGACTTCTCTTAACTAGCTTATAGAGACTGGGTTCTTAACCATGGGAAGAGGGGAACTAGGGTATTTTGAAGTGTTTGTGCACATCTGTAAAGTGGAAACTCATCATTGAGACGTGTATTTCATTAAAACAATGAAAGATATACGGAATGTTGCGGATGTGCACCATTAAAGGGGCGGCACACAACGCCAGGGGACTTGGCTGGGTGGTAAGTTGGCAGAATTGACTCTTGCCAAAAGGCAAAAGGTCCTAGGTTGAACTCTCACATCCAGTAAATTTATTTAAAGTCAAATTTGGCCCTTTAATTGCCTAGTGCGAGGGACGGCTTATTCACATTCCCAGGGTTTATCATGTAGGTCGAGATTCAATGTGGTCATGTCTTTGATGGGTTCCTTGTTAAAAGGAAAGAAAAAAAAGGTGCGACACAAAGTGCACTGTATCACACAAAGTGCACTGTATCCAAGCTTACCCCTCTTTACCATTATGTTGAGGGAAATGCTACTGCGAAATTTGGCATGCTGCCAGTTGTCATTAGAGTCTTTAGCTTTGTTAAAGGTGGGAAGCAACATTTTGAGAGACTGGCATGTTTTAACTTATATTTTTTACGGTGCCTGAACTTATCATTCATTGTGATGTTAGCAATATCATATTTAAACGACTTGTTCAAATGTGAAAACTAGTGTCGATGCACAGACGCATGATGTTGAAAAGACTTTCTTGCACACTTTCATTTTTCTGTTTTGTGCTCTGGAACATATTAGTTGCATCTTTGCAGGTACTTCACAGGAAATGATAAACATGTATATGCATTTGTTTGGCATTCAACATTTCATGTGTCATTGTGATTTTACTTTCTGTCTTTTTAATTGCTTGGCTGTCATCTCTGATAATTTGCATATTTGAGTTGTCCTTGCATTCAATAATTCATGGAAAATTGTACTAATGTCTGGTCTTGTTCCCTGGATGCTATATACATACACATACATTTGCTTGCACTCTCTAAACTTTGCAGCAATAATTTGGACCTTCAAAACTGACACATTAATAGTAGAGACCATGCGTGAAAATTCACTCCTTAAAAAGCAGATGCCATATCTCTTTTTCTCTACTTGCTTTTGTACGCTAAGATTTTGTTGTTTCATTTTCAACATTGTGATGTCAACTTCCACACATTTGGTGCTGCTGAACTTTTATTGTGGTAATTAAGCAGCTATTAGTCTATAAAGGTTTTTTTGCTGGAACACAAGTAGACAGAGACACTCACCACTGGAAATTCACCATGTATATATATTATATTGGCAAACAGTGAAAAAGATTCATCTTTTTGAATTTCTCCTCTATATCTTATGCTTGCATTCCTTTCCCAAGTCCAGTACTTTCTTACACTTTAAATGGCATTACTTAGAAGACGGCGCATGTTTCCATTCATAATAGTCATTAAAGCGACATGATATAACAATTTTGTGGGCATCTTTTCTCCTCATGTTTTATTGATCTTTACCACACATTTGCCTTGCAATAAGTCAACTATCTTAGACCTTATGTATATGTTCAATGTATTTGTCCATCGCCACTTTTCCATTCCCACAATTTTCAAGTTTTGTAGATAGATATGCTGCTATAATTGTTTTGGTTAGAATTCAACTATATATCTTTGGTTGTTTTCCATGACTTGGTAATTAGTGGTATATGTGGTGTTGTGTTTGTGTTGTTAGGACTCAGAAGTCAGAACCTCACTAAGAAGAATACTGCAGTGATCACGCGCTGAGTTCCGATCCAACTTATTATGTTAAATGAAAAACTGTGTCCATGTGTGCACGTGGGCTGAGGCCATCCGCATGTCAAGTTGTCAACTGTCTAAATGAAAATTTTATTTATGGTGGTTCTAATCATCCCAACACAAAACATCTCAAAGTATCAATGATAATCCTACGTGACAGTATATACACTATATGATTTGAAGGCAAATTAAAGATTTAAAATTCAAATTTATGGATTATGTCTCTATTGAGATACTATTGAGATATTTTTTGTTGAGATACTTAATATCTTCGATTTATCTAATATCGTTCTCGATTAAAAAAGAGAGAAAAAAGGAGTGTTATTGTTTATGGACATGCATTTGCAGCACTGGTGTCTGGTGGAAACTTTTCTTTTTCTAGCTTGGCATCCGATGTTAGAATCTGAAACTATCAAACATATAGTGTGGTACTTTTACAGTAAATTATATGAAGTTCTAGCCTGTAAAAAGTGATGTACATGTGATGATTGCAGAACTGTTGGAATCTTGAATCCTCCTTCATATTCATTCTTGGCAAACAATTTCAAAATCTGAAACTATTACCAATTATGGATGATCCTTCTTTTAAAACAATTTTTTATGAATGCTTAAAACGAGGCTCGACAATTAGTATTCCGTGACAAATATGCATGTTTTAATTAAAGCATGATGAGAATCTTGCGAAAGAAGAGTTCAGACAAACAATATAGTGCCATTGACCATTTTTTTTACATAAAATAGTCTTATCATATTTTTAATTTTTCGGACATATTTAATTGATCGTACTCGGATGAATTTAATTCAGCATGAAAACGGACTATAGTTCAATTTAGTTTAGTGTCTGGAGTCTAGACAAGTAAATTGAACGAGATTTTTGTATTTGAATCCATATTTAGTTTTAAATAGGATAAAATTTGTCCTTCGACTTGAATTCCGAATATATAACTCATGTCCAATTTTGATTTAATTCGAGTCACCAAATTAAACAGAATTTTGCGAGACCTAATGTCAGGTGACTTACTGAGGTGAGATAAAACTAGAGACAATGCAACGCACATGGACTCATCAATATACTCTCTGCGGAATTCGAATCCTACAAATAACAAGCAAGCCTATGAACTATTGACTTGTTAAAGTAAATGGGGGGTGAGGATCGTGAGATCTTTCATGTAAGTCATTAATTTAAGAGTTTAAAATTAGGATATGATAATTCAAGTTTTGTATTTGCTTATTCTAAAAATAAGTGATTGGGATGAGAGATCTCTTGAATTTCTCATAATTCACAATTCTCATTCAATGAATAAAAATAAGAAAAATAGAGAAAATACAAAAATGCAGGACGATGTGGCAGTCTCTCAAATCATTAGATCCCCGGATGCCAATAGTTGAGAGGGTGGGCAAAAAAGTAATTAATTTGGTGCATAAAAGCTGCGTCTATAAATACATAGCAAGTAACCCGGAATATACACAGGCATATTATAATGGGAGCATTAGTAGTAGGACTTCACTTGTTGCTCTTCTTGTTTCTTGCAACAATACCTAACGTTGAACCTAATTCCCATGGCATCCACAACCAAATCCATCTCCTTCGGCCACAATCCGGTGCTGACGGCAGCCGTGTCCCCGGCCTTTCGTGCCAAAGCTGGCTTTTAGGGGTTGAAACTCACAACATTATTGGGTGGAAAACGATTCCACAGGAGTGCGAAGGTTATGTTGGACACTACATGTTAGGCCAGCAGTACAGGAAAGACTCAAAAGCGGTGGCTGATGAAGCTATTCATTATGCAGAAAGCTTGAACCTGGCCAGGGACGGCAAGGACATTTGGGTTTTTGATGTTGATGAGACCACCCTCTCTAATTTGCCTTATTTTGCTCAACATGGATTTGGGTACGTACCAACTTTGGATCTTCATATTTTTGAAGCACAAAATGATGTATGGCATCTTGTGTGTGATCTTAAATAATCTCACCAAGCTCCAAATATTATTAATATATATCGGTGACATCATGTCTTATCTTGAGGGATGTACATCGAGTTCAGAAACCTTGCCTGAGGCTTCTTGGGCTAGCACAAACCTATTTTTATCGGTCCGACCCGACCCAACTGATTAGTGGATCAGATCTCGGGTATTATTTTTTAAAAGTATATCTTATACTATTAATTATTTATATTATATTTATTATTTTTCGGGTCGGCCAGGCCGGATGAGAAATATCTATAAATTTGTGGGTTGAGTCATCTCTTAAGAGAAGGCTGGCCCGATTCGATCATAACTTGATATTCGTCCCGCCGTCTCGTTGTACTTTCTTTAAATATCTTAAAATACATTAGTTGTTGTTCTTTAATTTTGTTGTTTTTATTAGGCTTAATTAATAATAAGCAAACCCTATTTGGAGACCATGAATTTCAGGTTGCAGCCATACAATGCCAAGTTGTTTGACAAATGGGTAAATCAAAGCAAAGCACCAGCATTGCCAGAAAGTCTGAGGTTGTACAGAGAACTTTTGTCTTTTGGAATCAAGCCTGTTTTTCTAACCGGAAGAGCTGAAGACAAGAGAAGTGTTACAATAACCAATTTGAAGAATGCTGGCTACCACACTTTGGAGATGCTTATACTCAAGTAATCACTCCTATATTGCTTTATCCATGCATCGTCTATTTTTAACAAGGGTATCCGAGATTTTTCGGTCCCAAACATACAAGATAATTATTTGGTCTCGATTCTTGAGTAGAGTTCCGTTTGGTAGAGTTGATAAGTTGGGAAAAATAAGCTAATTTATAAGTTGTTAAATGTTTAGTGAAGCTTATATATGACTAATGCTAACTTATAAGCCGTGAAAATTTATAAATATTAATATTCTGAAAAAAGGTGATCGATTTATTGGGGTGGATATATCCTGAAAGTCGATTACGTCAGTTTAAAAGATAGAAATAAAAACTACGCAAAATATGATAAAGCTATAAATCATGATCCATATATCTTGATTTAATGTTATGGTTTTATTTATCTATCCTTAAATCCATACTTGCTATTATTTTGAAAGCAGGAGATCAACTTATTCAGGAAAAACAGCAGCAGAATACAAATCAAATGAGAGGAGAAATATGGAGATGAAGGGATATCGAATCATTGGAAACATTGGTGATCAATGGAGTGATTTGTTGGGGACCCATGTAGGCAATCGAACATTCAAGTTACCCGATCCAATGTACTATATTAGTTGAAATTTTTACTCGTAATAAATTCAATAAACTCCTAAAAATAAGTTGATTTTAGTTTTTTTTTAATAAAATCCAATGCCATGGATGTGGAATTTTATAAGAATTAAAATATAAGAAAAGTTTGAAATTGCAACATCGTTATGTGGACTCTTTGAGAGGGCTAAAATTTATCAGAGTGATTATATTGGAACAATTTTTGACTTTCAATTAATAAATTGAAACGTTTAAACATTGTATGATCAGATCGAGACCTACCAAAATTTTCAGTTATCAAAAATTCTATCAACTTGCGAAAAAACCCAGAACTAAAATAAGTTACAACATCATTAATTACGAATAAGTAAAACATGTTTAATAAGTTAAAATCAAAACAATATGAAAACAGAAAAAAAAAATACAGTTAAAATAAGCGGGCCCGAAGAGTATTTCGGTAGTATTCCAAAAAGGCCAGGCAGACACAGTCATGTCATCATGTGGGCCGGGGGAGTTCGATTTTATGGGCTTGGGGAAAACTATCTTTTTAACAGTTTTCACTTCTGATGGACTAAGCCCATATAAACAAGGCCGAACGCAGCCTAGCTCGTGCCTCCTGCCTCCGTCAGCTTCCTAGAATTCTTCGTTCTTAAATGACGGTCTCCATATCTTCTCCGTCAAGTCCGTTTTCTGCTTCTTCTCGACAGACACAGAATTCTAGCCCTAAATTGACACCAGGAAGAACAGTCGCTGTCCAGTCATAGTTACATAACAGGTGTGTTCACAATCGTCTTCAATTTTGGGCGATTTGTTTACTATTCGGTTGTTTCTCCATTCACGAATGATATCTTACGATTTTACGTGCACTATAAACCTACTCGATAGACAGGAAATCAAGAAATTCCGATTTGTATGGGCTGATATTAATATGGCTATGTGTTTGAGTAAATCAAATAAGCATGGAGTTGCATTGTGGATTAGCATTCTGGATATATTATGGATTCATTTGCGAGTTCTTGCAAATAACGTGATGACTTTTAATTTTCTTGATCATCCCAGAAGGAAATTTAAAAACTTATCAATCAAGGAAGAGTAAGTTCCGCAGATGGCAGGGAGAGGCTTCGGACGTGGAGGGAGAGGCTTCGGACGTGGTATGAGCTATTTTCGTGCACCCCAAAAGCCATTTGAGCTCTTCCCTGTAAGTCTAGTTCTTTCTCGTACAAATCCATGGATTTGAATATTGGTTTACCATCTGATCCTGTTAAAATCATCATATCTCCGTTAAATTTTTTGCTATATGTAGCTATTCTGAAGCTGTCATTGTTTTGCATATGCATATTTTGTTTCTGTAATTGCAGGAAGTTGAATTACCTGATATAAATTTCGTAATTTAAACAACTTAGCCATTTGTAATTGAACCTTTTGCCATTGCAGAAACTGGAAGTTGGGTTACCTGATAAAGAAGTCATTGATATAGAGAGCAAGTCAGCAGTTCAGTTGGTACTTGTCAGTGTAAGGCTACGAAATTATTGGAGCTCTTCTCCTTATTATCTCGAGGAGACTTCTGCTACGGGTTAGTAACGAAGTAGTACCTCAAAATTCTTTTGTTTCTTTCATATTGTTTTTCATCATGAAAGTAGTCTAAGTGAATTTGGTGGACGACACTCTGGTTCAACAAATGTGTGACCTTTTCCCCTTTCAAAATCCCTTTTCCTCTGAACATTTGGGGCAGGCATGGTGAGGTACCATCGAGCCACATGGTTTGGTCATAAGAGTATTTTTTTTCTAAAGGACACAATTTATTGCTTGCTGATATTTTCTTGTAAATGGAGTAGCAAAGTTTTATTTGTATTAGTTAGGGTAGATAGCGTTTTTGTCAAAAACATTTATATGAGGATTGTCCTTGATGAAGATGAGGTTATTTTTCTATGGCAAGATTTTGATTTGTTTCAACTTTCAAGTGTACTGTGCCTATGTCGCATATAGGGCTGGATGTGCAGCAACACAATAAAGGATAAGATCTAAATGTATATATATACATAAAGAGAAAATTTTGATGGTTTGGATATGCATAGCAGAGAGATGTTGGTGCTCTGGTTCATAAGTCAACTAAACCAAGGTCGAGAATGATAAGAAATGATATGGATACTATAAGTATAAGATTAGAGGCCATTTATTATTGAATATTTATGTTACTATATTGTTAGGTAACTTAGGTTTGCATAAGTTGTATTAGTTTTGCATGACTATATTATTTAATATATTTTTTCTACATGAATGTGATGCCAGAGCAAACCATGGACATAGAAAGATTTTGTGACCGGGAGAAACCAAAGACTACAGGAAAGCGTGATTCAATAACTCAATTCCTACAGCTTAATCCTCAAAATTTTCCCAGGGAACTTATTGGAGGTTTGCATTTTGATCAGCTTAGAGTTCTTGGTGTAATAAAGAGAACATATTTCATATTTTGGTTTCTTTTTAGCACTTATTAATGGTGTCAAAGTCTCATTTACTGTGTTAAAATAATTTTCAGGTACAAACAGGGAACGGCCTTCTAAAAGAGTACGATGGAATCCAGAAGCAGGTTTTGAAACATTTTAATTTCGTTTCTTTTGCTTTCTTAGATATTAAGGAGTTCTGATTGCTGGAATTTTTTGACAATTTAGTCCGAAACCTGTGCCATCTGCCAGTGCTTGTTTACTGATCATACTAAATTAGATACATGAAAATATCCTCTATACTAGGCCCAAACAATGTACTCTAGATTCAGCCAATGATCATAATTGAATGTGTGAATGGTATCTTTTAGCCATTTCTCTAAAGTTTGCGATGTCCATTGTTGGTAAGTGGGAGAGGGTGATAATTTGATGGTTTAATTTGCTCATATCACATACAGTCTGTGCCATCTGCCAGTGCTTGTTTAGTGATTAACTGATTATACTAAATTAGAGACATGAAAATATCCTCTGTACTAGGCCCAAACAATGTTCTCTAGATTCAGCCAATGATCATAATTGAACGTGTGAATGGTATCTTTTAGGCATTTCTCTAAAGTTTCCGAATTCTTTTAGTGCTGTTTCTAATCATTGTTGACTTAGCCTTGGCCAAATGTGATGCAAGTATTAAGATGCAGAAATAAAAATTAGAGATGAATGGATTCTGGAGTGGTGTCTTTTGTAGATGGTTTTAGGTCTCAAATTTTGTTCCTTTCAAGTTAAGAGAATTGTTGAGTTGGTTGATTGAGTTTTATTTAATATTTTAATTCTTAGAATTAGGGTATTTGCCAGAGTTTCCAGTTTTGCTGGAATTTTGAAACTACTCATAAAAGGTACTTTCATTACTTATTAGTCATTCTTGATGAAAATTTTACGTCTAGTCCTAGTCAAAATCATTGTCCAGTTAGTTTTCTTAGGAGTCAAAGTATCTTAGATTCGAAGTTATGATGGAATTAGGAATACAAAGGAGTTTGTAAACCTAACATAAATAGACATTTAAGGCCCTTTGTAAGCAGCTTTTGTTATCGATGCTACTGAATTTATTGGTATTTTAACCCAAGAGACAATTAATCTTGTTCCTTCTTTAACTCTACATGGTCTTCCTTATTGTTTCTATTGTTGTGAACTTATCTTACCTTGCATCATAGTGGTAGATTTTTTCCATTGTAACTTAGGGTTTAAGTTTCAAACCATGGAAGTTGTCTCTTTGCATTGCGAAAATAAGTTGCGGACATTTGCCCTTCATAAAGGCTACTTCTACTGAAAGAACCTTGAGCATTTGTTGTTATTTTATTTGTTTGCTGCTTTTCTTTTTCTCCCAATATTTTGGCTAGAGGCTCCAGCATTCTAGTTTTTTTTATCTTGACTTTTTATTGGAACATGTGACTGGCATTCTCCAAGTTAAAGTATCCGTAATTTGTTTAGTTGACTTTCTGGTTAACCATCCTATTAGGAGTTTTCAGTTTGAACTCTCCCCACTACAAAAATGAAATAACATATTTGCTTTAGCGTTAGATGTACTTGTGTCATAGGCGACTATGATTATCAAACTGATTTTGACGTCTATGTGGCAGACCTGCAGAAGTTGGATCTACTTGAACAAATGGAGCAGAAGAATGAGGTGAAATTCTCAAGCATTAGTAAACTTACCACCAACATTATTGTAGAGCAACATCTCATGGAAGTCTTATGGTCATCTTTCATTGGCTACGAAATGAAAAAAAAAATTATTCAAAATTTGTTTTTTTGGGATTTTTCAAAATCTGTTTTCAACAGTGTTTGGGCTCTTTGCTTTACCAACAATTAACTTTTTTTTTTCATGGTGCTTATCTACAGGGCCAAGAGAAAGGTGAGAAAGAGAAGAAGGAAGGTGAAGGTGAAGATGATGATGATGAAGATGCACAAGAAGCAGAGGAGGAAGTCAGTGATGAAGGAGATTATAATCAGGTTCCCACTGAAAGCCTTGGATGTGTATTTCAGATGATGTTGCTCGACTATCGTACTATAACTTGGCTGCTGAAAACGACATGGACTTTTTACATTATGGGAGGACATGTCTTTTTATATTATATGTGTTTTTTTATGCATTATTCTTTATTGATTTAGCTTTAGCAGGAGAGTATTAGCAATATTTATGCACTAGGAGTTCTCTAGAAGCATTATTTACAACTACGATCATTCTAGTCTAGAATGATCGTCGTTGTAAATAATGCTTTACGTCTGATGAACATGCAACTCAAAGGGAACTTTTTCCACAAATAGCAACTTATGAGGAGCACTGCTAGTTCAAATGGTCAAGATTTTCACCACCCTACTCTAAATGCAGAATTTGATCCCCCACCGGCCCTGTAGGTTATTAAGTGGGGCTTGTGTATTTTTACGTGAGAACTTATTTTCTTGTGTTCATGTTCTCTCAACTCAAAGAGATGAGCATATTGTTATTTAGATGTCTCAGAGCTCTCTCAAAGACTTGCCATTTTCTGGTCAGTAAGCAACCCGCGAGGTTACTGGTGCTTTACTATCTTGCAGGGATTTGATTTTGATGATGACGAAGACGATTTCAACATGGATGATGGTGGTGATGGTATGAACTCTTGTTTTGCATAGAATTTTAACTGTTTGATTATCTTCCTTTGCTAGCACATTTCGTCCTAGATATGATTCTCACTTGGTGAATTAGCAATTCCTGAAGGTCTCTTAATTTTGCAGATGAACCTTATTATTGACATGTCAAGAATGCTCATATGGGAATATTTGCGATGGTGGGTTTCTGCTATTCAAGGAAATATGTTCTCGTTTTCTCTACCAGTTTGTGAATTGAAGGGTATTTCACCATGACCCCTTATTGTAAATACAACCCAGGAATTCTGAGGACAAAGTTTCAGACTTTGTCAAGAAGAGAGAGAGAATGAACCATTTAGGGTTCCATCACTCTTATCATTATATCATATCCTTTTTGTTTTACAATATGTAGATTGGTTTCAGCCAAGCAAAGATAGGTTTAACCCTTTTCCCCTTTTGGCTACACAATTTTGACATTGATTTAATATTTTGGCATCAGGTCTATCATGTTACATGGTCATATTGATTTTTTTTTCTTTCTCATAAGGTAAATTCCGAACACATGAATTCTCGTCTGACATAGGCACAAGAAAATTACTGCTAGATAGTATTATGTAAGATTATTATAATAATTTATTTTCTTTGTTTTGTATTCTGTCTTCATTTTATCTCTCTCTCTCTCTCTCGCGATTATCTATTGTGTTTCCTTGTTCTTTATATATTTAGTTTATTAAAAAATTTAATAGGAGGTGCCCGGATTCTTTAGGAAACTGTGATTTTAATAATTATGTGGTTTTCTTATTTTTTGTGAATCGACGAATATATTAACAAATCAATGAATGTCTCATTAGACTTTTAATTGATAGAAAATATCGTAGGTGGGCCCTATGGCCGTGACAGAGTCCAGTAATCCACTACAACAGCAAAGTACAGCCCACAACTACAATGGGCCGAACTGTGATTTCAACAACCATACCCGATCCAAGTTGTAAATAAGGACGTTTGCTTACGGCAGGCGTATTCCCAAATCCGAATGAGATTTTTCCAGAAAAATATGGAGGAAAAAAAAAATCAAAAGCGCCGGTACACGGATCAGTCAAAATAAAAAAATATCCTGATCCTCCCAAAAAAATCCCTCTTTTTCTCTCTTTTATGTTTGAACTTCTAACTTCGTCGACCGGTCTTTGGGGTTGGGTCGTCTCTCTCTCTCTCTGGAACTTTCCTTCTCTTAATCTCTTCCTCACCTCGATTTGTTTTTCCTTTTCTTAATATGATTTACCAGATCTTTGAATTTTAGGTTCTATGTTCGATAGGGTTTGCTGAATTATTGATCTTGAATTCGGTGATTTTTCGAGATTCGCCTCGTCCTGTGATCTTCTCAATTGAATAATTGTCTGCGCTTTCTATCGCTGTTAATTGAATTAGTTTTAGGAGGTCTGCTTTTGTTGGGTTACTGAGATGGTTATTTCAGAGGGATTGAGCGGGGCGGCATCTTCGACGCCCAAGCGAAAGCAGCACGGCGTCACGAAGCCAATTTCCATGGCGGGGCCTACAGAGGTTGATATTCGTAGAAGCTGTGAGTTGGAGAAGGTGGGGTTGTGTGTTCTTTTTCGTTCTTTATTGAATTCCTGAAAAAGTTTCTGTTTTGGGTAAGTTTTTTGTACCGGTATCTTGTCTTATGTGTATTGATTATGACAGTTCTTAGTGAATTCTGGGTTGTACGAGAGCAAGGAGGAGGCTGCGAAGAGGGAGGAGGTTCTCGGTAGGCTTAATCAGGTAATTGGATGTTCTTATTAATAAACGATTCATATCCAATCTTTGCATTTTCTTGTGCTGGTGATCTGAAAGGATGCCTATTGTTCTGGGTTTGGCACTTTGGTGTGTCGCTGAATGATTATAAAATTTGCGAAGGGTCACTGATTTCCAAGTGGAGGTTCATTTCATGTTCCCTATCAAGATCATTCGAAAATACTCCATTCAAAGGTGAAATATAACTCAAAAGGATGTTTGGGTTTGTTTATATGGATAAGTACATTATTTCTAGATGTCATTTTGAACCTGTGAAATTTCTACGTCTTTCTGTAGTTCTGTTCTCCCTATTGTAGCCATATTGCACAACTCTGTTGACTTTTTATGATGAAGTTTATTTCAAAAGGAGTCTGTAGTTTCATTTATGTATGCAGATTTCATCATGTTGAGAAAATACTAGTAAATGTCAGGTTATATAAAGGTTATTGCTGGAGTGTGTGGGGCTGGGCTCCGGTTTGTTTATGAAAGTATTGAGCTCATACTGAGTCACGCTTCAAAGATCTTGGCTTGGACAGGGCTCATCGAAAACAGCCTAGCACCTGTTTAGGTTAGTTAATTAGAGCTCAAGCTCCAGATTTGAAGATTAAGACTTGCATATGTACTATGTAGCAAGAGCTTAGATTTTTATTTTATTTGTATGGGGTGGTCTAGGTATTTCCAGCGTGAGTTAAATATGCCCTGAATTTCTTCTCTCACCTAAAGTCCTTAATTTTCGATGAAGGTGAATCATTGCTATTTTCATGTGTAGATTTATTATATTATTAATTAAGCCTGGAAGAGGAATTGTCTCTCAAAAGCTGGGAGGTTGATGCTTATTAAAAGCACGCTCTCTAACCTCCATGTTATATGATGCCTATTCCCCTCATCATGTCCTCCCATCACTGGTAGAATTGAATTTATCATGTGCAGATTTATGTGGGGTGACTTTATGGAGTATAGGAAAGTGCACTTGGTTATTCGGAACTGTGTCAAACCCCCCAAAGAGGTTGGAGGCTTGGAGATCAAATGTATGATCACTTTTAACAAGGCTTTAATAGGTAGATGGTTATGGAGGCTTGCCATCAAGGCATCAACAAAGATCACTTGTGGCGAAAAGTTATCTTTGTTGGTGGCGAACCTCCATTGCTTGCAATTATGGCACAAATAACAATGGCTGGTCTACCAAATAGAACTGGGATTCTTATGGATGCAGCATGTGGAAAACCATCAGGAATGGTTGGGATGTTTGGTTTGCTCTAACTCATTTCCAAGCTGGTGGGGGCATTCAACTCAGTTAGCTTCTGGAATGACTGTTGATCAGGAGACACAACCATTAGGGATTATTTTCCTAACTTATACATTCTAGCTTCTCTAAAGGAGGCTTCTATCAGTCAGTGACACTCACACCAGTCTTCTGCTGGAGGTACCTCATGGAACATCAGTTTTATCCATGATGCGCAAGACTGGGAAGTGGCGATGTTAACAAATTTCTGGAGCTTCGTATATGACGCAAAAATTAACCCTACAGCTGATGACAAAATCTGTTGGAAGGCAATTTACAACAGCTTGTTCAATTGTTCTTTGTGAGTTCCTTTTATATGGAGCTTCTAAAGGATAAGTTGCAACTTGGTAATTCTCACTTTCCTTCGCAATGGATCTGGAAGTTTTAAGGCTCCTCCTAAAGTTGCCTTGTTTTGTTGAGGTTGTTTGGGGTAGAATATTGACAAAGAACAACTTGCAAAGGAGGGGCTATTCTCTGGTGAATAGATGGAGTTTATGTAAGGCTTATCTGAAATCAATTTGTCATCTTTTCTTGCCATAAAGTCATAAATAAGACTTGTGTGTACCCCACTTAATACACGATCACCTCTAAGTCTGATTAGGCGCACATCATTTTCCCTGCCCTGATTGTGGGTTGCCACATGGGCCAGATTGTGGATTAGGCCCATTCGTCTGGATAGGTTTCATCTTATTGACTGAGCCCACAAGGCCGGAAGAGTCTCAAATTCTCTAACGGGGTCAATGCTAAACCCTTTCTTCTTCCGAGTACTTATGTCTCTTATATCTACTGGTATATTGCTTGAATGCTTTTAATTTTTGTCCTTTCTTCTTCTGAGTACTTATCTCTCATATATATTGGTTGAAACTAGTTGGCACCTGAGTCACAATGCGTTGCAACCAGTTGTGATGAGTCCGAGCTTGTGTTTACTGTTTGGATTCTTTTTGACTGAGTCCGACACAAACTTGGCCTAGTCGAGTCTGGGTCTACACTGAGTATGCCGGACTCAGAGTCTTCATCAAATATGCGGAGGCCATGCATCCTTGGTTTTGATCATATGAATCTCTCTCTTTTGTAATCTTTTTTAGCACCCATTGGCTATTGAATAAAAAAGATTCATTCAAAAGAATAAAGTGAAAATGACCCTTTCTGTGACTGAAACTATACAACCCCAATTAATCAATCACTATCCTTCGGTAGTATTGGATCAGGTCTGTAAAGTTTCACAGTCCATGAATTGAATCAGATAGAATTAGCTGTATTCAATGTTTTGCAGATACAAGGATTGGAGTGTGGTCGTGGATGAAAAAAGTAGGTTTTTTTTAATCCGGATATGATTTTCAAAGTCAACCATGCGTTTGTGATTTGTACTATATGAATGACTCAAGTTCAGAAATTTGAATTTGGAAATTAACCCTACTTAGAACCTTGCCTTCGTGATGGGTAGTTGTTGGAGGGATGGGGTGTTTGATGACAGCTGGCTTTCCCTGGTTATTGCTCATTTTTCATGTTGTGATTTCACTTCTGCCACCAATTCATCAAATGTTTACAACTTGTCTTTTAGTACTTATTTTTTAAATATTCATTATTTGTATTTTCTTTCCTCATCCAGTTGAGTGTTATTATGCCATTCAACATTTTTCTGTCTTCGTGCTATTTTATTTTCCGTCAAATTTCTTATGTTTTTTCCCCTCTTTCATCAATTTGCTAAATAATGTTAATTTTTGGAAATCTGTGTTTTTATAGTTGATTTTCATTGTGTTGATTGGCTTCTTCTTCTTTTTCACTCACTTTTAATTTTTGTCATAACATTTTGTTCTTCTTTTAGATTGTAAAATGTTG
Source organism: Euonymus europaeus (assembly GCA_963580455.1). Classification (NCBI taxonomy): domain Eukaryota; kingdom Viridiplantae; phylum Streptophyta; class Magnoliopsida; order Celastrales; family Celastraceae; genus Euonymus; species Euonymus europaeus. The sequence goes on from OY756965.1 coordinate 21,517,365, forward strand.
GGTTCAGCAACTTACGCGCTTGAAGGGATGCACAGATCAAATGGTGGAAGATGCAAATGCTGTCATTTTTACCTTTGGCTCTTATCGACTTGGGGTGTGTATGACTATGTTTGAGCATTATCATTATACTGGTATTGTGCAGAGTCATTTAGATCTTTTGCCTGCCAGCTGGAGTTACTTGCTGTTACGTGTTGCCATCTTTTTTACTCACACTTCTGTTTTTAATGTTGTTATTCAATATTTCCTGTCAATCTGAAAAATATGCTCACGGCTGTCATTTTCTTGATAGGTACATGGTCCTGGGGCTGACATAGACACATTATGCATTGGACCATCCTATGTGAATCGGGAGGTGAATACTAATTGGTTCGATTCTGTTCGGTTGAAATTATGACCACATTGAAATCATATGCATCTAATTTTGTGTTTCTCTGCCAGGAAGACTTCTTCTTCGTATTGCATGACATCCTGGCAGACATGGAAGAAGTAACAGAACTCCAACCAGTACCTGATGCTCATGTACCTGTGATGAAATTTAAGTTTAATGGAATATCAATAGATCTTCTTTATGCAAGCATATCCCGGTTGTTGGTTCCAGATGTAAGTATCAATTGCCCTGCTTCGATCTTTTGGGCAAAATTTTGTGGACAATTTTGATCGTAACATGTTTTAATCTATCACTGTTTTTTATTTCATTTTTGAGCATTTTCTTCAAGCTGTTGAAAGAAGTTTCTGTATTATATGAAAGTTTTTCTTATCAGATGTTTCTTTTTCCTTCATGCTCTGTACTGAGCACGGTGATGTTATTTTTGCTTATAAACTTGCAACAGGACTTGGATATCTCTGATATGTCTGTGCTGTATGATGTCGATGAGCCCACCGTTCGAAGCCTTAATGGTTGTAGGGTTGCAGATCAAATTCTTAAGCTCGTTCCTAATGTTGAGGTACTTCTTTATCATTGATTTCATGATTTGTCTTTAATTGATTTAATCTGATTGGTTCTTTTCAAACTCAAATAATTTTTCATGGACTTTGTTCTTTCTAAACTGTCCCTATGATCAATAAATTTTTTCCCACGTTGTAGAATTTTCGGACAACACTCCGATGTTTGAAGTTATGGGCTAAGAGGCGCGGTGTTTATTCCAATGTAAGTGTCCTTCATTTCTTCTTTTTTTCCTGATAATTAGTGTTGCTGATTTTATTAATGTTTTTCAGGTAACTGGATTTCTTGGTGGTGTCAACTGGGCTCTTCTTGCAGCTCGTGTGTGCCAGCTTTACCCTAATGCAGTTCCTAGTATGCTTGTTTCAAGATTTTTTAGGGTTTATACACAATGGCGTTGGCCAAACCCGGTTATGCTATGTGAGATTGAAGAGGATGAACTTGGATTTTCAGTTTGGGATCCTCGTAAAAATCCTCGTGATCGAACTCATCATATGCCAATAATAACCCCTGCCTACCCTTGCATGAATTCTAGTTATAATGTTTCAACAAGTACTCTTCGGGTTATGATGGAGCAGTTTGAATATGGTAACAAGATTTGTGAGGTGAGAAAATAGACAAGATTTGATATTTAGAGATTGGGAGCAAACCGTTTGTGTAATTATGGTTGATCACTGATCTTTGCGTTTATATTTTGAAATATTCCAGGAGATAGAGCTGAATAAAGCCAAGTGGAGTGCTCTATTTGAGCCGTACTTGTTCTTTGAAAGCTATAAAAATTATCTTCAGGTTGACATTGTTGCTGCTGATGTTGATGACTTGCGTGCTTGGAGAGGATGGGTAGAATCTCGGTTTAGGCAGCTCACTCTGATGGTAATATTTTTGCCTTTAGACATGCCTGTGGTACAGTGTTTTCAAGTAGTTGATTTCTATAAGTTACCAATTTTATGTAAATAGGGACCGGGAAAAAGTTGTTTCTGTGGTCGTCATGTCTTGCTTTGTACCTTTTGCAGATTGAGCGGGACACATGGGGGAAGTTGCAGTGCCATCCGTACCCTCATGAGTATGCAGACTCTTCCAAGCCATGTGCACACAGTGCCTTCTTTATGGGTTTGCAGAGGAAACAAGGTGAAATTGTTCAGGAAGGTCAGCAATTTGATATCCGTGGCACAGTTGACGAATTTAGGCATTCTGTAAATATGTACATTTGCTGGAAGCCTGGAATGGAAATCTATGTTTCTCACGTACGTAGAAGACAGCTTCCTTCTTATGTCATCCCCGATGGTTTTAAACGATCTCGCCATCCTAGAGTCTCAGTGCAGCAGTCATCTGATAAACAATCTTCTGGGGATGGGTGCTCAAGTCAGTCTGGGTCCTCTGAGAGATGCTTTAAAAGGAAAAACAGTTCTGTTTTTTTAGATTTGCAGCAAGATGTACGAGATAAACGACAATCAACTAGCCCTCAGAGGCTGGGCTCTGTTTCTCCTGAAATCTGTATTCATAAGCCTGACAATGGGTCCTCGGACCGTTTAGCATCTCGTCTCATGGGAAGGAAAAAAATTGATGAATGTAATCATATATGCTGGGCTGATGGCATGACTGGTGTGGTTGGATCAATTGGGTTGGAGGTGAGGCATGCGGAGGCTGATGGAGCATCTCATACAGATTTAACTAGCCGAGAGGGGAATGGCGAGAGTAGATGCTCCCCTAATTCCAGTACGGTCACATCCCTTGAAAGTGAGAATGGGCTGTACTTGGATTTTGGAGGGGGGGTAGCTGCTGGAAGCAGTGAAGGTAGCAATGGAAGGATGGAGAGAAGCAGTGAAGGGAATAATGGTGCAGGAGTGTCTCAAAGTGATTCCTGTGATGCAGATTCCATATCTCATCTAGATCAAGAGTTTCTAAATGGAAATGGAGTATTGCATCGTGGATTGCAGGAAGATGTGGAGGTTTTTGATAGACATTGCTTTCACTTTTATAATTCATTTTATGCTTAGCCTCTTTTTTTATATAGGTAAGCGGGGGTGGGGTTTTGAACCCATGACCTATTTTGAGGCGTGGGCCTTAATATGGGAGGCTTGGGCACTAGGCATTATGCTTAGCCACTCTGTTGTTTTTTCTGCCAATGTTTTTACTCTAGTATGGAATGTTAGATTATACATTACCTAGTGTGCCATGAGGAAATGGACTGTGACAGTAGTTTCTCCTTCCACCCACTCCAAAATGTGTCCACTTCCATTGAATGGAACAGTTGATCTTCCCTCCTCTGACCCCATAATTATCCCCTCCACTTCCCCTTGGACCCCTAGAGAGAAGAACATTCATGATAATTTGATGTCTTTACTGGGCATGTTGTACTCATACAAGTTGGAGCTTGGATGGTTAAGGATTTTAATTATCCGTGTTGAAATTGTCCGCATCATAGCATTATTCTTTAAGTTGAGTTTACACCTTTCACCCATCACTGATTAGTTTGACTGACCAGTCTGCCTGATATTCCTTTTTGGTTTTTTTATTTTTTATTTTGTAAAGGCTAATGCTGCACTTGTGATGGTGCTGAAACCCATGGCTGGAGTTGACCCAGAAGCTAGTGCTCAGAAACCAGTGATGAGGCATGTTTTTAAAATGTTAGATTTTGGTATTTTGTGTTTTATTTTACAATTTTTTTTCTTTATACTGTTTTTTTGTTTGTGTTTTTGGTTATTGTATGGCAGGTTGAGTCTTGCATCAAAAGCATGAGAGGAAAAGTTGTGACGAGGAGATCTTATGTGGGATGATGACTGCCTGGAAGGTTGGCTAAAAGCCAGCTGTTCGGGTAAGTGTATTTAATCAATGGCTTTAGTTTCTTTCTTATATTTTAGGCATTCTTGCCAGTATGACTTGTGGATTGGACATCAACTTCTAATTCTGAAGAGCTCTGAGGGTGTAGCCTTGCCATGAATCGTGTATCGGTTCTCCCCATATGCGAATTTTGATTTTTTTTTTAAGTTATGCATTTTATGCAACTCCTGGATGTGTTGGCTGGATGCTTTCTTAGCGCATAGTGATGGCCTGAAAGGTTTTTTACTTTTTTCGTTTCCTTAAGGGTGTTAAAAGACATTCTTTATGTTCTTCAATCTGCTCTTTTTCTTAGGAGGTAGCTGTACATTTTCCTTGTAATAGAATGACTATGAATATTGTTATATTGTATCTCTCTCCCTTCCTCCCTCCCTCCCTCCCTCCCTCAACCCTATATATGTGTGTGTGAATTTTTGACCCCAGTTTTTTTCTCTCATTTTATTCATGATATCAAATTGAATGGTTTAATCTTACACATTGGGAAGAAGGAAATGCTGCACAAATAATTAAAACCTTGTGAAGGAAATTCATTGATATCTTTTCATGGCATAATCCTTTATGTTAAGATAATGTTGTGATGCAAGTGTTTTTGTTTTTTGTTGATACAGTAATGCAAGTTCATTTTTACAACTGGGGAGGAAGAAACGTTTACTCAAAATATAAAATATGAGTCGTTTCTTACTCTTCCTCTACGAAACTTCCAAAAAAAACAACTGAAGATTGATTCTGACTTAATTAGTCCTATTTATTTTTTTAATAAAAAATTTCAGACGAGAACACTAATTTGAAGTTTCTCCTGCACTTAGCAACCCGGCAGTTCTCCTGATTTGATCAGATGGGTTTCAGTTTAGGTACCATTTCAATGACCAACACAGTAGATTTTGTTGGAGTGGGTGTTTTTAACATTATGATGAATGCACTGCCGTAACAAATGGGGACTATTAGCTGAAATTTAGGGTTGAGATTTAAAAAAGAACGAAATTCCAGGTGAAAGGTGAGTTTTTTTTCAATATCATTTTCTACTAAATTAATTAGAGATATAACAATTGATTTTTTTTTGCTTGACAATTCACGCTGTTGCGAATAATTTTTGTTGTGTTTTTAATAGTCAACAGCGTGACTGGCTTATATATTTTTACTACTTTAAAAATATTTGTATATTTTCATTGTGTTTTTTTTTACTTTATGCATTGGCAATGGTGTAACTAGTATAAAAAATATGAAAGTCAGTCACACTATTGTTAACAGCATGACTATTAAAAGCACAAAGAAAGTCACATTGTTCACTACTGAATAAATTGTCATTTGTTTAAAAGAAAATTTAATTATTATGTCTCTAATTAATTTATTAAAAAATGATACATCGAAAAAAAAAATCGTGAAAGGCATTTCATACAGCCCCCTATACCCAAGTTAGGCGGCTCTTAATGATGAAGACCTTTGAATGCTCCCAAAAACATCTCTCATCTTCTTTCGACTTCCCAGCCCACTTTGTTGACAAATTTCCTCCAGTCAGAAGAATACATGCTACGACCCTAGACATATAAATCCAAGCCATGGAAAAAAACCGACAACAAAAGCCAAGTTTGGGTCCAAGACAAGGAGAATCAGTAGCTAGCACAAAATCTGCTCTTTATAAGCAAAAAGAGAATGTTCTCTCACTTTTCACCCACCCCAACCCAAAAGCACCATTTGAATAATTGATAGTTTACTTAGCTACAAAGGTTCCAATGATATCCAGAAAAAATCTAAGGGCTTTACAACAAACACAAACCCACAGACCTTCAAATAGTTTTCTATTTGACATCCAAGGAGAGAGAGTGTGGGACACTGAGTGAGTTTATCCTACTAAATAGCGTACGATTAAAGATGGGTTTATCCCACTAAATAAGAGTATACAAGTCAAAAGCATCAGATATTGCTTTAAGCATTGTTGTCAATTACATTTGAGGTGAGAAGTGCAGAGACTTGCCACAGTTAACATGCAATTCCAAGTGCAAGAAGATCCATAATAATAATAATAATAATAATAATCCAAAAATTTGAAAAATAGCGCACAACTCTTTTCCTTCCACCTTGACGTCAAACCAAAAGTTTTCATTTTCATTTCAAGCCCGCTGAATCCAGTTTAGTCCTGTCTAGCTTGCCACTTGCAACTGGATTTCGAAAAAAGAAAAAAGAAAACAACAGAAGCATGTAAATATATTAGCTTTGAACTAAATTCAATGTGAGCGAGGCTCTTCATCAATTGTGAAGGATACTCACGGCTTAAGGCAGAGACGTCGGAACTCTTCAAAACACGCAGTCTCTTCACCGTAGATACAAACATACTGTCAAGCCCGACAATAAAGAAATATAGGATCACGCAGTATTAGTAAATCACACAAGAATTGAATAACCAGGAAGAGCAATATGCCTTGGTCAGATTCTCACAATGTATAGCGGTTTTCGATAAAAAGGGCTTTATGCATGACACTGTACTAATAGATTAGGAATCTAATGCTGTTTTTCCAGGCATACAAAACGATAGAACAGCAAGCATATATGGGAGTTCTTTTCACAGACTCAATCACCAAGTGCTGGAATATAATATGAGATTAGGGGATTATTATTAAAAATGCATCAGATCCAGAGCGATAAGATGCTTACTGCCATGGGACATCCCCAACGAGCACCCTGTCTCCTTCATTATCTTCGTAAACGAGAGTATATTCGTCACTTCCATCCAAAACACCAGTAATTGGTTTCTCTTCCTCTTCCGCGTTCATTATTCCACCAGCAGAGGAATCCTTTCGAGCTAAACAAAGAAGCATGAGACAAAATATCAGATAAGCTTGTCTTTTTACAGGTCACATTAACATATTCATGTAATGACAGTCCACACATTTGAATTAGAAAAGGAAATTCTTCTTATTTAAATGTCTCAAATTGAACAAATTCACTCTACATGTTGCAACTAGATTGCTTTTCAGATTCCAGTTGTATTTAGTGAGCCGGTCACCTTATTAGAACAAACCATTAAATCAACAATGCACGTAACTTATAGCCATTAGTAAAATTAGGATGAGTTAGATCACCTGCAAGAAGGCCTCTAAAGAGTTCGTCAACAGCTTTTGAAAGTTTTTCATAGCTGTCATAGGCTTTGAGATCAACTTTTCTTCCAATTGGGATTCCATCCATGTTAATCTTCACAAACAAACCTTTGTTGCAACTTTTAATTTGTTTTTCACTGACAATCTTCTTGTTTGGGACTCCGTTTTGAGCATCAGGAGATGCTTTTGAAGAGCTGCTGCTTGAAAGATTTTTCCTAAACGATCGGATTGGAGGCCATCCCACAACCGGACCGGAGGCAGCTCTGCTCATGAAAGACCATCAAAAGATTAATTCAGCTCATTAACAACAATATAACAAGCATGTCCAAGCCCAAGCCATTACTATTTACGAAACAAGGATAGAGTGGGATAGTGATTAACAGGAGGAGAGAATGAATGAGCATTTGCATTGCAGGAATGAAAAATACTGACTACACAGTAAATCCTAAACCAAGAGGGGTCAAAGATATTACACTTAAATCAAGATGGGAATATGTTATTAGAGTACAAATGGGTGGACCATATCCATTATATATCCAATATATCACATACTATGAAACATAACATAAATGAAACAAACAATTATGCATGGACATGGACCACGCAAACAACAACCAAGGATGTGATCCTGTGAATGAATGAAAAATGATATCCTCTGTCAGAAGGGAAAAAAGAAAAAAAGACAAATACCAGAGAGAAATTTAGAGGTTAAAAGCTGGAGCACCTTTTCTGGGAGCTGTTGGGCACTGCTGTATTTGCATTTGGTGGTAAAAACGCCTTATCTTCTGCAGACTGCAAGTCTACTACTTTGGTGCAACAGGGCTGCGAGGATTCCTTTACCATGACAGCCAAGCTTTGATGGGTTGTAGATGGAAACTGAAGAAAAGAACCCTTTGTAGACCATGGAGATAACAATTTTTCAGATGAAAATAACTTATGTGTTAGGTTCCCATTGTTGTTATTTTTCATGAAAGAGAAGTAGCCAAGAGAGAGATTAATAGCCTTCTCATTATCTCTTTCTTTGTTGCTGTTGCTGGATGAATTCTTCGTGGACAAGTCTTGAACACCTGGGGGGGCAAGCTTCAGTTCAAGGTTTTTCTCCTCAGAGGACCCATTGACTCGCTCTTGGTCTCTCTTCACAAGCCACTCTCCCTCTTTGGGAATCAACTCTAGCAAATTAGGACAAGATTTATCATTCTTTGAACAACAATCCATATCTACTTGACTCCACACTAATGACATTCTGCTTCTGCTTTCTATACCTGCAAAAGGCCACAGTAATGGAGAATCTCAGTCGCAAATACAACAAGAAATCACATATAAAGACCGAACAAAGAAAGCTGAAAAGATTTCAGACTCGTCAATCACCTTCAAGTCCTCAACCAAAGAACAAAACCTTGAACACCCACATCTCTGAATCATCAATAGAAGTCAATACAGGCTCCAAATCAAAAACTCATATTGGAATAGGCGAGAAACTTGAGATCTTCAGTCGTAATCCCAGAAACAGAAAACCAAAATTCAACACACAGAGAAACCCGGACTACAATATATTAGTAAACACCACTGAAGGAAAGGAAACTCCAAAAAAACAAGAGCTCTAACAACTCAGACTCATCACAGAGGCAAAAGCCATACAACAGAAATATCTTGCTTTGTATTGTTTCTAAGCACAGATAGTGGGTTCCCTCTCTGATGAAGGACTTGAACTTTGTTATAAGATGTGAGGGGAGCTAAAAGACAGTGGGGGCATAATTGAAAAAAAAAAGGTAGAATACAAAGATGGGTGTAAAAGGGAATAAAAACTCTGAAAGGAGATTCCTATCAACTCAAGACCCTAAAACCAGAAACCAGAAACCAGGAACCAGAAAATTCAGAGCTAAAATAACACACGCAACCCCAACCCCAGCCCCAGCCCTAAAATAATGTATACTTGGTTGTTCGGTTGAAGAAGAAAAGCGTGCTGTGCAGTGTGCTGAGTGCTGACATCCCTTATGTTGGGAAAAATCCTTTCACAAGCAATATTTTAACTCAACTTTTCCCTCTTTTGTGTGTCTAAAATGATATAGTACAAGGCAGCAACACAACCAAATAATCAGCCAATAATCTCCAGCAAATGCAACAGCAACAAGCAGTGAATCAAGTGAACAAAGACACAAGATCTTTTAACGTGGAAAACCTCCTCAATATGGAGAGTAAAAACCACGGGACCGTAGTCCACCAAAACCTCCACTATAATCAATAATGGGTACACACTAGTTCTCTCTAGATACAACTAGAGGTATTCAACAACACAGGATAACAATCTTGGTAAACATCAACAATAGATGATAGAGAAAACATAAAACTCAAACCCAGAATTGCAGTAGTGTTTCGTCACAATCTGGGCTGGATAGACAACTTCAAATGACGATCCAACCGTCCAGAATGAAGTCCCGAATGTTATGAAGCCACTGTCCAAAATTCAGCTCGATCGGACCATGGATTGTTGTGATATCGTTGAATGAAGAATCTGTGCACAGTGAACTCCTCAAAAAACCATCAACTCTGTTTTCTTCACTTATTGTCGGCAGAACACCATCTAATCTATTGTTAGGGTTCCTTTTACTACTAATTAATTTTTCTTCATGGGCTTAATGAACCCATGATTCATGGGTAGCCCACTTGAGGTGGACCAACCCAACAAATCTCCCCCTCCACCTTAAGTGGAGGAGGGCTCCCCCATGCCTGCATACTCTCTACAAGCTTCAAGCTTCTGTCTAGATAGAGTTTTTGTCATCATATCTGAGCCATTGTTATCTGTATGAATTTTCTCAACTTGCAACAACTTCTTCTCCAATGCATTTCGAATCCAATGATATCTCTTGTCAATATGCTTGGAACGAGAGTGATATGTAGAATTTTTACTAAGATGAATTGCGCTCTGATTGTCACAATGAAGAATGAACTTCTCTTGATTCTGGCCCAATTCTTGTAGTAAATCTTTCATCCATAAGACTTCTTTACAAGCCTCAGTCATGGCAATGTACTCAGCCTCTGTAGTGGACAGTGCAACACATTTTTGTAGTCTAGATTGCCATGACACTGCTCCCCCTGCATAAGTAATCAAGTAGCCTGAAGTGGATTTCCTGGAATCAATGTCTCCAGCCAAATCTGCATCTGTGAAACCATCTAGCACACATTTTTCATTTCCAAAACATAAACATAGTTTGGAAGTACCTCTAAGATATCTAAGAATCCACTTTACTGCAGCCCAATGGTCTTTGCCCGGATTTGATAAGAATCGACTGACTACTCCAACAGCATGAGCTAAATCCGGTCTAGTACAGACCATAGCATACATAATACTACCAACTGCAGAGGCATATGGTACTTTCTTCATTTCTTGCTTTTCTTTCTCACTTGAAGGACATTGTTGACAACTTAACTTGAAGTGACCTGCAAGTGGAAATGCAACTGGTTTTGACTTGCTCATATTAAAGCGTTCCAAAATTTTCTCAATATATCTCTCCTGAGATATCCAAAGTTTCTTCTTCTTCCTGTCACAAATAATTTTCATGCCAAGAATTTGTTTAGCAGCCCCTAAATCCTTCATGGCAAAGGATTTATTAAGATCTTTCTTCAGTCTCTCAATCTTGCTAGCATCATGACCTACAATCAACATATCATCCACATAAAGTAGAAGAATGATGAAATCGTCATCTGAAAATTTCTTCACAAATACACAATGATCTGAGGCTGTCTTATTGTACCCATGAGTCTCCATAAAAGAGTCAAATTTTATATACCATTGTCTAGGTGCTTGCTTGAGTCCATATAAACTTTTTCTCAACCTGCACACAAGATCTCTTTTATTCTGAGCTGTGAAGCCTTCAGGTTGTTCTATATAAATCTCATCTTCTAAGTCGCCGTGGAGAAATGCAGTCTTCACATCAAGTTGTTCAACCTCTAAATTCAGACTAGCAGCTAGTCCCAAAACAACTCTGATAGATGACATCTTCACAACAGGTGAAAAAATTTCTTCAAAATCAACACCCTTTTTCTGACCAAATCCCTTCACAACTAACCTTGCCTTGTACCTTGGTCGTGAGCTACATTCTTCAGTCTTTAATCTGAACACCCATTTGTTCTTCAAAGCTCTCTTGCCCTTAGGCAATTTTACCAAGTCATAAGTGTGGTTTTCATGCAGGGATTTCATCTCATCTTGCATGGCTTTCAACCACTTTTGTTTCTTCTCATGTGAAATGGCTTCCTGGTAAGTTTCTGGTTCTCCCCCATCAGTGAGTGTCACATACTCGGTTGGAGGATATCTAGTGGATGGTTGATGCTCTCTTGTAGATCTTCTCAAATGAATCTCAGTAGCTATATCTTGCTCAACTTCTTCAGCTGCTTCATCTTCCTCATTTGCTTGTTCATCTCTAATATTATTGTCACCACTGTCTTCTTGAACACCTCCCCCATGATCATCATGAACTAGAGGTGGAGAAATAGATGTCATATCAGCATAAGTACTAGAAGCGAATTCAGGCTTATCAATTTTCTCATCATCCATCCCGAACTGATCTTCAAGAAATACAACATCTCTACTTCTTACAACTTTGTTGCTTATCGGATCCCATAACCTGTAACCAAACTCTTCATGACCATATCCCAAGAAAATACATGGCTTTGCCTTGTCATCAAGCTTGGTTCTCTCATCCTTTGGAATATGAACAAAAGCCCGACAACCAAAAACTCTCAGATAATCATAAGAAATATCTTTCCCTGTCCAGACTCTCTGAGGTACATCACCATTAAGTGGAACTGATGGAGAAAGATTAATCAAGTCAACTGCTGTTCTCATTGCCTCCCCCCAAAAAGATTTTGGTAGTTTGGCATGAGAAAGCATACATCTGATCCGTTCTTCAATGGTTCTGTTCATTCTCTCTGCCACACCATTCTGTTGTGGAGTTTTTGCCACTGTCTTCTCAAGTCTGATGCCATGATCTATACAATATCTTTCAAATGGACCTCTGTACTCACCTCCATTATCTGATCTTACACACTTCAATTGTCTTCCGGTCTCTCTTTCAACATGAGCATGAAATTGCTTGAAGACATAAGTACCTGGTCTTTAGTTTTCAAAACAAAAAACCCAAACTTTTCTAGAATAGTCATCAATGAAAGTTACAAAATAAAGAGCACCACCAAGAGTTCTAGTTTGCATGCTACATACATCAGTATGAATCAAATCAATGATATTTGGTCTCCTTGAAGGAGGATGTGTGTGAAATGCAACTCTGTGTGTTTTCCCAACTATGCAATGATCACATGCTTTGAGAGAAGTCATACCTTGTAGTTGAGGCATAAATTTCTTCCTAGCGAGAGTTTGAAGTCCCTTCTCACTGATGTGGCCAAGCCTCCTATGCCAAAGATCAACATTCACATCTTTATGAATTGCATTCACCTCTCCCTTGCAAATCGTAGCTTGCATTACATAAAGAGTATTAACCTTCTTTCCCTTGGCAACCACTAAAGAGCCTCTGGTGAGCTTCCAAATGCCTTCACCAAAGTGATTAACAAAACCCTCATCATCCAATTTACCGGTAGAAATCAAATTGAGGCGAATATCTGGAACATGTCTAACACCTCTGAGCATTAACTTGCTGCCAATATTAGTTTCCAAGCAAATATCACCAATGCCAATAATCTTTGATGCACCATTATTTCCCATTTTCACATTTCCAAAGTCACCACAAGTGTAGGATGTGAAAAATTCAACATGAGAGGTTACATGAAACGAAGCACCTGAATCAACTACCCAATTACTATCCTGGCATACAAGATTAACACAGTCTTCGTCAGAGACAATCATCACATCACCATCTTTAATAACTGTATTTGCATCTTTCTCATTTTTCTTGCTTTCATTTTGTTCCCTTTTCCATATTCTGCACTCTTTCTTCATATGTCCTTGTTTGTTGCAATGATAACAGGTGATATTCTTCCTTGATCTAGACTTTGATCTCCCTCTGAAAGTTTCCTTCTTGCCACTGCTATAGAAATTTCTATTTTGACTCCTTCCACGTTTGTCTTCTTTTTCAATTAGAAATGCCCCAGAAGAAGATTCGCCCTTTTCTTTTCCTCTGTCGGCTTCATTATGCAAACTATCTTTAACCAAATCCATGCTTAATGTCCCATCTGGTGCTGAATTGCTGACAGTCACTACTAGAGTTTCCCAACTATCAGGCAAGGAGCTAAGAAGTAGAGATGCTTGGAGCTCATCATCAAGCTTCATTTTCATAGCAGTCAGCTTATTCACAATATTCTGAAATTGACTTGTATGCTCATTCATGCTGCTTCCATCTTTATATTTCAAGTTCACAAGTCTTCTAATCAAGGCAGTTTTATTTCTTGCAGTTGTCTTTTCAAACATGCTTGCTAACCTTTTCCAGAGAACATCAGCTTGAGTCTCCTCACATATATCTTCAAACACAGTCTGATCAACCCATCGTCTGATATGGCCAACAGCTTTTCTGTGCAAGACATCCCAATCATCGTCATTTACTCCAACTGGTTTTGTACTACCCAATTTAATTGGCTTGTACAAGTCTCTGCAATACAACAAGTCTTCCATCATGTGCTTCCAAGTAGAATAATTTGTTGAGTTTAACTTGACCATTCCATCCAACCCTTCCATTTTAACACACAAGATATTAATTTCAAACAACCGGGCTTCGATACCACTTTGTTGGGAAAAATCCTTTCACAAGCAATATTTTAACTCAACTTTTCCCTCTTTTGTGTGTCTAAAATGATATAGTACAAGGCAGCAACACAACCAAATAATCAGCCAATAATCTCCAGCAAATGCAACAGCAACAAGCAGTGAATCAAGTGAACAAAGACACAAGATCTTTTGGAAAACCTCCCCAATATGGAGAGTAAAAACCACGGGACCGTAGTCCACCAAAACCTCCACTATAATCAATAATGGGTACACACTAGTTCTCTCTAGATACAACTAGAGGTATTCAACAACACAGGATAACAATCTTGGTAAACATCAACAATAGATGATAGAGAAAACATAAAACTCAAACCCAGAATTGCAGTAGTGTTTCGTCACAATCTGGGCCGGATAGACAACTTCAAATGACGATCCAACCGTCCAGAATGAAGTCCCGAATGTTATGAAGCCACTGTCCAAAATTCAGCTCGATCGGACCATGGATTGCTGTGATATCGTTGAATGAAGAATCTGTGCACAGTGAACTCCTCAAAAAACCATCAACTCTGTTTTCTTCACTTATTGTCGGCAGAACACCATCTAATCTATTGTTAGGGTTCCTTTTACTACTAATTAATTTTTCTTCATGGGCTTAATGAACCCATGGTTCATGGGTAGCCCACTTGAGGTGGACCAACCCAACACCTTAAAAGAAAAAAGTAATGCGACTACTCTACAGTGCAAACTCGTTACAGCTATGGCCGTATATCACACAACCCAAAACATCCTCCTTTTACTGGATTCTCTTTCCTAGAGAGAGGAGCTTAATCATATGTAAAATGAGTTTTTAAAATATACTATACATATTTAAAAGTTAGTTTATATATTCATTTATAAACTCTCAAAACTCTCTCATTCCAACAATGATTTCTAAATTAACTAATTCATTTTTATTCTCTTAAAAATATGTAAACTCACCCTCTTTCCTATTTGAGTTTGTATATTTGAAAACTCAAATGAAAGAATGTAAATTTACATATTTATATACATTCTTCATTGTAATAAAAAAACTAAAAATGAATATGCATTTTGATAGTTATGATTTCACATGCTCATGCGCATCCTTTGTTGGAGTTGCCGAGAAAACAATCGTTTACAGTTAATTTTAGCTATTAAAGTCACTTGCTTGGTTAAAATTATTGGAATTGGTGAGGGTTAAATGAGATTCTGACCAATCGTTGCCTTTCTGGAAGTGAAAGAAAGAGATCGATGTGAGTTTGATTACTTTTTTCTTTAAATTAAGAGAGACAGAAGAAAGTAGTGACAGAGAGGATTTGCATGATCCATATTTGCAGGGATTTTATGTTATAAAAGCTCTATTTTTTCAATTGAATTCTTATTTAGTATAAAAATAATCAAATCACATCAATAAAATATATATTATTATATTTTTTTTCTTTATTCATTCACAAAACTTTCAAACATAAGTCTCTCATATCAATCCTCAGACAAAATTATGTCAATATTAATATCAAGTTCCACATTTTTTATAGAAAGTAAATCTGTTAGAGTCTATTTGCTTCACAATTATATTTTAAAATTGTCAAAAATATTGTGCTATGAAAAATATTATGTAAAAAGTTATGTGGCTCACATCTTTAAACTGTATAAAATATTGTGGAGTGTTTAATTTATTTTTTCGTTAAATTTATTTTGTAAATAAAATTAAAAAAATATTATAATAAAAAGTAATGGATAACTTTTAAGATATAAATGAATAATCATGTAATATGACTGTAACATACTGTGTGACCCACAACTTTAAATTGTCAATAAAATTTGTCGTTTGGTTGAAACAATATTTTATGCATACCCTGCAGTTTTAAGTTGTGCGAAATGTGAAACAAACAATGTCTTACTCATTCACATCACTAAAACACATCTTTCAATACATCTATATGAGTAAAAATATACATTTTTATATATTATTCATCATCATTTTCAAGCGTCTCATTACCCATGTCTAAGTAGTTTTTTTAAAAGAAATTATGATTTATGTTATGAACCAATTTAAGATTTTACACATGCGAATGGCTCACCAACCTAAACCAAACTTTTGTATCACATATGACCGAAATGTCCTTGCTAATGCTGAATTGGAACTAAATACACCTTCATCATTCATGATTCTCATTTTCTAAATTTTCTGTGCTTTATTGAATGGGATTCAAAAAAACTAGCTAGACAAGTTCACTTTCTTTCTTAACTCACTTTTTGAAGGAAAAAAAAACTAAAATTATTAGACAATATATTTTCGTTTCATGTGTGTTCTATTTTATTTTAGAACATTACATAACAACCATCTAATCTAGTTGATTTATTGGGTGTTCACTTTCTCACATTCACGATGCCATGAGTTTAAATGTAAAAGACGGGATCATTTTATAAAGTAAAATGCACAATATCTTATGTCGGGTACCTTCTCCAAACTCATTACATCTTGGTGATAAAAGAGTGAGTAAATCATCTAACACGTAATTTTCTCACATTATTGTCACAAAAATATTACTTTCAATAGGAATTGAACTCGAGACTTTATAAATTCATACAATTTTGATCGAAAGAGATTTACTATTAAACTATCACCGGATTGATTAAATAAAAACTTTCCAAAACATGACCAAATCAAAATTAGTTTTTTTTCCCCAAGTTAATCTAGGGGCATGACTCCATTTTTCTCACATGTAACAATTATCATAGGCCTAATAATACAATTTGAAAATGATGTTAATTTCTATATATATATGGTCATAATAAAGACATTCAATCCTTAAAAAAAAAAAATCAAATGTACTGTTTGTTTATAGGATGCAACTGTATATTTCTTAGGTGGGGAACAATAGAATTGTTTAGTCCACCGATTCTAAAGATTTTCTAGATTTTAATGGGTCGGGTGACCTTTTGACTCTTATATTTGTCCCCATTTGAGGGGTTAACATGGTCATTCCTTACATGTTTACCCATCAAAGTGACATCCTTAACCACAACAGTGGGTTAGGTAACCTGATTGTATGGTTAGCCTCGGACAAGTAGCCTGAGCCTTGGTCAGCTGTTCTGGTCTGTAGACTCTGTACTGCCCACTGGGGTTTGGATACTGCGAAACGCATCACTCTCGCCGTCGCCGACGTCACTCTCACTCGACTCAGTCTTGTCTCTCGCCGTCTTCACTTATCTGGTCTTCGTCTCTCGCCTTAATTTTTAGGGTTTCGTCTCTGCTGAACGCCCGAACCAGGTTACTTACCATATATTAATTTTAATGTGACAAGTTTATTACTTGTTATTACAACGGACATATAATTTAATTTTGCAACTTCTATTTTCTATTTTCTATTTCTTCAATTTCTTGAAATACTTACTAGTGATTCAGGATGATTTTGGCCATGTGATTCAAAATCTTGTATGAGCTAAAAGTTAATTGCAGTTTTCGTTTATTTTGTGATTGTTGAATTGGTAGTTCTTTTATGGGTATCAGCAAGTGCATTTGTATTACTTTGAACTTCATGCGATCTTCATTCTTCAAGAACTTGGAGAAGTGGGGTTCAGGGCTGCACGAGTTACTAGGCTATCCATCACTCTGGTGAGGTTATTGCGTCACGAGTTGTACTTTTTAAGGTTTTTACTGTTTTCACCAATGATTTTTTATTCAGTTTCAAATTAAGTGCATAAAACCAACCAAAAAGAAAACCGACCGTACACAGCCCTGCTGAATAGTAGTTGGAAATGCTGGAGGAGGAATAAGAATCGTCTTCATTCCGATGGAAGCGCAGAAAATCTTTTATGTATTTGAAATTTTCATGGGTCTATTGTCATTGTCGTCCTTTTTGACTGATTGGTTTTAATATTTGAACTTCCTACCAAGTATTTTCTGCTCGTACTATCATGTGTACATGCTAAATCTTGTGGTTTTTGCGATTGTGTTATACACATGTTTGTGGCTTCTAAATCTTGAAACGTTTCTCTCTACGTAGTTTATGTGATATTGGTGATAATTGATTGATTAATTTTTGCCCGTGAGGTAAAGAAAAAAGAACGGGTTCAATGCACATAAAAGTGATTCCTTTAGGCGATTCAATCATTGGTGGACCAAGCAAGTTACTGTAAAAATTGAACCTGTTTGTTACTAAGTTATTGGTGATGTCGTGCTTTTAGTTATTGTGTTGTGAACTCTAATTGCGATTGTAGCAAGTAATTGTTGTTTTGAAAATGATTTGGAGTTGTGCTCATCCTGGAAGTAGCTGTAAGTTTTTTTTTTTTTTTTTGTTTTAACAGGCACTATGGGTGTTCAACTTTCGTTACAAAAGCTTAACAGACCCAAGTTTACTACTGTTATCTTAGCATTGATATTCCGGGCTTTTTTTTACAGATCTTTCTGGCTTATAGTCCGTGAAGCACGATAACTACAAAGGATAGGAATAAAGATGTCCGAGGCAGAGAAAACCCTTGTTGAAATCTTAGAAGGTAATGTCTCGATTGACATAGCCAAGTACATCAACTATGTCAGTGCCCCACAAGCTGGTGCCATTGCAACATTTTCTGGCACAACACGAGACACTTTCGAAGGTAAAACAGTTGTGGAGCTAAGGTATGAAGCATATGTGCCGATGGCAATACGATGCCTCAAATCCATAAGTTCATCAGCTAGATTGTCCTGGAATCTCCACTCCATTGCAGTTGCCCATCGATTGGGACCAGTTCCGGTTGGAGAAACGAGTGTCTTTGTTGCAGTCTCAGCAGTTCATCGTGCTGATGCTTTGAACGCTTGTCAGTTTTTGATTGACGAGTTAAAAGCATCTGTTCCAATATGGAAGAAGGAGGTCTACGACTCCGGAGAAGTATGGAAAGAGAATGCTGAGTTCACAGAGAGGTGGCTGGAACTGGGAAAGGACGGGCCCTGCTGCGTAAGAAAGATCGAGGCCGAGTCACATAGCAGGAAAGGATGCTGCGGAGCTAAGGTGAAGATTGATGATGGAGCAGAGGAGACTAGCGGTGACAATGGAGGTATTAGACAGAAGGATTGAGACCTGAGAGAGATAATACATGTTTCTGTATTTTTTTTTATTTTTTATTTTTATTTCAATAAAACAGAATCCTTGTAATGGAACTTCAGCTTGTACATGAAAAACAAGTGGTTTACCTTAGATGGATTAAACGTACTGGACGTTTCTAGAAATGCAAATGTCTTCAGCCGTTACTTTGTGCATCAATGCTTCTATTCAGTAAGAGAGATGAAGATGTGGAAGCTTAAAATTACTACGATCGAACATTAAAAGGCTGACTAGTTTTACATAAAAGTTAGTTCTTTGAAGCATGTTTAGAACTTTTGAGTAAATATTAATGCTACTTAATTATTTTCTAAAAAGTGCTGGTTATCACTTCTTGTAGTATCATTATTAAGATCTTTCTTTTAATAGAAAGTAACCTTAATTAGGATTTTATCTTAATATCATATTTTTTTTCTAACACTGGTTCAATTAACCTAACAGACTAGGCTCAACTCGAGTTTAGATGTTTGACATATTGACTTATATCAAATGTCCAAAAGCAAAAGGCAAGATTGTATCCTATCATTCACAATTACACAAAAAAAAAGCCTATATAAAAACTAGCCTATAATGACTGGAATCATCCACAGTAGAAAATACTCTGAAGAATATCTGAAAGTTTTCATTGAATTGCAATATATTGTTGTGTCTTAACATGGCCTTCCCATGCCTTCATTATATAGGCACACAAACCTTTTACCAGAATTAAGAAAACAGTTCAAATAGTACAAGTTTTCACAATTAACAAGTTTACAAAAAGATACTCCTAAATACAGAGGAAATTTTTTTTAACAAACATTCCGATTAACTCAAGAAATCCTAACTAATAGGGAAAACACAGAGAGAGTGAGAGACGTAATTTGAAAGAACAGTACAATCAAGATAATTGACCAAACCTAGTTCTCAAGTTTTGAGACGAGTTCAAGCCATCTTGGAGGCTCTTCATCAAAAATGTAGGTTAAAGGAGAAACTAGAACACCACTGCCCCCAATCTGCATTAAAAAAAACGCCGAGTAGAACATATTAGGCCAACTAAAACAGAAGCAAACCAGCCGGTGTGTTTTTGTTATGGAGGGTGGTAGAATCCTTATAAAAAATGGAACTGATAAATGAAAATTCAATCAAACAATCTAGGACAACACCACACCATTTTTCTAAAATATTCCATCTACTGTTACAATATTGGCAGACAGGTTTGATTTGAAAGATTTTGAAACTTGAGCTATTAAGTAACAGTAACCGATAGATCATAATAACCCATGAACTTCTCCAATGCAAAACCAGTTTGTACAATCACATTACCGCTGTGATATCACGAATCATGTCTCACCTCTCTTAGTTGCAGCACAGAATCGTACAATGCCTTTTTGGGTACACATATGACCATTGCATAGTAATCAACTTCAACCTTTCCATTGCGTTTGCAGAAAACTGGGCTTACTGTTGGCCCCTGAAAATTATTGTCAAAAGATTTAGTACAAACAAAGAGCAACCATATGATGACTATGAATAACCTACAAGAATTTGTAACTTAAAATCTTAAATTGATAATATTTAATTGTAAATAGTTAAAATAAGTCATAGAGCACAAACTAATAGACACCATTTGATTCACTAGCTTATAGCCCGTTTGAACAATAGAAAGCTATGAAGCACGGGTGCGCCAAACAGCCCAAGGCACCCGCACCAGATACGTTTTGGGTGCGGGTGCGCCGTGGGTGCGGCACGAAACGTCCGGGGTGCGGTAATTTACGAATCCAATTTTTAAAAAAATAAAAATTAAATTGGGTGCGGCTTGGGTGCGGCTGATGTTCGGCTGGGTGCGGCGTGGATACGTTAGGTCAAATTGTTCCAGTAACCAAACGAAATAAAACAAGCAGAGCTGCTCCTAAACCTACCTGTACGAGAGAAAGAGACGCAAACGACACAGTTGCTGGCCGCTGGTTCGCTCCTCTTCGTCGATCGTCGTCGTCGTCGTCGTCGACAGGTGCTGCAGAGCTGGTCGACAGGTATGTCTCTCTCTCTCTCTCATTCTTCCTCTGATTCGCTCTCTGTCTCTCTGTAATTTGTATCTATCTCTGTCTCTCTGTATCTCTCTCTGATTCGTTCTCTGTCTCGAGTTCCTCTATGAGCCGTTTCTCAATTGCTGTTGTAGTTTGTGGCTACTGGGCCTCCCGTGCTTCATAGATATATATATATATTGCTGTGGGCAGTGGACACTGGACAGTGGTTAATATTACTGGGCAGTGGACAGTGGTTATTGGTTAATGACTTAATGTTCTTAGTTGTGTACACTGTACTGGCAGTGTTTTTTTTTTGCTTGAAAATTGTCAATTTTTTGTATTGCAGTGTGCTTCTTTCTTGTTATGAATTCAGACAGCATGAGTTCAACAGCTGCTCCTAATACTACTCCATCTAGTTCTGATATTGCTGAAGATGAAAATTCGAGTGCACCACTTTGGAAATATGTCAATAGGATTTCCAAAGTTGGAGAAAAAGGTGGCAATTGGAAGTGGCAGTGCAATTATTGTAGCATGACCTACACTTCTTCACATTATAGAGTGAAGGCACATTTGTTGCAAACAAGTAATTGTGGAATTGCAAAGTGCAAAAAAACAACTCCATCGATTAGAGCTGAGATTAGTAAATTGTTGGAGGAAGCTGAATTGAGGATGAGGCCTCAACAAGTTCCACTTCCAAGTTCCCAATCCGTAGGGCATTCAGCAAGTTCAAATTCAATTCCCAATACAAGCACGGATTTTTTAAGGGCTGGTTTTGGAGTTAAGAGGCGAAAGGATCCTTCTCCACTAGAAAAGGCTTTCAATAATGAAGCTCGTGAGCAGCTTAAATGTTTATGTGCAAGAATGTTCTACTCGGGTGGATTACCATTCCACTTTGCAAGAAATCCCTACTACATTCAAATGGTGTCATTTGCAACTAATCATAACATACCTGGTTTTGTTCCTCCAGGATATAATGCTTTGAGGACTACTTTGCTTCAGAAGGAGAAGGCGAACATTGAAAGATTACTACTTCCAATCAAGGGGAGTTGGAGAGAAAAGGGAGTTAGCATTGTTAGTGATGGATGGACAGATGTTCAAAGGAGACCACTGATTAATTTCATGGCTGCATCAGAATGTGGACCAGTTTTTTTGAAAGCAGTTAATTGTGAAGGGGAGAGAAAAGACAAGCACTTTATTGCTCACTTGATGAGGGAGACTATTATAGAGGTGGGTCATCTAAATGTCGTGCAAGTGATTACAGATAATGCCCCTGTTTGCAAAGCTGCAGGTTTGTTAGTTGAGAATCAATTTCCCTCAATTTTTTGGACTCCATGTGTAGTGCATACACTTAATCTTGCTTTGAAGAACATATGTGCTGCTAAGCATACTGATTCTGAGGATAATGTAGTGTATAATGAATGCAGTTGGATAATTGATGTGGTTGGTGATGTGGTTTTCATTAGAAATTTTATAACAAGCCACTCTATGAGATTGGCTATGTTTAACAAGTTTGTTACCTTGAAGTTACTTGCTGTTGCTGAGACAAGATTTGCTTCAAACATTGTGATGTTGAAAAGATTTAAGCTTGTGAAGCGTGGTCTTCAGGAGATGGTTATCTCTGATTTGTGGGATGCTTACAAGGAGGACGATGTTGGCAAGGCTAGATTTGTGAAGGAGAAAATCTTTGATGATGTTTGGTGGGATAAGATTGATTATATTCTTGCATTCACTGGTCCTATCTATGACATGCTTCGCTTTACTGATACAGACAAACCTACACTTCACTTAGTTTATGAAATGTGGGATTCTATGATCGAAAATGTGAAGAAGGTCATATACAGGTATTCTATTAAGCATTTCTATTTGATATTTTTGATTACATTAGTATTCAGTACTTATGTGATATATTTATACAGGTTCGAAAAGAAGCAACTTAATGAAGAATCCAGGTTTTTTTCAGTAGTTCATTCTATTCTTGTGGATAGGTGGACCAAGAGTTGCACACCTCTTCATTGCCTAGCACATTCCTTGAATCCGAGGTACTATAGTGAAGAATGGCTTCAAGCGGATGCTACTATATTTCCTCCACATCGAGATGAAGAGATTTCTGAAGAGCGAAATGAATGTTTGAGGAGATATTTTCCAAATAATGATGAAAGAAGGAAGGCAAATCTGGAATTTGCTAGATTTTCAGGAGCCATGGATACTTTTTCTCAATATGACTCTATGCATGATCGTGGGGCTCTTGATCCAAAGGCATGGTGGTGTGTTTATGGTTCATCTACTCCTTTATTGCAATCTTTGGCATTGAAGCTACTTTGTCAACCATGTTCCTCTTCATGTTGTGAAAGGAATTGGAGCACCTACTCTTTTATTCACTCAGTCAAAAGAAACAAAATTCAACCACAACGCGCTGAAGATTTAGTGTTTGTACACACTAATCTGCGCCTTCTTGCAAGGAGGGCTGAGCAATATAGCAAAGGAGAAACAAGAATGTGGGATATTGCTGGAGATAGTTTTGATCCATTAGATGGTGCAGGAGAACTTGAAATTGCTAGCTTATCTCTTGATGAACCAGAAGTAGAACAAGCATTGTTTGATGAAGGTGCTATTGCTGAGGGTCATGAAGAGGATGATGATGTTGCTGATATTGGTGGTGGTGATGCTTAGGGACTTTGCTCCATTTTGTTTTGTTGTCAATTTGTCATGGATGATATTTCTAATAGTCTATGTAACTATCTTTGAATTTGATGGATTGCTGAACTTATGTTTAATATTTCTATTTCTATTTTATATTTATACACACAAAATATATATATATATATATATTGTATCCGCCGCACCCGTATCCTTCATTTTTTGAGAATTGCCGAATCCGCGTATCCCGCACCCCCGAATCCGTACTCCCGCACCCGTATCGGTGCTTCTTAGATAGAAAGAAAAACTAGAAACCAAACACAAAATAAAATTAATAAAAAAGATATATTCCATCATCCCTACTCACCACCAGGAAAATTTTAATCTAGTCGACCTTAGTTGTATGATGGCCTAATTGGAAAGAAAGGAATCAAAGGGTTTTCGAAAGCATTGAGACTCACATAAGAAGATTTTAACATTGTTTCGGAACTAATAAGCTTCCTGATCTCAGTTTACTATAATCAGAAACTGGTAATGTGCAAGAATCCAATAAGAAGATAAAAAGACAAGGAATGTATGAACACCAGTGCGCTATGCCATTTCCTGACGGTTTGAAAATGCAGCAAGAAACGAGGAGTTTATGGATTTTAAAAAATGAGTCAAAAAAATAAATTAACTTGACCTGAACCGGGATGCCTAGATCTTTACAGAGCTGCTAAGGGATTTTGATTTTTGACCTGGATTTTGATTTTTGACCTGGACCAGGCTGCATAGTTCATTACAAAACCATGCGGACCAGATGATAAGAAATGGTCTGTTGCATTATATTTTAGCAATATTAATGGTGAAAATGACAGGCTGACAATCCAAGTACAAAGTATATTTCAGATTTTGAATATTTTTTAATTTGAATCTCACCTGCAGCCCAGATAATGATTGTTGACTTAGTACTTTCTCAGCCACTTCCTCTGCGCTATTCCCTCTCATGTTTGCTGTTACCTGGTATCAGAACAATTCAAAATGAATAGGAAAGGAAAAATATGTGGAGGATTTGAGGATTAGCGAAATAGTATTCGTACCATGAACTGACCACCTGCCCTCAAATGTGCCTCCAGTCTTTCGAGAATCTCACGGGTTGTAACCCTCACAGCTTTCCTGTTCAATGATCTCCTGCTTGCGACAAGAACAGCCTGAAGAAAGCTCAGCTTGTACGTTGTAAGGTAAGATAAAAACTGATAAAGGTTGAATGTAATCATGTAAAACCAGTATCCTAACACCTCATCTCGTAGCATTGTCACATTCTCAAAATCAGGAATTCCCAAGATTATGTGGATCATCTATCGATCAGATAGCTTACCTGGCTTTCAACCACAACTCCACCTTCGATTTCCTTTAAGTTGTTTTCTTTTAGTGTTGTTCCACTACTCACAAGGTCCAAAATAGCATCAGCTGACCCCATCTAAATTAAGAGAGACAAAAATGATCATACAAGAAGATATAGCATAAACATCATTATCCAATATATGAAGGTCTCAAACCAAGAAGAGTGCATTGCGGCAGAGAAGTAGTAAAGCAACATGAGGATTTTTTATTTTTTATTTCCATTAGTGTTGTGTTTTGCTCCTTGGTAGAAGAATAAACCCAGATGGACCCTTACCAATATGAATACAAGTGGAGAGCATGTGCATGATTATCCAAGATGTGAAGGCCTCAAACCAAGAAAAGAAGAAGAATGGCCAGAAAATAGTAATTCAATACCGAGGTTTATTACATTTAATGTCTTATTTTAGCTGATTCGTAAGATTTGAACCCCATATGCACCCTCGATAGATGCCATTGTCCATAGCATTTCAGAGTAGTTTCAACACTAGCTATATGTACATTTTATATTCATTCTACAGCCATCGACATAGCATCCCCTGATATAATTGGGAAGCAACCCGTTGGTGCTCACCAGGAAAAAGGCTTTTTTCCATCTGATAGACCCTAAGCGATGATCCGGGCATTCGGCTTCTAATCACCCTATTTCTCCTCACTTTCCATATGAACAAGTTTATCAAGCGAAAAAGAGAGAGAATCTCTTCATGTCCTCCTCTTTCTTTACTTTTTTGAACAAAGCACAGAAGAAAATTTATAGAAGATCAACAACTCCCAGCACAAGGCTCGAGGTGGAGAAAATAAAATGTATAAAAGCAAGCAAAAAAAAAACCCTGAAAATACTGTACTTAATCACGGTTCAAATCAAAAGCAGATACGCCTAGCTTTATCGTCTTGTCCCTCCCTCAGCAATTATTTTTGCAGTTTAATTCGCAGGAGATCGATGCCTAGAACATACTTCACATATTGGACAAAATGAATATCAGAAACTAAAAAGTCTTGGTAAGCTCTCGAAATGTTTTGAAAACATCTCTACTATTCCGATTATTTATTTTCAGCGGATTGGGATTTGAATCCTGATTGAACCCCCAGCGAACCATTGTTTGGATTGGCAGCCTGTCCACTTCACTGACTGGGCCAGATTTTAAAAGAAGTTTAAAGAGAGAAATCAAATATGCAAATGAAGATAAATTAAGTGATGGTAAGAATATTTTAAAAAAAGTGTCGAACTCCAGTAGCCAAATTCTAGTACTGTGTTCTTATTCTTCACAAAAATTCCAGGCTTCAAATTACTAGTGCATATCTTTGAATTTCAGCATGCGACAAGTAGCAAAACAATTTTCTGAAAATAAAAATGCACAAAATTAGATAGCAAAGAAGTATGTCTCACCGCAGGCTGGGCCTCCAGTGCCCCATCAAAAGTTGAAAATGTCACATGCTTCAATCCATTTTCTTTCATAAATTTAGGACCTAACTGTGAAAAAAAATAATTCCAAAAATATCCATAAGACTTACAAACGAAAACATCCACAGAGTGCCCAGTTATACGATAAAGGGAAGAGAAAAACAATTATACATAAGTGAAGCCAGTAGCAACTCGCAGAGGTTTCTCTTCAGTCCATTGAGGCATTTGTGCTAGCTCACTAATTGAGTTTATATTTTCAAAAATTCCATATTGGGGAATCTGAAACACCAATAGACATTTTTAGACAATTAACATTGAAAGATATGAAACAATACAAGTACATAATATGTGAAAAATAACTACTTACTGCAAGGGATAAATGGCAGTCACCATATTCAAGAGCATCATGAACAATGATAAGATCTTCATCCCCCTAACAAAATTTTAACTTCGGAAATTAATTCGCAAGTAGTAATGCATGATTTCTACATTGATTAAACCAATAAGTACCACGAGAAGATCGCAAAGGAAAAATGTTACAGTATGACACCAAAAGACTGACCATCATGGCTGTAATTCTACCTCATGATACAAAATACAACCAAAAGCAATATTTTGTCCACAATTACATCCAAAAATTCAAAATCCAGTATTTATCGATGACTGAATTTTCAAGTCAATTGAAAACAATGATGAATGCTCAGTAAACTCAATGCTCAAAGATTTCATATATCTTGTTCATAGACCATAGTAATGGAGAGAGTGAAGGTATAAATTGTTTGACATCCAAAGCTAAAAATCAAAATTAAGATGTTTTTTATGAGCTGAAAAATCAACACCCTGAGCAAATTGGAATATATAAATTCACATTACTCACAGAAGTTAAGCAGCTTAATGTTACTCATGGATATCTAGAAAATCTACCATTGCTTGTTCCATATCAACAACTCAAAAAATAAAGGAAACCAATGCAACAACTACAAATCCAAAAGAAAAATTAAATCCAATGAGACAGCTCAATAATTTTTTTTCCAACTTAATGGGTTACCTGTCCATATTCCATGACTGTATCAAAACCCACAATACCAAGATCTAAATCTCCGGATAACAATTGCCGTACAATGTCTTTTGGCCGCTGGAACCAGACTTCTAGAGAGGATAGCTGCAGGAGAATATGGGCATAAGAATATTATTTAGCAGTAGTAGTACATGTAGCATACTCAAACTGCAGGAATATAAAATTTAGATGCCTATATTTCATATTCTAAGACTGAAAAGAAAAAACGCTGAATAAGTCAAGCATATAATCACATTGCAGCTTAGATCTACACCTGAACAGATAGTGCACCCTAGTGTTTTTAGAGTAACTTGGGAGCAAAGGCAAAAAGATTCCATTAAAGCATTGTACATAGGATTAGTGAAAAAGTGAAAAATCACACCCCTTTGGGTTTTTAGTTTTTTATCAAGGGTACGGAATAAGTAAAGACCAAAAACCAATTTGATATACAAAATAGTTCAAAAATCTGCAACTAACAGCCAACAGAGAAATGATTGAGGATGATCACTGGCAACTAGCCAAGCAGTGGCATTATGGTAAAGCCCACTATGACTTTGCAGAACACCATACCACCAGTGGATAGTTTGGCTAGAAAGAAATAAGACGACTTTTCATGACTATTAATTATGAAACCCCTGTTGATCTCTTCTTAGACTGTTAGACAATAGACTCACCAATGTAAAACTTTCACTTTCTAGTTTTTGTACGTTTCTTCTTTGATTCTATCTAGCAAATATGTAAAACTCTTGTCTGGGTTGTACCTGCTTGGTACCCCTTTAATAAAATTGTCATCATTCAAAAAAAGAAGAAAGAGAAAAAAGGTGAATGGTATAATGAATAATGTCAGTACTCCAAGTAGTATGATTTATGAACAATAGAAGTAACTGATGATCAAGCTTCGCACGGCATAGCAATTAGGTGATCCATTATGACTAGGCCATCAACGGTTCAAATAAGGCTGCATATTCTGACTCACCACTACTGGATCACATTGTAGAAGAACATCTACAGGAATATACAAACTCTTCAACTATTTCATTTCTTTGTATGCCAAGAATATTATCAAGGAATAGTACTAAAGGACGTAGCAATTTTACAAAAGTCTACAAGACAAGAGTAGAGCATGCATTACATCCAACATTATGTTTTCAGCTACATCAAAATTCAAGGAATGCCCCCAAGAAAAGTGATGGGAAAAAGGTGTGTAGCCAACTATCCCATGATACCCACAACAGCTACCACAC
This sequence comes from Euonymus europaeus, assembly GCA_963580455.1. Lineage (NCBI taxonomy): Eukaryota > Viridiplantae > Streptophyta > Magnoliopsida > Celastrales > Celastraceae > Euonymus > Euonymus europaeus. Next base: position 21,545,769 of record OY756965.1, read on the forward strand.
AAGATATACCCTCCTCAGAACTTCATATAACTTAAGCAAAAATCCTTTTGTTCAATAATTAAACACCCTAGAAACCAGTTTCAAAATTAAAAAAAAAAAGACACAGCCATTGTCTCCAAAATGAAGCCAACATTAACAATAGATAGTACCAAGTACAAACCACCAGCTAGTTGTAGCAATTTACAGTGTTTCGAAACTTGTTGATTAACATTTCAAACAGAAATACGTACAGGATTCAAAAACCCCACAAAAAAAATGCACAAGCCTCATGCAATGGGCAGGGTTGGGGACATACAAATGTAGGCATGCCTTACTCTCACACAATAATACGTGGAGAGGGTGTTTTCAGGAATTAAACAGATGACCTCGAGGTTGCACCCGTGCAACTCTACCACTTGGCCACACGTAGGACTCAAAAAACTGAAGCATAGAAAAAAAAATTCTACACATTCTCTGAGAGAAGAAGAGAGATTAAAAGAAACCTGAGGGATTTGTGCAACATACTGCCGTGGATTGACCTTCTTGACAAACAATTGACAGTCCTGTGCATGGTAGAAAACAAAGGTCAGTTTTTTTTTTTTTTTTGTAAGAAGAAGAAACATAGTTCAGAATTTAAAATATTGAAATGGAAAAACAACAGAAAATGACAAAGATATATCTTAACAGTCAGCTCAATGAAACAAATTCTTCAATTGAAAACATTGTAAAAAAATGAACGCAAATAAAACTTGACGGCATCCAACTGGACTTTGAACATAAAAAAAATGTATGCAATTCAATTCCCCTACAGTTCAATCTAATCAAAATCTCAACACATAGTATAAAAAGTTACATTTTTTTCCATCATTTCTATCGTGAACGAAACACAAACCTTAAGAAGATCGAGAGTATCATCTGCCATTCGACCCTTGCTGGGCAACCCGAGCCGAATCTCGGCCCTCTCTACAAATTTTCCGTCGATTCTACCATTGACTACACTCACCTGAGACTGCTGCACCGAGCAACAAGTGATGGTAGAAACAAAAGGCTTAACAGAAGCACAACCCGTAGAAAGGGTAGAAAACTTAGGAGAAGAGGAGTAACAAGACGAAGAAGAGTAAGAGAGGTAGGAGAGAGCGAGAGAGGAAGAGGAAGCGCATTGAAAGAGAAGAGAGGTTGACATGGTTGGATGTCTGTCTGAAACAGCCGCTTGAAGAAACTAGGAAGTGAAGTGAAGCAGCGAATCCGTAGGGAAAGATCCGAATATAATTAATATGCGGCGACGGGCTTTTTGTTTTGTCCCAGTTTGAACCCGCCCAAACCTATTGGGCCTTAAGAGACGGTCCAGTTAAGGATTTTGCCGAGCAGGCTAAGCCGAAGAAACTTCTAATAAGCCCAAAGCCTCGACAACGACCGACAAGACCAAGGGGAGATGGGACCTCCATCCGAAACCAAAACCAGATCTGAGAAAATGGAGGCCAGCTTTGCAATTTTCGCCACAAATACATATGATCTGCAGAGATCCATGAGAATTTCATCTCCAATTTATTGAAAACAGTAAAAGGAAAGGAAAAGGGAGTGAAGATGGAGGTGGAGGTGGGGGTGGAGGTGAGGGTGGAGGTGGAAGAAAGAACAGGGAGAAGGGGTGGGGGTGGGGGTGGGGGTGGGGGTGGGGGTGGGGGAGGGGGAGGAGATCAACGTCTCCTCCCCTCCCAATCGCCAGACCTGCAAAGAAAAAACCAGAGAGAGAGAGAGAAAGGAGGGGAGAGAGCTTTCATCTAGTCCCGCGAGACCGAAATATATTATTACATCTAATATTAGATAACAAAAATAATAAAGATTTCACAGATCTTAATGAATTATTCAAGCTAATGTCTGAGCTCATGAATTCATGATGTACTGTGTAACAAAAGTTCGGCGTGTCAAACAATATAGGATATTTATAAGATATTTATATGTTTATATTCAAATTGATTTAGATTTTTAAATATATTTAATTAATCATACTTAAATTACTTTAAATGTGCATGAGTAAATCGAACTTTAATTCAATATGTATTAGGATTCGGACAAGATATTTGTCTTTGTACCCAAATGCGATTTTGAGCCGAACAAAATCTTTATATTTAGATCCAAAATTTAAATATATAACTAATATCCAAATTTTGTTTAATTTTAATTGTACAAATCGATTAGCCGAATCGAACATATTTTTAACATCTGACCTACGACTAAGATAAACTGATATACGAAATTCAAGGATGTTGATGCGACCATTTCGGTTTGGAAATGATTGATTACTCACCAAAAAACACACAAAAAAAAAGCCAAATCAGATAAAGCTAAACCAATCTTAACTAACCCATTTTATTTTGATTAATTAAAATTTTTGCATGTGCAATGATGTATTATGTGCAAAAATTCAGGTTGGGGGAGGACTTAATTACCCGTCTATCTGTCCGCGTCTTTAGCATGCATGTAGAGTATTAAAAGTAGGAGTCAAACTCAAATATTTCAATCAAATAAATTATTATTTTCAAATTGATTAACACTATGTCACATGCCATGGAGATATTATCATGAGTCTAAAACTCACTTGCACTTCAAATATAAAGTTAAACATGCTTAGATCACCCACATCAACTTCTGGATGTGAGCGCTTGCCAGTTAAATGAAGAGACTGTTTTATCTTTTTGTGAGAATTCAGCTCACATCAGATGGTGGACTTTATGCTAGATTTCCTTGTTTTGCTACAGTTGAACTGAACTCCAAGCTGACAACTGTTCCTACGCGAGTCAATATCTTTTATAAAAATATTGGTCTTCCTTATCGTCCACTCCTACGCGCACGTCAAGAAGTCATCATATTTGGACTTGCCTTTTGATCATTATGTGATCTGCAACCTGACTTCTCTCCCTCCCACCATTGACCAAGATTTATTAAATCTGGGCCATTGATTCAATGGATCAATGATTCAGATTAATTCATTAATTTTATATTAATTCATTAATAGTTAATGCATATAATATTTAATTATATTGTGATTAATCTAGTTAGACAAATATTAAAATGATTTAGATTAATTGATATTTAACATGTATTAATTCTAAATACATACAAAATATCCTAAAATAGATTGAGTTTAATTCAATAAAAATTGATTGTAAAAATTAATATTTAAATGATTTAGAATTACTATTGTGTATTGTTACTGTTTTGAAAACTGTAAATTATTATAAAAGTATATTTTTACTATAATTAAGAGAATCTGCTGTGACTGATCTTAGATATATATCCATGTTGCGGTCTGCGATAGATTAATATTACTTTTATTTTGTTGAGTGGAAATAACTATTATTACTCAGGGCATCCCTAAAAGGGATGTGTATCCCATTTTAGACGATGGAGAATTTTATTTTAAAAAAGGGTTAAAAACACCCTCTAATCATTGTTAGCTCTTTTTAACATTATTCTAATAATAAAAATTTTTGAGCACACGTGGAATCTAAACTCTCAACCTTTGAATAGTATCTGACTTTTTCAGAACACCTAAAAATACTCGTCGCTCGCTCACACCATTTTTTTTTTGCGCAAATTCCTGAAGTCTAACTCGACGATCACTCCATGAAAGTTAGACAGCCCCAATGTGGAGTATTTTGTAGCATTGAAAATTTTAGAGTATCTAGAAAAAGTGATAAAAAAATTATATTAGAAGTTGTATAAAATGATTAAAAAAATAAAAAGTAATAAAAAAATATTAGAGAAATAATATTGATGCTTGATATTTAAAAATATTATAAATAATAAATGAAAAAAATTGTATTGAAAAATATATTTTATTAATATAAATATATTCATAGACATATTTTACTAATATAAATAAATAATTAAATTATAATTATTTATAATAAAAGTACGATCCAATTAAAACATATGAAGTGCTGGAAAAATAATTTTCATTGGAGATGCTCTCAATCCAGCTATCCTCATTCACCCAATCACCTCCTCCGTGACCGATCCTCCAAATGATAGGTTAATTGAGTCAGCACATTAGGTCAAAGTCAACGTAATCTTTTGACTTAGCAGTGCAGCAGTATCCGTGAGTACTATTTATTTATTTATGACATGATTTTGGTGGGACCATAAGCAAACTGCCACTCGCATTCCAGCTTTTCGCAACTTGTGCGTTATTTGAATTGCCTAAAATACCCCTTGCTCTTTTTTTTTTTGAAATATCCCATCACATAATCCATTGCCGTTTTGCGTTTGTTGTTCATTAAAATTAATAAACCTACGTAAGCTAATTTATTAGGTCCAATAATATCAATATTATTTTTATTATATGGAGTCCACAATATCCAGTAGAGCATCTCCAAATTTTTCGGCGCGGTCCTACTCCTATCATAGCAAAACACAACTCTCAATATAATAATATCAACAAAACACATATTTCAATACGATTGTTTTCAATTTTCATTCACAAACATTTTAAATATCAAGCATCAACATCGTTTCTCTCGTACTTTTCTACCATATTTCACTTTTTTCTATAATTTTACACATTTTTCAATATAATTTTTTTCAAATCACTCTCTGCACAATCCGAAATTTTCAATATCATTATCAAGTGTCTTATTGCACTTGTTAATTTGCTATAGCAGAGAACGTCACCAGAACTTGAATTTTTAAATCATGTGTTGTTTTATGAACATTTTTTGAGAATTGTACTCACAATGAGTGCATGTGAGAAGTTATAACTTGAATTTTTAAATATATAGAATTTTTTAGAGAGAAGTGGCATCAATTTGAGAAGATATTTGAAGATGATGTGAATATAACAAAAATATAACGATGGGAGGGTGAGTAGGAAGCGAAGATAACCAGCTAAAAAGACATCATTTAATAGGAGTTGATGAATGAATAACTTCAAATGAATGAAAAAAATGAATACACATATCGATTCACGTGGATATTTTTTGATCATAACAATAATGACTCCAAAAATCTCGAGTATTTCATTTAGGAGTGGAGAAAATTCGAACAATTTTTTTTAATATTTAAATCAAAATTTTATTTTATATTGATCATTTTTTATTTATTTATGTTTGAACCAAATTTTAGATATAAAATTTATTTTCAAAATTAATTTAATCCAATGCATATCTCTGGTTGCCCCTAATTTTGAGTATATTTGATAGCGTATAAGCTGTGTAGCGTATAAGTTGACAAATAAGCGTGTTGTTTAGTGGAGCATAAGTTTTAATAGCGTATAAACTGTTAATTTACAATTAATGGTATATAAATTAATTTAATAATGAAATAAAAGCTATCGAATATGAGTCTTGTTGGAAATAGATTTTTATATATAAAATTAATTTTCAAAATTAATTTAATCCAATGCATATCTCTGGTTGCCCCTAATTTTGAGTATATTTGATAGCGTATAAGCTGTATAGCGTGTAAGCTGACAAATAAGCTGCGTGTTGTTTGGTGGAGCGTAAGTTTTAATAGCATATAAACTGTTAATTTATAATTAAAGGTATATAAATTAATTTAATAATAAAATAAAAGTTATTGAATATGAGTCTTATTGGAAAGAGATTTATGAGTTGAGTTCGAATATCTATTTCTTTTAAAAATTTAATATATATTTTTTAGAGATAAAAAGATAAATTTGTGAGAGAATGGGACAATAGAAAAAATTGAGGATGTTAGATCGATGAAATTGAGCGTATAGGCTGAGCGTACAAGCTGGACGCTGGTATACTAATTTGTACCAAACTATATCGATGTCACAATCGCTTTCGTCTTTTACAGTGAACAGCATTAGCACCAGAGATAGACTGATAGACACCCACAAAAACAAAATGCTCCATTTCTTCCTCTTTCTTCTCCCCTTCAAACCCCCTTAGTCAGTGAGTATTCTTCACTCCTCCATTTTCTTTCCTCATAAGTTTCTTCTTTTCCACTTCTCTCTCAATCCTCCACTTAACTTAGCCAACACTACTTGCTTGATCTGTTTGAACCCAGAAAATTCAGTTATTAGTCTGTGAAAATTCAGCTCAAATTTCTTGAATCCACCACTAAAATCTGTTGGAATTTTCAATTTTTCTGCATCTGAATGTTTTTAGTTGCTGACTATATATACATTTCAGTCGTAGAAAGTTGGAATTAGCAATGGGTTTTGTACGGACACATTTATTGATTCTTGTGGTGATCTTCCTCTTTCACCTTGCTTGCCCATACCCAACAATACCCATGAACTGTACAGATACTACACGCTTATGCACATCGTTTTTGGCCTTCAAGCCTCAAGAGAACCAGACCCTTGCTGTGATCCAGAGCATGTTCGACGTATTGCCTGGTGATATCACCGTCGAAGGAAGCAACCACGGCTACGTGTTTATCAAGAAAAATTGTTCTTGTTTGTCAACTACCAAGAATTATGTGACTAACACCACATTTACAGTTACATCGAATGAGGGGAATGTGCATGATATGGTGGCGGGGGCCTATTACGGTCTTGCCATGGTGCCTAGTACTGCAAGGAAGGCAAAGGCCGGCGCGGTGGTGTCATTGAGGCTGTTCTGTGGTTGTTCAAGTGGGCTGTGGAATTACTTGATGAGTTATGTGTTGATGGAGGGAGACAGTTTGGGGTCATTAGCAAGTCGATTTGGGGTCAGCATGGATAGCATCGAGGAAATCAATGGGATTGACAATCCTGATAATATCATCGTGGGTGACCTATACTATATACCCCTGAATTCAGGTGTGTTCTTGTCTTGAAATTTTGATATCTTATATTATTTTTAAACTTTTTTGTTTTTTGTTGTGGAATAGATTTTGGAGTGGTTAGTAGATACTTGAAACGGGTAGTAAAAAACCAATCCTTAATTTTTTACCTAGAAATTGGGATTAAGGCTTCATTGGATTAGTGTTTGGTTTTGGGAATGCACATAGGTAAGAGTTTGGATGAATTTGTGTGATATTTTCACCTTCATTTAGACTACTTGATTGTTAATCTAATGTATTGCAACTGATATAGAATATAAAATCATAATAATTTCTTTGTAATCTGGTTCTGAAAATATAGCCAGTCTTGAATGTAATTGTTGGAGATATGTCATTGGATCCCTTTCTTGACGTGCTCCTTTTCCAGACACCAGCACTATATCATCTGCAAGAAACATGCACCACAGTAACTCACCGTAGATATGTCGTGAGTTCATCCATAAATATAACAAATAGAAATAGGCTTAGTGTCGAACCCTAGTGCAAACCTATTTCATCCCTAGTGCAAACCTATTGCGATGAAAAACTCACCTATAACTCCTCCATTAGTCCTAACACTTGTTATGACTGCTTCATACATATTCTTGGTAATAGTAATATAACTAATCGAGACTCATCTCTTCTCTAAAATTCACCATATTTCTTCCCTAGGCACCCTATTATATGTCTTCTCCAAATCTATAGATACTAAATTTAGGTCTTTTTCTTTATGTCTATATTTTTCTTTAAGTCCCCTTAATAAAAATATCATCTCTATTGTGGATCGTCCCAGTATAAAACTCGATCCAGGTATAAAATGAAATTGGTTTTCAGATATCAGATATACCAATCTCGAGCTCTGTTCTATTACTTTTTCCCAAAGTTTCAATGTGTGGCTCATAAGTTTGATGCCCTTATAATTGACTAATTGTTACAACCCTTTATTCTTGTATATTGGCACTATAGTGATTCTCCTCCATTCATCAAGCATTCTACGAGTCTTTATAATTTGATTAAATAGCTTATTTAGTCATACTATATCTGTACTATGCGTTCTCATACTTCAGTTGAAATTCCATTAGGTCTCATACTTTACAGTTTACCCTTTCATTCTCTTCAAGGTTTCCTTCACTTCACCCTAATATCTTTTATATACCGATGATCTCTATTCTCGGGAGAGATGGAGATCTTCAAGGTTATTTACTCAATGAGAATGCTCTCAAGTCCAGTCAATGTCTTTTTGATGATACGATTCTCAAGTGCAAACTCAAATAAGGAGGGGCCCCTACCAGTCATAGTTTTCAGTTGTTCACTCATCCCCTAAGAAGAATTCAATTCCTGGGGTGTTTTTGTTCCTTAGAAGCTTTTTCAACCCCATCCGCCATTAACTAGCTCATTGAAGTAACTTCTCCATCTCTTTTTACTTAATATTTCTTTCACCATAACTCTATCATCTATATCCTTAATGCATTTTATATAATTTAGGTCCATAGTTTTCCGTTCAAGCTTGCACATAACTGATGGAATAAAATATTGAACTGAATGTATGTTATGATTTATAAAAAAATTGGAACATGGCGTCATCACAACAATTCATTCAGTCCATACTGAGAAAAGAAAAAATACTTCAGGATATTTCCTTTTTCAAAGGAGGAAGGAAATAGTTCATGGATAATTAAATTACTTTAGAAATCTGAAGTGAATTGTGGTCTTTCTTAAAGTATTTTCCTTGATTATAAAAAGTTGAGTTAGTTTAAGAGCCGGAGAATGAGATAGATTACTAACGTCTCATCTAATTTCTGTGAAGAAATATCTCAACCATGTTTTTCCTTCCCTTTCTGTTTGTGTCTTGTACTCTTATGTCTTTTAATATTATTCCTCTTAATTGACCTGTGGGATGTAAGGTTTTCTTTCAGAATAATACACTGTCATGACATTATGTTCTTTTATTATGTTACTTCTAGTTCCTGGTGAGCCTTATCCTGTGGAAATTGGAAGTCCCCCTGCACCTGGTCCTGCTCCTCCACCATCCGTTGACAGCTTTTCGGGTATGGATTCATACACCTTATGTAGATGAAACATTAAACAGGGACAGGGTGTTTGAATTCCCTGTTTTCTGCTTATCTATACCTCTATGTGTCTGAAAAAGATGATGAAAACCAGTCGCTCTAATGTTACTATGTTTATGCACTGGTCTTGTTGAAGGGCAATGTGAGTTATGGCTGGCAACTTTAGAATTCCGATATTGTAAAGATTCAGCATTCTCCTTTTAGTTTGGAGAATATCACTTTCTTTAATGGGTGATCAGGAACACGGTGTGTTTACTATGTAATTTTCATTCAAACTTCTGCAAAAGGAAGTAAATTGTCCACCAGAAAATGACATTTATTCAATTATTTATCTGGACAAAATGCTGAAGTTGCATTTATATTGCTACTTTTCAAGGCAGCGCCGTTTAATTAAAGCATTTTCCGTTCTGACTGTAAACTTTCTTTTCAACTTTTCAGACGAGACAGAGATCTCATGTAAGTTCATTTAGAAATTATTGTTCTGGTTCTCGGGGATCACTGAGCCCTCAATCTGTGATTTTTACTCCCTTCTTCTTCTTCTTTTCCCAATTTGAAAACTTTCCGAATTTCAGCCAATAAAGCATTATATAGATGGTTCTTCTTTTGAAAAATGTGATGACTTTGGTGATATCTATCTGCAGCAGATCAAGTCAATCATAAAGCTCATGTGCCCTATGCATGGATCTTAGGAAGTTCAGGCTTTGCTCTTGCTTTTATCATGTTAAGCGTGGCTCTTTGTGTCTTCTTGAGGACATCATGCTGCTTCACTGAAACCCAAAGTAAGCATGAGAAAGATCTTGATGACAAGAGTTCACATAAGTTTCATATTCTTCGAAACCCTAGTTTCTGTTGTGCTTCGGGGAGGTACACTTGCTGCAAGGCTGGGGATGTAAAGCAAATCAATGGGGACTCTAGCAACCGTCAGATTACTATTCCCAAAGCTCTTGGTGCTGATGTGTTTGATATGGAGAAGCCTGTGGTTTTTACCTATGAAGAAATTACTTTTGCAACTGATGGGTTCCATGATTCGCGACTCCTTGGTCATGGAACATATGGTTCTGTGTATTTTGGCCTCCTTCGTGACCAGGTCTGGGACCAATCTAATCAACTCAAGTCACATTTTGCCGACAATTCTCTGAAAATTTCCTTTATCTTTACTAATATATATCATATACTTCAGGAAGTTGCTATTAAAAGAATGACAGCCACAAAAACTAAAGAATTTATGTCAGAGATGAAATTGATGTGCAAGGTTCATCATACAAATCTGGTAATGGTCTATATACATTTGTCTTGCTGATTATTATTTCAGTTTTTGAAGCTTTTCCCGCTCAAAGATCTGTAGCTTTGACTCCTTTTTGGTTTTATTTTGTCAAGGTAGAATTGATTGGCTATTCAGCTAGTGATGATGAACTTTTCCTTATCTATGAATATGCACAGAAGGGCTCTCTTAAAAGTCACTTGCATGATCCTCAGAACAAGGGTAAGATGGTGTATCAACATTCCACTTGCAGAATTTTGTTTGGTACTATCTGAAATGATTAACTTGTCCGAGACTTCTATTTGAATTCCATCTTATGTTTCTACAATGTGAAAAATATATGCTATAAGAAAATTCGGGTGTGTGTATTGCATATGATAATTACATATTAGAGCACTGTCAATGATTACAAGATATTCAGTACAATAAATTATAGAAAGCATGAAGTTTCTATTACTTTTGAGTTTCCAAAAGTTCATATATTTCTAACACATACATGTGCACACAGGGAATGGTTGAAGCTTTGGGACCTGATCGTACTGTGTGATGTTACCTTTGTTCCTCTGAGTCATGAGGATAAGTGATGATAATACATCGGAATTGTTTGACTTTCTTGCAGGTCATACATCACTTTCGTGGATCATGAGGGTTCAGATTGCACTTGATGCAGCTAGGGGTCTTGAATACATCCATGAACACACTAGAACTCATTATGTTCATCGAGATATCAAGACAAGCAACATCTTACTTGATGCTGCCTTCAGGGCGAAGGTTCTAATAATATTTCTCATTGTTTTTGGTCAAGTAGTTTTGATATATTCTTGCACTCCAGTAACTTCTCTATCTGCATTTAGATTTCAGATTTTGGTTTGGCAAAACTAGTTGAAAAAACTTGTGATGGAGAAGCATCAACAACTAAAGTTGTTGGCACATATGGTTATCTGGCTCCAGAGTAAGTAATTATTCTTCTGTCCAAGTATTGTTGTCCTGAACAACTCTGGCTTAGTGGCTTCAATTGTTTCATAATTTTGGTATTTTTGCAGATATTTGAGCAATGGCCTTGCTACAACCAAGAGTGATGTGTATGCTTTTGGGGTAGTTCTGTTTGAAATTATATCTGGACAGGAGGCTATTGTACGGGCAGAGGGCATGCCGATGAAAAATCCTGAAAGACGTTCACTAGCATCCATTGTAAGTTCTGCTGTTGTAAAGACTTGGATAAATAATATGTTGAGTACATAGATATACATGATCAATTTCAACCAACATAATTAAATATTAAGTTTGGTGCTAACAGATACATAAATACTGGCCATCAATGTTGGCATCTTTGGAGCCCACTGATTTGAGTGGGATTACTTATAGGGTGTGCATGTGTCGTAAAATAAAGTTATTTGCTTCTCCTTTCTTGGGTTTTTGCCTGCTTGAATTCTGTTTGGAACCATTTTTGAAATGAGAAAATTATTTTAAATTTGGATGAGGGTTGCATGTCTACATAGAAACATGTTCAACATTTTACAGCTGCCTCATAGCTGCATTGTCCTTCATAAGTTATCTTAAACATAAACTTGCATCTGACCATTCAACCAATTGGTCTCGAGACACAAGAATGAACTTTGCTAGAAGAATCTTAACCTCTAAAATCAAAATTCGGTTTAACTATTATGTTTCAGTTAGATATATAGTTTTTCAAAGTTGTCATCATTCCCCCGCTTACTGGTTGCTGAAACCTTTTCCACGGCATAGGGTTTGACCTGATGTTTATTCACAATGTTGAATTGTAGATGTTGGCAGCGCTGAGGAGCACACCCAACTCTATGAGCATGTCAAGCATGAAAGATTACATTGACACTAAAATGATGGATTTATATCCTCATGATTGTTTATACAAGGTATTTTTAGAACTTTTGATCTCTGTGCACTTCTGAAAGCTTGCATTTTTTTTGGGCAGAAAGGATTTATGATAAATAATCTGAAGGAAGAAAATCGGCTGTCTACCCCATACATAGTTTGATCTGTAGCAGAATAATATCGACTTTTATGGAAATCTGATGAGCCATTGTACAAATCTTGTATATCAAGCTCTGTATATCTCCACGCGTCATTTCCATTTTTGTTCATAATGCACAATAAGCTTGGCAAATAGTGCTTTATAGAATCCTATCTAGTAGATAAAAAGCTCATTTTTTTACATAATTGATGCACGAAAAAGCTTCTGTGATTTTGTTTACGAGTAAGGTGTGGTGAAGTAACTACCTGATCATTTCTAATTGTTGGTATTTACATCATTGAATAGATGGGTATGCTGGCAAAACAATGCGTGGATGATGACCCGATCCTTCGTCCAGACATGAAGCAAGTCGTGATTTTGTTGTCACAGATCCTTCTGTCATCTGTGGAATGGGAAGCAACCCTTGCTGGGAACAGTATGGTCTTCAGTGGCCTTGTCCAAGGAAGATAGTGATGGTTGCAAACCCCATAATCTCATTCCTTCCACATCCTCTATTTTGTGTGTTAGCTTTTCTGAATTTTGTTATATTCTGAATATATTCCTTAATGATCCTTTTCTTGCCCGAAGATATTTCGATGAACCTACCTACCTGCAGTGGACATGGTCGAGGATAGGCAATGTTGCTCTTTGTAATACTAGTAAAACCTTTTTGAGCATACACTTTGTACATCTTCTGTGCTAGAAATTAAAGCATGCGTTATCTTTCTTAATTAATAATTTGATCAATTAATTATATACATGATTAATTAATTACTTCTTCTCCCTAGAGCTACATGGAAGTACATCCTTCCCCTTGACTTCATCTCTCTTCCTAAGTGATGACCTATCAGTTAATGCACTTCTGATTGCACCACATTTCCTAATGATGTTACCTTTTTTATTCTCCTTCATCTTCACTTTTAGATTGACTATCCTCCATGTAGTCAAGGCTATCATCAAGCTTCTTCGTGGGAGGTGTGCTATTAGTCCTAGACCCACTATCATCAGAAACCTCAAAGAATTCCACCTGTAGTAAATCAAGGACGCACATGTAACATTCCATATAAAATACTCTTCTAATGATGGCTAAGTTAAGGCTTTACCTTGGATGGTGAGGGCTTCTTGGCAGCAATACCGCATTGGTGACAGTCCTTTTTGTGTTTTTTGTTGTTCAATACAACATTACTAGCAGTGTTGGTCTCGTCTACAGAGACAAACACATAACCATGTGTTACCCCAACCCACCCCATCTCTATATACTCATCATCCTCCTCCAGCAGTTTCAGACCATGGCACATTAGTTTCCAAGGCTTCAAATAGAGAATTTGAACATTCACAAAATTCACATTTAACCCATGCATCCACCATTCCATCTCACTCTTATCCCAATCATCAATGCATACATTCATGCACTATTGCACTGACCCCCTTACGTAGCAGCCTTTTTCTAAATCGATTGTACCACCCAAATGTACAATCATCCGAAACGTTGGGAATTGATTAGGGTCCATCCTACAAGCCCTAATTTTATTACCAGTCTAGCTAATCTAAAGCATAGCAGCGTCAAAGAAGAAGAAGATCGAGTTACGAATCGGAAGAAAGGACAAAATCTGTAGCGCAAATGAATCAGGGTGGAAGATAAAAAAAACTCTGCAGCAATCGAGGAGAACTCTGGAAAAGTCGAATTGGAGGGAACGAAAATAGCTAAGGCTTCAAAGTTTCCAAAAATCAAGTTTTTAAACCCTAAATAGGATAAACATGTGGAAATTGCATATGTAATTTATTATTTTAGTGTAATTTTGTGAGTTTTTGAACTCAGCTATCCGGTAGTCACGTGGGATAAAAATGGTGGGTCAATGACGGTCCAATGAAAATTGGATATAATTGAGACGAAATTGAAAGATGGAGGATACAATCAACAAATTTTAAATTTTAGAGGCATGAACGAGAATCCAATAATCTTTTGTGAGCATAAAATACCCTTTTGCCTTTTTTTTCTATGGAAGCAAAAGATTTGCATTACGAGAGAATCAGAATAATTCAGATGACATACAAGTGTGATATCTCATATATATTATCTCGAGTTCGAGTCTTGGTTTTATATTATAAAAAAAGAGTAAAAAATGATCAAAATTCACCGTGAAGGCATGAACATACTATCATATGCAACCAGGTTCATGCTTCGTTGGGCTAGGCCCATCACCCGAGATTCGAACAAAAATTTTGGGTGAATTACTGGCCGGTCACAAACCGTGGCCATTTTTACAACTTAGTCACACAATTTGTTTCTATTACCAATGGAATCACACCACATTTCGTACATGACCAAAATGCCCTTCATATTTTAAAATTCAAAATCTTGGTAGATATTTGCTTTCTCTCTCTTTCTTCCAGGACTCATTTTTCTCACGTTCTCTCTCAATCTCTCTCACTTTCTCTCACTAAAACCACAAAATCCGGTCACCTTCTCAAATTTCCGACCATTTTCCGGCAAAGAATCTCTCTCTCTCTCCCTCTCGAGGTTTGTAGTTATTTTTCAAGATTTCTTCATCTTTTTTTAAGATCTATAGTTATTTTTTGAAGATCTTCAAAGTTTTTCTTCCAAAAACTTAGTTTTTTCAAGATCTATGTGTTTTTTACAAGATCTTTAGTTGATACTGTCATGATTCTTGTTTAAGAATACAGTTGATATTGTCTGTGATTTCGATAGTATTTGTTGTTGGTATTTTTTGTGAATTTTTGAAGTTTTTGATACTGGCTCCTTATTGTGGAAATACGGTTGATACTGTCTGTGAATTCGATACTGTCTGTGAATTTTTGGTTTGTTCATGAATTTGATATTGTCTATGAATTTTTTTTATTAATACAGTTGATACTGTCCGTGATTTCGATAGTATTTGTTGTTGGTATTTTTTGTGAATTTTTGAAGTTTTTGATACTGGCTCCTTATTGTGGAAATACGGTTGATACTGTCTGTGAATTCGATACTGTCTGTGAATTTTTGGTTTGTTAATGAATTTGATACTGTCTATGATTTTTTTTTTATTAATACAGTTGATACTGTCTGTGATTTTGATAGTATTTGTTGTTGGTATTTTTTGTGAATTTTTGAAGTTTTTGATACTGGCTCCTTATTGTGGAAATACGGTTGATACTTTCTGTGAATTCGATACTGTCTGTGAAATTTTTGTTTGTTAATGAATTTGATACTGTCTATGAATTTTTTTTATTAATGAATTTGATACTGTCTATGAATTTCGATAGTATTTGTTGTTTGTATTTTTTGTGAATTTTTGAAGTTTTTGATACTGGCTCCTTATTGTGAAAATACTATTGATACTGTCTGTGAATTCGATATTGTCGGTGAATTTTTGGTTTGTTAATGAATTTGATACTTTTTATGATTTTTTTTATTAATAAATTTGATACTGTCTGTGAATTTCGATAGTATTTTTTGCTGGTATTTTTTGTGAATTTTTGAAGTTTTTGATACTGGCTCCTTATTGTGAAAATACGGTTGATACTGTTTGTGAATTCGACACTGTCGGTGAATTTTTGGTTTGTTAATGAATTGGATACTGTCTATGAATTTTTTTACTAATGAATTTGATACTGTCTATGAATTTCGATAGTATTTGTTGTTGGTATTTTTTGTGAATTTTTGAAGTTTTTGATACTGGCTCCTTATTGTGAAAATACGGTTGATACTGTTTGTGAATTCGATACTGTCGGTGAATTTTTTGGTTTGTTAATGAATTTGATACTGTCTATGATTTTTTTTTATTAATGAATTTGATATTGTTTGTGAATTTCGATAGTATTTGTTGTTGGTATTTTTTGTGAATTTTTGAAGTTTTTGATACTGGCTCCTTATTGTGAAAATACGGTTGATACTGTCTGTGAATTCGATACTGTCTGTGAATTTTTGGTTTGTTAATGAATTTGATACCGTCTATGAATTTTTTTTATTAATGAATTTGATATTGTCTGTGAATTCTTTAAAATTATTGATACTGTCTATAATTTCGATACTATTTGTTGTTGGTATTTTTTTGTGAATTTTTGAAAATTTTTATACTGGCTCCTTATTGTGAAAATACGATTAGTACTGTCAGTGAATTCGATATTGTCAGTGAATTTGTTATTTGTTAATGAATTTGATACTGTCAGTGAATTCTTTAAAATTATTGATACTGTCTGTAATCTCGATACTGTCTGTTGTTGGAGTGTGATTTTTTTTGTAATTGTTGGTATTGGCTTCTTATTGTTAAAATGTGTTAGTACTGTCTACTTGATACTGTCATTTTTTGTCTTAACTATTTCTAATGTTTTATATACAGTTATGACGAAGATCATCTGAAGATAATTTCATTTTGGAAAGTGAACTGCATTTTAGAGAATAAGCGGGATGTTGCATATTTAAGTTGATACTGTCATGCTAATAGGTACTACCATGTACATAGTGTATTTTTTATTATTATTTTAGGTCATTTTGAACTCTGATACAATAATAGTATTATTTATCGATTTATGCTATTTGATACTGTCATATGATATAGTATTGTCATATATTTATTTTTCCCTTATTAAAAATAAATGGACAACAATGTTTATCATTTTCAAGTTTTGCAGCAATTTTATTAGCAATAGCAGTATCAAAATGCGAAATAGTATCAACATCATTAACAGTATCGTTGCCAATAACAATTCCAAGTTTTGGAACAATACAATTATCAACAACAGTACCAAATTTAGAAACAGTATCAATATCATTAATAATATCATTATAAGTAATAGTGTCAAGTTTTGAAACAAATGACATTTCAAGCAACAGTATCAAAAAGAAAAATAGTACCTATATAATTAACAGTATCATTATCAACAACACTTTCAAGTTTTGCAACAATATCATTATCAACAATATTACCAACCATTAGATTGTGATACTGTTTCATGTGCTGTAATATTGGTTTGGGTTGTGATACTATCATGTATTGTGATACTATCATGTGTTGGGGTAGTATCATATTTGTCATTTTTTTATTTTGTCAATATCATGTAAGTCAACAATATCAATTTTCAAATAGTATCATATAAGTTGATTGTATCAATGACTCATATTCGGAGTAGATGGCTGATAATAATATTAAATTTTATGACATTATCAAATAATTTCATACTAATTTATAATTCAAACTTAAATGACAAATATACAAAATAATATGACATTAACATATAATATTACACTATCAAATGAAAGTCGCATCTTCGACATACTGTCTTATCCACTTTCTTCTCCCAAATGCAGTTGATTAATTTTCCAAATAGAACTATCGTCACTATCGTCTTTAGTATGTTTGTGCAACATTCAAAATAACATCACAAGATCAAACACCAAAACTTAAAAGAGTACGACAACACCAAACACTACCAACTATATTTCACACCAAAAAGTATGATAATATTACTAACTTGAAAGAATATCACATCATACAATACCTATCATATTTTCACAACAATAAACATGACAGTATCAACCATATTTTAACAACAATAAGCCAGTACCAACAACTTCAAAAAATTCACCTACAGTACCAACAACAAATAGTATCGAAATCACAGACAGTACCAATAGTATTCTCAAACAAGAAGCATGACAGTACCAACAACAGACATTATCAAATTCATTGAGAAGAACAAATTCAGAAACAATATCAAATTCATATATAGTATCTAACTCAGAGACAGTATCAACCATCTTTTAAGAACAAAGAGCCAATACCAACAATTTCAAAAAATTCACCGACAGTACCAACAACAAACAGTACCGAAATCACATACAGTACCAATAACATTCTCAAATAAGAAGCATGACAATATCAACAACAACAAACAGTATCAAATTCATTAAGAATAACAAATTCACAAACAATATCAAATTCATATACAGTATCAAAGTCAGAGACAGTATCAACCATATTTTGAGAATAATGAGCCAGTACCAACAACTTCAAAAAATTCACCTACAGTACCAACAACAAATAGTATCGAAATCACAGACAGTACCAATAGTATTCTCAAACAAGAAGCATGACAGTATCAACAACAGACATTATGAAATTCATTGAGAATAACAGATTCAGAAAGAATATCAAATTCATATACAGTATTTAACTTAGAGACAGAATCAACCATATTTTAAGAACAAAGAGCCAATACCAACAATTTCAAAAAATTCACCGACAGTACCAACAACAAATAATACTGAAATCACAGACAGTACCAATAGTTTTCTCAAATGAGAAGCATGACAGTATTAACAACAATAAACAGTATCAAATTCATTAAGAATAACAAATTCACAAACAATATCAAATTCATATACAGTATCAAACTCAGAGACAGTATCAACCATATTTTGAGAACAATGAGCCAGTACCAACAACTTCAAAAAATTCACCTACAGTACCAACAACAAACAGTACCGAAATCACATACAATATCAATAGTATTCTCAAATAAGAAGCATGATAATACCAACAATAAAAGACAGTATCAAATTCATTAAGAATAACAAATTCACAAATAATATCAAATTCATATACAATATCTAACTCAGAGACAGTATCAACCATATTTTGACAACAATGAGCCAATACCAATAATTTCAAAAAATTCATCGACAGTACCAACAACAAACAGTATCGAAATCATTGACAGTATCAATAGTATTCTCAAACAAGAAGCATGACAATACCACACCTATAGATCTTGATCTTGGAAAATAAGTAGAAATCTTGAAAAAAGAATTATAGATCTTGAAAAAGAACTCTTAGATCTAAAATAACTAGAAATCTTGAAAGAGAGAGAAACCATGAGATAGCAATACTACAAAAATAAAGACTTACCGATGGGATTTCGACGGAAAATGATCGGAAAATCTGAACTGGTCAGAAAATATGGAATGTTACGGTCAAAATCTAAGATCTTAGTGAGAGAGAATATGAGAGAAGAGACGAGATGAGTTGAAAGAGAGATGAGATAGAGAGTGTGGGAGAGAATGTGAGAGAAGATGTGAGGGTTCCAAAGTATGAGAGAGACGTGAAAACAAGGACATTCTTGCCATTTTAAAAAAAATCATTTCAAACTTTACATTGATAACCGTGAAAGGTATGCCTTTTTGGTAATAAAATTTACCATGTAATTTTTTAGTGAAAAATGTAACCCAGGGTTACTAAATGGTAATAAACCCAAAAATTTAACAGGAAGCGATAGCCCGCTTCGACAAGAAATTCAAATCGAAGAAGAGAGTAAGAGAAGGTGAAGCAAATTCAGAGAAAGAGAGTGGAGGAGAGACGAGTAGGGGATAAATTGGGATGCCAAGAACAGAATTTAAAGCGAAATCAGGGAGGAAGGCATTGAGGGACCTATCGAACAATGGAGGAGGAAGTGGAAGATTCTCGAAATCCGTGAATGCACAGAAGAAAGCCTCGGCGAAGGATATGGAAGATCGACGCGTCTTTCAAGAATCGCAAAGAGACGACGGATCTCTCGACCGGCTCATGCTCGTCCACTCCGATTTGTCATCTCTTCTAAGTCAGGTACGCCAGAAACACTGCCCAACGTAAACCTAGATACAGATATTGGAGATATAGAATCTATGTAGTCCTCTCTCAGTCTCTTTTTATTCTTGTTGGTGGATCGTTTTGCAATCCTTAAGTTTATTTTCTCTCTGATTTCATGTTGCGTGATGGTTGATCTACAATGTTTCTGATTTATACACTGGTCGTTGAGAAGTGTGGAAAGAAGGAACGAGGTTAAAATCAAGATTTCTTTTTTTCTTTCTTCCATATTTGAGATAAACAGATTGACTAACTGAATTCATTGTCTTGGACTCTTTTCGATACAGTTAACTGATTGAGAGTGAAAAAGAAAGATATGGAGATTAGTGGAGACTGGAGAATGTAGTTTTAGACCGAACTGAATGGTGAAAGAGAATTGGATTAGTGTGTTACTTCACTTACTTGTAGTTTTCATGATGTGTTTAAGTGATATATTCCAAATGATTGGGATTAGATGTTGTTGACAATAAAGTACATTTTTTTGTTTTTTAAAATATGCTAGATTACGTAGAGTAAAATGCTCATAAATGCCGATTGCCAAGATGAGGTCAATGTGTGTGTTCATGTGATCACCGAAGGTTTTAGTAACATTGATTCGGCAATGCCAATCCTTGTGATCTCAGAGGTGTATTATTGTTTTGGCATAACCACCCTCATTTATGGGAAGAACTCGTGTTGTAGACTTGCAGTATATCTCTGCATTCATGAACTAGTTAAAGTATTGTTTCTTCATCAGACATTTGAAATTAAGATTAAAGCAAGTAAAAATGATAATTATCCCTCTATATCATGGGTGTGTGGTGTACTGTTTCTTAGGATAGAGCAGTATGCTAGCTGTCTCCTGATGCACTTCTTGATCTTTGTAACTATATATCTGCAGAGTCAACTCTCTGACTGATTCATCTTTTTCAGTTAATGGTTTACTGTGATTTGTGGCTATTTGAAGGTCATAATACTCATCTGCATGTTGGTTTTGAAAATT
The DNA here is from genome assembly GCA_963580455.1 of Euonymus europaeus. Lineage (NCBI taxonomy): Eukaryota > Viridiplantae > Streptophyta > Magnoliopsida > Celastrales > Celastraceae > Euonymus > Euonymus europaeus. Next base: position 21,566,443 of record OY756965.1, read on the forward strand.
TTAAAGCAGTTGCAAGTAATTGTATATGCTGGATTGTGGTTTTCCTCAGAAATTCATTAGCTGTAGATTAACACTGAATGATTGTATTTTCAATGGATTACTTTGAAAGTATAGCAGTTTTAATTTAGTTTTTCTTTCTTCATTTCCTATTCCTCCTCCCTATTTTTCTATAGGAACTATGAAGCATGCAGGGTAAGGGTTTGAATGTCATTGAGTTTATTGCCAGAATTTATTTTCGCTTTTTTGGCAGATGATCTTTAATAACCCACTCTTTGTGAATGGCAGATTGATAAACTTGTCGTTCAAGCATTTAAACTCAAGGGTACAAGCAAAGAGAGAAGAAAAGAAATAGAATCTTTCTCAAACGTCATGTCTGATATGCTTTCCTCTTTAAAGGTTAGTCCTATCAATTAACTTCTTAATGCCTTGTAGATTGTGCAAGGGGTGAGATAGGATTGACCTCAATGAAGTGAGGATTAGAATCAGAATACATTATCTTAGGTTCGATGGATGAAAAGATGAGAGGTGGATATGATAAAATAAATATTATAGGATTGAACTTAATCTTGCAGTTTACATATCTACGCCTCATCCTGAGGATTCAAACAAACAATGACTGGGCAGGATTTAGAATGCACCAAAAAGTATGATCTCTTACATAGTGCAGCTTACAAACAAGCCAAAGTGTATACCACTTGAACATTATCTATTATTTCCTGATGCAAGATAATATATTCTATAATTGCAGCCATGGGTACCCAGATTTCAGAAGCTATTGTCTAGTCCTTTGGAGACTGCAAATCAATTGGGACAGTCTTTGGTGAAAATAATGTCTCCTGTGAAAGAAGTTGAAAGAACTAAAGTTCACAGTCCAGAGCCGTCTACCTTGGACTCATTAATATCCCCTTCTTCCCTTGTGTCCTGGCATAATGGCTGTCATATTGAAAGAGAGAGACAATTTTTTCAGCTCACACCTCATCATATATCAAAAGCTTTATCATCCAAGCATCTAGACTCTTCTAAATTGAAGTATGAAAAGAATAATTGTGATCCTGTTGTTGAACTGCCATCTTTTCTAAATATTCCTGAAGATGCAAATGATGATCTGCTTGAAGGAATGTCAGCGACGACAAGTCCTAAAAGGCATCATGCTGTTGCGACTGAAAAGAAAAGTTCTTTACAATCTGTTTCCGTTTCAACGCCAGCATTCTCAAAGAAGAACCATCCTCTACTTGTTACAACTCCTCGTTCGAAAATGTCTCCTCCAAGATCTTGCCTGTTGCTGGAACCCAAGATTTACTCTTCGTATCATGGCAATCAGAGGACTAGTAAATGCACACCCTTCAATTTTATAAATCATTCAGAGATCCCAGAGTCCTCCAGCAGTGAAGGTTCAGAAGATCTGGCATTGAAGTATCCAGAGCACCTGGGGATACAAACGACCTATAGAACAAGAATGGTGAAGAAAGAGATAGAAGCATCACCGAATTGGTTGTTCTCCCCTCCCAAGAGTTGTGTTATATTAGAGCCACCTGATGTGAAATCACTGGACAATGTTGCCATAAGTAACCACTTGCCAGTTAATTCTCGTGTCTCCAATCAGCTAAGAAACTTGTCTATATCAAACGAAAATGTCCAAGTTAGTTGTCCTCAAACTAACAAATCATTTAATCAAGGTATTCTTTTTTCCCCCTTTTGATGTTAGGTTCCTTTTTCTATTATCAAGCCAATTCAACTTAGGTATAGGACATAATTTGTTCATGGTTTCTTTTGTACTGCAGGGACTATTGGTGGAGCCATAAAACTGATAGAAAGTACTCCCACATTCAAAGACCCTGAAAGCACGTTCAGGACTGGAAAACGTCCAGGTGAGAATACATTAAAGAAAGAGCTGTGGAAGAAGTTTGAAGCTGCATCCACTTATGGGATTCGGTTAAATGCCTCCACATCCCATGGGACCACTGTGAATGGATTTCTTGATAGGTTGGATGAGGTTTCTTGTGACGAGGAAAGTACAATGCCAGATGGTTTGAGATAACATACATCCTCATCTGAAACTGAAAGTGAAAGTTTTTGATATGGAAATGGTGTACTGTACAATTTTTTATATGGAAATGGTGTATGACCTAGCTGTGTTAATGGCAAAAGTTTATATTATTCCTCTTCAACTTGTAACCACAATAAAATTATCAGGCATGGAAGAAAGGAAACCTTACATCCAGCATTGTCTTCCTTTCAATTTGTAAAAGCGACGGAATGGAGACCGAGATTCGGATAACAGAAAGAGCCCAGGTGAAGAGATTCAGAGAGAATATGATCGAAAGATTGAAATCACAATAAATCCTCTTCCTTCACTGCTGTTCAAAGTTCAAAAAGAACATGTCTTTGCATCACAAGCTGGTCGGTTCTTTGCAAAAGGATGAAGAATCCATAAGTCATCTCCTCTTGCAGTTGCTGGACAAGGGAACTTTTATGGACTACAATTCAAAGAGCCACTCTAATCCTGCATTAAGTCCTCCCATCCCCCATTATTTTCCAAAATATTGTTGCTTGTATAAGACTATGTTTGGGAGAGGGGTTGGGAGAAGTTGAGTTAGAAGAGGTAGGGTTAAAAAAAGTTTATAAAAGTGAATTCTTACTTAATATGAGTGGGATTGAGAGGAGTTAGGAGTCTATGTGAGTGAACACTTTTTAACTCTTTATTTTGAGGGGTTGAAAAAATGAGTGTTGGGAGTCGTTCGATTTAAAGTAAAATTTCGGAATGGTTCGCTTGTTCACGGACCAATCACAACACGACTACCAAACAATGTCTAAAAAAAGAGTGTAAAAGAAAAAGAGCGTAAAAAGAAGAGAAAATTGCAACTAGATACTTTTAAGACCAATGCCGAATTGCCCATTAAACTGGGGGAAAAAATAAATTAATAGCGGGGTCGAATCACAAATAACAAACTTCGACAGACACTTCTTTCTAAACTCCTCAGACTTGTCCACTAAACCCTCTCTCTCAACTTTGAAGCTCCTTAAGCCCTAAACGCAGAGTTTTCCAATCGGGAAGCAATGGTAGAGCCGAGTCAGTTCACCCGACACATTGAATTGTTCGTCGACTCGTCATGCTCCGCTACGCAACAGGTTTTAGATCTCCAATTCTATGTCCTTACTCACCGTTTTCTTTCCACGTTTTGCGTTTATTGGCTCTTAGTCCTGTTTCTGGTTGCTTCTTAGAGACGTTGAAAATGCGAAAACTTATATATGAACCTGAATTGTAATTTGTTTTGAAAAGGGGAACGCAATTATGTGATTGAATCTAAAACTTAATGCATGCCGACTTGATTATTACGCTTACGAGTCCATCAATGGTGAGTGTGTTTGCTTGCTTGCGGAAGTATTTCAAACGGAATTTAGTACTTATTCTGTAGCTATATAGCAAACACCGCTATATGTATGTGTAATGATGGTAGTAGTTCAACAAAAGTAGTTGTTTTTTGTCAAAATTTGATTATTTCCTAAATATCTGTTATTCACTCTTATGGTGTGACTACTGACTACAGACTGCAAGTATCGATGCAATTGCCTTACTCTTGAAGAATAATGTGTTGACATTGGAAGCACTGGTATATCTCATTCAATTCTAAATTTGTATATTTACGTTTTCTTTCAGCTTGTTTAATGTTTCGGGCATATATAGATTTTCAGGCTATGTCTCTCACTTTCTTCCTGTCTGTAAAATTTAGGTCAAAGAGTTGGGAATGTATTTGACTGTGACAGACAACATAATTCGCGCTAGAGGTATGTAGTTTTCCTTAGAGGGATTCTTTTGGATGTTTTTCATTATAGAACTTGGTTAGGCTGCAGTGCCAAAAAAAGGGCTATGGTGTAGAATGACTCTATTCGTTTGATTATGAGATTCTATTGTATTACTGCCATATACTTACAGAACTTGGTGATCATTTTTGTTGTTTTGGCTGTGGGTTATTTAATTTGACTGCTCATTACTGCTGCATTTTATCCATCAGAAAAAGGCATCTTGCTTGATATTGTTACTCTTGCTCTTGCTCTTGCTCCTGCTTCTTATTTTAGCAGCGTTTGTTGTTATTTTAAAGAACCAAAAATCAAAATGATGCTGAGATATTCTTGGAAAATGGTATCCTCCCTTAGGTATCCTTCTTCTTGGAGAAGTGCTTATGCGTCTTTCATCAAAGCCACTGGACAATGTCACCATACATAGCTTGATAACATTTTTCACTGACAGATTGGTAAGTTTGGAAATTTATTTTTATGACATTGTTTGTTTAGAAGAAGTGTTGAATTATAGTCTTTTATTATCACATGAGCTTTGAAATATTATAGATGTTTTTTTTAACTTTCATCTATTACCAGTTTACCATTTATCATCCTTAACGTGCTTCCTTCTTTCCCAGTATTATTTGGATGTGTGTAGGTGTGTGAGCTTGTATGTATGTATGTATGTACACACACACACAATAATAGTAATAATTAGAGTGCTTTACAAAAGGAAAATTCAAGTGTCAAAGCTGTCATACCTCTGAAGTTGTTTGGGCCAGTATTACAGGATCAATTGTGCATTTAGTGATACACAGTTTATTGGGCACTTGTTTCCTAAACTCATCCTGCTCATCTTATTGTTATTATAACCAATTTATCCAGTGATTTAATCTTCAAATCTCAAGAATTTTAGGACATTGAACGAAATGCTTAAAGGAAATAAAGAAACAGAGAAGTAGGTTGAAATCACAGACCTAATACTGCATAGTGTTGCCTTGAGCTCAGCATCCTTGCCTGAAAATGATATTAGTTCTGACTTATGAGTTTTCCATGTTTTGATCATTCGTTGTTATAGTTTGCTGAAAAGAAAAGAGGTAGGAATATTTGTTACAATATTGCATGAGCTATGATTGAACTGGAAACCAAAGGTGCAATGAAAGTATTACCAAATAAAAAGTGAAGGTAAATAATACCCGTGCAAAAGGCCCCAACAACGGGCAAGGTTGGGGACAAATAAAATGTATGCAAACCTTATCCCACATAATGTTGTTGTTTTCGAGAATTGAACCCGTGACTTCTAGGTTGCACCCCTGCAATTATATCAGTAGGTCACGTGTTTGCGTGTCAAAAGTCAACAACTTTCGTGCACAAGGTTCTCGTAGTGGGCTGGGTTGGGGACAAGTATGATGTAAGCGCAACTTACTCCCACATAATACGTGGAGTGCTTGTTGTCGAGAATTGAGTCTGTGACTTCTAGGTTGGACCTCTACAGATGCTCATATGTTAAGGGTAAAGAACTCTAATGCACAAGGCTCCCACTACGGGCGGGGAGTCATACTTGATGTACGCTGACTTGAGCTTCACATAATAGATGGGCATGTTGTTTCCATGAATAAGTTTTAATGTCTACGCAACTCATAAGAACTTATTTTCTATAGAAGAAAAATAATGTTTTGCCAAAAAAATGGCATTCCAACTTAGCTTAACGCCTTTGTACCAAAAATTTACAAAGTTACTTGATCTGCCCCTTGCCTATCACACTGTTTTGAGTGACTTTCTTTGTGCATTATGTATGTACCAACAACCACAAGTTCTGGTAATTTTTTACTAGACTGTTCAAGTGAGTGTTCTACAAAGTGTCTTAAGATTGATTCAGGTTCTTGCATACTTGGGGTATTTACCTTGGTGCTTTTCTGTGTGCTAGACTGCTAGTAAAGTCTGGTGACATTTGCTTCAGGAAAGGAGTTTGAAGCTTGAAACTTCGATGGAAATTTTGTTAATATGGCTGACATGCTAATAATGTAGCCTGGCACCTTTTCCACATTTATTGCATTATAACGCCCTTTTCTGGTTTACACAGTAATGAATTTTATCATGCAATTAGATACATCATGAATAAAATAGATGATATTGTACTTATATCAGGCAGATTGGAAAGCTTTGCGTGGCGCGCTTGTTGGCTGCTTGGCTTTGATGCAAAGAAAGAGTATTGCAGGTATGGTCTCTGAGAGTGATGCAAAGGCTGTCGGACAGTCTTATTTACAAAACCTTCAGGTGCAGTCTCTGGGACAGCATGACAGGAAGGTATAATTGGTTACACGCCCAATGGTGATGTTGGCATGTTTGACAATTTACTGCAAAATACATTAAAGGAAAAACAATCATGCCTCTAATTTTTCTGCCAATTTCTTGATTAGATTTCAACTTTTTTCTTGTTATTTTTGCAGCTTTGCTATGAACTGTTGCAATGCCTATTAGAATCCTATCCCGATTCTGTTACCTCTCTGGTATTATCTTTACTCTCTCTCTCTCAAACCGCCCCCAACGCACACCCAATCAAATATATTTTTAAGATATATCATGGTGTACTTTTCTTTTTCGATTGATGTCCCATTGTATTTAATATTTTTGTTTTGAATATTGGCTGTTCATTTTCCTGTTCAGGGTGACGACCTCCTTTATGGAATCTGTGAAGCAATTGATGGAGAAAAAGATCCTCAATGCTTAATGCTAGGATTTCACCTTGTTGAAGTTCTCCCGCGATTATTTCCTGATTCATCTGGATTACTCGAAAGTTTTTCTAGTGACCTTTTTGAGGTCTTGGGGAGTTACTTTCCCATTCATTTTACCCATGTAAGCTTAATGTGCATGCTTCATGCTTGGTTCATCTTTGATTTTCATATTGAAAAATTTTCTTTCCTTTTTCGTGGACAAAGTTAGTAAAATTAAAATTTGAAACTAAACTGCATTATATAGCAAAAAATAGTAGCCATATTCTGTGTATAGATGCTTTATGAAGGCTTCATGGAATTACTAACTAAAATATTGAAAGTCACTGTTAGTTTGTTTCTTTAAGATTCTTTTTTGTGTTGGTCAATGTTTGAAATCCGATAAAAGCAGCTTTCATCGATAGTTATTGGTTGGGCAGAATATTGGTGTAACATTAATAAGATGTTCCAGTGGTTTTAAAATTTTGAACTGGAGTTGACTCATGAATCAGGATGAATATGTCAAGACTTTTGAAGGCTAAAATGACATTTACACTTGATTGTTGACAACTGGTTTCTTACACATTGGATTGCTGGTTGGATATTTTGAAGTTAATTAGCTGGTGAGAGTTTGGGGAAGGATACATTCATACATTTGAATGTAAATTTTACTCCTATGTTTTTGAGGATTCACTTCTATTGCTTTTAAAATTGGAATTTCTGTGTGTAAGTAAATGGGTATACTGAATAAAATAATGCATTGAGGTTCTCTAATGAATGTATTAACGGTAAGAAGAACTGAAACTTATTAGTGAGTCCAGATGTATTGCCCTTCTCTTTTATTTTTCAATTTTTTTACCAAGGATGGAAAATATTATAACCCTTTTATCCATTTTTTTCCCTGCAATTGATTGTGCATGTTACTGATATAAAATGTGTTATTTATTTCATTATTTTACAAGCCAAAAGCTGAGGATGTTTCTCTGAAGAGGGATGATCTCTCAAATGCACTAATGGTAAGTATGTATACGTGTATACTTCTTTTTCCTGAAACCTTTACTTTCTTTTGGATATTACCTTTTTTCCCAAATGAACTAATAATATAATTCCCCGCCCCTCCCAAAAAATACTATCATGTCTTTCATTGACATTAATTACACTGTTATTGTGAGAACTTTTCAATATGTGCCCCTTTCTTGAACAGAATTATATTTGCGTTATGATGTTTCTTTTCTTCTTTGCTTTGGCAGTTGGCATTTTCTTCAACACCCCATTTTGAGCCATTTTCTGTTCCCTTGCTTCTTGAGAAACTTTCTTCCTCTCTCCCATCGGCAAAGGTTTGTGAAAGCTAAAAATGATTATGTTCTCTGTAATGTATCTTCATGCAGCAATTTACCTATTATTTCAGATAGTTCCGTCTTTTCTGGGTTATCCATCCAATTGAATGCTGACTTTTTAAGCTTGCAGATTGATTCTCTGAAGTACCTCAGTAATTGCACACTGAAGTATGGAGGAGACAGAATGGCAAAACATGCAGGAGCTATTTGGTCTTCACTAAAAGATGCAATATCTTCTTCGCTGCAAGTTTCTGGTCTATCCTTTGTTGCAGAAACACTCAATGATCAAGGCTATCTGGAAAATGAGATTACAAGGGAAGCCCTAAAGCTTCTCGAGAAGGTTTTCATGCAAAATACTGATGTGTACTTCAGTTTGCTTGCCAGTGATGAAGATGTGAAAAAGATTTTCAACATGATTTCCAATTGTAATAAATACAGTGAAATTCCCCTGAAAAGCAAGCAGAGACTACATGCTGTTGCTCTTATCCTCTCTGCTTCTACTAAGGCCTCTGTTGCCTCCTGCAATAGAATCTTTGAAAGTTACTTCCCTCGCTTGATGGATGATCTGGGGCTTTCAGTGGAAAACTCATATGTAGCCTATAAGCCAAATGAAAACTGTGTGGTTCCTGAAAATCTTAATTTTGGAGCTCTTTATCTCATCATTGAACTCCTTGGGGCATGCAGAGATCTGATTGCAAGTTCTGGAGAGCTTGTATTGGAAGCTACTTATGCACATGAAAAATGGGGCTACTTGCTTCAAAGCTTTTCTTTTTCTTTAAGCCAGATATTCAGTTCTATCTTGGCAACTACTGATGACCATACTCAGGAGGCATATATTTATCTTGGAGGTATACTTCTGTTTTGTATGCAAACATGTGTGATGGAGTTGCAAGGGTGCAACCTAGGGGTTAGCGGTTCAATTCCTGAAACAGCATCTCCACATATTATGTGGAAGTAAGGTCTGCGTACATCTTGCATGTTCTCGACACCCACCTACTGCTAAAGCCTTGTGCATGGGATTTTTTTTTTATCATTTTGATTGTCAGTTTATCATTGGTTGCTGTAGTACAGGTTTAATTAATCTGCCTGGGGATGTTATTATAGAGGGTGAGGATTATAAAATCAAAATATAGGAATGTGAATGTCGAAGCACTGTTCTGTATCAGCAAATCTAATTTAAGGTACTGTTGTAGTGATGTTCAAGATAGAAAAAGAGGGGATGGAGAGGGAGGGAAGCATAGTCTAGGCGCATGAGCCTCTAAACGTACGAACTGGAAAATTTGATCGTTGAATTCATTATTATTTTTTTATAAATGAAAAGATTAATTATTGGAGCAAAATAGTACATAAAATGACTGTTGAGTCGGGGACTGGCATTTGCATGAATTAGGGAACATCTTTCTGCATTCAGAGGAACTTCCGATAAGGCCTTGTATCTCTGCACTTCACTGATTTTGAAAGATTTAACCCACATTTGCATCCTAAATTAAATGGAGGAAACTTCAGAACATTCTATCCTTAAAAATGAATTTTTCTATATCTTGCCTTCTTGGTAAAGTGCACTTATCATGCAGTCAAAGATGTTGGATATTATCTCTTGTAGTAACTTGCAGTGTTTTCGTGAAGCACTTTCTTAGTGACATTCTAAATAAATTCCTTTGCTATTCCAAAATCAAAAGATAAAAAATCTTATCATTTTCAACGTGAAGATAGAACGTGAGAAATCTTTTAGTCTGTTCCTCGCCCCATATTGCCATTCTACTACTCAGAACATGTAATGCTAAGTTACCCTTTCTTAGTCCTGCTTTCTTTCGGTGTAAATATTACTGCCATGTGACACTTTTGAGATGCAATCAAAGTCATTGATTAACCAGAGCTGCCGTTATTTTTATACTGGTTAAAGCATTTCAAGCCGAGTACTTCAACACCATATTTAGTGGTTAATGTCAGGTTATGTAAATCTGAACTTGATTAGTGAGCTTGAATAATGTAACCTCTTGTTCAATTGATGACTTTGTTCTTTGGAACTTAATTGAACGTGAGCAACTCCCTGTCAAATTGTATTTTCCTTTCCCTTATTTTTGTTGATGAAATGACGAATTGAGTTATCTTTTCCAAAATTGATTTATATTTGAAATTTGTTTGCCAATGTTGTTTTTCTTTATCGTAGTGTTCTTACCTTGCAAATGAGAGTTAAGCATCAGAGAATTCCAATCACATTGTTTTATTTTTGTGTCGATTTGCAGTGAGAGGTTTGCAGATTCTGGCTATGTATCCAGGAGACTATTCATTAGTGTCGAAATCCACTTTTGAGAGTATTTTGACGACATTGAGATCAGTTGTCTCCATGTATTTCAGCAAAACATTATTGTGGAAACTGGCTCTGAATGCTCTAGTACGTATTGCCTCTTTTCTCAATAGATGGCATGAGTCTGAGAAGTCACGAATCTACATGAGTGTTGTTGTCGAAAAGATCATCTCCTTGGTTTATCTTGATGACATTATTATGCCGGTTCCTCTCAAATTGGAAGCCATCTCTGACATTGGCACATCTGGGTTGAACTATATGCTGGAAATTGTTGAAGGATTGGGTGAAGCTATACGTGCCAAGCTACCCATGGTCTATGTACGTTGCAGCAGTTTTTTTTTATTTAACTTAATTTACGTAAAAATTCATTGAGAAAATGATGTGTTACCATAAGTATGCTGGAAATAGGCCTGAGGTTAACATTATTTATGATTTAGGGTACCTTACTTTCAAGTTCTAATGTCATATGAGATGTCCTATCCTGTTGTTTTTTTGCACCTTCTCGCCATCATTTGATGTTGCCAATCCCTGTAGAGATGAGCATTTATAACGATGTTTGTGCGTCAAATTCTGTGTGAAACATATCTGGATTATTCAGCAGTTAGACTAGGATGTGATTAGCATGGTGTTCAGGACATTTCATGGGTTCTCTTTTATTTTATTTGGAAAAATGTTCATTTTGTGTGGGCCTTGTTTCTTTATCCAAATTGTTCCAAAATCCTCCTGACCTAATGGTATTTCTATCTCATTTTTTGTTTCCCTAGGGTGATGGACATACCAAGTCAGCTGCAATCATTGTTCAGTTTCTGGAGTGCTTCTCTGACAAGTTACTTCCATGGTATACATTTGTACCTTATAAATTAATTGTATTGCATTAATTAAATTTAATGTAATAGTTCATATTGTCTAGTTTGATGAAAGAATTCCTTTTTCGTTACCATCTTAATCTCATAAAGTGGTGAATAGACGAACTGTTAACAATCAGCAAACAATCTCTCAATAATATTTGCACTTGGTTTATGCTGCATATTTGCAAGCTCCCTTTTGAAGCTTTAATTTTTTTCCCAAAGTTCTACAATTGAAAATTCAGTTAGATGACATAAAAGCTGATTTTCTATTGGAGTTTCTTATTTACATCGAATGGTCTCTTGATTTGGGGAGATCAGATGAGAGGTTCAGTCATTTTTCTTACTTGAAATCTTATATTATCTCAAATCTGCAATAGAAGTTTATTCTTGTATATTAGAAATTACGTCAATTATCTAGGCTTATGTGCTATGGAACTTCATTTGTCGGTTCATTCGTAGGCAGTTCCTGCCCTCCCCTCACCTGCTTTTTTTCTTTCTCCCATTTTATTCTCTTTATGGTGGATTGCCATTTGATATAATTTGTTCCAACCTCTGTTAAGACAAAACTTATTGAATGGGCTCAGGATGGAGGAAAATGGAAGTTGTGAAGAATCCATATTGAGATTTGTTGTATGTATTTGGAAGCAAATAGAGAACTGCCTGGCTTTGAGTGTTGGGATCCATGAAAAAGTAAGTAAAGTGGAATTTTCACTGATCTTATTACCTTTTCTGGTCTTCTTATTATCTTTCACCTGACATTTAGTTAAGTCTTAAACTTTGTTTTGAGATTCCTGTCCTGGCATCAGTAACCAGCGAAAAAATGTACTTGGAGAGTATCAGTTATTTATTTGCTTAAGCGCAGGGCCTTCTCGACTCAATCACAAAGGCAATGAAGCTTGCTGTTGGGTGTTGTTCCGCAGAGAGCCAAACCATAATAGTTGAGAAAGCTTACAGTGTAATATCAGTTGGGAGTTATTTTCCATATAATGAATCTACATCCAGCATTCCAATGCAACTGGAAGGGTTACAATTTACTCAAGAGATGGGCAACTTTGAAGGCAGAGATGGATGGATTTTATCATTATTCGCATCAGTAATTATAGCACTTCATCCTCAAGTGCATATACCAAATTTAAAAGCTTTGTTGCGTGTGTTCATGATTGCTCTCCTCAAGGGGCACATTCCAGCTGCTCAGGCTTTGGGGTCAATTGTTAATAAATTTGGCCAGAAACCCAACGGAATGGAGATTTCTGGTGATTGTACATTGGAAGAAGCAATGGAGGTAATCTTCTGCACTAGTTTTCATGGTTCCCATAAAAATGGCCCGGTAAACCGACTCGGTCAATTGAGCAATGGTAATGATGTTGACCTTACTGGTCTATGCCTTGGTGTTGCAAACAATACAATGCTTCAAATTCATGCCATTCTTGGATTGGCATGGATTGGAAAAGGTTTACTTATGCGAGGTCATGAAAAAGTTAAAGACATAACCAAGGTCTTAGTAGAGTCCTTACAGGCACATGACAAAACAGATATCTTCCCACCGAAACAAGGATCCTCAGATAACGGTTTGGAGCAGGATTCCTCTGGGAGGAAATATGCAGCGGATGCTTTTCAAATTCTTATGAGTGACTCTGAGCATTGTTTGAACAGAAAATTTCATGCGATAATACGACCACTTTATAAGCAACGGTTTTCCTCCACAATAATTCCCATTCTGCAGTCTTTAATCTTGAAATCGGACATGTCATTGTCAAGGTACATTTTCTTCTCTCTACTGATTATGAGTAGTCTTAGGTTCCGTGAGACTTACTGTCTCCCACCTTTTTATTGGAGATGTTCGAGCTATTGTCTACATCTTCTGTGATTGAAACTGCTGTCTGGCGCAATCAGCAAAAGGGGTATTTTGATGAATTACTAAATCTATTATTTTCCAGTAAAATGTTACCAACTCCAATGATAGTGGGAGAAAATTGGTTTAAGGGCTCCACATGATTTAATGCTGCTAAGGAAGTGTTATTACTATTACCGCCACCACCACCACCACCACAACCCAATTCAATTTTTTCTCGTGGTATTTTGTGAAATCTTTTTAGTCCAGTTCACAAGGAAAAAGTGTCAGCCTGGTGGCTATCTCTAACAGCAGTCGTATATATAAAACTAAGTTATGTGCTGTTGTGAACAAAAATAATAAGTCCCATGCAAAGTTATTGTGGTAAACAATTCCCATGCACAAGGCTCCCGTAGTGGGCAGGGTAGGTTCATTATGTATGCAAACCTTACCCTCACATATTAAGAGTTAAGACTGTTTTTGGGAATTGTACCTTGCACCTTTAGATTTATCTTATGTAATCATGATTTGAAGCCGAGATTGACACTGTATATTCAGTCCTCTAAGACAGTTGAGTTAACTTTGTGTGCCTATTAGAAAATTTTCAATTAGTCAAAATGATTTAGTGTACATTTTTTTTAAAGGGCATTGATCAGTGCTTTTATAATTGTTGAGATACTAAAATTGCTGCGTTATCAGATTGTTGCTGTATCGTGCTTTTGCGCATGTCATAACTGATACTCCACTAATTGCGATCCTAAATGATGCAAGGAAGGTTAGTTTATGGATATTTCCAAGCTTCATTAACTGATGCAATATAATCTATTTGCATGTAAACTTGAGGCGATTGGATTCAAGCTTTCAATTACATTTGGGATTATCTAAAATATTCCTTATTTATTGCGAGAAACTACTTTTTTACATTTGCAGCTAATTCCGATGTCGCTGGATGGCTTAACCGTGTTAAGCAAGGATATCGTGGATAAAGATATCATCTATAGTCTCCTGCTTGTATTGTCTGGAGTATTGACAGATAGTAATGGTAGGCTTCCTATAAGTACATGTGCTTGTTCTCCTCTTTTCTGTAACAAATTTTTCTGGCACATTTGCATTGTGGGACTTAGCATTTTGGCTTCTAGGTGTTGTTCGTGGCAACCTATTTATGCCGCCATGTGATTTTCATATATGTCCAAGTATTTTAAAAAAACTCAGTTTTATCATTGTTTGGATTTCTAAATAAGTTAAATCAGCTTCCTGCTCGTTTACAACTTTATTTTCAGCTTCATTGGAAGTTGTGTACTCAGTTATTAGTCTTCCATTCCAAAAATTCAGTCATTGGTCTTATAGGGAAGGTGGTAGAATTTGTAGGCGGTTGCTTATTTGAAATTTGGGGCTAGAGCTTGTTTTCATGCTCTTCTTGGAGAATACGGCATTCTTATGTTCAGTCTGTGGGAGGAAGAAACCCTAGGTTGCTTGTTTCAAGGAAATTCTTAAGGGAATCAAATACAGTTCACCACTTGTATAATCTTTGTCACGTTGATGCCCCAGAGGATAATCGAAATTTCAGAGCAGCGATAGTCAAAATGTTGTGGGCCCGGAGGATAATTAAAGCAGCATAAAGTAGGTGAAAAAGAAACTTCCTTATATCTCTCATTGTCAACTTAAGTAAGGAAATCTTGAGATAATAGAGTGAGAGGTTCCTTTGGTTGTTGGGCATCTGTAAAGCTATCCTTGATTACCAGGGGATGAAGTAGAGGTACATCTTTTATTGTCTCTTCAAGCCATCCAGCCAATTTCTGCCAGAAGTTACTGCAAGATGGATGGAGTACACAATGAAGATTACCCTGCTGGGACTGAACATGAAATTAGCGGGTAGCCAAAATTGTGGACCAATAGGAGACTTTCTAATGATTAAATTTAATCTTTGTTGGCCAGACAAAAGGAAGAAATCATGCTGGAATCAGTCATTTTAAGTTAAAGTTTCACAAAAGAGGGGGTCGAGTCCATCTATTCAAACTGGGTATCCCACATCCTTCTCTCTTTTCCTTTTTATTCAGTTTCAAATATTATCATATTTGAATAGGGGGAAAAACTGTTCTTGCATATTATTGCTGCTGTCAAATTTGTTTCTGTCCGTCATGGAAAGTAAGCTTCGCTCTTGAAAATAAGGTTTTTTCTTTCTTTCTTTTGCTTTTGCTAGGTGTTGGTGTGTGGTTATGTTATTTTTCTCATCCATTGTCAGATTTTGATCTATTTTCCATCGGCTCCTTGCTGAACCCTTAATTGTGCATGCTTACTTATCTGTTTTGTGGATGCAGGACAAGAAGCTGCCATTGAGAATACTCGTATGATCATTGATGGCCTCGTTAGGCTTATCGATTATCCTCACATGATGGTACTGTATTTCTATTGCTCATCTGTTCAGCTCATTCTTGCATGTCAATTGAAATTTTACTTTTATTTTTGGAAATTAGTGGTTTGTGGAACTAGCTCTATGTAATTCTATTCGTCAATTCATCATCATATATATACTTCTCCCATAGCTTTACTCTATAGTTGTTGCTGATAATAATCATTATTAGCCAGTTAAATACTGCCAATCTGCCATGAAAGATAAGAGAGGAAATGTAGGAACTTAAATTAAAGACGAGAATAACACGTGTACAGTGTACAGTGCCCATCATATGGGCAACCTGTAACTCATGTTCATCAAAATTGTTTTCAAATTTTTGGGATTTAAATTCGCATAATTGTTCTTTTTCTCTTGTGTGTAATTTGAATTGAAAGTCAGAAGGAACATTTTGTTTTGTAAATTGGCTGTGTCATATCCTTGTAATTCTACCTTGCTTTCTCCTTCTACATGTGATCAGAGTTCTGGGTTTTAGCGGTCATACTTGATACTTTTGTTATCCATAATTAATCGAATATCTTTTCTTTCTATGTTCAGCTTGTTCGAGAGACGGCTATTCAGTGTCTGGTTGCCTTGTCTGGGCTGCCTCATCCTAGGATTTATCCTATGCGAATGCAGGTTTGTTGATGTTAACCCATATCATCCTAGGAATTCAGTGTTATCACATACACTGATTATTTGCTTGGAAAGTCTCTGTCGAAGATCTGTATGGGTTGTTTTAAGCTGTTCTGAGTTAGTGCAAAATCTTTGCGTATAATTGTTTATGGCTGGTGACTTTCAGGTACTACAAGCTTTATCAAAATCTATTGACGATCCAAAGAGGTCTGTCCGTCGAGAAGCTGTTAGATGCCGGCGTGCATGGTCAATGCTTTAGATCTGTCAATCAATACACATGGTGATGTCTGATTTTGTTTTCTTGCCCCGGGACCATCGAAATGGGCATCAACTGCATCGAGAAGTATTAATTTCTGAAGACGGCAGGAGGTTTCTTCCATTATTAGCTCCGAAAAAACCCAGAATTGATGGGTTTTTTTTGTCTTCCCTCGTATGTTGAGAAAATCTTGGGCCCAGATGTATATTTGGAAATGCGAGTGAATGCTGACATTTTGTAGATAATTATCAAGTGATTTATGTTGTAGATACGTGAGTTTGAGTACTAAATTCTGTTTAGGTTGCATGGCTACTGAAATTGTTGCCAGGAATTGGCAGAGAGGGATATCTGAACAAGAATTTATCCACCAAATGAAGTTTTGTTATGCCAAAAGCTTTCTGCGACCTTCGCTTTGCAAAATAAGTGATGTCTTCTTTGAGTGCAGTCACTCGGCGCTGACTGATGCTTTGCTCAATCCCCTCTTGCTAATATGGATTGTGGACTTCAAGACAATCTCAGGAATTTTAGAGACTGGATAAGGTGTCCCAGCTGAGCTGGCCATCACAAATTCAGAGAAGCTAATTTCATCTCATCATTTCTGGCTGGGTCGTTGCATCCAAATGGAGCAGCACTTGTTTATTGCGAGACGCAACATTCATCATTATACGAGTCTACAAAATGAGTCTTAAGAGTCTACAAAATGAGTCTTAAGAAAATCAATGGAAATCAACGGGAATATGGGATGCAACAATCATAGTTATCCGAGTCTTTATCCAAAAATAATCAACGGAGATCCTCTATATATATCCATATGTTGTCTATATGTTGTCTCTTACTAGATGCAAGACCAACAATTTCAACTATTTGTGTAGTACGTTGCAACTGGTAGGATAAACTATTGAAAAGGCTCAAAAAGGTGGCAATAGCAACACTAGATGAGAATTGCTAATTCTATTATACATGCACCTTAATCACTTCTCAGAACCAGACTCACAGAGAACTCTTTTTTTTTACAGCATCGTCCAAATCAGAAATCAGAAATCAGTAATTCCCAATCCCCCACCGGCACCAGCTAGAGCATTGAGAATCACTCCGAAAAGTCATCTTCTGCTCCACTGTACTGATCAACATCTTCATTTTCCATAACCTTTCGAGTTCTACCATGGCCATCCTCAATTTCCTTCCCTAACTTTGAACGAGATGTACTTCCCTTTGAATTTGAGTATACCTGAAGCACCGCCAAATTAAAACTACATAAGATGAAAATTCTGGTATTCTATTATTGTGAACTCTGCGATTTTTTCAAGACCGTACCCCAGAATCCTTGACTTCGATTGCAGAAGCAATAGCTCTTCGCCTCACAGTTATTTGTGAAGGAATAGGAAATTGCTCAACATCATCTTTCGATCTTCCCTCACTGGCTTTCCTCTTTCTCAGATTGAACTTTGTGGGGAGGGGCTGCATGATTACAAGAAGTGTGTTGTAGCAGCACAAAGATATGTCTGGGCACTATCCCCAAAAACAAGCCCAAAAAAGGGGGGCAAATAAAAGAATGTTCAAGCACAGTATGGAGAAAGACTAGGTTACCACATAACGAGCTTCACCATCATCCATCGAAACTAAGTACGATGTTGGTTCCTCTGATTCATGTTGTACCTGTTCAGGTAACACCAACAATAATTTCAGTAAAAAATTGAATCAACAGTTTGCTGACCTTTCAAAATAAGTACAGTCCTTACATTGCAATGATACTCCCGTATCCAATTATATCGGATGTCATCATTTTTATCATACACATCCTTCCCTAGCTGTCGCCAAGGTACAAAAAAAGAACAATTAAATCACCACATAAAATTAATAAACAAGCATGCCAGGGTCTCAGGGCACCAGCTTAAAAACTTCAATGCCTACAAATGATTAGGAACTCAACCTAAGGCCTATCTACCTCATTCGGAGAAGGAACCATGTAAGCCAGAAATTTCTCTGGGTTGGCTGGATCAGGGCCTGTTACAGCATAAGCTTTCATAATTGCCTGCAACCAACCACATGATAGAATTAATATACAGTGCACTATTTCATCATTAGACCCTTAACAAAAAATAATAATTGGGTTGATGTGAGATAAAGAGGCACAACTCATATACCACCAAATTAATTTTCAGATTTGCACTCAATATATGCATATTCCAAATAGCCTATACCAATATACTTGACAAAAGTCACTTGGTTCTATGACCATATTATAACCATGCACAGGTAAATAAATTTTCGTGGATGATCACTACTGCGAGAATCACACAACAGAATCAATTATATCACTCACCCTTGATTCATAGGCATCACGAACAGATTGGTCCAACTTGCTGTAGATTTCAGAATCCGTAGTAGGAGCGCTATCAAACCCGGCAACTATAAAAATATCATCATACCTGATAATAGTCGTACAGTGCCAGTAAGTTGATATATCCGAAGAAAATAAAATCATGAAGTACAAAATTTTGTAGTTCAATGTTTTAAACCACAATTAACCTACTAGGAAGTAGGAATTCATACTCATTTGTCATTACTAGATATAACCTCAATAATCTCGTACAGAAAAAATGGATACATAAAAAACGAAGTGAGTAGTACACAAATATATATGAGTAAAACTTTCCCTCTGGAGACATGCAGATCATGATTTGATCAAAAAAGTTAAAAGGCCCATATATTTGGCAACTATATCAAACATCGTATAAGCTTGCAGATAAGCCAATGCCGCGACATAAATGAACATGCATTATAGACTCTTGCATGAGAATTAATGACCATGCAGTGAGGCAGTAACATTTATTGCACTATAATATAAAAGCAATAAATAGCATCGTACCGCTCAAAATCGGGCAACAGAGGCAGAACCTCAACAGGTTTTAAATTTTTGTTCTCTGCATGAACAGGGAGTAACTTTGCTGCCTCAAATGATGTCTCGATTTCCTTGATTTGTTTTTCCCTGAAAACATCATTATGCCTTTAGCAAATGAAATGGAAAATTCTATCAAATATTTCCAGCTTAAAGAAATTTCTTCACATGGACGAGGCAGAAAAATGTAACCTATTGTTACGGTTCTCCAAAATGCTCCGACCTCTCTTCATTTCTCGCAATTCCTTTGCTTGTTTTTCAGTTAAAGACTGCAAATGTCAATGATATAGTTATGACTTATGACACAGTTCAATAATTGAATCAAAAGAAAAGAAACTGAGGAACATATTTATCTACTACCTGCTTTGTTGATTCTGCGCTGAAAGAGGATATGTACTGTGTTTTAACAAGCCACGAAACACCTTTATCAGTAGGTCGTTCCTTTTTTCTTATGCCTTCTTTTTTCACTGGCGTAATTGATTCATCATCACGCAACAATTCCTCATCGTGTGGGCCAAGAGGAGGCCTAACGCTAGGACGACTAGCCAACACATACGGAAAAATAAAGAGTAAGGAAAAGACGATGATGATATTGAGGACTCTTTATCAAAAACATATACTGCAACCAAAAAAGATTTAAGCCTTGAGAGACAATACTTGTATACTCTAAGATCAAGCAAATCAAGAGGTATCCCAAGGTCTTGCTCAAAGAAAAGTTTGGGCTTATTATTTTTCTCCAAAGATGTGATTGTGTATTTTGTAAATCTGCAAAAATAAATGGCAGATGTCAGAAGAAAAAACACAAACTTGTGTTCTATAATTAGTATTAGATAATAATATCTGAGAAAATCAAAGAAGGACAGAATGCAGGTAATAAAGATACTAAGTATTTTATGAGCAAACCTTTTGAAAATAAAAATTAAAAGTCTGAAAACGTATTTTCAGTGAAAGATTTCCTTTACACCAAAGCTGACTCACATTTGCAAGATGCATGTAGCAACACATCATAATAAATGAAAAATGCATGCAGCAACACATAAATTATAGTAGAAAATCGAAAAAAGTTAAAATTACATACTGATCTTTATCATTCTTCAGAGACATAAGCTTTGGCTGCGCCGTTGGATCAGGAAGTTCATTTCGAAATCTTCAAAAGGAAAATATGCAAACAACAGGTCCCCATATTAGGCATATACATAGCCAAAAAAATGTAACACTAAAGAATACACGGCTGCCAAATACATCATGTTTACAAATACTTCCACTCCATATCTTGATTTACAATAAACTAAACGTAGAAAACGACATCCTAAATGAAAGCTCTACTTCAGCTGCCGGGAGTAAGCACATCTAAATACATTACCAGTGGACTAATGATGCTGCCGGGACCAGCATGCTCACATGGGCGTTCTCCTACAGTGATAGACTACATTATGGAGACAAATATTTGGTTCAACCTCAAAAGAGCCTTGAGCACATAAAAACTTCAAAATTGTCTCCACCAATTCCCTATTGAACAACTCTTCCTTAATCCAATGGTTATAAAACAAAATTCCATTCCTTTTAACACTTAGAACTCTACTCGAACAAATTCAAGTAAACAAACGAAACATAAAAACCAGAGTGATGTCAACATACTCACTTCAACTTGCACAAAAATGTTGTTGGCTTCTTCAATCTATTTTCAATCCTTTCGCCACTTAAGAAAGAAGTTGCCCTCCTATCCCCCATTCTTGACCCTAAAACTGATCCCTTGCCAAGAGGCATCATCTGGGTCTTTTGTAGAATAGTGTTCTGAGACTCTTTAAATTGCTGCTTACTCTTCTCTTCTTGCCTTTGCTTCTCATACTCTCTCTTCTTCCTCAATCTTCTTTCCTCCTCTGTCTCCATCCGTCCTGCAAGTCCATTTGACTTTTTTGCAGTTGGAGGAACAGGAACTTGTGGCTTCTGCTGTTGTTTTGAGCCCATCCCATGATTCAAATGCTCATGCTCGCGTCCTTTATCGCGGACATTTGATCCCCTATCTAGCACATTCTCTTTTGGAGGAGGAGGAGGTGGAGGAGAACTAGGTGGAGGTGGTGGTGGGATTGAAGAGCTCGGGGGCGGAGATGAAGGGGGCGGGGGTGGATGTTGCAAAGACTGGGGTGGCTGATTACCATATTGTGAGTAGAACATAGGCTGTTGCTGTGGTTGCGTTGAATTCTGCGGTAGTTGTGCCGGAGGTGGTGGAGGAGGTGGGTATGAGGAATCCGGTGGCGGTGGAGGTGGAGCAGTATAGGCATGTTGAGGAGGAGGAGGGGGAGGCTGTTGGTGTTGGGGTCTCGACGGAGGGTAATGGTAATTGGAAGGCACTTGAGAGTAACTTTGAGGAAAAGAAGGAGCTCCCGCTTGTGCTGGTTGTGGAGGGGCTATTGGGGGGTAGTTTTGATTGTACTGATTTGGCCTCTGTTGCTGTTGTTGTTGCTGCTGCGGTGGATGAAGAGGGTTTGGGGTAGGTGGCGGAGCAAAAGAGGATTGGGGAGGGAAAGGCCTATACGAGGCCATGTCTGGGAAATTATGTAGAACGAAACAGATCAAACTCAAAAACCCTAATATTGAAGGAAAAAAAAACTCTCTGCTTCTCGACTTCTCCACACTTAAAAGAGACGAAACCCTGACAGTATGTAAATATCAACGTACATACGCGAAAAACAGCGACTGAAAACTTAAAATCGCAAAATTCGATCGACAATCTACCTCGTATGTAGCTCTCAATCAACTCAACTTCAAGAAGAAAAAAACAACGAAATATCAAAAACGAGAGGGATTCAATTCAGATTTCAAAGGCCAATTCGCCACCGAATCCCAGTGAAAAAATGGGAGCCCGGATCGCATTGCATGCGAATGCCAGATCGAAAGAGAGATAAATCGTTTGTTTCAGTAGATTTGGTTTTCTCTATGGTCTAAGCATATATAGAATTCCGGTAAAGCTTCTTCCACTTTTGGATTTCGGTCAGACCGAAACATCCACGCCGCTCTTTAATTTTGATGCCCGTCTTGTTAGCGGCCTGCCTTTCTTTCCATTGGAGCCAATTCTCCATCTTATATAATAAATTTTCGTATCATTTTTTTTGCTCAAATATTCACCATCTACTTTTTACCATTTAAAAATAAAACAAAAACTCATCTTTAGCATTTTGATTGAATTGGTCGGGAATGATCAGGGACGAAGTCAGGATTCTAGATGAAGGAGGTAAAAAAAATGCAGGGTTCGAGAATAACGTTCTAAATTTTTTCTAGGACACGAGAAGAGTTATCAGTTACGAAGAGAAAGTACACAACCGTGCCTCCGCCCGGTTAAAACTAATTTCCATTTTTAGGCAAAATAAAAGTCATGTCATATGTTATCGATCACATCAGCATTTTTTAACGGTAATATGATTGAAGAACTAATGTATGCGGACTTGTTTGGTAGAAGAACATCGTTTGAATGGCTTGCAAAGAAGTATGTTGATCATTCTAGAGATTATCGTACATGGAGTTCTATTGCACTGAACAATTGTGTGTATCGTCACCATAACTTAAAACATAATGCATATATACAGAGCAAGGTTAGGGTTTTGAAGATGATATGTGGAGATGGCAGATATGCGATTTGTGATCATGAAGACCATAACTATATAGTCGTATATATGATAAGGATTGGAAAATCTTTGAATACAAATGTATTCACATTTCACATTGGTTTCTAGCTTATATTAGGTAGTCCAACCACAGCCCAACTTGGTTTGAACTCCTGGGCTTTCGCCAAGAGATTCCACTAGTCGTTAGCTTTTTTTTTTCCTTTATTGAATTAGGGAAGGAGACGAGTCTCGAATTTGAAATTACATACAACTCAAGTCGCCAATTAAAAGTTTTGTCACTTGTTCCTAGCTAGGCACGCACATATCAAGCCTTTTTCATAACATAACATGGTACACAAAGTTATTGCGTTTGTCCAAATTTTTGGCTGTCAAATGTTGAGCTTGACCCGGCTCTAAACAGCCCATATAGTATATTTCATTGTAAATTTGCAATGAAATATTATATTCCATTATTAATATTTCATTGTACAATTACAAAGAAATATTATATTAAACTGTAATATTTCATTTTCATATCATATTTTATTGTATAGTTACAATGAAATATGGTATTTCATTGTAAAACTTAAAATGTAATATTATACGATGTTACAATGAAATGAGACAATATGAGTTATTTAACCCTGGGCTATTTATCACCGTTGTTTTTCTTTCGGACAAAATTTTACTTTTTGTCCCACTTTCGTCATTCACATATCTAAATGTACCATTTTTTATCCCTAAAATTATTCTGGTGATAGAAAATGCTAACTTGGCAAGCCAGTTGGCTTCCATGTATGAGAGAGAGTACACGTGTACTCAACATCAAATGCAAAACTATACTTTTCGTCCCTTACCTATACATTAGGTTTCATTTTCGTCTCTAAACTATTTATCAAGCAGGTTTGCGTTTCAATCCGTATTAACTATATTGCTATTGGTGTTTTTAATTAAGGAATTCGGGAGATAAAATTTTGTTATTTAAAACTGCAGTCTCATAATTCTTGAAAAGTTGCAGGTGGAAGTTGTTTTATGATGGTCAATTATAACGTTTAAAATATTGAAATTTACAATGCACTATATAATTTAGATTCTATGTTTATTTAATTTGAAATTGAGAATTAATTGATAGATTCTATTTCGTATCTTATAGTTAAACATTTACCCGGAAAAAAATAAATGATTTTAAATTAATTTAGGAATAAAATTATGTAGATTATGATAGTTGAAAAACATCATTACAATTTAGGATAATTAATCACGTTGGCAATATCCGAAGTGCCACAAGATTTAACCGCTGACCTTCACACGGAAGGAACAAAAGTGGTTTATTTGAGTAGATGAGGGACAAAAAATAATTTACGGATGAAAATGAAACCTGATGCTTGGACAAAAACTACAATTTTGGATTCAACGAAATTTGATAGTTTTATATGGAAAAGATCAATGCTAGTTTTAATCACAAAACCCACTTCACTAAAAGAAATGGTTCTCATTGCAAGCTTGGGCGGTTGAGAAAATCAAAGAAAACAATGCTCAACAATTTTATAACTTCAATACATGTAAAGTTTCAAGCCAACAACTACTACTTCCTTCCTATATTTTGACTCCAATAGTTCAACCGCTAACATCCACCAAGATTTCTTCTCACCCACCCTAATAGCTTGCAGGAATCGACAGAAGAAAGCAAGGGAAAAAATCACTAGGAATGGCAATATCATGAGGAAAAAAAGAATAATAATAATAATAGAAAAAGTAAGTTCCAATCTTCAAAGCAACAGTACTACTTATAACCCATTCATCTATAGTTTCTGTAGGAAGGGCTGTACATGCAGCTTTCTGCATGCTTCACCAGATCTTCCGGTTGAGGTAGGCGCGTAGCCAAGCCTGTTAACAAGACACAATTGCATGGGAATATGTAAATGTAACAAAAAAAAAGGGACATGACAGAAACGCAAACAAGAATCGTAGTGATATTACTCACCAAGTTCGTAAGCTTTGGCAGCTACTTTTGCGGCAATCTGAGCTGAAATCTTCCTGATGTTCTTAAATGGAGGGTAAATGAGACCCATTTCAAAGTTCTCCTCCGTCACCTGAGCTGCCAAAGCTTCCGCTGTGATGACAAAACAGAAAAAAAAATTACCATTATAGATTATCAAAGGAGGTTTGAGGCTAACATAAAATGGGAAAGAAAATATATCCATAACCAGATGATGGGTATACGAATGCATATATAGGATTATGGATAATATTTGTGTGCACTTACATGCCGCCAGAAGCATGTCGTCGTGAACACGAATAGTACCGGACATAATCAGGCCCAGACCAAACCCAGGGAAAATGTAAGCGTTATTTGCCTGGGATCAAAATGAAACATTAGGGGTGAAATCAGTCCACAATGTGTAATTGCTGTATCTTAGACACGGTACTTCAAATATTCAGAGTTCAGACCTGGCCAGGGACAAAAAAATTCCCGTCATATTCAACAGGTGGAAAGGGGCTCCCACTAGCAAAAATGGCACGGCCCTGCAAGTAACAAAGACAAAGAATAACGAAATCAGCCATAGCTGATGGCAAGGCAGTCCAATGAATCAACCGATGAGAGAAAAAATTAGAGGGTGTTGATATGATATTTCTATGATTATGAACAGGAGATGATGTCCCAGTTTCACATGACCTGACTCCACGTATACGCTTCTTCAGCAGTACATTCAGACTGTGATGTTGGGTTGGAAAGTGCGAGAATAATAGGTTTCTACAAAAAAATTCAGCCAGACATGACAACAGTTAGGGTATTGTTATTTAGTGAGCAACATATATATCCATTAAGCAGAAAAGAAAAAAAAAACATACTAACTACCTCATTGAAGGAAGCCATAGCCTCAATAACTTCTTTAGTAAATGTTTTTCCGACTCCGGATGTTCCGATTAACACTGTTGGCTTGATATCCTGACAAAAAAACATGTTCCTCAATATTAGTCTTCCATTACACTTTTTTTTCCGTCAATTTTTCTTTTTTTCTTATAGAAAAAAGGAGAGGAAAATGGAGAGAGTGAGGGAGCAAGGAATCACACATTAACAGCATCCAGAAGCGTCTTCACAGGTTCGTGATCATGTGCCCAGGGTTTCTTGAAGTGTTGAAGTGATTCCATGCGTGATTTGACAATCAATCCCTGCAAAAAAAAAACATTCGAACTTTAACGCTTACAAAATAGAAAGAGGAGAGGGTGGCAAAAGAAAAAGTAAGGAGCAGGACCAAGCTATTTTTACCTTTGAGTCTACAAGCCAAATATTTTTCCGAGTTTCTTCCAGAGGCATATTTGTCTGTATAAAGAATCAGAATGTTTTATAACCACATCAGAATAAATTTAAGCAGTAATAGGTACATACAATCTATACGCAGATAATAACACCCACAGTAAAAGATAAAAATATAACCTGTTTAGACATCTCAAGGGCTATAAGTTTCGCAATTCCAGTGCCAGCCTGTAAATCAGTGAATGATAGACATAAGGACAAAATCATATAAACAATGGAGCAATTTTGATCAATTTGAGGAGTAGGGGCGGCAAAATGCAATGCATTTAAGATCTGGAAAAGTACATGCTTTAGAGTTGTGCCATTTTTCGTGTGCATTGATGGCTCTAGCCTCTTAGAGAAAAGGTCTCAGAGAAGGTAGCACACAAATTCGTGGAATTGCATTTACTACAAAACTCGTAATGAGAATAAAATGCTAAACATTGTTCTACATTTACTGAATTTCAATTCACAAGTGAATCTCCTTCCCCTTTGAAAAATAAACTAGCAGAATCAGTGCTTAAAATGAAGGGTATTTACAAACTCACTTCTCCAGCACCAAGGAACAAGAATCTGTGATCAGCTAGGGTCCCTCCAACTATTTTTAGTGCGGCAACAAGCCCTGCAAGCACCACAGATGCAGTGCCCTGGAATATAGAGAATGGCTCAAGTGTTAGAAATATTTACATTCATCCACATAACGCCAGATATTACAATAAGCAAAAGCCACATTACCTGAATATCATCATTGAATACAAGATGAGTTGTACCATATTTTTCAAGTAGATCAAAGGCATTGTGGTTTGCAAAGTCTTCAAACTACAATTTAAAGTTTAAACAAGTACATTACAACAACAATACATAAGCTAAATATAAGTTCAAGTCTTTCAACCCAGATCAATCACCAATTTTGATCTTCTCCTGTGGTCACCTACCTGGATAAGGACTTTCTCCCCGTAATTCTGCTTCACTGCAGTCATGAACTCATGTAGAAGTTCAGCATATTCCTACAATTAGGAAGAGCAAAGCCACATCATTATTTTTAAAAAAGAAAAAGAGAGAGGCATAAACCACCACGCCATAAGGAAAACTCATAATGATAACCACCTGTCCAGTGGCCCTCCTTTGCCTGAGCCCTATGTAGAATTCATCTTCCAACAGCTTTTCGTTGTTTGTTCCCACATCAATGGTTATAGGCAAGCACTGAAATAATGAGCAAGTTTTGACTCATTTTCATTAAAATGACCACAAGAAAGATGGGCAAATATGAAAAATTGCACTGCTCTTCAAGGTTCAGATTAATCAAAACTTTGTCTTTTACCAATGGTCAATGACCAATGTGATCTGTCATTAATTTACCAATAAAGCAGGTAGAGCACTAAAATCATTAGTTCATTCCATTAAGAATGATGACAGCAGACCCTGATTTGAAGGCATGCAATCCGATACTCATGAAGATAAATTACAGTTAGAATGGCCAGCATAGAGGAAAGCAAACTTTCAACCTATATTTTAACAGAACAATAAAAGATATTGCTCATTAAAAGCGAGGTAGGGTGTTCAATACATGCTATTTATTACTCAGCCATGTTATCAAAAAAAACTTACTGCTGAAGGGCGAACTCCTCCTAGTGCGCTATATAGAGAAAGTTTCCCAACAGGTATCCCCATCCCCTGAGAACATAAAGTTTCAGAAAGGAAGTGAGAGAGACTACAATTGGAAAAGAGTAAAGCATTAGCCCAGCCCATCACACACTCTGGAGGCCAGCTAATTACAACTATTTTCAAGACGAATCCTGAATAAGGTAGTCAGATGGAGATTACCTGACAGCCAAGATCCCCCAGACCTAGTATCCGCTCTCCATCAGTGACAACAATAACTTGAATATTTTTCTCTGGCCAGTTCCTCAGTACCTCAAGAATCTTGCCCCTGCAAAAAGATAGCTCATCATTCTTCACAGCGATAGGAAGAGCATATTCAACATGAGTGTGCCATTGGCAGTAGATTGCATTTGAAGAAAAGAGGCCATTAACACAGGGAACTAGAAATGGGTGTAATTGAACTCACTTTTCATTCAAACTGATAAAAAGGCCCTGAGGGCGTCTAAAGATGCTCCCATATTTCTGGCAAGCTTCACCAACCGTCGGAGTGTAAACAACAGGGAGTAACTCTTCAACATTGTCAATGAGAAGTTTGTAGAACAGCTTTTCATTCATTTCCTGAAGAACATGGCGTTGAAATGCGAAACCATTAATACTAAACTTTTCTGAGATGAAAATTTATGGGGTCTATAATTATTCTTCAACTCCAGGTATATGGCACGAATTTATATAGAAGAACCTGCAACAACTTGATAGTGGTAAGAATTCAAACAGCAACTATGCACTGGATTCATGCAAGCTACGATTTCAAATTAAGTCTACAATAATGTGGCACAATTTCCAAATGAGAAAAGCCATAAATTAAAAAGAAAAAGCAATCAGCTACCTGAAGATCCATCATAGCCATGTACTTTTGCAGTGGAACTTCATACTGGCGCATATTGTGCATCATCTTTTTCACCTGGCATGTGGAATGGTAAAATTTAGTTAGATTCCAATACAACTTGCAGACTGCACACCTAAATCGAGTACAAGGATAAAGACCTGCAGGTCCTGAGAAATGACTACTGGTGGAAGAAGACCACGCAAGAAGTGAGAATCTCTTTCTTTATACGTGAAGGCAAGTCCTTTGTTGTGGTGTGGATCTCGCATCAAAGAGTAACCACTGCAGCACAAGAAACATTTAATCTCACATCTATCCTATACCAACTTATGTAAACTGTTGATCTGAACAACTATCCATATCATATACTAATGATATAATCATCCTTCCTTATTTTATATTTCCTGAATTTAGTTTATAATCACCTAAAATCCCTCTATCAGATTAGAGAGGATCATAAAAAAAATGTGATTGTTCAACACTATATCTTAACAAAACCCAGAAATCCAAATATCAAAATTCTGACAAAAAAAAGAAAAGAAAAAAATGATCAAAAGAAAACACTGAATCATACCTAGCAACAGAGATGGACCAAGGGGTGACTAACTGGTCCTCGGTGGCAGTGTCTTCACCATATACGTCCTGGACCCCACCAGAGATAGTGGATTTGGGGTCCATGTCAAGCACGATAGAACCCTCCCTCGTCTCCTGCGGTGTGCTCTCCATCACAACGCTGCCGTTTCTTTCCCTATTAGGATTCAAAGCCACAACTTTCACCGGAGTTGAATGGGCTCTCCCCTGCCTCCGAGAGAAGGGATTACCCGAGCCAGAAAGGCCCGAGCTGGTCTGTTTAACAAAAGAGAGACTTGTTAATACGGAAATCAAAATTAATTGAAGAAAATAGAAGATTTTAAATCAAATATTAACAGAAAAAAGAATACCCGAAATTAAAGCTGAATTAAGATCTTAGGATAACAACTTGTTGGAGAAAAAAATCTAATGATTTTATGATCTTGAATGTGATCTTCAAACAACAAGATTTTGTACCGAAACTTATTAATTGAAAATCGTATTTCGACGTGGTGATTTCAATGCGACGAATTACATATGGGCTACATCCAAAATAGAAAAGAAAATAAGTTTAATCGATCTCCATATTCGGAGCAAGCTAGATCAATAGCCACGAGAGCAAATCAGCACAACAGTCGAAAAATAAGGTAATAAATCGTGAATTCAATCAGAAATAAATTAGTGTAAAATGGGTGTGCTTGGAATTGCGAGTAAAGTAATGAGTTTGGCTTAAATTACCAGAAAAATGCTTCTACTCAACGAGATCATGG
Source organism: Euonymus europaeus (assembly GCA_963580455.1). Classification (NCBI taxonomy): domain Eukaryota; kingdom Viridiplantae; phylum Streptophyta; class Magnoliopsida; order Celastrales; family Celastraceae; genus Euonymus; species Euonymus europaeus. The sequence goes on from OY756965.1 coordinate 21,596,163, forward strand.
CGAAAGAAATGTAAGGCGACAGAGTCTTTCGCTGTTAAAGCAAAAACCGGAGAGAGAGAGAGAGAGAGAAATCGAGAGTCTTCAGGGTTATATAGAAGCTCTCTCCTTTTCTTCACTTTCTCTCTTGCCCTCTCTCTCTCTTCTTCTGACACGAAGTTTGGCGGAAAGAGAGAGAAGAGGAAGTATAGACAAGGAACCACTTAAAAACGTGTCTTCATTTTCTCTGTTCATCTGGAAATGACTCAGGTGTCAAAGATCGATTTTGGTTAAATTATTTAATAGATTATTGTCCAATTATGTTGAATTTTTAAGCAGCTAGGTAGTTTACTTTTTCAAAAATCAGTCAACAAATTTTTTTTTTTTTTTTTTTTTTTCATAAATATAATTTTAAAACATTTTTTCTTTAAAAATATATGCGAGATTTCAAAAAAATTACATATTTGAACTCAGGGTGTAAAAATCTTTCTAATAAGACTCATCGACGTTTAGATTGTCTATTCGAGATGAAATTTTATTACACTATAATATAAAACATATATTCGTTGTTTTCTGCATTTTAATTGAAATTATATTGGGCACCCGAACCCATTAGGGTTTAGTATTTAGGACTCTAGGGTTTAGTATTCAGGACTCTAGGGTTTAGCACTTTGGACATTTAGAATATTAGTAAATCCGTTAAGGTTTAGCTAATTTATTTTTGTTAGGGTTTAACACTTATTGTTTAAGTTACAGCATAAAAAATCACATGAGCCCATTAGGATTTAGCGAATTTGTTTCTCTTAGGGTTTAACACTTATTATTTAGATTACAACATGAAAATCCGATAAACGAGTTCATATCAGTACCCATAAATAAACACTAAAACTTACATAACACACATATCAATACAAAAAATAATGTAATCAAGAATGACTGAATAAAACTTATTGATGATGAATCTTTACTTGTTGATTCTAGATATGTAATTTTTTTTCGAAATTTATATTTTGAGACATAAAGTATTTTGAAATTTTGTTTAAGAAAGAGGGAAAAAAACTTAGTAGAACTTTTCAAATGAAATATTTTTTATTTTTAAAATTTTTAATTTTATAATGTCATACACTTACAAAATATATTGGACTACAAAAACTTGATATATTTATCATTACTCTTTCATCAAACAATTCGGTTTTGATTTTGTCGATTTTTTAACACGCATGAAAATGCCATCTGTGTTGATATTTCCATCCAATTCCCATAGTGTCCCTAGAGCAAACTTCTAGTATTTGTGGTTCTCCTCATTTTATAAATTTGGAATATGATGATGATAAAGATGTGCCTCAAAACACAAAAAAAGGGATGAAAATGAATGCAGTAGAAAAGGATTGATTGTGAAGGAAAATAAGAAGTGTTCAACCTCATTACAGGACAACGCACATGATCCTGTCATTCTTTGTGATTTGCATCAAGGGTTTGTCTTCGTTGAAAAAACCCACATGAAATTCTCCATCAGGAGATTTAATTTTGTTGTGCTTGCTTTTATGTAAACATCAATGTGGGTTTTCACTCATGCAGTGTTGAGAAAGACAAGAACTATGCTCCCAATCGGTTGGATTGATCGTTGATCCTTCATGCAATAACCCTTTTATGCAGTGATGGTTACTCCAACTTTGGTATTTTGTACATACATATATGTGTGTATATATAGATATAGATATAGATGTAAAGAAATACGGTTGATCCATGTAAATTTCAAATAGTTAATTTGTTTTTTAAGTCTGTTGCTGAAAAGGACAATAAAATGAACAACAACCAAACAAAATCAAGAGCCAACTATGAAAACATCGAACATATCGCGCGGACACTACTGAGGAAAAGCAAGTGGACATCCAATGTGGGATCCAGGATCCGAATTGATACACAATTAAGTAGCTGGTCCGGGAACGATACATTCGAATTTTTTTTGGGTTATTTATATAGTAGAGAGATAATCACTAGTCATAATTTCAAACAATAATTTTTTTTTTTTTTGTTTATCACGATTGTTCTCTACAAGTTAAAGACACAGAGGGCATAGCTTAGACCAGTGAGAAGGAGAGGTGGAGAGACACAGGTTTGGGTTTACCGGTGAGTGTAAGACTGGTTTACAAATGGAGTAACTCTGCAATTGGATACACCATCAAATTCGTATCTAACGGCACGTAAATAATATTTTTTTTTTTTGAGAATAATAACATTTCATTAAACAAACTCTCCAAAAAGAGATACAAACCTTCGAACAAGGCAAAATAAGTCTCCTGAAGAGGCAGCACTACTCACCCAAAGTGAGAACAACAACTCCCACACAGGGGAGATCAACACAGAGAAGAGTAAACAGTAAAAAAAAATTACAAAAAATAATATTGCAGTCGAAAATACAAAGGAAACATCCTTAGAAAGCCTAAAAAGACCAGATCTAGACATTACTATTATATCATGGATAGTACACAATAAGATGGGCGCCAACAGCTGCACATAAATAATATTACAAAGTAATATGGTATGATAAAAATTTAATTGAGTGATGTGACATTCCTCTAGAATATAAAATACGGAGCCGAGTACCCCGATCACTATTTTTTTATCGTTATTTTCTTATTTATTCTCTGTTGTTACTTCCGATAACTTTTATCATTGTTATCATCACCAAAAGTGTTTTTGTCATTGAAGATGGATGTGCCTAATAATTTGAGTTAGAGGGGGTAGGTGGCACCCAATTTGTGATGGTTATAACAAGGGTAGTTGAAATTAAATTGAATTTTTTTTTTGGGTCGTTGTTGGGAGTTTCCGTTTCCATTCATACATTTGGGTAGGCGATGCATTAAAGGCATCATGCCTTTGAGAAACTCCCTAATGCCATGTCTTTTATGTACTATGCATGGAAAAGAATACATAACCAATGCATTAAATCGTGGATGGTTTTATTATTGTCCTTGATTATCTTACAACCTGGCCTGCACAGCTTTATCTTCTACAAAATCTCTCAAATGTTCAAGCCTGAGTTTCTGTTTATAAACAGTATCACTTGACTTTCACCGAACAATGTGAGACTTTTTTAAATAAAATAAAATAAAAATTAACACTATCCCTCATTTGTTGATTCGGGTTTGGCATGTCTAATGAGCCAACTAAGAATACGGATTATTATGAACCTAAGTAATTCAGTTGATAAGCTGAATCATATGTAATCTTGAGCCTAGAGTTCAAACCTTACCCACTTCTCATTTTTTAAAAAAAAATATGATTATTGTCTGATGTTAGACTTAAAAATAACATCAAAACCCACTTCAATTGAAAAACACATGATAGCTTAATTAGATCCCAATACTTAAAAAACACATGGGCTTAGTTATTGTGGCTCAAAAAGTCAGGGTTGATCGCTACACGACTCAAGTTGGTGACCACATAAGGAGAATACTCTATGTCCACACGCCTTGCTTTTCTTCCTTCTTCTTTTTTTATTTTTTTTCTTTCGCGAATAAAAGAGACCCTCACTTGACACAATCAATGATTGCATAAGCACTCCTCCTTGGCTCCTAGTGCTAGGGTTGGTGAGTACAATATCAAATACAAAATAATTAATCAAGTATGGGCTCTATTTTAGGGCCTGGCCCAATCTGTTTACAGTCTCACTTGGACAGTTTTCAGTTTTTTTATGGTTATCTTTTGATTCATCAATTATATTTATCCCTTTTTTAAATAAAAAAATATTTATAAGGAACTGAAAATGTAACCAGACCCAAGGCCAGGTCCGGCCCATTTGGCCCCAGCAATAGCATGCTTGTTGATTTAGCGGTTGGATCAGTAAATTACGATCAATTACATCACCATAATAATCAAATATAATTCGCCTAATCGAATTATTAAAATTGTTTTATTATTTGAAATCTCCCAGAATCATTTCATACGCCAATTCATAAAAATAAATAAATAAATATTTGGATTACATGACATGCAGATGGTCGTCATTATTAAATGTGCATCATATCTTGTATATCTATTTAATTTTTTTTAGGGATGGTGGGACGATCCAAATATTCGGATTTTATATTAGTCGAAGGCATATGATTCCTCATTAAAGAAATTAATTTTATAAAATATATTATTTTTTGAAATATATAAAAGTATACTAATGCATGAAAACGGGTCACTCAAACATGTGCAGATTAATATACCATGAAAAGTAAAACCAAAACTTACATAGGAAATTATATGCTTCATTATAATAACCTTATACATAATCACATGGAGATATTATATTATCCAATGTAGTAAAATTATAAATAATTTACGTATCAAAATGAACGAAACATGAAAAGATAAAAATAAGTGATAGAGGAGTGTCAGTACCTTAAGAGGAAACAAGACAATGTTTTAGGGTCATTGAATATTTTCTTTCGTTTACGTTTTGTTGGTAAGATTACTGGATTCTTACTCATATTCGATGAATGCGTCAAATTTATTTTCTTACCCGAATTACACCCTTAATATAATCTTCTCAAAATTCAAATTCATAAACTAGCTAATTCATGAACTTTATTTGGCGCGAATCCAAATTAGGTTGTCTAGAGCGCCATTACCACATATGGATGATTTTTTACCATCGTCAAAGTTGTATCGATTTGGGTATTTTCTGACAATAGATTTAGTGAATTTTCATATTTACTTGACTACCAATTTAGGATTTCCTATTAGGGTTTATTACTTAATAGCGAAAAGAGGATGTATATGTACACATTCCTACCTTTCTCATAGGATTTATATATAGCATTTCACAGGGTATTTGGTTTCAACTTACTCAATCCAAGAAACACTCCTGAATTCCTTATTCACTCCATTTGTTTACCAATATGACAAGGAAGAAGGTGACTCTTGCCTATATTGCCAACGATTCTGCCCGAAAGGCGACGTTCAAGAAGAGAAAGAAGGGATTGATCAAGAAGGTTGAAGAGTTAAGCACTTTATGTGGAATTGATGCTGCTGCTATTATTTACAGCCCTTACGACTCGCAACCGGAGGTATGGCCCTCACCGGCTGGTGCCCAACGCGTGATATCGCAATTCAGGAGGATGCCGGAGATGGAGCAGAGCAAAAAGATGGTCAATCAAGAGAGCTTTATCCGCCAGAGGATCGCCAAGGCCACCGAGCAGCTCAAGAGGCAGAGAAAAGAAAATCGAGAGAAGGAAATGACTCATGTCATGTTCCAAGGCGTGACTGGACAATTGTCCCTAAATGGCTTCAACTTGTTAGACCTGGGGGATCTTACATGGCATATTGATCAGAATCTTAAGGACATCAACAAGGCTTTTGAGTCTGATGAATCTGTTCCAGTCACTGCTGCGCCGGCAGTTGCACCAGAACCTATTAATGCTCCTCCTGCACCGCCGGTTATGGCTAACCCGAGTGTAGATTTTGGGGACAATTTTGTTGATCAAAAGCCAATCACAACATTAGGTCATGAGATGAACATGCAGAGGCTACCATGGTATATGGAGAATGTGAATCCTCAAGACCAAATGGGGACGGGGACGGCATGGGTTTCTGATCAGGAGATGATGGCACCATTCACTGATAACTCTCGCAGTAGTGCTTTATGGGCATTTAATGGTTTCTTTCCTTGAGAAAGAAAACAGAATGAAAATTATGTTTTGTCCTTGCAGCTTCAATAGCACTACTCGATCCTCGTTGTTTCTATCTTGATCTTCCAGTAGTAATCTTTTTTTTTTCTTTCCTTCTTCTCATATCCAATCTATCAAACAAATGTAATGTTTGTTTGAGTTGTTAATTGAACCATCTCTCGATAATAAAATTATATTTCCACATTTTTGGATATTGTTGCAATATGCAATAATTGATTCGGAGGCTCTGCAATCTAAAGTGTGGAATTCGTATTCAATGTTTTGAGAGGGGTGTCACATCCCTAATTTTATGTTTGTATTTTACCATCATAAGAGAGATTCTCAAGCTCATCATGTCCAGCCCACCTGTATGAAACAAAATAGTGGATGCCCCGCATTTGAGCAGTCTCCTAACATAAATAAAAATCTAAAAACTAACACCAAGATCTCCTAACTAAGTTAACTATATACCATATACTGGGGAGTTCGCATGATAGTATAATACAGGGAAATCTTACAACTTTATTTTATTTGTTTAATAATTAAACTAAAGTAAAAAAAAAAATCAAACGTATCAGCAATAATAGGCAAATGGAATTCTATTTTCGTTCACTGTCAATTTACATACAAATAATTACCAACAAAAATTACCAAAAAAAATCAAACGTATCAGCAATAATAGGCAAATGGAATTCTATTTCGTTCACTGAAATTGTTTTTTTTCCACCGCCGTTATCTAAACTCGATAAACAATTTGACCGAACCAAATATAAATCCGGATTCATTGGATATATATCAAAATCCGGATCCTCTAATGCATATCCATATTAGCCTCGATATGGTTATATAATTAAAATTTTACTATAACATTCAAAATACACACACATATACATATATGTACATTTATATACATACTAAGAATCATGTGTCAATATTCAAAGATTTTTTTTTTTACTTTGGCAAAGTCAACAATTGCGAAAGTAAACAATTAGAAGCTTTTTGTTTCCACTCAGTTAAGTATGGGATAATTGCTACCATTGACATATTCTAACAAGTACAGTAGGCAAAATGTTAATAAAAACACTTATCGTTAAGTTACTTGGGTTGTATTTGGTTTGCAATTTTGTTTTGTATTTTATATTTACAATTCTAAAAATATGTTTGGTTTGGAATTTTAAAATAATATTTTTATCTCAATTTTGACATTATATTCATTTTATTAATATTATATAATTCAATTTTGCACAATAATATGTAGAAGCAGCCTCATGCCTAGCTTTCATATATGCAAAATGATCAACTATTACCAAGGTTTATCAGAAACTCGAATTCATATCAAAGTTATTGGCAAATTCTAATCCATATTTCCCTTAAAATATATTTTTCTAATAAATACCCGATCTCACCAAGTTCTAATAACAGGAACTTTCTACAGCTCTCATCGTACCACAAAGTCATCAAGGGTTGAAACTCTTCTAGCCAAGTAACATGGTTTCTCGCTGTAAACCTCAACTTCACCTTCATTCAGACAATGAGATAAAAGGATAAAAAACAAAATTGGTGCTAGAATTATAATTTAATTTCAAAATATCCAATCTCAACACAGTTTAACTCAAACAAGAAATATGATAGCCAGAATTAGCATAATCATTGCTCTTCCTTTTCATGAACTGGAAGAAAGAGATTTACTTTGGAAGAAAGGGATTTAATATCATATAGATGGGATTAAGGACACCACTATAAATCAAAATGATGATCCCCAATTTTACTGTCAACAGTATGTCCAATAGAGAACACAATCACCAAAAAAAAAAATTTGATAAAATTTTGATAGAATGGGCTGAAGCTTGAAGAACTCCTCTAATAGCTCTAAAAGGCTGGGTTTAATTATGTGATGAGCGTATATGATGGGCATTCAGATGGTACTAAGCCTAATCAGCTCATTATCTGTAAATGAGTTGCACATGCCACATGAACCACAAAATCAAAGCCTAGGTTACTTCTGAAATATCCAAAGTCAAATAAGCACCTCAATATCAGTATTCTTGGCATTGTAAAATAGCAACATAACTGAAACTTGCTGTATCTGCATAGATTAATGAGATTCTTCACTTTCTTTCAAAACTAATGCACCAGAGAACAATTACAATATGAATAGCAACCAACTGGAAATTAAGCATGAATAACTTGCAAAGGGAGTAAATGATTAATTGGTTTTCCAACTCATGAAACATGTACAAAACAAAGTATCTGACAATCGCACTTGATTAGAAAGAACAAAGGTAATCATGCTATCCTCTGCCGATTTTTTTTACCATTGTAAAAGCCAAGTACATAGAAGAACTATTCTAAAAGATCAAGCAGAGTACATTTTGATTTAAAAAATAATGGAGTTCTAAAATAAATGCCATTAGCGGCGCCCTTACCTCTCCTATTTTAACGTTTTTCATATGATAACTAGTGCTACTTACCATCTGAAATTGATCAAAGGGTGTCAAGCCTAGAAAATAATGGTTATCTTTGATCAACTTTTGTTGGGAAAGACCAGCTGAGGCAAGCAAAGAAGCAATAGTTGATGAAGTTGCTGTGTGGTACTAGTGTTGGAATATGAGGTGGTTGGCCCAAACATCCAAATTCAACTAGAATGAAGAGAGTATGAATCTAACCCATCTTGGATTTGCTTGATAGGATTAAGCACATTTGACCATAAAATTCAAAATACCCCACCAGAACAACAATTATTCAGAAATGGTAAATAAAATGCTACCCAGAAGTCTTCCCATATAAGCAATCTTCAAGGACAAATGATTGATTTGGACCTTGGAGTAGCCAACCAGAACAACAATTAACCACAAATGGCAGAACAAATTAACCACAAATGGAATAAAACTTATTTTCCCTAACACAAAACAGACGAGAAAAGTATAAAAAGAAATGATGCATTAATCTTGTCATCAGAAAAAAGTAGTTCTCTTTTATATTCTGGAACTAAAGAGACTTGATCTGAACCTTGAAACAATAAGCACATCTTCTCCATTTTCCCCTAAAAATAAAATCCAACCCATCATATAAAAAATCAAAGAGGATACTAACTAGGAAGAGAGTGGGCGAGGAGGAGGCAATAATTGGTGTAAACTCTGGCTTTGTCCTCCTCCAGTCCTCACCACGAACGGATGCTGCAACAACTGATTTGCTGTCCATCTCTTCCCTGGTTCTATCTGCAGACAACAAGATATGAAATTCCTGAACTCCCTGGAAGCAGTGGCTGGTGCCTCCGGTGGTCTTGACATGCATATGGCACACATCAAGCTGGCCCAATCCCCACCTCTCGGTACCGAGAACGGGAACCTACCCATGAAGAACTCCAATATGCTGACCCCCAAACTCCATATGTCCCCAGCGCAACCATCGTATTGTCCATGGTTCAAGTCGGTGTTGATTCTTTCCGGGCTCATGTAGGCTATGGTGCCCACCGATGAATTGCAAGGGTCCATGGTTTGCGCGAGAATCGTGCTAACCCCAAAATCGGCAATCTTAACATTCTTGCGAGAATTGATGAGAAGGTTAGAGGGCTTGATGTCGCGGTGAACAATCTTGCGCCGATGAAGATAAGCGATTCCACTAAGAACCTGGCGGGCGATGTCGGCAAGGTGAGGCTCGCGCGAGATGTGCGTACCTTCAAGAGAGCCACCATCCATGAACTCGAGAAGAACCTGGATCTCCCCGTTGTGGTCAAACATGTCATGGCACTTTACCACATTTGGATGATTCACGTCACGGAGGATCTCGATCTCGCGACGAATCTGGCGGCGAACTGAGTCTTCGTGATTCCCGTAAATCACCTTGAGAGCATAAAGACGACCATCCGGGCGGTGGATCACCTTGTAGACGGTTCCCCCACTACCGCTACCGATTCGGTTGATCCGGTCCAAATCCGTGAAGCTGAGTTGTTGAGGAGGCAGAGGAAGTGGCACAGCCAGAGTTGGATCGCGTTGCGGTAAAGGTATGGTTAAGCCCGGACGCCTACGTGGCCCGTTCCTAGTACCCGTCGCAGCCGCCATGGAGGACGAAGGACCCAGTGGCGGTGGGGACTGGATCGGTCTCATTACTCGTTCGGAGCAGTTCCACCTGGGGTTTTCGTTTACTTTCTCTTGTTCGTCAATGGGGATGAAAGAATCAAAGAACTAGTAATCCATCCACAAGGGTAGTTGTTGAATTGGAGTGTCCGGCAGGGTGTGGGAAGAATACATCGAAAGTGATTCTCAGATTCCGAGAAAGTTCTTGGAAACAAACCAAAATCAATTCGTCGGAGTCGGGCCTTATTTGATTTACTTGCTCGTCCCTATTTTGATAGAGTTGCATTTTTATTTTAGTGGTTTTAATTATTTGAAATTAAAAAGAGTAGAATAAATTATTATAAATTATATCTGAAATCATCCCTAATCAATTCACGTTTGATATATAATTTACTAAAACAATTAAATATAAGAAAATTAAATATTTTTTATGATTTTTTATTAATTTATTTTTGTTAATTGTATAATTAATAATATATACGCGTATGAGGCGAGTTAAATTTCTACAAATCCGTCCCTGCACCCTAGTTATTTTTCCATAAAAATATTCATACCTATTATTCGATTCGTTAATTAACGAAGCATATTTGTATGATTTGAGGCGGATTATCTAGGTATCCATTGAGTATTAGTTTTTTTGACATCCCTAATTATAGTTCACTTTCCTTATTGGAAATAAGTAAAATTGTAAAAAAAACTAGTTTATTAATATATCATCATTTATCGTGTATCTTTATCAACAATTAACATTAAACTCTAGCACTAATAAGATGTGAGTAGAGTAATTTCAATGAATAATATATTAAAAAAATTAATCAAATTAATTATTTTAAGATTACTAATTAATTTTTTTAATTTATATGAAAAAATAAATAAATCTATCAAATAGGAACAAACAACATCAATTTTTTTTTTTTTGAAATACAAATTTTTTGTATCTGTGGAGGAGAGAAGCAAGATTTTAAAGAAACGAAATTTCATTCGCGGTGCTTGAGAGTGCATCACACTGACCAACTACGGTTGGGCGTCCTGCAGGTCCGTAGGATTCTGCAACCAGTTTGACAAACGTGGTCCTGCGGGTGGGGTTTGTAAATTGTTTTTTCGACTAAATCTGCTTTTGCTTACTTTACTTTTTTATTTAAAGTTAAGACGGGATTAAGACGACCTCTACTTTATCAGTGTTCTCCCTAAAATTTTTAATTTGTAAGACGTCCATCTTTTGGTCAATGTCAATAATCATCGCTAACACGACTATTCAACGTTAATTTTGACCATAATTTGCTAAAGAGGTGTAAAGTGACTCGGTCCCGGAGCCTTCGCAGGCCAGGCCAGAGCATCATTTTCACAGGCCGGCCCGTGAAAATTTGCTAGAGAGATGTAAATTGACTCGGTCCAGCCCACAAGAGGCCTGGGGACTACACAGGCCGGGCCGGCCCATCAGTTCCACGAGCTGGCCTATGCAAAGCTCCATCTTGACTGTAAAGATAAAGGTAAAAGCAGGCAGGATCAGGGATTGACGAACAAGAGAAGTCGAATATAAGCAAACCTTATCTTTATATAATATTAATATATGGAAGGGCAAGTGCAAACATGTATTTAGAAATTAAAATATCTAAATAAAATAACATTCACATTTACCAAAATAAAGTGGGGAAAACCAAGTAGTCAAGTCTCTTCGATAATATACAATGTCAACAAGAAAGCCCATTTATCCTTTGGGCTTTAATTGATTATGCAAATACCTAACTGTAACTGATAGGTGCAGCATTTTTTTTACTTAAGACTATCCCAAAAGCCTGTGCTAATCAAAAATTTCTCTTAACCTAGATAAAAAGCAGCCATTTAACAAATCCCATGGTTTTCAGTATCTCAATCAACATAGATTGTGATAAGAGTGACTGACCAGTAATGGTCAGTGGAGTCATGGCACGGGAAGGCTCACGACACTGTTCGTCCATAACATATTGATGCAATGTATAGATTCTTCGCCCACTTCTCCTGCAAAAGCAAATGGCATTTAGATTCGGAAAACTAAAGAAAACATTAACGATTAACGAGTCCATAGATATGCCTCGTCTACCTTCACATGGTTGCTAGGAAAAGCAGTAGTTCGAAGCGTTTCTTGTGTTTCATCTGAAGGTTTCCTTCTGGGTATACTAAGAACAAGAGCTGCCTGGTCGCATGATGCTGCAGTTGCTGTAATACGATATCCAGAATCCCACCGCCGATGAATACCATCACTAGGGTAAAGGAAATCAAGTTCCACTACCTGTAATCAATACCAAAAGGACAGATCTCCATTATGCATGTTGTTCATCTAAGAATTTTATTGGCTTTAGTTATTATCAAATCCAAGCTGACCTGGTCTGAAAATCCAGCACCACGAGACATAACAATTCCCCATCGACTGCCTGAGGTGGCCATTGAAGTAACATAGAAGCCCTCCCTCCACTTTTTGCTAATCCACTTGTAAGGAAATGAGTCACTGACTTTATATGACTGCTGTGAGTACTGTGTACCTGGACTCAACAACAAAGTCGGTAAAACAAATGTTCTTTTTCAAATAAAAAATACATTCTAAGATACTATTTACTAACCCTTAGACATCACAACTAATGAGCTCCCATTAGTAGCTCCTGCTACTGCACTGATATAAAAATTCTTTTCCCACTGCTCCATTATCCATTCCTTCACGATGTGATACAAGAAGAAATAATAAACTCCTTAATGCAAAAAATAAAAGTTCTGAAAAGTTATTTAGGCAAACAAATAGATTATAAGGAATGCGAACGACATACCTTGTGTAGAAAATAGGGAGAGAGTTCATACACTTGTGAAGTGAAACCAGTTCCAGCATCCATAATAACGGCCCACAGATTTTGACAACAGGCTACACTGCTGATAAGTAGCCTACCTTCATTGCCTTTCGATATGAGCTGGGCAAGCTTTGCATCAGCAACGTTATAGTGGTACCTGTATAGTATTGCTCAACCTCAACTGATATTTATGGTTTAAGAAAAACAATCATAACGATTCTAAGGGAGAGAGCAAAATATATAGATATAAGTATATAACAGAGAACAAAAGAAGAATAAAGCAACTTAACGTATGAGGAATCAACAAGAAATCTAGCATATAGATAAACATCAAACAAACGCTTAAAGTACCTTTGCTTCATAGGTCGACGAGCATTGTAGACACTAATCCATTGGGTTGCTGGCGTGCCCATACGAACTTTCTTTTTTGGTTGTTCGTCTTCCTCCTCCTCCGTTGTTATCCGGCCCCTTTTATGCCCAACTGGATAAATAAGCTTCACCAATAGAGTAAAATCAGACTTTTTTTCCTTTTTTTTTGAAGAATGTGGAACCTCTTCGAGGTTGGGTCACATCGGACCCACCTTGCAGAGTAAACCACGGATAATAGCAACCACTCACGAGCCACTAGTATCCATATGATACAAGTTGTGCCGAGGGATTCAAACCCAAGACTCCGAGTTTTTGGCTGGTCCCAAAGTACACTTCCCTTACCACTGAACTACCCTTGTTCAGGAGACACATCTACAATTTTATTTGTGAGAAATGTATCTTTCCATGTTTCAGCTAAATTCTATATCTGCATCCTAAAATGGAGTTCATATAGGTATTATTGAAGTCATGCAAAAAATAGCTTTTCTAAGGTACTTCAAAATTTCCAGAAGAAGATAAATTTCAGCTCAGAAACAAATAACTGATAATGGAAAAAAAATCCTATAAAAAAAAACATCCACACCTTTTGAGCACCTTCTGTATTAAGCGGCCTGATATCTGGATTTGGACCAATTATCCCATCAAAAAGAGAGATGTACTTTGCATAATTAGGTAATTCATCAAACTTCAAGTTGACAACATATTCAACAAATTGTCTAAAAGGTGGTGGACAATAGGAACATAGACTCTCCGGGGATGTAGACATCTTCTTCTTGCAGACAAGGAACCCTTTGTTCTCCCCCTACCAGTACCAGAACGTTTAAAAATTATAAACCAGTCCATGTTAATAAAGGACACCATCAATTTGATCAAGTACACCAACCTGATAACCTTGCCAAGGTAAACGACCTTGGAGAAGAAAAATAAGTGTATATGCCAGAGATTCTAGGTCATCTCTCCTGCTGCCAGTTCTACCTAAGTGGGCATGCGCACTAGCATAACGCACAGTTCCTCTGTTAAAGAAAGAAAGAGAACACTCATGACACAAGAAGAAACAAGTTCAAATGATGAATCAGGGCAAAATATATTGACATTAGAATTTCACAAACAAAATATAGTGCAGGATGTACCTGAAAACGTCAGGCCTCTGGTCATAATCAACATGCAGACCACTTGAAGTATCTCGCCATTTAGTCGCTGAGTTGCCCAAAATACGTGACAAAAAAAAATAAGCCACAATTGGTGAGAGGGAAAATTAATACGGTGTCTTACCTAATCCAAGATCAACAAGGAACAGTTTTTTTTCATCAGGAGTGCCTGGAGTACCAAGCACAAAATTTTCAGGCTTCACATCTCCATGTATATACCTGCCAAAAAAGGGAAAAATAAGATAGCCGTGTCATTTTAAGGTATAATCAATCAACATGCATCTGGTAAAGGACATTCATCTGAAGCAATCGTGATGATATAAAGATAATAATAAACTTAAAATGTAAGATTAACAGCATGACACCGCAAAACAGTTGTTTCCTTGCATTATAAGAATTAGGGAAGCAGATAAATAGGCCACCTGTTAAAAACCAGGAAAAAGTCCAAATATCCTAATCACATCCTTATCATTGTAAAATTTCCGTAAATAGGAGGATAAATAATCCATCCAAGTGATTTTTAAAAAATGGGGAAATAATAATTGTTTCCAAACTAAACAACTCCACCTTATAAAAATAGTTACAGTGCTTTACAGTAGAAGAATTCTCACCCTTTGGAGTGCATCTTCTCCAATATTGATATTGCTTCAATGGCAATGCAAGCAACCATTTCTGTTGACATTCTGCCATTTACAAGATGCATTAGCATAGGCAAATGGAAACCATGGAAGGATAATTGAAAATAAAAATCAAATGAATTAATAGAAACAAATTTTCATTTAGCTCACGTGTAAGATTTGTTATTCCAAACATCCCACAAGCTTGGACCCAGCATATCCATAACCTGTATAGATCAGAATATTCAGCCATCACTGTCCAATATTAAGCCAAAGGTAAAATGGGACTAAAAAACAAGGGAAAAAAACCATGGCTACAGCTTTAACAAATTAAACCAGCCAAAGAATAATGCATACCATCACATAATAGTCACCTTGCCGGCCCTTGAAGTGTACTCTTGGTACACCATGACTGCCACCGAGGGTGCTATACAAGTGACAAAGATAAGTTATAAATTCAAAAATTTAATAAAAAAGCTAATGGATAAATTAAAATGAAAGGACACATTAATCATTCTCACTTGTAAACTTGCCACTCGTAAGGCGGTCCATAGTTACATCCTTTGCTAGTTCTATGCTCAAATTTTAAGGCTACCTAAAATACGAAATTCAATCAATGTTAATGAAAAGAGATAAATATATATCACACGAGCGCACTTAGATAACAACAGTGCTTACTTCCAGTGCTCCGGGGCCAGTCCTATCATTTGAATTTGGTGGAGTAACACGCTGACCAACATACACTTGTCCAAAGCCACCCTTGCCCAACTTCCGTTCTATTTTGTACATTGGGGAATTCCCAACTCGAACCTGCATCAATGCAACCGAGGAATTTTATATATTTTATTGGGAATCAAACACACAGAAACGAAAAAAAGTCAAATATAAACATATAAATAAAATAAAAAACAGATCACATTTGCTTAGCTGAAAGCATGAGGACCTGACTCAGAAGATATTATCTTACCATGTCCTTAAACAAGCTAGATAATTCGCACTTCAAAGGTATGAGTCATTATCACGATCACTTCTTTAAAAAATGCCTATTAAGTTCCCAAATAGAAAAACTGAAAAACAGCCAGGCAACTGATACAATACACTAAGCAGCTTAATTGTGACATTGATTAATACTTAATAGTAATCAAGCAAAAGGAGCAGTGATAGGAAACATCAAACACATAAAAGAAAGTAAATCAGAAATAAGAAGCCAATTCCAAAAAATTTATCTAGCTGCCTACAGAATTCAAAGAGGAGCATTACATTGCATTTCTACCCACGACCAGCAGTTTCTAAAATTGCAGCTAGGCATAAAGAGCCAATATGAAAGAGGCAACTAATATGCAAATCACTCAATGTGAAAGACAGCAAACAATGATAATCAACATCCACTAGACCACAATACGAACTTTTACATGCAGAAGGGAAAAAATTGATAGAACAGTTAATTTTAGGGAGGCTATATATATAATTGATTATGGAAATCAAAACATTTGTGGCTCTCTCTCATAAGAGAGAATATTAGAATTATGAAATCATTACACAAAAATGAGCATTCTGTCAAGTAGATTGATAAAGTCAATACTCTGTAAGGTCAACACATATTTGGATCTACCATCGATCTTAAAGGAAAACAGAGTGAAACCTTTTTAGACGCTATATCAAGCTAGCACTAAGTTCCCATAAAAGCTTGGAAAGCCAATGACAAATAGGTCATCGACAGAAAACAATTAAAATTTATTGTTTTACCGCTGCCATACGTCTCATCTATGAGAAATAAATAATTCTTAGACCCTACGGACATTTTATCATAAGGACATAAACAGTAACCAAAGTTAAGATTAGTTTGGAATTTAGGAACCCTTGCATCAATTCTACACTGTTCAGGAGAATTTGCAGTCGAGTTTGTCTCCAACATCACGAAATCTATTGATGCAGAGTCCGGCCTTTGTGTCCTTTCTTTGTCCATTTCTACGCAAAAATTCACATCCAGGACAAATGTACATGAAATCTTTCACAATCAAAATATTAATTTATCCTGACACGACACGTGGATAAAAACCCTCTTCCCAATATTAAAAAGATCACATCCTCAAAATAATATGATCTCTTGAAATTGTTCCAACTAAAATGTAACCTGAGTTGAAAACAATCTCGCTTGTTATATATGACAAATTATTAAAATAGCTGAATCAAATATTTTATACATCAAAGACTATGATTGAGGTGCTATGCAATCAATCATCTTCAATACAAATTCAACATGGTCATTTAAGTTTCAACAAGCATGTATGAACAAGATGACTTTGCATACATGACCAGCTCATGTCACAAGCTTTCTTTTATGCCAAAGAAAGTTGTAAACAAGCTGTTTACATCACAAAAGGGAGGCTCCTATTATATTCCACCCAAATCTCTGACACTTCACTGATTATCTAAATTACCTATAAATGGTCCAATAATTGAACAATCTATAACTACAGATTCAATCCAACAGTCTGATGATCTAAAGGTACCACCCCATCAGCCCAACCAGAATCTCAGCACTAGAAAATTAAGCAGATAATTATGTAATTATAACGTTGGATAAAGTAAAGCCCATCCGACACATGATAATGACAGAGAATTTCACAAACAATATTTCCATAAAATACCTCCAGTTACAACTACAAGTTGCTCACAAGGACTATTACTCCAACAAAAGCTACCCTTGTAACAACTATCGGCATGCATGTTGAAGTGAGAAGTCTTTAAGTAGAAATAAAAGTTAAGAGTCATCATTAATTCATTATCAACACTCTTCTGAGTCTTCTCAAATCTTGGAATCTGATACTGATCAAGAATCAAGATTACGCAACTAGAAGAGACAAATTCACTTTAAACAAAATAATAAATTAATCATACATGTAATCACCTGAAAAAGCAGAAGAATTCAAAAGAGAAACTGCATGCTATATAAAAATAAAACATGTCTGACGATGAAAACAGTAACACACGTCTTTGAACAGTCTGACAGAACCAGAAAGTACGATATCGCTAATGGCTTAATAGTTTATACAACCAGCCAGATCAAAGAAAAAAATTATCCACACTTCACACAGTCCCAAACCTAATAGGCTTATATATCATCCCTCTAGAAGAAACATAATCAACGCATCCTATCAAGTTTCTAAAACAGTTCAAACTTGAATTACTAGCAAGAGATCAGATAATCTAGAATCAAATCAATATGTTGATGCGAAAAAAAGGCAAGTATCAACTCCAAGAAACAACCAAAACTCAAAACACAACCCCCAAAATAAACGAAAGGTTTTCTGGAAGCAAATGATTGCATCATCAGTAACACTAAAACCATCAGTTACCATAACATATCTATATTTCCCTCTTCATTCGTGGAACTAAAAACTTATGGAACCCAATATGCATCCAAGAATCCAAACCCAGCAGACATAAATTGAGAGCCCTAACAGTACAAAGACGTATATTACCAACAAAGACGGCAATAATAAATCCGCATCCATGAAACCACGATTATCACCTAATAAAACCAAAAAAGAATAAACTTTGTTGGGGAAACGAGTATGGAAAAGGCACAAACCGTCTCCGGGAGAGGTGCAGTGCTTCCCTCATCCTCAACGGCATTCCCCTTCTTAATGCTCTTGCCTCCGCTATTCATCTTCTTTTCGCCAAATTTTCCCTTGTCCACCACTCTCACCCCTTCCTCCACTCCCTTATTCCCCTCCTCCTTTGCCTCAGGTGCTGCGACCACTACGATCTTATCAACCGCCTGGGGTTGCTTATTTTTATTTTCGTTGCTGGTATTGTTTTTCAGAACTCCCGCTGCAGCCGCGCGCCGCCTCCTAGTCCTTGTCGCAATCGCCTCACCTTCCTCTACTGGATTCGTCCGCTGCTGCTTTGCTGCTGCCGCCCGGCCGCCGCGCACTCTATTACGCAGTACAGGCATCGCTCATCCTCCAAGTATCATCAAGATAGCACCTTTCTAAACACAAAATAAAAAAACACCTCTCTCCCTCTCAACCAAGAACAATAATAATAATAAAAAAAGGCCAATCCGAGAACGAACTCTCAATCAAAACTCCCCTACGAACAAACGAAACCTAGCAATCAAAGAAATAATAAGAAAAAAAAACTCAAATTAACCCCAAATGTGTAAGAAAAAACCTGTGATATTGAACAAGGCGATAAATGTACCAAATTTTCGAATTCTGCCGATGAAGAGAGACAATCAAATCAGCAAAATAAGGGTTCCGATTACGGATCTATTGCGATGGAGGCAATCTAGAGAGAGAGGCAATAGACAGAACTTACAGAGACAAGCTAGAGGAGGAAAACATATAAATATTTGTTAATTTCAAAATGGAGAAAATTATTATATAACTATTCGATGGATCTTGACCGTCCAAAGGAAGAGAATGAACGGTTAGAGGCAGATTAAGGCCGTATCGCTACACCTTTAATACATTCTATATTCTATCAAACATATACAGATATTACTCTCTAAATTAATTTATTTATAACGTATCATCAGACATACTTCTTATCAAATACATGATCAACCCCAAATTTTTAAGGTTTCTGGTTTGTCTATTACCTTTTGTTTGGTGGAGCATAACTTAGAATAACTTTACAATATAGTTAGTGTATAAGTTGTCAAATGAAGTGTACTGATATTTGATATGATGAAAGTTTACGAAAACATATTAACTGTCAAATTATTAGAGGATTATACATGTATTCATTGTAATTTTTTTAAAAAAATCATAAAAAATATTAACATGTATTTATTTAATTATACATACATCTGCAATATGAATTTTTTAGACAAATAACACACAATTATTTAAATTTGTTGCACGATCAAAGTTGTGCAGCAATCATATCTCTAATAGCAGTCATGGTGCTATCATTATTAATGAAATCATCATCTTCTTCATCAACGGTCGCTTGCGAAGTGCCCGCACCAAAAAATGTGGAGCTACTTGGTTCATTTCCAATGTCATCTAAATCTTCGTTATTTTTGTTACGTCGTCGTACATAGTTTTTGTAATGCACAGTACGCGACCACTATTTGTGCATATGTCATGCATATAAGATGACATTTGGTTTAGAATTTTCCAACAATACTTTGTCACTAATGTTCTCTCAATGACATTACGGGAGACGAATGTCAGCAATTGAATTTCTCCTGCGTTCTGTTTGGGCGACACCTAGACCTCCACTAAGATAGATGACATATTTCGCCTTACAAAGCGCAAGATAATCCAATTTGTTTCAATAATTTGCATCCATCAAGTAATATTTGTCAGAACATTGAACAAATATGTCACGAATTGTGTTTTTGCTATAGAAATCCATTATTTACCTGTCCGTGTCAGCACCAACATAGTCCATATTTGACAATTGAATTCATATTAATAAGCAAATAAACCAACAAACTCTCAAACATACACAAACATATACTCAAACATCCATACTCAAACATTCAAGCTAAAACCAAAAGTTTTTAAAAGAATCCAACCAAACTAAACAATCCTAAACAACATCAAACATCTCCTATTTTCAAGAGGATAAGCTTGCGGCGAACTTCCGGACGCATGTGCACAAGGACTCGCCTAAAATGAGGAATCTCCAACTTCTTCAAAGCAAGTATGTACTGCTGCATGGTGAGCTTATCATCATCCCACATCTGATTAATGATCTCCGCAGCTGCATCTCCTGGTGCAGGGGTGGTAGGAAAACCAGTGGCAGTAGCTTCCCATGCTTCTTGTCTTGCAGTGATGGCTTGAGAATGGAGCTCCATTACACGTGCAATCCTACTCAATGCCTCATCACCAGTGCTAGGCTCACTAGACTTTCGTTTATTGGACGCAGCAGCTCGGGGAAGAACACAAAAAATATCTGGCGATGAAAACTGTAACACAAGTCTTTGAACAGTTTGACAGAATCAGAACGTACGATATGGCTAAAGGCTTTATAGTTTATACAACCAGCCAGATCAAACAAACAAACAAAACATTCAAACTTCAGACAGTCCCAAACATTATAGGCTTATATATCATCCCTATAGAAGAAACATAATTAACGCACCCTATCAAGTTTCTAAAACAGTTCAAACTTGAATTACTAGCAAGAGATCGGATAATCTGGAATCAAATCAATATGTTGATCCGTATGAAAGGCAAGTATCAACTCTAATAAACAACCACAACTCAAAACACAACACCCAAATAAACAAAAGGTTTTCTGGAAGTAAATGATTGCATCATCAGTAACACTAAAACCATCGATCACCATAACATACCTATATTTCCCTCTTAATTCGCAGGACTAAAAACTCATGAAACCCAATATGCATCCAACAATCCAAACCCAACAAACATAATTGTAAAGAAGTATGTTACTAACAAAGAAGACAATAATAAATCGGCATCCATGAAACCACAATTATCACCTAATAAAACCAAAAAGAAGAAACTTTGTTGGGGAAACGAGTATGGAAAAAGCACAAACCTTCTCAGGGAGAAGTGTAGTGCTTCCCTCATCCTCAATGGCATTCCTCTTCTCAATGCTCTTGCCTCCACCATTCTTCTTCTTCTGTTCGCCAAATTTTTCCTTGTCCGCCACTCTCACCCCTTTCTCCACTCCCTTATTCCCCTCCTCCTTTGCAACAGGTGCTGTGACCACTACGATCTTATCAACTGCCTGGGGCTGCTTGTTTTTTGTTTTCGTTGCTTGAATTGTTTTTCGGCACTCCAGTAGTAGCCACGCGTCGACTCCTTATCCTTGTTGCAGTCGCCTAACCTTCCTCTACTGGGATCGTCTGCTGCTACTGCTGCTTGACCGCCGCGTGCTCTATTCCGCAGTACAGACATCATTCCTTCTCTAAGTATCATCAAGATATCACCTTTCTAAACACAAAATAAAAAACACCTCTCTCCCTCTCAACTAAGACCGATAAAAAAAAAGGCCAATCCGAGAGCGAACTCTCAATCAAAACTCCCCTACAAACATACGAAACCTAGCATTCAAAGAAAAGAAGCAGGAAAAAAAAACACAAATTAACCCCAAAAATGTGTAGGAAAAATCCTGTGATATTGAACAAGGCGATAAATGTTGGAAATCGGACCTATTGCAATGGAGGCAATAGACAGAACTTTTAGTAGGGTTGTGCAAACCGAATCGTAAATCAGTAAAAGATTGGAAATCGGACCTGTCGCTTCAGTCCTGATCAAGATATATGGTCTTGTCTTTAGTTCTATTTCCTTGAAATCGCTCTTAACCGGACCGTGAATGGATGTGAATATATATAAGATTAATGACATAAATATTTTTTTTAATTTTATGTCCATTACACATTATTTTATATAAATATTTTTTTTAACAATTCGTAACATATTATATTTTATTTTATAATTATATGTTCATTATATATTATTTTTTAATTATTAATAATAAATAATTATATAATTGACTTTAAAGTCGTAATTGAACCAGACCGAACCGTTAAAATCGGTTAATCGAAAAAATGATTCAATTTCAATTTTTTCAAAACAGTCACTTCCGATTTTGGTTTCGGTTTGAGGTGCACGGTCCGATTAACCGGACCGGTGCACACCCCTAACTTGAGATGCAAGTTAAGGAGGAAAAGATAAATATTTGTTAATTTCAAAATGAAAAAAATATTATATTAACTCATCGATGGATCTGGACCGTCCAAAGGAAGAGAATGAACGGTTAGAGGCAGATTAAGGGCCGTATATGGAGAAAGGTTTTGTATTTTGTCCACTATGTTCATTTTTACCCCTTTTTCATATTCATGGGCTCATTGATGGGATTTGAACCCGAAAGCCCAACTCTCAATTCACTTTCACTGAAACAAAACTTGACCCAATTCCAATTGGGCCTTGTGGTACCCCACGTTCTAATAAAGTCCTGGCATTCTTTTTTTATTCTATACGCATTGGGCTGGTAACCTGAATTTCCGTTTGGGGCTTTTCACATAATTGGGCCTTGTGGTACCCCCTAACACCTTTCACATATGATGAAAAAGACAAACGCTCATGTTGATATTACAATGTGTCTGAGCCGGACAACAAATCAATTGGTTGGATATGTTCCTGAGCTGCACAGTAAACAAAAGTGAGCTACGGGGGTCTCGATGTGTTATCAAGAGACCGTTCCGACGCTCAAGTGGGTATAATAGTTCACAGTTGGGAGAGCTCGATCTTTCAACTTGAGCAATTATAGCGCAATTGTGATTAAAATTTCATCTAGTGTGTGTTTCCTTTTATAGGGGTTAGAGAGTTCCAGTTGTATTTGAAGTAGAAGTCCCTCTCTCTTCCTTGCCGCTAAGCGTGTTTATCAAAGGTTCGGTCTTGTGACGGTCAGTAGTTGAGGTCGAGTTGCCCTTATTTGAGGCCGATTGAGGTGTCCTTATTCGAGAAGGACGACCGAGATGACCTTTGAGGTATATGACTGAGCTATACTGGAATGGAATGATCGAGGTTGATACCTCGATTGATGTCTCTAAGATCACCTTTGTGCGGACTGAGACGGTTCACATCTAGCTAAATTAAGCCCGAGGTGACACGTGTCACGTCTTTATTGGTAAGGTTATTTTGGTAACATTAGTCCTCTCACATTTGTAAAAAGACACACACCCTTATGAAGGTAAATTACCTATATTACCTCTCATATTTGATGAAAATACAAATACCCCTTACATTTGTAAAAAATAAAGATCTTTAGATCTAAAATATCATGAATAATTGGACTAATAATTTATGATACAATCTTCAAAATGTCGATAACCCACGATAAACTATTACAAATGACGATTAATGTTGGTCGGTCTTTTGATAAAGTCGTAAACTTTGGATTGCTGGATCGATCCACTCTTTCCAATAAGATAGAAACCGGAGAGTGTCGAAAGATTATCTCTGGCTAATTCGAACATCCCTGGTTTTTTTTTTTTGATGAAAATCTTTTTGTCAAAGAGACAAGGGAAAACAAACTAACATTAATAAAGAAATCCACAGTAACCCAGACTTGCACAGTAATAGAAAGGAAAGATAGCAACCCCAAGTCAGAGGGATTAGACAAAGCTTGCTGGTAAGCAACTTTGGCTAAACCATGGGCATTGGAGTTAAAGATTCTAGGAATCCAGTCCCAAGAAACAATTACATTTTCAGTAGAAATTAAATCTAGTATTGCTTAGAAAAGGGAAGACAGTTTCTAGCTTGGCACCGTCTCAGGCTAATTCGAACATCCCTAGTTGGTTGGCCTTTTGACATTAGTTACTGCACAAGGTTTCATACAAACTGTACAGTCCACAATGAAATTGCAGACTGCAGAGGACAATAGATTTGTAGGCTAGGTCTACAGAACGAGACCTGCCCATACTGCCCAAAAAAGTCGAAGATATTTTTCTAGTTTTCACAATCCTATATGTTGAGATTTGAGTCACGAGAGTAGTTTTATGCCGTGGAACAATATAATCCATGTGTTTGTTAGGGATATAATATTGGCTTACAATTATTTGCAACAATAGCAATTGGCTCTCTAATGTCAGTAACATCTTTAGTGACGACACTCACACGAATAATTCAGATGATACTCATATATATGTTTCATATAAATCTTAGTTCAAGTCTCCCAACCCAATTTTTCTATACTAAAAAAGAGAAGTTCAAAAAGAAAGAAAAAAAACTCACGGGAGAGGGTTAAGTTGGCACAATACACATCTCCAAAGCATGAACCCAGTTGGGATTGAGACTAATCCATCGATGTTACTTTTACAGGAAGAGTTTGGGATGGGAGTCTAGCTTTTCTACAGTCCAATGATGGTTGATAAGCCTACACGTCGAGCTAACTGGTATATATGGTTGAGTGCAAATGATGGATACGTACTAGTCCTTATCGTTCATGCGTTTGTGATTCGTCTACAACACAAAGTTACCTTAAGCCGTTGGTTAGAGTGACAACACTCGTGAATAGCCAACTTTGTGACCTTTTTTAGCGACAAATTATTGTAAAAAATAATCATTAGGAAAATAAAATATATCCAAGAAAAACTAAAATTAAAACAGAGAACTACAGGTGTACTTTGATTCAAGTGATCCAGTCGACCAAGTGACTCGGCTCGACCCAGTATTTATTGGGTCGACCCGATAACATTATCGGGGAGTGCGTTTCATTAGTCTGGGTCTCAGATATAATTTTTATGATTTTTCAAGACCCAATAACCCGATTAAAAATATTGTTTAGTATTATCTTAAACTCGGTCCGACTTGATAACTCGGGACCTATTCGACATAAACTTTAAAATTTCGTGGGTTTGATCATTTGAAAGTTTCTGGTTAATCCAAAACTCAGTTACCTAATAATCCTTACTAGAGTTATCGTCCAGGTCCAAAGATTCTTAAAAAACCTTGGGTCGAGACCGACTCAGCTTGGTATTTATTTATGACTTACTCTAATTTTTTTTTAGTATTTGTACGTCCCCTCTAAACAAAGTAAACCATCGGATGTCAATGTACTAAGCCAAACTCAAATTTAGGGGCTTCGCGATTTTTTGGAGTCTATAATTCACATCTAATAATGTAGAAAAAGTTACACAAATTTTAAAACTGTAAAAACAAAAATGTAGTGTGATGTGACATATTTTCCAAACCATTGAATTATTAAAAATATATATTTTACAATTTTAAAAAACCCTCATATCCGTTGAAAGTCCCTATCCAATAGAAAGAGCCAAGTTCATGTAATGATGAACCAACTACACCACCAAGCAGTGGTGACGGAAAAAAGGTAAGATATATATCCTCTTTTTTATGATGCATGCCTGAGAAGGATAGATGCATGGCCCCTTACCAAGCAAGCCCAATACTTAATTGAAAAAGTTAACAAATTACATTGCTTAGCTTTTCCATATGATCACCATTAATATTATCACAACTAAATTGACAAGTGACATGTGAATCTCTAAGATCCACAACATAAAACTTCATTACTCTTGAGATTCTAAGTAATGTGCAACACAACCATTATAAATGGGCCTCAATGTTCTTCCATTTCATCTCATCAACTGCATATAACTTGCAACAATTAGATTAAGGCTCTTTCTCTGTAGTAATCGAATATGGCACCACATGGAGATGTTATGGGTGGCACACTCAACTTCTCTAGGCCTCCGAGGCTCTCCAACGATAGCCTTCAACGAACAATATCCGACATCTCATTCGAATTGAGCAAAGAAGCAATAGATTTGAAGCAACTTCCACCAATATCCGAGGTTGAAGATGCAAAGTGCGAGTGTTGTGGCATGATCGAGGAGTATACGCCCGAGTACATAGACCGTGTGCGCGACAAGTATTCAGGGAAGTGGGTGTGCGGGCTGTGTGCCGAGGCAGTGAAGGAAGAGACGACGAAAAACGGTGGGAAATCAAAGGAAGAAGCCTTGAGTGAACACATGAATGCTTGTTTTAAGTTTAACAAGTTTGGGAGGGCTTATCCTGTGTTGGTACAAGCTGAGGCAATGAGGGAGATGTTGAAGAAGAATAAGAGAAGGGCTAGTTCAACTAGTCCAAGGGAGCTTCAAGGAGGACAAAAGAAGGGTGCAATTGCTAGGAGTTCAAGTTGCATTCCTGCCATTACTAGGGACATGATTGATCCCACTTTGGCTAATTAAGCTTATATGGTTTTTCATGGCCTCTATTTTGTGAACCAACCTTCTTGCTCGCCTTTTCAAAGGTTTTTTTGGGTAGGTAAAAATAGGGTCATTTTTTTTTCTTTCCCAAGTTAATTTCTTTTTGGGTGAGTTTCCTTTGCACTTCTGCTCTCCATGGGAGGTTTTATGGAAGGTTATTTGGTTACATTTCCTTTTAATTACTACATATGCCGAATTAGTGAAACTAATCTCTTGTTTATTCTTCACCTTTAATGTTTGTAACAACGTTTAGTAGTTGGATAGAGAGTTGTTTCAACTCTAACTTGGTTTTCGCTTTGTATTAAGCATCATATGTAGTAATATATATGTATCTCAATAAAATAATAGTACGTTTTTTCCCCCCTTTAATGTTGTTCTTTTCCTTCCCAGCAAACAAACAATATGTAGTTCATAATCTGTGCCAAACCACTCGTTATATTATAGCCAAATTATTAGCAGGTTTAGCAA
Organism: Euonymus europaeus; assembly: GCA_963580455.1. NCBI lineage: Eukaryota > Viridiplantae > Streptophyta > Magnoliopsida > Celastrales > Celastraceae > Euonymus > Euonymus europaeus. The sequence continues at coordinate 21,623,018 of OY756965.1, forward strand.
ATATAACTTTCAATAGAGGGATTGCCTATTTGCCTCGTCGGTGATCTCACTGTGGCCAAACGCTGAGTATGCAGGAGGTCCCCAGTTCGATTCGAGCTAGAATGAATTCGAGTTTAGGCCCAACTGGACTATCCAAAGGGTAAGTCCGATGATGTTGTACTCCTTTTTTTTTTATAAAAAAAATACAATTTTCAGACCAATAGGTTGAGGATCACTCATAGATCATTGGAATCGGTGTAACCCAAAACAAGATCAAGCCTAATCCATGTTCCATTCGGTTCAAATCTATTTACACAGTTTTCTTTCGTTTTTCATTTTTACACAGCTTGCTGATATCTCCAGTTACATGAATCAGTCTACGGTAGGAATTTGCACATAGAGTTGACAGTACTACTACTACTATTACTATACTATGTGAGTTGTTGAGAATGGTGTTGGTGTCCTTCCCTTCTTGCTCACCCGGCTTTCCTCTCTTTGGCTTCAGCATCTGAAATGAGCAGAGCAAACTTGCATCCACGCACGAGTGGAGTGGCGTTATTGAACTATCCATAGTAGTTTGGTGCAGAAAATATGCTAACCAGTTGCCAGTCCACAAAGAATTCATAACCATCTTCAACTACCTGCCAAAACTCTCATGCAGCAACTGACTAAACACAAAGCAAGAATTTGTTTTCTTTTTCGACGAACGGAGGAAGATTGAGGAATGCCTGGTGTGCGCGGCATATGAGATCCAGATCATGCTTCTTCAAGAATTCAGCAAATAACAATTGATATTGCCAGCGAAGCAACCCTTTTTTTCTCAGCTGCAAGCCGGCAACCAATAACTAGATCTCGTGTATTGTAAATAGAAATTTGCTCATGCATCATTTAGCTGAAACCCTAGAATGAAAATGAACATTTTTCTTGCAAGTTTGTTAACTAATAAAATGAATAAATAGCTTATAAGCTGAAAGCTTGGAATGAACTCCTATCATGATGAAATCATTGTATAAGCTGAAGGCCGGGAATGCATATGATTCAAGGACATATTTCTTCTAATTAGGAAAACTTGAAGTCAAAAGACAAGCTCCATCACTATCATACTCAACCCAACACTGACAAACTTTAGTACAACAGACATTAGCATACGTCCATGATTTCTTCAAATACAGCAACAGGGAGGCCTACAGGCTATAAGTATTCAGTTATAGTAAAGTACACAAGTTTTCCATATCCAAAACATGAACAAGACCACAAAATATAGTAAGTCTGAATCCTCTTTGGTCTTCATAATATCATTACACCCAAGTGCAAATGCGAAATCAGACAAATGACCAGTTTACGAAAGTAAAGCAGATGCAATGAGCGTTCTCTTCATCGTTTAAAACCTTCCAAGCAACCGCTTTCTCATATGAGATCTGTCTGCCCATGCTTGACAAACAGATACCACCTTGAAGACAAGCAAAACCCTGCCACAGAGAATAAATCTGTCAAAAAAATGAAGCAAACAAACCTTAGTATATATCATTTCAAATTTCTGCTGTCCCTCTTGTTTTGAAGGTTGAGATAATACAAACCTAAGAATGAAAGTAGAGCACCAGTTCAACAAATGCAGATTAGATCACTCTACTGTTAGTAAACTACAAATCTATATACACAAATGTCAAATCGTAGTATTGACAAATTATGTACTATGTTTTCATCACTTGGATGATAGAAGAACAGTTGTGTCCAGTTTCATGCCTATGGTTGCTCTTCTACCACAACGCTTCAGTTTCGACTTGCATTTGAATATTGTCGGAAATGACACTATCTGAGACAAAAATTTGCCTTATTCTGTCAAAAAAGCAGAGAGTTGTATACCTGTTGCATTATCTGTGGGAACTCAGAGCAGAGGGTCTTACGCCCATGATCATCGAATATCTTTTCCAAAGTAATATCTTGCAGGGCAACCAATGTCGTCTCCAGCATGTCAAGACCCGCCTGGTTTGCAAAAGTGAAAACTGGCAATGCCTGCCCAAATCGCAGAAATTTAATACCATTCCAGAGAATTAGAGGACAAACTAGACATGCATGCTTCCATTTTATGTATAAATGAATAGGAAAAGCCCCATAATTGTCAGCACTCGCAATACTTTCAATTTTGAAAACGAAAACTCCAACATTCATTGAATATAGGACATGATCCCTGGGTTTCCTTAACAAAGTCATGTCCAATTCGAGCCCCGCCTTGGAGAAGGTTCATGTTATTAGGCAGCAAAACATAGAGCAGAACAAAATAATCTCTGTAATTATGATAATTTTAAAAAAATCTACCACTAAATGAGAACCTTAATTTATTTTCAAAAAAGAACACAACAGGAAAATCCTATCAATTCAATTTTCAAATATTCACAACCTTTGCCCAGTATGACAGGGCTTTAAAAGTTGAAGAAATGGCCAAAATGTTGCCTTAAATTGATCATATTTGTAATGATTTAACAGCGAGCAAGATGAAAAGGGATGAATAACTAGCCATGCACACCTTTAGAGAGCAGCACATGATGGCATCTGAGTGATGCCACAGAGATTTAAGGATAGCATCGCCTCCTTCACTGCTGGATTTCAGTAGCTCCACACCCAAGAAGCACCTGCATAAAAAATAAGAATTTACCCCTCCGATCATATGATCAAATAAAACTACAGTTTACCAACATATACATTCAGTTACAGGAACATGTTACACTATGCACATTCGAAGACAGATGAATAAGGTGTGATATCTGGCCTTCTTGCATTTGAAGACTAAATGCAGTGTTGATAACACAAGAAGCCAAAAATGATTGGCAATTTACTCAACACTGATACGCTGATCTATCCACAATTATAGGGTTGTAAAATGAGTGCCTTCAACATGCAAATCAATTTATCAAACAATAAATATGGTCTTGGTGCCTTATTGCCACCCACATGCCAAACAAAAATCCCCAAAATCATGCAATGAAGGGCAACCTACAATATATAACAAGCTTTAAATTCATATTATGGATTCTGAAGGAGAATATACATTTGAATGAGGCCAGGAAATTAGACACGCTCTCCAGTGTACATGTTGAAAGCACCCTACAGCTCTGCCATACAATATACCTAGTACAGATTTGGGGTGTTGAGTAGGGGAGGGGGATTGTTTTGGATAAAAAAAAGAGAGAATAGTCATACAACATATTGAACTGAGTAAAACTGCACTTGAAGTCTCAAACACAAAAAGATTTTTCCAGAAGAATCAAAGAAATAGTTTACGATAGAAGTGAACTTCAAATATTGCATATGTAGTTATTGAGAGAACAAATTTAAGTCTGATTAGACATTCCTAACAACTATATGTGGCATGTTGATCCAAATCACCTACTATTACAACATAGCTCAATTCATACAGATAGATCAAGTCTGAAAGTAACCAGAGACACACCTATAACTTTGGCAGATCCAACGAGCAAGCATCTGAGCTTCTGGAGTACCCAATGGTGCACGAAGACCGCCATGTGAACCCAAATGAGAAGGGGAGAGAGCCAATGCCACTCTCTGAACTGAGGATATAATGCTGCGGACATATTGCCTAGCAATGGACACCACATGCTCTTGCATATGGCTCTCAAATGCAAATTCAAATGCAATTGTCATAACAGATCTCATACAGGCAGAATTTGCAGAGTATTCATTAGGTGCTTTGCTTCCAGCAGGACCAATCTCGAGAGCAGAAGCAAGGTCTAGGGTGCGATTTGGTCTGGATGCTTCCTGCATAATTTTCAGGTGCATAAATTAAGAAACTAAAAGCAAAAAGGCAGGGGAAACAAGCAGAATAAATTAGCGAGCATAAAATTAAGATGCTAACCTTGCCAGAGTCAAGGGGAATGATACGAAAACCAGAAGGCAGAAGCGGTGCATCATCGCCAAAAGAAGCATCAATTGGAGCAAATATTAGTTCAGCACAAGCACCAACCGCATTCTCATCCATTCCACTGCAGAGCTATCACAACAAAATAAAAAGGAACTAAGCAAGAGAGCAAAGTACAATTACAGTAGAAATACTTTCTAAAATACAAGATTTGTAAGTGGCATTTCAATAATACCGATAAATGCACAACTTTACTTGCCAAATTGATCAGGCTAGTTCCAACATTCATTTATAATGTCACGTTTTTCATACAACTACCCATGTCATCAAGTTTAAACAATAATTAAGCCACCCAAACATTGATAGAAAGAAATATGGATAACACAGAATATTCATTATTATTGCACCACTGACAAGACCTAAAAGGGATTTATTTACCTTTAAATGTTTAGAACAGTCAAATTTATTAGCTTTTCATTGGAAAGACCGCAGCAGCAATCTCATTTAGACACTTACAAAGTTGAGCATCGACAAAGGGAAATATAAAATAACAATACTTACTTGCAATAGAAACATATCTCTGGGCATAATTACATCTTCTGGAGTATGGTCAATGCCCTCTAACTTGATCACCTCCAAAAACTGCTAGGCAAAGAAATAAATACATCAATGACACAAGAATTGAATCAACTGAAAGTAGTTGACATTGCTCCATATTGAATTAAACTTTTCAAACAATACAGGAAATAGAAAATGTTTCACTTGCCTCTTCATGTTCAATAGTGTGAGCCAGAGGAAGTATTACTTGACCCCCAAAACTTCCAACTCGAGATCCAGATAAGCTACATGGTCCAACTTTGACAGCTGCGGCTGCATAAGCATCAATTTTATTGTCCACCCATTCTGACCTATGTTCTCGCAAGAATCGAAGAAGAATTGCAGGAGGCACATTCTGAAGAAAAAAAATTGTTCCCAGAAACAAACAAATGTTACTATAATTCTCAGTTTTTTAAGGAGGAATTATAAAACCTAAAATTTTAAGAGAAATAATTCCAACCATCCACAGACAGAAAGAAAGAAAGAAAAAAAAGTAATAAGCAGCTGCAGCCAAAAAAATGAAAATGTGATGAACAAGAACAATGCCACCAAGTTGTCCAGTGTTACAAATGTCACCATCTTGAACAAAGTGTATGTGAACGACTTTAAAAATTATGGGTATCTCTTTGGCAACGAAAGAGTATTTCGAGAAGGAACTAAAGGATGCATCATTTTTTTCGTACAACAGAGGAAAATCTGGAGACTCCTAGATTTTTGAGCCCTTACCTATTTACTAAAGAATTTGGATGGAGAGAATCAAGATTAGTATAAACGGAAATGGAGGTTCACTGCAGAAATTTACTCAACTTTTGTTTTAAAGTTGTAGTAGCCTAATTTGGTCCAGCCCACATTCCGAGAAACACTGATTAATTACAAGCGTGCAAATTTAATAAAACCTTGGTGCATATTCCTATTAAATATTTGTACTCAAGAATTTTAAGGTCTAAATTATACATTTGTCTATCCACTTGATTCACTACACAAAAGCAAAGAAAGGAAAAAAGAATAATGATAAATGATGTACACAACAATCGAGCAGCACTTGCGATCATGAGGAAGATCAATCACCACCAAAGAGAATGAACATAATAACAGTTAAGTGATAGAGTTTCATAAGTTGCCGTATCAAACAAGATATTCGATATCCTAACCTGTAAGAGCATTGAAGCTTTAGCACATAAGACTGTGTTGCGGATGGCAGGAAATCCATTACCAAAGGAAAGGTTTAAACCAATCAACTTGTCAGGAGACGAATTAACAAGGATGGTTACGTCATCCATTCCATCATTTCCAATGGTTGACCATCCCTCATCAGTAAACCCATTGAGCGCCTCATTAAAGCCCCTGCAAGTAATAATTCATAGAACCCTTAGTAAGTGGTCCATATTAAAAACAGAATGACACTATATACAACGAATCAGGCACAAACCTGCTCAGCCGCTGGCTCAGTGCTCGAAGGGTTGCCGGTCTTCTGCTCCATTCAGTAACATTTGTTTGAGAAACCTCCTGACTTATCTGCCTCAGCTGGCGCAAAGCCTGAGTGAAGACAACAAAGACATTTAAAATTCATCCGCTCTAATTTAATTATTCTGCAATAGGACTATGATAGGTATATGTATCTCTCAAAACACTTTTCAAATGCCCAGAGCAGAGAGAAAAATTCATAAGCAAAACTATAATTAAATAAGACCGAACTCACGGCCATTGTAGTCTTCTGAGCAAGCACAGTAGATGATTCATACAGTGGGCGCAACACTTCAGGAACACTCCATGGCTGATACATGTAATGGACATGGGAAGTTAAAAATCCATTTTAATGAAATAGGCATTTTAGCTTTATAAACAAAAAAACAAGGAATGCAAACAATGATCACAAAGGGAAAAACTTGCCTCCAAATCCATATGTTCAACTATATGTATGATTGAACCACCCCCTTCACATGGTCGAATCAGGTATCCACTTGGCAGCATTTCAGCTCGAACAAAATGCTGCACGGGCGGCATGGTCAGACCATTCTGGGTGTTTGTAAGTGATCTTTCACAGACCTGAGAATTTCATTTAGTCATGAGAACAATAAAAACAAAGAAAAGAAAAGAAATTGGGAATGAGAAAAGAAATAACAGATACATATTTGGTTAACACTTAACATAGCAATCTTATATACATAGTAGTTACATACCACTAGGCTGCCATCTTCTAGAACTGAAGTATAGCGCAACAACCAGAAGTCACGAGCAGGTGCCAATGTTGTTGGCGCGTAGAGCTATTATCACCAAGGTAATTAAATTCTCATTTCATAACTTACATGATGGAGTAGGTAAATAATTACCACAAGCACATAATTAATAAAACTCACCTGCATGTAAAGCAGCTCAACGGTTCCACCGTTTGCTGTGGGAAGAACGTTGAGGACATCCACAGCTCGGCAGTCACGGAACCACGAAGGCCTATCCTTGAGGATTTCAGCAACCTGGAAAAGATATAATCAATTACTAAATCTAATCAATTCAACTACAATGGAAACACAGGCAGAAGTCACATGCACGTACCCTTGTAGGATCTAAACCCACCAGGCCGCAGGCTCGTGCTGCCACTCCAGTGCAACCATGAGAAATAGCAACGATTCCAATGGAATCCGGACCAGGCTGTGCATTGATGGAAAGCAGTCACAAAGAAGAAACAGAAAGAAAGGTTGTTCGACTTCCAATTAATTGCAAGCCATACGCCAGTGATTTAAGTAAAACATGTAGAGCAAAAGACAGTACAGTGCATTTTCCACCCACTTGTCTCGTGTTAAAGGAATGCAGGACTAACATCCGTAGAGTCTAGAATTTATCAAGTGATATATTTGTTAGTGTTATCATGGGTTGCAGCCCATTGGTGTCTTTTTCAATCAAACTTATTTTGCAACAAAACTTATTTTTCAGCTGTGTAGAACATGTTAAATGGGTTTTTTTGATACCCCTGAGAAGCTTTTTCATTGTTCTTTAGTCACAAGGCAATACTTAATTGGTTTTATTGTTTCCCATCCACTCTTTGGTCCATGGTTTTATGTGTGAAGAGCAGAATTACCTAAAAAGTCATGAGTGAGCGTGTGTGTGCCAGAGAGAGAGAGAGAGAGAGAGAGAGAGAGAGAGAGAGAGACCTTCATTCCAGGCATTTGGACCCACTCCACAGCAGTTCCAGTGGCCTTCGAAAGAAACTCTGTTAAAGTCTCTTCCGCGATGGACAAAAGCCTGGAAAATACAAGAGAATTCAATATTTCACAATATCACAAGCATACACAGCACAAACCCCGATAACAGAAAACAAAAAATATTCCCACTAACCCCGCAGGACTAGTGTCCCTTGGCGGATGCTGATGTGTAGCATTGTGTTGACCACTTGTCACCACAGATTCACAACTTGCATCTTTGGTTGCAAGTGTTGCCTGCAAAGAAAAGCCCCCAACAAAATCAGTGACAGGATTAAGGGGAAAAAGAGAAGCACAATGCATTATTGGAATTTAGTTGCATAAAATGATGAATTAGTGACACTATTTTCCAGTATACTGTGTTTGCTTATCTTTCTTACTGTTTCCAAGCAAATGAACAAGGCTACTATAAGACTTACATTCTGGGTATGTTGGCGAAAATATCCATTCTCATATACCAACTGTGACACCTGCTTTTCTAACCTATCATTCTCCTCCATCAAAAGCTTGTTCATGGCCGACAGCTTCCTATTCACAGCTTGCAGGCGTGAAGCTTCCTTCCTCTGCTTTTCTCGGCATCTGAAACAAAAATAATGCAGTGCATCCTTGTAAGAGTCTTGCTTCTAAAAAGTTCATAAAACTAAAAATCATCTCAGGAGCTAAGCTCATAATTTTAATAACAACAGGAAGATGTCATTTGTTCAGTTTTCTCAGCAACAAATACAGTGTTAAGTTTAGACTTTAAATTACCAAGAAGAGAAAGAAACTTAGCTAAATTCACATGACTTCAAAAATATAGCACAGAGGGGAAGATTACAAGGCACAATTAAGTGTCTTTACTGCTAAATGTTTGTTATTTATAAAGGGGAACAAAAAAGAAGAAGAAAACATCTGAAAAAAGTTTAAAGAACATGTTTAGCATCCGTCCTTATCTTCCTTTTCTGTTGATCCAATACATCTTATCTGCTAAAACGAAAAAACTAAACCCAAATCAGAGTCTTTAATATTTGACAAAACTTCATAAAATGACGGGAAAAAATGGCATACCGTCTGTTCTGGAACCAGACTTTGATTTGTTTGGGCTCGATGTTTGAGAGAATTGCGGACTCCCTGATGAGCTGTTTACGGCGAATGGAACTGGGCTTTGGGCACTCATGGTAAAGCCTCTCCAGGGCTTCGACCTGCTCAGGCGTGTATCGGACATACTTGCCGTTGTCCAAGTTTCCTAGTTTACTACCATCCTTGCAGGACATTGCCATCTTGCACTTTCACCCGAGACGATGAAACCTCAACTCTCTCTTCTTCAGGCAACCACAAATTTGAAGCGCAAAGCCCTAATATTCTATTTCAACTACCAAGGTATAAATCACAATTTCAAACACTTCGCGAATTTGGAAGTTCCTTAAAACCTAACACAAACCATCGCTAAAATCACTTCAAACTTAAAAACAAGTACTTCGAGGAGCTTTAAGCACAAACAGTTGACAGAAATGGTATTTTCTTTAAAAATCAGAAGCTCCTAATTGTCTTTAAGCACTCCGGAGACAGAGCATTGAACACAACAAGAAACCTAAACTCTGTAACAGAATCTTAAAGCAATTCGTACTCTCTGCTCTTTCTTCACCACCCAACGAGGAACTTCGCAGAGCCTCAAAAAAAAAAAAAAAAAAACAAGCAGAGAATTTTGCGCCTGGATATTTCGATTTTTTATATTAGACTAAAAATCGGACTAAGGACAAAGATAAACCGACAACCGACAGATGCTCTGATTAAGGAAACACTAATCCCTTCTCTTTGTCCGCTACCAGTAAACCCTAAACACAATGAAGCATAATACCTTTCAAGATCAAAGCTCCACCCCAACCGATCTGATCCACCACCACCCACGGCGTCCCGTCTACTGAAAACCTTTCAGTTACCGGCGCATAACCAGCTGAGATGGCGGCGCGTCACCGGTCCAAAGTTCCTCGCCAATAGTTCCCAATCCCTGATACATTGGATTATTCTCTCCGCAACACTTCGAATATTTTGAAAGAGAAAGAGATCAGTCGGATTTTGTTTTTATTGCTGGGGTTGTTTTCATCCTTTGAGGGTTTTCGATCAGTGTGTTTTGTGCGTGTTGGATTATTCTCATTGGTTCGTCACTTTCAGCTCGCAGAACGAATGTCATTCTACTGTGCGAGGGAAATGTCACCGCCTCCTTTTTTTATTATTTTCTTTTGAAATTGAATTATTTGACGAAACAACCCTCATTCCGCCGCTCCACAATATGGCTTAAGAAGGAACGTAAAATTGTAAATTACAGAGGGTAGGAGGGTAATGATGAGAGAGAGATAGTGGGCGAAGCAGAAACTTATAAAATACAAAAGGGCACGGGAGAGAGGGAGAGAGAGAAAGGGTGTGGGTTTGCGTGGGACAAAGACGACATCATGATGAAGTTCTTGCATGCGTCGCTACTTTTAACTTTAAAATGTTAAAGCCAAAAATAAATATAAATTTAAGGGTGTAAATAAATAAATACGGTGTCATCATCATCATCAACTGTCTGCAGCAAAATCCGTACACGCATGACGTATATATATGTATATTAAGCCTAATTGCAATAAGGAATTTTTGTCATTATTAAAATCACATATTAGATCTTATTTATAATACACAAAAATATATGATGTATTTATTCATATTAATAAAATACGTCTCTCAATATAATAATATTAGTAAAACATAAATCTCAATACATATTCTCATTTCTCTATTAACAAAACATCTATTATTTCATTTTTATATTCATTCCAGACAAAATTATGCCGAAATTAATAGTGGGTCTCATATATTTTATAAAAAGTCAAGTTAAATACTCATTTACATCACTAAAATACAAGTGTCAATATAAAAACACGCATTCTCATACATTATCCATTCCCCTTAAAAATAAACCATTGCAATCACTCTAAGGCGTGGCGACAAAAAAAAAGAGTCCAGATCAATTCGGATCGGACAATATAAATTGTTTACGGGATATATACATATTTGAATTTACTTAAATTTTTGGACGTATTTAATTGAGCATACCCTAATTTATTTAAATCTGGATAATTAAATCAGATAATAATTCAACTCGAGTTAGAGTCCTGATAAGTAAATCAAACAAGATTTTTATGTTTTGGACCTGAACTCGATTTTAAATCGGATAATTTTTTGTGTTTGGATCAAGATTTTGAACATAAACTTATATCCAAACTTAATTTAATTCAGATCGGACAAATCGATTACCCGAGCCGGATGAAATTTTATCATCCACTGTAAATACTCCCTCCGGAGGCAGGTGGGTAACGGTGGGGACAGATTGGGTGTTATCACTGACTTATAATGGTTGGATAGAATAGACGGATGTGTGTCCTTTTGTAACTTTTGTTGGAATTGAGTCATTTGCAGGAGAGCCAGGTACGTCATCCTAAATTGAGCCCAATGGTTGGATGGTGGGCTTGCATCACGCTTTCAGGGTCGGGCTTGCTCTCAAAACGGAGCCCAATATATATACGTACGGGCTGGAAATTCGTGGGCCTTTGAATAGTAACCTTATTTATAACTTCACTAAGTCACCCTTTAGCCTTTCCACGTGTCACTCCATGATATGCTTACGTCGTCTCGACATATTTTTTTTTTCTTCGCAAAACAATAAAAATGAAAAAAGTAAATAAAGATAGTCTTGGGTAGTTGGTACGAGAATCAATGTGTGTGCATAGTGCATACAGAAACACTGTGCCCTCACGCTGTCTCAGGCAAAAGACACAGATCTGATCGCAGAGAAAGAAAAATTAGACCATGACTACGCTGCCTGATATGAAGCTGTCGGAGGCGGAGAACGGTGTTGGAACTATGAGTGGCCCTCTCGCTGAGACGATGACAACAAACAAGCCATTTGGACGGAAAGGCGACTGCATACAAGTGACACTGAGGCTCTTGTGCATTGTAAGCTCGGTTATAGTTCTGTCTTTCATGGTCTCAGCACGTCAGGCTAGCTCTCTCTCCATTTACGGGTTCAAGCTCCCTGTTTCCTCCAAGTGGTCTTATTCTAACTCGTTCACGTGAGTATCCGACCTTCGATTTACGATGATAGTAGTAATAACCTTGTCGTCTATTCACTGGCTTCTTGTTGACTGTTGTTGTAGTGCTTGTTTGGCGGCTAAGAAAGTGAAAGAATCGCAATTTTTTTGTTGATAAAAAAGTAGTTGCTTAGTGTGTGAAAGAAATTAACGGGAGGCTTTTGCTTTATGCAGCTTAATTGACTGGGTATATTAAGCAGGGTCAAGTGAGTAGCAGAAGGGTTCCTTTTCTGGGTTATGTGAATATTTCATTTCTTCCCTGCATTCTCTCGGAAACCAAACAGTCCACGATGCATTTGGTGCTTTTTAAAAAAAAATTGAATTGAATTTATAATTACGTAGAGTTTTAGCATTGGATACCGGGAAAAGCGACATTACTTGTGAATTGTGATAACTGATCCGGAAACTAACTAAAATGATGAAATTGTCATTTTTTTAGTAACACGAAATTTGCTTTTGGGTTTGGTGCTTCACAGCTTTTTCCAGCTCTTTCTAGTCGCTAGTTGTTGTCTACGTTGCCGCTGCACAGTATTTGAATGAACAGAATCAGACCCGTGAATTAATTCATGTCTTTTCTCACCATTCTTTGTTTCTAGCGTACCGGTTTGGTCCAACACTCCAACCTATTTAGATCACGTGTTCAATTAGAAATAATCTATATATATTATTTGGGATAAGATCTACCTACATATTATATGTGTTTGATCAATAGTAAGTCTTATGCTTGTTTACTTTTTTACCGAGTTTGAATTCAATGTGATTTATGAATCTGGGGGTGCATGCAGGTATCTGGTTGGCATGACAGCAGCTGTTGCTGCACACTCCTTATTGCAACTACTAATTGGTGCTTCAAGACTGCTTAGAAAGTCTCCAGTGATTCCATCAAGAACCCATGCTTGGCTTATTTTTGTAGGGGATCAGGTAATATTTATACTTAATTTAGTCCTTATTCTCTAATTCTTAATTTTTTTTGTTCTATTGTGCATTACTACTACATATATGATATGTTGAAATGTTGCAGGTGTTTGCTTATGCGATGGTCAGTGCTGGGTCTGCTGCATCTGGAACCACAAACCTCAATCGCACCGGCATACGACACACAGCTCTACCGAATTTCTGCAAATCCTTACAAAGCTTCTGCGACCATGTCGCGGTCTCCATAGCTTTTACTTTTATTACTTCCATCTTGCTCGCTGCATCTGCCGTTCTAGAAGTTATATGGCTCTCCAACTCCAAGTACTGAATATGGTCCTGTTGATGTAATTTTCCGACTGATCACGATCAACTAATGTTGCTTACTACTTTGATCGCTGTTGATGCTTACCAATGAGGTAACTTAATTTTTCATTTGAAATCAGTGCATAATATAGAAGGCGGCAATTGTTCTCAAAAGTTCATTACGTAGAGGTTACAAACAGAGTCATTACCTTCTTTAAATCTAAAGAGAGAATGGGAGCTTTTAGAGAGAGAAACCCGCCCCCACCCAACCCTCTTCCATCACCGACATCACTCTTTCATCCCTCAGCCTAATCCTTCACTGTCACACTCCGGCCCCACCTCTTATGTCCGTCTTCCACCCCCTCCACAAAGTCTGAAAGTAGCTTCCGCCTCCTCAAAGCCATTGCCCATTTCCACAAAGACCCGAAAACCCCCCGTCCCCCTCTTTCCCTTTTCATTCCAAGTAACTACTCATCCCTGCCCAAAATCATATAGAGAGCCTAACCAAACGTCAGTATCATGTCCTGAGTCACCACTATGACCCAAATCCCAGAAGTAACCATGCCAATCCCAAAATTTATTTTGAGAATTTTTCACCCACCTCAAGGGTGATGGACATGAAGAAGGCTTTCTCTCACTTTGGCACAGTTATAGATGTGTACATGCCTCTGAAACCAAATAGGCGGGGAACACATTTTGGTTTTGTAAAGCTTCAAAAAGAACGGATAACCTTAACAAAATGTGGATAGTAACCTATAAGGTTTGAGTGGACTGGGCCATTGACAGCCAATATGTCTACAAGCCGAAAAGGAAAGTGTCTATTGATGTTCTTTCTAAAGCTGCGAAATCAGCTCGTGGAAAAATGGGTGATCTATGGCCAGCTCAGAGGACTACGTTGAGGTGGTTAGGGGAGAAGACAAAGTCGAAGAAAAAGAGGGAACCAAGGAAAATCTCGCAGTTTCTGGTAATGAAAAGGAAGTAACAGCCTATAGTAATCAAAGGAGCGAAAGTCCCAATTGGAATTTTACTCGGGGAAGACAGAGAATGGGCAGAGAGGTCTACTGTGGGCCTTCTGTGGCAAGGCTCATCTATTCGTCATATGCAAAAGAGAGTGAAAAATGCAGTCAATGGATCTAAGGAAAGTGTGTGGATCAATGAAGTCAATCAGGCCCATAGAAAATATGTGTAATTATCCAGCCCAATGAAGATGGCAAAGCCCATAGTAAGGAAGTGATTTTACAGTCGAATGAGAATCCCAATTTGCCTGTTCTTGATATCTCTAGAGACGGTGTAGAGGATTCTGGAAGCGACCATTACTTTTTGAGTCATTGCTTTAAAACCCTCGTTTGTTTGCTGGCTAATTCTCTTGGCAATGTATGCTGTGTGCAACGCAACACAGAAAATGGGTGAAGAACCAGTGCGCATGCGGTGTTGTCACCGGGGGCGGCCACACAGTGGAAATGTAAAATCATGTATTTCTCTTTGGGTAGGGGTATTCGTGATTGATTTCGATCGGTTATTGAACATTTGTTGTTCGAATTTTTTTTAAAATTTTTGATTGATTTTAGTGTACAATATCTATTCTTCTAGTAAAAAAGGGACCAAACAAATTGATCACGGTCGACTTTGATTACGATCATTTTTTTTTAATAGTCGTATTTTTTGGCCAACTAATACGAAAAATGAACCACATCCCATAGTCTTATTTTAATGGCCCAGTTGTCGAAACTGACGAGGAGAAAAATTAGGCAAAGTATGATTGAGGGAGGTGAAGCAAATTTCAAAATGGTGGAAAATAAATAGGTATGAGAAAGGGAAACAGAAACGAGAGAATGGAGGAATTTTTTTTTTCGTGTTATTATTCGAGTCTTTGTCTCCAAAATTTGAGATCAGTTATATGAGTTTATAAGAAAATTAAAAAAAATACTACTCGTATTAATTTTCATTTATTTATATCTAGAATAATACTTTCATAAAATCATATTAAATCTATATTATTTTTTAATATTTTAAATCATGTCCTTTTAGATCTTACTTCTCAACTCATACTCTCTCATATAAAAAATTTCTTAATTATCCTCATTGTTCACTATCTCTACGTACGTTGTACATAAGTCATTAGTTAGTTATTTGTAAAAAAATTAATAAAACCCCCAAATTAAAAACAGAAATCATATTTTTTTTTGATAGAAACAGAAAATCATAATTCATACAAGTCTGAAGTCTCAAAAACATCATATAATTGTTGCATAATATAAAGTTAAAAGTAGTTTTCGATTAAATTATTAATATATTCGGTTGAGTATTTTGATGACCGTGGAGGGGTATACTGTAGTTATACTAAAGTTGAGTTGGAAGACTATGCTTCAAGGTCCTTCGTAGGAGATGATGTTGGACAAAATAGTTCGAGATGGTTCCAACTGTTGACTGTCGAGGTAATCGCTCGGACAAGAATTATTGAGTATTGCAGGAGGTTACCATCTGTCTCAGGGGAGACAAGACAAGTGCACCCAACTTACATAACCGCACAAACTATAAAAATACTATATATACCTATGTCATTCAGACATCCTGTATACACACATTCTTTCACTCACTGTTAATAAAATATCAAACTCGTGAACAAATTACCGAACCACGTATATTTTAATGTTTATTTTTTACTCTTTTCATTCTTCTACGCACTTTATTCCTTGGGTTCAAATTTAGCATCAACCATCACAATAACTAACTATTATCTAGAGTAGGCCCAAACCCATAAACTCGCATGTTTCATGATATACAATAATACAACTTGAGAGACGGTGGTGATGATATATAATAATGCTCCATGCACGTACCTCTCGAGGGACAAACCCAATAGAAGAAAAAAAAATCAGTCACAAATGATTTGAAATGTGCATGGAAAATCATATTAATTTTGGTTGTCTCTTTGTGACAAGTCCAGATGTATATAGTTCAATAATTTTGATCTAATCTTGATTAATGGTGTAATTGCAATTAATTAATTAGTTCACTGCTCCTAATATTTGGTCAGTAGCTTTGGAGAATATTCCATATTTAGGGAAAATTCACTAACATGTTTTTATCATATAAAATTTACTAACTTTATAACTACGTACTAAAAGTCAATAGACATGAAATTACTCAAAAGTGCTAACAATAAATTTAAATTATTAATTTGACTAGAATTCCTAGTATTAACTACTAAAAATAACTCTTAGTAACACAATAATAATAATAATAATAATATTCCTAATTATTAACAAACAATTTTATAACTAGATTGATTCGTGGTGACCTAATTAAAAAGGGTATGGCAGCATGGCCACCATTAAATACAACACAATTAATTAGGTCAACCATGCATGATGTCATTTTATTAGTTAGTTTCCAAAAAAAAATTAAGTCCGAATCTTTTGAATCGAGCTCCATATATCTGAGAATGAATAGAAGAATTGGGGTAGGACCAAAGGTAGGTGTGAGAGGCTTTAATTAATAATATTTGCTGGCTATGATCGATAGAGTCATGGCATTATAATATGAGCCTCATATTGCTTTCTAACAAGATCAATACCCACCATTCGCCAAATGCCCCCACTCAATTTGTCTCTTCCATTTTATGAACATCAATCTGCTCACTCCAACTGTGCCATTAAAGTTAGCTTAATTATCCGTCCTTAATACAACACGTAACTTATTTTGACAACTTATAAATTTTATCGAACATAACCGAGTACCATATAATTTTTTAAAATAAAATACTGGATGGAGTCTATGAGATTAGCAACTGGTTAAATTATTCGGATGTGTAACCTACCATATATGGTATGTTAGGTTGTCCGTTTCAAATATTCAAGTTGATTAAAATTAAGTGAATTTTCAAATATTTGACTTCAAGCTAGTGTTAACTTCTCAATTCCTCAAAAATAAAAAAAAGATTTACATTTTTACACTTTTCCCCCACAACTTGCACGTATTTAACAGCCATGAAAATAATAATCAACTACCAAAAAGAAAATGACGTGCAAACCCCCGAGACTTTGAAATGCTTGGTTTTTTTATTCATCTTTGTTTTTTAATTGTAAAATGGCACTAGCATTAGTGGTGATTGGTGGACTCAGAAAATGAATTGAGGGGCTTAGTTAAGTTGTATAGTCTTAAATTTATAGCAGGGGCTCAAAGTTGACGGGATTCGAGATCTCGAATTTTTTTTAGGATTATTGACTGAAAAGTGATCGAAAATATGTAAATATCTATATGATCATTAAATTAAATAATTCAATAAATAAATATTGACATTAAAACATAAATGTTCAAGATAATAAATAAAAACAAAATTTTTATGTTTTGTTGGACAATTTTTTGTCAAATATCGCATCAATTTGGGATGCCTAAATTATGTGGTTTATATTGAAGCTTAAATCTCCACCATACACAAGAAGTCTTTTCTGAACCTAGCTAAGTACCATTATTTGATTCACCCAAGTCGTGAATGGCTAAGACTGGGGTTAATCGAGTTTATGATTCTATTACTTGGCTGTAATCTTTATTTGCTCTTTTGAGCTCTGTGGGTTTTTCTTCTTCTTGAAGAGCTGCCATGTTGCTTCATTAATTGTAATGGCTTTCCCTCGTCTAGCAGGACTTTAATCTAATCTCTGCGGTTTCCTCTTTCATCAAAACAAAAAAATCATTAAGCGAGATGGCATGAGAAGAACAACGTTGTGCGGGCTCTGTAATTTAAATAGCTTATACTTATGTAAGCCATCTAAATTGAATTATATTTACATCAATTTATTGTACTAAAAATGACATAAAATAAGTAAGATAAAAAAAAGATGTATTTTACAATCACTAGTTTTTTTTTTTAAATGAAAACTACAATCACTAGTTTAAATGATTAAGGAGTAATAATTAAATAGTAGAGTAAATATGTATAATTTAATTACAATTAATTTCATATATTTAGTTCAAGTATATATGTTGTTTGTTAAAAACACCAAGTACAATTATTATTTTTAATGATTAATTGTGAAATAATAGAATAAGTAACTACATGAAATATGGATCAATAGTTAACGAACGGAATCAATACAATTAATATTGGGTTATAGATTAATAAACTGTTAATAAATATAATATTGAAATAACATTTAATTTTTATTTCCTATTAAAAAATTCAATATATATATATATGTTGATGCCTACGTACACCCCCCAGTGATTCAACAATGACAAATATAGAATAATTGTAGCATTTTTTCATACATAATAATAAAAAACAATCCTAAATAAGAAAAAGAAAAGGCAATATTACAAATAATGTCATTTTCATAAAATTGACCAAAAGATATCTCGTTGTCTCCCGAAAAGCAAAAAACCAATGTTGTTGGGGCAGTGGTTTGACTATGACGGCTGATGATCGGGCATACGGTCCCGATCATGCGCGGGATCTCGTGCCCACCGTCAGATCAATCGACGGTGGTGAGACATATTAAAAACAAAATTCATCTCTGTTGTTCGTGAAGTTAGAGCAGCAAGGATGCTCGAGATTCGTCTCTTCCGATTTGGATAACCTTGTTAAATCACTTTAAATCAAAACAATCTTCATCTATGTCGTTCGTGAAGTTAGAGCAACAAGGGTGCGAAGATGGGTTTGTGTGCGACCAAAGTATCCATGTGCTCCCAATTCCAGTACCTTGTAGTAGTTGTAGTATCCATGCCACCACTTGTCACAGGTCCTTACTATGGCTGTGTGAATGTGCTACTGCTCATGGGGGTAAGAAGCTTGTAATGGTTAGATCATCTCGAGTGTGCAGATGGGTTTGTGTCAAAGCCATTTAAACTTGAGAAGAGAATTTGCAGACTTTGATTTTGAGACAGAGATAAAGATGAACCCACGAACAACTCTGTAAATCGAAGGCCACATCCTAGATCGAATGCCCAAATCAGAGACCCAGATGAGAGAAAACAACCGTAGACGAAGGCACTCTGAAATTTTGTTTTGATTTAAATTTTAAAATAATTTAATAGTGTTACTGTTAAATCTGTCTCGCCGCCATCGGATTGATTCTATGATGACCGCGCATGATCCAGACTATATATATTCATCGCCAAATATATTATTGAAATCAACTATTTGTCTTTCTTTCAATTCGTAATACCCGGTGGTGGTTGAAGATATGCATGTCTTTGAACATGAATCTACTATCAATTCTCATCTAAATTGGTATTCTTTGTAATTGGATTTTCACCTACATGCGTGATTTTTTGAATACTCAAGAAAGGAAAAAAATATTTGATGACGATTTCTGCACTAAGGGAAGCCGATCGCGTATTTCGGTCTTGAAAGTTCGGGGAGAACTCTAAAAAGGAAATCAAAAAGAAGGTTTAAATGGATTTTTTTTTTTTTTTTTTTTTTAGTTGAAATGGTTTTGAGTTAATTGACTAATTTTTTCCTGGATGAGACATTGGGAATCTGAAAATGTGGACAGCAGCCGGTCTGTCCCACCCCAAGTACGCCTTTGAGAGGAGCAGTTCAACAATGGAAGCCTCAGACAAAATTGAAGGACAGACTCAATGTTGATGGAGTACTCGTCTTTGAGTACAGGAATGTCATTGGTTGGCGCAATTCTTCGTGATAAGTAAGGACAAGTCTTCTTCTCTCTTTTTTAATTATCTTTAATATATATATATATGTGTGTGTGAACTCATTATTGAAGAAGTTATGGCAAGTGGCACGGGATTTACTAGTGTAGTGTGTTGGGGGGAGTGGT
This sequence comes from Euonymus europaeus, assembly GCA_963580455.1. Taxonomy (NCBI): domain Eukaryota; kingdom Viridiplantae; phylum Streptophyta; class Magnoliopsida; order Celastrales; family Celastraceae; genus Euonymus; species Euonymus europaeus. The sequence continues at coordinate 21,642,762 of OY756965.1, forward strand.
TTTCAATTAATTTTTTTTTTTTTGAGAAAGGTTTTCAATTAAAATTAGTAATTATCTTCCATATTTTGTGTGAAAAGTTACAAGCCAGTTTTAGGAAGAAAGTTGTGCAAAAAAAAATCAAATCATTCTTCTGTATAAGACAGTCATGAGATTTGTCCATATTATAACAATAATTTAACAATGACAAATAAGGAACTTTTAGCTTGGTCCCATTTCTTTCAAGGACATGGTCCCTCATTTGCTTGCATCCCATTTTGAACCAAGAGAAAAAACATTATTTTCATGTTTTTTATTTATCATATTTGGTGCACTAGAAGGACACTCTAGGAAAAAAGAACAAGACAGACTTATATCACATGTTTGTGCTTGTAAAAGAGTTGTTGGGAAAGTAGTAGTGTTGAATGTGAGGATCTTTCCCTTCTCTTTGAAATTAAGTTTTGCAGCAAACATGAGGTCAAATGCATTTTAGAAATATACTTATCTTTCAATCTTTGGATACTTCCAATGTGTCAAACTCAAGCCTAAAATTTACTTTCATATCACCTATTTTTATATATGTATATATAAGTTTTATTTTAATAGAAAATGATATCATACAAGTTTGTCATTTGAACACTTGATATTGACTCAAATTCATGTCATTGGGTTTGCGCACGCATAAATGTTTCACTATACAACATAAAAAATTGAACCAAAACTCAACGTGGCCACAGTGACATTCCAGTGGAAATCAAATTCATGATTTATAGGGACTATCAAAATCAAAATCAAAATCATTCTTGTTCGGTCGTTTTTTTATAAAATAAATACATAATTTATATCAAGACCGATCAAAAATGAAAAAATCTATATAATTAATCGATGATAATGGACAAAATAATTTGATTAAAATATGTAAAAAAATTTGACCGATTGACACTCTAACATTTATACAAGTTTCTAGAAAACAAAAGAAATTAACGTCTATTTGATCGTGATTTCATAGAGACAAATCTCAAATCTCAATAAATGGTATTATAACCTGACGGTGCACAATTGTCAACCTGCATGTGTTATGATGTCACGAAAACTTTACTCCAACGGGACATTCTCCACAAAACTCCAAAGCCGCCCCAACGGTACATTTTCCTTATCACAAAGCCTTCAGATGGTGGAGTGGTATAGGTCAAGAGAACGACTGTGATGAAAGTCGTGTCACTGTTGACTGTCAGTGTTCCCTCACAAAAGAAAAGAAGACAGAAAATCTCCAGAAAAAACCTTCAATCGTATTTTTATTATCACATAAAACAGAATTTTTCAAGTGAATTTTTTTTTTGATAGAAGTAAACCTTATTATTCAAATGTATGAATTGTAGATTATATTACAGTGACAATACTATCAAATTCACCTAAAACACAACTTGGGTAATTAAAGGTTATAGCTATAAACAACAAAATTACCCAAAAATCAAACTCTCTGTTTCTAACACATGATCACAGAGAGAATTCCTTACAAAACTCCAGCGATGGATATTCACTTTCATATGCCCAACCATCAAGCGAGTCAACCAGTAAGAAATCACTGCTCCAAGACTCAATAATACTCTCTTCAATATTGGGTAACTCTACAATTTCACTCAATTCTTCAGATTCTGCTGACACGCTCTCACTAACCAACGGTGACGACGATGATGACGATGAGGGGGAGGAGGAGGAGGAGGAAACTGAATCGAAATTGACCATGGCAGCTGCTTTAGCGGCAGCAGCCTGAATGTGGCGAGGCATTGACGAGACCGGTCGGGGGAGTAACTCGACGAGGTCAGGGAAATTAAGTATTGCCGAATCACCTTTAACTGTCAGAGCCGCAACGTCATGGGCGCGGGCCGCCATCTCCGCCGTACGGAATGTGCCTAACCAAATTCTTGATTTCTTGCGAGGCTGGCGAATTTCGGACACCCATTTGCCCCAACTTCGCATCCTGACTCCCCTGTAAACCGGATGCTTGCTGGAGTCCCTATCCCTTTTGGTTCCTCTGGTTAATTCTTGACTAGTCTTGGAGCTTGTTGAGGTCGGCAATGGTGGTGGGGAAGATGTGGAGATGTTGTCCGGTTCTGCCATTGTAGGAAAAACAGGAGGGTGTATTGGATTTGAAGATGCCAAAAGTTAATTTATAAGATAGAGGAAGAGTCGTGTTAAAGATAGATAATGGAGTATACGCTCCCCCATTTATAGCTAGTGAGTGACTTAAGACCTACTACCATCCTCTAATTGTTTCTTAAATTCAACTATCCCAGACTTGTTGTAACCGTATTAAAAATGTACGAGCTGATTTTGATCCAATTTACACTATTACTATTATTATGTAAGAAATTTGTACTCTCGAGCTTATATTTTGTCTCGAAATTTTATATGCTAATTTTTTTAATTGAGAATCTTATACGTTTTATTCACTCATCTTAACATTCATATGAAACACATTAAAAATTTACTCAACTGCTCATGTCTCTCTCTTTCACATATTTACCTTATTTTATCTCAAAATATATATTAAATTTGAAAAAAAAATACATATTCAAACTTAACAGTAATTTTTTTTCCAATGAAATCTATCATTAATAGTTTTTATTGTGTTATTTCAAACAATATAATAAATAGTATAGGAAAGGATAATTTTTGTTACCAACAAAATAATGGGGTTTGAGAATTTTAAATGACTGAAAATTCGATAATAGACAAGAATGGGGTTGTGGGACCCAGTGAAGAATGGGTCACTATTCACTAAGGTGGGAGGGGGTCCCAATGAAATGTACAAATTACACGGCAACGTTCGTTTTGATGTCCACGTATGTGTATCACTTTCCGTTTGTCCGTTAGGTGGGGTTGTTTATTTGTCTGGCTTGTTCAAAAGAAGGCTACAGAAATCAAAGGAAAGGGCAATTGCCAATCATTTGACACTTTTTTTTCTCTACCATTTATTTATACGGTTTTTGGACATCTGCATATTTGTTTGTTTTTAATCTTTTAATAATTAAAATATATGCTAAAACTAAAAGAGTAAATAGATTTATTTATTTATTTATTTTTGATATAAGGAAGATTTTTATTTAGGGAAAAAACTCAGCCAAAATTAGGGTAGAGAACAACAACCATGACAGGCAAAAAGAGCAAATAAATCAGAATCATAATTAAAGAAGAAACAATCACAACAAAAAGAAGCTAAACCGAGAGCGAAGAAGCAAGAGGTGTTAGTAAATAAATATATTATGTGATGTTTTGCCTATTCTTCTTCTATGGTTTGGAAGGAAGGAGTAATCAATTAGGGGGAAAAAAGAGATTGTTGGCTGCCCTAATATTTTATTTTTTAAGAAATGAATAATTAAATTGAAACTTTATAATAATTTAATTTGATGGCTTAGTAAATGATGAATCTGCCACGTACTTATGACATTCTTTTCATATAGATAACATTGTTTTTCCACGTACTTGTACTTGTGGCATAAAGTGATTGGTCAAAGGAATGGTCTATTTACATAATTTATATTGACGTGATAAGTATCCTATGTTCCCACAAGTCTTTGATTCCTAGCGCCCCTTTATGAAAACCATGTACCCATAAGAGTCAACACTAGAGCATCATTGTTCATTACATTATAACTCAAAAATTAGAAATATATATATATATGTATGTATTATATATGTCATAGATAAACTATGTGCCCATTAGGGGAAAAATGACGAAAATATTTATAAGAGGTGTTAAGACTTGTAAAAATTCTCACTTCGATTTGGTTTAAGTTAAAGAATTCATAAATGTGAGTCGTGATCTTGAATGTTTGAGGCGTCTTTTAAAGGATGAAGTCATGCGATCAGAGGCCCAAAAATAAAATAAATATACCTTAAATAATCAAATGAATGAGCTCAAACTTTTCTTAATCACTACTTCTTCTATTTCTCATCTATTTTGAATGTTCTAAATTATAATAATATGATATCAGAACATAACTAAACTCACAAATGTGATAAAATATTAAATTTTTTGAAAATTCTAACATCGATTTGGTATAAAACAAATTAAGATGTAGTTTAAACATTTGCACTTTTTTTTAAGGGCGAAACTACACAAGCTTTAGGCCTGAATTCCATATCTCAAAGTATATTGTGCCCAAATTAACCTTTCTCACCTCTACAGCTAATTAATTTCCTTGTCAATGCTGCATGGGTCGTGGAGTTTTCATCCGTATATTACACAACTTTTACAATAGAGATAAATCTCAATCTTATAATTAAAAACACTTTTTTTTTGGTTAGTTTAGGCTTTTATTTATTGGAGACAACGAATAAAATATAGGAAATAACATATTGACTAGATTTAAATCACCCAATAGTAGCAAGTCCGCAACCCCCGATTATGTAGTTAATCACTTATTGACTAGATTTAAATCACCCAATGGTAGCAAGTCCACGACCCCCAAATATACCAAACGAATTAAATGAAAGGCACATTTTAACAAAATTAAAAGAAAAATATAAGAGAAGTGGTAAAACAATCGGTTCATGTACCTTATTGATATATATTATACATGTTGACTTTATAAAAAAAAATTACATGTTGAGTTTATGATAATGGTTTCTTATACTCAAGAGAATTTGATGTTTTATTATCCAATTTAAAAGCTTAGCTCATAAGGTTTTTTTTTTTTGAGTTAGGGAAATTGGGGATGGGGGGATTCGAACTCACTCCCTATTGGAAAGGGCAATCCTTACATGCATAGTGATTATCGCTCAACCGCAGGCTCACTTGCAGCTCATAAGTAGTTGAATTCAATTTGTATTCTACATAAATTAATATAATAGAAACCCAATTTTTATGATGTGAGTGTGAATTTGTGATCGTTGTATAAACCAAATTCCTAGCTCCTTTTGTTTTATAGTTGAGACTCATTAATCATACATTAATTGGATCACTTATTAATTTAGTTAAGCCTGCCAGTGAAGGAACTCACTAACTACTTCATTACTAGGATGTGATTAATTATAAGCAACTAGTTTACATAAAAAAAGTAATTCCTTGGTGCGTGTGAGAAGGGAGACTTCTTTGACCAATTCAGTCGTGAAAATGACTCACGTGACCGGGTTTTACTATGTAGAGTGGAGTCTAATGTGACCGTGTCTTAGATGCATGCGTTTCTTCATTATTACATACTTTTCATGTTAAATTGTTATAATATTCTTTCATGTTAAATTAAATGATTAAGGCCCATTTAGATCATCTAGACATTCCAGCCCAGCCCAAGCATCAATCCATGTTGCTTTGAAACAACATCCTTCACTCGTGTTCTCATTTTTTAAAAATTTCCCCCTTTTTCCCATATCTTTAAAGCTCATTTCCCATATTAACCAAACATAGCTTAAGTGTTAGAATGTCTTAAAAAAAAGGTAAGTCTACCTCAAAATTCAAGTAAATCCAGTCAAATAATGACCCAATAATTAAAACTTATAAACACACAAGCATAATAGGAGAGTAGATTTGTTATTATGGTGTTTGTTCACCTAATTTTCATTCCCATTGATGACCAAATCAGTACAAAAATTTTGCTTTTTGTTAAAATTAAGGTCAATTATTGTTAGCCCAAATTGGAATTTAATTAGTTGGTAAAGTCGTACCAAATTACGTGGGTTTTGGGAATTGATTTGGTTGGTCATCGCTCATAATCTATGATATGCACTTATTCTCTTCTTTTTGCGTGAAAGATTGTTATGCGCACACGTAAGTCATTTGGGCCATTGGGGTTGGGTCACTGGATTTTTGTTTGGAAATATCGCCCCCTTCATGTCTCGAATGGTTGACCTCTTAAAAAAGGATTAAGATGCTATCACCAAACCACAACAACTCATTGAGTCTAGGCTCTCTCTTCTCGATACATTGCGAGTGTTAGTGGTATGAGATTTTTCGACAATCCTGCCCTAACATCGTTACATCGTTAGATGTTTTTCTTTTTGTATAAACGGACATGACAATCCAAATTTAAACTCATATTAAATATCCGAAAAAGATAAATGTACAGGATAGACGTTTTCTGATCTCCATGTCTTTTTCAGGGATTGTAGTTTAAAAAAAGAGTTCAAGAAAAATTAGCTGTGGAAGAGTGTTTTGAGGGTGGATTTGTTGTTGTGCCAATGTAATGCGCTCTGCATTCATAGTTTATGAAACTAAATTAAAGAGTGCCAATTTTAAGAGTTTAATCCTGTAATTAAGGTATAAAATAACAAATTAAATTAATTTATTATCCTCTTCTTTCTTAATTTGTATATATTTTTAAACTGAATTTTAATGACTCGTTAAAATTTCACAGTAATTTCAGAAAAGTAACGAGCAGGTGCGTCCGTACTCCGTATCGGCCATAGCCTATATAAATACAAGAAAAACGTGGATGGAAACTGGAATCGGACTTGGCAGGAAGTCTGGGCTGAAAGCTTGAGAACTTAGTTATCATAAATATCATAAATTTCAAGTTCGTTCGCCTTTGTAAAGGAAAGGAATAACGAGGTGCTTATAAGTTATAACCTGGAAATGGAAACCGGAGGGATCGATGAAGCGTATAGACCTCTCCCTCAGGTGTATTTGGCTTTCTTGTCGATTTGGTTCGGGGCTGGGTGTTATTGGACCTTAAGCATGTACAGAAGCACCCATTTTCGGGTCTGTAATCTTCACCAATTTCTCTTCTTTTTGTTTAATATCTGTTCTTGGTGACACTGGAATGTCTGATTTTGAGTTGGGTAATCTGTGGAGTTGAATGTGTTGTTGATTGACCAACTGGGTAATCTAAATTTTCACAATGCAATAGCTGTGTTGAGTCTTCGATAGAGCCAGACTGAGTTTCGTCTTTCTTATTAATGATCTGATGGCAGTTTCTTTGTTTTCTCATCTGGTCTTATGGAATGCTTGTTGATAGGAATTTGATGATACGGTTTACATGTTGTGATAGTTCTTTTTTGTTTTCTTCCTTTTTTGTACTTCTATATTAGAGCAGACGACTGATTTGCAGTGGATGCTGGCATCCCTTCCAGTAATTAAAGTTTTGCAACTCGCCTTGTGCTTTCTGTTTTGGTGAGTTTTCTTCCATATCAACTTTGTTTCCTCTCCTGCAAAGATAATCTTCAAGGTCGAAAGCATTTTTTGTGCAGGTACTCATGCTTTTATCTTCAGACATGCTCTCTTTGGATGTCATTTGGAGCTTATATATGTAACTGGAATTCTCTTTCAGACAGCTTCTTTTATTTGCTTCTCACTAATCTCTCAAGGTCACTGCATCATGTTTGAGCGCCTTTCAATCTCTGAGAGCCGTACTACTGCTGTGCTTGGATGTGTATTTTATTTGACTCTTGTTGGGTACAAAGCTTCTGTGCCTCATTTCACTGTGAGCCTTGATTGTTAAGGCATTGAGATGCTAAATCGACTGCATCTGAATTGTTTTTATTGGTTAAAATGTACTAATCCTTTTAATATGCGTGTTATGCAGGTCCTTCTGCTTCTTAACTATCTAATCTCATTCTTTCTGATTTTCCGCCATATATCCCAAAATCTATCGGTGCTACAGGAACAATTGGCCTTCATAGTGGACGAGAATGTTCAAGTGATGCATGATGCAGTTTACTCAAAGTACGTTATGTTCAAGTACGTGTTTGGCGTTCCAACATGTTTCTTGCACGCTGATGTTTAATGTAGTTTATGTTATAAAAGTAAAATAACTTGGATGTCTCTTATTGTACAGGAAATTTCGTGGTGCAATGCAGATAATAGCCATGGCGGAAACAATGGTATAGATGCCAAGCACACTACACATAAAAACATGCAGACACATACATATCTAAACACGCCTACACAAGCGTGTATGTATTTATATAAAGGACTTGATTCTCTAACATTTAAGCATATTTGTATTCAGATATACATCAATGTGGGCGGCTCTTCAGGAGATTATTGGCTTCGCTTGTTAGTTCGAGAATGGGGGCAGTTCTGCATCTTTCTGTACATCGGGTATGCAACCATGTTACTCAGTCATAAATGTCATCTTTTGATAGTTAGCTTTCCTAAACATCTGTATTATCTCATGATAGCACCCAAGGTATTGCAATGTAGTTTTTATTCTTTTTTGCTTGAGGTTCTGCTAATTCATCCACCCCAGTAAAAGTGCTTTTCATTGCTCTACTCTTACAGGTGGACCTTTAGGTCTCAAGAGTTGGGTCCGCATTTCTCTGTTGTGCCAGATGTAAAATCTAAAGCAGAGAAGATTGTGCCTCCCATTTATAGTATTGTAAGTCAAAGTTTCCACATTTGGTATCCCCAATAAATAATGCACCCACCTCCCCCCAAATTTTCTTTTGCTGGTTTGTATTTTGTTTTTGTTCTTTGATTATTATTGTAGCCATGTAGCAGGGTTCAAGTATGAATTCTGTTGAGACTCATATGATATCATTCAAATTGTAGACAATCGACTTAATTTTGCTGAAACCGGTTTTCATTAGCAGAAAACTAATTAGGGCACTCTTAAGAAATGTAAACCTTTTTGTCTCACATTAGTTGTCCGCACTCAGGACTTTTAACTTGCAGGTTGAACTTAAATCTCCCGGCTTCAAGCCTATAGAGGATGCAGTAGCTTAACTTATTACTCGAGTACCTTAACCCAACCTTTTAATTAGAATAGGCAACATCGTCTGTTGGTATAAATAATTAAGTTGTAGAGCTCATTTGCTTGCCAAGTATAAAGTTGTCTACTCGCATAAATTGCAGAAGACTCGTAGTTTTTTCCTTTGCCATCATTGTGGCAACCTTGCACTTACATCTGAGAATAATGTAGATGCAATCTCCATTGTTAAATTGCATATCAAGTTATGTAAATTTCAGGTGATGATCGTATGCGGGGCATTTTCATATGTTTGCTAAACATGAAAAGGGTTTATGTTTTTTCAAAATATTTTTACCATGATATCTTGAGCGAGCCATGGCTCATTGGGGAAATAGTAAATATATTTATCGAAAAAAAACATTTTGTTTTCTTATAATACAGATCCATGTTGTTGCAGGAAATGGATGCCGCAGCTTTCAAAGATTTTAGCAGTCATGAATGGCACATCGGGGTGGTAAGCGATTCTTATTTCCGTATCTAGTTTGAACATATGTGAGCCTACATGCACACTTGCATCGACTTTTCGACATCTCATGTACTAAAACGCTCTTTTGCACTTGTGCAGCCAACTTCTCGCATTGACAATAGAAGTTGTAAGGATTCAGTTTTAGTAATAGTTGAACATCCACATAGGTTGCCATCATCTTCAGGCACTCGATCGTCAAGTGTAAGTTAATTGGACTACAGATTTCAGCATGGATAAGGTCAAGCAGAGCTTGGGGGAAAACCACTCAACAAAATATGCTGCTGCAGTTTTGTTGCCTGTACAGTTGCAACAGGTTTTCAAGTGCTTTTCTTTTTAAATTTTTTTTAATACAAAGCCATGTAAAATTTTCTTAAAATTCTTTCCAAAGACTGGAGAAAAATCCAAAAGCTAGGGCAACAAATATCTAAAAATGTTTGTTCATTCACTTGTTTTGAAAACTGCAACTCACACTTGTATATCCTAGACCAACTGAACTCTGTAAATTCAGCTCTATATATATATTCTATACTAATTTGATTTCTCCGCACTTTCATGTGTTTCTATTTCACTTTTGTTGTTCTTTTTGTTAAGATGCAAGGCAAGTATGTTCTTTCTAGAGGAGAAGAACTGATTCTAATACAACCTGGGATAAAGCAAGTTAAGGGATGGTTGGACTGTCGGGTAAGCTATCTGTTGGCAAAGCCTCGATCCAGTCAAGGATTTGATGCAAAAGATCTTTCGCTGCTTTTCATTTTTCGTTGTTTGGAAGAAGATTAGAAGTTGATTTATTTCATTAAGTAACAACACTTAAAGATCAACTTGAACTGAAAGTGCCGCTACAATTTTGTGAAGACTTGTTTATGCAATCGAATGAGAGATCAATGATTCAATGATAATTTGACACATTGATTGTATATACCACAAAATGTTCATTGATGTCAACAATGAATACTCTATTTGTTTCTCAATAATTGTCGTTTAAGGTTTTTGTACAAAAATTAAAAAAACTATTAATTAACTCTAATATTAGTAAAAAGAATAGTGCATTGAACTGTAGTACCTCTATTAAAAAGCGAAAAATGCTAAATATCTCATATAAATTTGAATTTTGAACTCTCAATTTACTTCCAAGTCTTATGGCATATATGCTCCTATATAAAATTATGGACACTTTGAGATGTTTGGTGTTGGGATAACTATCACTAACGATTAAAAAGATGAAAGCTAATTAACCTGTGCAGTTACTAAACTCTCAATGAAAAACGAGAATAAAGGTAAAATTGTGAAAAAATATTAATTATGTTTTGAATTTATAAAACGACAGATATTTTGAAATAAAAATAAATTTTTAAAACGACAGTTATTTAAGAACCGAGAAAGTATCATACAATATTTACACTTTCAAAGATTGAAAAATCGTTCGAAGGGTTGTAATTTGTAACTATTTTTATAATTAATATAAATATAATAATTTATTTTTAATATGGTTATTATCTTGCATAACTATTTACATTTACATGACTACTCGTTAACAAACGCCATATAAATAGCAAAGCAAAAAATTGGGGGCTGTAATCCTGAAGCTAACTACCCATTATTTTCTCACTAACTCACAAAAATGATTTATGAGAGCCATTTCTTTTCTAGTTCGCAATCTTTGTCCACTGATCTCCTCTCCTGTGTTGCTTCTGAGGAAACACGTTAAGAACTGCAAACATTATTTTGTTGCAAAATTATACTTTTTTTTTACTACCTCAAAAGTGAAGAGACGGCTTCAATCTATTCTGCTCTGATTAAATACATCATCATCAAAATCTTCTTAAACCACCCTTCGGGTCGCGAGCTGAAGCAAGATGGTCCTACAAGAAAGACAATAATTATTCCATTGTCAAGGCCTCAATGGTGCAATTTAGATAATTCATAGTTCATTGCCAAAGGCAATCTCTCTATGTACAAACTCGTACTATGTGAGAAAAAAGATAATCTTAAGAGTTGATCTTGGATATCTGCCTAAAGGGCTGAAATGAGCAGGTTGACTTGATAAAAAGACAAAGCATGCTACTTTAGTCAGAGGGAGAGCAAACATTAACATAGTTACATCAATAGAAGACCAAACAAGCCCTAATCAGTTATGAAGCAATGTTGTTACCCATGTCATTCTAGTTATAGACATTAAAAAAAGCGAGAATGTATGATCGATGCATGAAGTTCATCTGTAAAACATTTTCACATATGTACCATGATGAAGTGCAGCATGTACAGGTTACAACCCATGAATATGTATCAAAATAAAAAATAATCTTAGAATGTATTCCGCCAAGTATGCATTTGAATAAACATCCAAGCAGAAATCGAAAAAAACACAAACAAATAATCGTAACTCTGTTAAAAAACAGTGTATTCTGTTTTATCACGAGTCACTGTGTTTAGGCATTCTTTATCACAATCTAATATGGCCACACCAATATTTTTATTTTTATTTTTTATTTTTTATCTTAACACGTCAAATTTACAATATCGATGCTAATAGAAGTAATAAATTGATATAAATAATACATATATCATGCTTTTCGAAAAAAGATGTATATGTACGTATTAAGATACACCAGAACAAGTTAGTCAGATGCAAACTTACCGAGATGAAATCAAATGCCCTTGTTTCCTCTTTCTTTGAGCTGCTCATTGTCGAACTAAGAGTCTGGCTTGGGAAGTTCGCTTGGAATATATCAGGAGGTGGTGATACATATTCTCCTTTAACAGTATTAGAATTTCCAACACCAGCATATTGCAAATTCAGATTACCAAGGTGTTGTAGTTTTGACATTGCAGCCAGGAGTTGCTGCTGAGAAAAGAAATTTCCCGTTCCACCATAGTTAATTGGCTGAGAATGGAAGGATGGATTAAACATAATGCCAGGAGGTAGACTATATTGCATATTACCCGAAGGAAATACTGGGTTTGCATTCATCCCAGCCCCTTGAGAACCAACCATCCTACTTAAAAGATCACTAGAGATCTGTAGACCAGGACTACTAATTGAATCTGTAAGGACACTTTCCGACAGACCACCATCAAAGCTTCCTTTCTGCTTCATCGGGGTATTCTCACTGATGGAAAAACCACCCATTATATCATTAACATCAGTTTTATGATTTACTTGTTCCTGTTCCAATTCAGATTTGGACCCAAATAGATCAAATAATTCAGATCCACCTTTATTTGCCACCATATGTGTCTGACTAATACTAGGCTTATCATCAAAATACATACCCGAAAAGAGATCCATGTCGTGTTCTTTACCCTCATTGGTATGAAATGAGACACCAGCAAAGGGGTCATCGTCATTCTTCTGTTCACCCGTGTTTACAGTGGAGCTCATACTATTTCCAAATAAATCATCAACTAAAGGAGGTGACGCTGTTGGATTTCCTATGCTATGATCCATTGGGTTCTTTGATGAATCATCAATCACTAAAAACTCATCTGGATTTCCAGTGTCTATTAAATCAGGTATCTGAACAGCAGCAGCAGTGTCAGGCTTTGCAGACTTCTCCAAATTATTCACCAAGACACCTTCGTGTCCTCCCAAAAGACTTAAGACCTGTCCATCAAAGAGCAAAGTTTGTTTGTCACCCATGTCAGAAATAGTACATAGTGCATCCCATGATCATATATTGAGGAGAAAATCATATATAGTGCTACTTAAAGGCCAGCCGCCGATTAAAGACGAGGAAACATTTAGAGTTTATACGTCACACCGCGTGGCGGTAGCCAATAAAAAAAAATTAACTAAAAAATAAATAATAAAATCTTTGCGACTTATATGGTAATTGTATTTGAATTCTATAAGCATATATATGCTAATAATACTTGTTGGAACCCACACAAAGAGTTCCACGTGGAAAGAAATGGAGAACTTGAGTGGTTTATATGGTGCTGGATGGACCAGACCTAGTCTCATGAGTCGTGACTTTAGAGATAGTGGGCTTCCATTCACTTGCCTAATAAACCCAAATATGTTAGGCTCACGTAATGTGGACATCCCCAAGGTCCAAAATGTTAATATGGTATCAGAGCCGAAGGTTAATGGGGGTATGATGAAGGGTCCAACAAGAGGGCCGTATGGTGAAGGCTCAACGTGGCCACAATGGTGATGGGTACAATGGAGGCCCGACGTTGATGGGCTCTTGTGTGGAACCCACACAAAGAGTCCCACATGGAAAAAAATGGAGAACTTGAGGGTTTAGGACCATGCAATGTGGGCTTTCTCAAGGTCCAAAATGTCAACAATACTAATTTGATTCTAATTCTATCACTCTCAACATATTTATATATATTGAAAAGTCAATCAGGCAATAACATGAGACATGGAAAAGTAACAAGAGCTTAAAAATCATTTATACAATAGACTAGCTTACCTTGTTAGCCTTTTCCCTCAACGAGCTTTGGGGAGACTCAGAACATCTAACAACCACCTCTTTGTTTTCACAAAAATAAGCAGCTACAATTAAAAGAGGTTCATCATCCTTCTTCCTCAAAATTGCCTCAAGAACACAAACAGCTTTCATCCGAACCTGTCAAACAATAGCCCAGAATTTACAGAGAGAAAGTATAATAAGTACATTGTCAGGGAGACATTTCCATAGCAAGAATACGAAATTAAAAAGGAAAATCATTGAAGGAGATGGCATTCAGGGCGGACTTTAGTAGCTTGAAATTCTAAATTAAAGGGAACATCATTGAAGTGAACAACATCCTTTAACTAGTGGATGTGTACATGCATCATGCATGTGTGCAGCGAGCCAGAGATTGGGGAAGGGAGAATCCTGACAAAAATCAACATTGAGTGCATGCCTGCCATAATGGAGACTGGAGTTTTTCTTCAAGAGCATGAATTAAAGACCGTGCATCCAATTTTGAAGCCTCCACAAGAAAATATTGGATGGCATCTCGTGTTGGTTGTAGACGGACACCGCCAGAAGTGAAAATGGTCTCCAACAACCTCTCCTCACGGGTTTTACTCTCCGCAGAACTTGAACTGGAGTTCCCATTTGCTATTTCTGCCTTCATTACTCTTGAATCATGATTCCAAGCTCCAGCAGCCACATTTCTTGAAATCCCCACCCCAATCAGAGTTTCAGTTTGTAACTCAACTGGTTCATATCTATCTGAGTTGTCAGTTTCTAAGGTCAAGGATCGTCGAAGATTTGGACTTTTGTAGCTTCCATTGTCACTCTTTCTTAAAGAATGGCCTTGAGTAAAAGTAGTAAGCCCTTGTTTGATAGATGCGCTTCCAAGACCAACTACCTCACTAAGAAATGACTTCTTATCATCTAAGGGCATTTCATAATTTGTATTGCCAAATCCTTGTATTCGTTTATTAAGATCTTCAACAGGAGCTGGCTTAATGTCATCAGCAGAAAAGATGGCTGCTATTGTCTCATTAGCTGTGTCCCGCACTGCCTTGTTCAGGGAATCACCCTTCAAAGGATTCGCCTGCCCTTTGTAATGAGATAACTGACGCACAGCGACTGAATGTCTCTGCATTTCCCTCCTGAACTCCGAACCAGACTTTCCAACAGCATATTTTATCAACCTCAAAGCCTGCAGCACGTGAACAGTCAGTATTAACACATCTCATTTCATTATGCAGTTACCAACTCCATAAATTTCAAATTAACCAACATCTACAGTTCCAATACTTTTCCTTCAACACAAACTTTTTCCAAAGTTACGGAAATTACATCAAAAGCTCACATCCCCACCAGAGTTGATCGTGATGGAAACCATGACTATAACAATAGTCTTGAATCAACCCTACTAACGAGGAAAACATGAAGGCGCTATGATTCAAGAATAAAGCTAGACTATCTTGCAGCCATTCTGCTATGATTGTTTTCCATGTTTTGTGTTTATATGTATCGTACATATTCATTTTGTTATTCAGAGATGCAAAAACTACCAACTACCAAGGAATCAAACTACTTACCATCCTGCCTAACAGCAGGACTCCCCAACTAAACCATTTATTTTAATGGAAAAAGGTAAAATAAAAGAGTCAAGCCTTTTGAAAGACTAATAGTGGAGCAATGACTAGTGCAAGGATAAGTAGAGGACCAACAAAAAAAACTTCTTATTACAAGGGGGATTTACACAGAGAATCACTATTAAACTTGGTCCTATTTATCACCATCTTTGACGAGCTCACAATCCTATCCAAAAGTTCCTTGGTGTATGCAGACGTCAGTGTCATACAAAGAAGTGATTATGACACAACTTCTAAGCTAGGAAATCGAGAAGTAACTTGGAATTTAAGGGATCCAGACTAAGATAGATGAAAAAACAGAGAAAAAAAAACTTGAAGTTGACAAATAAAAAAGAACATATGAAGGATAATCTTAGCAAATATAGCAAAAGAGATGAGTATTCAATTAAAATTGAAGGGAAGGAGGTACTAACAAGAAAGAATATTAAATATCTCAAATAAGGAGGGTGGTGTTCCCAGTACTTTCCACTATATCAAAGTCATCAGGATGAAATGGAAGAGTGCACTCAGTGTTTTGAGCCAACAAGGAATATCTTTTAAGGTTACAGGGTAGGTAAAATGTACAGGTCTCCCATGTGCACAGACAACATAATCTAAAGATGAATGCAGCAGAGATGATAATGTTCCATTAACAGAGAGGAGACAAGGAAAATTATGATAAGAAAGAAAATAATGGGATATGAGTTACAGGTAATTTCAAACACAGTGTAAAGATGCTGATAAAAGTGGAAGGGAAAGATTAGAAAAACCTAAGTGGAAGATGCTACAAGAAAATATAATAGGTTGCGCAAAAAGACATGGATAGAAGCTAATAAAATATGGATATACTTCAATTACCAAAGAGGTGAAGAGCATAACTCTAATTAGGCTCAAATGATGAAGTAGAATCCATTACAAAATCAGGTAGATACTTGACGGTGTTTGGTATCACAACATGAAAGATGACAAGATTCTATCGTTACAAATTTTCTCAGCAACTAAAAAGATAATTACTTTAAATTACACGCTCTTGCCAAAGCTCCCCAAAAAATAGTCTTGCCGACCAAGCAGAATATGAACTATCAGAAACCCATTTCAACTATATTGAGACTAACCATTCTCGCATTTTACCAAGCCCTACCAAAACAGAACAGACAGCTATAGTAAAACTCTCCTTTTGCCACACTTTTTTTATACCAAAAAAGATGCCCGATATCACACCAATACCAAAAGAACCCTCCCTTATAAAGGTCTCAAAGTCCTGTTATAGCTAACCCTATCACCGATACCAAAAAAAACCTGAAGGTTTCACCAATTCAAAAGTCAAAACCAACTAGCAATTGAAACAACTTCAAAATCTCCAATTTCAATGTATAATTCGCACGTATTCAACAATAATCAGCACAAAAAATACCTTCTGTTTAACAATAGGGCTCTTATGCTCGAGTCGCTTCAATAAAAACTGAGAGACCTCCTTGACGATGCTAACATGCGAGGATCGCAGAAGCTCGCATATCTCCTCCAGTTTGTAAACAGGAGTCACCTTGTCCTCATCGGAGGTCGCCGTATCGATCATGCGAGATCTCCAATACGATTCTACAGCTCTACGGCTCGAATCCATGACTCCCAATCCACCGAAAACAAAATTAGCTTCCCGCAATAAGCCTAAATTAAATCCCTCTTGATTCAAAAATCGAACTATTCTCCACAAATTGTACAAAGCTCAAATTATGATTCAGGTGAATCCGGGATGTCGAAATAAGAGGATTGCGATCGGAGATTCAACATTTTGATTCGATTGGTCCGATTTCACTGTACTATGGCTGATAGCAGAAGTAAAGAACGTTCAGCGGCTCGAACAAGAGAGAGCTCCGGGAAATGTGGAGGAGGCACAGAGAGAGAGAGAGAGAGAGAGAGAGAGAGAGAGAGAGAGAGAGATGTGGGCCGGTGAAAAAGTGAAAATAAGTGGATTTTTGTTCTTTTAACAAATAATTTCATTAATAGAAATCAGAAATAAACGGGGAATAACTCCACTCCTTCGAAGTTCGAACCAGACCAGATTCAGCAATCCTAAAATTCTTAAATCTCTGAAAAATATTTTACAATTATCAACTATTAATTCAAGATAAAATAAATTTAAATACGAACCATTAATTGCATGAATCAATAATTAAGCATCACACCCTATAAATATGTCATTCTGTGCAGCAACAATTATCCTTAAGAATACACCCAAAACCAATGCATTTCCACTTACCGTAGAGATCAGCATCAATATATTGAAAGATGTGTAAGATGACGGAAAAAGGTGAAATATGATAGAAAAGTATGAGAACAATTGTGTTGATGCTTGATATTTAGAGTGTTTATGAATGAAAATTGAGAAAAATTATATTGAAATATGTGTTTTATTGATATGACTGTATTGTGAGTCGTGTTTTGCTGTAATAGAAGTGGGATCACGCTGGAAAATTTGAAGCTTCCACCATTGGAGTTGCTCTTACACTTGAGTTGTCCTGCTTGGATTTTTGTTTGTTTCTTGAATTTTTATTTGTACTTTTACTATCATATTCTTTCAATATACAAATCTTATAATAGACGTCAATTCGGACTAGGGTTCAATTAGCGGAACATGGATTGAATTCTAAGTTTAACTAGAATTAAAATAATATATTAATATAAAAAATGATACTAAAAATAATAAATACTTTAATATATGATAAGTTTAGTTAGAATTTAATTTTTTTCATGTTATTCCTCCATCATAAGCGGAATTATTAATAAAATTATTGAGACATCCTGCTTTTTTATTAAAAAAAGAGGGATTGAAGTTATAATTAACATCCATTTGAACCCTTTCTCAATTCATTTGACCCAACCTTGGTTTGCATTTCTTGCTCTTATAACTATTTTACTTAAAGTGTGTTGATAAGAGGGTAATAAATAAAAATGTAATATATTATTAGGATAAGCAGTACCCATCTCTACTCATCGATAACCATATCGATAACCATTACATCCAAAATATGAAAAAAATTGCTTAATAATTATCCGAATAAATAATATACATGTCTACCAATCATGAATATTTATTTATCCACATATTTTTAATTACTCTTGTAATCATTACATCCCTGGGAGATAAACCTTGCTGCCTTGGTAATTACCATGAATATACTTTTACCAAAATTAATAAAATTAACAAAATTAACAAAATTAATCACTCAAAGACTATCAACTAGAACAGCTATGAGAAAGGCAGTAATATTAACAATTTCAAGGTTCATTTGATTGGAAAGCAAGTCAGCCTACTCTCATCTAATCTGAATCATTTTTTTAAAGCTATTACTGTTCAGAAATTTGAAGATATACCATCTGCGTATAACCATTAAAAACTGAAGTATCAAGCCTACCTAGGCCAAGCCTCTGGAATAAGCCATACCGGCCATCTTCAACAATCGGAGTAAAAGCACGAGCAGGATCATAACGTGTCTGATGAGTGAGAGAAGGACCAGCAACCGGAGGAAGCTCCCAATAAATATCAAGTATTGATTCAAGGAACCGACTGTTTTGGAAATGTTCCTCATAGGAAATTGGCTGATTGCTATGGTTAAAGTTGTCCCTCATATGCCCTCTAACACCCCACCACGCTTCACCCGGGCCACATAGTTCATCTATATTCACTGCCTTCTCCCAAAATTTCTTCCGTTTTGATCTAATTCTGGCTTCATCGCTATCTGTAAAGCAGCTATGTCCACCTCCTGGATAAAAAGATGATCACAATCTACAGACTACTAGAAACAGCAACAGTTAAATTAAAAGGACAAAAAAGAAGTTATCAAATAGGTTCCATTAATTAAAGTCCAAGCATTTCTGTTATTCAAACTGAGCCACGAGAAGAAAGCAAAGCATTTAAACTTAAACAGTAACTTAATGGCCAATGTATCATTGAGAACAAATGACCACCCAACTTAAAGCATTTGGCTGGGTTCAGGATTCCAATGTGTGGATAGAACCCACGAATGATCACTAGTTAGCTTTTAGGATTTCCAACGCAACATCAAATTCAATTAAAAAGATGAACCGATGCACAAGACTGGGGAAGGTATCCATACACTGCCTACAACCACACGCAAAGGTCAGTCATATGTTGAAACTACAGCAAGTCAAACTCAAATCAACCCCCAAAAAAAAAACTTCTTCAGAGTTGGCTATAGTTCTGTTTGCCAAGATCTAACACTTTATTACTTTATTTGATGTATATGAATATGAATGGCTGATAGGGGCAGAGGAAGCTAGTGGGAGACATCAAAGACTGAACGAACTGATGAAGTGAAGTGCATCAATACTTAAAGGGAAAAGCTTATAGGAGTAAGCCTCAGTGGCAGTAGGTTACCATAATAGTAGGAATGCAGGATTGTCGGAAGACAACCAGAACAAGAATAGAAGATATATACAAGACAAGTTATAAGATGTAGAAACCGTAGCGAGGATCACGATTTGGTAAAACCAAAAAGGCGGAGATGAAGGACCACTAAGTCAAGTAGTTAAGCTCCTCACCACCCTACCCCTGGGGCAGGATTCAAATATCCATCCCATTCGAACAATAAAAAAAGTGGTGTTAAATCCTTCAAAATTGAAATGCATCAATAGATTTTGGTTAACTGGCTAAAGAATACATATGTTGGATAAAAAAGTGGTCATCTCCTACGGTAGGTAAGATTCAAATTGTTTGCCTAACCGCCTACTCATGGTACTAATTTTGAAATTAAATGTTTTGAATCTGTCAAACTTTATTTCTTTTGCAGCGATAAGCAACATTTCTAAACAATTCATTAAGTCAACAGGGCCACAGCTATTTCATGCAGATGATATGATTAGAACTTAGAAGGGGGGGGGAGCATGAACCTCTTATATATAACTGATCACATATCTGCCTCAAGGAATAGTGGTCCCCAGTTCCAGTATCATAGTTATCCTCAAAAACAAGATGCTGAAACCCAGCCTCCAATGCTTGTTTAATTCTGGCCATGAATGAGCAAATTAAAGGATGTCAGTGTTATAAAACTAGGTGGGTAAATTTCATGTGTAGCATATCAGTATATTGAAATGCAATAGAATTGTAAAACCCTGATGCTCCAATTACCTTTTTAATTCGTTCTGATGGTCATCAAAGAAAATAAGAACCCGAGTAAAATCAGCAATGCCATGTTTCTTCATCACACTCTTCCAATCAACACTCCCAAAATCAATAAAGTCCTTTCCAGCAAAGTATGTACAATTTCCATCAACATAAGCAGGCCCCTTCTTCAGATATTTCTCAGGATGCCGAGGTGAGAGCGATATAATTGGTGTGTCTGGCATGGCCTGCCGCAAGACCCAAGTCGAATGTCCCTTGAAAGCACCACTCTCAATCAACAGATCAGGCTTCAGCCATCGAGCAATAAACCAAAGCCCAAAGCTGTGATCAAAACCCATCCCATACAGATTATTTTTTATTGGCCGTGTTTCATAAATTGGTACAAACTCCTCCAAACCCTTTTGCAAATCTTTTGATGACCATTCAACTGTTTTCCCATGTTTCGATCTGCCTTTTGCCAAAAAACAAGTATTAAATGGTCATAGTTTACAAGACATTAATAGTTCCATTTAAAGAATAATCAATTGATATATTTTTCAGAATACGAATACTCAGCCACTTAATTTTTAGTCAAGCACCTTCAAATTGGACAACCAAATTGAATAATCTCTTTCAGGGAAACAATCAACGAAGTAATCAGTTATCAGCAATCTATAACTGTGTTACAACTCACAACTCAGAAGTCAGAACTAATGATAGATGGGGCAAAGGTCCAAGCTCAACACGAGATTGGATACAAAAAATCTATTCAATTCCCTCTAGCTTTCAATGCATGAATTAAAGCAAAGTCGTTATAAAATATGCCTCGAAATAGCAATCCTTAATTTCCCATGCATGGAACAGCATGAACACAGAACACTTGACCTATATGAAACGGTGATGTTCACTTATTAAATCCCAAAAAAAATTATGAGAGAGAGAGAGAGAGAGAGAGACATTCACTCTTATTTCCACTCTCCTCCATTCAAACAAATCTAACATATCAGCCCCAAATCCCACGCAGATGTCGACATCAACTAAGATCTTCAAAATCCCTACTTTTCTCCAAAACACCCAAGACTTCAATCCCATTTAGCAAGAACTAGAACCTCCCACTTACAAAGAATATCCATTTAACCTTTAAGAAAAAGAAACATTCTACATCACATTGCCTCTCCTTCATTTCTCTTTCCGCAAACAACCACACATTACCTAATATAAACCTCAGACCTGGCACTAAGATCCATTTCGACTCAAAGAAGCCTAAAACAACCCTAAATATAAGAAAATAGAGGTTAACAATATACTCAAAAGACTGTTCAGTCTTCTCTAATCAAGCAAATGAACCAAAAACATCTAATCAAAGAACACAAAAATCAGATCTGAGCAAACTGGCCAGAATAAATCCCAACACGAATTAAGAAACTTTCCAGATCACATCACATAAATAAGCACACTTTTTCCGGCAAGTCATAAATAAGCACATCCGCTCGTACAGAAACAAATGCATATATAAATTGATACATAAAGCAGAAATGCTTACAACAGGGCACTCCAAGCACTCCGAAGTCAGAATCGAGCCCATCGAGCCCGAAAAACCCAACGCGGGACCTGTCGTACGCGGATGAACAGACGAGACCGCGAGACTGAAAGTGCAACGAAGTTATTAAGAGAACAAGGACTAGAAGGCATAGGACGAGACAGGGACCAGGCCAGAGGTGGCCGACGCGGGACATGTAATTGGAGGCCAATAGCGAGATATGTTGCCTCTTGGTCTTGGATTCATCTACGGCAGCGTTCTCGTCAGCAGCAGCATCAGTAGCAGGGTCGTCGAAGTGAGGGGACGGGCCGCGGAGTCGCGTGGAGAGTACACGTTCGAGCATTTTTGGAGATTTGGGAGTGCGCGGATGTTTCAGTAGGTGCATGACCCTACTTACTGAAGAGGACGAGTTCTGGGATCAGATTTCACTCTCGCAAGACAGTTAATTTACCCTTTTGCCCGATGCCTACACCCACTCACAGTATAATCCGCGTTGCACACAAATTTATCATGTGCTTGTATTTGGTAGAGATTATAAGGTTATCCTTGACAGTTGGGTTGGTATTATAAAAATAAATTTTTATTTGGTATTTATAAGTATTGAGAAGAATTGAGAGACATAGGAAGAGGAAGAATTTGTGTGTGAACATATCTCAATTACTCAAAATGAGTAGTAGGAAAATGAAGTGTTGAGAAATGTTAGAAAAGGTTCACACCTTGATGTGTTCATGTAAGAATTCATAAAAATTCGCTTGTTCACGAACGTATATAAGCTCTTAAATTAGTAATAGTCATATTTAAAATGTAAATAGAGATATTAAATTATATATGTCTCGGGTGAATATTAAAACGTGTAAAGATAAACCAAATAAATCGATGGGGTTGAAAATGAGGGTAGCTCTCTCTCCAGACTCCAGCTAATACATCCACACTCCAAATTACGTGGAATCATAACATTTGGAAACATTTTTAAAAAACACAATTCCATAATTCCATTTATGTGCATAATTTCATTCTATTGCCACTGCAAGCGTATATCCCTGTAACCACTTGTGAATAGAGAGTGATTTGAAAAACACTATTATATCGATATTCTTTTAACCTTCAACCGGAGAAGAATAAGATTACGATTGGGAAAGACGAAGCGGAAGAAACCCTAACAATCCAATCATCAAACCAAGGCCAGCCGCTTCGAATGGGTAGTGGTGGTGGTGGAACCAATCTTCCATCACCACCGCCAGAAGATGCATGGGTTCCCTCTTACCAAAAACTGCTTCCTCATTGGCAGTCCCTTCCTCACTCTCGCCAGGTACCGTTTATTGCTTTATTTAATTATCCTTGCAAAACAATCTGGCCTGTGTTGTTTTTGATAGATGGAAGAATTTCTGGAATGAATTTCAAAGTTAGTTTGGCTGAGTTCTTGTAAAATTCATGCGCTAACAATTTTATCTTTCCCGTCCCAATTGTTGTTTGTGAATTTGAAAGGGTAAATGAAATGTTTCCCTAGCCAAGACTTCTATTTGGTTTTGGCGTCCATTGTATGCAAAAAATTCAATGGTAACCTTAACCTTTTTGGTTTTGTCCTAAAATTTGGTTTTCTGATCACTACACAGGCAGCGATACCAATTTCCATATCTAGGGTTAATCAATTTGACGCTGCAAGATTGGATATTGAAATGTCAGCCATGTTGAAGGAACAATTGGTTAAGGTCTTCTCTTTGATGAAGGTATTATGTAGTTCGTCATGTGATTCTTTGAAGTAATCAATGCCATGTATATAGATTTAGAAATGTTTTGAATTTTGAAACAATGTTTGACTTGTGAGTCTTCGGTTTTTGGGATTAGCCAGGAATCCTATTCCAATACGAACCAGAACTTGATGCTTACCTTGAGTTTCTGATTTGGCGGTTCTCAATCTGGGTAGATAAGCCCACTCCTGGAAATGCCCTTATGAACCTGAGATATAGAAATGAACGTGCTCTGGAAATGAGTGGAAAAGGTATGAAGGTCTGGACATCTCTTGCTCATGGTTGCATTGGTGTTAGGTGAATTGGTGATTGTTTTGGCTTAATCAAATTTCTGTGTAATGCTTTTGTAACTATCGTCAGCAGCATTTCGCCCTTTTTTGTGTGTGCATTTGATCCTGTCTTCCCTACAGTCAGAACAGGGTTGGAAGGACCTGGGCTAACCGTTGCTCAGAAAATTTGGTATTGTGTTGCTTCTGTTGGTTGTCAATACATATGGGCTCGTTTACAGTCCTTTTCTGCTTTCCGTAGATGGGGTGATTCTGAGCAGGTAAAACTTTTGCGATCCCTTTAATTTATGGTCCTTTGGGATGTGTGTTGAGGTGGAGAGTGTTGAAGGTGGCACTAATTTTATCACCTTAGAGGCCCTTGGCACGGAGAGCTTGGGTGTTGATTCAACGCATAGAAGGACTTTATAAAGCTGCCTCATTTTGCAACCTACTCATATTTCTTTATACAGGAAGGTAACTGATTGAGCATTAGCCTTGAATGTTTACCAGAAGGAAATTTAATATGAATAATGAAGCTAATGCATATAAGTTAGAAGTGCTTGTTTAAAAGATCTTGTACGCAAAACATAAGAATATTTACCAGAAAAGATTATATGTAGCTGCTCAAAATATGGTTGAACCGGAAGGTTTCGTGTGAAATTGAACTTTCAAGTCGCTCATTCTTGATTATTAGATTTTACCAGTGACTCTTTTGTTCTTGAAGATGAGGTGGAAATTTGTTCTTTCTTTTCTGTCGATGTGTCAGCATTGTAAATGTATTGATGCAGTAAATTGTAGACATATTGAATGCAGCAAGACTTTCCTGATGCATATCGGGCGAATATCTACTGTATGAGTGTATGGTTAAATGAAAAAGAATGGATTCTATTGACATGTTCTTATATGATTTCTTATGGTGAATAGTATCTGATATTCTAGGTTTAACTAGGTTCTCATCTAATTGATTGTTTACCTGAATTGTGCAATTCTCGATAGGGTGAATTCATGGGAGAATTGATTATTGTTGAGCACATTGCTTGTCTCAGTTTTAAAAATGAGATAATAAACGACATTGATTGGGAATAAGTTGATTATTCATCATTTACAATGGGTATTTTAACTGTGGTGATTCCTTGAAATTATGTTGAGAAATTTACTGAAGTAGTGTTGTCAAAGGTACTACTTGAGGTTGTCCTGAAGTGCCTTGTCAGCCTCCAGTTGATACCACGTCAAAGAGGTGAAAACTAGGCGCATGCCTGAGGAGAGTTGTATGGCCCTAAAGCTCTCAGCCTCTCACCTTGTTTATTTCAGTAGTACTAGATATATTTTGAATAATCATTGGGGCATGGGCTCAATTAAAACAAAAGGATGTTGGGTCTGAGCATAAAAAATTAGCGCCCTGTATCTTTTCAGTTATAAAACACACCCACACAAACACACAGAGATTGAAGCAGGAAGAGAAAAGCCTGATTGAAGTATGACAAGTCAAGCACCAAACGTTGTGGCTAGATATTTCCAGTTGCCTGTCTTTTTTGTGGTTAATTAGGAAATATGAATTATGATGTACATTTTTGTTTTGTCAATTGTGTACGTGTTTTGTGCATTTGTGCACAGTGACTTGCTTCTTCAGATTTTTTTAGTCATTTTAGCCTTGATTTTATTTTGTGTTTTGGACAATGCATTGCATGCTTTTATTTCTTTTGTCATAATTTTTTTTCCTAATTTTCTTTAGTTTAATGC
Source organism: Euonymus europaeus (assembly GCA_963580455.1). Taxonomy (NCBI): domain Eukaryota; kingdom Viridiplantae; phylum Streptophyta; class Magnoliopsida; order Celastrales; family Celastraceae; genus Euonymus; species Euonymus europaeus. The sequence continues at coordinate 21,668,332 of OY756965.1, forward strand.
ATTGATTCACTCGGGCGCATGCCTTAAGTGCCCCTTTCTGAGAACAATGGACTAGAGTAAGAAGCTCTGTGGCAATTTGCTTCACTAGCAGGAGCAGAAGTTCAAATATAGTATCTCCATGAACTCCATGACTTAGGGAACTGAATTTGGAAAGATTTAGATTTAAGCTATGTTTCTTATGTTCTTTGGTTTCATTTATAGTTGGCTATGCAACTGAGTATTCAACTGATCACCCCATAGTGGTCAAATCTTTCTTTATTTATCATGGCAAATTCTTGAGTGAAGTTGGCATATGTGAATTCAAATGACCACCCGACCAAACGTAATTATTTCCTAATTTATGAACTCTTCTGTTGCAGGTATAAAAACCTTATTGAAAGAGTTCTAAAAGCAAGGCTGGTTCATGGGAGCCCTCATATGAATCGAGCTGTTAGCTTTGAGTACATGAATCGGCAGTTAGTGTGGAACGAATTTTCAGTAAGTCTTATGATCTCTTTGACTTCCTTTACTTGATCGCTCTGGCATTAACTGATCAATTTCGATTCACTATAGTTTCTTCTGCATATTTTTTTCCTAAGCTGATTAATTGAGTGTTAAATGCATCTGAAAGTTTTTCATGTGTTGATAGCTTATCTATTCCTTCTTGTTTCTGCTAACCCCATAGGTTTTGGGTGCTTCACTACCTACTTTTTCCCGATCCTCTGGGATATTCTTTTGTAAACTACTGCTATGGAACTTTATAATCCACTAACACAAATTGCACCTCCTTGCCCAACATATATGAGCTTAAATTGGCAAATAAGACCATTTCACTTTGCATGATATCGAGGTATTCTCCACGCCAAGCCTACATATTATTGATTCATTATTTTTTTTTTCCTTCAGCAAAAGCATTTTTGAATTTGGTGCTCCTCTGCAGTGATTGTTTTTCTCGAGCATTTTAGTCAAAATCTTGGGGAAAAGCTTCTAGACACCTCAGTTTGCTAATGGGTCTCAAGTATTTGATATTGATGGGCATCAACTTGATGGGAGTTGTGTGCTAGGAATTCGCTAAATTTTCATAATAGTAAAACAGTTTGAGGATATCATCCGTCAGAATTTCCCATAAGCCATAGACAGAGATTGAGACCATTGGGGTCTTGAGGTTGATCTCCACCACAATTCTCCAGAGCTACCCTAATCTCTTCTTCCTTTAATGGCCTCTCTCCCCACCTAGACTTCCCTATTCTCCCCAAAGGAATGCCATTGACCAGTGGCCTTGAAATGGCTAGGAATCCCTGGAAAATTTCTATTGTAGTTGCATATTTCAGCTGCCATAACATTCCTTTCTATAATTTCCCTCTGATTTCTGTCTTATTTATGAAACGAAGCCCTCTCATCCTCCTAGAGTTCTCAAACCTAAATGGATTTGAATCTATTGTACCCAAAACCCAGCTTCCCAGAGGTTCTGATGATGTCGTGATACTGTGTAGGGAGCAATATGTTATCAGAATGATAATTGTTCTGGAACCTTGCATAAATTGACACATAATTATATTCTGTACCTGAGTAATATGTTATCAGAATGATAATTGTTCTAGAACCTTGCATAAATTGATGTTACGTAGTTATATTCTATACCTGAATAGCTTGAATATGCAAATGTATATGTAATCCCTGATTTGATTGAGGAATCTTCCACGTTAGTAGTCTCAAGAATTTGGAATGCCATACATCTTGTAATTCCTAAACATTATGGTGAAATGGGACTTGCGGTCACAAGCCCAGACAAAGGAAGGTGGCAGTTGGACAACAGCCAGCATAAAACTTTGTCATAATTTATAATCATGAATCCATATGTGAAATTTACTAATCTTTCATGAATTCATGTAGCAGACACCAAAATTGTTTGGAATAAAGACTCAGATAATCACAAGGATGAAAATAATGTTTCTCATATTCGTGCGCTTACACGCAAACATTGTCTTCTTTGTGGTCATTAACAATAATTAGACACAGGTGACTCAATGATCTTCCTCTAGAGTACAAATAACTCAGAGGCAATTATCGATGATTGCATTGCATGTGAAGAATATACATTATTTAGGAATTTATTTTTAACAGTTTCCCTTTAGTTGGAAATTGGAAGCTACTTTTGTGATACCCATCTTGGGTTGTGGAATGAGTTTTAAATCTTCAGAAAAGCTCTTTGTTGAATATTTTTGAGGAAGATAAGCTCCTTGCTAATATATATATATGTGAAGATAATGTTAAGAAGTTTGTGAATTGCTAGTTTGGTCAACTGAATTCAAGCCATCTAGTAGTTGATGCAGTCTTCAATTTTTGGTTGACTCACTAATTTTGTGGCTCACATTATTTCCGAAGTTTCTTTTTTTCTTCCTAGTCAAGCTAGCTACAGCTTTTAACTTTTAAGCAATACCCTCGTTAACATATGAGATACTTCTGGTAGCTTCCTGAAGAGCCAGCTTTTAAATAGACTATCTTGCTATCAATCTTCTTCAAGGGTTCTTATCTTTTCCTCTAACGTGCAGGAAATGTTGTTGCTTCTTCTTCCACTTCTTAATTCGTCTTCTGCTAAGAATCTTCTGCACCCATTTTCAAAAGACAAATCTTCAAAATCCATAGAGGATGATAGTACTTGCCCAATTTGCCGCATCACTCCAACAATTCCATTTCTTGCTCTTCCTTGTCAGCACAGGTATGCTCAAACTGAAAACGATAGAAAAAGTACATTAAAAATCTAGAAGTCCTGTATCCCAATGATTTGCTAGCTTTGAGCATGTGCTGGTTTATTTGATGGTTATAGCATATCTACACTAAAAGGGGCATTTCTGATAATTACCTTTTGTCTCAAACTTGTGACTTGAGCAGATAATTTTTATTTTTTTTCATGGGTAGTTTCCTGGAAAAAATTTATGCTTCACATCATTCATTGTTTGCTGGTGTTAGGTATTGTTATTACTGCCTTAGGACACTTTGCGCTGCAACTCCCTCATTCCGGTGTTCAAGATGCAGTGAGCTCGTGGTTGCCATGCAGCGGCATGGTGGCTTAGGCAGTCATACCGATCAATGACTCGAATAGGTAAGTAGGTAGATTAAAAGCTCATGTGACCTTAAAAGCATTGTATAAAACTATAAATATATGCCTGAATATGACATACTGTATAGTCGAGTAATTATCATTTTAAAACATTCTTTCTCCTATGGAGCAGGTTGCCCAGTCATTGTACTTTATACTTTTTAGAGCTTATATATCATCTTTTTTGTTTTTTTTACAGCTGTAGATGTCAAATTGTCAGGCACCATGGCTCCAAAAGATAGGACCTTGATGAGAATGATCTAGTTTGTTGGCAGTCTGGTTTGGCTTCAGTTTTTCACAGTCGGAAAAGGAAAAACCAAACCAAGTTAAAACACAAGGAGATGTTCCCCTCTTTAATTGTTTTAACACCTTCAATTTTTTACACCACCAAGCGGGTAAACCCGTTTTAGCCGGCCGCAACTCGATAGAAACTCTTTTGCGGGCCAGGAACCCCAATCTCTCCCGTGAAAGTAAAGTGGCCGGGCTGCCGGCCCGTTTGATACCTCTTTCAAACCTCTGCCTTTTTTTTTTCACTCATTGTGTTTGATAATGATTATAAGGGTAATTAAGAATATATGTATAAATAATTATTCATGTTTGATAGGCATGTATATTATTTATTCGGATAAATTTTTTAGACAATTTTTTTAATATTTTAAGTGTAGTGATTACACATGAGAAAGAAGTAGGCAATGGTTACTCTAATAAATAATAATACATTATATTTCTATTTATTACTTTCTTATGAAAAACATCCTAAAATTTTTGAAACTCAAAATATGCACTTGTTTCAGTATCATTCTAATTAAATCCTTCATGTAAACTCGATACTATTTGATAACTTCCAACTTCAATCGATCAACTTGTAACAAAGCTTAAAAAAAAACTATCCCATAATATTATAGGAAATAAACCTATTGAGACAATAAATTATTAAATTGTCTTCTAGGGCTTGATATGAATATAATTTTGATAGAAATTTAGAAATTATATGAACCTGAAAGTGGCTCTAAAAGTTAGGATCTCGAGAATACTTTGTATGTATATATACTTGAATACACACACACACCAAATGATATAAAATACCCTAACCCAAACTCCCAAAAAATCTTTTTGCTAACCCAAATTAAGAAAAGATAGCAAGGTATTGCTCCTAATTAAGAAGACATTAGTTTATATGGGCTGAAAACACTGCCCAAGCCACCAGCTTTTCTGCCCCCCACTTTATAATAAAGTAGAGAGAATAAAAAAGAATACTAAATAAACGAAAGAAAAGAAAAGAAAAGAAAAGAAAGTAAAAGAGAGAGGTAACATAAGCAAAAGCTCCTCCAACCCCACACCCCCTATAAAAATTCTTAGAGGACAACAGACTGAAGTTCCTGCTGAATCAACTTCTGGAAAAAAGCAAACAAAGGAGTTCAAAAAAAAAAAAGCTTTTATCAATTTACCTTGTTTGGTTGCATAAACTAGGAAACATGACAAAGTGAAGAGAGACTTAAAAATAAATCTGTTCTTCCTTTTAATTTTGTTTGTGGTTTCCTCATCAATTGCAAAAGCTAATGATGGCTGGAAACCCTAGTTGGTGGAGCATGTACCCTCCTCAGTATGTTGTTGGATCAGCCACTTCACTTCCTTTGAATTCTTCGGCTGATAACCAAGACCCTCCTCATCAGTCATGGAGCCAACTACTACTGTAAAACATCTCTCTCTACTACTCTCTCTCTCTCTATATATATGTGTGTGTGTGTGTTTCTGATGTATATTCTTCTTCTGCTCTCTCTATGTTAACTTATATAAAGGTTTTGTAAATTTTAATTTCTCACTACACCTCCATATCTTTGAAAAATTACATGAAGCTTAATTAATTTGTTTTTCTCCATCCTTCTATTATCTGTATCACTAGAGCTTGTTCTTTTAGTAGCTACGTATATCTGTCCTTTCTAAATCCCTATATCCATCAGTACTCGAGAAGTTCAGTAAATTAGGGTTTTTCTTTCTTTCTTTCTTTACTTTTCCTTTTAATTATTTCCTATCCTTTTCTTGACATGGGTCTTCTAGTCGTAATTAATGATTCCTAAGAAATATGTTTGGAGTTTGAAATTGTGATTTCTTTATAGGGGAGGATTGTTGAGCTACGGCGGCGAAGAAAGATTTGGTCTGAGTCATTTTCAGCCAAAAAGGTTAGAGAATTGGGAAGACCAAATCTTGAATTATCATCCATCTCCAAGGGCGGTTCCTGCTGATCATGTAAAACATGAGATCTCCCAAAATGCTGACTTTTACAGTCATGGAGATGAAGAATTTCAAGCAACTAGACCTGCAGCTTGGTCACAACAAATCATGCCAGTAGTCTCTTCTCCTATGTCATGTGTTACCAGTAATAATAATATCTTCGATTTCTCTTATAACAAGGCAAACAGGCAACCTACAGCAGATCACTCATATGAGGTAATTGGAAATAGAGAAGCATAGGGTTTTCATTAACCTAAAATCAAATTTACAAGCTGTCTTTCTCTTCTGATCTTGTGATTTAGCAGTGTAATACCAAAGCAACTGGTGGGGTGTGCAAGAAGGCTAGGGTTCATGCCTCTTCAGGCCAACCTCCTCTAAAGGTAACATAGAAATCTCTCTTTTTTCTCTCGAGATTGTGCATCTCTCACTAATGTGTTTGATTCAATAACTTAATATAAATATTCAATTAAGAATAATTTTGAATAAAACCAATATTTATCGTCTACATTATGTTTACTAATTAATAATGAATAACAGGTGAGGAAGGAGAAACTGGGAGATAGAATAACAGCTCTTCACCAGCTTGTTTCCCCATTTGGAAAGGTAAAGATAAATATACAACATTAATTACATTTTCTATTGTAAAACCCATTAAGAATTTTTTTTTCTTCTTTATCCTTTTATGATATTCAACTGGTTTTGATCTTCTTTTTTGAACCATAAAGGAAGAAAGATGCACAGTTGGATGTGTAGTAGTGACTAGTGATGTGTGTGTCTGTCTCTTTTGCAGACTGACACTGCTTCTGTCTTGTTAGAAGCTATTGGTTATATTAGATTCCTTCAGGGTCAAATTGAGGTGATGTTTCTTCCCTTATTTTTATACAAACTTATCAGAATGAGAGCTCGCATGCAGTTAAAGCTTTCAATAATTCATTCATGCTTTTCATCACAATATTCTTCTGTTTGTGAAACTTATAATTTGTTGTCTTTTACTTATACTTCATATACATATATATGTGTGCAGGCCCTTAGCTCCCCTTACTTGGGCACTGCATTATCTTCCAACATCAGGAACCAACATTTTGTAAGTTTCCATATACACAAACCCACTTTTCATTTCCCAATGCAAGACCGAGATCATCTCCCTCACACACACAAACCCACCCAAATATGTGGTGTATAGCATTTGTGGGTGTGCTTTATTGGATCCATCACTTGCTCAAAGAGGGAGAGGCATTGTATATTAATTAATTATTTTATCCATAAAGCGTTAGCTATGAAAGAACAAGGTTCTCAGCTTTATACAACTTTGTGTGAATAAAAGACAATTGAAAGCATAACAGCAGGGCTTGTCAAGATTAGTTTAGAATTAAGAAACACTGGATATTTTTATCAACTACTTAACACTTTTTCCTTCTTTAATTATTAATTTAGCTTATGAATGACAAAAGTAATGGAGTCCGAGTAACAAAAGTATTCCTTTGACTTGCTGCTGCATTATATATATATTTTTTACTTTGTCATCCTCATGAATATGTTTATCATCCTCATGAATATGTTTATCATCATTATTGCTATCATTCATCTTTGAATATTAAACACTATTGATTCAATAATACATAAGTATGCCAATTAGTTATTTATTTATTTTTATAAATAACAGGATGGTGGTGAAGATGAACCAAGAGACCTAAGGAGTAGAGGATTATGTCTGGTTCCTGTGTCTTGCACTCAGCATGTAGGGAGTGAAAATGGTGCCGATTATTGGGCTCCGGCAGTCGGTGGAGGGTCTTGATCGGACGGACATGATCACCGGAATGATGATGATATATAACATCATTAGCAGTCACTCTGCTGTAACCTTATAAGGCTGATTGCTCATGATGCTATATATGCATTCTCTATATATATTGGAACTGTGGAAACACCTTTTGTTCTTGTACTTTCTAATGTATGACAACATGACTAGGACTCAGAGCTTCTTGTATATGAAGTTCAATTTGTTTTTTTCCTTCTTTTTTTTAAAAAATATTTGGATCCATAATTATATCAGCAGTATTATTTCTTTCTTCATTATTGGGGAAATTAATTCACCTAATTAAATAATTAAGTAATTTAACTACCATTAATTGAAACTTGAAGCTTTAGCCTCACACTGGCTTACTTAGGTTGTTCAAAAATATTATTCACAGTGGAAAACTTACCAATTAAAATAATTTAAAAAATCATACTCTGGAAATAGATTAATTGGTTCACTACAAAGAGATGCAAAAAAGAGAAATATGAGGAAGCACAGCAATATATGGTTGTTATACATATGTGTATATCTATCATCTTAAAGACATGTAAAAAAGCTTCTATATATTTATATGTTCAACATGCAAACTATATATGTGAGTGTTTGCGTTGTATTTATAATTCTCAAAATTACTCAAACAAAGAATCTTAACATCTTTTTTATATTAAGTTTACAAACCCCTTAATAACCATAATAAATCATAACTTTCTTAATAATAATAAAAAAAAGAACTTGACTTATAATTGGGAAATACAAAAAATTATATAGAGTTGGTCTCTTTTTGTAACGCAACGGGTCAAATTTCCTCGTTATCGATTCCAATTCAAATATGATAGAAACTACCCTCGAATTCGCGGTTAACAACAATATGTGTGTGTGTGTGTGATGGATGTTGAGAATTTGATCGATAATGATATCAAATGATTGTGGAGGAGTAATGATTTATGGCACATCAGACTGAAAAGCTAGCAAATTATATATATATATACACACACAGAGAGTAGTATGTTACATGCCAAAGCACTCTTATGTGCCAGACGTGACTGACCCACATTCTAGACCACTTTAGTACATCGCACTCGAGAGAGAGAGGCCCATCTCAAACACACTCATTTCCTTCCTCAATAGCTGCTGCTCTCGTAAGCCTGACCTCATCCATTGCATCACCCATATGTATGAATTCTTAGGAGGTCTTTATTTTAGCTAATATTTATATATACTTTTAAGCCGTTAAACTTGATCAAATGGTTGAGATTAAAATTGATTTATGGTTTAAGATTTAAAGAAATATATATATAAAAAAAATTAGGGTTTAAAAAATAATAAAAAAATATTTAGGATGTAGGAAAAAATATATTTAGGGTTTAGATTTTTTTGGGTTTAGAATTTAGGCTTTAACTTTAAAGATTCAAGATCAAATGCTTAATCTCAGTTCATTTGGCTATATCAAATGACTTAAATTAAGTTAACAGTAGAGGTATTTATTTTATCTAAAATAAGAACGTTCTAAGTGGAAATGACTCTTAAGATATTTCATAGGATATTTACTAGTGTACTTCAAATGATATTTACTATTTTTTTGAGTAGTGGTGTGCGATGATGAGTAAAGGCCGATTGCAGAAGAAGATTTGATAGTTGTTGTTCTACGTAGTGGTTTGGTCCATTTGTAAAGTTCGGAATGAGGTTGTCTTTAGAGATAAGCAAGTGGGTGTTATTGTGCTGAGAATGAAAAATTATATATTTTTTGTGTCCTTGTATGTCACTGCTTCTCTTTGTCTTAGGTTCTTTGTCATTTCAGTTCTTATTGTTTCGTTTATCTTGTTGTTATGGGTTAGGTCTTATGTCCCCTCATTGTAAGCCCTAGAAAAGGGCCGTTATTCTCCTACTTTGGTCTAAAATTTAAAATTTTCCAAAAAAATAAAGAAAAGCAAGTGGAGTGGCAAGAAGTTCTATCAATCATA